>JARDYH010000005.1:187011766-188346766 GCA_029215795.1 Anniella stebbinsi
TGTGCCGTGGCACCTAGGCCATGGGGTTCCACAGGGCTCTATTTCATTCCCTATGCTGTTCACTATTTACATTAGGGAGGTGCATCGTATCGTATCCGATGTCCGATTCCGAATAAAATCGGAGGAAATCAGGCATCCGATTAATGATTCCGATGCAGTTCCTTGGAGCTCCGATTTTTCCGATACGATTTTTGTTGTCCGATTTTAATTGGAGAAAATCAGAAAATCGGATTGCAATTTTCACGTGTTTTCTCCAAAAGTTTGGCTTGGAGAATAAACGGCTCTAACGTTTTTATTTTAAAAGCTAGAAACTTGAAACTTGGTCACATTGCAGATGGAATATAGTTACTCATGTGTGCCAAGTTTCATAAAAATCGGTTCAAGCGTGTATTTACTTACTTCGACAGCGGTCAAACTCAAAAGCACGATCTTTCAGAAATTCATAGAAAATACACGCTTGCACCGATTTTTATGACACTTGGCACACATGAGTAACTACATTCCATTTCCCATGTGTCCAAGTTTCATGCCTCTAACTTTTAAAATAAAGAAGTTATAGACAGTTCTTTCCCGCAACGCTAGCCTATGGGGAAAATAGGCTTGCGTTGGGGGAATTTTTTGTTATTTTTGAAGATAGAAGCATGAAACTTGAGAACATGGCAGATGGGTTTGAGGTATTTATGTGTAAGAAATTTCAGAAAGCTAGGTGCAGGCATTTCGTGGCTATGCATTTTTTACTTTAAAAGTTCCATAACTTCCAATATGGTGGGTTTGACAGCTGACAGAGGGGGGGGAAAGGCAGGGGAGGGGCTGCTGTTTGACAGCTGTCAAACCCACCATATTGGAAGTCATGGAACTTTTAAAGTAAAAAATTCATAGCCACAGAATGGCTGGACCTATCTTTCTGAAATTTCTCACACATAAGTACTTCAAACCCATCTGCCATGTGGGCAAATTTCATACTTTTATATTTTAAAATAAAAAAGTTAAAAGCATTTCTTTCCTCATTTCTCCAAAAATACCTTGCCACTACACGCTTGAACCTATGTTTCTGAAATTTCTCACACATCACTAGCTACATATAGTCTCTAATGTGGCCAAGTTTCATGTTTCTATCATTAAAAATAAAAAAGTTAAAGGCGTTAATTTCTTACCCCCAATGCAACCCATTTTTCAAAAATTAATTGCCACCCAAGGCAAGCACCTATGTTCCTGAAATTTCACACACATGAGTCCCAACATACCATCTGCACCGTAGCAATGTTTCATGTGTGGTACTTTAAAAATAAAAAAAGTTATAGGTATTCCTGGTTCATTAGTAAAAAAATCATAGCCACAAAACGCCTGCACCTATCTTTCTGAAATTTGTCAGACATAACTACCTCAAACCCATCTGCAAAGTTGCCAAGTTACATGCTTCTATCTTTAAAAATAAAAAAAGTTATAGACATTTTTGTAACACAATACTAGGCTATGGGGGAAATAATTCAAAATGGCATCCGATTAAAATCGGAGGTCTGATTTTCGTATCGGAATCGGATCTGAAGTGATACGAGGGACCTCCGATTTCTTTCAATATGAATCAGGTCAAAATCGGAAGTCCAGATACCGATTCCGATCCAATTTTTCCATCTGTGCACATCCCTAATTTAAATGACACTGTTGGGAGAGGTTATCCAGAGATGTGGGTTGAGGTGCCATCAATATATGGACAATACCCACCTCTACCTCTCTTTTTCATTGAACCCAGATGAGGCAGTGGCTGTTCTGAATCAGTGCCTGAGCACGGTAATGGACTGGATGAGGGCCAACAAACTGAGACTCAATCCAGACAAGACGGAGGTATTGTTTGTGGGTGGTTCGTCTGTCCAGCTAGGTGATGTTCACCCTATTCTGGAGGGGGTTGCAATGTTTTCAATCAGTTTTATGTATTTTATCATATTTTATATTTACTGTTGTTTTCTGCCTCGATCCAGACGGAGAGGCAGGTAAGAAATAAATTTATTATTATTATTATTATTATTTTCTGTCCCACCGAGTAACATGTGACTGTTGAATTCGATTGACTTACCTCACTTGGAAGATGCCATTTTGGACTGCTTTGCGCAATATAGACTATAGCCCGGAACGGGCATCAGAACGTGGTTTTCGTGGCTGTTTTGTGGCGTATTGTATCTGTCCCACCTAGTAATGTGTGAGTGGTGAGTTTGGTTGAGTTGGCTCACTTCAAAGCTGCCGTTCCGGCCTGTTTTGCGCAATATGGACTGTGGCCCAGGAACAGGCATCGGAATGTGGTTTTTGTGGATGTTTCCTGGCTTATTCTATCTGTCCCACCCAGTAATGTGTGAGTGGTGAGTTTGGTTGGTTTCAATCATTCGGAAGTGGCCATTCTGGGCCATCCATTCTGTTCCGGATGTTGTTCTGGGAGTTATGGGGTTAATAAGAAAATAATATTGTAATGATTTCAGTCCTAAAATATTGTTCCCAAGTGTTTCTAACACATGCCACTGTTTTTGGCATATTTTTTAATATAAAGGGGTCGTTCCGGCCCGTTCCATTCTGTTCCGGCTTTTACACCATCCCGTTTCTCTATGGAAAAGTGCTTTGCAATGATTCCCTACGGGCAAGTGCTGTCGATTGAATCCCTGTGGGCAACTACTGTCCAATGAATCCCTATGGGCAAGTATGGTTTCTCTATGGGCAAGTGCAATGCAATGAATCCCTATGGGAAAGTGCAATGCAATGAATCCCTATGGGAAAGTGCTATGCAATGAATCCCTATGGGACAGTACTGTCCAATGAATCCCTATGGGCATGTATGGTTTCCCTATGGGCAAGTACTGTCCTTTGTTTTAGTACGTCCCCTAAGCGACAAGCACAACCCCCCTGCAGGGACGGCTCCTAAAAGAGGCTGTAGCGCCCCCTCCCCTGACAAGGACTGTCACGACTGCTCCCTTGGGGTCGCCTCCTTTTTGCCTTGAGGGTCCCAACCCTGGACACAGCCGGGTCTACTGGGGGCCCCTGTGGTTCACTGACCCTTCCCAGCAACCAGCGCAGCGCTCTGGGCTCCCCTCTCACCCCCCCCTTTTAGAGAGAGCGGAATGGGGGAGGCAGGAGGCGTCTGGGCCACGACCCCTCCCCAGGCGTTGGCTAGGGCAAGGCTCGTGCAAAGTGGCCACGATCCCGCCCAAACAGGGTCCAGCATTGGACCTAATGGCACACTCTCGTGCACACCATAGGAAAGGATGGTGGGGGGGCTGCAGCTTGGAGAGGGAGGGGCCTCCTGGGAATAGGAGGGAGTCGGGGAAGGAAGACCCCTTTCCTTGGCGTTCGTGTGACTTGACCATCAGTCCGATGGAGAAAGTCTGTCTGTCTGTCTGTCTGTCTCTCCGGCTCTTCCTCGCTTTCACTTTCTTTTCTCCCGACTTCCGAGGCGCGGCGAACAACAGCCCTGTACGGGCTGCCCTGGTTTAAGTGGGGGTGGGGTTGCGAGTGGGGGTGGGGGTGGGGGGAGGCAGCAGGAGGGTCTCGGGAAAGTGATCAGGATCCTGTAGCCAGTTTGGGAGGGGCAGACTCACAGATCCCAGGGAGGGACGTGGGGGAAGCTGCAGGCATCCAGCTCTTGTCCTGGGAAGGGCCAGCCGACCCCAGGGAGCCCAGAGCCCAGAGGGGGGCTACGGATAGGGGTCCCTGGTGACGGACTCAGACCCGGGGAAAGCAGCACCTCAAGGCTGGCGCTTCCTGCGTGCAGGATTCAACCCGTGTTCGCCCCTCCTGGAGCATCGGACTGCAAACTCTTTGGACCAGACTGGTGCTGCTGCTGCTGGATCTGGACTGACCGATGCGACGTGCAGGGATCTTGCGCAAGGCTCTTTCCCTGTCCTTTTCCCTGTCTGTGCCTGGCCTCGCCTGGGCAGCGCTTCTCAAAGCGACCACCTCCAGCGTGGCCAACTGTCCTGGGAGTCTGCAGCACCTGCCCTACCAAGGACCATCCTGCTAACCGTCCTGCTAATTCCACCTGTCTCTGGTGGGGATCCAACCTGGCACCTTCTCCGCTACAGAGCTGCGGCCCCTATATACCAAGGGGGGGCCATAGGGTCCATCTCGCTCAGTACCGCCTGCTCTGACAGGCAGCAGCTCTCCAGGGTCTCAGGTGATGAAGGGGGGGAGCAGGGCTCCCCACATCACCTGCTCCCTGGTCTTGGAAAAGCAGAGACCCCGGGGACCGATCCTGGGACTTTGCCCCTTCCACCAAAGCAGACCCTAACCCTGCCCTTAAGTCATCCACCCCACCCCCCAAACTCCAGAGGCCTCTTTGAACTCTTCTCTTGCTGGGGTGGGGGTGTCACCCTGCAGACCCCCAGCTCTGGGAGGGAGCCACCATCACACATGGACCCCCAACTTCTTCAATAGATGGGGGAGAAGGAAATAACCCCCCTTCAGCTCCCCCCTCCATGCTACTCACACCCCTCCCCTTCCCCAGGTGGATCCAGCCCCACCACTCACCCCGGAAATGGGCCCCCACTTCCGCCCCCACAGTGGTCACCAGGATACCCAGCGATTACCTCCGATTTCCCCCCACGCGCCCGACGATCACGACCCGCGTGGCAGGGGGAGCCGAGAGATCGGGGAAGGGAAGGCGGCGCCAGGGAAGAGGGTGAAAAACAACACCCCTTTAGATAGCTATAAAGCTTAGAGCAGCCTAACCCGAGCTGGCGCCCTCCAAATGTGTTGACTACAATTCCCAGCATCTCCAGACGGATTGGCCATGAGGATGCTGGGAGTTGTAGTCCAAGGTATCTTGAGGGCACCAGCTCCAGGAAGGCTGGTATAGAGGTAGGCAGGGTTGGGGGGGGGGGGGGGGACACATACGAATAGCCAAAAAAGAGATAGCGCGTCATCAAAAAAAAAGAAAGGGGACACACATACACACACACCAGAGCACACGTATTTGCTTCCCATTGCAAATGCTAATTTATATGCATAGATGCAAATTCAGAGAACATTGGTACTATGCTTTAACTAGAACTACAGCACAGCGTAGCATAGCGCAGAGGACTGGGTGACCTGCATGTCTCTTCCTGAGTCCGCTGTCCAGGTGCTCAGTGGCGATGGGCACCTGTAGACCTCTTGACATTTTGGGGGCATCCTTGGAACAATCTCCCTGATTACTTTGGACGGCAATTGGCCAGGAAAGGGCAAAGGAGGGAGGGAGGGGCGGGGGAGACCCACAGATGGAGACACTTCAACGGGTTCTGCTCTCAGGATTTGCGCTGAGTTATCAGTAAGTGGTTCTAGGGATAATTATTATTGCTTGGGAGAGCAAAGGACTCCGCCTCGTCCACATCCCTGAAACAGGATTTCTGCCTGCAGCCTGGACCTCTTTCTTCCAGGGCAGCGAGTGACGCTCGTCTCTCTCTGTGTGTGTTTTGTGTTTAGTAAAAAGCCGTTTCTAAAGGCAAATAAAGTGGCAGGAAACCCAGGACAGACCAAAGCAGAAAGAGCAGCCTTGTGGCACTTTTAAAGACTAGCAAATGTGTTGTTGTTACAACTGTCTGGAACCCCATTTGCTGGAGGCGGAGGAGATGGAGGATGATGAGGATCCTTTTCTGATCCATCCTTGAACTGAAGCACCCAGGTGAGAGAGAAGGCGCGCCCTCTCGTGGGCAGAGGAGGAATAGCAATGGTGGGGGCGCTGCTCTGAGTTCCGCCTTGTCCCATCACAACACATCAGGGCCCACAGCATGTATGTGCGAGTGGGTTTCAGTGTGCTGATGCCAGCCTAGCTGCCCCCCATCCCAGAGCCCCCTAACTCCGCCAGAGGGGAAAGGATGCAACAGCTGCCTGGAATCCTCTCCATCTGCTGGAGGTGGGATAGGCTCTGTTGCAATGAGAGGGTTTGAGCAGTCGGGGGCGCCCTTGTCCTGGAATTCCCTCCGCAGGGAGACAATGGCCCCCTCCCTCCCTCCCCTCTCTCAATTTAGGAAGCTGGCTAAGGAGTTTCTTTTTTTAAAGTTAATATTTTTATTGATTTTTCCAACAAACACATACACAAATAAACAATAATATAACATACAATAACATAAAACCAATTCCCCCCTCAACTACCCCCCGTGCTCCCCCCCCCTTCCGAGACCGTCTCATTATCCTTCATCCTCTTTCCAAAATTTTAATGATTCTTTTGAAGGCAATTGTCCCTTCCCCGATCTTAAAACGTAATTCAAAAGGGGCGTCCATATTTCCCCAAAATCACTCTTCCTGGACATTTCCCTCTTTATTTTCATTTTACACGTCAACATATCATTCAAAGCTAAATCCCAAATTTCTTTATACCACTCTTCTATTGTATAACTTCGTTGCCCTTTCCAATTTTTAGCAATCAGTATTCTGACAGGTGCCAGGAGGTTGTTTACCAATTCTTTATTTATTATATCCTTATTCCTACTATCCCATATTGCTAGTAGAGCTAGCTTCGGGTTTAATTCCAACCTACTTCCAATTATATCACTTATTTCTTTACAAACCCTTACCCAAAATTTTTGTACTTGTTCACAGCTCCACCACATATGAAAATATGTCCCAACCTCCTGACACCCCCTCCAGCAATTCTTGGGCAATTTTTTATCAATCTGGTGAAATCTAACAGGTGTTAAATACCATCTCCAAACTGTCTTATAATAATTCTCCTTAATTCTAATCGACAATACCTTTAACATTCTTCCATTCCATATCCTCCCCCAATCATCTTCATTAATTTTCCCCCTTATATCTTCTTCCCAAACCTCTTTTATAACCTTAAGTGAGTCCTGAAATTCTTCCTCTATTAATATTTTATATATCTCACTAGTGAGTCCTTTCTTAACTCTAGCTTCTTCTTTATCCCACGATTGTTCAATTAAATCTTCAAATCTAGTATTGTTTCTACATTCCTTGTTCTTTGTGGTCCAATCCTGTGTCCATTTTAACAGCTGCAAACACTTGAACCACGCTAGCTTTTGTCCTTTAAATAAATTTTTAATATGCTCACTATTCTTTATCTTTTCCATCCAATTCCTTAATTTAATAATATCTAGTTCTTTCAGACTCCCTTCTATCTCTGATTTTAATACACTTGGGAAGTTACCCACTACTACAACTGGGGCAAGCGGAGACTCCCCTGGTATCAACTTCCCTCTATACTTCTCCCAGATCATTAATATATTTTCCAACAATGGGTTGTCCAGTACTTTCAATTCTTTCTTTTGCATTTTAGTAAAAAATATATTTCGTAATTTATACTCCACCTTTACTGTTTGCGATTCTAACCATTCCATGTCTTGTTCCCCTAAAATAGCATGAATAACATATCTTAACTGGTTCGCAATATAATAATTCTTAATATTCGGAAGTCCTAGACCTCCTTTCTTTTGAGCCTTATACCATAACCCCTTATTTATCCTAGCTCTTTTATCCCCATTACAATAAGCATTAATCATATTTTGCCAACTTTTAATCTCAGCTGCTGATATTCTAATAGGTAACATTCTAAACAAAAAATTAATCTTAGGTAATATATTCATTTTAATAACCGCTATTCTACCAAACCAAGAATGTTTTAATTTTCTATATATCTGTAACTTCTCCCCTACCTCTTTTCTTAACCTTACTAAGTTAAGTTCCTCTAGTCTATTTAATTCTCTATCTATATTAACTCCTAAATATCGTATTATGTTTTTATATCCTAATCCTAAATTAGCTTTACATTTCTCCATCTCTTCCTTGTTATAATTATACAACATCATTTCTGACTTTCCCCAATTAACTTGTAATCCTGTAATTTCCCCAAATTCTCTCAGATGTTTCTGAATCAGATCCCCGCTTTCAAGGGGATCTTCTAATGTCAGCAACGTATCATCCGCAAACATATTTACTTTAATCTTATCATTACTACCTATCCCCTTTAATCTATCATCTTCCCTAATTACATTTGCTAAAATTTCTATAACTACTGCAAATAAAATCGGCGAAAGTGGACATCCTTGCCTAGTTCCTCGAGCTAGATTTATTTGTTGCGTTAACCCATCATTAACCATTATTTCCGCTTTATTATTTTTATACATCTGATTAATCACTCCCATAAATTTATTTCCAAACCCAAACGTTTTTATTATTATTTTTAACGCTGGCCATTCCACGCAATCAAAGGCTTTGAAAATATCCAAAGCTACTAATCCTGCTTTTAACTTTCTTCTTTTTATAATATTTATTGTATTTATAACCCTCCCAATTAAATTTGGCATTTTCCTACCAACAATAAATCCACACTGATCATTTTTTATATATTTAAAAATAAATGAACCCATTCTTTTAGCCATTATTGCTGAAAATATTTTTGCATCCTGATTTATTAAAGATATTGGTCTATAAGATGCTGGATCCGTCATATCCTTGCCTGGCTTCTGTATTAAAATAACCATGGACTGATCCCAAGATGGCGGGGTCCTTCCTCCTTCTATTATATTATTATATAATTTTAATAATCTAGGTATTAAAATATCCTTAAATATTTTATAAAATTCCGGCCCCAGTCCATCAATCCCCGGAGACTTACCTCCTTTTAGTTTTGCAATTATTCCCTCAATTTCTTTCTCAGTAACCAAGGCTTCCATACTCTCTTTATCTTGATCATCCAGTCTTATTTTCCAATTTCTTTCTACATATTCCTGTATCTTATCATTTGTAACCACCTCTGATGCATATAATTCTTTATAAAATTCCTGAAAAATTTTTAATTTATCTTTCATTAAATTACATCTATTCCCTAATTTATCTCTAATTGTCCCTATCATATTCTTAGCCTTCTCTGACCGCGTGGATCTAGCCAGCATTTTAGAATTTCTGTTATTATATTCAAAAAAATCTCTCTTTAAATACAACAAGTTCTTCTGAACCTGTTCTAATTCTTCTGTCTCCAATTCCTTTTTCTTAGCTTGAATTAAGGCATATAACCGCTTATCTTTAGTCTCCCTTAATCTCTCCTCTAGTCTCCTTATCTCTTCTTCAACGTTTTTATTACGTACTTCCTGTTGCTTTTTAAGTGTGGACATTTCCCTAATACACATCCCTCTTATTACTGCTTTCATTGTATCCCATAATAATCCTTGCGCATTGACTCCTTTTTCATTTATCTGCCATATTTCCTGTATTTCCTTTTTTAATTTCTCTACTATATTTTTATTTTTAAAAATTCTTCCATCCATTCTCCATCTCTTTGCTTGTTTATAATCCTTCTTCCTCTTCATCTCCATCAACATTAATGCATGGTCAGTGATCTTTATTACTCCTATATCGCAATCTATTAAATTTGATAGCATATTCTTAGATATAAATATATAATCAATCCTTGAATAACTCTTAAATCTAGGTGAGTAAAAGGTATATTTCCTCTCTTCTCCTTTTAATACTCTCCATACATCCATTAATTCTTTCCCCTCCATTAATTTAGCTAATTCCGTCTTCCCCCCACCTCTAGCATCTCTACTAATATTATCCCTATCTTTCCCTTTATGAATTACCATATTAAAATCTCCTGCCATCACAATATTTTTGTTCCCTAAATCTCCCCCCATATCAAACACTTCTTTAAAGAATTCCATTTGATTCCCATTTGGAGCATAGACATTAATCAACACAAATTCTTCCCCTTCCATCGTACAGTAAATTATAAGGATCCTTCCATTCTTATCTTTCTTTACACTTTGAATGTCAATACCACATTTCTTCGAGATTATGGTTGCCACACCTCTCGCTTTAGAAGTACCACATGACTTTTCATACACTCCTATTTCCCTCATTCGCAACTCATTAACCCCCTCCTTTGTCTGATGAGTTTCCTGCAAGAAGATTATATCAATTTTTTCCCTTTTCAACATTGTTTCAATTCTTCGTCTTTTAACCACCGTTCCTAGCCCCTTGACATTTAACGTTGCCCATCTCAATTTATTTTCCATCTCTTAATTTCAACCATATGTATCCATTGATCTCGGTCGGTGAACCCCATACCCCCCTTCCCCTCCCTCCCCCCCCCAGACCCTCAGTATCCCCCCCACCCCCCCTCCCTTCCCTCCCCCTACACTTACCCTCATTTTACCCCCCTGCTCACCAGACCTCTGGGCACTGGTCCCAATTATTTTAGAACTCTTCAGGGGGGGGGAACCGGCCCAACCCTCAGAGCAATGTCCGAACCTCCACTCCTTTACCCTTTCCCCACTGATCCCTTTTCATTGACTAGCCCCTCCAACCGCTCCTTCTTCTTGGACTACTTCTCCCGGGTCGTTGGGATCGATTATGCCCAACTTCTCCAACAGCTGAATTCCTTGCTCGCACGATGTTATTCTTTCTTGCTTCCCACGCCAAGCAAATCTCAGAAATACTGGATATCCCCAATTATACGTTATCGATTTCTTCCTCAATGCTGCTGTACATATCTTGACACTCTTCCTCCACTGAATGGTCTGCGGGGAAAGATCCTGAAAAATCTCAATTGCTGTTGCTTGAATCATTGGTTGAGGTTGTTTCCTGATTGCTTGCATCAATTTTTCTTTTTTATAATAATTTGCAAATTTAACAATTATGTCTCTTGGAAGCACTCCTCTACCTTTGAAACCAACTCGATGCACCCGTTCAAGATCATCTTCCTCCCAGGCCCCCTCCGGAAATTGTGTTTTTAACCACGACAGAATTGTATCTCTTAAATCTTTTAAACTCTCTCTTTCTTGTTCCGGATATTTTCTTATGCGCAGATTTGCTCGTCTGTCCCGATCCTCCATAGCGATAATGCGTTGTTCATGTTGAGAAAGTTGGTCCTCATGCTTCTTGCAAGTTTCAGCCAGAGCTCTTGTATCTGTCTGCAGCACTCCAACATCCTTCACCACTTGTGTTAAGCCCTCCATAAGATCCTCTTGCGTGTCTTTAATGCGCTTGGCCAAGCGCTCTTCAAGCCCAATAAGCATTTTACTTATATCCACCTTTAACTCGTCCATTGGGTCTGGCTGCCCTCCTCTGGTAGTCTTTGGAATTACAACCGGGTCTACAGTTGGTATTTTTACTGGAGACTTCTTTGCTGTCTTCTTATCTGGATTGTCTGGCATGTTTTGCTCCTCCAGGCGCGTCAATCTCTGCCAGGTACGATCCGAACCACGCTCTTTTGAGGATCTTACCCAGGCTGGGGTGGGAGCAGAAGATTTCTTCTGTCGTCCCTCCTTCTTTCTCATGAATTATCCCCCACCCTGTCTGCTTGTTCCTCTTGTTTACGTCAGACTGGATTACAAGTTCACTGGGGATTGACTTTAATCATCTTCTCAATAATCAGTTTTATTTCCAACAGTCTCTCCCCCAGTAACCTACTCAGCCAGTCTGCCTTAAATCCTCATTTATAAGTCCATAAATCGCCTCAAATATGGCCGCTTCACTTTCGTTTCTCCTTCAAGAGCTGACGACTCTTACAACCCCTCCTCTGTCCCTCCAGAGATCAATCAGTTCCAGAGACAATAACAGACTTTCTTTTAACAAGTTTAACCCAGGCTGGAGTGGGAATAAAGCTTCTTATAACATCACTCCTTGTTGCTCGTAAATTATCCCCTCTCTCCGTCCGTCTGGGTTCTCCTTTACTTTTTTTTTTTTTTTTTTTGCCACAGCCAGTCAGCCCAAACTGCCAGTTACTGGAGCTTGCTCATAACTCTCCCCCAGTAAACTAATCAAGTAGTCTTCCTCGTATCATTCGTAAAAGTCAATAAATTACCTCACCGACGTCTTCCTTCTTTGTTGTTAGCTCGAAGCGCCTGGTTTCACTTTAACAACCATCAAGCTCTGTCGCTTTTCAGCTCCCGGTCAGATAATTAATCACTTCCAGCCTTTCCCTGTCAACATAACATGTCTTTATGCCTCTCTTGAGACTCTTCCGTAAGGAATTAGTGCTTAATTCAAAGCTTTTTTAAGGAGCAACGAGGATCTATGACATTACCCCGTCGCGTTCATAGCCACGCCCCTGGCTAAGGAGTTTCTAAGGTATGTATGTATTAGTGATTTATTTAAATCTAGGCTGACCATATGAAAAGGAGGACAGGGCTCATGTAACTTTAACAGTTGCAGAGAAAAGGGAATTTCAGCTGGCTTCATTTGTATGCAATTAGTACCTGGTGAAATCACCTCTTCATCAAAGCAATTAAAGTTGCAGGCACTATACTAGAGTGACCAGATACAAAAGAGGGCAGGGCCCCTGCAGCTTTAAGTGTTGTAATGAAGAGGGAATTTCACCAGGAATTAATTGCATACAAATGACGCTGGCTGAAATTCCCTTTTCTCTACAACTGTTAAAGTTATATGAACCCTGTCCTCCTTTTCATATGGTCAGCCTATTTAAATCTATATAGCTTTGGGACAGGGCAGGCGAAAGTTTTGCTTCTTGCTATATCTTATTCTCAGTTTCTAAATGTATATAGAGATTTTGAATGCTTCACTGAGATTATCCTTACAACCACCTCGCAAGGGAGATCCATATTATTACCCCTGTATTGCAGATGGAGGGGGCGGGGGGCGGTTTAAAGAGAGAGTGGCTTGCCTCAGACATCAAAGGCAAGGTTTGAACTGAGGAGACTTCTGCATTCATAGCTCACTCTCTTAGCTCCTTTGCTGCATCGGCTGTCTGCAGATTTGGTTGCTTGTAGGATTGGTTTGGTTGAAAGATGGCCTGGAAATTCAAGAACTGAAATGAGAAGGGGCCGTTTCTGCAGGGCCTCCTCTTCTCCAAGGATTGGGGAGGGGTCTCCCCTCCTACCTGACCCTTTAAAGTCAGGAATCCCAGCAAGGATGTTCCAGGAGTGTCACCGCTCATCCCATTCGATCAAAGGCAGGGCCACAATGTGGGGTCTTTTGCACCCACAGCCTCTGACCCCGTTCTCACCCTGAGATGGGCAACCAACCCATGTCTTGGCAGGCTGATCTGCGAGGGCAGGGAAGGACTCACCATGATGGACTGCAGCTTCCTATCTTTCTTAGTTGCCAGGAGAGAAGGCTCTTGAATGGCCATTTTGGCTACTACTAGGAGGAAGAGCCATCCCAATCAACTCTCCCAGCTGCTTGGCCTGGATCTGGTGGGTGACTGAAGGCATAGGGCAAGTGAGGGCCCAGGGATGACCACCTCCTTCCTAGAAGGCCCCTGGGAGGGCCAGGACTGGGCAACCAGCAGGTGCTCATAGCCCTATAAGATGGGCGGGGAGCAGATCACCCCTTTCCCTTCAGATCTCCCCACCCATCCAGAAGAAGCCAGGGCAGTGCAGGCCATCCTGGGCCGGACTGCAGCTGGAGGCTTTCAGAGGCAAGGGCTCAGTTCGGACGACACTTGAGGCAATGGGGGGGGGGGGGGAGAGGCAACGGACGGCACGTTATTTTTGGAGTGCCCGACACACGACATGTTGCCCCTCCCCTGTCACACGGCTGAAAGTCGCGGCCTCATAATAAGCAACGGGGCTCCGAAAAACAACGGAGCAGCCCGTTGCTTTTCTCCGTTGCTTAACAACGTACCGTCAGCTGTGTGTGTGTTGTGTGTCGCCCGACACACGACACAATAAGCAACACAACTGACGGTTGCTTCTTCCCCCCTCCGTTGTCTAAAGTGTCGTCCGAACTGAGCCAAACCCTTGAGATGGCTCGTGCAAGTGAGCCTAGGCACGTGTTACAAGGGAAGGAAACAGCCCCCAGGGCATGTGGAAAGTCACACACTGGCTGAATTCAAACAACATGATAGTCAATGGTGGGGTAATAATGAACTTTACAGTTGATCATCTAGGGGGTACTCCCCACAAAACATGGGGAGTACCCCCTAGATGACAATACCACACAATACTCAACTGTGGTGTGAATGAGGATCAGCGCTGAGTTGACTATGGCTGCCTCTACAAGAGAGGTTTAAAGCTCTTTCAAGGCGCTTAAAATTTTTTACCTCTACAAGAACGGAGCGCAAATTGGGCGTAGAGGCGCATTATCTCTCCGATTATGCGCATTATCGAATGTGCGTTAAATCGCGAGTTTTATTTTGCTCCGGCCGTTAAAGCGCATTTTGACTATGTGAACAAGCACTTATACGCATTAACTACTTGTAAAGCGCATTTTGGTCATCCGTTAATGCGCTTCGCCGCCTCTCGCCGCCTCTCGTGCAGAGGTGTTAGATGCGCTTCAGCAATTATGCGCATAATTGCCTAACCGGGCGCAAAAGCGAATCCTTGTAGAGGGAACCAATGGCAGCATTTGGACGACAGGATGTTCAATATAACTGATGATTGTTTCCTTCCCACCAGTTGCTTATTGTGTCGTCCGAATTCAGCCTCTGTCTCCAGGGGTGGCATTCAGCAAGACCCTGAGCTTAAGGAAACGACATTCATGAAATCCCCCCCCCCATTTTGCAAAATGGGGTTGGGGCCGTATTCCTTGCACATTCATTCCTGTGAGACTGAATGGCTTGTGGGTTTTTCCCCTTTGCTTATGACGCTACATTCTGTCCTAAGGACTCCCTTCCAGGGAAAATGGTGATTCTACGTCCCTGCTGCAGTGTCTGGGTGTGGGGGCGTGTTGGTTCTGTGGGCGTGGGAGGGGGGAGGACGCTGAAGTGGCTTTGTGAGGAGGTTTTGCTTCGCTTTTTGCTGACCACAGTCCCTTGGATCGTGGCCAGTTCCTCTCTTTCATTTCCACGAATGCTGAGCCCAGCTTGGTGCATGGGGAAGCGGAACCTGAGCGCCTCTGCAGCGTCCTGTCCACTGCCAGGAGCGTCTCTGGGGAAAGAAAGATGTTGCTGGGAGGGGGGGGATGCTGTGGGCCCAGGGACACTGCTTCTGTCACTGGAGAGCTGGAAAAAACGGATTGGGGGGGTGCCTAGACCTAGTTCCCAGTGTGTGTGTCTGTCTTCCCTCCCCTTGTACGTAGCTGAGAAGAGTTGCCGAGTGGTGGAATCTCAGGCTCTGACTCTGCAGACACACCTCTCCCTCACTTAATGTTCTTCCTGTCTTTTCACAGTCTCACTCAGGCAGCATCTGCACATGCACCAGAATGAAGTGGTAGAGGAAGACTTCACTCCCTGCAAATCGAAATCCAGCACATCAGGGAGAAAGATTGTAGTTCAAACTGTTGCAAAAGAACATAAAATGACTCCTGCTGGATTAAACCAAGAGGCCTATCTAGGCAATTGATTTTTCAGATAAAGTCTGGAAAATAAAGGTTCATTGTGACATTCTAGACATGTATTGAGTTATGGCCCTGAAGAGAGAAACGATGATTTATCTTCTATTACGAAAATACAAATATATTTACATAAATGCGTGACAACAACAAAATTCAATAGGAACTTTTAAAAAGAAGTGAAACCAAAGTAACTCTGAATAGGAACCACAAACATAGTTTCTAATGACTGGAGTGAAAAAGCTTTACCAGAATTCATAGCCATTTTGCAAGGCCCGTTCATAAAGGAGACAAATGGGCCCCAGCATGTTTCAAAGGGATCCTGATGCTGCGTAGAATCTCATGAAGGAATAAAAGTGCTGAGTTCAGCATGAGTGCAAAACACAGCATATCTTTCCCATGAGCTCTATCCATCAGTTGGAGAGCAAAGGGAATTTCAGCCGGTGTCATTTATATGCGTGCCACCATGCAGTTCATTCTGGGAGCCACCTGCTCTGCAGCCGTTTCTGTGCTGGGTCCCCACCTGGCTGCTTGTGATGTCTGGTTCCTGTCTTGCTTAATCTGAGGGCATAATCTGAGCCAAAGGCTGGAAACGTTTTTTGCATTCTAGTCTTTGCCTCTGGTTCAAACATGTGGTGGTGGTAAAACAAATATGCCTCTGAGCATGTGCAGAGTGTAATTACTTCACTATGGAGTAGCCTCAGTAAACCCATGCCCAAATATGGGAGAGGTGGAGGATTTTGATGTTCCTCAGGAAGCTAAAGCTGCGTTGGGCCAGTCCTGGTGGTGGGGACACAGGGCCCTGGCTGCCTGCCTCGTCCTGCCTGGCCTTCCCACCCCACCCACTCCTGCCTGCACGCTGGGTCTGTGCCAGGGGTTTTCCAGGCCCGGCTTGTCACCTGATGCGGCACTTGTGGGTTTGTGTCTAGGTTTGCGTTTTGCGGGGACTTTCCCTGAGTCGAGAATTGAGCTGCACCAATCACAGGCCCCAGGGCTGCATTGGTCATCAGTTGCTGGGCAGGGAAGGTATCATTTTTGCAAAACCTTCTCTTGAACGGGACCTTTACAGGCTTCTCTGAGCATCTCACATTCTTGCAGGATCGGAGAGACTTGCTGTGGGTGAGGGGAGAGGAGAGGAAAAGAATAAACAACTTGACAAAGCCCCCCTCCCCTGTTTCTCTGGCCCAGGGCGTTTCAGGTTTCCTCCTTCAGGCACGAAACATGCAGGCGTGAAATCCAGTGTAGGTTTTCCACTGACAGATTGTCTGGGTGGTGCAGGGGGCTACAAGGGAGGAGGGGAGAAAGCCCTGTTGTGCGAGCAGAAGCCCCTCGTGCAACACTGGATCCTGCCCCAAGCGTCCCGGAGCACCTGCGGGACTCCCAGATCGACAGTGGTCTCCATAAGCCTGGCTGGTGCTGCCTCAGATGCATGAAGACCTCTCCTCCGATGGCAGGGGGATCGATCCATGCACATCCGTAGTTACAAAGAGGGAAAAAACAAACCTCTGCATTTCATGGGCATTTGGGCCCCACGCTGTGCATTTCTCTCTCTCTACTCTCATTCAGAGCCCACATCTGAGCTGTGCCAGCCATGGCCTCAGAGGCAGGATGGGCCCCCTGCTGCCCTGGGCGAGGCTCCTGCTAGAAGGCTCAGCACTGCTCCCACCAACCCACACCCCTCCCCCTCCCCCTGCAGCCACCAGAACAGCCTCTTCTTGGTTGAGGGAAGTGAAGGTGCAGAGCGGCCAGGAGGGAGGCTGGATTGCCTGCCCGGCCCAGGGCCTCCTTCTTGCATCTCATTTGGTAAGAACCTCAGAAGGGCACCGAGGGTGGGTCAGAACCACGAGGGCTCATCCAGTCCAGGATCCTCATTCCCACAGTGGCTAACTAGGGGCCTCTGGGAAGCCAGATTTGAAGGCCACATCCAGGTGAGGTGAGGTGAGGTGTGGCTCCTGGAGGCCTTATTGGTGGTGGCTCTCAGCTATGGAACACCCTCCCCAGAGAGGCTCACCTCATGCCTACTCTGTGGTCACTCCAGCCCTGCTTCATTTCCCCAGGCCTTTTACGTCTGCTGTAGCTTAAAATGTTTTACTCTCTGCCACTTGAATTTAAGCTTTTATTCTCATCTTTTAATTTGTTTCATTCCTTGCCGTCAGCTGCCTATTCCACACTGATACCTGGAGGGGACCAACCGCAGGTTCCGTCCTTCTCTCTTGAATGCCCAAAGGCCCAGGTTCAATCCTGGCAAATGCCGTTAAAAGGCTCTCAGGTGAGAGACGATGGGAAAACTTCCCCCTGAAACCCTTGCAGATCTCGCTCCAGTCAGAGGGTTGGATCCAGGGCCCATTTTTCCTTGGACGGAAGGGCTCTGATTATGGAAGGTCATGGGATGCCTCTGGCTGATTTTCGGGGACCGTTTCTCCCCCTGCACCACAGCTCACCCCATTGGGCAAGGTCCCCCGGCACTTTACGTTGGCCCTTTATTTATTTTCTCCCTGCCTCAATGCTACAGGCTGTGGCTGGGCCAGGATCGGGCATCACCCCAGAAACACCGGAGCTGCAGTGGTGAATGGCCTCTCTGCCCTCCCCTCAGTTGAAATCCATTTTCTGAATGTATGTGGTGAATTATTTCTACCTTGATGTCACACTCCCTCCTGGAAAACCTGCCCCTTTCCTCCAGGGGTGTGTGTGATGGGTTAACTGCTGAATGTGAAATGCACTCATTTTTTAAACATAAGAACCCAAGAAGAGCCCTGATGCAGGATCAGACCAAAGAGGGTCCGTTCAGTCCAGCACTCTGTTCACACAGTGGCCAACCGGCTGTTGACCAGGGACCAACAAAGCAGGGCACGGAGCAACAGCACCCTCCCACCCATGTTCCCCAGCAACTGGTGTATACATGCTTACTGCCTCGGATACTGGAGGTAGCACATTACCATCAGGGCTAATAGCCATGGATCGCCTTCTCCTGTTCCAGGAATTTATCCAACCCCCTTTTAAAGCTGCAGCACACCTAACCAAGCAGAACAGGGAAGTGGGGGGGGGGCTCCTTAATTTCCCCCCCCCCCCCCGACACACACACACACGCAGCTTCCCCTGGTTTCTGATTCAGCCCAAACCCATCTCTTCCATCGGGACAAACCAGAGAACCTTCTGCCCGGAGACTGATGACGCTCTTGAAGGGTGAATTCTTACTGGTGCGTCTCCGGGACAGTGGAGAAATAGTGGGGGGTGTCTGTGTCTCCCTCCCCCTTTAACAGACCAAAAAGTTTCACTTCTGGGTCTAGAAGCAGCTTTTTCTCTTCTTCTCCTTGTGGGGCAGCAGCCATGGGGCCTGCTCTGGTTCTCCGGTTGATGTTGGTGCTGCTGATGGGGCCCTCCATGGTGGTCCCTGGAAGTGGAGGAAGGGAGAAGCCCCCACCAGGTAAGAGGAGGAGATCGGGGGAGGGAGGACGAGCAGGGGGACTTGGAGAGAGACCCTCCCCCTTTATGCCCCTGAGCTTCCCAATGAGGTCCCGAACCTGCCGCCCCCTGTGGGTGAGACCACCTTAAACCCAAAGACAGACGGTCCCTGTGGAGACAAAAGGGGGCAAGAGGGATCCAGGAAACCTCTAAGGCTCAGGGAGGGGTGAGTGGGGAGGGGGAGGGGGAGGGGGAGGGGGAGGGGGGAGCCCCAAGGACTCTCAAGGACCCTCACCCAGCCCAGCCCAGCTCTTCTGCCTTGCCCCACTGCCTCTCCAGCTTCCTCAACAGGGACGCAGAAGTGTTGTCCGCCCCCAAGAAGGATCCTTTGAAAGTGGGGGGAGTGGGAGGGAGGGAGATCAGGTCTCCAGGGAGGAGCGGAGGGGGCCAATGGGGGGGGTCTGTGCTGAAATGGCCCAATGAGCAGACTGCCCTGCCTGGATCAGGCCCAAAAGGGTCTGTCTGTGTCGCCCTCTTTTGCAATGTGTGTCCTCCTCGGAGCCTTCTTCGAGCTCACAAGGCCATCGCCAGCCAGTGTTTCCCTCCCATTATCTCCCCCCCCTTGCAGGCTCCCCCCCTTGGCAGCCCCTTCTTGAGAAAAGATCCCCAGGAGAGGCGGAGATCCTCTGCTAAAAACGCACATCCCCTGCGCTGACCCAGGGGCCTTTTCAGAAGAGTGCTTTGAACACCCAGGGGAAAAGGCAGATGTCCCACCTGGACCCCAAATTCCCAGCATGGAGGGGCAGTGATGAGGGGCATCTGCACCTGTTGAACTTCTGCCTGGCACATCTCTGTTAAGGACAAAAGCAGTTGGGGCCTCAATCCCTTCCTTTTCACTGCTCTCCCAACTCCTCCGCTCCCCTTTCCACCCCATCTCTCAAGGTGAGGTGAGAGCGGGTCTTCTGCCCGAGGGAATCCCCCCTTGCAGGGTCTGAGAATACAAGAAGAGCCCTGGTGTTGGATCAGGCCAAGGGGCAGGGAAGGGGGCTTGCAGGAAAGCAATGCTAACCCTGGTCCTGATCCAAAGCTCCATCCGTGACACCACATTCTCTTCCTCCAGGGGTGGTTATTATTTGCTGCGTCCCTGGCAGGGATCCCCGTATCTTAGGCAGAGCTCTCCTTCCCAGGGGCCCTCCCTCCCTTTCTACCCCCCTTTCTATCCCCTTTCTCCCCCCTCTTCCCCAAAACCTCCGTTGATCCTCTCTAAACTCTTAGGGGGCCCTTCCCTTCCTGCCCCCTCCCCTGCATGAAAAGGCAAGGTGTGTTTGTTGGGGGGGCAGGTTGGTGGATGTCCAACCTGGGCTTAACGTATCTAGCATAGTAATGAGAGATCACCTGTTGAACACCTGTCTGCCATGAAGATTTTAATGGCAGAAGAGCCCTGCCAGGAAAGTGATGGTGGCCTCCAACCCTCTCCTCCCTTTCACTGCCGAAACCCCAATCTCCCCCTCCCCCTTTCTTCCCTATTCCCAATGTGGGTAAAGTTGAGAGTGGGGGAGTCAGAGGTTGGAGAAGCCCCTCCCCAGATCTTCTGGTGGCTGTCATAAGAAGGCAGGGCTTAACCCCCTCCCCACACTGCTGCCCCCTCCCCTGACTTGCATGGGGTGGCATCAAAGGTTGGGAGTTGGCTGAGAAACTATCCTATAACAACCCTGCAGTGTTGTCCAGTGCCGTTTTCCCTTCCGTTGCAGGTTGGGCGAAAGAGTAGTGCAGGACAGCCCTGCAAGGTAGACCACCGTTATAATCCACCCCTTGCAGGACGGAGGGGCCTTTGGCTAGGAGAGAGGGGCTCAGGGCAGCCCTGTAGTGGAGGCCACTGCTGGGACTGAGGCTGGCTGGGATCAGCAGGCAAAACCCCTCCAGCAAAGCAGCCCTCAAGCTCCTGCAGCAAAGCGGGCGTGCATACCCCCCCCCCCCCCCCATTTCGGTCCCCTTCTGAGTCTAAACCAAGCACTGATCTGCAGGCAGAAGCTTCCTGCTCCACGGACCTTTCAGTGCTCAAAACCAAAACATGTCTGAATCTGTTCCTCCTAAAAGGGGACCTGGGGGGACGGGGACTCCTTCCTTTGCTGCTGCTTTATTTATTAGTGGGGAGAGCCCCGCTATAGTCCCCCCAATCTCCTCCAGAATATTCCAAACCCTTCGGATACGCCCCCCCCCCCCCGGTAGGTATGCTTCCTTCCAAGTGTGCCTGGAGCTTTACAGGGAACAAGCAGGAGGTCTCTGTCCCAAGAAGCTTCCAATCTAAAACTTGGCTCTGGGAAGTGCAGAAGGAGGGGAGGGGAGGCCGGGGCACATGGAGTGTGTGATCCTCTGTGTGACACACAAGAGGTGGTGATGGTCACCCATTTAGATGGCTTTAAACTAAGGGGGGTTGGATCAATTCCAGGAGGAGGAGGAGAAGGCTCTCAGTGGCTACTGGCCCTGATGGTGATGGGCTACTTCCAGGATCCGAGGCAGGAACCTTGTATATACCCGTTGCTGGCTGGGGAACATGGGTGGGAGGGTGCTGCTGTTGCACCCGTGTCTGGCTATGTGGGTCCCTGGTCCGACAGTTGCTTGGCGCTGACTGTGTGAAGAGAGCGCTGCCTGGACTGGATCAGGACCCTCCGTGTGAACCAGCCCTTCTTCTCCTCCTGTCCTTAGGCTGACTCAGAGGAAAGGCAGCAGTGACCACTGAGCAGGCCTCTCTCAGCCCTCGGTCTCGGCCCTGGGAGAGGCCGGGGATCGGATCCTGCCTGGGGGCGCAGGAAGAGCAACAGACCTTCACGGCTCAAGGGGACTTTTGGTTCTCTTGGGAGCGGTGGGGGGGGGGGGGGAGTCTTAATGAACCCGGAAGTCCCATGTCTTATCCATGTGTGTCGGTCTCCCCTTTTCCTATCTCTGCGACTGAGAGTCCTCATTGGCTGAAGGCCTTGGAAGGCGGGCGCAGGCTCCTTCCTCCCAGGGCGATTGGGCAGGAGAGTGCCTGTCTGCCTGCGTCTGGAGCCCTCTGTCTCCTCCCCCTCCGCAGCCCCCCATTTCCTGGTCCAGGTGAAGCCCGAGTGCCGCTTCAGCAACGCCACAGGGCAGCAGGTGCAGCTACAGGTGCGCTACCTGAACAGGTACTTCTATGACCGGCAGGAGATCGCGCGCTTCGACAGCGACCTTGGTGTCTTCGAGGCTGTGACGCCACTGGGGAAGCCCGACGCCGACTACTGGAACAGCCAGAAGGACTATCTGCAGGACAACCGGGCCGCGGTAGACTTCTTCTGCCGCCACAACTACGAAATCGACGGGACCTTCGCCCACGCTCGACGGGGTGAGTCCAGGGGGGCCCCGCCCGAGGGAAGGCCGGCGAGTGGGGGGCGCAGGGAGGGGAGGGGGCGTCTGCTCTAAGCGCCAGGGGTGTGGGGGGGGGCTGCAGAACAAGACCCCCCCCAGAGACCCCCCTCCCAGCTGTCCTGTTCTCAACGCAAAAGACCCCCCCATTCCCATAGCCCATCTTAAGGGTCTCCGAGGGGGCTGCCGTGGGGGGCTGGATGATCTCCGGAGCTCCTTCTCATGCAGAGCAAATCCTCCTTAGGCCTCGGAGATGGACGTTATTCATTGATGATTCACATAGTCATTATGAAATCCACTGAGTCTTAACAGTATTCATTGAGTATTCACATTCATTATTCACATTAGTCATTGATGATTCACATAGTCATTATGAAATCCACTGATTCTTAACGGTATTCATTGATTATTCACATTCATTATTAAATCCACTGATTATTAACATTGATTATTAACATTATTCATTGATGATTAACCCCCTCAAGTCCCTGCAGAGCCATTGGAAACAACAAGAAGAACAAGGTGCCTTCACCCCTCCTCCCCTTTCTCAAAGCCAGGAGGCAGGAGGGGGAGAAATCGTAGCTCTTGGGGGGGGGAAGGGGGGCATTACACAGTTTTGGTGAGTGCCACAGGAGGAAGCCCCCTCCTCCACACCTGCCCAGCCTTCTGCATTCAGGAGCCTCTTTTAATATTTCAACAATTGATTTGATCATCAATAAAAGGAAAGAAAATGTTTAGTATGTACTTGTAATATTTAATATAAATACACATTTTTATTTATTTATAGTTATTCATAATGAAAATAGCATGCAGGTTATTTGTAAAATACCACCACTTTTTATTGTGAAATAACCTCCCCCCACTTTTCTCGGCAGCAGACACGGATGGAAGTCTTGACTGCACCATCATTGGCCCGTCTAAACTTATATTTCCAAAATAGTCTTGAGCAGCTGGATATTCCCGCACTCCTTGAACCTTCTATTTTCACCCACTGTTTAGACATGTCTTCCTCCATCAACGGGAGGATTTGTTTAAGTTGATTAGCATCGTTATATCCATTTAAGTTGGGGATACCCCATCCTCCTGTCTCCCTGTGTTTATATATTAATGATTTACATACCCTCATATGCTTCGTACCAAATATAAACTCATTTAATTGCTTCTGCCATTGTTGTATCTGATCTTTTGGGATCCAAACTGGTAATGTTTGGAATGGAAATAAAAGTTTGGGAAGATATAAAAATTATATTTAAAAGAACAGAGAAAAGCCACAGCCGGTCATTCAGGGAAAGCTGTCAGGAACGTTTTCAGAAGGTGCTGCAAGAAACGCAATGTTGGCGCCTGCCTGACCTCCAGAGGCAAGGAGTTCCAGAGGAAGGGGCCACTACACCGAAGGCTCTTCTCCTGGTGGACTCCAAGTGGACCATAGGTCCATGTGGAAGCACCTGGAAGAGACCCTGAGATGACCTCAGGGATTGGACAGGTTGACAGAGCAGAAGGCGCTTTCTCAGGCATCCTGGTCCCAAGGCGTTTAGGGCTTTGCACATTAGTACTAAAACCTTAATCCTGGCCCCATGGAGAATAGTCAGCCAGTGCAGTTCCCTCAGCAAAGGAGTTGCAGGCTGGAAAGGGGCAGCTCCCAACAACAGGCAAGCTGCTGCATTCTGTGCTAGCTTCAGCTTCTGGAGCATCTTTAAGGGCAGCCCCACATAGAACCCATTGCAGTGATCCAGCCTGGAGGTTCCTAAGGCCTGTATCACCATGGTCAACATATCCCTGTCCAGGAGAGGCCGTAGCTCGTGAACCAGGGGAAGCTGGTAAAAGGCACTCTGAGTCACCGTGGCCAGTTGGGGTTCCAGCGACACAGATGGGTCTAAGAGTACCCCGAAATTATGGACCTGATTGTGACACCTTCTCCTAACCCCTTGCTGCTGCTGCTGCTCCTGTCCAACCTTTACTATCCGGCCCCACAGCTCCACAGCTCCACAGCCCAGCAACCTGGCCTCAGGCAAGCATCTATGTTCCCACTTCCACCAGTACCTTCCTCAGGTACGCCTTAAAGACCACGCCAGTTGGTATCATTCAACAAGGTTTATTAACAACAATTATATTGCGTGCACAGAAAGCTTATTGGTTTCTTTAATTGATTTGCGTAGCAGTTTCAAGTATAATGCTTCTATGTTTCAGTCTGTTACTTCCATAACTAACGGTTCTTACAGCAATCTCTCCGTCTTACATTATGAAATCAATCAAACACTTCCCGTTTCCTCTCACTTTGAATCGAGCTCGGAGCTGGACAGGCAGCCAGTGGCATAATGTGGTCTCATCGGCCAGTCCCTGTTCACAATCTTGCAGCCTTAGCTGACGTTTCTGGACCGTTTTCAAAGGCAGCCCCACGTCTATCGCATTGCAGTAATCCAACCGTGAGCTAGGCTATCTCTGTCTAGAGAAGGGCTCAGTCGGCAATCGGGCAGATGGAGGCATCAGACACCTTAACTGCGCTAACAACAGCATCAAGCTTGCTGCGGAGACAAACGATTTTGTCCTCAATGTGTGATGCAAACAGGTCACAGTGGGTCTTTGACTGGGCCAGGGCCCCATTGGCTGGGCAGGGTGCTAACACCCCACAGACCACCCGGAAGAGCTCCTCTGGACGGCTACTCAAGGATGCAGCAGAGGTCTGCACTCTAGGCATTCACAGGGCTTCTCACCTGTGTGAGTCCTTTGATGTCGCTTAAGGTGTGTGCTCCGAGCAAAGTTCTTTCCGCACTCTAAGCATTTACAGGGCTTCTCACCTGTGTGAGTCCTTTGATGTCGCTTAAGGTATGCACTCCGAGCAAAGCTCTTTCCACACTCTAAGCATTCATAGGGCTTCTCACCTGTGTGATATCTTTGATGTTCCATAAGAGCTGTGCTCCGAGCAAAGGTCTTTCCGCACTCTACGCATTTATATGGCTTCTTACCAGTGTGAGTCATTTGATGTAACCGAAGGCTCTTTCTCCAAGCAAAGCTCTTTCCGCACTCTAAGCATTCATAGGGTTTTTCACCTGTGTGAGTCGTTTGATGTGACTTAAGGCTCCTGCTCCAAGCAAAGCTCTTTCCGCACTCAAAGCATTCATAGGGCTTCTCACCTGTGTGATATCTTTGGTGTTCAGTAAGATTTGTGCTCCGAGCAAAGCCTTTTCCGCACTCTAGGCATTGATAGGGCTTCTCACCTGTGTGAGTGCTTTGATGTGTCTTAAGTTGGTAATTCTTTCTAAAGCTCCTTCCGCAGTCTAAGCATTCATAGGGCTTCTCACCTGTGTGACTTCTTTGATGTTGCTTAAGGTGTGAGCTCAGAGTAAAGCTCTTTCTGCACTCTAGGCATTGATAGGGCTTCTCACCTGTGTGAGTGCTTTGATGTGTCTTAAGTTGGTCATTCTTTCTGAAGCTCCTCCCGCACTCTAAGCATTCATAGGGCTTCTCCCCTGTGTGAATTCTTTGATGTTGCTTAAGATTTGAGCTACGAGCAAAGCTCTTTCCACACTCTAGGCATTTATAGGGCTTCTCCCCTGTGTGAATCGTGTGATGTGACTTAAGGAGGAAACTCGTTCTGAAGCTCCTTCCGCAGTCTAAGCATTCATATGGCTTCTCGCCTGTGTGAATTCTTTTATGCAAGTTAAGTTCTGAATTGTAACTGAATTGCTTTCCACACTCGGAGCATTGTAATCTTTTCTTCTGAGTCTTGACACACTCTGAGCCTTTCCGCTGTTTCTTGCCACTGTGCATATTCCGAGTGCTTTCTTCAACAGGATCTTCTCTTATTGGAATTTCATGGACCTCTGACCCTTCAAAAGAAATGGATTTGTTTCCCCACTTCTCTTCAGGTTCCGTTTTCCTTCTCTGGTGTTCTCCATTTTCCTTGCTCTCCATGCGATCACCTGCACGAATAAAAAACAGAAATCCTCCTGAACTCAGGGAATGAACCAAATCGGGAATATATTTGGTGGGGAACAGATCCTTCCAAACATATAAGATATCCACTGATGATCAACTAGAGCAGCATACAGGGCTTTCATATTTATATAGAATAACTCTGACAAAGTAGCTCAAACAAGAACTGGACAACATTAAATACTGTAAAAACACAATGCACTGAAAATCTGCTATTTTGTCCTAGCTGATTCTTCAACTGGGAACTGAAAAGTGGGAATTCAACCCTAACGGTCCTTTTCCATGTCTCAGGGGCTTCTGAAACC
Organism: Anniella stebbinsi; assembly: GCA_029215795.1. NCBI lineage: Eukaryota > Metazoa > Chordata > Lepidosauria > Squamata > Anniellidae > Anniella > Anniella stebbinsi. The sequence goes on from JARDYH010000005.1 coordinate 187,037,995, forward strand.
CTCAGTCATGGCATCCTCCTAGACCACCTCGCTGGCTTCGGCTATTGTTTTGAACAGACCTCTATTTCAAAATGGAGGTTGTCTTGCTGTCTAGTTGTATCTCAAAGGGAGAAAATGGGGGGCACTGAAAGAATCCGGATTGGCTGCCCTGGAGCTCTCTGATAAGCTGAGACTCAAAAGGGACATAGAGAAGACATTGAAAGAGGGATGTGCAACCAAAAAGGATACTTACTGAGGGCAAAACCACAAGTCCAAGGACCAGATGTGGCTTCACCATGCATGTAAAAGAGAACTGTCAGTTCATGGCAGGGCAGGTCAAGGGGAAGGTCCCTAACAAAGATTTGTTCTCTTGTAACACACAGACTCATCTACTAGGGGACTCTGTTGTTAACGTTTAGGGAGGACAGAACAAAAGCAAAGGCTACTCCAATACAATCAGACAGGCAGAAGCAAAAAGGGATTATGGATGGAAAGGATTCTCCAGGTGTGGTGACCTGCAAAGTATGTGCAAAGTTTGTATTCCTGCCTGAGGACAACATGGCGCACATGTGCAACAAATGTAAACTTAGAAGCAAAAAACAAGGTCTATGCACCATAACAGAGAAAACAGCTCTAATAGCATCCAAGAATAGTCCTCACACCATTTAGGAAAGAAGCCAGGCTATAAAGCACATGGTCTTCGACGTCTATATACTAATGCCCAGAGTATGGGGAACAAACAGAACGAACTTGAACTCTTCATACATGAAGGCAAAAACAACTTGAAACTTCATGGGATGATGCCCATGACTGGAATATAGCAATTGAAGGGTATAACTTGTTCAAAAAGAACAGGAGAAATAGGAACGGAGGCGGAGTTGCACTACATGTTACAAATACTGATCCCTGCACAGAAATACAGGAGGATGAGCCCCATTGAGAGCATTTGGATTAAAATTAATGGGGCAAGGAATAAAAGGAACATGATAGTCGGAGTCTACTACCGACCACCGAATCAAGGACAGGACGAGGATGAAACTTTTGAAAAGAAAACTGTCAGTGTTCCAAGGAAATCCAATGTAGAAGTAATGGGAGACTTTAATTTCCCCGATATCTGTTGGGAGACAAATTCTGCCAAAAGTGGCCCCTCCAAGGAATTCCTGACGTGTTGCTGATAACTTTCTAATACAGAAAGTGGAGAAAGGAACTAGACAATCTGCTATCCTTGACTTGATTCTGACCAACAGGGATGACATAGTGGATAAAGTGGCAGTTACAGGACAGCTCGGGGAAAGTGACCACATCTAAATTCATACACAAAAGGGAATTGCAGATCAGATACCAATAGGATAGGTCTTGGCCACTTCTTAGAGAGGGGAAGCCCCAACTAGAGGGACGTCCTGCTGTTTCCAAAGTCAAACCAACATCCACATTTCATAGTGATGATAAGAAGACCAACAGGTGAAGGTTGGAGAGGATGTGAGTATTTTACCTGTACTTTTAAGGCTTCATGTACATCGCCTGGTGAGCTTCCTCTGGACTATCCCAGGAACATGGCCCAGGCACTGTTGTCCTCAAAGACACCCTTATCATGCACTGATACAGAAGGCAAAGAGGGGGCCTTACCCAGAGGGACCCATTCCTTACCCAGAGAGGCCAGGATCCCACGATTCTCCTCCATGACTTCCTTGTGCAGAAACCTTTGGCCTGGATCCAGCAGCGCCCACTCCTCCTCCGAGAAATGCACAGACACCTCCTCAAAAGGCACCGGACCCTGGAGGAGGAAGAAGAAATGATGTTCTCTTTAAGTATTATGTAGCCATCCATGAAGGCAAGTATGGTGAGATCCCCCTTCTGAATGCCAGAGCTTGATGAGTGACTTTCAAAGCCTTCCGAGCTGCCATCTTGGAGAAGATCAAAGGCTAAAGGGGCAGGTTCTTCCAGGACCAAAGGGATGTGCAGGAGACAGAGGCACCCAGGACTCCCCTTACCTGCTCTGGCTGTGCAGGAACCGCTTCCACTCCACCACAAAGTGAAGGAGGCCTAGAAGGATCCCCCAGGATCAGTTCACTCTCTCTGCAGGTTCTTCTGCTCCCTGTGAGGAAAGCAAAGAAGGTGGGAAGGTAAGTTAACGTTCTTAAGAATTTCCATTTTCATTGTTTGACTGGAATCAATGTTTGACCACATTCCTAAACAACATCTCTTTTTGGGTTATCTAGTGAAAAAGAGACTGTCTTCCCCCTCCCTCCCCATCAAAGGGAAATCAGGCTCAAGGGGAACATCAAAGCAGCTCATCCACCTCAGGCGTCATTGAGGGAGGGAGACCATGGTCGAATATGTCCCACTAATCCTTACCCAGTGAGGAGGGTCCTCCGTCACCCTCCTGCAAGATCCACCTGTCCAGCGGCCTCTGTGTCATGCCCGGTGGAGCCCTCTCTGCCTCAGGGAAATCTGCGCATGCTTTGGCCAACATCCTCTGCACCTGGAACAGGAGGGAGGATCCCAGAGAGAGAAGAGGGCTTAGGGAAGGTCAAGGCCAAGGGCAGCGTTTCCCAATCAGTTTGCATTTTAGTGCTCCTTCTAAAGATGATCTACAGTCCAAACCATGGAGCAATCTACGTTGTGTCTTTGTCTAAAGATGTGAGCTTTGGGGCTAATAGTTTAACTCTGGCATAAGCAAAGTGCTTGAAGACCCTCCAAAAACCAACCAGGAGGAAAGGGAGAACCTCCCAGATATTCCCTGACACCCAGCATTTTCCACTGTAAACACTGCAGCTTTGTCTCTACAAACACTATTTATACATACAGACACATAAACTTCACTGTACTTAGCCATAGGCCTTTACAATGTATTAAAATATTTAAAGAGACCTTTCTCAATACAAAACCGGGTTTGCCATCCTCTAAGGAGTTTGACCACTCAGATCTAAAAAAGATGAGCTTTATAGTACATCGTATTTCTTAGTGTGCCAGGACTGCAGCTTCTTCTGGGCTGCCAAAGTAAATTGGGCTACTGATCATGTGATAAATAAATGCTTACCATGTAGGAGTTGGTAATTGTTCCATGCAGGCAATATTATCTGAAGCAAACCAGCTTGGGAGAACGGCATCCATTTGGTTTAACCACCGTAAATCATTTGAGATCATTGGCAGACCTGGCCAGTTCACGGCTCACTCCTAATTCCAGCTCATTCTTCTCATACGGTGAAAAGAACTGGTCCCAATACCGATCCCTGTGGGACCCCCACTATTTACCTCCCTCCATTGGGATAATTTACCATTTATTCTTGCTCTCTGCTTTCTCTGCTTTAGCCAGTTACTGATCCAGAAAACAACCTCTCCTATTATTCCATGACTGCTAAGTTTGCTCAGGAGTCTTTGGTGAGGGACTTCATTGGAAGCATTTTGGAATCCAAGTAAATAATGTCCACTGGATCAGCCTGATCTACATGTTTCTTGTCACTCCCAAAGAACTCTAAAAGGTTAGTGAGAAAGGACTAACGTTTGCAGAAGCCATGTTGATTCCTTTTCAGTAGGGCTTGTCATTCTACACACTTAATAATTTTATAATAATAATAATAATAATAATAATAATAATATAATATTTATTTATTACCCGCTTCTCCCTCCGGATCGAGGCGGGCAACAACATCAAAAATTAAATACACAGAACTGATTAAAAGTACATAAAACCAATAAATCATAAAAATACCAATAAAATACCAATAAAACACTTAAAATTCATTTCGGTAGGCCTGCCTGAAGAGCATTTAATAATGCTTTCCACAAATATACCTGAAACAGCCTTTAAGCACACCAGCATGTAAATTGCTGTTACATTGGCCATTCTCCAGGCCTTTGGCTCTAAGACTGATCTTCGGAAACTGACGCATCTTTTTATTACAAGGTCCTCCAAAGTTAGGGCCTGCTCTGCATATTAGAAACAACTAGATTTGCGGGAGGAAAGCATTGGAAATTGGGGCATCTTTTTCCGAGAGGACATGCAAAACAAATTGAGATGCGATTGAGGTTTAAAATTTCACTCTCTTGGAGTTATCAAGATGAAATGCTCTCACCTGCTCTTTATCCTCTGCCTGGCTCAGGAGGAAGCCTTCTGCCAGAGCCACTGCCTGGGAAGTGGTCTCCGCTCCACATTCTCTGACCCAGTTCTCCATCTCTGGGGGCAGGACAGCCAGGAACTGCTCCAGGATCACCAGGTCCAGCATCTGAGCTTTTGTAAGTCTTTCTGGCTTCAGCCACTGATGGCAAAGGTGGTGGAGTCGGCTGCAAACCTCTCGGGGGCCCGTAGCCTCCTGGTAGTGGAAGTCCCTGAACTGCTGGCACTCTGCATCTGAGCTGGTTTTGTTCCCAGGCTGGTTCTCCAGCCCTCTTCTTTCCCAGGGCTCTGCACTGCTCCCTTCTTGGATGATATGGGGCCCTTTTCCTGCCTCAGGGCCAGCAAAGTTTTGTTGTTTCATCTTTTCTCTCTTCTCCATCTCCGCTAGCAACAGAACTCAAGAAGTTTCCTGCTTTTGCTTCCTAGTTCTCTCTTGAGGCAAGGACTGTCCTGTAGGAATTCAAATAGAGAGCTGCATGAATTAGATACAGATGTGGCCAACTTAATAGCCAGGACCTGTCTCAAATGAGTCCCTCCAACCCCAGTTCCACAGGAATCAGGCTCCAGGTTGAAAATGAGGTTCTAAAACTTGAGCAAGAGAATAGTGAATACTCTTTCAACTTGTGCAACAAAAGAAACATGTCACACAGGAACCCTTAAGAAGTTAATACATTCATACACTATGCAAAATACACAACACACTTGTAAGGGCTTGTTAGAAAAGAATGTGAAAAGAGAACTCGGCCCAACTAGCAGCAGTTGAATTGTTATTTAGCTCTACTTAAACTTCCACCAATCCAAATTAATTCAATGCAATGTTAAAAGCTTTCAACTACATAACACTATGGGGAGACCACTGCTTTGAGAGCAGGACTGCCTCCATCTCAGACTCCAGGCAGCAAAACCTTCTGCCCTCAAGGGAAAAACAGGTCTGCTTACGAAGCATGAGATCATTTCCAATCCATCCCATGGCTTCCTTCTGAGCCCTCTCTGGTCCCAGCACTTAAACCCAAACAGTGACTAAGTAACAATGATTTCTATTCACTCCTAGGATGTGAAGCGCAGGCTCACTTCATAAATAAAAGCTGGACATACTAAAACATATGACAGTACTTGCCCAGAGGGAAACATAGGATTGTAGTTGGCCATTGGGGAACCATACTTGCCCATAGAGGAAACATGCCATTCCCAGCAGTATGAGCTGTATCATTCCTGTGTTGCACAGATATAAGCCATCGTTCAAAATACACTTGGTACAGGAATTGGGATGGTATTGTGTGTTTAGGGTGTTCAAAGCACCACACAATCATATCCAAACCATCCTTTTCCATTTTCTCTGTTCCTGGGCTGTAACTGTTCTCTTCCTCAGTACAGACCTCGCTCTGTTCTTGCTGCCTGTTGCTACTTTGGAGTCACTCATCCCATTATCTAAGCTACTGGGCCCAATTCAAGGTTTTAGGACTAGTGTACAAAGCCCCGAACAGCTCAGGACCCAAATACTCTAAGGATCGCCTTCCTCAGTACTGACCAACCCATGATTCAGATCAGCCAGGGAGGCTCTGCTGAAGATGCCCCAGGAACTTGTGTCTTGAGGGGCTACCACACATGGCAGGGCCTTCTTGGTGGCAACACCCCAGCTGTGGACTCTGTAGGGTTTTTTTTCCCAGGTGACTTTAATTTAAGGGACACTGAATACAGGCTGCAGTCTCTGCATCAATGCTCCTCAAATGCCCCAGTACGTGAAAAGGAGGATAAGAAAACAGACACTCAGAATGATGGATTTTACCCAGACTCACAAACTCAATGAAACTGTTATTGCTTTAAATCATTTATCAACACAATTTAAGGAAGTGGTTTCCCTATGGGAAGGTACTATCCTAAGTTCCCCTATGGGGCAGGTATATTTTCCCTATAGACAGGCATGGTTTCTCCTATGGGCAAGTTCTGTCCTTTGTCTTCATAAAAGCTCCTGCAGTTCATTTCTAAGGCTTTGGGGACTAAATTAAAGAGGGGAGGAAACTGCCCCATGGTCCTTATTCACTCAGTTTAGAACAGGGAGAGGAAACAAAACAAAATGCAAAGATAACATTATAAAAACAGCATTTTTGCCCACAGATGTTATTCCTCATCCCCACCCAGCATCTTTCCTCTTCTGTCCCCCCCAGACCCCCCTTTCTCCCCCTTTCTCTTCCCTTCCAGGATTCCTTAGTTATGGGGAGGGAAGGAGGTGCAAGGCGGAGGTCTCCTGGAGGGCGCCCCAAGTGGGAGGCAGGGGGTTTCCTTTCTCTCCCCACCCTCCCTCTGCCCCACACCTCCCACCTCTGCTTCTGCCCCGGGGGCTCCTTCCTCCCTGCCCCACACCTCCCTCCCCCCTGAAATCCCCCCCATGCCTCTTGCACCCACCGGCTCCTTTGCAGGGGGAAGAAGAAGAGGCTGCTGCACAGGAGATGCAGGCAGGTGGAATCCCAGGCTCCTTTGCACTGGGGGGGGGCAGGAAGTGAGAGGGCCTCATCCAGCCTTGGCTCTTCATGGCCGCTCTAGGACCCAGCCCCCTCTCGCTCCCTTTAACCCTTAGATGGACTCAACACAGGGAAGCACAAGAGAGCTGCAGAGGCGCCTCCTGGCAGAGACCCATGGACGGAGGGGGGGGCTTTTCTCTCCCTCCAGCATCACCGCTCCGGCTGCTCCTGGGGGGCTTTTGGGGGGATCCAGATCCCTTCTTTCCACCTACCAGTTTTCCTTTGAGTGCATTACGGAGCCTGCACTGTGCATCAGATATTATGGGATGTCGGCAGCATTGCACGCCCACTGCCCTTCCCCTCTGGGGCAGCCCCGCTCCCCACCCCCTTGGCAGGAGCCCCCTCCCTAAATCTCCTCCTTCCTTCCGCTGCCTCCCTCCTGCCCATGTTCCCCAGCAACTTTGAATTAATTGGTAAACCATTTCTAACCAATATTGTTTGAAGCAGAGACTTATCCCACAAAGCAATCCAAATCGCTTCCTCTATGTGGATTCCAAGGTCTGTTACCCACCCCATCCAGAGTGGGTCAATAATTCCTGTTTCAGATGTTACAATCCACTAAGTCACTTCTTGAAACTTCCTTGCACTTCATCCCCTTTCATTGTTAATCCACTGTTTAGAAACAACCTCTTCAAAGTCATAATGACATACCGAGTTCGGGATTCCCCACCCACCCATCTCATATTGCTCATGCAAGAGTAATTTATGTAAACTAGGCACTTTAGTACCTAAACTAAATTTAATTGCTTCTGCCAGTATTGCAGTTGGCTTTGAGGGCTCAAAATTGTTTTTGGAACCAACATCATTTGAATGGATACTAAACAATCAATAATGCCTAATGGTTGCTTCTTCCACTTCCTAGGGGCTTTTGAGTAGCAGATTGCTGATGAAAATGTGAACCTGAGCATTGCTTTCCACCCTCTGAGCCCTCAGATGGCTTCTCCCCTCTGTGTGAATTCTTTGATGTGATTTCAGGCATGTTCTGCGAGCAAAGCTCTTCCTGCATTCTTGGGCTTCTCTCTTGTGTGGATATTTTGATGTGCTTTAAGATTCACACTGTGATTGAAACGCTTTCCAAATACTGGCCATTGATAGGGCTCCTTGCCTGTGTGGATGCTCTGGTGGTTGCTAAGGTTCATGGTGCAACTGAAACCCTTTCCACATTCAAAGCAGATAAAGGGCTTCTCCCCCATTGTGTGTCTCCTTTGATGCAACTTCAGGTGGCTGCTCTGACTGAAGCTTTTTCCACTCTCTGAGCTTTTATAGGCCTTTTCACCTGAGTGAATTCTTTGATGTTGCTGAAGTTGTGGGTTATCACTGAAAACCTTTATTTATTTACTTACAATAACTATATGCAGCTCCCCATCCAAGAGTTCAGGGTGGTGAACAAATAGAATAAAACAGTACAAAATAATAATAATAATAATAATAATAATAAGAACAGAGTACAGAGAAAAACCAGTCGGTCATTCAGGGAAAGCTGTCAGGAACGTTTTCAGGAGGTGCTGCAAGAAACGCAACGTTGACGCCTGCCAGACTTCCAGAGGCAAGGAGTTCCAGAGGAAGGGGCCACTACATGGAAGGCTCTTCTCCTGGTGGACTCCAACCGGACCATAGGTCCATGTGGAACCACCAGGAAGAGACTCTCAGATGACCTCAGGGACCGGGCAGGTTGACAGAGGAGAAGGCGTTTTCTCAGGGATCCTGGTCCCAAGGTGTTTAAGGCTTTGCACATTAGTACTAAAACCTTAAACCTGGCCCGGTAAGCCAATAGGCAGCCAGTGCAGTTCCCTCAGCAAAGGAGTTGCAGGCCGGAAAGGGGCAGCTCCCGACAACAGCCGAGCTGCTGCATTCTGCACTAGCTCCAGCTTCCGGAGCAGCTTTAAGGGCAGCCCCACATAGAACCCATTGCAGTAATCTAGCCTGGAGGTTCCTAAGGCCTGTATCACCATGGTCAAGATATCCCTGTCCAGGAGAGGCCGTAGCTCGTGAACCAGCTGAAGCTGGTAAAAGGCACTCTGAGTCGCCGTGGCCAGTTGGGGTTCCAGCGACACAGATGGGTCTAAGAGTACGACGAAATTATGGACCTGATTGTGACACCTTCTCCTAACCCCTTGCTGCTGCTGCTGCTCCTGTCCAGCCTTTACTATCCGGCCCCACAGCTCCACAGCCCAGCAACCTGGCCTCAGGCAAGCATCTATGTTCCCACTTCCACCAGTACCTTCCTCAGGTACACCTTAAAGACCACACCAGTTGGATGAAATAAACAAGATTTATTAACATCAAGTATATTGTGTGCACAGTAAGCTTATTGAATTCTTTAGTTCATTTGCGTAGCTGTTTCAAGTATAATGCTTCTATGTTTCAATCTGTAACTTCCGTATCTCTCCGTCTTACAATATTAAATCAATCAAACACCTCCCGTTTCCTCAAAGACCTTTTCTCTCACTCTCTCTATCGACCCACAAGCAACCCCTTCTGTCCCTCAACCCCAAACAACTCAGTCAGCTCTCTCTCTCTCTGGCTGACACATTCATAACTCATTCACTCCCCAGCTCCTCCCACTCTCCCACATCCCACCAATCCAGGCACTCCAAACAACTAGCCAATCAGCACTCACTCCCCACTCATCCCATACTCACCCAGACCTGCAACTCCAAACAATAACAACTTTTGCAACACATTCACATCCCTAAACAGTAGAACATCACACTGATCTTTTACAACGCAGGTGCCAGGCGAACCTCACTGAGGAGCTCAACACACAGCCAGGGTGCCACAGCAAAAAAGGCCCTCCTATATGCAATCCATCCATCTGACGTGATGTTTCCTATACATCAGACTCCCACAACCTGATGTTACCCTAGATGCGTTGGACTACAACTCCCATGACATCTAGTCAGCACAGTTGACCAGGGATGATGGGACTTCTGGTCCTATGGCTCTGGAGGACACTAGGTTGGGGAAAGCTGATATTCGTTTCCTTCATGACACAAGTCAGTCCCTTCCCAACCATCCACTTCTGCTTTTCCTCACTTTTCCTTCTTTTCCCAATAATCACCTGAAATAATTCAAAGAAAACCCTGATCAGTGAGGAATTAATCCGTAAATCAGGGAATCCAGTGACTTAACAGGGTAGAAAATACATCGTGGTTAGCTTGATTCTTCCAAATATTTTACAGAGCCTTTGGATGATCTGGCATCTCGAATGACGTACATGTTCAACACCTGCCATCTCCAAATATTCATATATATATATATATATATATATATAAATTACTTTGTACATCGCCCAATAGACGAAGCTCTCTAGGTGGTTCACAAGACATATATCACAAGGTACAGCATAAAATATAAAATATGGAAGCTTAAACCACGATATAAAAGTACAACCAGACATAAAACCGAGCAGCAATGCAGAGATTTAAAACACAGATTTAAAACAGCAAAAATAAAAGACCAGGATGGTAAAAGGTTAAAATACTGGGATAATACAAAGGTTTTCACCTAGAATTGAAAACAGTGCAATGTAGGTGCCGGGCGAACCTCTCTGGGGAGCTCATGACACAGCCTAGGTGCCACAGCAGAAAAGGCCCTCCTCCTGGTAGCCATCTGCCTCACTTCCTTTAACAGGGGCTCACAGAGAAGGACCACAGACAATGATCTTAGGGGCCAGGCATCTTAGGGAGGAGGAATCCCTTCAGGTAACCTGGGCTTAAGCCAATACTGGCACTTTGAATCGAGCTTGGACCTGGACTGGCAGCCAGTGGCATAATGTGGTCTCGTCGGCCAGTCCCTGTTCACAATCTTGAGTTTCTGGACCGTTTTCAAAGACAGTCCCACCTATATCACATTGCAGTAATCCAACCCAGAGCTAGGCTATCTCTGTCTAGAGAAGGGCACAGTCAGCAATCCGGCAGATGGAGGCATCAGACACCTCAACTGCGCTAACAACAGCATCAAGCTTGCTGTGGAGATAAGCGATTTTGTCCTCAAAGTATGATGCAAACAGGTCACAGTGGGTCTTTGACTAGGCCAGGGCCCCATTGGCTGGGCAGGGTGCAAACACCCCACAGACCACCCGGAAGAGCTCCTCTGGATGGCTACTCAAGGACGCAGCAGAGGTCTGCACTCTAAGCATTCATAGGGCTTCTCACCTGTGTGAGTCCTTTGATGTTGCTTAAGGTGTGAGCTCCGAGCAAAGCTCTTTCCACACTCTAAGCATTTATAGGGCTTCTCACCTGTGTGATATCTTTGATGTTGCTTAAGGTGTGAGCTCCGAGCAAAGCTCTTTCTGCACTCTAAGCATTTATAGGGCTTCTCACCTGTGTGAGTCCTTTGATGTCGCTGAAGGTGTGTGCTCCGAGCAAAGCTCTTTCCACACTCTGGGCATTTATAGGGCTTCTCACCTGTGTGAGTTGTATGATGTTGCTTAAGGTGTGTGCTCCGAGCAAAGCCCTTTCCGCACGCAAAGCATTTATAGGGCTTCTCACCTGTGTGAATTTGTTGATGTTGCTTAAGAGATTTGCTCCGAGCAAAGCTCTTTCCACACTCTAGGCATTTATAGGGCTTCTCTCCTGTGTGAATTTGTTGATGTTGCTTAAGAGTTTTGCTCCGAGCAAAGCTCTTTCCACACTCTAGGCATTTATAGGGCTTCTCTCCTGTGTGCTGTTTTCGATGTTGCTGAAGATTTGTGCTACGAGCAAAAGTCTTTCCACACTCTAAGCATTCATAGGGCTTCTCCCCTGTGTGAATTCTTGTATGCAAGTTAAGTTCTGAATTGTAACTGAATTGCTTTCCACACTCTAAGCATTGGAATCTTTTCTTTTGAGTCTTTACACACCCTGAGCCTTTCCGCTGTTTCTTGCCACTGTGCATATTCACATTGCTTTCTTCAACAGGATCTTCTCTTATGGGAATTTCATGGATGTCTGACCCTTCAAAAGAAATGGATTTGATTCCCCACTTCTCTTCAGTTTCCGTTTTCCTTCTCTGGTGTTCTCCATTTTCCTTGCACTTCATGTGATCACCTGCAAGAATAAAAATAAGAAATAATCCTGAACTCAGGGAACGGAACCAAATGGTTTGCTGATTTGATTAACAGGATAAAAAAGGAATATATTTGGTGGGGAACAGATCCTTCCAAACACATGAGATATCCTCTGATGATCAACGAGGGTGGCATACAGGGCTTTCATATTTATATAGAATAACTCTGACAAAGTAGCTCAAACAAGAACTGGACAACATTAAATACTGTAAAAATACAATGCACTGAAAATGTGCCATTTTGTCCTAGCTGATTCTCGACCTGGGAACTGAAAAGTGGGAATTCAACCCTAATGGTCCCTTTCAATGTCTCAGGGGCTTCTGAAACCCTCAGTCATGGCATCCTCCTAGACCACCTCGCTGGGTTCGGCTATTGTTTTGAGCAGACCTCTATTTCAAAATGACGTTTATCCTGCCGTCTAGTTGTATCTCAAAATGGAAAGCAAACTTCTGAATATGCCATACTCTGCTCTCCTGTGCTTTCTCCATGGAGACCATGATCCATCTTACAGATCTCTAACATCTTCAACATGATCCACTTGCAAAGGTCTTTAGAGTGTTTTCCTCCTCATCTTTTACCCATCAGACCAATTGTTTCATTGCCTTCAGCTCCTAAGAAAAATGTGAATTGTAATCAATAGAGAAGAACAGGTGGATAAAGTGGCAGAAATTTTGGGAAGAAGTGACCACATCATCTTCAAATCCACAGCAGCGAGGGCTCTGAAAACAAAGCTTAGTTGGCAATGGACATTGGACCTTAAGAAAGCTCAGAGGAAGGTTGAGTCAGATCCCATAGCTAGAAATTAGGAAGGAAAACAGAGTTCAAGAGGGATGGGAGATCCGGAAGCCTCAAATTCTGATGCCGCAAGCACTAACTATTCCCTTGAGAGCTCTCTGATAAGCGGAAACTCAAAAGGGACATGGAGAAGAGATTGAAAGAGGGATGTACAGCCATAGAGGAGGAAACTTACTGAGGGCACAACCACAAGTCCAAGGACCAGATGTGCCTTCAACATGCATGTAAAAGAGAATTGACAGAAGACAACAGAAGAAACTAATGTGGCTCCCCAGAAAGCTTAGAGATGCCAGGAAACCAAAATAAGACACATATAGGAAGTGGAAGGAAGGCCAAGCTACAAAAGCTGAGTACAGACAGGTAGCACAGAAGTGCAGGAATGACATCAGGAAGGTTAAAGCTGAGAATGAGCTGAGGCTAGCGAGGAATGCTAAAAGCAACAGAAAAGCACCTAATTTCCTTGAATGAGTTCAAACCTCCAGGGCCCAATGAACTGCATCCCAGAGTAATAAAGGAGTTGACAGAAGAACTCTCAGAACCACTATTATTTTTGCAAAGTCATGGAGGATGGGTGAACTGCCGGACGACTGGAGGAGGGCCGATGTTGTCCCTATCAGTCTGACATCTATCCCTGGCAAAGTTTTGGAGTAGATTATGAAAAAGACAATCTGTAAGCACTTTCAAAACAATGCAGTGACTAATAGAAGCCAACATGGATTTGTCAAGTAACCTCCCTTGTGGATGGTGGGAATGCTGTGGACATAGTATATCTTGACTTTAGCAAAGCTTTTGACAAGTGCCCCATGATATTCTGATTAGCAAACGAGTTAAAAGTGGGCTAGATGGGAGAATTGTTAGGTGGATCTGCAGTGGGCTACAGATTTGGACTCAAAGGGTGCTTATCAATGCTACCTTCTCAAATGTGGGTAAGGTAGCAAGTGGGTTATCGCAGGGCTCTCTCCTGGGCCCAGTGCTCTTCAACATTTTTATTAATGATTTGGATGTGGAGGTGCAGGGAATGCTTAGCAAATTTGCATATGACACATATCAACCATCTCTGTCCCTTCAGGCTCAGGTGGCTTCGGTGGCACAAAGTGCCTTCTACCAACTTCGGTTCGTGGCCAGCTATGCCCCTATCTGGACAGGGATAACCTGGCACATAACCATCAGGGCTTGAAGCCATTGATAGCCTTCTCCTCCAGGAATTTATCCAGCCAACTTTTAAAGCTATCTAAATCAGTGGCCATCAATAAATCTTGAGGTAGTGAATTCCACAATAATAATGAGGGTGAAGAAGTACTTCCTTTTATTTGTCTTGAATCTCCCACCAATCAGCTTCATGGGATGAGCCCAGATTCTAGTATTTTGAGAGAGGGAGAAAAATGACTCCCAATCCACATTCTCCATCACCTGGTGAGCTTAATCTGGACAAGAGTATTCTAGGGACATTGCCCAGGCACTGTTGTCCTCAAAGACCTCTGTATTATGCAGTGACACAAAGAAAGAAGAGCTCCAGTTCCACCTTCTAGGATCTGTCAAGAAGACAAAGATGGGGCCTTACCCAACGGGTCCCATTGCTTTCCCAGGGAAGCCAGGTTCCCACAATTCTCCTCCATGACTTCCTTGTGCAGAAACCTCTGGCCTGGATCCAGCAGAGCCCACTCCTCCTCCGAGAAATGCACAGACACCTCCTCAAAAGTCACCGGACCCTGAAACAACAAGAAGAAATCCTGTTTTCCTTTCACATCATGTGGCAATCCAAGAAGGCAATAAAGTTGCTGTGGTTGAACATTTCTCCTTCTGAATGCCAGAGCTTCATGAGTGACTTTTAAAGCCTTCCTAGCAGCCCTCTAGGACAAGTTCAAAGGGGCAGGTTCTTCCAGGACCAAAGAGATGTGCAGGAGACAGAGGCACCCAGGACTCCCCTACCTGTCCTGGTTGTGCAGAAATCGCTTCCAATTCACCACATAGCAAAGGAGGCCTAGAAGGGTCCCCCAATATCAGTTCAATCTCTCTGCTGTTTTTTCCGATTCCTGTGAGGAAAGCAAAGAAGGTGGGAAGGAAAGTTAATGTTCTTGTGCTTTTTCACATTGTTTGTCTGGAATCAATGTTTGACACACTCCTAAACAACATACATTTTTGGATTGTCTAGTGAAAAAGAGACTCTCTTCCCCCTCCCTCCCCATCAAAAGGAAATCAGGCTCAAGGGGAACATCAGAGCAGCTCATCCACATCAGTTGTCATTGAGGGAGGGAGACCATGGTGGAATCTGTCCCACTAATCCTTACCCAGTGAGGAGGGTCCTCCGTCACCCTCCTGCAAGATCCACCTGTCTGGTGGCCTTTGTGTGGTGCCCGGTGAAGCCTTCTCTGCCTCAGGGAAATCTGTGCATGGTTTGGCCAACATCCCCTGCACCTGGAAAAGGAGGGAGGATTCCAGATAGAGAAGAGGGATGAGGAAGGAAAGAAATGGGTCAGGTCAAGGCCAAGGCAGCATTTCCCAATCAGTTTGCATTTTAATGCTCCTTCTAAAGAAAATCTACGGTCCAAGCCATGGAGCAATCTAAGTTGCATCTTTGTCTAAGGTGTGAGCTTTGGGGCAAATAGTTTAACTCTGGCATAAGCAAAGTGCTTGAAGAACCTCCAAAAACCAGCCAGGAGGAAAGGGTGAAATTCCCAGACATTCCCTGACAACCAGCATTTTCCACTGTAAACACATCAGTTTATACATACAGACACACATAAACTTCACTGTACATAGCCATAGGCCTTTACAATGTATATATTTTTTTAAAAAAGAGATCTGTCCTGATACAAAACTTTCATTTAAAATTTGAGGTCATTGACAGGCTTGGCCAGTTCAGGGCTCACTCCTAATTCCAGGTAATTCATCTCATAAAGTGAAAAGAAAAGGTTCAAATACCGATCCCTGTGGGACCCCACTATTTACTTCCCTCTGTTGGGAGAATTTACCATTTATTCCTGCTCTCTGCTTTCTCTTCTTTAACCAGTTACTGATCCAGAAAAGGACCTCTCCTCTTATTCCATCACTGCTAAGTTTGCTCAGGAGTCTTTGGTGAGGGACTTCATCAAAAGCCTTTTGGAAATCCAAGTAAATAATGTCCACTGGATCAGCCCTGTCTACATGTTTACTGTCACTCTCAAAGAACTCTAAACGGTTAGTGAGAGAGGACAGCAGGGTTTGTCCTTCTCTATGCTTAATAGTTTAATTTTAATAACGCTTTCAACCAATTTACCTGAAACAGCCTTTAAGCACACCAGCATGTAAATAGCTATTACATTGGCCATTCTCCAGGCCTTTGGCACTAAGACTGATCTTAGGAAACTAATGCATATTTTCATTAGAAGACCCTCCAAAGTTAGAGCCTGCTCTACATATTACAAACAACTAGACTTGCGGGAGGGAAGCATTGGAAATTGGGGCATCTCTTCCCGAGAGACATCCAAAAACAATTGAGATAAAATCGGGGAGTTTTAAAATTTGAATCCCTTGGAGTTCTCAGGATGAAATGTTCTCACCTGCTCCTTATCCTCTGCCCAGTTCAGGAGGAAACCTTCTGCCAGAGCCACTGCCTGGGAAGTCGTCTCCGTTCCACATTCTCTGACCCAGCTCTCCATCTCTGGGGGCAGGACAGCCAGGAAATGCTCCAGGACCACCAGATCCAGCATCTGAGCTTTTGTGAGTCTTTCTGGCTTCAGCCACTGGCAGCAAAGGTGGTGGAGTCGGCTGCAAACCGCTCGGGGGCCCGTAGCCTCCTGGTAGCAGAAGTCCCTGAACTGCTGGCGTTCTACGTCTGAGCTGGTGATGCTTCCAGGCTGGTTCTCCAGCACTCTTCTTTCCCAGGGCTCTTCACTGCTTCCTTCCTGGATGATATGGGGGCCTTTTCCTGCCTCAGGGCCAGCAAAGTTTTGCTGTTTCGTCTTTTCTCCCTTCTCCATCTCCGCTTGCGACAGAACTCAAAGGTCTCCTTCTTTTCCTGCCGATTTCTCTCTTGAGGCAAGGACTGTCCTGTAGGAATTCAAATGGAGAGCTGCATGAATTAGATACAACTGTGGTCAACGTAATTACCGAGGACCTGTCTCAAAGGAGTCCCTACAACCCCAGTTCCACAGGAATCAGGCTTCTGGTTGAAAATTAGGCTCTAAAACTTGAGCAAGAGAACAGTGAGTACTCTTTCAACTTGTTCAATAAATTAAACATGTTACACAGGAACCCTGAAGATGTGAATGGTTTATAAAGAAAGTGAATGCAAAAGAACATCACATACAGCAGTGAAATATGAAACATGCAATAATTACAAAGAAATACATTCATACGCTATGCTTTAACACTTTACACAACACTTTAACATTTGCAAAGGCTTGTTAGAAAAGAATGTGAAAAGGCTTCTTGGCCCAAATAGCAGCAGTAGAATTGTTATTTAGCTCTACTTAAACTTCCACCAATCCAAACGAATACAATGCAATTTTAAAAGCTTTCAACTACATAACACTATGGGGAGACCACTGGTTTGAGAGCAGGACTGCCTCCATCTCAGACTCCAGGCATCAAAACCTTCTGCCCTCAAGGGAAAAACAGGTCTGCTTAGGAAGCATGATTTCATTCCCAATCCATTCCATGGCTTCCTTCTGAGCCCTCTGTGGTCCCACCACTTGAACCCAAACAATGACTAAGTAACAATGATTTCTACTCACTCCTAGGATGTGAAGAGCAGGCTCACTTCATAAAGAAAACAGGACATACTAGGATAGCCAAGAAATGACAATTCTTGGCTATCGGAAAACCATACTTGCCCATAGGGAAAAAAACAAAACAAATGACAGTCCTTGCCCAAGGGGAAAATATATTTGCCCATAGGGAAACCTAGTGCAATCCCTCCCCATAGGGAAACCATACTTGCCCGAAGGGAAACATGCCATTCCCAGCAGTACGAGGCTGTATCATTCCTGTGTTGCACAGTTATAAGCCATCGTTTAAAATACACTTGGTACAGAAATTGGGATTGGGTGGTATTGTGTGTTGAGGGTGTTCAAAGCACCACACAATCATATCCAAACCATCCTTTTCCATTTTCTCTGTTCCTGGGCTGTAATTGTTGTCTTTCTCAGTATTGATCTTGCTCCGTTCTTGCTGCCTGTTGCCACTTTGGAGTCACTCATCCCATTATCTAAGACTGGATGGCCTGTTCAGCCTGAGAAGACAAAGGCACTGTAGTTAAGCAGGTCCCAGGGAAGGGAAGGAGGATCCTTGCACAGAGAAAATAGAGGGCAGTACATGTCTTTTTGGCAGCTCTACTTAGGTTTCTTTTTATTGTATTTTTATTTTATATTTGTGATTTTTAAATTTTATTTATTATGATTTAATAGTATTTTTGTGTTGTGTTGTTTAGTAGTAATATTTATTCATTTAATTTATAGTTAGCTGACTATATCTTAAAAGAGATGCTTGTAAACAGTTTACGAGGGATTAAAAAAGCTAAAACAAGAATACATAAATACATGAAACTTGTGAAGAGCAGAAATAAAACAAATAAAAAACAATGCAATACAAACCAAGATGAGCAATGGACAAAACAAAAATAAAATAGAAACATAAAATAGAAATATTGATGAATGTTGTTGATCATAATAAGGTTGAAGGAACTAAAAAAAAGGTCTTCAGCAGAGGTCTGAAAGCGGCTGAACCGGCTTCATTTATTTAATCCCAAATAGACAAAGAGTTTCCTATGACAAATGTTTCCTTGCCAAGGGTGCAGAGGCCGCTGCCCCGTCCTGTGACTCCCTATGGGGCAGGTGTGGTTTCCCTTATGGGGAGATATAATCTTATGTTTCCCTATAGCCAGGTATATTTTCCCTATAGACAAGCATGGTTTCCCCTATGGGCAAGTTCTGTCCTTTGTCTTAATAAAAGCTCCTGCAGTTTAGAACAGGGAGAGGAAACAAAACCAAACGCAAAGATGACATTATAATCACAGCCTTTTTGCCCACAGATGTTATTCCTCATCCTCACCCAGGATCTTTCCTCTTCTGTCCCCCCCCGACCCCCCTTTCTCCCCCCTTCTCTTCCCTTCCAGGATTCCCTAGTTATGGGGAGGGAAAGAGGTGCAAGGCGGGGGTCTCCCACCCTCCCTTTGCCCTACACCTCCCTCCCTGCCCTGGGCCCCCTCCCTCCTCTTGCCCTGGGGGCTCCTTCCCCCCCTGCCCCACACCTCCCCCCTGAAATCCCCCCATGGATCTTGCACCCACCGGCTCCTTTGCAGGGAGAAGAAGAGAAGCTGCAGGTGGCAGACACGAGATGCACGCGTGGGGGGGGGGGAATCCCAGGCTCCTTTGCACTGGGGGGAGGCAAGAAGTGTGGGGCGGGAAGGGAGGGGGCCTCATCCAGCCTTGGCTCTTCATGGCCGCTTTAGGACCCAGCCCCCTCTCGCTCCCTTTAACCCTTAGATGGACTCAACACAGGGAAGCACAAGAGAGCTGCAGAGGCGCCTCCTGGCAGAGACACATGGACGGAGGGGGGGGCTTTTCTCTCCCTCCAGCATCACCGCTCCGGCTGCTCCTGGGGGGCTTTTGGGGGGATCCAGATCCCTTCTTTCCAGCCTGCCACGTGCATCGGAGGTTATGGGATGTCGGCAGCATTGCACGCCCACTGCCCTCCCCCTCTGGGGCAGCCCCCTCCCCACCCCCGTGGCATGAGCCCCCTCCCCAAATCTCCTCCTTCCTTCCTTCTGCCTCCCTCCCTCAGCCACTCCTGTCCATATACCATCCATCACTTCAGAGGTCCGCTCTCTCCTGCCCCCCCCCCCAAGGCAATATTCTCCCTGTCAAAGCCAGAAGTATTTATTCATTTATTTATTGCATTTCTCTGCTGCCCAATACCTGAAGCTCCCTGGGTGCTTCACAGAAATTAAAGGCAGTAACGCTTCTCCCATTTGTCTGCACAGGAGGACATCCTCAGAGCCGTTCTGGATCAGACCAAGAGTCCCTCTAGTCCAGCACTCTGTTCACACAAGCTGCCTACCCGCAAGCAGGACAGGGGTGCAATAGCACCCGTCTGCCCATGTTCCCCAGCAAATGGGGCATATAGGCTTACTGCTGGTTAACCGGTTAATCACTAACTGAAACTCCCTCACACTTGATCCCTTGCATATAAACACACGGTTTAGAAACAGCTTCTTCAATCAAGGGAATTAAGGGAGGCAGGGCAGTGCCTCCCTTGTTAAGGGCGTCAGTAAAAAACACGTTCCACCACGTTAAAGTGATAATTGGAGGGGGAGTCATTCTAACAGCCATAAAATTGACAATGTTTCACCAATCTTTCTGAAGTTTACAGGTGCCAGAAAGAAATGTTTGTTTTACATTACCTGAAAATTTCAAGAAGATTGGTGAAAGATTGAGGGAAGGAGAGCAGTT
This sequence comes from Anniella stebbinsi, assembly GCA_029215795.1. Taxonomy (NCBI): domain Eukaryota; kingdom Metazoa; phylum Chordata; class Lepidosauria; order Squamata; family Anniellidae; genus Anniella; species Anniella stebbinsi. The sequence continues at coordinate 187,057,885 of JARDYH010000005.1, forward strand.
TAAGGTAGAAAAGGAACACAAACCTGTCTCCCTGCTTTTGTGAAATGATTTTGGGGTTGTGAGTTTTTGTGCACACAATTTTCAGAGAGATTATAGACTTACTGCTTAATCCATTGACAGTGTCTTCTTCTCCCTTCAGTCTAGTTGGTGGAATGCTTTTCCTTTTTTGAAAATTCCCTACCGCTGATTTTTAATGAATATTTATTCCTTTCCTTCAATCCATAGTGCAATGCATGCATACATGGCACCACAAAGCTTATTATCAAAAGGGAGGGGGGAGGGGGGAAACTGCCACCTCTTTGCAAAGAGAACGTTCTTCCCTGCTCTAGCAATGACGGAGGCAGCTTGAGGCAAAGGTCTAAGTCGCAGTGGACAAGTGAGCGAGCGAGCAAGAGAGAGAGGGAGAGAGAGAGAGAGCTTTCCCACAACGTGAGTTGTGTGTGAGTGGCGTGTAACCCTCCACACGACACAATAAGCAGCACAACTGATGCTGATGGTTGCTTCCCCCCCCCCCCCCCGGTTGCTTAATGTGTCATCCAAAACCAGTGATTGTGTGCTTGTGATTCCTCACTCATGGTAGTTTGTGGGTGTTTTACACAATGATGTCATCTTTCAGAGCCTCTCCTGCTTTGCAACCATTATAGCGGGGTGAAGTGGGGTTCTAACAGGGAGAGTCTGGTATTTCTGTGGATGGTGGCATGGAACCCCTGAATGTTCTGCTATACCACAATGCCACCTAGTGGTTGTGTAATGGCACATATAGAAAGGAAGTGAAAGAAAACCCTTGGGGAGGGGAGAGGTGGAGGAAATGTGTAAAGTAGCCAATCTTAATCCCACAAAGAATCCAGAAGCAGAAACTTTGGTAAGCCAAGCGTAGCTCAGGGTAGAACAGACTCTCCAATTAAAAGAATTAGATAGAAAATGATAGGAGAGGCCTCTAGTGGGGATCTTGGGAGAGCTACTGCCAGCCAGAATAAACTCTGGACTAGATGGATTAATCTGACTCTAGAAACTGTACCACAAAAACTCAGCATGGCATGGCAAAAGAGCACAACTGATCCTACTACCTATGTTGTCCATGTACGGTTGAGAGATATTCATGGAAGTAAAAGATTCTTGCCAGAGCAATTGGTGCTTCTACTCAAAGCACAATCTGCAAGTTCTTTTGATGTTTTGTTTTACAGTGGGGAAGACATTCCAAGGGGATCTTCTGTGTCATCCTGCACAGGCCTGACACAGCGTAAAAGCAAAGGGGAGAGAGTCAGGCTGCTATTTCCTTGGCTGTGAGCTTCTGTTGCATAAATTATGCTATTTCCAAGTGTCCAAACTCCAGATATGAAACACTTGACGAAAGACCTCCTGAAGCTTTGGAAACTAATTTATTATTCTGCGCAGAATAGGTGACCACTGGGCGCTCTTGCTGCCTTCCAGAGTCACACCGTGCCAAGGTTCAAACAAGTACTTTTATACATCAGATATCACATGACATTAGCCCTCATCCCATTGGTTTACAGCCCCAAAAACATCATTTCCGCCTACCGCTACTCTTGGGTAAGAGGGCACGTTTTGGTGGATCGTGCCCTGGAGCTGTTTACCTGTCGCCATTACTGTTTGATTTTCGGCACGAACCTGGTTTCCCTATATGGTCATACATTCCTTATATGGGCATGCTGTCGATGACATCACTCAGGTATACTCACACCTGTGTGAGTCACCCAACCTGCGCATGTCTCCTGGCTTCTGGAGCCGTTTACCTGAGAGTATTTTCCCCGCCTAGAGGTGGCCAAGAGGCAAGCCGGGAAGAAGAAGGAAAGGAAACACCCTCTCTCCATCTCTTTGATCCTTGCACGCATGGCTGCATCTGAGCTAGGCTCTATTACAGAAGCGGATACAAAGTAACTACACGAAAGAGCTGCGGTTTTACTACTTTCACTTCTTACTCAAGCAGAACGGCGCTCAGGCGTGGAGGGGAAAAGGAAGGTTTCAGCTATTTCTGGGCAATTTGAGACGAGCTGAGGTGTGCTTGTGAGTGTGTGCAGGGGGGGCAGTGTTGGGGAACAGTCAGGAGACACGTGTAGGATGTGTGTTAGGTGCGTGTAAGGGAAATGGACGTGTTTTCAGGGAATTTCTTCAACACTCATGCAATCGCCTTGTTGGTTATTTGCTGCCTCAGTTTCAGAGGCAGTATGCTGGGGAACATTGGCAGGAGGGGACGGTGTAAAAGCGGAACGGAGGGCCAGAATGACCCTGTTATATACACAGTGGCCTGTGTTACAAACATAGAAGGAGAACAATGTTTTAGGACTAAAACCCTTGCAATATTCTATTACTATTAACTCGGGGCCATCCATGGTGTTCTGCATGTTGTTCTGGGAGTCATGGGGTTAATAGTAATAGAACATTGCAATGGGTTTTAGCCCTAAAATATCGGTGCTCAAGTGTTTCTGACACAGGAACCCTGTTTTTGGCGTGGTGTCGCTCCAGCACGTTCCGTTGCAGCTTCGTCTTTTCCCCCTATTTGGAGCGGAAAGAAAAGAAAAGGGAGCGGTGGGGAGTCGTAATGAACCCGGAAGTCCCATGTCTTATCCGTGTGTGTGCCGATCTTCCCTTTTCCTATCTCTACGACTGACAGTCCTCATTGGCTGAAGGCCTTGGAAGGCGGGCGCAGGCGCCTTCCTCCCAGGGCGATTGGGCAGGAGAGTGCCTGTCTGCCTGCGTCTGGAGCCCTCTGTCTCCTCCCCCTCCGCAGCCCCCCATTTCCTGCACCAGGGGAAGCTCGAGTGCCGCTTCAGCAACGCCACAGGGCAGCAGGTGCAGCTTCAGGTGCGCTACCTGTACAGGTACTTCTATGACCGGCAGGAGATCGCGCGCTTCGACAGCGACCTTGGTGTCTTCGAGGCTGTGACGCCACTGGGGAAGCCCGACGCCGAATCCTGGAACAGCCAGAAGGAGACTCTGGAGTACCAGCGGGCTCAGGTGGAGACCTTCTGCCGCCACAACTACGGCAACATCTTGGGGCCTTTTTCCCACCGGCGGCAGGTGAGTCCAGGGGGGGCAGGGAGGGGAGGGGGCGTCAGCTCTAAGCGCCAGGATGGGTGTGGGGTGTGTCTGGGGGGACGTACTAAAACAAAGGACAGTGCTTGCCCAGAGGAAAACCCTACTTGCCCATAGGGATCCATTGCATAGCACTTGCCCATTGAGAAATCATACTTGCCCATGGGACGGTGTAAAAGCCGGAACGGGCCGGAACGACCCCTTTATATTAAAAAATATGCCAAAAACAGTGGCATGTGTTAGAAACACTTGAAAACAATATTTTAGGACTGAAACCATTACAATATTATATTATTATTAACCCCATAACTCCCAGAACAACATCCGGAACAGAATGGATGGCCCGGAACGGCCACCTCCGAATGACTGAAACCAACCAAACTCAACCATCACACACTACTAGGTGGGATAGATACAATACGCCACAAAACAGCCACGAAAACCACGTTCCGGTGCCCATTCTGGGCCATAGTCCATATTACGCAAAACAGGCTGGAACGGCAACTTCCAAGTGAGCCAACACAACCAAACTCACCACTCACACATTACTAAGTGGGACAGATACAATATGGCACAAAACAACCATGAAAACCACGTTCCGGTGCCCATTCCGGGCCATAGTCCATATTGCACATACAGGCCGGAACGACAGCTTCGAAATGAGCCAACTCAACCAAACTCACTACTCACACATTACTAGGTGGGACAGATAGAATACGCCACAACACAGCCACGAAAACCACGTTCCGGTGCCCATTACAGGCCATAGTCCATATTGCGCATACAGGCTGGAACGGCAACTTTGAAATGAGCCAACTAAACCAAACTCACCACTCACACATTACCTGTCAAACCCAAAAGCATGAACTTTCATAAATTCATAGAAAATACACGCTTGAACCAATTTTTATGAAACTTGGCACACATGAGTAACTATATTCCATCTGCAATGTGACCAAGTTTCAAGTTTCTAACTTTTAAAATAAAAAAACGTTACAGCCGTTTATTCTCCAAGGCAAACTTTTGGAGAAAACGCGCGAAAATTGCAATCTGATTTTCCGATTTTCTCCAATTAAAATCAGACAACAAAAATCTTATCGGAAAAATCAGAGCTCCGAGGGACTGCATCGGAATCATTAATTGGATGCCCGATTTCCTCCGATTTTATTCGGAATCAGACATCCGATACGATGCACATCCCTAATGTAAATGGTGAACAGCATAGGGAATGAAATAGAGCCCTGTGGAACCCCATGGCCTAGGTGCCACGGCACAGAGCAATAATCCCCCAGCACCACCTTCTGGAATTGGCCATCCAAGTAGGAGCGGAACCACTGCAACACAGTGCCTCCAACTCCTAGCCCAGACAGTCTATCCAGAAGGATACCATGGTCGATGGAATTGAAAGCTGCTGAGAGGCCCAAGAGAACCAACAGGGTCACACTCCCCTGTCCCTCTCCTGGCAAAGGTCATCCCACAGGGTGACCAAGACAGTTTCAGTTACAAAACCAGGTTTGAATCCCAATTGAAATGGATCTAGATAATCCGTTTAATTCAAGAGTGCCTGGAGATGCCCTGCAATCACCCGCTCAAGCACCTTGCCCAAGAAGGGGATGTTATCCACCAGCCTATAATTGATACCATCCTCTGGGTCGAGGTTAGGCTTTTTCAAGAGTGGTCTGATTACCACCTCTTTTAAAGAGGCCGGCACTGTTCCCTCTCTCATGGAGAAATTGATAACCTCCTGGATCCAGCTGGTGATCCCCTCCTTAATTGATTTAATAAGCCATGAAGGGCAAGGGTCAAGCACACAGATGGTCAACCGGACTTTGCCAAGCACCTTGTCCACATCCTCGGGCCTCAGATATTCATTGCATTCCAACAAAGAAATCTGAAGAAGGATTTGAGGGCTGAAATGTGTTGGAGTTCTTTCACTACATTAAACATCCTTTTTCTACCCCTTTGACCTGGGCTTTTTTGGCAGAACATTTATATCCCACCTACCTCCCAGAAACTCATGATGAACAGAAATGGTATTTGACAATTTTGTAACAGCCTTGTGGGTTAGGTTAGGCTGAGAGAGGTGATGGCCACAGGTCACTGGAAGCTTCATGACGGAATGGGTCCTACCCATCCTAGTCTGATATTTTGCGTGCTACACCACACCACACCACAACTATGGGCTTCGGTATGAAACTGTCTTTGCAGATCTTCGTTCTGGATTCTGTTAAAGTTTGTTAGCTCTTCCATTTAGAACACTGGAAGTGATTTGGTCGATTGTCTTCACTCACACAGAACTTGACATCCTGGGCTATTTCTCAAATGAGTTTCTACCTCACTTTGCTCACCCATGATCTGCTTTTTCAGGTTATTTTGCACAATATGAACCATGGCCCGGAACGAGTATTGGAACGTGGATTTTGTGGCTGTTTCCTGGCTTATTCTATCTCTCCCACCAAGTAATGTGTGAGCAGTGAGTTTGGTTGAGTTGGCTCACTTGGAAGCTGCCGTTCCAGCCAGTTTTGCACAATATGGACTATGACCTGGAACGGGCACCGGAATGTGGCTTTCGTGGCTGTTTTGTGGCGTATTGTATCTCTCCCACTTAGTAATGTGTCAGTGGTGAGTTTGGTTTGGTTGGCTCATTTCGACGTTGCCGTTCCGGCCTGTTTGTGCAATATGGACTATGGCCCGGAACGGGCACCGGAACGTGGGTTTCGTGGCTGTTTTGTGGTGTATTATATCTGTCCCACCTAGTAATGTGTGAGTGGTGAGTTTGGTTTGGTTGGCTCATTTCGAAGTTGTCGTTCCGGCCTGTTTGCGCAATATGGACTATGGCCCGGAATGGGCACCAGAACGTGGTTTTCGTGGCTGTTTTGTACCGTATTCTATCTGTCCCACCTAGTAATGTGTGAGTAGTGATTTTGGTTTGGTTTCAGTCCTAAAATATTGTTCTCAAGTGTTTCTAACACATGTCACTGTTTTTGCTGTGGTTTTATTTTAAATAAAGGGGTCGTTCCGGCCTGTTCCGTTCTGGCTTTTACACCGTCCCATGGGCAAGTATGGTTTCTCAATGGGAAAGTGCTATGCAATGAATCCCTATGGGCAAGTACTGTCCAATGAATCCCTATGGGCAAGTATGGTTTCTCAATGGGAAAGTGCAATGCAATGAATCCCTATGGGCAAGTATTGTTTCTCTATGGGCAAGTGCTATGCAGTGAATCCCTATGGGCAAGTATGGTTTCTCTATGGGCAAGTATGGTTTTCCTATGGGCAAGTACTGTCCTTTGTTTTAGTATGTCCTGAATTGAAGCGTGCTGGTAACTGCTGGGATGCAGTTGTACAAAGGACGCACCCTTCAAAGCATCACAAATTGATTTTAAAATATATGCAAGGACCCACAGCAACAGGAACTGATTTTTTTAATTATGTAAAGACCCCCTCTCTCATAATTTTTTTAAAAAAAATATGCAAGCCTCCAACACCAAAACCTGATTTTTAAAAATACCCCATGCCCTGAAGCACCAGAAATTGTTTTTGAAGTATTCAAGGACCCCTTCTCCAATAACTCGATTTCTATGAAAGCAACCTCTGGCCTTTGCAACACAGCTCTGCCCTCTTCGCCTGTCTCTGCTTGATGCAGAGCAGATGCAAAGCAGATGAAGCTTTGGGTCTGAGCATCTCGGGAGTAGGAGGAACCCCCTGGCTCCCCCCTCCCCCCTCCATCTCCAGTTTCCCCCTGAGTTGTAATGCTCACCTGCATTGTGAAGATGGCAGGGAGGGTGAGAAGGGCCTCCTTCTTTTGACCCTTTTTAGGGCTGCTATAGAGAGGAGAAGCTTCAGATATACTCCGGATGTTTGTGACACGGTGAAGCGCCAGAAGGAAGGAACGTCTCTCTTCCTGCCTTCTTCGAAAGGCCTCCCTGTTCCCAGCCCAGATCTCCTCTCCTGGCAGGAAAGAACAGGGGAAGATCCGTTCCCTGAGGCTGCCGAGGAAGGAGAGACGTCAGCAGGTATGGTCTGTAGGACTGAGGGGACCCTTTGAGAGATCGCTCAGTTCACTCCCAGTCCCTGACCTGCCAAGTCATGGGAGAAGATGGAGGCCTTTGGAGGCCTTTAAATGCCAGAAAGGATCCCAGGTTCCTTTCTGGGTTTGTGATGAAAAGAGTCTTGGTCACTCTCAAGTAGCTGACCTATACCAGGAACTTGTTGGGGATAATCCGAACCTGTTGATTTTCTTAGCAGCTGTAGAAACCGTCAACCATTAGACCATCAGAACTTATGAGGAGCCCTGATACTGGATTGTACTAAGGTTCATTTAGTGCTGCATTTTATTCTCACACGGCTCATCTTGACGACGTTGGGAGCGCTGCGCCCTGGCGACTCCCAGCGGCTCCCTTGACGTGCGGGCGAATTGACGCCTCTTATTGTAAGCGGCACGACGGGGCTTTTCCTGGCGCTGGCCACGCCGCCACTCGTGGTTCGGCACGGTGCCAGTGGTAGGTGCAGCTGGGAGAATTGGCTCCCCTACTGTCCGATAAGTGCTTTTTAAAAAAAATTTAAAAATTACAGAATGGAAGGAGGACAGTGGAGGCGGTGAAGCAAGCTTATGGCTCGCTGTTCCACCCCTTTCCCCTGGGCTGCCCACTCCGACTTTAAAAAGGTCGCACTACATGGTGACTTTTTAAAAGTCGCAGCAAAGGCATTTGCTTCGATATGCCTTCGCATTGGCGGCTTTGGCATGTAAACAAAGATGAGTCTAGTGCGAAGTCATATCCACCGCTCGTTTAGAGGGTTCCCCCTCAGCGCGCAGTCAAGGAGGCGGAAACCCCTCGTTTAGAGGCACCTTCTGTGCCCAAACAGCTTTCAACCAGGGACCCACAAGCAGGACATGGTCTAACTGTACCCTCCCACCCATGTTCTCCAGCAACCGGTTTTTACAGGCTTCCTGCCTCTGATACTGCACTTAGCCATCAGGGCTAGTAGCCATTGATAGCCTTTTCCTCCAGGAATTCCTCCAACCCCCTTTTAAGGCTATGCAAACTGGTGGCCATCACCACATCGTGAGGGTGTGAATTCCATCATTGAAACATGGGCTGTGTGAAGAAATCCTTCCTTTCATCTGTGCTGAACCTCCCATCTATTAGCTTCATCGGATGATGCCATTTGGGTTCTATTATTACAGGAATGAAAGAAAAATGTCTCCTTTTCCACGTTCTCCACACCATATCCTTGTAGACAGTTGTGAATTCCTCCATTATAAAATGAGTGTGGCGCTGCAGCCTGGCTTTCATGATGAGTTTATTCGATCTTAACTTTATTATGTTACTAATAAAATAATAACTCTGTGAACCACTCTAGTTGTCAGTTCTCTTGATTATCAGCAGCTACTCTGATAATTGAACTAACCATCTCTTGGGTTTCTTCTTTCAGCTAATGGGACGCTGCATGAAAGAATTCACGACGGCATGAAGCCCTATAAATGTTCAGAGTGTGGGAAGAGCTTCAGATGGAGCTCAAACCTTGACACCCATCACAGGATCCACACAGGCGAGAAGCCTTTTAAATGCTTAGAGTGTGGGAAGAGCTTCAGTCGGAGCTCAAACCTTGACACCCATCACAGGATCCACACAGGCGAGAAGCCTTTTAAATGCTTAGAGTGTGGGAAGAGCTTCAGTTGGAGCTCATACCTTGACACCCATCACAGGATCCACACAGGCGAGAAGCCTTTTAAATGCTTAGAGTGCGGGAAGAGTTTCAGTCAGCACTCAGGCCTCGACACCCATCAAAGGATCCACACAGGCAAGAAGCCTTTTAAATGCTTAGAGTGCGGGAAGAGTTTCACTAATTGCACAGGCCTTAAACGTCATCACAGGACCCACACTGGTGAGAAGCCCTTTACATGCTTAGAGTGCGGGAAGAGTTTCAGTCGAAGCTCAAGCCTTGACACTCATCACAGGATCCACACAGGTGAGAAGCCTTTTCAATGCTTAGAGTGTGGGAAGAGTTTCACTGATCGCACAGGCCTTAAAAGTCATCACAGGGGCCATACTGGTGAGAAGCCCTATACATGCTTAGAGTGTGGGAAGAGCTTAACTCACAGTACAGCTCTTAAAGAGCATCAAAGAATTCACACAGGCGAAAAGCCTTATAAATGCTTAGAGTGTGGAAAGAGCTTCAGTAAGAGCTCAAACCTTGACATCCATCACAGGATCCACACAGGCGAGAAGCCTTTTAAATGCTTACAGTGCGGAAAGAGTTTCAGTACGAGCTCAAACCTTAACACGCATCACAAGATCCACACAGAGAAAAAAACCTATTAATGCTTATAGTGCGGGAAGTGTTTCAGTCAGAGCTCAGAACTAGACACCCATCACGGGGTCCACCCATGTGAGAACCCCTAGAGATGCTTAAGAGTGCAGGAAGAGCGTCACTGATAGCAGCATCACAAAAACCATCATAGGATCATCACAGTGGATTAGCCTTATCACTCCTTAGAGTGCCAGAAGAGCTTCAGTCATCCTAGAACCTTTAATCTGCATCAAAGAATCCAGACAGGCATGACATCCCATCAATTCTTCGCATGCGGGAAGAACTTCCAACATTGGAAGTACCTGGAATCACATCAAAGAACAGACACAGGAAGGAATCTGTTCAATCTGAGCAATTTACGGAATCTGGGAAGATTTTCAAAGGGAGGACAGGCCTTCCTTTTCAAAGACTCAAACCTGGAGGAAAGATCCTGAATAAAAAACCAACCAACAAACCAACCCCATTCAGCCTAACAGACCTTTCATGTTCACTCAAACTCCAGTGTGTGGGGAAACTAGAGCTGTTCAGGGCCCTGCAGAGGAGTCTTTTGGACATTCTGTGTGTCATCTTGTATCCTGCGTTGCGGTTAGTTCAAGCTTCCCCACAACCTTGGGGGTGATCTTGAGCAGAGCGGTGGACCTTCATTGCTGATTCGTCTTTTCTCCGGGGCAGACGTGTGCAATCTATGGAAGCAAAGCTTCCTTTCCATCTTACAAGTCGCTGCCTCGCAACCCATAGTACCATGGTGGAATCAGCACCCCAAGACCTCATCTCTTGACATGACTTTGCAAGTTACTGGGAATGTTGGGAAAAATACCCCTGTAAGAGTAGCTAACTCACTCTGCTGATTACTGCAAGAAATACGTGAACATGCTGAGCCCGAACGCCTTCTCTTGTGATCCAGCCTGATTTGGAAAATATTGTGGCTGTGATCAATTGGTTTCCAAGTTTAAGTGAACTTCTCTAAGAGAACCCTTTGTGCCTTCTTCATGAGCTTCTGTGCTTTTGGGCAGACTCTCCAGCCAAGCTGTGTTGCTTTGCCAATGAAAGCTCTCGCAGTGTCTTCTGAAACCCCAACGCAGAAGTGGACTCGTTTTCTTCCACACACCCCACATGGAACGATAGAGAATGAACTGACAAGAGCAGCCTCTTCTGGACAGGGATAGCTTGGCCACAGTGGTCCAGGCGTTCATAACCTCGACTGGATTACTGCAAACTGCTCTCTGTGGGCCTGCCCTTAAGGCTGCTGCGGACGCTGGAGCTAGTGCGGAACGGACCAACTTGGCTGTTGTCGGGAGCAGCTCCTTTTCAGCATGACACTCCTTTGATGAGGGAACTGCACTGGCTGCCTAATGGCTATAGGGCCAGGTTTAAAGCCGTAGTGTGCAAAGCCCTAAACAACTTAGGACCAGGATACCTGAGAGAGCGCCTTCTCCCTTACCCACCCTGCCCGGTCACTTAGGGCATTGGAGGGCATGCTCCTGGCGGTTCCACATGGACCTTTGGCCTGATTGGAATTCACCAGGAGAAGAGCCTTTAGTGTAGTGGCCCCTTCTCTATGGAACTCCCTGCCCCTGGAGGTTAGGCAGGCGCCAACAGTAGGGTGCTTCTGGCACTTCCTGAAAACAACCCTTTTCCAGGAAGCCTTCCTCCACTGATTAGCCACTGTTTGTATTGGTCCTTTGTTTTGAATTTCACAAATTTAATTTACTGTTTTTTATCTTCTTTCTTTTTATTGTTTTATTCCTATGTGCACCACACTAGACTCTATTGGAGATATGTAGCACCATATAAATCTAGTAAATGAATAAAAATCATTTTGTGACTATTCCTTAAATCTCTTGTTGTATTTTAAATCTTTCTATTGCTGATAGTTCTTATTATTATTTTGGTTGTAGTTTTCAGCTTTGATATTGCAGTTTTAAGCTTGTACATTTTATATGAGACTCATGCCTGGAATGGATTCGCAGCCCTGCCAGAATGGGAGCCACCAGTCTCCACTTCCCAGCAATCTCAACAGGAAATAGCTGGTTCTTGTTGCCTTTTGCTGCCATCAGGATCTGCTGAATTCTACTCGTGTGGGTCATCATCAGAATGACACTTTCAAAGATAGAACTTGAACAAACATGTCTTTATTAAGCATTCAATGATACAAACAAGTAACAAATATCCAATAAAGATGAATGCCAATTTATCCTTCTAAGTCCAAACAAAGCCATGGAGTTCTTGCTCACAACTTTTCAGTGGGCCTGTCCCAAAGGGCCTTTCTGTTCTCCAGAGGCTGAATATTGCAGGAGTTACTTGTGTAGGTTTCTTAACGTTAATTCACAGAGCAATCCCCAATTTGTAGCTCAAGACTCTCATTCACGAGATTAGCCCTGCACCAAGAATAGAATTTTAACAAACACTGAAAGATGCAAAAATATTTCCCGATTTGAAATTCTCCTGTTCACAAGTGTCAGTTCGGTTTCTCTCGTGCAAGGGGAGAAGAGCCCGTGATGCAATCTCTGTCCTCAGCTTCCAGGCAGAACAAGCTGGCTCTTTTTTGGGGGGTGGGGGGTGTCTGTTCTTTGTTCTCCGAATGGGGACTCCGCTCTGTGGTCTCAATCATCTCTTCCACAGGGGTGATGTGAGCAGAGGCTCTTCTGTCAGTTGCTTGAGCTGAAGCAGGAGACGGAGGTGACGTGCGGGAAACTCAGCAGCGGGATTGACCGAGCCTTGGGAGGAGGAGGAGGAGCAGCCCTTGGTGAAGGGAGGGTGGGCTAAATCCAGGCAGGAGCTGCCCAGTGTAAGCAAGGGGATGCAGGGCCAGGCAGCACCCTCAGCAGGAGTAGGGTCAGGTCAGGAACACATCAAGGATGAGACCCAGAGGACTCCCAGGACCAGAACTGGTCCAGTCAACGTGGACAGCAGAGAGGCGTCACATCTGCAAGAAAAGGGGAGGCTCTGCGTGTGCACATTGTCCCCCATCGGCTCAGAGGCTTCGGCTGCCCCCGCGACCCAACCCACATTGTGCTTAGATGTGAGTATGAAAGGTTAGGATTGCTGTGCTTAAAACCTGCTTCCGTTTGCTTAGGGTTGCTGTAATTCCCTTGATTGCCTAATGTGTTTCTTTTATCGCTGCCTGCACCGGTGTGAAACCTGCCACGGGTTGTGTCAGTCCCATTTCCTTCTTAAGGAGCTGGGCTAAATCAACACTACAGCTTTATAGAAGTATGGGAGTGTACTGGTAACTGTTGGGGTGCAATCCACATTCCATATACCACTTTCGCAGTGTTATTTCCTAGGTTTTATTCCCCAGTGGTAATGATTTAACTCGAGGTGTAGATCTAGCCATTGGGAGTCTGCGATAATAAAGTCTGACAGCCAAGGATCAGACCTTTAGGACGGCTTAAATGTTCCAAGTTTCACAACACCAGGGGATTTCTCAGCCGCGTCCCGTCCTTGAGTGAATGCTTCTAGCTAGCAGCTGAGACGAGGGAATTCCAGAGATGCAAAGAACCACCTACTCCGTGGATAAAGCCACGCAAAACATGGAGGTTCTTGGGGGAACCTGACCCTTTGGATCCCAGATTCCTGCCTGGCTTTGTCACGGAAAGAGACTTGGTCACTCGAGCAGATGACCTATGCCAGGAATTGATATGGGGAAATTCAAACCTGAAAATTTTCTCAGCAGCTAGATACCATCAACCACTATATCATACGAACCTAAGAAGAGCCCTGATACTGGATCAGACCCAGGGTCGATCTAGTCCAGCATTTTGTTCACGCAGTGGCCAATCAGCTGATTGCCAGCGACCCACAAACAGGATGTGAGTGCAATAGCATCTCCTCACCCCTGTTCCCCAGCACCTGGTTCATACAGCCTTCCTACCTGCGAAATTGGAGGTTGCACTTATCCATCAGGACTAGTAGCCCTCCAGGAATTGCACCAACGGCCAATAATAATAATAATAATAATAATAATAATAATAATAATAATAATTTATTTCTTACCCGCCTCTCTCTCTGGATTGAGGCAGGGAACAACATTAAAAGCAAATGATATCAAATACATAAAACTGATTAAAACGTATAAAACTAGTACATTATTAAAATACCAATAAAACTCCAAAAATTTGACTAGGTAGGCCTGCTGGAAGAGATAAGACTATATGGCTTTCTTAAAATCGGAGAGACTGTTAAGTTGACGAATCTCTTCCGGCAGGCCATTCCACAGTCCGGGAGCGGCAGAAGAGAAGGTCCTCTAGGTAATGGCTGTCAGCCTAGTTTCGGCTGACTGTAGTAAATTCTTCCCAGAGGACCTGAGTGTGAGGGCCGGATTGTATGAGAGAAGGCAATCCTGCAGGTAACCTGGACCCAAACCACAGAGGGCTTTAAAGGTAATGGCCAACACTTTGTGCTTCGCCTGGAAACTAATTGGCAGCCAGTGGAGTGATTTTAAAGCTGGTGTACTATGGTCACCCCTAGGTGTACCAGTGACCAACCTGGCTGTCATATTTTGAACTAGTTGAAGTTTCCGGACTAGGCATAGAGGAAGTCCTATGTACAGCGCATTGCAGATGTCGAGCCTCGAAGATACCAGCATGTGCACTACCGTTTTTTGGTCTTCCAACTCTAGGAAGGAGCGCAGCTGGCGTATCAGCCGAAGCTGGTAGTAGGCACTCCTGGCCGTCTCATCAATCTGAGCTGTCATTTGGAGCGACGGATCCAGGAGCACCCCCAAGCTGCGAACACAGCCTTTCAGGGGGAGTGTAACCCCATCCAGAACTGGTTGACACTCCTCCAAATCCAGGTTGGGAGCACCTCCATCTTGTCTGGATTCAGCTTCAGTTTGTTTTTCCTCATCCAGCCAATACCGCCTCCCCAGCCATCCAAACTGATGGCCATCACCACACTGTGTGGCAGTGAATTCCATAGTTGAAATATGTGGTGTGTGAAGAAGTCCTTCCTTTGATCTTTCCTGAATCTCCCACCCATCAGCTTCATGGGATGATCCCATTTGGGTTCTATTATTACAGGAATGAGAGAAAAATGTCTCCCTTTCCACGTTCTCCACACCATATCCTTGTAGACAGTTTTGGTCAGCTTGGTTGTGAATTCCTTTTCTTTAACCAGACCTCCATTATGAAATGTGTGTGGCACTGCTGCCTGGCTTTCACGATGAGTCTATACTGTCTTTATTCTGTCTGGATTCGGAGCCCCACTTGAATGGGAGCCACCAGCCTCCACTCCCCATCGATCTCAACAGAGTAGTTGTTCTTGGTTGCCTTTCGCTGCTATCAGGATATGCTGAATTCTACTCGTGTGGTCCTAGGGGGCTCCATCAGAATAAAACTTCCAAAGATAGAACTTGAACAAACATGTCTTTATTAAGCATTAAATGATACAAACACAACAACAAATTTCCAATACGGATGAATGCAACAATTAGTCCACCTAAGTCGAAAGAAAAATATGGATCCTTGCTTGCAACTTTTCAGTGGGCTCCTCCCAAAATGCCTTTCTTTTCTCCAGAGGCTGAATATTGCAGTAGCTACTTTTGTAGATTTCTTAACTTTAATTCACAGGGTAATCCCCAATTTGTAGTTCAAGGCTGTCATTCAAGGCAGTAGCCCTGGAATAAGAATAGAATTCCTACATATATTGAAAGAAGCAAGAATGATTCCCCATTTGAAATTCTCCTGTGCAAAAGCATCAGTTTAGTTTATCTCGTGCAAGGGGAGAAGAGCCTATAATCCAACATCTGTACTCTGACATTCAGCTTCATAGCTGAACAAGCTGGCTCTTTGGGAGGGGGATTGAGGGGAGATCTGTTCTCCGAGTGAGAACTCTGCCCCAGGGACTCAACCATCTCTTCCACAGGGATGATGTGAGCAGAGGCTTTCCTTCCTCTCCCTGCGGTTGGTTGAGCTGAAACAGGAGATGGAGGTGATGTGCGGGAAACTCACCAGAGTAATTGATCGAGCCCTATGATGATGAGCAGCCATTGGTGAAGGGAGGGTGGGTTAGATCCAGGGCGGCGAATGGCCAGGCAGCGTCTTCAGCAGGAGCAGTGATCAGCTCAGGAGCTGCCAAGGGTGGGACCCGGAATGTGAATCTGAATAACTCAGATTGCTGTGCTAAAACCTGCTTCCGTTTGCTTAGGGTTGCTGTAATTCCCTTGATTGCCTAATGAGGTTTTTTTTAATGCTGCCTGCACACGGTGTGGAACCTGCCCAGGGTTGTGTCAGTCCCATTTCCTCCTTAAGGAACTGGGCTAAATCTGTGCTATTGCGTCATGGCCGGGTTCAAGCATGCTGAGAACTGCTGAGCTGCAGTTGTTAAAAGGATGCGCCCTTCACTGCATCACAACTATATTTTAAAATAGATGCAAGGACCCACAGCAGCAGAAATTGAATTTTAAAAACATGCAAGGACCCATCATGCCAGGAAATGAGTTTTTAAAATTATGCAAATACCCCCTCTGCCAAAAAAATTGATTTTTAAACATAGGCAAGCCTCTCCAACACCAGAAAATGGTTTGAACGAAATGCCCAAGGCCCTGTCTGCATTTTACGATGAGTTTATTTGCTCTTAACTTTTTACATATTCCTCTCTGCCACCTTTTAAGGACTGGCGGTGGGCATGCACCTCACAGTCACCCAGAGATTTTTTACATGCAGGGTTAAGAGGAGCTAGTGACTGCATCTTGACCTCTTCCGCTTGATTTATCCCAGGCTTGTCCCCCCCTCCCTCCCCCCACTAGCCACACTCATCAACCCTGGTTTGTTCTCGGTCCTCCTGCAGCTCGGAGGAGCCAAGAAAGAGCAATCAAGGCAGAACACAGCAGCTTGCTCAGGGTTACCAAGAGTTTTGCTCTTTGTGGCTTGATGTGCAAATGACGCCACTATGCCAGAAAAGGCCAAATATAAACATTGTAATCAATAAAATAAAACATCTCTGACCGACCCTAGTTGTAAGTTCTCTCAATTATTGACAGCTACTCTGATAATGGAACTGATTATATCTTGGTTTTCTTCTTTCAGCTGATGAGAGAGTGCATGAAAGAATTCACAAAGGCATGAAGCCCTATAAATGCTTAGAGTGTGGGAAGAGTTTCAGATGCAGCTCAAGCCTTCACACCCATCACAAGATCCACACTGGCGAGAAGCCCTATACATGCTTAGAGTGTGGGGGGAGCTTCACACATAGCATGGGCCTTAAAAGTCATCACACAGTCCACACAGGTGAAAAGCCTTATAGATGCTTAGAGTGCGGGAACAGCTTCCTTACCCAAACAAACCTTAAAAGCCATCAAAGAATTCATACAGGGGAGAAGCCCCATAAATGCTTACAATGCGGGAAGTGCTTCAGTCGGAGCACATTGCTTAATGTCCATCACAGGATCCACACAGGCAAGAAGCCCTATAAATGCTTAGAGTGCAGGAAGAATTTCCATCAGAGATCTCACCTTGATGCCCATCAAAGAATCCATGCAGGTGAGAAGCCATATGAATGCTTAGAGTAAGGGAAGAGTTTCAGTCACAGCTCAAACCTTAACAACCATCACAGGATCCACACAGTTGAAAAGCCTTATAAATGCTTAGAGTGCGGGAAGAGCTTCAGTCAGAGCTCACACTTGAATGTCCATTGCACGATCCACACAGGGGAAACACCTGCTAAATGCTTAGCGTGCGGGAAGAGCTTCCAAGATTGCAATTGCCTGAAATCACATCAACGATCAGACACAGGAAGGAATCTTTTCAATCCTAGCAATTTAAGGAATCTGGGAAGATTTTCAAAGGGAGGGCATCCCTTCCTTTTCAAACAATCAAGCCCAGGAGGAAAGATCCGGAATTCAAACAAACAAACCACATTCAACCTAAGAGATCCTTCATGTTCAGTCAAAGACCATTGCGTTCGGACATGAAGCTCTGAAGGGCCGTGCTGGTGAGCTCTTTGGGCCTTCTGTGTGGCGTATGAGAGCCTGTGCTGCAGCTCTTTCCAGCTTCCCCACGACCGCAGATCCGTCTTTCCTCCCCGGACACGCACGTGGAGTACATGCAAGCGAAGCTTCCTTTCCATGTTACGAGCCACTGTTTTGCATCCAATACCGTTGTTGAATCAGCACCCGAAGGCCTCGTCTCTTGAGAAGATTTTGCAAATTCCTGAGGATGTTGGGAGAAATACGTCTGCGAGAGCCGCTAACACACGCTGCAGATTACTACAAGGAATATGTGCCTTATACATGAGATTTGGTGCTGCAAAAGCAGCCTCTTCTGGACAGGGATAGCTTGGCCACAGTGGTCCAGGCGTTCGTAAACTCAAGACTGGATTACTGCAAACTGCTCTCTGTGGGGCTGCCGTTAAGGCTGCTGCTGACGCTGGAGTCTAGTGCAGAATGCTGCAGCTTGGCTGTTGTCAGGAGCTGCCCCTTTTCAGCACGTCACTCCTTTGATGAGGGAACTGCACTGGCTGCCTAATGGCTATAGGGCCAGGCATAAGGCCGTAGTGTGCAAAGCCCTAAACAATTTGTGATCAAGGTACCTGAGAGAGCGCCTTCTCTCTTCCCACCCTGCTCAGTCACTGACGTTATTTGAGGACATGCTTCTGGTGATTCCACATGGACCTTTGGCCTGACTGGAGTCCACCAGGAGAAGAGACTTTAGCGTGGTGGCCCCTTCCCTTTGGAACTCCCTGCCCCTGGAGGTCAGGCAGGTGCCAACACTAGGCTACTTCCGGCAACTCCTGAAAACAACTCTTTTCCAGGAAGCCTTCCTCCACTGATTAGCCACTGTTTGTATTGGTCCTTTGTTTTAAATTTCACAAATGTAATTTGCTGTTTTTTATCTTCTTTCTTTTTACTGTTTCATTCCTGTGTGCACCACACTAGAATCTATTGAAGATATGTAGCACCATATAAATCTAGTAAATAAATAAAATTCATTTTGTCACTATTCCTGTGATAATGCATGTGAGCTCTGTTGCCTTAAATCTATTATTGTATTTTAAACCTCTCTGTCGGTGCTAGGGTTTTTTTTTATTTTGGTTGTAGTTTTCAGCTTTGATATTGCAGTTTTAAGCTTGTACATTTTATATGGAAATCCCTGGAATGGATTCGCAGCCCCACTGGAATGGGAGGCACCAGCCTCCACTCCCCAGCAATCTCCACAGGAAATGGCAGGTTTTGGTTGCCTTTCGCTGCCATCAATATATGCTGAATTCTACTCGTGTGGGTCCTACGGGGCGTCATCAGAATGAAACTTGCAAAGATAAGACTTGAACAAACCTGCCTTTATTAAGCATTCAATGATACAAAACATGTAATGAATATCCAATACAGATGAATGCAAGAAACAGAAACATGGATTTCTAGCTTGGAACTTTTCATTGGGCCCGTCCCAAAGGGCCTTTCTTTTCTCCAGAGGCTGAATATTGCAGTAGCTTCATTGGTAGATTTCTTAACTTTAATTCGCAGGGCAATCCCCAATTTGTAGCTCAAGACTCTCATTCACGGGAGTAGCCCTGCAATAATAATAGAATTCTAACAAACACTGAAGGATACAAAAATGTTTCCTCGTTGGAAATTCTCCTGTGCACCAATCTCAGTTCAGTTTCCCTCGTGCAAGGGGAGAAGAGCCCGTGATGCAACCTCTGTCCTCTGACATTCATCTCCCAGGCAGAGCAAGGTGGCTCCTTTTTGGGGAGGGGGGTCTGTGCTTCCTTCTCCGAGTGAGGACTCCGCCCCATGGACTCAGCCATCTCTTCCACAGGGGCGATGTGAGCAGAGGCGTCGCTTCCTCTCCCTGCCTTGCTTGAGCTGAAACAGGAGACGGAGGTGACGTGCGGGAAACTCAGCAGCCGGACTGACCCAGCCTTGGGAGGAGGAGGAGGAGGAGGAGGAGGAGGAGGAGGAAGAGCTCTTGAGGAAGGGAGGGTGGGCTAAATCCAGGGCGGCGCATGGCCAGGTACCATCCTCAACAAGGAGGAGTGCTGCTTAGCTCAGGAGCCACCAAGGGTGGGACCCAGAGGACTCCCAGGATCAGAACTGGTCCCTTCGACAAAGACGGCAGAGAGGAGTCACATCTGCAATCAAAGGGGACCCTCTCCGGAGTCCCCCACCGGCCCAGGGGCTTCGGCTCACTCCACACCCCACATTGAGCTTGCATGTGAGTCTGAATAACTCGGATTGCTTTGCTAAAACGTGTTTCCCTTTGCTTAGGGTTGCTGTAATGCCCTTGATTGCCTAATGAGGTTCTTTTAAGGCTGCCTGCACCGGTGTGGAACCAGCCCAGGAGTGTGAGTCCCATTTCCTTGCTACCTCTACAAGAGAGGTTTAAAGCTCTTTCAAGGCGCTTAAAATTTTTTACCTCTACAAGGAGGGAGCGCAAATCGGGCGTAGAGGCGCGCTATCCCTCCGAGTGTGCGCATTTTCGAATGCGCGTTAAATAGCGAGTTTTATTTTGCGGCGGGATGTGCTGCTGCTGCTGCTGCTGCTGCTGCTCGCTCCCCCGCTCGGCTCCTGGCTTCCCTAGCCGGCTCCTCTGGCCCCGTCTTTTGCCTTCCTCGCCCGCCCACGTCCCTCGACAGACTTCCCTCCCTCCGGCGGGGGAGGGCGAAGCAGCCAGGCACGCAGGCAGGCAATGGAGCGGAGCGCTGAGGCTGCAGCCAGCGCGCACGGGAGAGCTTCGCGTGGCCGAAGAAGGGGTCGCCCTGCCGCCGCCCCCCCTCTCCCCGCCGCCGCCCCCGCCGGGAAGGAGACGCTCCCCGTCCAGCAGTGACAACTCCTCCCGGCTCCCCTGTGCGCCCCCCCACCCCCGGTTCCTTGCTTTTGCAGAGAGAAAGGCCGGCGGAGGACTCTCACTGCCCCCTCCGCTGCTCCCCGGCCGAGATCGGCTCCTGCCTCCGGGGGTCTTGCCTCCCCCCTCCCCTCTCCCTGCCTGCGTCTTGTGCAGAGGTATTAGGGGTAAATGCGCTTCAGGGATGAAACGCATAATCACTTAACCAGGCGCAAAAGCAAATCCTTGTGGAGGGAGCTGGGCTGCATCTACGCTATTGCATTATAGAGGTATTGAAGTGTACAGGTAACTGTTGGGGTGCAGTTGTTAAAAGGACGCGCCCTTCACAGCATCACACATTGATTTTAAAATATGTGCAAGGACCCACCGTGCCAGGAACGGATTTTTTACATTATGTAAAGACCCTCTCTGCCATATATATATATATATATATATATACTATAAAAGCCTCTCCAACCCCAGAAACAGATTTATATCAAATGCCCGAAGACCTGAAGCACCAGAAATTGACTTTAAAATCTACTAGGGCACCAAAACCCCCAATATATTGACATAAAACGAAACCTCCCGGCTCTGCAGCACAGCTGTGTCCTCTTCGACTGTCTCTGCTTGTGATCCAGATGACCCTGTGGATCTGAGCATCTCAAGAGTAGGAGGAACCCCCTGGCTCCCCCCTCCCCCCACAATCTCCAGTTTCCCCCTGAGTTGTGGTGCTCGCCTGCATTGTTTTTTTTTTAATAGTTTTTATTAATTTCAAAAAACAAACATACACGTAATACACAATATAACAAACTACAACCCTCAACTTCCCCCGTGCACCCCCCCCCCCGAGACCTTCTCATAATCATTCTTCCTCCTTCCGAAATTTTAACGATTCTTCTGAAGGCGTTTGTCCCTTTCCCGATCTTAAGACATATTCCAAAAAGGGAGTCCATATTTCTGCAAAGTCACTCTTACTGGACATTCCCCTCTTTATTTTCATTTTACATGTCAACATATCATTCAATGCTAAATCCCAAATTGTGAGGATGGCAGGGAGGGTGAGAAGGGGCCTCCTTTTTTTGAAACTTTTTAGGGCTGCTATAAAGTAGGCTGACCAGATAAAAAGGTGCAGGCACTATACTAGAGTGACCATATACAAAAGAAGGCAGGGTCCCTGCAACTTTAACAGTTGTGATGAAGAGGGGATTTCACCAGGGACTAATTGCATACAAATGACACTGGCTGAAATTCCCTTTTCGCTACAACTGTTAAAGTTACAGGAGCCCTGACCTGGATTTTATCTGGTCAGCCTACTATAAAGAGGAGAGTCTTCAGATATGCTCCGGATGTTTGTGACAGGGTGAAGTGCCAGAAGGAAGGAACGTCTCTCTTCCTGCCTTCTTCCAAAGGCCTCCCTGTTCCCAGCCCAGATCTCCTCTCCTGGCAGGAACGAAAAGGGGAAGATCCGTTCCCTGAGATTGCCGAGGAAGGAGAGACATCAGCAGGTATGGTCTTTAGGACTGAGGAGACCCTTTGAGAGATCGCTCAGTTCTCTCCCAGTTCCTGACCGGCCTTTTTGGGCCAAGTCCTGGGAGTAGATGGAGGCCTCTAAATGCCAGAAAGAGTCTTGGAGGAAACTGAGACTTTGGAGTCCAGGTTCCTTCCTGGGTTTGTCATGAAAAGAGTCTTGGTCACTCGAGCAGCTGACCTATCCCAGGAACTTGAATGGGGAAGTTCAAACTTGTTGAGTTTCTCAGCATCTATAGGAACCATCAACCATTAGATCATAAGAACGTAAGAGAAAAACGTTTTGACAGATTCCCCTTTCAAACAATCTCTACAAGAATAAGAGAAGGTGCGCTAAAATTAGTGCGGAAGTGGTATCTGACACCCATGAAACTGGCAAAATTAAGTAAGAGTGTATCTATCACCCTTATGCTGGAGAGGATGTGAAACCAATGGAACTCAAATTCGTATGTGGTAGGAATGTAGGAAGGTCAGAAAGTTTCAGGATAAGGTTTTTCAAGAAATAAGAAAAATTGCTGGTCAGGAGATTTGTAACAGAGCTAACTTTACTGGATGTGTTTGTTAAAGAAAACAGAGAGAAAAGAAAAATATGAATTGGTTGTTTGTTGACAGTCACAAGGCAATTAATCACAAGAAATTGGAAGACAGCTCGGATTCTGACAGTATCTTTGTGGAAAAAGAAAATTCGGGACACAGCAATAAAGGAAAAGTTGACACAGAAGTGAAGAATCCATAGAGGAATAAAGAAAAGAAATACTTTCAGGGTGGATTGGCAAAAATATATAGACTATATGAAAAAGGAATCAAATAGAATGACTTTGGTAGAAGCTTACAGAAATTTGTAGGACTCATGAAAAGCAGATGATTAATAACTGAAATGGAAATTTAATATACCACCTTGGATAAGAAAATGAAAATAAAAGATGTCAGAAGGAAAACTCTGTATTCAATAAGTAATGGGAAGGGTTTTTTTTTCCTTTTGATTTCATTGTATTTTAATTGATAAATAAATAAAGAAATGAAAAAGAATAGAAAAAGGAACGTCAGAAGAGTCCTGATACTGGGCTGGAACCAGGATTCATTCAGTGCAGCTTTCTATTCACACAGTGGCCAAACAGCTTTCAACCAGGGACCCACAAGCAGGACATGGTCTAACAGTACCCTCCCACCCATGTTCCCCAGCAACCAGTTTATGCAGGCTTCCTGCTTCTGATACTGGAGGTTGCACTTAGCCATCTGGACTAGGAGCCCTTCATAGCCTTCTCCTCCAGGAATTCCTACAACCCCCTTTTAAGGCCAGGCAAACTGGTGGCCACCATATCGTGTAGCTGTGAATTCCATAGTTGAAACATGGGCTGTGTGAAGAAGTCCTTCCTTTGATCTTTCCACGTTCTCCACACCATATCCTTGTAGACAGTCCTGGTCAGCTTGGTTGTGAATTCCTTTTCTTTAACCAGACCTGCTGCCTGGCTTTTACGATGAGTTTATTCTGTTTTAACTTTTTACATATTCCTCTCTTCCACCTTTTAAGGACTGGTGGTGGGCATGAACCTCACAGTCACCCAGACATTTTTTAAATGCAGGGTTGTGAAGAGTTAGTGAACCTATTTTGACTTCTTCCACTTCGTTCATCCTTCGCTTGGTTCGCGTGATGCTCGAACATGGAACCCTGGCTTGCCTCCCGCCTCCCTCCCCCCACTAGCCACGCTCATCAACCAAGGGTTTGTTCTTGTTCTTCCAGCTGCTCAGAGGAGCCACGAAAGAGCAATCATGCTAGAACACACCGGCTTGCTCAGGGTTATGAAGAGCTGTTTTCTTTGCTGTTTTCTGTGCAAATCACGCCGCTATGCCCGAAAAGGTCACCTATCAACAATGTAACTAATAAAATAATGACTCTGTGAGCCATTCTACTTGTCAGTTGTCTCAATTATCAGCAGCTACTCGGATAATTGAAATAACCATCTCTTGGGTTTTGTCTTTCAGCTAATGGAATGCTGCACGAAAGAATTCACAACAGCATGAAGCCCTATAAATGTTCAGAGTGTGGGAAGAGTTTCAGTCGGAGCTCACACCTTGACAGCCATCACAGGATCCACACAGGCGAGAAGCCTTTTAAATGCTTAGAGTGTGGGAAGAGTTTCAGTCAGAGCTCAAGCCTTGACGCCCATCACAGGATCCACACAGGCGAGAAGCCTTTTAAATGCTTAGAGTGTGGGAAGAGTTTCAGTCAGAGCTCAAGCCTTGACATCCATCACAGGATCCACACAGGCGAGAAGCCTTTTAAATGTTTAGAGTGTGGGAAGAGTTTCAGTCAGAGCTCAAGCCTTGACATCCATCACAGGATCCACACAGGCGAGAAGCCTTTTAAATGTTTAGAGTGTGGGAAGAGTTTCAGTCAGAGCTCAAGCCTTGACATCCATCACAGGATCCACACAGGCGAGAAGCCTTTTAAATGTTTAGAGTGTGGGAAGAGTTTCAGTCGGAGCTCACACCTTGACAGCCATCACAGCATCCACACAGGCGAGAAGCCTTTTAAATGCTTAGAGTGTGGGAAGAGTTTCAGTCAGAGCTCAAGCCTTGATGCCCATCACAGGAACCATACAGGCGAGAAGCCTTTTAAATGCTTAGAGTGTGGGAAGAGTTTCAGTCAGAGCTCAAGCCTTGACATCCATCACAGGATCCACACAGGCGAGAAGCCTTTTAAATGCTTAGAGTGTGGGAAGAGTTTCAGTCAGAGCTCAAGCCTTGACATCCATCACAGGATCCACACAGGCGAGAAGCCTTTTAAATGCTTAGAGTGTGGGAAGAGTTTCAGTCACAGCTCAAGCCTTGACGCCCATCACAGGATCCACACAGGCGAGAAGCCTTTTAAATGCTTAGAGTGTGGGAAGAGCTTCAGTCAGAGCTCAAACCTTGACACCCATTACAGGATCCACACAGGTGAGAAGCCTTTTAAATGCTTAGAGTGTGGGAAGAGCTTCAGTCGGAGCTCAAACCTTGACGCCCATCACAGGATCCACACAGGCGAGAAGCCTTTTAAATGCTTAGAGTGTGGGAAGAGCTTCAGTCAGAGCTCAAACCTTGACACCCATTACAGGATCCACACAGGTGAGAAGCCTTTTAAATGCTTAGAGTGTGGGAAGAGCTTCAGTCGGAGCTCACACCTTGACACCCATCACAGGATCCACACAGGCAAGAAGCCTTTTAAATGCTTAGAGTGTGGGAAGAGTTTCAGTCAGAGCTCAAGCCTTGACGCCCATCACAGGATCCACACAGGCGAGAAGCCTTTTAAATGCTTAGAGTGTGGGAAGAGTTTCAGTCAGAGCTCAAACCTTGACGCCCATCACAGGATCCACACAGGCGAGAAGCCTTTTAAATGCTTAGAGTGCGGGAAGAGTTTCAGTCAGAGCTCAAACCTTGACACCCATCACAGGATCCACACAGACGAGAAATCTTTTAAATGCTTAGAGTGTGGGAAGAGCTTCAGTTGGAGCTCAAACCTTGACACCCATCACAGGATCCACACAGGCGAGAAGTCTTTTAAATGCTTAGAGTGTGGGAAGAGCTTCAGTCGGAGCTCACACCTTGACACCCATCACAGGATCCACACAGGCGAGAAGCCTTTTAAATGCTTAGAGTGTGGGAAGAGCTTCAGTCGGAGGTCACACCTTGACTCCCATCACAGGACCCACACTGGTGAGAAGCCTTTTAAATGCTTAGAGTGTGGGAAGAGCTTCAGTTGGAGGTCACACCTTGACACCCATCACAGGATCCACACAGGCCAGAAGCCTTTTAAATGCTTAGAGTGTGGGAAGAGTTTCACTGATGACACGGGCCTTAAACGTCATCACAGGACCCACACTGGTGAGAAGCCTTTTAAATGCTTAGAGTGTGGGAAGTGTTTCAGTCGGAGCTCAAACCTTGACACCCATCACAGGATCCACACAGGCGAGAAGCCTTTTAAATGCTTAGAGTGTGGGAAGAGTTTCACTGATCACGCGGGCCTTAAAAGTCATCACAGGATCCACACAGGCAAGAAGCCTTTTAAATGCTTAGAGTGTGGGAAGTGTTTCAGTCAGAGCTCAAACCTTGACACCCATCACAGGATCCACACAGGCGAGAAGCCTTTTAAACGCATAGAGTGTGAGAAGAGTTTCCCTGATTGCACAGGCCTTAAAAGTCATCACAGGACCCACACTGGTGAGAAGTAGGGATGTGCAGGGACCCCCCGGATCGGATCGGGACCCGGATCGGGACCTCCGACGTTGTCCTGGATCAGCCAGGACAAAATCGGTGGTCCCTCGGATCAGATCGGACCCGATCCTGATCCAAATATCGGACGTCAGATTTTTGGATCGTCCGCCCTTTTTGGTGTTTTTCCCATAGACTTGCATTGGGGAAAATTAACTACAAGATTGATTAGCTTTTATTCTTTCAATGGAGAAAAGCATTGGGAGTGAAGAGTGAAGTCACTGCTGGAGTAATTAATTGGATAATGTCAAGTTCGTAGAAATAAAGAAATGGGTTTTTTTACACATCATCCAGCTGGTGAGTTAATTTATCTTCTTTAAAGAAAAGTACAGCTGTGGGTTGTTTGTTGTTTGAGAGAAACATTTATGGATTGAGGATTTTTAGAAGAAAATTGACTGTTGTGAGAAAGTAATTAAGGAAAAAGTGCTTTTAAAAACTGCGCATTAAAATGGACAGAGTGGGATAGAGAAGGATAAACATGGTGGAAAACAAAGGAAAAACGTGGCCATTTTGAGACGCAGAGTTGTGCTTGGAGCTGTGACGGAGAATGGTGGAAGAGACGGACTGACATCAAAAGACTGGAGATGTACTTATGAGACGCAGGGTTTTGCTGGGATCTGTTCTGGAGAAGGTGGAATTTACAGGAGAGACCTTGAAGAGACTGGCAATGTTTTCTTTGAGACGGATCAACATAAAAAAACTGGAGCTGAGATCTGGGAGATGCAGGAGACTGTTTGGAACTGTTACGGAGAAAGGTGGAATTTACAGGAGAGACTTTGGAGAGTCTGGCAATGTTTTCCTTGAGAGGGATTAACATCAAAAGATCGGAGATGTGACCTGCAAGAATAAGGGGAATTTTTCTGGGCGCTTGCTGGGCGTGTGTTTTTTTCTTCTTTTATTAGAGGGATAAAAGATGGGGAATTTTTTTCTTTTTTTAAAAAAAATATACCTATAATATGAATAAGAATAGATTTAAAGCTGTTGGGAGTTAAAAGGAATAAAAATTGTTTAAGAATCAACATGAGATGGGTGGAATCGGAAAGGGAAATAGTAACTTGGCAAGTTAAATAATGAAGCAATAAGTATTGTGCATTTCTATAAAAGGATTGAAATAATTGAAGACTTAGATAGAAAAATGTGTGGAGGTTATAAGTTTAAAATTGCTGTGATGTTGTTATAAGGGAGAAATAAAAAGGAAAAAAGGGGAAAAGATTTGGGATAAGTTTAAAATTTTTATAAGAATTGGACATTTTTAGATGAACTGTGATGGAGAAAGGAGAATTTATAGAAGACTGGCAAAAGGCTGGAATTTTTTCTCAAGGACCTTTTCTCAAGTACAAATCCTGTTGGGCTCCAAGACACATACATGGCTCTTCACCATAAAAAGTACTGTTTTTTATTAGAAAGTTTGCTTCTAATATGAATACTGAAAACTGTTCCTTTCTAATCAAAGTGAAAAGGGATAAATGATCGAACTTTTAGGAACAATAAAAAAACACTTCCACAACCTGGTGCCTTCGAGAGGTGCCGTGCTATACGTCCCATCATCCCCAATGGCTGTTCTGGCTGGGTATGATAGGAATTGTAGTCTTCAGGCTAAAACAGCACATAGAAAGCAGTCTTCCACACGGTCAGACCCTGGTCTGTCTAGATCAATGTCTGCTTGGTGGGGAGGGTGCCCTCCAGATGAGATGGACTACAATTCCCATAAGCCCCAGCCAGCAAGGATCGTGGGAATCATAGTTGAAAACACCTGGAGGGCACTAAAATGCCAACTCCTGGTCCAACCAGCCCTGCCTGGAGCTGCTGCTGGAGACTCAACCTGGGACCTTCTGCATTCTCAGCAAGGACTCTACCACGGAGCTACGGCCCCTCCCCAAAAGGGGTGGTGACTTTTCCTCCCAATGCCAGTCGGCTCAACCTTGTGATTTCCTGCAACTCAAGCAACAGGCAATAGGCCTTTTAATTCGCAGTCCATCAACTTAGATTGGAATCCGCTTGCATGTCTCAGGGATTCAGGATGCCGTTAGGGATGAACTCATTCAGACAGTTGACCCGGGATTGATGGTCCTGCCAGGAGAGGAAGAGACTCTAACCAGTTCTCTGCTCCTGATCACAAATCCAGGGAACGAGAAGGCTCTTCTCAGCACTTGGCAGGATGAATCCCCACCACAAAAGAAAAACCAGAAATGTGAAGAGAAACAGGAACAAGGACTTCGTAGCAGGAGGAGAAAGTCCAGGCTGCAGGGTCTCTTTTTAACCCCCTTCAGTGTTGCATCTTCCAAGGAAAGAGCTCCAGTAGCTTTCAAAAGAGTTGTTTTCCATGCTGGGACTCAGAGGTGGAAGGTCTAGCTGATGAGGGCTGGGAGGGAAAAGGGAGGAGAGATGAAAATGTATAATAAAACTGATAAATTAATAGGAAAGTTCATACTTGGATTGTGTGTAGGAAGTGAAGAGCATCAGGAATATTGACTGGCCCAGGGTCTTTCCCATCTCATCCCCCCTTTCACACTGTAGCCCCTCACAGGTCACCAACAAGTCACTTAGAAGGACCAATGGACCTTCCAGTAAGGCCTGCTATGCAGGGCAGAGGGCTGCAGCCAGGTGAGGGGGGGGCCTCCACATCAACGTCCTTGGACAGTCTTGATTCTGATCCAAAGGTTGTTATATTTTGACAGCTCAACTCTAAAGGGAGCCCTCAGAATGACACATCTGAAGTAGAATCATCAGCAGTTTGATAGTATTATTTAAAGGTCTTAATGGAGATCAAGGATGTATCTCCCCCTTTGGAAGTGTTCAATTAACACAATGAAACCAGGAAGGCTGCGTTGCCCCAACTTCTTGTGGCTGTGAAGTATCACTGTGCTTGGATACAGGAGAGTTTTGCTCAAAGCAGCCCTCAATTTCAATGCCTTTGGGCCCCTCAATCTTACTTTATTTTCCATATCTCCATTTTTTATTTTTTCTGTAGGTCTCCTAATGCATTTGAGGAAGTGGGCTCTGTCCATAAAAGGTTTTGCCACCACAAAATCTGCAGGTCTTCAAAGTGTCACAGGATGTTTGGTTGCTTCCTCTGCAAGGGACTAACAGAACTGCTGCTCTCGGAAGCTGCAGAGGGGCTGCACTCTGGACATGGGCTTTGTGGGGTCATTTTGAAATATCGGTCAGCTGCTTTGGACAAATGTTTTTGGAAAGGCAGGATAAAAGCCATCATGAGGAATAGGGGGAGGAGGGGGAGAGAGAGACCTTCTTAGCTGCCGGTTGTTGGATGGATGGTGCTAAAGAGAGAGAGAGAGAGAGAGAGAGAGAGAGAGAGAGGTGGGGACACAGTTACATCGAAGGAGGAGTCGTGTTGTTGTTTATTGGGGGGGTGTCAAAATGACACCCTCCCCTCCTAGGACCTGAACTACCTCATAAAGCACAGACCTCTCATAACTCTTTTCTCTGCCCAAATAAAATCCATGATTGACCTCTCCTTGAAGGGGGGGGTGTCTTTCCAATTAAACCCTCCTCAGAGGACTCCAGTCATCCTGGCAGATGGGATGGCATTGAAGCACAAGCGCCCCCCTCCCAGTGGTCAACGACTCTCCTGTAAACCTTTGTAACATCTGTGCAACTATGAATTTTGGGGAGGGGCCGCAGCTTGGTGTTTCCCCCTCCTACTTTGTTTGCAGAACATCCGTCTGCCCAGGTTCCATCCCGGCATTTCCACGGAAGGAAGAAGGCCAGGCGCCGGTAAGTGATGGGGAAGGTGATCGCTCTGTCCCAGGCCAAGGCCCTGGAGAGTCACGACAAGTCAGGACAGGCTGTAATAACTCTTCCCATTTCCACAGCCCTTTGAACCATTCAACGTTGTTCACATGCATTACCCAGCTGTCGCCCTTACAACAACAACCCTGTAAGGTAAGCCAGTGTTATTCTCCCCCATCTTGCAAGGTGGGGGGATGGAGGCTGAGAGTGAGCAGCTTGCCTAAGGCCACCTTGTGAGTTCATGGCAGAGGCAGAATTCGAACTGGGGGCTTCCAGAGTCAGTGTTCCATCTTTTAGCCACTATGCTAGGAGGAGAGTAGGGTGCTCACTTTCCTTGGATCAGGGCCCAAAACTTTTAGAAGGGTCTTATCCAGGTGAATCCTGGGGGAGCAAAAGCAGGCAAATTCTGGGCAGCTTCTGATGGGAGACGAAGTGGAGAGGGAGGAGAGGGGCAGCCCCCACCCAAAATTCCTTGGTCCCCACCCCTAAACATTGTTTCTCTGGTGCCACCCATTCCTCTCACACACACCCTGTTCAGACAACACTTTGGGGGACGTGGTTACCACCAACACCTCACTGGGCCTATTCAGACGACAGGCTAAGTCATGGTTAGGCCTCTAACCCTTTTGCAGCAAATGGATAGTAACTGGATCAATTCGGACGACACGATAAGTCAATGGTGGGTTGACTAACCCTAACCCTCACGCTAACCCTAGGGGGCACTCCCCACACAACATGGTAATAAATAATCAACTGTGGTGTGGATGAGGATCAGCGCTGAGTTGACTATGGCAGTATTCGGATGACACAATAGTCAAAACAACTGACGATTGTTTCCCCCCCACGAGTTGTTTATTGTGTCGTCCGAATTGAGCCAGTGTGTTTAAACCGTGGTTATCTGGCCACCATGGCTAGGAATGGTTCACATGACACGCTCAAGATGCTTAACTACCGTGGCTTAGCGTGTCGTCTGAACAGGGTCGGAGACACACTCCATTACCACATGGTTAGAATGTGTTTATACAGCAACCATGGTCAGGCAAACGCCTTGCACACAATAAGCGAAGCCCTCATGGTTAGCCCAGACTGATTAACCAGTATGTTATAGTGCGTCATCTGAACAGGGACTCACAGACACACAATTACCTTTCTTCCTCTTCAGGGAGAGGGAGAGTCCCACCGCCACAAAGACCACACCCAGCACGGCCCCCACGGCCCCAATCCACACTTTGCTCCTGGCAGAATCCGACCTCCGTGGCTCTGTGGGAGGGGAAAGACAAGGAGCCCCACGTGAGCAGAGGGATCAGGGGCAGGTTTGGCCTCTCAGCCTCCTGGTTTCAAAGGGAGGATCCATTCCATGCGCTACACCCAGGGAGGGTCTTTTCCAGCCCACACTGCTGACCTCTCCTCAGACTCCAGAGTGGCCGCGTTCGGACGACACTTTAGGCAACAGAGGGGGGAAGAGTCAACTGACAGTGTGTTATTGCACAGGAACTCCCCAGACGACATGTTGACCCACCGCCGTTGAGCAGCTGAGGGTCCCGTCAAGTATGTCGCTTGAGTGACATTCCAGCCAGACGTTGCTCCGCCCTCCCTCGGTCTTCCTAGTCTTCTGCCAGCAGGCTTTGGAAGTTGTGCCGGCTGCAGCAGAGTGGCCAGTGTGCTTTCGGCTGCTCTTGCCCACCAGACAACATGCGAAGCAATGAGTGTCCGGACGATCAACGGAGAGACTGAAGGAACTGGGCATGTTTAGCCTGGAGAAGAGAAGACGGAGGGCAGACATGACAGCACTCTTCAAATACTTGAAAGGTTGTCACACAGAGGAGGGCCGGGATCTCTTCTCCATCGCCCCAGAGTGCAGGACACGGAATAATGGGCTCAAGTGACAGGAAGCCAGATTCTGGCTGGGCATCAGGAAAAGCTTCCTGACTGTTAGAGCGGTACGAGGCCCCTTCCAACTCTACTATTCGATGACTTTGACAAGTGCATTGCACACTGTTGGCACTAGATGAATTATCATCATCAAAACAACAGGAACTCCTAGGAGATCATCAGGAAGGTGCCACAGCTCCAGACTTCGGCTCTCGTTAAGAACCTTCAGCAGCTTGAGGGACCTCCTGAGAAGTTGGGGGGGGGGTCTCTCTGCAGGAATGCAGGGATGATGCAGGAATGTAGAATCCGCACCCTCTTTTCAGGATTGGAAGGGAAGGAGGGAGCAAGGGGGAATCCTACCCCACTGGACGGTGATGGGTGTCTCCAGGCTGAGAGAGATGATGATGATGATGATGATGATGATGATGATAATGCTTGATAATGAAGAAGGACTGTCCTATTGTTGTTGCTTCTATTTGTACAGCAACTAAAAACAAATGTGAATTTCTGATTCAACATGGAGGTGTTGTAGAACAGGTTTAATAAGAAGGCGTTATGTAGAACGGACATGTTAGTGGGCATTAAAAAAACATTAAAAAATACTTAATGAGCAGTTTGAAATGGGGGGGAGGGGCACACCCTTCCCATCTGGCCTGGGCACATGACCAGCTCTGCACGGCCCTGGCTCTGAGTCTCAAAATGGGTGGTGGGAACGGGGGTAAGAGGGGGGTCTTTTGCGTTGTGAACCGGACAGCTTGGGGGGGTTCAGAGGGGGTCTTTTCTGCACATGCAAACACCCTTCGGCCCTCCCCTCTCCTCCCCCCACTCACCGGCCTTCCCCAGGGAGGGGACCCCCTGGACTCACCCCGCCACCGGTGGGAAAAAGGCCCCAAGACCCCGGCGTAGTTGTGGCGGCAGAAGGAGTCAACTTAGCTCTGGAAGATCTGCAGAAGGTCCTTCTGGTTGTTCCAGGACTCGGCGTCAGGCTTCCCCAGCGTGGTGACGGCCTCGAAGACCCCGCGGTCGCTGTCGAAGTGGATGATGTCCTGCCGGTCACAGAGGAAGCGCACCTGCAGCTGCGGGACGGACTAAAACAAAGGACAGTACTTGCCCATAGGAAAACCATACTTGCCCATAGAGCAACCATACTTGCCCATAGGGATTCATTGGACAGTACTTGCCCATAGGGATTCATTGCATAGCACTTTCCCATAGGGATTCATTGCATTGCACTTTCCCATAGGGATTCATTGCAAAGCACTTTCCCATTGAGAAACCATACTTGCCCATAGGGATTCATTGCATTGCACTTTCCCGCTTAACAGTTTAATTTTAATAACGCTTTCAACCAATTTACCTGAAACAGACTTCCAGCACACCAGCATGGAAATTGCTGTTACATTGGCCATTCTCCAGGCCTTTGGCACTAAGACTGTTCTTAGGAATCTGATGCATATTTTCATTAGAAGATCCTCCAAAGTTAGGGCCTGTTCTACATATTACAACCAACTATACTTGCGGGAGGGTACCATAGAAATCATCGTTACTTAGTCATTGTTTGGGTTCAAGTGCTGGGACCAGAGAGGGCTTAGAAGGAAGCCATGGAATGGATTGGGAATGAAATCATGCTTCCTAAGCAGCCCTGTTTGATGTTTTTTTTGCATTTACTTTCTTTATAAACCGTTCACATCTTAAGGGTTCCTCTGTGACATGTTTCATTTGTTGAACAAGTTGAAAGACTATTCACTGTTCTCTTGCTCAAGTTTTAGAACCTCGTTTTCAGCCTGGAGCCTGATTCCTGTGGAACTGGGGTTGGAGGGACTCCTTTGAGAGAGGTCCTGGGTATTAAATTGGCCACAGCTGTATCTAATTCATGCAGCTCTCCATTTGAATTCCTTTCCCCTCACTCTTAGGATATGAATAGCAGGCTCCATAAATAAAAGGAGGACATACAAAAACAAATGGCAATACTTGCCCATAGGGAAATTGTTATTATTACTGTTATATTTATTTATATCTCACCTTTTCCCCAATACTGGGACTCAAGGCGGCTTACAAATTAAAACATGTACAGATAAAACAAACAGAGTTATAAAAAATTAAATATATAATTAAACATAGGGAAATTTTAAAATATTTAGAACATTTAAAAATATTTTAAATACAAACTAGTTTTAGAAAAGTCCAAAGAGAAGGTCCTCTGGGTAATGGATTGGATAGTATTGTGTGTTTGGGGTGTTTAAAGCACCACACAATCGTATCCAAACCATCCTTTCGAATTTTTTCTGCTACTGGGCTGTAAAGGGAACGAGGCAGAGGGCCTCTCCTGGATGTGGTGTTCCCTCCCCGTGACTTAGCAGGGGACTTCTTGAGTTCTGTTGCTAGCACAGATGGAGAAGAGAGAAAAGACAAAACAGCAAAATGTTGCTGGCCCTGAGGCAGGAAAAGGCCCTGATACTGTCCAGGAAGGGAGCAGTGCAGAGCCCTGGGAAAGGAGAGTGCTGGAGAACCAGCCTGGGAGCAATACCAGGTCAGACGTAGAGCGCCAGCAGTTCAGGGACATCTGCTACCAGGAGGCTGAGGGGCCCCGGGAGGTTTGCAGCCGACTCCACCACCTTTGCCGTCAGTGGCTGAAGCCAGAAAGACTCACAAAAGCTCAGATGCTGGACCTAGTGGTCCTGGAGCAGTTTCTTGCTGTCCTGCCCCTGGAGATGGAGAGCTGGGTCAGAGAATGAAGGAACGGAGACCAGTTCCCAGGCGGTGGCCCTGGCAGAAGGTTTCCTCCTGAGCCAGGCAGAGGACAAAGAGCAGGTGAGAGCATTCCATCCTGAGAAAGCCAAGGGATTCAAATTTTAAAACTCCCCAATCGTATCTCAATTGTTTTTGCATGTCCTCTCGGGAAGCCTCTTGCTGCTGCTGCTCCTGTCCCGCCTTTACTATCTGGCACCACAGCTCCACAGCCCAGCAACCTGGCCTCAGGCAAGCATCTATGTTCCCACTGCCACCAGTACCTCCCTAAGGTACACCTTAAAGACCACGCCAGTTTTTATCATTCAAAAAAGTTTATTAATATCAAGTATATTGCGTGCACAGTAAGCTTATTGGTTTCTTTAGTTTATTTGCATAGCGGTTTCAAGTATAATGCGTCTATATTTCAATCTGTTACTTCCATAACTAACGGTTCTTACAGCAATCTCTCCGTCTTACATTATGAAATCAATCAAACACTTCCCGTTTCCTCTCACTTTGAATCGAGCTCGGAGCTGGACTGGCACCAAGTGGCATAATGTGGTCTCGTTGGCCAGTCCCTGTTCACATCTTGCAGCCTTAGCTGACGGTTCTGGACCGTTTTCAAAGGCAGCCCCACCTATATCACATTGCAGTAATCCAACCGAGAGCTAGGCTATCTCTGTCTAGAGAAGGGCACAGTCGGCAATCGGGCAGATGGAGGCATCAGACACCTCAACTGGGCTAACAACAGCATCAAGCTTGCTGCGGAGACAAACGATTTTGTTTTCAATGTGTGATGCAAACAGGTCACAGTGGGTCTTTGACTGGGCCAGGGCCTCATTGGCTGGGTAGGGTGCTAACACCCCACGGACCACCCGGAAGAGCTCCTCTGCACGGGTACTCAAGGATGCAGCAGAGGTCTGCACTCTAGGCATTCATAGGGCTTCTAACCTGTGTGAGTTCTTTGATGTTGCTTAAGGTGTGAGCTCCGAGCAAAGCTCTTTCCGCACTCTAAGCATTCATAGGGCTTCTCACCTGTGTGATATCTTTGATGTTCCGTCAGATTTGTGCTACAAGCAAAGCTCTTTCTGCGCTCTAAGCATTTATAGGGCTTCTCACCTGTGTGATATCTTTGGTGTTCAGTAAGATTTGTGCTCCGAGCAAAGGTCTTTCCGCACTCTAGGCATTGATAGGGCTTCTCACCTGTGTGAGTGCTTTGATGTGTTGTAAGTTGGTAATTCTTTCTGAAGCTCCTTCCGCAGTCTAAGCATTCATAGGGCTTCTCGCCTGTGTGAATTCTTTTATGCAAGTTAAGGTTTGAATTGCACCTGAATTGCTTTTCACACTCTAAGCACTGGAATCTTTTCTTTTGAGTCTTCACACACTCTGAGCCTTTCCGCTGTTTCTTGCCACTGTGCATATTCCGATTGCGTTCTTCAACAGGATCTTCTATTATGGGAATTTCTTGGACGTCTGACCCTTCAAAAGAAATGGATTTGTTTCCCCACTTCTCTTCAGTTTCCGTTTTCCTTCTCTGGTGTTCTCCATTTTCCTTGCTCTCCATGCGATCACCTGCAAGAATAAAAAACAGAAATCCTCCTGAACTCAGGGAATGAACCAAATCGTTTGCTGATTTGATTAACAGGATAAAAAAGGAATATATTTGGTGGGGAACAGATCCTTCCAAACAGATTAGATATCCTCTGATCATCAAAGAGGGTGGCATACAGGACTTTTATATTTATATAGAACAACTCTTACAAAGTAGCTCAAACAAGAACTGGACAACGTGAAATACTGTAAAAACACAATGCACTGAAAATCTGCCATTTTGTCCTAGCCGATTCTTGAACTGGGAACTGAAAAGTAGGAATTCAACCCTAATGGTCCTTTTCCATGTCTCAGGGGCTTCTGAAACCCTCAGCCATGGCATCCTCCTAGACCACCTCACTGGGTTCGGCTATTGTTTTGAGCAGACCTCTATTTCAAAATGAAGGGTGTCCTGCTGCCTAGTTGTATGTCAAAGGAAGAAAATGGGGGGCACTGAAAGAATCCGGATTGGCTGCCCTGGGAGCTCTCTGATAAACCGAGACTCAAAGGGGACATGGAGAAGAGATTGAAAGAGGTGTGTGCAACCAAAGAGGAGGATACTTACTGAGGGCACAACCACAAGTCCAAGGACCAGATGTGCCTTCAACATGCATGTAAAAGAGAATTGTCGGTTCATGACAGGGGAGGTCAAGGTCGAGGTCCCTAACAACGATTTGTTCTCTTGTAACACACAGGATCATCTACTAGGGGACTCTACTTTTAGCTTTCAGGGAGGACAGGACAAAAGCACAGGCTACTCCAATACAATCGGAAAGGCAGAAACAAAAGGGGATTATGGACGGAAAGGATTCTCCAGGGGTGGTGACCTGCAAAGTGTGTGCAATGTTTGTATTCCTGCCTGAGGTCAACATGGCACACTTGTGTTACACATGTAAACTTAGAAGCAACAAAGGATGAAGGTTTATGCACCATCACAGAGAGAACAGCTCTAATAGCATCCAAAAATAGTCTTCACAACAATGTAGGAAAGAAGCCGGACTATAAAGCACATGGTCTTCGACGTCTATATACTAATGACCAGAGTATGGGAAACAAACAGAACGAACTTGAACTCTTCATACATGAAGGCAAAAATGACTTGAAACTTCAAGGGATGATGCCCATGACTGGAATATAGCAATTGAAGGATACAACTTGTTCAAAAAGAACAGGAGAAATAGGAAGGGAGGCAGAGTTGCACTATATGTTAAAAATACTTATCCCTGCAACAGAAATACAGGAGGATGGGCCTGGGAGCCCCATTGAGAGCATCTGGATTAAAAGAAATGGGGAAAGAAATAAAAGGAACATGATAGTCGGAGTCTACTACCGAGCACCCAATCAAGGAGAAGCTGAGGAGGAAACTTTTGAAAAGCAGTCAGTGTTCCAAGGAAATCCAATGTAGAAGTAATGAGAGACTTCATTTACCCTGATATCTGTTGGGAGACAAATTCTGCCAAAAGTGGCCCCTCCAAGGAATTCCTGACATGTGTTGCTGATAACTTTCTAATACAGAAAGTGGAGAAAGGAACTAGACAATCGGCTCTCCTTGACTTGATTCTGACCAACAGGGATGACTTAGTGGATAAAGTGGCAGTTACAGGACAGCTCGGGGAAAGTGACCACGTCTAAATTCATACACAAAAGGGAATTGCAGATCAGATACCAGTAGTAGAGGTCTTGGCCACTTCTTAGAGAGGGGAAGCCCCAACTAGAGGGACATCCTGCTGTTTCCAAAGTCAAACCAACATCCCAATCTCATAGTGACGATAAGAAGACCAACAGGTAAAGGTTGGAGAGGATGTGAGTATTTTACCTGTACTTTTAAGGCTTCATGTACATCGCCTGGTGCGCTTTCTCTGGACTAGACTATCTCAGGAACATGGCCCAGGCACTGTTGTCCTCAATGACACCCTTATCATGCACTGACACAGAAGGCAAAGAGGGGGCTTACCCAGAGGGGTCCCATTCCTTACCCAGAGAGGCCAGAATCCGACAATTCTCCTCCATGACTTCCTTGTGCAGAGACCTCTGGCCTGGATCCATCAGAACCCACTCCTCCTCCGAGAAATGCACAGACACCTCCTCAAAAGGCACCGGACCCTGGAGGAAGAAGAAGAAATTATGTTCTCTTTACGTATTATGTAGCCATCCATGAAGGCAAGAATGGTGAGATCCCCCTTCTGAATGCCAGAGCTTCATGAGTGACATTCAAAGCCTTCCTAGCAGCCCTCTTGGAGAGGAGAAAAGGCTAAAGGGGCAGGTTCTTCCAGGACCAAAGGGATGTGCAGGAGACAGAGGCACCCAGGACTCCCTTACCTGCCCTGGCTGTGCAGAAACCGCTTCCACTCCACCACAAAGCAAAGGAGGCCTAGAAGGATCCCCCAATATCAGTTCACTCTCTCTGCAGGTTCTTCTGCTCCCTGTGAGGAAAGCAAAGAAGGTGGGAAGGTAAGTTAACGTTCTTAAGAATTTCCATTTTCATTGTTTGACTGGAATCAATGTTTGACCACGTTCCTAAATCACCAAAGCTTTTTGGATTATCTAGTGAAAAAGAAACTCTCTTCCCCCTCGCTCCCCATTAAAAGGAAAACAGGCTCAAGGGGAACGTCAAAGCAGATCATCCACCTCAGGTGTCATTGAGGGAAGGAGACCATGGTGGAATCTGTCCCACTAATCCTTACCAAGTGAGGAGGGTCCTCTGTCACCCTCCTGCAAGGTCCACCGGTCCAGCAGCCTCTGGGTGGTGCCCGGTGGGGCCGTCTCTGCCTCAGGGAAATCTGCGCATGCTTTGGCCAACATCCCTGGAACCCGGAACAGGAGGGAGGATCCCAGAGAAAGAAGATGTTGTGAAAGGCAACTGATTTCGGAGTATTTGAAAGAAAGAATACTTAAGCTCTGAAATAAACAACGCCTTTACTTCAGGCAAAACAAAGCTGTGCAATTCAGGAAGCACTTAAATGAAGCAACATAAACAAAACGATGAAATTAACAATACTTAACGAACTCGCTTCTTTACCAACTCTCCGTCTCTAAGGTCTGCTTCCTCTTTCCCTCGTAATCGCTCTGACCGGCGTGGTCTCTCTCTCGCCTCTGTTCTCCTCAAACGCCTACGTTCTTTTACATCTTTTAAAATGTTTTCTCCCTCTTCCTCAGAGGATACGGGCGTGGTTCCACCTGCTGGATAGTCATTGAGATCAGTACTCATTTCAGAGCGTTGAGTCTCATCAGCTGGAAGAGAGGGGCTGTGAAGTGCTTCCTCTTCAGTACCAGGATCTGGATCAAACTCACGATCCCTGTCTGCTTGTGCTAAGCCATCTGACAGCTGCTTCTCCTACTCAGAAACACGAGGGTTAAACACAACATCATCCCCCCCCTCAACACGCCTCCCCCCGAAACTACGACAGTGCGTCCCTGGAGCTGGTTTGTGAGGATATCTGCAATGAAAGTCACGCGCCAGCTCCGGGGCGTGCACACTATCTACAGGTTCCCAAGAGCGCTCCTCAGGTCCATACCCCTTCCAATGTATTAAATATTGCACTTTCCCTCGAAACAGATGGGAATCCAGGATCTGAGCCACCTCGAATTCCTCCTCCCCGTCAACCATCACAGGGGGAGGGGGGTCTGCAGAGGAGCGATGGGGATCCCCGGACCTCACAGGGGAAAGCAACGACCGGTGAAACACCAGGTGAATTTTAAGTGAAGGAGGAAGGGCCAGCCTGAACGCCACAGGATTAATCTGGGCTGTAATCAGAAAAGGACCGGTCCTACGAGCTGCCAGCTTTCTGCTCAACGCCTTCATGGGAAAGTGTCGCGTTGACAACCAAGCCCAATCTCCGACCGCTAAAGGAGCATCCAGCG
Organism: Anniella stebbinsi; assembly: GCA_029215795.1. Lineage (NCBI taxonomy): Eukaryota > Metazoa > Chordata > Lepidosauria > Squamata > Anniellidae > Anniella > Anniella stebbinsi. Next base: position 187,097,595 of record JARDYH010000005.1, read on the forward strand.
CCCTGCGGCTGTCTGCTGTTGTTTTGTACGTCTGTTTAGCATGCTCAATCTGTTCCTGAAGCACACGATGTAGAGCATGCAATTCATCCACAAACTCTTGAACAGCAGGCACCCTAGCCACACCTATGGAGGATGGAAAAGCCCTAGGATGAAACCCATAATTCACAAAAAACGGAGCCTGTCGGGTGGAAGCATGAGTGGCGTTGTTATAAGCAAACTCTGCCAGAGGTAAGAGCTGCACCCAATCGTCCTGCTGATAATTAACGTAGCACCGTAGGTATTGTTCCAGCGTTGCGTTCGTGCGCTCCGTCTGGCCATCGGTTTGAGGATGATACGCTGAAGACAGACGAAGTTCCACCCGTAGTAAGGAGAGCAGTTCTTTCCAAAAATGCGCTGTGAACTGAGCACCCCGATCTGAGACCAACCTGTCCGGCCAACCATGCAAACGAAAAACATGCCTCAAAAACAGTATAGCGGTTTCTTTGGCTGAAGGCAACCCTGCGCAAGGGACAAAATGCGCCATCTTTGAAAATAGATCTACGACCACTAAAATTGTAGTGTGGCCGCGGGAGCACGGCAAATCAGTCACAAAATCCAAGGAAAGGAACGTCCAGGGCCCTGAAGGCGTGGGCAAGGGCTGTAACAACCCCACAGGCTTGCCAGGCACTGACTTGGCACGCTGACAGATATCACAGGACCCCACATACGAGATCACCGACCTCAGGAGTCGAGGCCACCAAAAATCTCGAGCTATAGCAGCGACAGTCTTATACACACCAAAGTGTCCTGCCGTCGGCGAGTCATGACACTGACGCAGCACTTTTGCTCGTAATGCTGCAGAAGGGACATATAGCCGCTGCCTATAACACAACAACCCCCCCATAAAGAAAAGGGGGAGCCCGAGGACAACCCTTCTTGCAATCTCAGGCATCGTGCGCCTGAGATTGCAAGAAGGCATCCTGCGCCTGCGCGCGTCTGAGTTCCGCCTCCCATGACAAGGAACCCCCTGCCGCCCCCAAAGTGTGTACAGGAAGCAGAGGAGGGGGCACCAGAGTCTCCCCCGCAGGCGTGAGGAATTCTGGTTTGCGAGACAGCGCATCTGCTTGTTGATTATCCGAGGCCCTGACATGCCGACTATTCATATCCTAAGAGTGAGAGGAAAACACAGTTACTCCCTTTTGGGGGTTCAAGTGCTGGGAACACAGAGGGGGGCGGAGAAGGAAGCCATGCAATGGATTGGGAGGGAAACTATGTTTCGTAAGCAGACCTTATTTTTCCCTGAGGGCAGAAAGTTTTGTCCGCCTGGAGGCTGAGATGGAGGCCGTCCTGCTCTCAAAGCGACGGTCAAGGTGTGGACCGAGAGGCCGCTATGAGAAGAAGTTGCAAGGTGTGAGTTGCTCCTCACGGCTAGTGGCTCTGTGAGTCCGGACGTCCCTGTGTACCCTGATAAGGCCAAACGTGACATCAGCTGCCTCAAACTATGGGGGGGGGGAGACCGTCCTCCCACCCAATGTGTCGTTCACTAATACAGAACCAAATTTCAAGTGGACAACCAAAAAGAAAGAAACATTTCTTTATTTATTTGCTGCGTTTCCATACCGCCCAATAGCAGAAGCTCTCTGGGCGGTTTACAAAAGTTAAAACCATAAAAACCATTCAAAATATCAAAACAACGACAGTATAAAAACATTATTTAAAATACAGTATAAAAGCACAACCAGGATTAAAAAACCGAGCAGCCGTGCAGACATTGATAGGGATTTAAAATACAAATTTAAACAGCAAGGTTAAAAATCAAACTGAGGAACTGTTAAAACACTGTGAAAATAAAAAGGTCTTCACCTGGCGTCTAAAGGAGTATAATGTAGACGCCAGGCGAACCTCTCTGGGGAGCTCAGTCCACAGCTGGGGTGCTACAGCAGAGAAGGCCCTGCTACCAGTAGCCACCTGCCTCGCTTCCTTTGGCAGGGGCTCATGGAGAAGGACCCCCAAAGATGATCTTAGGGTCCGGGCAAGTACATATGGGAGGAGGCGTTCCTTCAGATAACCTGTCCCCAAGCCGTTAGGGCTTTGAATGTTAATACCAGCACAAATAAAATGGCCAATTAGAAGGCAAGAAAGTTTAGAGGAGTCATTGAATCAAAACTGGGCTGAAACTTAAGAGAAGGATGGGCTTTTGATTCCGTTTTCTTTCTGTCATTCTGTTTTGCATAGCTCCATGTTTTGCTAACAGATTTTTACTAGTTCAGGAGTCTTTTGAACTAGCTTTCGGAGGCTGGATGCTAAGATCTTGGGCAGCTTGATTCAGTTTTCTCCAACGATTTATTTTACTCAATGGTGAAGCTTAGACTTCACTGCCAGTTACCATTTTAAAACACCCTCTCAAATTTCTTCCTGGCTTCATTTTTCCTAACTAGACTTTGCCGAGTTCTACACCTTGGATTCTAAGATTAGTCTCTTCTAACTTTCCTCTGGGTCTGCAACATCCTGATCTTCAGATCTCTGCCTGGGATAGGGAGCTATGCCTTCCTTTTAATACCATGGCACCCCCTCTCTCTTTCCTCCCTTTTCTGTAAAAGTTTAGACTGTACTGTTATGTAGTTGAAAGTTTTAACATTACATTGAATGAGTTCATATTGATGGAAGTTTAACTAGAGCTAAATAACAATTCAACTGCTGCTAGTTGAGTTGTGCACTCTTTTCACATTGTTTTCTAACATGGCTTAGCAAGAGTTCAACTGTAGTGTATTTTACACAGGTACACATGTATTTCTACATAATCATTGCATGTTTCACATTTTGCTTCTGTATGTGATATTCTTTTGCATTTCCTTTCTTTATGAACCATTCATATCCTAAGTCTACCTTTGTGGCCTGTTTCATTTGTTTAACCCTGTTCACTGGGTTTGTTTTGTTTTGTTTTTGTAGCTTTTTGAAGTGTTGAAGTGGTTTTTAAATGTACAGATTGTGTGTATGTTGTATGTTTTTGCTGTTTTAATTTTTGTATATTGTTTTGAATTGTTTTTAATCCTATGTAAACCGCCCAGAGAGCTTCGGCTATGGGGCGGTATACAAATGTAATAAATAAATAAATAAACAAATAAATATGTACAGCAGTTGCTGGGGAACCTGGGCAGGAGGGTGCTGTTAAATTCATATCCTGCTTGTGAGTTTGGCTCAACAGCTGATAGGTCACTGTGTGAAGAGAAGGGTGGACTAGATGGACCCTGGTTCTGATCCAGAATGGCTCTTCTTATGTTCTTAGAGCTGTTCAGGGCTTTTGTACACTAGCCCTAAAACCTTGAATTGGGCCCAGTAGCTCCTTGGCAGCCAGTCCAGAGATTTCAAGACAGGTGTGAGATGCTCCCCTCTCTCTGTCCCTGTCAACACGCAGGGACCGGCATCCTTCACCAGCTGCATTCTCTGGACTCTCTTCAAGAGAAGCCCGATTACAATGATCCAGTCGGGAAGTGATCAGAGCATGGACTACTGTTACCAGGTTATCCTGGTCTGTGATGAAAGGGAGAATAATAATAATAATTTCCCTATGGGCAAGTATTGCCATTTGTTTTTGAATGTCCTCCTTTTATTTATGGAGCCTGCTATTCATATCGTAAGAGTGAGGGGAAAGCACGGTTACTCCCTTTTGGGGGTTCAAGTGCTGGGAACACAGAGGGGGGCTGAGAAGGAAGCCATGCAATGGACTGGGAGTGAATCTATGTTTCATAAGCAGACCTTATTTTTCCCTGAGGGCAGAAGGTTTTGCTGCCTGGAGTCTGAGGAGGAGGCCGTCCTGCTCTCAAAGCAACGGTCAAAGTGTGGAGCAAGAGGCCGGTTGAGAAGAAGTTGCAAGGTGTGAGTTGCTCCTCACGGCTAGCGGCTCCGTGAATCCGGGATGTTCCTTATCTCCTGATGAGGCCGAACGTGACATCAGCTGTCTCAAACTATGGGGGGGGGGGGGAAGACTGTCCTCCCACCCTATGTGTCGTTGACTAATACAGAACCAAATTTCAAGTGCACAGCTAAAAAGAAAGAAAAAGGCCAATGAGAAGGCAAGAAAGTTTAGGGGAGTCGTTGAATCAAAACAAGACTGAAACTTAAGAGGTGGACAGACCTTTGATTCCGTTTTCTTTCTGTCGTTCTGTTTTGCATAGCTCCAAGTTTTGCTAACAGATGTTTGCTAGTTTGGGAGGCTTTTGAACTAGACTTGGGAGGCAGGATGCTAAGATCTTGGGCAGCTTGTTTCAGTTTCCCCAACGATTTTAGTTCACTCAGTGGTGAAGCTGAGACTTCACTACTCTTTTCCATTTTGAAACACCCTCTTGAATTTCTACTTGGATTCATTTTTCCTAACTAATCTTGGCTGAGTTCTACACCTCGGATTCTAAGAAACATCCTGTTCTTCAGATCTCTACCTGGGATAGGAAGCTCTGCCTTCCTTTCAATACCACGCCATCCCCGCTCTCTTTCCTTCCTTTTCTGTAAAAGTTTAGACTGTACTGTTATGTAGCTGACAGCTTTTAGCTTTGCATTTTACTAGTTTGGATTGGTGGAAGTTTAACTAGAGCTAAATAACAATTCAACTGCTGCTAATTGGGCTGTGTACTCTTTTCACATTGTTTTCTGACACCCCTTAGCAGGAGTTAAAGAGTTGTGTCTTTGCACAGTGTACAGATGTATTTCTTCGTAATCATTGCATGTTTCACATTTTGCTTCTGTATGTGATATTCTTTTGCATTCCCTTTCTTTATGAACCATTCATATCCTAAGTCTTCCTTTGTGGCCTGTTTCATTTGTTTAACCCTGTTCATTGTTTTCTGGATTAAGTTTTAAAATAAACTTTCACACATATTGAACTTTTTTAATCGCAATAATTCAGTTCTGGTTACACCCTCTCTCCCATTGGGGCAGAGTCAGAACCTCATTTTCAACCACGAGTGTAGTTCCTGTGGGACAGGGGTTGTGGAGACCCATTTGAGGCAGGTCCTGGGTATTAAGTTGGCCACAGCTGTATTTATTTCATGCAGCTCTCCATTGTAATTCCTTCAGGACAGTCCTTGCCTCAAGAGAGAAGTTGTCAGCCAAGGAAGGAGAATGTTTGTGTCCCGGTGGTGGTAGAGATGGAGAAGAGAGAAAAGACGAAAGAGCAAAACTTTGCTGGCCCTGAAACAAGAAAAGGCCCCCCGATCATCCAGGAAGAGAGCAGTGCAGAGCCCTGGGAAAGGAGAGAGCAGGAGAACCAGCCAGGGAGCTACATCAGCTCGGACATACAGCGCCAGCGCTTGAGGGACTTCTGCTACCAGGAGGCTATGGGCCCCCGAGAGGTTTGCAGCCGACTCCACCACCTTTGCCGCCAGTGGCTGAAGCCAGAAAGAAACACGAAAGCTCAGATGCTGGATCTGGTGGTCCTGGAGCAGTTCCTGGCTGTCCTGCCCCCGGAGATGGAGAGCTGGGTTAGAGAATGTGGAGCGGAGACCACTTCCCAGGCAGTGGCCCTGGCAGAAGGTTTCCTCCTGAGCCAGGCAGAGGACAAAGAGCAGGTGAGAGCATTTCCTCCTGATAACTAAAAGGGACTGTGTTCTTCATACTTACCCCAACTTGTTTTTGCATGTCCCCTATGGAAGAGATACCCCAATTTCCAGTGACCCACCCCCCACGAATAGTGGTTCTTAATTTGTAGAGAAGGCCCTCCTCGGAGGATAGTTAAGCTAACAGTGAATCGTTAAAATATGCAATTTCCTACCATAGGATGTAATGATGGCAAGCAATTTAGAGGGTTTAAAACAGGGGTTAGACAAATTCCTGGAGGAGAAGGTTTATGAATGGCTACTAATCGTGATGGCTATATCCTACCTCCAGTATCAGACGCAGCATGTCTATGTACAGCAGTTGCTGGGGAACATGGGCAGGAGGATGCTGTTACATTCATGTCATGCTTGAGAATTTGGGCTCAACAGCTGATAGGTCACTGTGGGAAGAGAAGGGTGGACTAGATGCACCCTTCTTCTGATCCAGCATGGCTCTTCTTATGTTCTTAGAGGGGATCCTTCTTCAACCGGTGGCGGAATCTTCCCAACAGAACAGGAATAGGGTTTGTACACATCAACCTGCTGTGTTTACAGCAGAAAATGCTGAGTATCAGGGAATGTCTGGGAGGTTCTGCCTTTCCTGCCGGTTGGTTTTCAGAGTGTGTTCGAGTGCTTTGCTTATGTCAGCATTGAACTCTTAGCCCTAAATCCCACATCCCTATGTGTTCCCCTGATAAAGACACAACTTAGTGTACTGTGTGGCTTGGATGGTAGATCACCTTTAGAAGGAGCCCTGAAACGCAAACTGATTGGGAAATGCTGCCCTTGGCCTTGACCTGACCCATTTCTTTCCTTCTCTCATCCCTCTCCTCTCTCTGGGATCCTCACAACTCCTGTTCCAGGTGCAGGGGATGTTGGCCAAAGCATGCACAGATTTCCCTGAGGCAGAGAAGGCTCCACCGGGCACCACACAGAGGCCGCTGGACAGGCGGATCTTGCAGGAGGGTGACGGAGGACCCTCCTCACTGGGTAAGGATTAGTGGGACGTCTTTCCCCATGGGCTCCCTCTCCCAATTACGCCTGAGGTGCATGAGCTGCTTTAACGTTCTCCTTGAGTCTGATTTTACGGGTGGAGAGAGACTCTTTTTCTCTAGATACTGAAAAAAGATATGTTCTTTATTAATGTGGATAAACATTGATTTCAGTAAAATGATGAAAATGGAAATGCATAAGACTGTTAACTTGACTCCTCACCTTCTTTGCCTTCTTCACAGGGAGCGGAAAAACCTGCAAAGAGATTGAAGAAATATTGGGGGATCCTTCTAGGCCTCCTTTGCTTTGTGGTGGAGTGGAAGCGGTTTCTGCACAGCCAGAGCAGGTAGGGGGAGTCCTGGGTACCTCTGTCTCCTGCGCATCTCTTTGGTCCTGGAAGAACCTGCCCCCTTTAGTCTTTTCTCCTCTCCATGAGGGCTGCTAGGAAGGCTTTGAAAGTCACTCATGAAGCTCTGGCATTCAGAAGAAGGACCTCACCATTACTGCCTTCATGGATGGCTACATAATGCTTTAAGAGTACATCATTATTTCTTCTTCTTCCGTCAGGGTCGGGTGACTTTTGAGGAGGTGGCTGTACATTTCTCGGAGGAGGAGTGGGCTCTGCTGGATCCAGGCCAGAGGTCTCTGCACAAGGAAGTCATGGAGGAGAATTGTGGGATCCTGGCCTCTCTGGGTAAGAAATGGGACCCCTCTGGGTATGACTCCTTCTTTGCCTGCTTGACAGATCCTGGAAGGTGGAATTTCAGCTCTTCTTTTTGTGTGTCAGTGCATAATAAGGGTGTCATTGAGGACAACAGTGCCTGGGCCTTGTTCCTGGGATACTCGAGTCCAGACAAGGCTCACCAGGTGATGTACATGAAGCCTTAAAAGTGTAGGTAAAGCACGCACATCCTCTCCAACCTTTACCTGTTGGTCTTCTTATGGCCTCTATGAGATGTGGATGCTTGTTTTGACTTTGGAAAGAGCAGGACGTCCCTCCAGTTGTGGCTTCCCATCTCTTAAGAAGTGGCCAAGTAGAATTCTCACTTTCCAGTTCCGAGAGAAATAATTAGCTAGGACAAAATGGTAGATTTTAAGTGAATTTTGTTTTTACAGTGTTTCATGTTGCTTATTTATGGTGTGAGCTGGTTTGTAAGAGCTAGATATTTATTTATTAATTGCATGTCGATGCAGCCCAATAGCCGAAGATCTCTGGGTGGTTTACAAAAATTAACACCATGACAACCATGCAAAATATTAACAACAACGACAACAGTATAAAAACCTAGTATGTAATACAACAGAAGAGCACAATCAGGATAAAACTGAGCAGCAATGCAGAAATTAATACAAATTTAAAACAGCAAAGTTAAAAATTGTACTGATGAACTGTTTAAATACTGAGAAAATAAAAAGGTCTTCACCTGGCGTCTAAAAGAGTATAATGTAGGTGCCAGGCGGACCTCTCTAGGGAGCTCATTCCACAGCCGGGGTGCCACAGCCGAGATTTGTATGTCAATGTAAATGAAAGCTCTGTATGCCACTCAGGATCTCAGTTCTGTTGATTATCAGAGGATATTGAATATGTTTGGAAGGATCTGCCTCTTCAACCAAGTATTTATTTTATCCTGTTGATCGAATCAGCAAACTGTTTGGTTTGTTCCCTGATTTCAGGAAGATTTCTGTTTTTATTCTTGCAGGTGATCGCAGGGAGAGCAAGGAAAATGGAGTTGACCGGAGAAGGAAAACTGACGCTGAAGAGAAGCAGGGAATCAAGTCCATTTCTTCTGAAGGGTCAGACATCCGTGAAATTGCAATACTAGAGGAACCCAGTAAAAAGAACCTTCACAATAGGAAGACACAGAGGAAAAGCTCTCAATATCTAAATACTCAGAAGTTTCACTTTTCCAAATGTCAACAATTTCACACAAAAGAGCAAAGATTTCAATACATGGAATGTGAGAAGCAATTCAGTTCCAATTCACAATTTAACTTGCATAAAAGAATTCACACAGGAGAGAAGACCTTTAAATGCTTTGAATGTGGGCAACATTTCAGATGGAGGTCAAGCCTTAAAGTCCATCAGAGAATCCACACAGGGGAGAAGCCGTATAAATGCTCAGAGTGTGGAAAGAGCTTCACTGTGAGCAGCCATCTTAAGCAACATCAACGAATCCACACAGGGGAGAAGCCCTATGGATGCTCAGAGTGTGGAAAGAGCTTTGCTCACAGCACACACCTTAGGTCACATCAGAGAATCCACACAGGGGAGAAGCCCTATAAATGCTCAGAGTGTGGAAAGAGCTTCACTCTGAGCAGCCATCTTAAGCAACATCAAGGAATTCACACAGGAGAGAAGCCCTATGAATGCTTAGACTGTGGAGAGACCTTTCCTTTCAGCGGACACCTTAAGCAACATCAAAGCATTCACACAGGAGAGAAGCCCTATAAATGCTCAGAGTGTGAAAGGAGCTTTGCTCGCAGCGGACACCTTAAGCAACATCAAAGCATTCACACAGGAGAGAAGCCCTATAAATGCTCAGAGTGTGGAAAGACCTTTGCTCAGAGCACACACCTTAAGCAACATCAAAGCATTCACATAGGAGAGAAGCCCTATAAATGCTCAGAGTGTGGAAGGAGCTTTGTTCGCATCACACACCTGAAGCGACATCAAAGAATTCACACAGGGGAGAAGCCCTATGAATGTCCTGGGTGTGGAAAGCACTTTGCTCGTAGCACATCCCTTAAGCTACATCAAAGAATTCACACAAAGGAGAAGCCATAAAAGTGCTCAGAGTGTGGAACACAATTCAGTCAGAGGTTACACCTTGCCTCACATCAAACAATCAATGCAGGTGAGAAGCTCCATGAATGCCCTTCATGGCTCATTACATCAATTAAGCAGGGGATTGCCTGCTTACAAATGACGGAAAGGTATAAGATAGGTAAAAAAGGGCTTTGTACAAAATCTGAATTTGAGAGAGCCTTATGTACAAATGATGATCATGTTATTTCAAAGACATATAAACATTTGTTATAGTATGAGACTGAAGATGAACAGGTAAAAGATTGTATGATAAAGTGGGCTCAAAATTTTGGATAGAACATTACTATGGATCCGTGAGAGAACATGTGGTTGAGAGGCTTGAAATATACATTATGTGCCAGATTGAAAGAAAAAATATATAAAATAATGCATAGATGGTACATATCTCCGTCAAAATTGGCGAAAATGTATAAACGGACATTGGGAAGGTGCTGGAAATGTGAAGAACAAGAAAGAACCTTCTATCATCTATGGTGGACATGTAAAAAAGCAAAATTATTTTGGATACTAATGCATAATGTAATGCAACATGTACTGAAGATGAAAATACAATTGCGTCCGGAGTACTTTTTGCTGGAGCTAATAGATGAACAGTGAAGTCAAAGTCATGGAACTTTGTTTTTATACATGATAACGGCAGCAAGGTTAATAATATATGCCCAGAACTGGAAGAGCGAGAAAGTAGGAACAGAGGAGGAATGGCTATTGAAGATCACAGAGCTGGCGGAAATGGCAAAACTCACAGTGAGAAGAAAAGATAAAACAACAAGGTTTATTGAGGAATGGAAGCCTCTGATAGTTTTTTTTAGAAGAGAGAGAAGGGAAGGATATATTTGCATGTGGATTCAGCAATTAAATTGGAAGAAAAACAATTGATAATAACAGGGAAGTCAGGGAATTCACTCACTATTTTGTTTCTTTTTTTATTAGTATTTTTTTATTAAGCGTTAAAAAATATAGATATTTTTGTATGTTGGAGAAATTCAGAAGTCCATCTTAATGGTGTATATTGCATTCTCTGTGTTTTCTCTTTGTTTGAAAACAATAAAAATCTTAATTTGGAAAAAAAAGGAAGGGATTGCCGTCTGGGTCCAGGAGGTTGTAAATTCCTCCCTGAGAGAGGGCGTGGTGCCGGCCTCTTTAACACTGCCTTGGTCACTCTGTGGGATGACCTTTGCCGGAGAGGGACAGGGGGAGTGCGGCCCTGTTGATTCGCTTGGACCTCTCAGTGGCTTTCATTACCCTGGACCATGGCATCCTTCTGGATAGGTTGTCTGGGCTGGGAGCTGGAGGTTCCGCTCCGACTCGGATGGCCTCTTCCAGAAGGTGGTGCTGGGGGATTCCTAGAATCAGAATTGTAGAGTTGGAAGGGGCCTCTAAGGCCATCGACTCCAACCCCCTGCTCAATGCAGGAATCTACCTCAAAGCATCCCTGACAGATGGGTTTCCAGCTGACTCTTGAATGCCTCTAGTGTGGGAGAGCCCACCACCTCCCTAGGTAATTCATTCCACTGCCGTACTGCTCTAACACACGGTAAGTTTTTCCTGATGTCCAGCCAGAATCTGGCTTCCCAGCCCATGATTCCGTGTCCTGCATTCTGGGATGATCGAGAAGAGATCCTGGACCTGCTCTGTGTGACCCCAGGGATGGATGTCAGACTGACTGGTCTGTAGTTCCCAGGTTCCTCCTTTTTGCCCTGTTTGAAGAGAGGGACAACATTAGCCCTCCTCCAGTCGTCCGGCACTTCACCCGTCTTCCATGATTTTGCAAAGATAATAGTGAGTGGTTCTGAGAGTTCTTCTGCCAGCTCCTCTGTTACTTTAGGGTGCAGGTCATCGGGTCTCAGATTTTTTTTCTATCATGGCATGGCTTCTCCACTTTTTCAAAGGGGGGGTGTTAGTACCCCATTTCTCCAAGTATATGGGGCTTACCAGTAGATGTGCAAGATGTATCCTCCAATAGAACCTGCGTCTGAGAAGAAAATTCTTTTCTTTATTCCTCTATGGATTCTTAACTTCTGTGTCAACTTTTCCTTTATTGCTATGTTCCAAATTTTCTTTTTCCACAAAGATACTGTCAGCTTCCGAGCTGTCTTCCAATTTCTTGCGATTAATTGCCTTGTGACTGTCAACAAACAACCAATTCATATTTTTCTTTTATCTCTCTGTTTTCTTTAACAAACACATCCAGTAAAGCTAGCTCTGTTACAAATCTCCCTACCAGCAATTTTTCTTATTTCTTGAAAAACCTTATCCTGAAACTTCCTGACCTTCCTACATTCCTACTGTTGTCCCTCAACGGGAAGGAGGTTTATAGCCTCTGGGATCTCTTACCCAATAAAGACCCAGAGACTGGAGAATTCAATTTAACCTTTTAATGATTTCACTGCAGTGAAAGGGACCTCGGCCGCAGCAAATCAAGAGTCCAGCGAACAAAGGATTTCACACACTTATATAAACTTTGATCACAGAAGTAAAAAACATTTTCATTGGTCAAACACCTCTACAGTCTAATAACACTGACCATAATAGGTTTGTGCTCAAGGGATTATATTTCAAGTGCATAGATAAGATATGCATATATGAGTAAGTTATAGGATCTACTTCATCTAATTGGCTATGTGCCAGTCACGCTGACCACACTCGATGTTTCATTGGCTTCAAAACTCTTCTCTTTGTCCTCTTTATGGCATAGCCATTAATTAATCCTGACAGGTAGTAAAGTTAACCCCTTCCATTACACAGAGACAAATGCAGACACACAGACACCTTAAGGAGACATTACTTTCTCCAAGTTGAAATTCCTTCAGCGTCTATCAAATCCCCCCTGTCGAGAATATGTCTGGTTACAAAACAGACTTATGCCCCTCGACCATACTGCGCATCTCAAGGAATTTCTTCACCTCCTCTCGGCTCCTTCGGATCGGATCCGGGTCTGTTGACTTCACAAGCATTACACGATTAGATGAAGTTGGCAACACATTCTTGAAAACATTACAACATAAAGGCACACATTGTATTCCGCAACAAACTACAAGAAAGATGCACACTAAAATTATGAGAAAAAGAAATGCCTGCTTTAACCATGAAAAGTTAGGAAGCCATGAAGTCAACCATGAGGTTAGCCCTGAGAGATCCAGCCCTTGATCTTGTGTTATATTGGCAACAATGTCATGCAATTTTCTCACTCTTGATTCCACCAATTCTGACTGGTCAGACAAGTTAAAACAACACATCCCTTCAAATTCTTCGCACCCATGGTTGTGTCTTAGTAAAAGATAATCAATAGCTGCTCGATTTTGCAATGTAGCTGTTCGCAACTCTTGGATTTCACTGTTAAGAGCTGCCATGGCTTGTGATGTATAATTCAAACCCTTGGCTAGAGCACAAGCCACTTGATTCACTTCCACACTATCAGCCACTGCTAAACCTGGAACACCCACTAGGGATACAGCCAAAGATACGGTTTCAGCTTTGCTCAACAAATCCACGTTACTATTGCATGTCTCATCCAAAACAACTCTTCTCTTTTGGCGAGGAGACGATGTCACCTGGAGACTAGATTGGGGTTTCTTAGGCAACCACACCGCCAGCCTACCTATGGTACAAGGCCCCCCAGTGGAATTAGCAGGAATGTATGAATAGGCTTGTCTCCCACAAAGTAAAAACCATCCTGGAGGCAAGACTCTGTAAGCATGGCAAGATGGGTAATCAGTAACTTCAAAGCACCACAGTGGCGGATCTCCCTTTTTGGCAACCTCTGCACAATCTTTGGTACAACCCACAAATCGAACGCACTCCGTGTTACCGAGTGACGTTACCTTTAAAACTTGGATGTGAAACATCTCTCCATTGAGCTGGGTCACCCCTGGTTTCCAATGTGCAAAATCTCCAAACGTAGCAGGTTTGTTGAGGTTGGTCTTATACTGAAGAAATAGCTTAGAACGTTTCACAGGTGTGGGAACTCCTATCATACATGAGGCAAGGACATCTTGTGCTGAGTTCCCTCTTTTCAAACAAAAGTATGTTGTGTTCACTATATATTTGGCTATATGTACCTACACATTATCATTTGCTTCAAACTTCTTAATCAATTCATTTTGACCTATTACAGACTTCTGAACCCACGGCCCTCCTCCTATTAGGCCCAGGAGAACAATTACTTTCCACATTCTTTTGCCTTTTAAACAGAAACCTTAGTCCTTCTATAGGTTGAGCTTTCCAACGTTGTCCGTCTGAGTCAGCCTCTGGTGTGACCTTCGCTGCAACTTCTTTCTCCTTTGTCTCCTCCGGGGCTGCCTTTACTCGAGTATAGTGGATCCACGGTTTCACGCCTTCAACCTTCACGGCTGAATGGGTAGTGAGGATGACACTATGCGGCCCCTTCCACTTTGGCTCTCACGGCTCATCCTTCCACGATCGGATTAGGACCTGGTCTCCGACCCGAAACTTATGGACCGGCGTGTCCAGAGGCAAAGGAAGCCGTTCGTGGATATATCTGTGGAGAGAAGACAAAACACCAGAGAGAGACTGCAAATAACCCTTTATCCATGCCTCCCCCCTTACATGCATTTGACTCCCATGCGTCACCACTGGATTCTTAGGATAGGGCTTCCCATACATCAATTCAAATGGGCTCACTCCCAATTTGGCTCTAGGGGCAATGCGAACTCTGAGTAGGGCAAGAGGCAAAGCCTCTGGCCATTTCAAATGAGTCTCTTGGCAAATTTTCGCTAATTGCCTTTTTAGAGTCTGATTCATTCTTTCAACCTGTCCACTAAATTGTGGCCTCCAAGCCGTGTGGAGGTCCCATTGTATTCCCAACGCCTTAGCAACCCCCTGAGTCACTGCTGAAACAAAATGGGGTCCTCTATCGGAGGCCAAACCCTCTGGTATCCCAAACCGTGGGACCACCTCCTTGAGCATTACGCGAACCACTTCTTTGGCCTGGTTCGTTCGACAAGGAAATGCTTCAGTCCAAGCTGTCAAAGTGTCCACCAATACCAACAGGTATTTGAAATGTCCTTGTCTGGGGACCTCTGAGAAATCTACTTGCCAAGATTCCCCTGCTAAAAGTCCATGCTTCCCAGTCCCTGGAGGGGGCCTTGGGGCAATCTTGGGGTTGTTGGCACAACAAACAGAACATCTCCGAACTATCTGTTCGGCCATCTTTCGCATCTTGGGTCCCACCATGACTCTTTGAAGTCCTTGGGTCATGGCGTCTGGCCCCAAATGAGTACTCTGTTGATATCCCTGGATTACGTGGCTGAGGGTCCATTGTGGCACCAACACTTGTCCTTCCGGCAGCATCCACCATCCATCCTTCTTCTCTCTTGCTCTTAGTTTCTCTGCCAATTGATTCTCTTTGGCACTGTACTTTGGAGGTTCTCTTGGCAACTTCAACTGAGGTACAAGAGCCAGCACTGCGGTGTCTATAGTTCCTTCTCGAGCTGCTTTCTTGGCTGCTGCATCGGCTCTTCGATTCCCTCTGATGACTTCACCGTCACCTTTCTGATGGGCTCTACAATGCACCACTGCCACTTGCGTTGGTCTATTGACGGCCTCAAGCAAATTCAGAATCTCGGTCCCATGCTTCACGGGACTGTTGTTGGCAGTCAGCAATCCTCTCTCCTTCCATATCGCTCCATGGGCATGCAATGTTGCAAAGGCGAATTTGGAGTCGGTGAATATTGAAGCTGTCTTCCCTTCTGCTAGTTGAAGAGCTCTTGTCAGAGCTATTAGCTCTGCCTTTTGTGCTGATGTATTGGCGGGCAAGGCTCTTGCTTCCACGGTGTCCCACAACGTAACCACTGCATACCCTGATTTTCTTATTCCCTCTTCCATAAAACTACTTCCATCAGTATAATATTCCAATTCCGCGTTGGGTAGCGGGGTGTCTTTGAGGTCCGGCCGACTGGCATACATGCTCTCTATAGTTTGGATACAATCATGCTGCGTTCCCTCTTCTTGTTCCAAGGGCAACAATGTAGCTGGGTTCAAGCTATTGGAGACCTGCAGGTTAACAGCCCCTTGATCCAGAAGGATGACCTGGTATCTGGCCATGCGACTGGGTGAGAGCCAATTTCCTCCTTTGGCATCCATCACAGCCATCACTGCATGGGGAGTATACACAACCATTGTCTGTCCCAAGGTGAGCTTCTGAGCTTCTCTCACCAACATTGCCGTTGCGGCCACGGCCTTCAAGCATGCTGGCCATCCTCGACTGGGTGCATCCAATTGCTTGGAGAAGTAAGCCACCGGTCTCTTCCAGCTTCCCAGCAGCTGAGTCAAAACTCCAGATGCCACCCCTTGGCGTTCATGTACATAAAGTTGGAATGGCTTCTCCACATCTGGTAGGCCAAGAGCAGGAGCTGTCATCAGGGCCCCCTTGAGGTCATCAAAGCCCTTTCGACATTCTGCTGTCCATTCCAGCACTCCTTCTCTGCCTGCAGTGGCCTCTAGCTTGAGGGGGTATTGGGGTATTCTTGGCGGGATGGCTCCTGGTTCCAGCACCACCTTGACTGGGGTGGCCCACTTCGCCCTTCCTGGCCTTTCCTCATCCCAAACCCACGGCATGACTGCATCAAGGACATCTGAAGGAATAGGATCACTTTCCGCTTGCTTTGATGAAGGGCTCATCTGAGTGCACTGCCAAGCATTTTCTCCCTCTACTGGCTCCATCAACAAATGCAGCTGAGCCTTCCAGGCTTCCTCTGGGGGCAGTCTCATGGTGATCCTGTCCCCTGAGAAACTCAGTTGAGCCTGCAGTTTACACAGCAAGTCTCTCCCAAACAATGGTAGGGGGCATTCAGGCACATACAGAAATGAATGGGAGAGTGTGGTCCCTCCAATTTTACACTCCATTGGGGCTGCAAATGGGCGAAGCATTCGCCTTCCAGTAGCTCCTATGATGGGAACTTTTACTTTAGACAAAGGTCCTTTAAAGTTAGTCAGCACAGAATGTGTAGCACCACAGTCCAATAAGAAATCTATAAGCTCTTGGCCCACTTGCATTCTGACCAAGGGCTCACGGGCGGAGGCATATATTCGTTTCTCATTCTCTTTCTTTTCCAGTCATTCCTGATCAGACTCGTTCAAAGCCATGACATTCTCTTCCTTTCGTTCTCATCGCGCCCTAATCTGACATTCCGTCCTCTTCCTCTCCGTGCACGAGACGCCCCTCTGCCTCTTCCTCTTCCTCTCTGTTCAACAAGGGCAACTGCTAAAAGCGATGCTTGCATTTTCACCTGCTTATCTTCTTTCTCACTTTTTGCCTGCTCTCTATTGGAAAAGACCTTATAAGCCACTTCTATGACTTGACTTATGTTCATGCCTGCCACACCTTCCAATTTTTGCAGTTTTCGTCTAATGTCCTGACTGGCCTATCCCACAAAAAGCGTTACAAAAAGCCTATGGTTCTCCTGTTGTTCTGGATCTAAGTCCGTCCACCGCCTGGCTGTGTCACACAATCTCTCATAAAAGGCAGATGGATCTTCTTCTGGCCCCTGGCGTACTTCATATAGCTTGGACAGATTTTTCTGCTTTGGGATTGCCTCTTTAAGTGCAGCCAATATCAGTCCTCTATAATTATTAAGCCTCTCTTGACCGACTTGGTCATTGGGGTCCCAGTTTGGATTCTCCCTCGGGCACAAATCATTTTGATTTCCCTGTGGGTGGCGGACCAAACTTATAGCGCGCGCTTTCTCCAAAACCAGCCTCTTCTCCTCTGGTGCGAGTAGCGCTGTTAACAAAGCCTGCACGTCTGGCCAATTTGGCTCATGCGTGAGAAATATCGTGCTAAACAGCTGTTCCATTCCATGGGGATTTTGGCGAAAGGGGCCAACAGACATTTTCCAATTTGAGAAAATCATTTGTGGAGAAAGGAACATGAAGAAAAAGTGCTTCTCCTGTTGGACCTACGGCCTGTCTTAAAGGAACCAGCACTACATTCTTCTCAGTGTCTTTACTTCTGACACCAGCTGAAACAAGGCGTGCATCTCCCAATCTTTGAGTCATCCTATTCCAAGCCTCTTTCTTGGGAGTCAGAGCCTCCCCTAACTCACGTGCAATTCTTTGCAACCCTTCCAAATTCATCATTAACTCATCCGTTAATCCTGAAGTTGGAGAAGATGGGGAGACAGCAGCCGGCTCAGAGAGCTGCGCGTCTCTCATCTGCTCCAACTTCTGTGACGCAGGGTTCACATGATTACCACAAGGGGGAGGAGAAGCTGGACGAGAGAGGGGAGGGGGAGGGAGAGGAGCGGGGGCGGTGGGTGGAGGCATTAAAAAAGTTACATCTTCTTCTTCTTGCTGCACGACCAAATGCTTTTTCTCCTTCTCTACCCTCCCCGCATTTTGCAAAGTCAGTAATCCAGACCCCCCTTTCAGCCCACATGATTTCTGGGCTGATTCATTTTGGAACAAAGAGATAAAAGCTCAAACGTATGGGAGCTCACACCATTTTTCCTCCCTCTCACAATACAGACTCAATTGCAAAATCACATCATAATTCAAACTGCCATGGACTGGCCAAACTTTTCCCTCTGGCAAATGGTATTTCGGCCAGACCTTTGTACACAAAAAATTCATCTGCTTTTTTTGACATAGGAGCACTCCAAATATAGTCCAATTTTTTTTAACACACAACCGAGGGGTGTCGTGAGGGGAGCCTTCGATTGAGAAGTTCCCATTGTTTGCTTCCTTTCCCACTTGCAACCGCCGCTCGGCTGGAGACTGTATCTTTCCCTCTACTAATGGGAGGGGCAACCCCGGACTCGAACCAGTGCCCCCTCCTCTGCCTCCAGCGTCTACGCGGTTTCCTGCTCTGCTCCGGCTCTTTCCCACAGCCCGGTTAAAGGTGAAGAAGGGGGGACTCAAACCCGTCCTTTTCCCTATAGCATCAACACAGTGAAATCTGTTACAGTTGCTTGTCTTACTCCAAAATGAATGGGACACTCACCAGTTTCGAAGGCTTCCCTCTTCCCTCTTCTGGTTAAATTAATTCTCCCAGCGTGTTCCTGCTCCGCTCCACTGCGTCGCCCGAACCAGAGAGAGAATGTGGCCCCCGGATAAAAACATTCCAGGGCGCGCAGGCCACGATTGTCGCTCCTGGAAAGGGCACCGCGCGAGTATGGATCAGGGCCAGGCTGCACTTCGCCTCCTGGCTGGCTCGCCAATTTGTTGTCCCTCAACGGGAAGGAGGTTTATAGCCTCTGGGATCTCTTACCCAATAAAGACCCAGAGACTGGAGAATTCAATTTAACCTTTTAATGATTTCACTGCAGTGAAAGGGACCTCGGCCGCAGCAAATCAAGAGTCCAGCGAACAAAGGATTTCACACACTTATATAAACTTTGATCACAGAAGTAAAAAACATTTTCATTGGTCAAACACCTCTACAGTCTAATAACACTGACCATAATAGGTTTGTGCTCAAGGGATTATATTTCAAGTGCATAGATAAGATATGCATATATGAGTAAGTTATAGGATCTACTTCATCTAATTGGCTATGTGCCAGTCACGCTGACCACACTCGATGTTTCATTGGCTTCAAAACTCTTCTCTTTGTCCTCTTTATGGCATAGCCATTAATTAATCCTGACAGGTAGTAAAGTTAACCCCTTCCATTACACAGAGACAAATGCAGACACACAGACACCTTAAGGAGACATTACTTTCTCCAAGTTGAAATTCCTTCAGCGTCTATCACTACTACATACGAATTTGAGTTCCGTTGGTTTCACATCCTCTCCAGCATAAGGGTGATAGATACACTCTTACTGAATTTTGCCAGTTTCATGGGTGTCAGATACCACTTCCGCACTAATTTTAGCGCACCTTCTCTTATTCTTGTAGAGATTGTTTGAAAGGGGAATCTGTCAAAACGTTTTTCTCTTACGTTCTTATGATCTAATGGTTGCTGGTTCCTACAGATGCTGAGAAACTCAACAAGTTTGAACTTCCCCATTCAAGTTCCTGGGATAGGTCAGCTGCTCGAGTGACCAAGACTCTTTTCATGACAAACCCAGGAAGGAACCTGGGATCCAAAGTCTAAGTTTCCTCCAAGACTCTTTCTGGCATTTAGAGGCCTCCATCTACTCCCATGACTTGGCCCAAAAAGGCCGGTCAGGAACTGGGAGATAACTGAGCGATCTCTCAAAGGGTCTCCTCAGTCCTAAAGACCATACCTGCTGATGTCTCTCCTTCCTCGGCAACCTCAGGGAACGGATCTTCCCCTTTTCGTTCCTGCCAGGAGAGGAGATCTGGGCTGGGAACAGGGAGGCCTTTGGAAGAAGGCAGGAAGAGAGACGTTCCTTCCTTCTGGCACTTCACCCTGTCACAAACATCCGGAGCATATCTGAAGCCTCTCCTCTTTATAGCAGCCCTAAAAAGTTTCAAAAGAAGGAGGCCCCTTCTCACCCTCCCTGCCATCCTCACAATGCAGGAGAGCACTGTCAGAGTTTGTGATGCACTGCACTCTCTGAGCATGTACAGAGTGCAAGCACACAGCAGCGGAATAACAGCAGAGCTCACTGGTAGCAGACAGATGTCCTGGTAGTCAGTAAACATTCAGACACAGCAGTGTTTTAAACTACTATACTAAGTTTTACTTTACAAGTATTTACAGAAAACAAAACATTCCTCTAATCTCTTTACACAGAATTAACCAGCACCAACCACAACTTCTACAACGTCTCATCTAGCATCACCCACATCATCACCCACACTGTTTCTCCACATGCTGTACATTTATAGCACTGTGGACCTATCACAGCGTTGGCTGCATATCTCCCCATGTGTTGCTATGCCTTCCAGCACACAGGGAAGAAACCAAATGACCTTGGTCTTTAGGTGCTTACCAGCTGCACTTGATTTGGCAACTGTACAGAGTACTTGAGATATCAAGTCATCTCATGTCTCTTACTTTTCTTCTTAGTAACAGAAAAAATACATTTGCTTTTACATTTAAACAAATAAAATCTTAACACCCCTCCTTTTTTCTGTAACTAACAAACATTTTCATTCTGTCTGACATTCTAGCATTCCAAGCTGTTTTGACAATTGTTCATGTCTTTGTACATTCAAAGGTTTTGTGAATACATCAGCCACATTTACCTCGGTGTTACAATACACAAGTTCAATCAATCCATCATGTACAGCTTGTCTTACGTTGCAGTAACGAATATCAACATGTTTACTCCTTGCGTTCACCCTTTCTGACTTTGCCATATGAATGCAAGTCTGATTGTCTTCAAAAACTTTAATTGGAGTCTTCACTTGCAACTTCATATCCTTCAGCAACTGGATGAACCAAATTATTTCTGTACAAGCCTCAGACAATGCTGAAAACTCAGCCTCTGAGGTAGACAGGGCAATTAACCGTTGTTTTCTGGATTTCCACCCCACTAAACTGTTGCCCAGTTTTATTACAATTCCTGAGGTGGATTTCCTGTCTTGACTGTCACCAGCCCAGTCACTGTCTGTGTAACACTCTAGTGATAATGTGTCCAATGGTCTTAATTCTAAAGACACATCAATAGTCCCTTTTAAGTACCTGAGTACTCTTTTAACTGCTTGCCAGGCATTATTCATTGGTTTGGACACAAATCTGCTCAATATGCCAACTGCATTAGCCAAATCTGGCCTAGACCATTGAGCTAAATAGAGTAGACTTCCTATTGCTGACTGGTATAGGTCTCTGTCACAAAATTCTGTGTCACTGTCATTACATTGAAAACCAGCCACCATGGGCGTTTTAACACTTTTACATTCCTCCATATGGAATTTTGCAAGCAGATTTTTGATTTTCTGTTTTTGACTTAACACATAAGCCCCTTCTTGCTTTGTGACTTCCACTCCTAGGTAGTCATGGATTGGACCCAAATCCTTTAATTCAAAATGTCTACTCAGTTGCTCTGCAAATTCTTTAACCTGAGTTTTTGTTTTTGAAATTAAACATATATCATCCACAAAAGATAACAACCACATTTGTTCACTGTTGGCACCTTTTGTATATAAACATGGGTCAGCCATTCCATTTTTGAATCCCATTGACTCCAGTGCTTCATGCAAGCACTGGTTCCAGTTCCTTGCTGACTGTTTCAAACCATAGATAGCTCTGTTTAATTTGTACACAGAGCCTGGCACATTTGACTCATAACCAGGAATTTGAGCCATGTAAATCTCTTCTTGTAATGGTGCATTTAAATATGCTGTCTTTATATCAAAATGATTCACCTGACAATCATATTTTGCAGCTAGAGTTAGCATTACTCTCATTGACTCAGCTTTCACAGTAGGTGCAAAGGTTTCATCATAGTGCACATTCTTTTCCTGTGTGAACCCTTTTGCCACAAGTCTAGCTTTATACATTGTTTCTCCTGACATAAGCACTTTCTTTTTGAACACCCACCTACAACCAACCACTTTTTCACTTTTTGGTAGCATTGTAGGGGTAAACACATTGTATTTTGCCATGGCTTCCATTTCCTCATCCATAGCCTTACACCATAGATTTTTCTCTGGATTTGGCAATCTTTGAACATCTGCATAGTTCTCTGGTTCATAAGATATTTGGCACACTCGTACTTCATTGGCCATATATCTCTCAGGAGGTATTCCCTTAGTACTCCTTTCTGACCGTCTGGGAATAAAAGCATTTCTGTTCTCTCCCTCCTCCTCCTCTTCCTCCTCCTTCTTAGGACTTGAAAGAGTTGTGGAACTGTTTGTTTGTCTCTCTACTGGCT
The DNA here is from genome assembly GCA_029215795.1 of Anniella stebbinsi. Lineage (NCBI taxonomy): Eukaryota > Metazoa > Chordata > Lepidosauria > Squamata > Anniellidae > Anniella > Anniella stebbinsi. The sequence continues at coordinate 187,119,731 of JARDYH010000005.1, forward strand.
GTGGTGCTCTGCCTATGTTTTCCTGTATAGGCAAATACACTTCACTGCCGTGCAAACGTTCCCAGTCACCTTGCTCCTGAAAACTTGCTGATCTAGAAATTACTATATTTCCATTGCCAGCATAAAACCTGTATGCTTTTGAACCAGGTGCATAGCCTAGGAATTTCATTTTCCTGGCTTTTGGCTGCCCTTTCCTCCTAGCTACTTTGGGGTTGTTCACCCAGGCATCACTCCCAAAAACTCTGAGATGAGCCAGGGATGGCTTCTTCCCAAACATGAGGAAATATGGAGTGTTATCTATTGCTGAGCTCCAAAGCCTATTAGCAATGTAATTTGCTGTTAGCATTGCTTCTCCCCAAAAATGAGCATGCAACCCAGAGTCTGTCAACATGGCATCTTTCATTGTTTGCAGAACCCCATTCCTTCTTTCTGCAACACCATTTTGCCATGGTGAATGTGGAGCAGTTCGTCTCGCTGTAATTCCTTTCTGCCTAAGCCATTTTTGGAATGTTTTAGCCATAAACTCCCCCCCTCTGTCTGTCTGCAATTGTTTTACTTTGGTAGAGAATTTCCGCTCCACCCAACTCAGCCAATCTTTGAAAACAGTAAACGTTTCACTTTTGTTTTTCATCACATAACAAAAACCATATCTAGTGTAGTCATCCACCAGAATTAAAGCATACTTTGCCCCTCCTAATGTTGCAGTCATAGGACCAATTAAATCTGCATGTATTATCTCAAATGCTGCCGTGGCAACTCTGTTACTCTTCTTACAGATTGGAGCAACCTTGGATTTAGCCACCTTACATGCAGTACAGTCTAGATATTTGTCACAGGCTTTTACATTCAGTCCTACACACATTTCAGGCATTTTTTTCAGTATTTGGAACCCTACATGCGCAAGTCTCCTATGCAGCAAATGAACACAATTATTCTGTGTTATTCATCACAGAATTTACATTTCTAGATGTTTCTAGACCTTTAGGCAACATTTCATAAAGATTGTTCCTAAGTACACCTAAAGCTACAACATTGTTTTGTTTGCTCACTTCACACTTGCTGTTTGAGAATGATATACAATATCCCTCCTTATCCAAACAAGATACACTTAACAAATTGTGTTCCAAACTTGGCACACACAGAACCTTGCTTACAGTTTTATCAATGCATGGCACATATACACAACCTTCTGCAGTCACGGCTGAAGATTTGCCATCTGCTAATGTAACATGGTCCCGGCTAGCAGAATGTAGACTTGTAAACAAACTCTGGTTGTTCACAATATGCTGACTGGAACCACTGTCCATCAACCAGGTACATTCTGGGTTATTCTCTGCAGCTTTAACTACGGAGACCTTCGGTCTAGCAGATTTTTTCTTGTTTGTTGCTGCTTTCTCCTTCGTTTGGTCTGGACAATCTCTCCGCAGATGCCCGGGCAAACCACAACGAAAACAGCGCCGAACTGCAAACACTTTCTCCTTATCTTCGCAAGCTGCTTGTTTAACGTGGGTGTCTCTCAGCTTGGCAGTCTGCCTCTCTTGCCTCTTCTTTTCTTCTTCCAGCAGTCGGCCGGTCAGAAAACGAAGCGTGAGCTCGGATTCTTGCATTGCTTCCAGGCTCAAAACAAGATTGTCCCACGAATCATCCAGGGAGCTGAGAACGACGTACACTTTGTGGGACTCAGTGAAAGACATGCCGTGCTCCTCCAGATCCGCAAACAGTTGCCTCATCATGCCCAGATGTGCAGGTATGCTGGCTCCCGGTTCAAGTTGTGCTCTGTACAATTTTCTCGTTAGCATAACTTTGCTGGCTGCCGTTTCTCTCACATAAATCTCTCTGAGAGTTTTCCAGCATTCCTGCGCGGACACCAGCCTCCTTACATAAACAAGTTGGTTATCTTCTAAACACAAGATAATGCTGGCTAATGCTTTTTCTATGTTTCTCTGTTCTTCTTCATCTGGCTGAGCTGGAGGGTCACTGACAACCGTCCATAAATCTTCCCTCCTTAGATATTGTTCCATTTTAATGCTCCAAGCCAGATAATTGTTTTCATTTAGACGATTGAGTGGTAACGCACTCATCGACATACTTGCTGCCATCTCAAATTACTGCACACAGATGTCTTGCTTGCTTTTCAGCTTTCAGCCCCTCCAAGGCACTCAGCAATGACACTCACCAGACTGCAGATTTGAGACTCTTCACTTCCAGGATTCTCACAACGCTCTGCCACCTTGCAGGGAGTCCTCTAGACTGTCTGGACACCCTGGGTAGCCTTGCAGGCTGGGCAGGCTGGGCCCATAACCTGTCAGAGTTTGTGATGCACTGCACTCTCTGAGCATGTACAGAGTGCAAGCACACAGCAGCGGAATAACAGCAGAGCTCACTGGTAGCAGACAGATGTCCTGGTAGTCAGTAAACATTCAGACACAGCAGTGTTTTAAACTACTATACTAAGTTTTACTTTACAAGTATTTACAGAAAACAAAACATTCCTCTAATCTCTTTACACAGAATTAACCAGCACCAACCACAACTTCTACAACGTCTCATCTAGCATCACCCACATCATCACCCACACTGTTTCTCCACATGCTGTACATTTATAGCACTGTGGACCTATCACAGCGTTGGCTGCATATCTCCCCATGTGTTGCTATGCCTTCCAGCACACAGGGAAGAAACCAAATGACCTTGGTCTTTAGGTGCTTACCAGCTGCACTTAATTTGGCAACTGTACAGAGTACTTGAGATATCAAGTCATCTCATGTCTCTTACTTTTCTTCTTAGTAACAGAAAAAATACATTTGCTTTTACATTTAAACAAATAAAATCTTAACAAGCACCACAACTCAGGGGGAAACTGGAGATTGTGGGGGGAGAGGGGAGCCAGGGGCTTCCTCCTACTCTTGAGATGCTCAGATCCAAAGGGTCATCTGGATCACAAGCAGAGACAGTCGAAGAGGGCACAGCTGTGCTGCAGAGCCGGGAGGTTTCGTTTTACGTCAATATATTGGGGGTTTTGGTGTCCTAGTAGATTTTAAAGTCAATTTCTGGTGCTACAGGTCCTCGGGCATTTGATATAAATCTGTTTCTGGGGTTGGAGAGGCTTTTATAGTATATATATATATGGCAGTGGGGGTCTTTACATAATTTTAAAAAATCAGTTCCTGGCACGGTGGGTCCTTGCACATGTTTTAAAATCAATGTGTGATGCTGTTGTTACAGTAATTAATCGGAGACCAGTCCAAAGTTCCAGTTTCAAACAGATAAACCTTTATTGCTAGCAAAATGACAGCCTGGGATAGCTCCACAGACTGGCCCCCCCTAATGGGTGAAGCAACATCATATACATTTCAAGCAAACAGGAAATATGCGTGTCATACAGCAGGATAATGCGTGCGTAACATAACGGTATGGCAGCAGGTGTTTTTCTATATATGGTCTGGAACGATCTGTTACTTCTTACTGGGTCAGGTCACATGGTCTGTGGTCTGTGGTCGGCTGCCTGCATGCAGTGACAACAGCATAGGAGCTACTTATGAGAGAAACAGAGAGGAAAAGAATGGGGGGGGGTTAAAATCAAAATGGAGTCACTTTGGTCAAGCTAGCTGACTGGGGTCAGTTAGATGGGAATTCCTCTACATTCCCCCCTTTGAAACTCCGTTGTCTATTTACTAAGGAGTTTCACTATCTTCATCTGCCATTGGTACAGGGTGGTAATCGCGTAAAGCCATTAGGTGGACAGCCGTGCGCCGGTCTGCTATCTGTTCTACCATTCCGCAGAAGCTCTGTAACAACAAGGGCATTAAACAGGGCAAGAGGATACAGATCAGGAGTCCTACAATTACTATCGCTATAATCCCTTTCAGCCCCCCTACCCATGTAAACCAGGAACCCAGCCCTTGGGCCCACTCAAATCCTTTCCAGGTTTGTACGGGAACCTGAGCAAGCTTAGTCATTTTATTGGTGATCTCTTCAATAACTTTCCCATTATCATCAATATGCAAGCAGCAGTTAGTAAGATTAAATTTTCCACATACCCCTCCCTCAGTAGCAAGCAAGTAGTCAAGAGCTAAGCGGTTCTGATACACAGCATTTCGCAGTTGGGTCTGGGTTTTGGATAGGACATTCAATGCTCTTGCAGTTTCATTGGTTATTAATTCTAGCACTGCTTGCAAGCGTATAATTCTATTGAGCATATAAATGGGAGTTCTGTACCCCCAGGAACCATCCTGTGCCCAGGTGGCAGGGCCATAATACTGAACAATCCTCTCAGGGGGCCACTCATCATCTTTCCAGTCCCCAATTTTAACATCTGGGGATATGCTGCGTTTGTTATATGCTGGGTGGCCCAGGCGCACCCCTTCTGACAAGGGAACCAGAAAGAAGGACGGACGGATCTCTCCTAGGGTGCAAGTGCCTGCCCAGGGCTCAGGGAGTTCAGAATAAGCGTACTGCCCGCAGATCCAGTACAATCCCTTGGGGGCTGGCCAATTAGAACTCTGACTTTGGGTGGTGTTTATTCGAGACTGGAGACTCGCTGGCCACAACTGATTGTTGGGAATTACGGACTGGTTTGGCCAGTAGGAGATTTCGGAGCCATTCAGGGTGGTGAGTGATTCACAGGGGGTTTCTCCAATTTTGGGGGCTGATGGATGTAGGCGCTGGAGGCACCACCGACCTACAACAGTATCTTTTAACATCCACTGGCTGTGAGGATTTGGATCCTTGGTCTCGTTATAAGGCTGGCTGACATTTAATTCAGCTGCCTCCCATGGCCACTGGTCTCCCAATTGGGTACCTCCGCATACATAACAGTTACTGACATTGAGAGTGCTAGCTACAGCCTCTGCGAACATATTGTGTGAGGCGTATGTAGAAGATTCCAAGAGGATCTGAACCCTGACCATGGATGCGGATGCCCATTTGGTTCCCAAACAAGGAAATAAACTGTTGGGGATTGAGCAGGGTTAAGTTAACTAAATTGCAACTCTGTGACATGCAATTACTTAACACTGGAACCTTAGTTAGGGTTGCATATTTCCCATGGTTCTTATCCCATGTGGCCCACCATACACAGCTCCACATCGGACACTCATTTATACAGCCCCTGGAGCCTCCGGGGTATGTCTGGGGACAAATATACTTGTCATTATGTGTATAGGTTCTTTCCCAAGCTAGGCTCCCACATGTGTGTGGCCACCTGGCGTGGCGGCAGGGGTCAATTGTTAAAGTCACTTTAGTAGTGGGACTTTTTAGGGGCAGCTTCTGAGTTAGGGTTCCCCCAATATGATGATCTCTGACTTCGAGATACCACAGGGCTGGGGTTTCCCTTGGGTTGAAACAAGTGATGACATTGTCCTGTGTGCAGGCGGAGTAAGTGACATTCTGAAAAGTGCATGGCTGCACTTTGCCCTTACACTGGAGCCTGCTCTGATAAATGAGCGTCTGTTTGATTTGGTTACGTAATTTAACAGTCTTAATACATGACTGACAGGGAGTGACATCACTTGTGGCAGGGGCAAGAATTAATAGGAGTATCAATACTAAGAGTCTTTCAGGAGTCTTCGGGCGGTGTCCACTTCCTCTATCCGGGATGGGAAGGGATGCAGCGCCCCCAGTCATTTCGCTCCCTCGGGCACCTGCCCTGGGGAGGCTTCTCCCGTCGCGCCCAGCGACGCAGGCAGTTTCTTCAGCGTCATTTTCAGTTGGTGTTGCTTGGTAACCTGCCATTGGTCTGTAGGGGCTGCTGCTGCTTTCGCCCGGCTCCAATGGATCCAGATGGGATTTCCTTCAACCTTTAAGGCAGTAGGAGTAGTCAGTAAAACTGTGAAGGGGCCATCCCGAGTTTTTCCTAAAAGATTTTCCTTATAGCTTTTAACATACACATGGTCCCCGGGCTTAAACCCATGGACTGGGGTTGTTAGCCCAACTGGTCCTTGTTCAGTATACTGTCCCAATTCTAACACTGTCTGGTTCAGTTCTTTGAGAACTCTATTCAGTCCGATTTCTCCTCGCAGTGGTAGGGTTTCGACCACACTGGGTAACGGCGGGGGCCTTCCATAGACTAGTTCATAAGGGGTCAGTCCATTGGTTCTCGGTGTACAACGCATGTGTAGCAAGGCCACGGGCAGCATGGGCATCCATTTTGATCTGGTTTCTGCACAGAGTTTTCGTAAATGCAATTTGATAGTCTGATTGGCCCTCTCTACTGCCCCACTGCTCTGAGGTCTCCATGCGCAATGTAGCTTCCAGTCTATTTGTAAGGCCTTGGAGAGTTTTTCAGTGACTTCTGCTTGAAAAGCTGCCCCATTGTCACTGTTTATTTGCCTGGGCACCCCATAGCGGGGTATCAGATCTTCCAATAAATGTTTTGTCACTTCTTTTGAGCTTTCTGCTTTTGCAGGCCAGGCTTCCACCCACCCGGAGAAAGTGCAGACGGCGACCAGGAGAAGCTTGTAACCAGCAGCTGGTGGCATGTGTGTGAAATCTAATTGAACAACTTGGAAGGGACGGCTGCCCCTGAGTATCTGACCAGGCAGCGGGACTGGACCTTTTCTTGGGTTATTCTTTGCACATATGATACACCCTCTGGAAACGTCTGCGCAGAGGCTTGCCAGCTTATCAATGTACATGGTTTTCTCAATGAGGTGGCGGAGAGCTTCTTTGCCTAGATGGCACTGGTGATGCATGTGGAAAACAGATGTCCTGGCTAGGCTTCTGGGCACCCAGATTCGGCCATCGGGGAGGACATAGAAACCTCGCAGGTGACTGTAATTCTGGCTAAGGGCTTCCTTCTTTTCTTCTTCACTGTAAGGCACATCTCTGGTGGAAGGAAGTGATGGCAGGGTGATAACCAGTGCTGATGGGGGGCAGGGCATGAATTTTGCTGCAGCTTCTTTGGCGGCTCGATCTGCCTTTTGATTTCCTCGGGCAATGGGGTCGGACCTTCCTGTGTGCGCTCTGCAGTGGATGACGGCTACTTTCGCTGGTTTCCAAACAGCTTGGAGAAGCCTCTGAATTTCTGTAGAATGGGCAATGTCTTTTCCCTCTGCAGTCAGGAATCCTCGCTCTCGGTACAGTGCCCCATGGACTTGGAGGGTTAGGTAAGCATATTTAGAGTCAGTGTAGATGGTGACCTTTTTCTCTTTTGCCCATTCTAAGGCGGTTATAAGCGCTATTAGCTCTGCTTTTTGGGCGGATGTGCCTGGGGGCAAGGGCTCTGCCATTAGGATTTCGTCTTCAGTGACTACTGCGTAGCCAGAGTATCTGGTTCCGTTTCGGACAAAACTGCTTCCATCTGTAAACAGGACAACGCTCCCAGGGATTGGAGTGTCTTTAAGATCAGGCCGACTGGAATGCACGGTTTCCATGATCTCCTGGCAATCATGGACAGGGGCTTCAGGCAGAGGCATCAAGGTAGCAGGGTTCAGAGTGGCACAGTCTTTCACATGTACATTTGGATTCTCACACAGCAGAGCACGGTACTTTACAAGTCGTGAATTGGTCATCCATCTAGGCCCATGAGTTTCAAGCAATGCTTTCATTGAATGGGAGGCGGTTACTTCAATGGTTTGGCCATATGTGAGTTTTATGGCCTCAGTCAGGAGTAGGCATGTAGCAGCGATGCAGCGGAGACAGCCAGGCCACCCACGACTGACAGGATCGGTGTTCTTGCTCAGGTAGGCAACGGGGCGGTTCCAGGAGCCTACACGTTGGGTTAGGACCCCGACAGCAGTTCCTTTTCTCTCATCCACATATAAATGAAAGGGCTTGCTTATGTCAGGCTGTCCTAGAGCTGGGGGACTGGTGAGGGCTATTTTCAGGTCTCGGAGGCTGTGGGTGGCCTCTGTTGTCCATTCCAACGGGGCTGACTCTGGTAGGTTGGTTTTCAGGAGTTCATAGAGGGGCTGTGTTAAGGCAGCATAGTTCAAGATCCAGATGCGACAGTAGCCAGCCATGCCGAGGAAAATTCTGAGTTCTTTTTTGCTGTTGGGCTGTGGTACGCAGTTGATGGCTTGGGTTCGGCTGGAGCTTAGGAGGCGCGTGTTCTTCTTGATGACGAATCCCAGATATGTGACTTCTTGGCTGCAAATTTGTGCTTTTGCTTTGCTGGCGCGGTATCCTAGTTTTGCCAGGAGCTGGAGAAGTTTTATGGAGTCTAGGAGGCACTCTTCTTCGGTGGGGCGTGGCAAAAGGAGGTCGTCCACGTATGCTAAGACGAGTCCTCTTTCATCCTGGAATTGCTGAAGATCCTTGGACAGTTGTCTACTGAAGAGCGTCGGGCTAGACTTCCAACCCTGAGGAGTTCTGGACCATGTTAACTGCCGCTTCCTGCCAGTGCGGGGGTGCTCCCAAGTGAAGGCGAAGATTTCTTGTGAGGCTGGATGCAGTGGAATAGAGAAGAATGCATCTTTCAGATCGATGACGGTGTACCAGAGGCTGTCTCCAGGTATTAGGCCGATGAGGGAGTAAGGGTCTGCCACTGTGACTGCAATGTCTTTTGTCTGTTGGTTCACCTGGCGGAGGTCTTGGACTGGCCGGTACTGGTCACTATTAGGCTTCTTAACAGGCAGCAGAGGTGTATTCCAAGGAGAAGTGACTGGCACCAGAACGTTTTGCTGGAGCAATTTCTCTATGTGTTCATGCATCGATAGCCTTGCTTCAACTGGGATGGGATACTGGGCTTGGTTGACAATAACATGGTTAGGTTTCAGCTCCACAATTACAGGGTCAGCTGTCAAGGCCAGGCTCCCTGGGTTGTCTTCGGACCAGACCTGAGGTACAGCTCGGATTACTCTCTGGGCAACTTCGGAGACTTTCACTTGCACTGGTGCGCAAAGGCCCATTGAGGGACTCATGCGCCACGCTTCTCGGAGGGGACAAATTATGGTCAAGGGGTGGCCCTCCACACTACCTGTTACTTTTCCGTCGGGATGGAAGGACAGGGTGGCCCCTATTTTGCACAAGAGGTCACGGCCAATGAGTGGAGTTGGACAGGAGGGTATAAGGATGAACTCATGTTGGGTTTTACACTGTCCAATTTGGGTTTTCAAAGGTTTGAACCTGGGTGCTTGCATCACACGTCCTCCAGCTCCGATTATGGGTACTGGTTCATCTTTGTTGAGGGGCAGTTTCATCCTTTTGGTCAGGACAGAGCGTTGCGCTCCGGAATCCAAAAGCCCAGTAATTTTCTGGCCTCCCACTGTTATTTCCATGACGGGGTCGGGAGGAGGGGCGCCCCGCGGACATCTTCAGTCTTCTTCATCATAACAATCTTCCATGGTCATCGTGCGGGACGGCGTCTGAGGTGGGTAGAGTGGCGGCGCCATCGGGTTCAGTGGCCTCTGTCCTCTTCCTCTGCCTCTTCCCCTATTTGGACAGTCCAGCTTCCAATGACCAATCTCTTTACAAAAAGCACATTGATTCCGACCCAAGAGGGGTCTCTCTGGGACCTGTCCTCTTCCTTGGCCTGGTGCAGATGAGTAAGGCCGAGGTTGAGCAAGGTGCTGTTCGGGGGGGCCTCTTGGTTGGAGGGCAGCGGCGATGAGACTGGCTTTCTTTTCCATTAACTTGGTTTGTTCTTTCTTTTCCTCCATGTCTCGATGCGTATAGACGCGGTCAGCTAATGCTTTCAGTTGGGTGATAGCCATCCCCTCAAAGCCTTCAGTCTTCTGTAGCTTCTTCCGGATGTCAGGAGCAGATTGGGAAACGAAGGACAGGACAAGGGTCTGGCGGTTATTGGGATCTTCAGGGTCGATGGGGGTATGGCGGCGGTAGGCTTTCATAAGGCGTTCTAAGAAGGCCCCGGGACTCTCTGTCTTTTCTTGTGTAATCTCGTGGATTTTCTGCATATTCATCATCTTACACCTGCCTTTCTTGATGGCATCAATGAACGCTTGTTGGTAGATACGCTGGTGGCCACGTCCATCTGTAGTCTGTATGTCCCATTGAGGATCTAATCTCGGGGCGTAGGTGGTGATGCTCTGATTGGGGTCAGGGATGCCTTCTCTCTGGCCTCGTTCTGTGGCTGCGTTTTCGAGGTTAGCTTGGGTCTGCAGTCTCTGTTCAGTTGTCAGCAGATATCCCATGAGTTGTTGGATATCGGCCCAGGTGGGGTTGTGGGCAGTGACGACGCCTTCAATCAGGTCAACAAATTTCTCTGGCTCTTCTTCATAGGACGGTCCATGATTTTTCCAGTTCAGGAGGTCAGAGGACTGAAAGGGGACGTATGAGTAGGTCGTGACTGTCTGGTAGGTAGGGGCCCCGGCCGCGTCTAGACCTCCAGCCAGAAGGGCAGGTGCTTCTCGGACCGGCAAAACCTTCGCATTCTCAGGGCAGTCTTCGAAACTCTTTAAGAGTAATCGATTTGAGTGACGCAGTTTGTCTGCTGCTGGCTTCAAAGTGTCAACAAGTTGTTGCAAATGTTCGACACTGGTGTCAAAAAGTGAACTTGGGTAGGGTGGCTTCGGTGTGGGAGGGTTGCTCCACTGCGGAGCCGGCCTTTGGGGTGGCTTCGGTGTAGGAGGGTTGTTCCACTGTGGGGCTGGTTCTAACGCATCAGGAATTATGGGCTGTGCCGGGGTTGGGGTCGAGGGCTGCTGAGTAGGAGCCAGGGCAGGTTGAGCTGGAATCAGGGCTGCAGGCTGAACTGGAATTGGAACTGCAGGCTGAACTGCTGCTTGCTGAGCTGGAACTAGGACTGTAGGTGGCGCCAAAACATAAGGTGGGGGCATCTCTTCGGGAGAGCTTGGCAGGACTGGTGGTGCTGCTTGAAGGCTAGAATAAGTGAAGGGACCCCGTGGCTTCGTAGGTTCCTGGCGGTTTGTTTTAGGTTTGGCTTTTCTTTCCTTTTTTGCTTGATTCATCAGAATGAGAGCTGCGTTCTCGACAGCTTTCTTGGCCCAGGGTGGCGGATGCTTGGCAACTTTGAGCCACCCTTCAGCGTATGGGATGTCTTCGGGGGGCAAGGGTCCTCCTTCTATTATGGCCAGGTTGTAAACTCGGGAAATATAGGGTTCAGAGAAAGTACCTTGGGGGGGCAATCTACCAGGGGGCCTAAGGCTGGCCAGTCATAATAACATTTAGCTTCCATATCAGTTACATTGCACTTGGTTTGATCAAAAACTTCACTAAAATGCTTGATCATTAGGTTTAATGGAGTTGAAGAACCTCCCCCCATCCTGACTAATGCACAATGTAATCAACCAGACAGACAATACACAGGAAGGGAGATTGACAGGGAACCGTCTGACTGTAGGACTTGGGGGAGTCAGGCGGCTGACACAGAGGAATGCAATCTCTTCACTACCAGCCCACGCTGCCGGAAACTCAAGACACCCAGAGGCGTCCCAGGGCGACTGCCCAACGGTCAGCAATGGAAATCAGGCAGTCATACACACACCAGACATTCAGGACGACACCCGTCCTCCCAGACCTCCCAGTTCAGAGAAGCAGAAACAGTTTACCGTTACGGGGAGATGATCAGGCTCCCCCTTCAACTCTACTGAGTCGGTCAGTACAGCCAGAACGCGCGTTTACAGATATGAGGGTTGATCAGGCCCTCCTTCGACTCTACTGAGTCGGCTGATACAGAACAGAATAGGAAGCTTCCCCTTATACTTGCCTGGTTCAGATGTCCCAGCGCTGGGCAGAAGGGTATCTGCACTGAACTTCCGCTCGGTCCGTTTTTGTTCCACACTGTCCCCGGATCCGCCGCAGAACCTGAATGGGCACCAGCTAAAGGCTGGAGGCGCGCTCCCAAGGAGGACCACGGCCGGCTGGGGGCCGCGGGGAACCAAGCGGAAGCGGGGGAAATCTCCCTGGTAGTTCTCCGATTATCAGGCGGGTCTCCCAGTGAGGGATGATTCCCGGCCAATGCACCAAAATGTTACAGTAATTAATCGGAGACCAGTCCAAAGTTCCAGTTTCAAACAGATAAACCTTTATTGCTAGCAAAATGACAGCCTGGGATAGCTCCACAGACTGGCCCCCCCTAATGGGTGAAGCAACATCATATACATTTCAAGCAAACAGGAAATATGCGTGTCATACAGCAGGATAATGCGTGCGCAACATAACGGTATGGCAGCAGGTGTTTTTCTATATATGGTCTGGAACGATCTGTTACTTCTTACTGGGTCAGGTCACATGGTCTGTGATCTGTGGTCGGCTGCCTGCATGCAGTGACAACAGCATAGGAGCTACTTATGAGAGAAACAGAGAGGAAAAGAATGGGGGGGTTAAAATCAAAATGGAGTCACTTTGGTCAAGCTAGCTGACTGGGGTCAGTTAGATGGGAATTCCTCTACACTGTGAAGGGCGCGTCCTTTTAACAACTGCACCCCAACAGTTACCTGTACACTTCAATACCTCTATAATGCAGTAGCATAGATGCAACCCAGCTCCTTAAGAAAGAATTGGGACTCACACGATCCTGGGCTGGTTCCACACCCTGTGCAGGCAGCGTCAAAAGAACCTCATTAGGCAATCAAGGGAAATAAAGCAAACCGAAGCAAAGGGAAGCAGGTTTTAGTACAGCAATCCGAGTTATTCAGACTCACATGCAAGCTCAATGTGGGGTGTGGAGTGAGCCGAAGCCCCTGGGCCGGTGGGGGACTCCGGAGAGGGTCCCCTTTGATTGCGGATGTGACTCCTCTCTGCCGTCTTTGTCGAAGGGAGCAGTTCTGATCCTGGGAGTCCTCTGGGTCCCACCCTTGGTGGCTCCTGAGCTAAGCAGCACTCCTCCTTGTTGAGGATGGTACCTGGCCATGCGCCGCCCTGGTTTTAGCCCACCCTCCCTTCCTTAAGAGCTCTTCCTCCTCCTCCTCCTCCTCCTCCTCCTCCTCCTCCTCCTCCCAAGGCTGGGTCAGTCCGGCTGCTGAGTTTCCCGCACGTCACCTCCGTCTCCTGCTTCAGCTCAAGCAAGGCAGGGAGAGGAAGCGACGCCTCTGCTCACATCGCCCCTGTGGAAGAGATGGATGAGTCCATGGGGCGGAGTCCTCACTCGGAGAAGAAAGCACAGACCCCCCTCCCCAAAAAGGAGCCAGCTTGCTCTGCCTGGGAGCTGAATGTTAGAGGACAGAGGTTGCGTCACGGGCTCTTCTCCCCTTGCACGAGGGAAACGGAACTGATGCATTTGCACAGGAGAATTTCCAATGAGGAAACATTTTTATATCATTGCAGGGCTACTCCCGTGAATGAGAGTCTTGAGCTACAAATTGGGGATTGCCCTGCGAATTAAAGTTAAGAAAACTACCAATGAAGCTACTGCAATATTCAGCCTCTGGAGAACAGAAAGGCCCTTTGGGACGGGCCCACTGAAAAGTCCCATGCGAGAAATCCATGTTTTTCTTTGGACTTAGAAGGACTCATTGTTGCATTCATCTGTATTGGATATTTGTTACGTGTTTGTATCATTGAATGCTTAATAAAGACACGTTTGTTCAAGTCCTATCTTTGCAAGTTTCATTCTGATGAAGCCCCGTAGGACCCACACGAGTAGAATTCAGCATATATTGATATCAGCGAAAGGCAACCAAAACCTGCCATTTCCTGTGGAGATAGCTGGGGAGTGGAGGCTGGTGGCTCCCATTCTGCCAGGGCTGTGAATCCATTCCAGGCTTCAGTCCCATATAAAATGTACAAGCTTAAAACTGCAATATCAAAGCTGAAAACTACAACCAAAATAATAATACAAAACTATCAGCAATAGAGAGATTTAAAATGCAACAAGAGATTTAAGGCAACAGAGCTCACATGCATTATCACAGGAATAGTCACAAAATGATTTGTATTTATTTTCTAGATTTATATGGTGCTACATATCTTCAATAGATTCTAGTGTGGTGCACACAGGAATGAAACAGTAAAAAGAAAGAAGATAAAAAACAGCAAATTACATTTGTGAAATTTAAAACAAAGGACCAATACAAACAGTGGCTAATCAGTGGAGGAAGGCTTCCTGGAAAAGAGTTGTTTTCAGGAGTTGCCGGAAGTAGCCTAGTGTTGGCACCTGCCTGACCTCCAGGGGCAGGGAGTTCCAAAGGGAAGGGGCCACCACGCTAAAGTCTCTTCTCCTGGTGGACTCCAGTCAGGCCAAAGGTCCATGTGGAATCACCAGAAGCATGTCCTCAAATAACGTCAGTGACTGAGCAGGGTGGGAAGAGAGAAGGCGCTCTCTCAGGTACCTTGATCACAAATTGTTTAGGGCTTTGCACACTACGGCCTTATGCCTGGCCCTATAGCCATTAGGCAGCCAGTGCAGTTCCCTCATCAAAGGAGTGACGTGCTGAAAAGGGGCAGCTCCTGACAACAGCCAAGCTGCAGCATTCTGCACTAGGCTCCAGCGTCAGCAGCAGCCTTAACGGCAGCCCCACAGAGAGCAGTTTGCAGTAATCCAGTCTTGAGTTTACGAACGCCTGGACCACTGTGGCCAAGCTATCCCTGTCCAGAAGAGGCTGCTCATGTCCATTCATTCTCTATCGTTCCTGGTGGGGTGTGTGGAAGAAACCGAGTCCACTTCTGTGTTGGGGTTTCAGAAGACGCTTCGAGAGCTTTTATAGGCAACGCAACACAGCTGGGCTGGAGAGTCTGTCCAAAAGCACAGAAACTCATGAAGAACGCACAAAGGGTTCTCTTAGAGATTATTATTATTATTATTATTATTATTATTATTATTATTATTTATTACACTTATATACCGCCCCATAGCCGAAGCTCTCTGGGCGGTTTACAAAAATTAAAAAGATTGAGCATTAAAAAGACCCTATACAAAATTTAAAACCGTAAACATAAAACAGCTATCATTAAAACACTTTAAAATATTTTAACTGTTAAGCCTGCGACAATGGACTGGATGAGAGCTAATACACTGAAACTCAAACCAGACGAGACTGAGATGCAGTTAGTGGGGGGTTCCTCTGACTGGATGGAGGGTCTTCAACCTGTTCTGGATGGGGTTGCACTCCCCCTGAAGGAGCAGGTTCATAGCTTGAGGGTTCTCCTAGTACCATCTCTGTCACTTGAGGCTCAGGTGGCCTCGGTGGCATGGAGTGCCTTCTACCAACTTCAGCTGGTGGCCCAGCTATGCCCCTATCTGGACAGGGATAACCTGGCTTCAGTTGACTATGCTCTGGTAACCTCCAAGTTAGATTACTGCAATGCGCTCTATGTGGGGCTGCCTTTGAAGATGGTTCGGAAGCTGCAGCTTGTGCAAAATGCAGCAGCCAGATTGGTAATAGGGACCAGAAGGTTTGAACATATAAGACCGATTCTGGCTCACTTGCATTGGCTGCCTGTATGTTTCCGAGCCCAATTCAAGGTGCTGGTTTTAACCTATAAAGCCTTACACGGTTTGGGACCACAATACCTGATGGAACGCCTTTCCCGACATGAACTTACCTGTACACTACGGTCAACATCAAGGGAAGCTCGGAGGACGGCAACAAGGGCGCCTTCTCTGTGGTGGCCCCCCAATTATGGAATGATCTCCCCGATGAAGCCCGCCTGACGCCAACACTGTTTTCTTTTTGGCGCCAGGTCAAAACTTTTCTTTTCTCCCAGGCTTTTTAATAGCCCAAGTTGAGGTTTTGATTGACATTGTGGCCAGGCTTAACAGTTTAAACTGTTTAAAATGTCAGCTGTTTTATGTTTATGGTTTTAAATTTTGAATATTGTCTTTTTAGTGTTCAATCTTTTAATTTTTGTAAACTGCCTAGAGAGCTTCACCTATGGGGCAGTATATAAATGTAAATAATAATAATAATAATAATAATAGTAATAATAATAATAATAATATAAAGAGATGAGGCCTGGGGGTGCTGATTCCACCGCGGTATTGGTTGCAGGGCAGCTGCTTGTAACATGGAAGGGGAATTTTGCTTTCATAGATTCCATGCGTCTGCCCCGGAGAAAAGACAAATCTGCGATTTAGATCCACCACTCTGCTCCTGATTGCCCTCCAAGATCGTGAAGAAGCTCTTGCTGCACACTAAAAACTTATAGGATTTCTCACCTGTCTGGGTTCTTTGATGCTCTTTAAAGGATGTACAGTGTCTGAAGCTCTTCTGGAACTCTAAGCATTTATACGGTTACTCCCCTGTGTTTACCAAAGGAACCACTTGCTGATTGCTACATCCTATTTGCTTGAAAAGAGGGGTGGGACACCCTAAAATAAGCAGGGGCAAAAGGGAATTGCTTTAGCTTCCCTGTCATGTTGCAGACCTGAAGCTGGATGGGAAAAGGTGCTGCTGAATCTCCTTAACGCAGGAAGGGCCTTAGGGCTTTGCAATTCTGTTTTCCTTCCCCTTTAAGATTCCAGCAGGCTCTGGGAGAGGGAAGACCACCCTCTCCTATTCTCTCCCAGATCACGCTGGAGCACGGCATGGTTTCTTAGACATGAACAAAGGTATGATGCATCAAAGGATTGGTAATGGACATGATGGCATTTGTTAGTTGGGTGGGATATGAATCTAAGTGATGATATAATGAAAATACTGGCTTTGAGATTAAATTTACAGAGATCTTGGGGAGGCAGCTAAGGCTGCAATGCTATGCACACTTATCTGGGAGAAAGCCCAATTTGGCAATTGATCAGAGGGGGTCTGACTTTCGAGCAAATGTGCATAGGATTACAAGACAAAAATGTCAGAACTGGCACAAACCAACTCTCACGACAAATCTTCACAGGGCCGGTCCTGTCACTCGCCTCGCTGGAGGGTGCGCTGGGGGAGGAGAAGGGCTTGTTGGGCTCGATCCCCAGCACAGATCTGCCTCTGAGAGGATGAGGCTGCGGCACCTTACACATGAGCCAGCCTCTACATTGTAGTTTGTTGTAGGGATGTGCACTGGATCGGATCCGATCCACGATCCGAATCCGATCAGGAGGGAAATCGGATAAATTATCCGATTTCCGATCTCGCCGCTGGATCGGCCGATCCAATCCAAACCGATCTGAAAAGGTTCCGATCCAGTTCGGACGGATCGGTGGATTGGCGGGCGCCCGCTGGCGCCCACCGCCACTTGCATTGGCGGGCGCCAGCGGGCGCCCGCCGATGGAAGTGGACAACGGGGGGGGGGGGCTTCCCTAGCGGGGCTGTCCGCAGCGTGCTTACGGACGTCCGCTCCCGTCCGGCACCGGCTGCTACTGCCAGCGGGCTTCGTGGCCTGCTCCAGGGTGGCGCGCCGGGTGATGACCGAGGCGGAGCTGCAAGCGGCAGGAAGGGCGTCCCGGGGGTCCTAAAGCCCTGGCCTCGTCTTCTCCCCCCAAAAGCCCCCCAGGAGCAGCCGGAGCAGTGATGCTGCAGGGAGAGAAAAGCCTCCCCCCCCCCCCGTCCATGTCTCTCTGCCAGGAGCCCTCGGAGGAGCCTCTGCATCTAAGGGTTAAAGGGAGCGAGAGGGGACTGGGTCCTAGAGAGGCTAGATGAGGCCCTCACTTCCCGCCCCACACTTCCTGCCCCCCCAGTGCAAAGGAGCCTGGGATTCCCCCCCCCCCCGCGTGCATCTCGTGTCCGCCACCTGCAGCTTCTTTTCTTCTCCCTGCAAAGAAGAAGGTGGGTGCAACATCCATGGGGGGATTTCAGGGGGGAGGGAGGTGTGGGGCAAAGGGAGGGTGGGAAGAGAGAGAGACCCCTGCCCCCCATTTGGGGCGCCCTCCAGGAGACCCCCGCCTTGCACCTCCTTCCCTCCCCAGAACTAGGGAATCCTGGAAGGGAGGAGAAAGGGGGGGGGTCTGGAGGGGGGACAGAAGAGGAAAGATGCTGGGTGGGGATGAGGAATAACATCTGGGGGCAAAAGGCTTTTGTTTCCTCTCCCTGTTCTAAACTGAGTGAAGAAGGACCATGGGGCATTTTTGTCCCCCTTTCATTTAGTCCCCAAAGCCTTCGAAATAAATTGCAGGAGCTTTTACTAGGACAAAGGACAGAACTTGCCCCATAGGGGAAACCATGCCTGTCTAGAGGGAAACCGCACCTGCCCCATAAGGAAAATATACCTGCCTATAGAGAAAATATACCTGCCTATAGGGAAACCACGCCTGCCCCATAGGGAGACACAGGACAGGGCAGCGGCCTCTGCAACCTTGGCAAGGAAACATTTGTCATAGGAAACTCTTTGCCTGTTTGGGATTAAATAAATGAAGCCGGTTCAGCCGCTTTCAGGCCTCTGCTGAAGACCTTTTTTTAAGTTCCTGCAGGCTTCTTCTGATAGGCTACATTCATCAATATTTCTATTTTATGTTTCTACGTTTGTTTTTTATTTGTTTTATTTCTGCTCTTCACCAGTTTCATGTATTTATGTATTCTTGTTTTAGCTTTTTTAATCCCTCGTAAACATCTTACAAGCATCTCTTTTAAGATATAGTCAGCTAACTATAAATTAAATGAATAAATATTACTTCTAAACAGCACAACACAAAAATACTATTAAATCATAATAAATAAATGTAAAAAATCACAAATATAAAATAAAAATACTATAAAAAGAAACCTAAGTACAGCTGCCAAAAAGACATGTACTGCCCTCTATTTTCTCTGTGGGCAAACATGGATTCTCTATGGGGAAGTCCTGTCATTTGTTTTATTTTCCCTTTGGGGAAGTATGGTTTTTCATTGGGGAGGGCCTGTCCTGTCCTTCCCTTGGAATAGGTCTAAATTCCCTGTGGGCGAGTAAATAAAGCTGGTTCAGTCGTTTTTAGACCTTTGCTGAAGACTTTTTTTCATTCTTGCAGGCTTCTTCTGATATGCTAAATTCATCAGTGTTGTTTCTGTTATATATCTAGTCTATGTTTCCATTTTATTTTATTCATTGCTCTTCTTGGTTTGTTTTGCTCTGGTTCCATTTATTTTATTTCTGTTCTTCACCGGTTCCATTTATTTATTTATGATTTAGTAAGAGTATTTGTATTTTTAATCCTTTAAAACATTTTGTATATTTTAAACTTCGTACTCCCCTGTAAACCACTTAAAAAGATCTCTTTCAAGATTTACTCACCAGACTATAAATTAATGAAATGACTACTGCTACTACTATTACAATGTCAAACGACACAGCACAAAAAGATCATTAAAACATAATAAATACAATGTCAAAGTCGCAAATATCAAAGAAAAACATGATAAAAAAGACCAAGGGCTGGTCCTACCATGAGGCAGAGTGAAGACGCTTGGAGGCGGCAGCAAAATGCTGGAGCTGAAATCCGTGGCCTCTGCCTTGTGCCCCCTAAGCCTCCCTGCTGACTTCAGGAGTGACAGAGGATGCCGTCCCATCGCCCCTGTTGAAGACGGATTCAGCTGCCAGCCCTGTTAGCTTTGTCCATGGAATGGGAGGGGGTCCCCATCTGTTCCTGCGTCTCAGGCAGCAAAATGTCTTTTGCCAGCCGGAATAGACCACTTGCCTAAGTTCCAAAACCCTGCACAAACAAGTATGTTTTAAAAGGTAGATTTAGGAATAGCCCAATTTCTCCTGGAAGGAAGTTCCACAGCTGGGGTGCTGCCATTCGGAAGGCCCTGCCATGTGTGGTAGCCCCTCGAGACACATGTTCCTGGGGCATCTCCAGCTGAGCCTCCCTGGCTGGTCCGAAATCAAATCTAACAAGCCTTTGCAAGTGTTAAAGTGTTGTGTAAAGTGTAAAGTGTTAAAGCATAGCGTACGAATGTATTTCTTTGTAATTATTGCATGTTTCACATTTCACTGCTGTTTGTGATGTTATTTTGCATTCACGTTCTTTAAAAACCGTTCACATCTTCAGAGTTCCTGTGTAACATGTTTAATTTGTTGAACAAGTTGAAAGAGTATTCACTGTTCTCTTGCTCAAGTTTTAGAGCCTAATTTTCAACCAGAAGCCTGATTCCTGTGGAACTGGGGTTGGAGGGGCTCCTTTGAGACAGGTCCTTGGTATTACATTGACCACAGCTGTATCTAATTCATGCAGCTCTCCATTTGAATTCCTACAGGACAGTCCTTGCCTCAACAGAGAAATCGGCAGCAAAAGAAGGAGACCTTTTGAGTTCTGCCAGTAGCGGAGATGGAGAAGAGAGAAAAGACTAAACAGCAAAACTTTGCTGGCCCTGAGGCAGGAAAAGGCCCCCATATCATCCAGGAAGGGAGCAGTGCAGAGGCCTGGGAAAGAAGAGTGCTGGAGAACCAGCCTGGGAGCAATACCAGCTCAGACGTAGAGCGCCAGCAGTTCAGGGACTGGAAGAGATGTCCACAATGGTGTCCATATAGCATCAGTTTTTGTCCAACCCCACTCTGAAGGTGGAGGCAAGACCGGATTTGCAAGATGAGACTGCCCCCACGTATGGCCACCCTGAGAAGCAGCCCTTAGCATGTGCTTTTGCAAGGCAGCTGCTGTTGGAGGCACATTTTCTAGCAGTCTACCTTTTGACGTCAACAGCATTTTCCTGGCTTCAGTGATGGACATGCCAGCACATTCTGTACTGTAAAGCAGAACAACATAAGTTTGAAGTTTCTGCTGAAGTTCTGGGCTTAGATATGCAATAGGGTTCGAAAGTGCAAGAAATGAGCTTGTAGCATGTTCAATTTTTTATCCAGCAATTCCAGGCACTGCGTTTTCCACTAGCAGAAAATGACGACGTAGTGTCACATCCGGTGAAAGCGTGGGGAAGCCTCTTAGGGCAACAACCTTTGATCCCCTAAACCTCTGCGATGTGGTGCACAGATATATGGCGCCTCCGGTTGCCAACACCAATCAAAATCCACAGTCTCTTAAGGCCAGGACTTTTGAGGTAGGGATAGTAAGAAATAGAGAGGACCAGCACGTCCGTATCTACAGTTCTGATCATAACATCGACTGCGCCATGAGAAACAATATCCGCAGTGTGAAGTGTTATGTGACCAACAGCTTCTAGAACCAAAAATGTTCCATGGAGAGAAGTGTTTGGGCACGATGATGAAAATGTTCCGCTATCGTTCCTTACAACCTCAAAACTCTTCTTGTCCTTTACTATTGCTCTAGCTAACAAACCAAAAAGTTCTTCTTTGTTTTTATCATTTCTAAGGAAGCTAGCCCAGTTTTTTGGAACACGGTTACCTTCAGTAACATGTTGATGAACTCCAAGTCCTCTTTTCTCCTGTGAAGGCTCCTTGATGCTATCTCCAGAGTAAGTGTCCCAGACGAAATCTTTATTTATTTTATTTATTGCATTTTTATTTATTGCATTTTTATACCGCCCCATAGCCGAAGCTATGCAGTGTACTGTTCAAACTCGTGTGTGCAGTATCCTCCAAATGTTTTTGATGTCCGTGGACAGAGCATGTTGATAAGAGTTGCACCATCAAACACAATAGCATCGCATTGACCTTTGAAATCATTACTTCCATCTGCTACTTTTTCAAGAATGGAAGCTAGGTCTGATTTCACACATGCCCGAATTCCTCCATCCAACGACAGAGAAGGGGGAAATGGCTGATTCTCCTGTTTGAAAAATGTGTCTAGATCCAACTCACGGTATTAGGCAGCAATGAAACGCTTTGAAAATAGTTGGATGTCATTTTTCAGAGCTTTTACGACTTTAATGTGTCTAGGGATCGGTCTTGCCTCTAGATCTGCTAATAACTTTGTGTTTTTCAACTTTAGAGGGCTGAAAACACTCACACTTGGGTTCTGTGAACGTCTTTGCTTGATGAATGTACGAGAGAGGTTTGTACCATCTTCTAGGGTTCGAAGAGCCTCCACTCTATCAGAACTTGCGACAAGACGTGTATGAAGAGAAAAAAGATCCCTGCTGGGTTCTTCAAAAGGATTGCACACATCTAAGAAAGAATCCGTCAACAGTTTTGTCTTATTGAGAAATTTCTTTTGGTATGATTCGTATTGTTCATGGTGGAGAGATGGGTTGATTTTAGCATCGAGAATACAGAATTCATCAACTAACCTGGTTATCTCTGGACCAAGAACAAAACAAGAGGAGCTTTCACTGAGAAACACGTAACACACGGGGACTACTCACAGCAAATGAGTCAATGAGACAAACCCCCGGCTGTATTGAGGTGTATTAAAGTGTATCAGCATACCATGAGCACAATATGCCCCTTAATGGTGTAACTAATAAGCAAAAAGTCAACCAAATACAATACAATGAATATACATGACTCCAATTATGTACATTAAATTTACATTAAAAGGTCAAACCTCTTTCTGGGTGAATTTGTCTCTTAGTCCTAGACCTAATAGTCATTCCAAAAACAACCTACAAAAGAAAGGTTGTGCCATGAAATGTAAATTACTGAAATTGAAATAATATAATACTAGTAACAAATCTATGACTATAATATCTCAATTCTTAATGGCTGAGGAAGGCCTGCTCAATGTGGAATTGTCCAAAAAGGATAACAAGGTTGCTTTCTCTGTACAGATCTGGCCCGTTCCCCTGTAACGATTTCGCTGTATTTTTCACGATTTTTCCCACGGTCCTGGGACAACCCTGAGGCCCGTGGGAGGTGTGGTACTCGCTCCCGGGGTCGTCCCTGCGAGTAGCGAGGCTCACCTGCGAGTAGCGAGGCACAGAGCTCTGTGGGGGGAGTCCACCTTACTTTTGATGCAGGATCATGCCTGCACAGTTGCGCAAAGTCTTCTTAAAAAATAAAAAGCAAGCCGTGCCGGAACACCCCTCTTCACTTCCGGGACAAGGTGCTGGCATTTGGACCCTGGGGGACGATCCCTGAAGCTGGAAAGTGCGAAATCCTCCCCCACCCCATCCTGGAAGGCCTGCAGGTATTGGGCATTGCCAAAACATACGGCTGAAAAAAGCATTAGCTGTGATACACCTCCAGCAATTAGCCAACTTCAGACAACCCCTTTTTAAAGATACGTTGTGGATGAAACCTGAAACGAGGTTTTTCTGACTAATGCTTAGCCTGAGATCCACGGATGCGTTAGATACAGATGCTAAAGCGGTGGTCCATTGATTAGGCAAAATGGGACAATTCCTGTTTAACACCACTTAGGTTCAAATTTAATAGATTTTCATCCTGTCCTTCATATGTAATTCACCAGAGTTGCTTATAAACAATTTTAAAATATGCTATTTTATTGTATTGAATGTTAGAACCCTGCCACAAAGAAAAAGAATAAGAAACAGCAGGTTAAAGAGGCATAGAAACTAACCCTCTCAGGGTTAAAGCTTTTTAAATGGCAGGGGGAAATAAAGGGTTTCGTCTCGGACAGGAAAGATGACAATGTAGGCACCAGGTGGTCTTCCCCAGGGAGAGTGTTCCATCAAAGGGGTGGACACCAAGAAGACCGTCCCCCAGTACTGCATTTGGGTGGAATAGCTGGAGAAGAAGAGGAAGGATAGCTTGGTTGTAGACCACCATTTTTACATGCAAAGGGTCCCAGATTCAATCCCTGGCCTCTTCAGGCAATGCTGGGAAAGACCCCCTGCCTGGAACCCAGGAGAGCTAAAATACTGTGTGCAGGTTTGGTCCCCACACCTAAAACAAGATATTGTAGAGCTGGGAAAAGGGCAGAAAAGGGCAACAAAAATGATTATAGGGCTGAAGCATCTCCCCTATGGGGGAAGGTTACAACAGCAGGGATTGCTCAGCTTGGGAAAAAGGAAGCTGAGGGGAGACCTGATAGAGGCACACAAAATTATGCCTGGTGTGGAGAATGTGGATAGGCTACTGGTCCTGACGGCTTTGCACTACCTCCAGAATTAGAGGCAGTAACCTGTGTGCACCAGTTGCTGGGGAACATGGGCGGGAAGGTGCTGTGACATTGTGTCCTGCTTGGTTCCAAAAACAATGTTGAGCCCTCAAACCCAACTGCGATACTGGCAGAAACAATTCAATTTATTTTAAGTATTAGAGCACCTAGTTTACACAAATCACTCTTTTATAAGCAATATGATAAGGTTGGATGGGGAATCATGAACTTGGCATGTTATTGTGAGACCAACAAACTAACATATACTTCTCTTGATGGGAGACGACGTTTCTAAACAGTGGAAGGGATCAAGTGTGTGGGAGTTTCAGTAAGTGACTTAGTGGATTGTAACATCTGAAACAGGAATCATTGACCCACTCTGGATGGGGTGGGAAGCAGCCCTTGGAATCCACATAGAGGAAACGATTTGGATTGCTTTGTAGGATAAGTCTCTGATTCAAACAATATCGGTTAAAAATGGTTAACCGATTAACCGGCATCAGGTAGTAAGGCTGTATGCACCAGTTGCTGGGGATCATGGGCAGGAGGGTGCTGTTGCACCCGTGCCCTGCTTGTGGGTAGACAGCTTGTGTGAACAGAGTGCTGGACTAGATGAACCCTCGGTCTGATCCAGCATCAGGGCTCTTATGTTGCAGTATAAGGCCTTTTCCTATGAAGGAAAAGACTTTTCTTTTTTAGAAAGAAGCTTTTAATATCGGAGCAAAAAAAGGGAAAAGTCAGTAGTAGCCTTCGCCATGTGCTTATACGCCGTATTACAGGGGTGGAGAAGCCATGGCCCTCCAGCCCCAGCCAACATGGCCAATGGTTGGGAATGATGGGAATTGTTGCAGTGAATCACCCAGAGAGCGTCAGCTATTAGGAAGTATAACCAATAAATGAATAGTTCAACCTCTGGAGTCCACCCAACATGACAGTGGATCAGTGTGCTTAAAAAGTATAAAACTAACAAGGAAAAAAAACACCTTTTCTGGGTAGTTCTGCTTTTTGGGTAGTCTGTAATGATGGCATTGTTTTAATTGATTTAAATTTATTATTATAATTATTATTTGATTAGTAGTAGAAGTAGTAGCATCCCAGCTTTTTCCCCAGGCGGTTTTACAAAATCAAAACATGTACAAATAAAACATATAAATAGAAATATACAAAAGTGAAAACTATAAAACTGCTATAATATGTAAACATTAAAAATACAAATAACAATTAAATTTAATGTTTTATATTAATGTTTTAGCCATTTTTATGTATTTTAAGTGTGTGTGTGTGTTTTACCAAATGGACGCCAAAACAGAATGCACAGAGTTCTAATGCTAGTCATGGGCTGGGAAGGGGCGAGAGATTTGGGTTCACACAACAAGGTAACCCATACTCCGTGGTTGAGTATGGGTTATCATTGAACCATGGGTAATGGTTGAAATGTGGGTTATCGTTACCCGCCCTGTCACTGAGGTCATCTGAGGGTATCTTCCTGGTGGTTCCGCATTAAGCTAGTGGACTCCGATAGGAATCCACCAGGAGGAGAGCCTTCAGTGTAGTGGCTCCTTCCTCTGGAACTCCTTGCCTCTGGAGGTCAGGCAGGCGCCAACGTTGTGTTTCATCCTGCACCTTCTGAAAACGTTCCTGACAGCTTTCCCTGAATGACCGGCCATGGCTTTTCTCTGGACTCTGTTCTTTTAAATATAATTTTTAATATGATCTTATTCTGTTTTTACTCTGTTATCTATTTGTTTATAACTCTGAACTCTTGGATGGGGAGCTGCATATAATTATTGTAAGTAAATAAATAAAGGATTTCAGTGAGAACCCACAACTTCAGCAACATCAAAGAAAAAAAGCTTCAGTCAGAGCAGCCACCTGAAGTATCCTCAAAGGAGACGCACGGGGGAGAAGCCCTTTATCTGCTTTGAACGTAGAAAGGGTTTCAGTTCCACCATGAACCTTAGGAACCATCAGAGCATCCACACAGGCAAGGAGCCCTATGAATGCTTAGTATTTGGAAAGTGTTTCAATCACGGTGTGAATCTGAAAGCACATCAAAATATCCACACAAGCGAGAAGCCCTAGAATGCAGGAAGAGCTTTGTTCGCAGAATACGTCTAAAATCACATCAAAGAATTCACACAGAGGGGAGAAGCCATGTGAGGGCTCAGAGGGTGGAAAGCAATGCTCAGGTTCACACTTTCATCAGCAAAGTGCTATTCAAAAGCCCCTAGGAAGTGGAAGAAGCAACCATTAGGCATTATGGATTGTTGAGTAGCCATTCAAATGATGTTGGTTCCAAAGCAATTTTGAGTCCTCAAAGCCAACTGCAATACTGGCAGAAGCAATTCAATTTATTTTAGGTACTAAAAGCACCTAGTTTACATAAATTACTCTTGCATAAGCAATATGTGAAGGTTGGGTGGGGAATCCCTGAACATGGCATGTTATTGTGAGACCAATCAACTCCAACATATAATTCCCTTGATGGGAGACGATGTTTCTAAACAGTGGAAGGGATCAAGTGTGAGGGAATTTCAATAAGTGACTTAGTGGGTTGTAACATCTGAAACAGGAATTATTGACTCACTCTGTATTGTGTTGGAAACAGACCTGGGAATCCACATAGAGGAAGCGATTTGGATTGCTTTGTGGGATAAGTAGCTGCTTCAAACAATATTGTTTAAAAATGGTTAATTGATTAACCAGTTTCAGAGGCAGTAAGCCTATATGCCCCAGTTGCTGGGGATCATGGGCTGGAGGGTGCTGTTGCACCCGTGTCCTGCTTGTGGGTCGGCAGCTTGTGTGAACAGAGTGCTGGACTAGAGGGACTCTTGGTCTGATCCAGAAGGGCTCTGAGGATGTTCTCCTGTGTAGACAAAGGGGAGAAGCGTTACTGCTTTTAACTTTTGAGAAGCGCCCAGAGAGCTTCGGGTTTTGGGCAGCAGAGAAATGCAATAAATTAATGCAATAATGCAATAAATACTGCTGGCTTTGACAGGGAGACTATTGCCTTGGGGAGGTGGGGCAGGAGAGAGAGGACCTCTGAAGTGATGAATGGGATGGGCAGGAGTAGCTGAGGGAGGGAGGCAGAAGGAAGGAAGGAAGGAAGGAAGGAAGGAGATTTGGGGGGGATATGCCAAGGGGGTGGGGAGAGGGCGGCCCATAGGGGGAGGGCAGTGGGCATGCAATGCTGCTGACATCCCATAATATCCGGTGCACGTGGCAGGCTCCCTTATGCACTCAAAGAAAAACTGGTAGGTGCAAAGAAGGGATCTGGATCCCACAAAAAGCCCCCCAGGAGCAGCCGGAGCGGTGATGCTGCAGGGAGAAAGGGTTAAAGGGAGCGAGAGGGTGCTGAGTCCTAGAGAGGCCAGTGAAGAGCTAAGGCTGGATGAGGCCCCCTCACTTCCCGCCCCACACTTCCTGCCCCCCACATGGCAAAGGAGCCTGGGATTCCTTCCCGTGCAAAGCCGGTGGGTACAAAATGCATGGTGGAGGGGAGGGGTAGAAGGACCCCCCAGGGGGGCAATAGCAGAGAAGGGAGGGAGCCCAAGGCAGGGAGGGAGGTGGGGGGCAGGAGGTGGGGGGAGAGAGAGCCCCCTGCCCCCACCGCCATTTGGGGTCCCTCTAGGAGACCCCCGCCTTGCACCTCCTTCCCTCCCCCATAACTAAGGAATCCTGGAAGGGAAGAGAAGGCAGGGAAAAGGGGGTTCTGGGGTGAGGACAGAAGAGGAAAGATGCTGGGTGGGGATGAGGAATAACATCTGTGGGCAAAAGGCTGTGATTATAATGTCATCTTTGCATTTGGTTTTGTTTCCTCTCCCTGTTCCCCCCTTTCATTTAGTCCCCAAAGCCTTCGAAATACACTGCAGGAGCTTTTATTAGGAGAAATCACAGTACTTGCCCATAGGGGAAACCATACCTGCCCCATAGGGAAAATATACCTGCCTATAGGGGAACATAGAACTTTACTGTATCTCCCCATAGGGAAACCACACCTGCCCCATAGGGAGATGCAAGACAGCGCAGCGGGGACGTACTAAACCAAAGGACAGTACTTGCCCATAGACAAACCATACTTGCCCATAGGGATTCATTGCATTGCACTTTCCCATTGAGAAAGCATACTTGCCCATAGGGATTCATTGGACAGTACTTGCCCATAGGGATTCATTGCATAGCACTTGCCCATAGAGAAACGGGATGGTGTAAAAGCCGGAACAGAACGGAACGGGCCGGAACGACCCCTTTATATTAAAAAATATGCCAAAAACAGTGGCATGTGTTAGAAACACTTGAGAACAATATTTTAGCTCTGAAAACATTACAATATTATATTCTTATTAACCCCATAACTCCCAGAACAACATCCGGAACAGAATGGATGGCCCATTCCGAATGACTGAAACCAACCAAACTCAACCATCAAACATTACTAGGTGGGACAGATACAATACACCAAAAACAGCCTCGAAAACCATGTTCCTATGCCCGTTCCGGGCCATAGTCCATATTGCGCAAAACAGGCTGGAACGGCAACTTACAAGTGAGCCAACTCAACCAAACTCACCACTCACACATTACTAGGTGGGACAGATAGAATAAGCCAGGAAACAGCCACAAAAACCACATTCCGATGCTCGTTCTGGGCCGTGGTTCATATTGTGCAAAACAACCTGGAAAAGCAGATCATGGGTGAGCAAAATGAGGTAGAAACTCATTTGAGAAATAGCCCAGGATGGCAAGTTCTGTGTGAGTGAAGGCAATTGAACAAACCACTTTCAGTGTTCTAAATGGAAAAGCTAACAAACTTTCACAGAATCCAGAATGAAGATCTGCAAAGATAGCTTCATACCAAAGCCCATAGTTGTGGTGTAGCACTCAAAATATCAGACTAGGATGGGTAGGACCCATTCCGTCATGAAGCTTCCAGTGACCTGTGGCCATCACCTCTCTCAGCCTAACCTAACCCATAAGGTTGTTACAAAATTGTCAAATACCATTTCTGTTCATCATGAGTTTCTGGGAGGTAGGTGGGATATAAATGTTCTGCCAAAAAAGCCCAGGTCAAAAGGGTAGGAAAAGGATGTTTAATATAGTGAAAGAACTCCAACACATTTCAGCTCTCAGGTCTTTCTTCAGATTTCTTTGTTGGAATGCAACGAATATCTGAGGCCCGAGGATGTGGACAAGGTGCTTGGCAAAGTCCGGTTGACCATCTGTGTGCTTGACCCTTGCCCTTCGTGGCTTATTACATCAATTAAGGAGGGGATCACCAGCTGGATCCAGGGGGTTATCAATTTTTCCATGACAGAGGGAGCGGTGCTGGCCTCTTTAAAAGAGATGGCAATCAGACCACTCTTGAAAAAGCCTAACCTCGACCCTGAGGATGGTATCAATTATAGGCTGGTGGATAACATCCCCTTCTTGGGCAAGGTGCTTGAGCGGGTGATTGCAGGGCATCTCCAGGCACTCTTGAATTAAACGGATTATCTAGATCCATTTCAATTGGGATTCAAACCTGGTTTTGTAACTGAAACTGTCTTGGTCACCCTGTGGGATGACCTTTGCCAGGAGAGGGACAGAGGGAGTGTGACCCTGTTTATTCTCTTGGGCCTCTCAGCAGCTTTCAATTCCATCGACCATGGTATCCTTCTGGATAGACTGTCTGGGCTAGGAGTTGGAGGCACTGTGTTGCAATGGTTCCGCTCCTACTTGGATGGCCAATTCCAGAAGGTGATGCTGGGGGATTATTGCTCTGTGCCGTGGCACCTAGGCCATGGGGTTCCACAGGGCTCTATTTCATTCCCTATGCTGTTCACTATTTACATTAGGGAGGTGCATCGTATCGTATCCGATGTCCGATTCCGAATAAAATCGGAGGAAATCAGGCATCCGATTAATGATTCCGATGCAGTTCCTTGGAGCTCCGATTTTTCCGATACGATTTTTGTTGTCCGATTTTAATTGGAGAAAATCAGAAAATCGGATTGCAATTTTCACGTGTTTTCTCCAAAAGTTTGGCTTGGAGAATAAACGGCTCTAACGTTTTTATTTTAAAAGCTAGAAACTTGAAACTTGGTCACATTGCAGATGGAATATAGTTACTCATGTGTGCCAAGTTTCATAAAAATCGGTTCAAGCGTGTATTTACTTACTTCGACAGCGGTCAAACTCAAAAGCACGATCTTTCAGAAATTCATAGAAAATACACGCTTGCACCGATTTTTATGACACTTGGCACACATGAGTAACTACATTCCATTTCCCATGTGTCCAAGTTTCATGCCTCTAACTTTTAAAATAAAGAAGTTATAGACAGTTCTTTCCCGCAACGCTAGCTTATGGGGAAAATAGGCTTGCGTTGGGGGAATTTTTTGTTATTTTTGAAGATAGAAGCATGAAACTTGCGAACATGGCAGATGGGTTTGAGGTACTTATGTGTAAGAAATTTCAGAAAGCTAGGTGCAGGCATTTCGTGGCTATGCATTTTTTACTTTAAAAGTTCCATAACTTCCAATATGGTGGGTTTGACAGCTGACAGAGGGGGGGAAAGGCAGGGGAGGGGCTGCTGTTTGACAGCTGTCAAACCCACCATATTGGAAGTCATGGAACTTTTAAAGTAAAAAATTCATAGCCACAGAATGGCTGGACCTATCTTTCTGAAATTTCTCACACATAAGTACTTCAAACCCATCTGCCATGTGGGCAAATTTCATACTTTTATATTTTAAAATAAAAAAGTTAAAAGCATTTCTTTCCTCATTTCTCCAAAAATACCTTGCCACTACACGCTTGAACCTATGTTTCTGAAATTTCTCACACATCACTAGCTACATGTAGTCTCTAATGTGGCCAAGTTTCATGTTTCTATCATTAAAAATAAAAAAGTTAAAGGCGTTAATTTCTTACCCCCAATGCAACCCATTTTTCAAAAATTAATTGCCACCCAAGGCAAGCACCTATGTTCCTGAAATTTCACACACATGAGTCCCAACATACCATCTGCACCGTAGCAATGTTTCATGTGTGGTACTTTAAAAATAAAAAAAGTTATAGGTATTCCTGGTTCATTAGTAAAAAAATCATAGCCACAAAACGCCTGCACCTATCTTTCTGAAATTTGTCAGACATAACTACCTCAAACCCATCTGCAAAGTTGCCAAGTTACATGCTTCTATCTTTAAAAATAAAAAAGTTATAGACATTTTTGTAACACAATACTAGGCTATGGGGGAAATAATTCAAAATGGCATCCGATTAAAATCGGAGGTCTGATTTTCGTATCGGAATCGGATCTGAAGTGATACGAGGGACCTCCGATTTCTTTCAATATGAATCAGGTCAAAATCGGAAGTCCAGATACCGATTCCGATCCAATTTTTCCATCTGTGCACATCCCTAATTTAAATGACACTGTTGGGAGAGGTTATCCAGAGATGTGGGTTGAGGTGCCATCAATATATGGACAATACCCACCTCTACCTCTCTTTTTCATTGAACCCAGATGAGGCAGTGGCTGTTCTGAATCAGTGCCTGAGCACGGTAATGGACTGGATGAGGGCCAACAAACTGAGACTCAATCCAGACAAGACGGAGGTATTGTTTGTGGGTGGTTCGTCTGTCCAGCTAGGTGATGTTCACCCTATTCTGGAGGGGGTTGCAATGTTTTCAATCAGTTTTATGTATTTTATCATATTTTATATTTACTGTTGTTTTCTGCCTCGATCCAGACGGAGAGGCAGGTAAGAAATAAATTTATTATTATTATTATTATTATTTTCTGTCCCACCGAGTAACATGTGACTGTTGAATTCGATTGACTTACCTCACTTGGAAGATGCCATTTTGGACTGCTTTGCGCAATATAGACTATAGCCTGGAACGGGCATCAGAACGTGGTTTTCGTGGCTGTTTTGTGGCGTATTGTATCTGTCCCACCTAGTAATGTGTGAGTGGTGAGTTTGGTTGAGTTGGCTCACTTCAAAGCTGCCGTTCCGGCCTGTTTTGCGCAATATGGACTGTGGCCCAGGAACAGGCATCGGAATGTGGTTTTTGTGGATGTTTCCTGGCTTATTCTATCTGTCCCACCCAGTAATGTGTGAGTGGTGAGTTTGGTTGGTTTCAATCATTCGGAAGTGGCCATTCTGGGCCATCCATTCTGTTCCGGATGTTGTTCTGGGAGTTATGGGGTTAATAAGAAAATAATATTGTAATGATTTCAGTCCTAAAATATTGTTCCCAAGTGTTTCTAACACATGCCACTGTTTTTGGCATATTTTTTAATATAAAGGGGTCGTTCCGGCCCGTTCCATTCTGTTCCGGCTTTTACACCATCCCGTTTCTCTATGGAAAAGTGCTTTGCAATGATTCCCTACGGGCAAGTGCTGTCGATTGAATCCCTGTGGGCAACTACTGTCCAATGAATCCCTATGGGCAAGTATGGTTTCTCTATGGGCAAGTGCAATGCAATGAATCCCTATGGGAAAGTGCAATGCAATGAATCCCTATGGGAAAGTGCTATGCAATGAATCCCTATGGGACAGTACTGTCCAATGAATCCCTATGGGCATGTATGGTTTCCCTATGGGCAAGTACTGTCCTTTGTTTTAGTACGTCCCCTAAGCGACAAGCACAACCCCCCTGCAGGGACGGCTCCTAAAAGAGGCTGTAGCGCCCCCTCCCCTGACAAGGACTGTCACGACTGCTCCCTTGGGGTCGCCTCCTTTTTGCCTTGAGGGTCCCAACCCTGGACACAGCCGGGTCTACTGGGGGCCCCTGTGGTTCACTGACCCTTCCCAGCAACCAGCGCAGCGCTCTGGGCTCCCCTCTCACCCCCCCCTTTTAGAGAGAGCGGAATGGGGGAGGCAGGAGGCGTCTGGGCCACGACCCCTCCCCAGGCGTTGGCTAGGGCAAGGCTCGTGCAAAGTGGCCACGATCCCGCCCAAACAGGGTCCAGCATTGGACCTAATGGCACACTCTCGTGCACACCATAGGAAAGGATGGTGGGGGGGCTGCAGCTTGGAGAGGGAGGGGCCTCCTGGGAATAGGAGGGAGTCGGGGAAGGAAGACCCCTTTCCTTGGCGTTCGTGTGACTTGACCATCAGTCCGATGGAGAAAGTCTGTCTGTCTGTCTGTCTGTCTCTCCGGCTCTTCCTCGCTTTCACTTTCTTTTCTCCCGACTTCCGAGGCGCGGCGAACAACAGCCCTGTACGGGCTGCCCTGGTTTAAGTGGGGGTGGGGTTGCGAGTGGGGGTGGGGGTGGGGGTGGGGGGAGGCAGCAGGAGGGTCTCGGGAAAGTGATCAGGATCCTGTAGCCAGTTTGGGAGGGGCAGACTCACAGATCCCAGGGAGGGACGTGGGGGAAGCTGCAGGCATCCAGCTCTTGTCCTGGGAAGGGCCAGCCGACCCCAGGGAGCCCAGAGCCCAGAGGGGGGCTACGGATAGGGGTCCCTGGTGACGGACTCAGACCCGGGGAAAGCAGCACCTCAAGGCTGGCGCTTCCTGCGTGCAGGATTCAACCCGTGTTCGCCCCTCCTGGAGCATCGGACTGCAAACTCTTTGGACCAGACTGGTGCTGCTGCTGCTGGATCTGGACTGACCGATGCGACGTGCAGGGATCTTGCGCAAGGCTCTTTCCCTGTCCTTTTCCCTGTCTGTGCCTGGCCTCGCCTGGGCAGCGCTTCTCAAAGCGACCACCTCCAGCGTGGCCAACTGTCCTGGGAGTCTGCAGCACCTGCCCTACCAAGGACCATCCTGCTAACCGTCCTGCTAATTCCACCTGTCTCTGGTGGGGATCCAACCTGGCACCTTCTCCGCTACAGAGCTGCGGCCCCTATATACCAAGGGGGGGCCATAGGGTCCATCTCGCTCAGTACCGCCTGCTCTGACAGGCAGCAGCTCTCCAGGGTCTCAGGTGATGAAGGGGGGGAGCAGGGCTCCCCACATCACCTGCTCCCTGGTCTTGGAAAAGCAGAGACCCCGGGGACCGATCCTGGGACTTTGCCCCTTCCACCAAAGCAGACCCTAACCCTGCCCTTAAGTCATCCACCCCACCCCCCAAACTCCAGAGGCCTCTTTGAACTCTTCTCTTGCTGGGGTGGGGGTGTCACCCTGCAGACCCCCAGCTCTGGGAGGGAGCCACCATCACACATGGACCCCCAACTTCTTCAATAGATGGGGGAGAAGGAAATAACCCCCCTTCAGCTCCCCCCTCCATGCTACTCACACCCCTCCCCTTCCCCAGGTGGATCCAGCCCCACCACTCACCCCGGAAATGGGCCCCCACTTCCGCCCCCACAGTGGTCACCAGGATACCCAGCGATTACCTCCGATTTCCCCCCACGCGCCCGACGATCACGACCCGCGTGGCAGGGGGAGCCGAGAGATCGGGGAAGGGAAGGCGGCGCCAGGGAAGAGGGTGAAAAACAACACCCCTTTAGATAGCTATAAAGCTTAGAGCAGCCTAACCCGAGCTGGCGCCCTCCAAATGTGTTGACTACAATTCCCAGCATCTCCAGACGGATTGGCCATGAGGATGCTGGGAGTTGTAGTCCAAGGTATCTTGAGGGCACCAGCTCCAGGAAGGCTGGTATAGAGGTAGGCAGGGTTGGGGGGGGGGGGGGGACACATACGAATAGCCAAAAAAGAGATAGCGCGTCATCAAAAAAAAAGAAAGGGGACACACATACACACACACCAGAGCACACGTATTTGCTTCCCATTGCAAATGCTAATTTATATGCATAGATGCAAATTCAGAGAACATTGGTACTATGCTTTAACTAGAACTACAGCACAGCGTAGCATAGCGCAGAGGACTGGGTGACCTGCATGTCTCTTCCTGAGTCCGCTGTCCAGGTGCTCAGTGGCGATGGGCACCTGTAGACCTCTTGACATTTTGGGGGCATCCTTGGAACAATCTCCCTGATTACTTTGGACGGCAATTGGCCAGGAAAGGGCAAAGGAGGGAGGGAGGGGCGGGGGAGACCCACAGATGGAGACACTTCAACGGGTTCTGCTCTCAGGATTTGCGCTGAGTTATCAGTAAGTGGTTCTAGGGATAATTATTATTGCTTGGGAGAGCAAAGGACTCCGCCTCGTCCACATCCCTGAAACAGGATTTCTGCCTGCAGCCTGGACCTCTTTCTTCCAGGGCAGCGAGTGACGCTCGTCTCTCTCTGTGTGTGTTTTGTGTTTAGTAAAAAGCCGTTTCTAAAGGCAAATAAAGTGGCAGGAAACCCAGGACAGACCAAAGCAGAAAGAGCAGCCTTGTGGCACTTTTAAAGACTAGCAAATGTGTTGTTGTTACAACTGTCTGGAACCCCATTTGCTGGAGGCGGAGGAGATGGAGGATGATGAGGATCCTTTTCTGATCCATCCTTGAACTGAAGCACCCAGGTGAGAGAGAAGGCGCGCCCTCTCGTGGGCAGAGGAGGAATAGCAATGGTGGGGGCGCTGCTCTGAGTTCCGCCTTGTCCCATCACAACACATCAGGGCCCACAGCATGTATGTGCG
The DNA here is from genome assembly GCA_029215795.1 of Anniella stebbinsi. Lineage (NCBI taxonomy): Eukaryota > Metazoa > Chordata > Lepidosauria > Squamata > Anniellidae > Anniella > Anniella stebbinsi. The sequence goes on from JARDYH010000005.1 coordinate 187,154,916, forward strand.
AGTGGGTTTCAGTGTGCTGATGCCAGCCTAGCTGCCCCCCATCCCAGAGCCCCCTAACTCCGCCAGAGGGGAAAGGATGCAACAGCTGCCTGGAATCCTCTCCATCTGCTGGAGGTGGGATAGGCTCTGTTGCAATGAGAGGGTTTGAGCAGTCGGGGGCGCCCTTGTCCTGGAATTCCCTCCGCAGGGAGACAATGGCCCCCTCCCTCCCTCCCCTCTCTCAATTTAGGAAGCTGGCTAAGGAGTTTCTTTTTTTAAAGTTAATATTTTTATTGATTTTTCCAACAAACACATACACAAATAAACAATAATATAACATACAATAACATAAAACCAATTCCCCCCTCAACTACCCCCCGTGCTCCCCCCCCCTTCCGAGACCGTCTCATTATCCTTCATCCTCTTTCCAAAATTTTAATGATTCTTTTGAAGGCAATTGTCCCTTCCCCGATCTTAAAACGTAATTCAAAAGGGGCGTCCATATTTCCCCAAAATCACTCTTCCTGGACATTTCCCTCTTTATTTTCATTTTACACGTCAACATATCATTCAAAGCTAAATCCCAAATTTCTTTATACCACTCTTCTATTGTATAACTTCGTTGCCCTTTCCAATTTTTAGCAATCAGTATTCTGACAGGTGCCAGGAGGTTGTTTACCAATTCTTTATTTATTATATCCTTATTCCTACTATCCCATATTGCTAGTAGAGCTAGCTTCGGGTTTAATTCCAACCTACTTCCAATTATATCACTTATTTCTTTACAAACCCTTACCCAAAATTTTTGTACTTGTTCACAGCTCCACCACATATGAAAATATGTCCCAACCTCCTGACACCCCCTCCAGCAATTCTTGGGCAATTTTTTATCAATCTGGTGAAATCTAACAGGTGTTAAATACCATCTCCAAACTGTCTTATAATAATTCTCCTTAATTCTAATCGACAATACCTTTAACATTCTTCCATTCCATATCCTCCCCCAATCATCTTCATTAATTTTCCCCCTTATATCTTCTTCCCAAACCTCTTTTATAACCTTAAGTGAGTCCTGAAATTCTTCCTCTATTAATATTTTATATATCTCACTAGTGAGTCCTTTCTTAACTCTAGCTTCTTCTTTATCCCACGATTGTTCAATTAAATCTTCAAATCTAGTATTGTTTCTACATTCCTTGTTCTTTGTGGTCCAATCCTGTGTCCATTTTAACAGCTGCAAACACTTGAACCACGCTAGCTTTTGTCCTTTAAATAAATTTTTAATATGCTCACTATTCTTTATCTTTTCCATCCAATTCCTTAATTTAATAATATCTAGTTCTTTCAGACTCCCTTCTATCTCTGATTTTAATACACTTGGGAAGTTACCCACTACTACAACTGGGGCAAGCGGAGACTCCCCTGGTATCAACTTCCCTCTATACTTCTCCCAGATCATTAATATATTTTCCAACAATGGGTTGTCCAGTACTTTCAATTCTTTCTTTTGCATTTTAGTAAAAAATATATTTCGTAATTTATACTCCACCTGTACTGTTTGCGATTCTAACCATTCCATGTCTTGTTCCCCTAAAATAGCATGAATAACATATCTTAACTGGTTCGCAATATAATAATTCTTAATATTCGGAAGTCCTAGACCTCCTTTCTTTTGAGCCTTATACCATAACCCCTTATTTATCCTAGCTCTTTTATCCCCATTACAATAAGCATTAATCATATTTTGCCAACTTTTAATCTCAGCTGCTGATATTCTAATAGGTAACATTCTAAACAAAAAATTAATCTTAGGTAATATATTCATTTTAATAACCGCTATTCTACCAAACCAAGAATGTTTTAATTTTCTATATATCTGTAACTTCTCCCCTACCTCTTTTCTTAACCTTACTAAGTTAAGTTCCTCTAGTCTATTTAATTCTCTATCTATATTAACTCCTAAATATCGTATTATGTTTTTATATCCTAATCCTAAATTAGCTTTACATTTCTCCATCTCTTCCTTGTTATAATTATACAACATCATTTCTGACTTTCCCCAATTAACTTGTAATCCTGTAATTTCCCCAAATTCTCTCAGATGTTTCTGAATCAGATCCCCGCTTTCAAGGGGATCTTCTAATGTCAGCAACGTATCATCCGCAAACATATTTACTTTAATCTTATCATTACTACCTATCCCCTTTAATCTATCATCTTCCCTAATTACATTTGCTAAAATTTCTATAACTACTGCAAATAAAATCGGCGAAAGTGGACATCCTTGCCTAGTTCCTCGAGCTAGATTTATTTGTTGCGTTAACCCATCATTAACCATTATTTCCGCTTTATTATTTTTATACATCTGATTAATCACTCCCATAAATTTATTTCCAAACCCAAACGTTTTTATTATTATTTTTAACGCTGGCCATTCCACGCAATCAAAGGCTTTGAAAATATCCAAAGCTACTAATCCTGCTTTTAACTTTCTTCTTTTTATAATATTTATTGTATTTATAACCCTCCCAATTAAATTTGGCATTTTCCTACCAACAATAAATCCACACTGATCATTTTTTATATATTTAAAAATAAATGAACCCATTCTTTTAGCCATTATTGCTGAAAATATTTTTGCATCCTGATTTATTAAAGATATTGGTCTATAAGATGCTGGATCCGTCATATCCTTGCCTGGCTTCTGTATTAAAATAACCATGGACTGATCCCAAGATGGCGGGGTCCTTCCTCCTTCTATTATATTATTATATAATTTTAATAATCTAGGTATTAAAATATCCTTAAATATTTTATAAAATTCCGGCCCCAGTCCATCAATCCCCGGAGACTTACCTCCTTTTAGTTTTGCAATTATTCCCTCAATTTCTTTCTCAGTAACCAAGGCTTCCATACTCTCTTTATCTTGATCATCCAGTCTTATTTTCCAATTTCTTTCTACATATTCCTGTATCTTATCATTTGTAACCACCTCTGATGCATATAATTCTTTATAAAATTCCTGAAAAATTTTTAATTTATCTTTCATTAAATTACATCTATTCCCTAATTTATCTCTAATTGTCCCTATCATATTCTTAGCCTTCTCTGACCGCGTGGATCTAGCCAGCATTTTAGAATTTCTGTTATTATATTCAAAAAAATCTCTCTTTAAATACAACAAGTTCTTCTGAACCTGTTCTAATTCTTCTGTCTCCAATTCCTTTTTCTTAGCTTGAATTAAGGCATATAACCGCTTATCTTTAGTCTCCCTTAATCTCTCCTCTAGTCTCCTTATCTCTTCTTCAACGTTTTTATTACGTACTTCCTGTTGCTTTTTAAGTGTGGACATTTCCCTAATACACATCCCTCTTATTACTGCTTTCATTGTATCCCATAATAATCCTTGCGCATTGACTCCTTTTTCATTTATCTGCCATATTTCCTGTATTTCCTTTTTTAATTTCTCTACTATATTTTTATTTTTAAAAATTCTTCCATCCATTCTCCATCTCTTTGCTTGTTTATAATCCTTCTTCCTCTTCATCTCCATCAACATTAATGCATGGTCAGTGATCTTTATTACTCCTATATCGCAATCTATTAAATTTGATAGCATATTCTTAGATATAAATATATAATCAATCCTTGAATAACTCTTAAATCTAGGTGAGTAAAAGGTATATTTCCTCTCTTCTCCTTTTAATACTCTCCATACATCCATTAATTCTTTCCCCTCCATTAATTTAGCTAATTCCGTCTTCCCCCCACCTCTAGCATCTCTACTAATATTATCCCTATCTTTCCCTTTATGAATTACCATATTAAAATCTCCTGCCATCACAATATTTTTGTTCCCTAAATCTCCCCCCATATCAAACACTTCTTTAAAGAATTCCATTTGATTCCCATTTGGAGCATAGACATTAATCAACACAAATTCTTCCCCTTCCATCGTACAGTAAATTATAAGGATCCTTCCATTCTTATCTTTCTTTACACTTTGAATGTCAATACCACATTTCTTCGAGATTATGGTTGCCACACCTCTCGCTTTAGAAGTACCACATGACTTTTCATACACTCCTATTTCCCTCATTCGCAACTCATTAACCCCCTCCTTTGTCTGATGAGTTTCCTGCAAGAAGATTATATCAATTTTTTCCCTTTTCAACATTGTTTCAATTCTTCGTCTTTTAACCACCGTTCCTAGCCCCTTGACATTTAACGTTGCCCATCTCAATTTATTTTCCATCTCTTAATTTCAACCATATGTATCCATTGATCTCGGTCGGTGAACCCCATACCCCCCTTCCCCTCCCTCCCCCCCCCAGACCCTCAGTATCCCCCCCACCCCCCCTCCCTTCCCTCCCCCTACACTTACCCTCATTTTACCCCCCTGCTCACCAGACCTCTGGGCACTGGTCCCAATTATTTTAGAACTCTTCAGGGGGGGGGAACCGGCCCAACCCTCAGAGCAATGTCCGAACCTCCACTCCTTTACCCTTTCCCCACTGATCCCTTTTCATTGACTAGCCCCTCCAACCGCTCCTTCTTCTTGGACTACTTCTCCCGGGTCGTTGGGATCGATTATGCCCAACTTCTCCAACAGCTGAATTCCTTGCTCGCACGATGTTATTCTTTCTTGCTTCCCACGCCAAGCAAATCTCAGAAATACTGGATATCCCCAATTATACGTTATCGATTTCTTCCTCAATGCTGCTGTACATATCTTGACACTCTTCCTCCACTGAATGGTCTGCGGGGAAAGATCCTGAAAAATCTCAATTGCTGTTGCTTGAATCATTGGTTGAGGTTGTTTCCTGATTGCTTGCATCAATTTTTCTTTTTTATAATAATTTGCAAATTTAACAATTATGTCTCTTGGAAGCACTCCTCTACCTTTGAAACCAACTCGATGCACCCGTTCAAGATCATCTTCCTCCCAGGCCCCCTCCGGAAATTGTGTTTTTAACCACGACAGAATTGTATCTCTTAAATCTTTTAAACTCTCTCTTTCTTGTTCCGGATATTTTCTTATGCGCAGATTTGCTCGTCTGTCCCGATCCTCCATAGCGATAATGCGTTGTTCATGTTGAGAAAGTTGGTCCTCATGCTTCTTGCAAGTTTCAGCCAGAGCTCTTGTATCTGTCTGCAGCACTCCAACATCCTTCACCACTTGTGTTAAGCCCTCCATAAGATCCTCTTGCGTGTCTTTAATGCGCTTGGCCAAGCGCTCTTCAAGCCCAATAAGCATTTTACTTATATCCACCTTTAACTCGTCCATTGGGTCTGGCTGCCCTCCTCTGGTAGTCTTTGGAATTACAACCGGGTCTACAGTTGGTATTTTTACTGGAGACTTCTTTGCTGTCTTCTTATCTGGATTGTCTGGCATGTTTTGCTCCTCCAGGCGCGTCAATCTCTGCCAGGTACGATCCGAACCACGCTCTTTTGAGGATCTTACCCAGGCTGGGGTGGGAGCAGAAGATTTCTTCTGTCGTCCCTCCTTCTTTCTCATGAATTATCCCCCACCCTGTCTGCTTGTTCCTCTTGTTTACGTCAGACTGGATTACAAGTTCACTGGGGATTGACTTTAATCATCTTCTCAATAATCAGTTTTATTTCCAACAGTCTCTCCCCCAGTAACCTACTCAGCCAGTCTGCCTTAAATCCTCATTTATAAGTCCATAAATCGCCTCAAATATGGCCGCTTCACTTTCGTTTCTCCTTCAAGAGCTGACGACTCTTACAACCCCTCCTCTGTCCCTCCAGAGATCAATCAGTTCCAGAGACAATAACAGACTTTCTTTTAACAAGTTTAACCCAGGCTGGAGTGGGAATAAAGCTTCTTATAACATCACTCCTTGTTGCTCGTAAATTATCCCCTCTCTCCGTCCGTCTGGGTTCTCCTTTACTTTTTTTTTTTTTTTTTTTGCCACAGCCAGTCAGCCCAAACTGCCAGTTACTGGAGCTTGCTCATAACTCTCCCCCAGTAAACTAATCAAGTAGTCTTCCTCGTATCATTCGTAAAAGTCAATAAATTACCTCACCGACGTCTTCCTTCTTTGTTGTTAGCTCGAAGCGCCTGGTTTCACTTTAACAACCATCAAGCTCTGTCGCTTTTCAGCTCCCGGTCAGATAATTAATCACTTCCAGCCTTTCCCTGTCAACATAACATGTCTTTATGCCTCTCTTGAGACTCTTCCGTAAGGAATTAGTGCTTAATTCAAAGCTTTTTTAAGGAGCAACGAGGATCTATGACATTACCCCGTCGCGTTCATAGCCACGCCCCTGGCTAAGGAGTTTCTAAGGTATGTATGTATTAGTGATTTATTTAAATCTAGGCTGACCATATGAAAAGGAGGACAGGGCTCATGTAACTTTAACAGTTGCAGAGAAAAGGGAATTTCAGCTGGCTTCATTTGTATGCAATTAGTACCTGGTGAAATCACCTCTTCATCAAAGCAATTAAAGTTGCAGGCACTATACTAGAGTGACCAGATACAAAAGAGGGCAGGGCCCCTGCAGCTTTAAGTGTTGTAATGAAGAGGGAATTTCACCAGGAATTAATTGCATACAAATGACGCTGGCTGAAATTCCCTTTTCTCTACAACTGTTAAAGTTATATGAACCCTGTCCTCCTTTTCATATGGTCAGCCTATTTAAATCTATATAGCTTTGGGACAGGGCAGGCGAAAGTTTTGCTTCTTGCTATATCTTATTCTCAGTTTCTAAATGTATATAGAGATTTTGAATGCTTCACTGAGATTATCCTTACAACCACCTCGCAAGGGAGATCCATATTATTACCCCTGTATTGCAGATGGAGGGGGCGGGGGGCGGTTTAAAGAGAGAGTGGCTTGCCTCAGACATCAAAGGCAAGGTTTGAACTGAGGAGACTTCTGCATTCATAGCTCACTCTCTTAGCTCCTTTGCTGCATCGGCTGTCTGCAGATTTGGTTGCTTGTAGGATTGGTTTGGTTGAAAGATGGCCTGGAAATTCAAGAACTGAAATGAGAAGGGGCCGTTTCTGCAGGGCCTCCTCTTCTCCAAGGATTGGGGAGGGGTCTCCCCTCCTACCTGACCCTTTAAAGTCAGGAATCCCAGCAAGGATGTTCCAGGAGTGTCACCGCTCATCCCATTCGATCAAAGGCAGGGCCACAATGTGGGGTCTTTTGCACCCACAGCCTCTGACCCCGTTCTCACCCTGAGATGGGCAACCAACCCATGTCTTGGCAGGCTGATCTGCGAGGGCAGGGAAGGACTCACCATGATGGACTGCAGCTTCCTATCTTTCTTAGTTGCCAGGAGAGAAGGCTCTTGAATGGCCATTTTGGCTACTACTAGGAGGAAGAGCCATCCCAATCAACTCTCCCAGCTGCTTGGCCTGGATCTGGTGGGTGACTGAAGGCATAGGGCAAGTGAGGGCCCAGGGATGACCACCTCCTTCCTAGAAGGCCCCTGGGAGGGCCAGGACTGGGCAACCAGCAGGTGCTCATAGCCCTATAAGATGGGCGGGGAGCAGATCACCCCTTTCCCTTCAGATCTCCCCACCCATCCAGAAGAAGCCAGGGCAGTGCAGGCCATCCTGGGCCGGACTGCAGCTGGAGGCTTTCAGAGGCAAGGGCTCAGTTCGGACGACACTTGAGGCAATGGGGGGGGGGGGGGAGAGGCAACGGACGGCACGTTATTTTTGGAGTGCCCGACACACGACATGTTGCCCCTCCCCTGTCACACGGCTGAAAGTCGCGGCCTCATAATAAGCAACGGGGCTCCGAAAAACAACGGAGCAGCCCGTTGCTTTTCTCCGTTGCTTAACAACGTACCGTCAGCTGTGTGTGTGTTGTGTGTCGCCCGACACACGACACAATAAGCAACACAACTGACGGTTGCTTCTTCCCCCCTCCGTTGTCTAAAGTGTCGTCCGAACTGAGCCAAACCCTTGAGATGGCTCGTGCAAGTGAGCCTAGGCACGTGTTACAAGGGAAGGAAACAGCCCCCAGGGCATGTGGGAAAGTCACACACTGGCTGAATTCAAACAACATGATAGTCAATGGTGGGGTAATAATGAACTTTACAGTTGATCATCTAGGGGGTACTCCCCACAAAACATGGGGAGTACCCCCTAGATGACAATACCACACAATACTCAACTGTGGTGTGAATGAGGATCAGCGCTGAGTTGACTATGGCTGCCTCTACAAGAGAGGTTTAAAGCTCTTTCAAGGCGCTTAAAATTTTTTACCTCTACAAGAACGGAGCGCAAATTGGGCGTAGAGGCGCATTATCTCTCCGATTATGCGCATTATCGAATGTGCGTTAAATCGCGAGTTTTATTTTGCTCCGGCCGTTAAAGCGCATTTTGACTATGTGAACAAGCACTTATACGCATTAACTACTTGTAAAGCGCATTTTGGTCATCCGTTAATGCGCTTCGCCGCCTCTCGCCGCCTCTCGTGCAGAGGTGTTAGATGCGCTTCAGCAATTATGCGCATAATTGCCTAACCGGGCGCAAAAGCGAATCCTTGTAGAGGGAACCAATGGCAGCATTTGGACGACAGGATGTTCAATATAACTGATGATTGTTTCCTTCCCACCAGTTGCTTATTGTGTCGTCCGAATTCAGCCTCTGTCTCCAGGGGTGGCATTCAGCAAGACCCTGAGCTTAAGGAAACGACATTCATGAAATCCCCCCCCCCATTTTGCAAAATGGGGTTGGGGCCGTATTCCTTGCACATTCATTCCTGTGAGACTGAATGGCTTGTGGGTTTTTCCCCTTTGCTTATGACGCTACATTCTGTCCTAAGGACTCCCTTCCAGGGAAAATGGTGATTCTACGTCCCTGCTGCAGTGTCTGGGTGTGGGGGCGTGTTGGTTCTGTGGGCGTGGGAGGGGGGAGGACGCTGAAGTGGCTTTGTGAGGAGGTTTTGCTTCGCTTTTTGCTGACCACAGTCCCTTGGATCGTGGCCAGTTCCTCTCTTTCATTTCCACGAATGCTGAGCCCAGCTTGGTGCATGGGGAAGCGGAACCTGAGCGCCTCTGCAGCGTCCTGTCCACTGCCAGGAGCGTCTCTGGGGAAAGAAAGATGTTGCTGGGAGGGGGGGGATGCTGTGGGCCCAGGGACACTGCTTCTGTCACTGGAGAGCTGGAAAAAACGGATTGGGGGGGTGCCTAGACCTAGTTCCCAGTGTGTGTGTCTGTCTTCCCTCCCCTTGTACGTAGCTGAGAAGAGTTGCCGAGTGGTGGAATCTCAGGCTCTGACTCTGCAGACACACCTCTCCCTCACTTAATGTTCTTCCTGTCTTTTCACAGTCTCACTCAGGCAGCATCTGCACATGCACCAGAATGAAGTGGTAGAGGAAGACTTCACTCCCTGCAAATCGAAATCCAGCACATCAGGGAGAAAGATTGTAGTTCAAACTGTTGCAAAAGAACATAAAATGACTCCTGCTGGATTAAACCAAGAGGCCTATCTAGGCAATTGATTTTTCAGATAAAGTCTGGAAAATAAAGGTTCATTGTGACATTCTAGACATGTATTGAGTTATGGCCCTGAAGAGAGAAACGATGATTTATCTTCTATTACGAAAATACAAATATATTTACATAAATGCGTGACAACAACAAAATTCAATAGGAACTTTTAAAAAGAAGTGAAACCAAAGTAACTCTGAATAGGAACCACAAACATAGTTTCTAATGACTGGAGTGAAAAAGCTTTACCAGAATTCATAGCCATTTTGCAAGGCCCGTTCATAAAGGAGACAAATGGGCCCCAGCATGTTTCAAAGGGATCCTGATGCTGCGTAGAATCTCATGAAGGAATAAAAGTGCTGAGTTCAGCATGAGTGCAAAACACAGCATATCTTTCCCATGAGCTCTATCCATCAGTTGGAGAGCAAAGGGAATTTCAGCCGGTGTCATTTATATGCGTGCCACCATGCAGTTCATTCTGGGAGCCACCTGCTCTGCAGCCGTTTCTGTGCTGGGTCCCCACCTGGCTGCTTGTGATGTCTGGTTCCTGTCTTGCTTAATCTGAGGGCATAATCTGAGCCAAAGGCTGGAAACGTTTTTTGCATTCTAGTCTTTGCCTCTGGTTCAAACATGTGGTGGTGGTAAAACAAATATGCCTCTGAGCATGTGCAGAGTGTAATTACTTCACTATGGAGTAGCCTCAGTAAACCCATGCCCAAATATGGGAGAGGTGGAGGATTTTGATGTTCCTCAGGAAGCTAAAGCTGCGTTGGGCCAGTCCTGGTGGTGGGGACACAGGGCCCTGGCTGCCTGCCTCGTCCTGCCTGGCCTTCCCACCCCACCCACTCCTGCCTGCACGCTGGGTCTGTGCCAGGGGTTTTCCAGGCCCGGCTTGTCACCTGATGCGGCACTTGTGGGTTTGTGTCTAGGTTTGCGTTTTGCGGGGACTTTCCCTGAGTCGAGAATTGAGCTGCACCAATCACAGGCCCCAGGGCTGCATTGGTCATCAGTTGCTGGGCAGGGAAGGTATCATTTTTGCAAAACCTTCTCTTGAACGGGACCTTTACAGGCTTCTCTGAGCATCTCACATTCTTGCAGGATCGGAGAGACTTGCTGTGGGTGAGGGGAGAGGAGAGGAAAAGAATAAACAACTTGACAAAGCCCCCCTCCCCTGTTTCTCTGGCCCAGGGCGTTTCAGGTTTCCTCCTTCAGGCACGAAACATGCAGGCGTGAAATCCAGTGTAGGTTTTCCACTGACAGATTGTCTGGGTGGTGCAGGGGGCTACAAGGGAGGAGGGGAGAAAGCCCTGTTGTGCGAGCAGAAGCCCCTCGTGCAACACTGGATCCTGCCCCAAGCGTCCCGGAGCACCTGCGGGACTCCCAGATCGACAGTGGTCTCCATAAGCCTGGCTGGTGCTGCCTCAGATGCATGAAGACCTCTCCTCCGATGGCAGGGGGATCGATCCATGCACATCCGTAGTTACAAAGAGGGAAAAAACAAACCTCTGCATTTCATGGGCATTTGGGCCCCACGCTGTGCATTTCTCTCTCTCTACTCTCATTCAGAGCCCACATCTGAGCTGTGCCAGCCATGGCCTCAGAGGCAGGATGGGCCCCCTGCTGCCCTGGGCGAGGCTCCTGCTAGAAGGCTCAGCACTGCTCCCACCAACCCACACCCCTCCCCCTCCCCCTGCAGCCACCAGAACAGCCTCTTCTTGGTTGAGGGAAGTGAAGGTGCAGAGCGGCCAGGAGGGAGGCTGGATTGCCTGCCCGGCCCAGGGCCTCCTTCTTGCATCTCATTTGGTAAGAACCTCAGAAGGGCACCGAGGGTGGGTCAGAACCACGAGGGCTCATCCAGTCCAGGATCCTCATTCCCACAGTGGCTAACTAGGGGCCTCTGGGAAGCCAGATTTGAAGGCCACATCCAGGTGAGGTGAGGTGAGGTGTGGCTCCTGGAGGCCTTATTGGTGGTGGCTCTCAGCTATGGAACACCCTCCCCAGAGAGGCTCACCTCATGCCTACTCTGTGGTCACTCCAGCCCTGCTTCATTTCCCCAGGCCTTTTACGTCTGCTGTAGCTTAAAATGTTTTACTCTCTGCCACTTGAATTTAAGCTTTTATTCTCATCTTTTAATTTGTTTCATTCCTTGCCGTCAGCTGCCTATTCCACACTGATACCTGGAGGGGACCAACCGCAGGTTCCGTCCTTCTCTCTTGAATGCCCAAAGGCCCAGGTTCAATCCTGGCAAATGCCGTTAAAAGGCTCTCAGGTGAGAGACGATGGGAAAACTTCCCCCTGAAACCCTTGCAGATCTCGCTCCAGTCAGAGGGTTGGATCCAGGGCCCATTTTTCCTTGGACGGAAGGGCTCTGATTATGGAAGGTCATGGGATGCCTCTGGCTGATTTTCGGGGACCGTTTCTCCCCCTGCACCACAGCTCACCCCATTGGGCAAGGTCCCCCGGCACTTTACGTTGGCCCTTTATTTATTTTCTCCCTGCCTCAATGCTACAGGCTGTGGCTGGGCCAGGATCGGGCATCACCCCAGAAACACCGGAGCTGCAGTGGTGAATGGCCTCTCTGCCCTCCCCTCAGTTGAAATCCATTTTCTGAATGTATGTGGTGAATTATTTCTACCTTGATGTCACACTCCCTCCTGGAAAACCTGCCCCTTTCCTCCAGGGGTGTGTGTGATGGGTTAACTGCTGAATGTGAAATGCACTCATTTTTTAAACATAAGAACCCAAGAAGAGCCCTGATGCAGGATCAGACCAAAGAGGGTCCGTTCAGTCCAGCACTCTGTTCACACAGTGGCCAACCGGCTGTTGACCAGGGACCAACAAAGCAGGGCACGGAGCAACAGCACCCTCCCACCCATGTTCCCCAGCAACTGGTGTATACATGCTTACTGCCTCGGATACTGGAGGTAGCACATTACCATCAGGGCTAATAGCCATGGATCGCCTTCTCCTGTTCCAGGAATTTATCCAACCCCCTTTTAAAGCTGCAGCACACCTAACCAAGCAGAACAGGGAAGTGGGGGGGGGGCTCCTTAATTTCCCCCCCCCCCCGACACACACACACACGCAGCTTCCCCTGGTTTCTGATTCAGCCCAAACCCATCTCTTCCATCGGGACAAACCAGAGAACCTTCTGCCCGGAGACTGATGACGCTCTTGAAGGGTGAATTCTTACTGGTGCGTCTCCGGGACAGTGGAGAAATAGTGGGGGGTGTCTGTGTCTCCCTCCCCCTTTAACAGACCAAAAAGTTTCACTTCTGGGTCTAGAAGCAGCTTTTTCTCTTCTTCTCCTTGTGGGGCAGCAGCCATGGGGCCTGCTCTGGTTCTCCGGTTGATGTTGGTGCTGCTGATGGGGCCCTCCATGGTGGTCCCTGGAAGTGGAGGAAGGGAGAAGCCCCCACCAGGTAAGAGGAGGAGATCGGGGGAGGGAGGACGAGCAGGGGGACTTGGAGAGAGACCCTCCCCCTTTATGCCCCTGAGCTTCCCAATGAGGTCCCGAACCTGCCGCCCCCTGTGGGTGAGACCACCTTAAACCCAAAGACAGACGGTCCCTGTGGAGACAAAAGGGGGCAAGAGGGATCCAGGAAACCTCTAAGGCTCAGGGAGGGGTGAGTGGGGAGGGGGAGGGGGGAGCCCCAAGGACTCTCAAGGACCCTCACCCAGCCCAGCCCAGCTCTTCTGCCTTGCCCCACTGCCTCTCCAGCTTCCTCAACAGGGACGCAGAAGTGTTGTCCGCCCCCAAGAAGGATCCTTTGAAAGTGGGGGGAGTGGGAGGGAGGGAGATCAGGTCTCCAGGGAGGAGCGGAGGGGGCCAATGGGGGGGGTCTGTGCTGAAATGGCCCAATGAGCAGACTGCCCTGCCTGGATCAGGCCCAAAAGGGTCTGTCTGTGTCGCCCTCTTTTGCAATGTGTGTCCTCCTCGGAGCCTTCTTCGAGCTCACAAGGCCATCGCCAGCCAGTGTTTCCCTCCCATTATCTCCCCCCCCTTGCAGGCTCCCCCCCTTGGCAGCCCCTTCTTGAGAAAAGATCCCCAGGAGAGGCGGAGATCCTCTGCTAAAAACGCACATCCCCTGCGCTGACCCAGGGGCCTTTTCAGAAGAGTGCTTTGAACACCCAGGGGAAAAGGCAGATGTCCCACCTGGACCCCAAATTCCCAGCATGGAGGGGCAGTGATGAGGGGCATCTGCACCTGTTGAACTTCTGCCTGGCACATCTCTGTTAAGGACAAAAGCAGTTGGGGCCTCAATCCCTTCCTTTTCACTGCTCTCCCAACTCCTCCGCTCCCCTTTCCACCCCATCTCTCAAGGTGAGGTGAGAGCGGGTCTTCTGCCCGAGGGAATCCCCCCTTGCAGGGTCTGAGAATACAAGAAGAGCCCTGGTGTTGGATCAGGCCAAGGGGCAGGGAAGGGGGCTTGCAGGAAAGCAATGCTAACCCTGGTCCTGATCCAAAGCTCCATCCGTGACACCACATTCTCTTCCTCCAGGGGTGGTTATTATTTGCTGCGTCCCTGGCAGGGATCCCCGTATCTTAGGCAGAGCTCTCCTTCCCAGGGGCCCTCCCTCCCTTTCTACCCCCCTTTCTATCCCCTTTCTCCCCCCTCTTCCCCAAAACCTCCGTTGATCCTCTCTAAACTCTTAGGGGGCCCTTCCCTTCCTGCCCCCTCCCCTGCATGAAAAGGCAAGGTGTGTTTGTTGGGGGGGCAGGTTGGTGGATGTCCAACCTGGGCTTAACGTATCTAGCATAGTAATGAGAGATCACCTGTTGAACACCTGTCTGCCATGAAGATTTTAATGGCAGAAGAGCCCTGCCAGGAAAGTGATGGTGGCCTCCAACCCTCTCCTCCCTTTCACTGCCGAAACCCCAATCTCCCCCTCCCCCTTTCTTCCCTATTCCCAATGTGGGTAAAGTTGAGAGTGGGGGAGTCAGAGGTTGGAGAAGCCCCTCCCCAGATCTTCTGGTGGCTGTCATAAGAAGGCAGGGCTTAACCCCCTCCCCACACTGCTGCCCCCTCCCCTGACTTGCATGGGGTGGCATCAAAGGTTGGGAGTTGGCTGAGAAACTATCCTATAACAACCCTGCAGTGTTGTCCAGTGCCGTTTTCCCTTCCGTTGCAGGTTGGGCGAAAGAGTAGTGCAGGACAGCCCTGCAAGGTAGACCACCGTTATAATCCACCCCTTGCAGGACGGAGGGGCCTTTGGCTAGGAGAGAGGGGCTCAGGGCAGCCCTGTAGTGGAGGCCACTGCTGGGACTGAGGCTGGCTGGGATCAGCAGGCAAAACCCCTCCAGCAAAGCAGCCCTCAAGCTCCTGCAGCAAAGCGGGCGTGCATAACCCCCCCCCCCATTTCGGTCCCCTTCTGAGTCTAAACCAAGCACTGATCTGCAGGCAGAAGCTTCCTGCTCCACGGACCTTTCAGTGCTCAAAACCAAAACATGTCTGAATCTGTTCCTCCTAAAAGGGGACCTGGGGGGACGGGGACTCCTTCCTTTGCTGCTGCTTTATTTATTAGTGGGGAGAGCCCCGCTATAGTCCCCCCAATCTCCTCCAGAATATTCCAAACCCTTCGGATACGCCCCCCCCGTAGGTATCCTTCCTTCCAAGTGTGCCTGGAGCTTTACAGGGAACAAGCAGGAGGTCTCTGTCCCAAGAAGCTTCCAATCTAAAACTTGGCTCTGGGAAGTGCAGAAGGAGGGGAGGGGAGGCCGGGGCACATGGAGTGTGTGATCCTCTGTGTGACACACAAGAGGTGGTGATGGTCACCCATTTAGATGGCTTTAAACTAAGGGGGGTTGGATCAATTCCAGGAGGAGGAGGAGAAGGCTCTCAGTGGCTACTGGCCCTGATGGTGATGGGCTACTTCCAGGATCCGAGGCAGGAACCTTGTATATACCCGTTGCTGGCTGGGGAACATGGGTGGGAGGGTGCTGCTGTTGCACCCGTGTCTGGCTATGTGGGTCCCTGGTCCGACAGTTGCTTGGCGCTGACTGTGTGAAGAGAGCGCTGCCTGGACTGGATCAGGACCCTCCGTGTGAACCAGCCCTTCTTCTCCTCCTGTCCTGAGGCTGACTCAGAGGAAAGGCAGCAGTGACCACTGAGCAGGCCTCTCTCAGCCCTCGGTCTCGGCCCTGGGAGAGGCCGGGGATCGGATCCTGCCTGGGGGCGCAGGAAGAGCAACAGACCTTCACGGCTCAAGGGGACTTTTGGTTCTCTTGGGAGCGGTGGGGGGGGGGGAGTCTTAATGAACCCGGAAGTCCCATGTCTTATCCATGTGTGTCGGTCTCCCCTTTTCCTATCTCTGCGACTGAGAGTCCTCATTGGCTGAAGGCCTTGGAAGGCGGGCGCAGGCTCCTTCCTCCCAGGGCGATTGGGCAGGAGAGTGCCTGTCTGCCTGCGTCTGGAGCCCTCTGTCTCCTCCCCCTCCGCAGCCCCCCATTTCCTGGTCCAGGTGAAGCCCGAGTGCCGCTTCAGCAACGCCACAGGGCAGCAGGTGCAGCTACAGGTGCGCTACCTGAACAGGTACTTCTATGACCGGCAGGAGATCGCGCGCTTCGACAGCGACCTTGGTGTCTTCGAGGCTGTGACGCCACTGGGGAAGCCCGACGCCGACTACTGGAACAGCCAGAAGGACTATCTGCAGGACAACCGGGCCGCGGTAGACTACTTCTGCCGCTACAACTACGGGGTGGCTGAGACAGGGCGCATGGTCGGCAGGACAGGTGAGTCTGTGCCCGGGAGGGAGGAAGAGGAAGAGGAAGAGGAAGGGGGGAGGGATGGAGGGGGGGGCGTCATCCGGACCTCCCTGCCGCCATTCAGCCCCCCCTCCCTCCCTCCTCCTTATTCATGGATAGAGTGAACTTCCCTCTTCCCCCCTCCCCGACTCCAAAGCCCCCTTTCCTCAAGCCCCCATTGAAAGCAAGAAGAAGAAGAAGAAGCCACAAATTCAGTAGATGCTAAATAGAAAAGGCTGAATTCGCCCCCCCCCCTTTTGCAAAGCCAGGAGAGGGGGGAGGGGGCGATTGTAGTTCTTGCCGGGGGGGGGGATGAATTGCACAGTTTGGAGCAATAGGGGAATCATTCCCCCCCCCCCACCTTCCTAGCCTTCTGCCCACAGGACCCTCTTTTAATATGGAAACAACTGAGAGGAACGTCAATAAAGGGGGGGACATGTGTAATATTTATTGGTAATATTAATACAAACACGTATATTTATTTTTATTTGTATTTAGTCATAATGATAATAACTTTTTATTGTAAAATTAAACCCACCCGACTTTTCTGGGCAACAAATGCAGAGATGACATGGCCCAAATCCAAGAAATTTCTCCCACAAGAGCCCAGTCTAGACGAAGAGCAGATACCAATAGAAGTCTCAACTGCAGCATCACTGGCCTGGATTTATTGTTCATAAAGGATCCTTTTGAAATTACTGAGATAAAGGCAGAAAGCCCCCCCCATCACCAGTGAGACATTAAGTGGGGGGGAGAGGATGGGGGAAGGAAGGGGTGGGGAGCAAGGAGGAGACCCAGGGAGATGGGGAAGGGGAGGCAGAAGGGGGAGGGGGTTGGAAGGGTTTCTCTCCCCCCCACTTTCTCTGCTCTGCAGTTTCTGAGGCTGTCTCTCCATGTGGGGGGCACTTGGGACTTCCCATCCCCCACAATCAGAGCAGGCTCAGGAGCCCCACACTGAGCCCCACTTCCCCAGGAGTCTTGGGGTACCTTCAAGAGGGGCCATATAACCCCCCCCACACACACACACACCAGCATCTACCAGGGTCCCTGGTGAAAGACCTCCTGCCCCCAACTGTTTCACTTTTTTGGGAGGGTGGTAAACACTTTTTCCACTTTCTCCCCCCCCCCCCCCCCATCTCTCTCTGATCTGGGTTCATTGTGAACCTGCTTCTTTCTTTGAGTATCTTCTCTTTAATAGAATCCCTATTTTTTACCTGTTGACCTGTCCACATTTTAAAGCATTAACCATTTTCTCTTGTGGTTCAGGTGGCATTTCATAACCAGGGATCTTTTCTTGCTTTGAGGGAGGTGAGTTAAGAATTTCTCCAGAGCCGCCTTAGCAATTCCAATACAGCAAAATCAGCCGTTTTTCTTACAATCCGTGAGAGCCCCACTTGCCAAAGCTGATGAGGCCTGATAGATCCCTGCATCCCCCATCTTCAGGCTCAGTGACCCTCTGAAGAAGGCCAGGTGCTGGGGGGAAGCCAGAGGGAAGGGCTGCGGCCTCCATGACCTTTTTATGGATCCACAAGAAGGACATTTGTCTGCCTGCAGAGGGGTAGATACTGCTGGCTTTGGACTGCCCAGGAAGCCCTCCTCCACTTTCCAGATCCCTCTCCGCTTTCGCTGTTCCCTCCTGCCTGTCTCTCCCCCTACACCACTTATGTCTCACACACATCCTTCTTCTTTTCCTTCCAGCTTCACCCACAGCCACCATCTCCCCCACCAAGGAAGACCCCGGCTCCCCCCAAACCCTCCTGCTTTGCATCGCGACGGGATTTTATCCCCTGGAGATTGAGATCAAGTGGCTGAAGAACGGGCAGGAGGAGAAGGAAGGGGTCTTCTATGGAGAGGAGCTCCAGAATGGAGACTGGACTTACCAGACCCAGGTGATGCTGGAGACGACGCCTGAGCACGGAGATGTCTACACCTGCCAAGTGGAGCACATCAGCCTGGAGACACCCATCACCGTGCAGTGGGGTAGGAGCCCCCTTCCCTTCCTATCATCCTTCCTTCCAGCTTTAGATACAGTCCTGAAAAAAGGGTGGGGATTCTACATTCCTGCATCATTCCTGACCTGGGCATGTGGCAGAGCCCCCCCCCCTTCTCAGGAGCTCCCCTGATCTGATGGAGGTTTTTAACGTGAGCTAGAGTTTGGCACTGTCCCACTTTCCCCCTGACACATTCCTGATGATCTCCCAGGAGTTCCTGTTGTTCTGATGGGGAGACGGCCATCCATGGCTCCGAGTCCTGAGGGCTAAATGCCACCTCCAATGTCACAGGCCATATCTCCCTGGGTGAGGCTCTTCTTGAGCCATCTCCATGCCTCGTTTATAGAAATTTACAGGGTTTCAGATGACAGCGACCTCCATTTGCAGCCCTCCCATGTTCTCCCACCTCTAATTGTTCTGCCTTTCTTTCCAAGGAGGGAAGGGCCAGGAGCTCTCCATCCAGAAGCACCCTCTGAATACCAGTTGCTGGGGAACATGGGCTGGAGGGTGCTCTTGTGCTCCTGTCCTGCTTCTGGGCTTCCCATTGAGGCCTCCCATTGGCCCCTGTGGGAACACAAGGATGGACTAGAGAGCCTCTTGGGTCTCCTCCAGCATCAGGGCTCTTCTTCTTATGGGAGTGAAGTGGAGTCAGGATTAGGCCTGTGTGCTTGTTTCAGGGAACAAGAAAGCAACACACGGTTGTTCCAGTTGCATTTGCTTAGGGTTAGTAACAGGACCTGGGAACTGGGGGGGGGGGGGCTGTGCCAATGTTTCCAGGGAGAAGGGCGGGAGACCTTCCGGTGGGGATGGGGACCCACAAGCCCCATAGACTGCCAAAGGTCAAAGGTGGGCCAGGCTGTTGTGCTTTTGAACTCCCATTCCAGCCACAATCAGCCCACAGCTGGCGAAAGGAGCCCACATCTGCCTGTCCTATACTTTGAACTGCCATGTTTATATCCTTCAGGTGGGGGCTTTCCGTTCCCAACTGCCCCCCATATTCTACCCCAGTAGTGAACAGACCTTCCCTTATTCCCTGTTTAGAGCACCAGTTTGCAAGTGTGAATTCAGAAAGTTTCCTGGGAATGATGATCCACCCCTTTCCTGGGGGTCCTTTATGGGAAGGCAGCCATTCACTCTGGTATCTGAGGAAAGGTCAACAGTGTGGGTTGAAAAAGACCCTCCCAGGGAGTAGCGCATGGAACGGATCCTCCCTTTGAGCCCTGGAGGCTGAGAGGCGAAACCGGCCCCTGATCCCTCTGCTCACGTGAGGCTCCTCATCTTTCTCCTTCCACAGAGCCACGGAGGTCGGACTCTGCCAGGAGCAAAGTGTGGACGGGGGTTGTGGGGGCCGTGCTGGGCGTGGTCTTTGTGGCCGTGGGACTCTCCCTCTACCTGAAGAGTAAGAAAGGTAATGGAGGGTGTGTCTGTGTGTGTCACTGACCCTGTTCAGATGACACGCTTAGCCTCAGTAGTTCTTACCTTGAGCAAAACAAGGCTTAGCCTTCCCCCTCACTTAGTAGTACCTGGACACCTTCCTTGACTGGAGATGCCAGGACTGAACCTGGGCAGGTGGACCACCTGCGTGCACAGCAGGAGCTAAATTACTGAGCTCCATCCTCCCCCCCACAATTCCTTTGCACCCGTCCTGCACCCGTTCGCAAGGTAGTTTTTCTCCACCGGAAGAGGGATGCTGGAGCTTCAACGCCATCCCACCTGCCAGGACAAGAGGAGGCCTCTGAGGAGGATTTGCTTAGAAAGACCTAGCTTCTCCAAGGAGAGGTCAGGCATGGGGTTAAGTGGGGCAGAGAAAAGAGATATGAGCGGTTTGTGCTTTGTGAGGCAGTTCAGGGCCTAGGGGAGGAGGTTGGCATTTGACCCTCCCAACACAACTCCTCTTTGGATGTAACTGTGTCTCCATTTCTCTCTCTCTCTCTCTCTCTCTCTCTCTCTCTCTCTCTAGCAACACCCATCCAACAACCAGCAGGTAAGAAGGTCTCTCTCTGCATCTCCTCCATCCCAGTTCCTTGAGTTGGTTTTTATCCTGCCTTTCCAAAACCATTTGTCCAAAGCAGCTGATGAATATTTCAAAATGACCCCACAAAGCCCATGTCCAGAGTGTGGCTCCTCTGCAGCATTCAAGAGCAGCAGCTCCGTTAGCCTCTTGCAGGGGAAACAACCAAGCGCCTTGTGACACTTTGAAGACCTGCAGATTTTGTTGCGGCAGAACTTTGTATGGACAGAGCCCACTTCCCCAGATGCGTTTGCTTGTTTATTAGTATTTATATACCGCTTAATATTGTAAAATATTTAAGTGGTTTACATAGAGCAATATTAATGTCGCAGCTTAAAATACAGCACTAAAACAATTACAACCACAACACCTGGAAGAAAATGACAAAGGCCAGTAAAATGGCGCATTGTCATAATTAATTACAATTATTACAGGTCAGATTAATTGCAGGCCAGTTGACGGATGCCTATGGATGCAGAAGATGGAAAGTCAGTCAACGGGGCCCAAAGGCATTGAAATGCAAGGGCTGCTTTGAGCAAAACTCTCCTCTATCCAAGAAAAGCACAGTGATAACTCACAACCGCAAGAAGTTGGGGCAACGCAGCCTTCCTGGTTTTGCTGTGTTAGTTGAAAACTTCCAAAGGGGGAGGTACATCCTTGGTCTCAATTTAGCCCTAAAAGAAAACAATCAAACTTGCTGATGATTCTACCGCAGTTGTATCATTCTGAGGACTCTCTTTAGAGTTGAGCTGTCAAAATATGACAGCCTTTGGGTTTGCAGCAGAGTGTTCAAAAGGGCTGATATGGTGATCCTCCCTCACCTGGCTGCAGCCCCCTGCCCTGCATAGCAGGCATTACAGAAAGGTCCGTCAGTCATTCTAAGTGAGTTGTTGGTGGCCTGTGAGGGGCTACAGTGTCAAAGAGGGGGGGATGGGAAAGACCCTGGGCAAATCAATATTCCTGACACTCTTCGCTTCTTGCACACCATCCTTATATGAACTTTCCTGTTTATTTGTGTATTTTACTATATATTTTCTTCTGTTTTCCCACTCAGTACTCATCAGCTAATCCTTCCACCTCTGAATCCCAGCACGGAAAACAACTCTTTTGAAAGCTACTGGAGCTCTTCCCTTTCCTTCTTTCCTTGGAAGATGCAAAACTGGAGGGGGGTGAAAAAGAGACTCTGCAGCCCGGATTTTCTCCTCTTGCTACGACATCTTTGTTCCTGTTTCTCTTAACTTGCTTCTGGTTTTTCTTTTGTGGTGGGGATTCATCCTGCTAAGTCCTGAGGAGATCCTTCTCCTTCCCTTGATTTCTGATCAGGAGCAGAGAGCTGGTCAGAGTCTCTTCCTCTCCTGGCAGGACCATCACTCCTGGGTCATCTGTCTCATTGAGTTCATCCCCAATGGCATCCTGAAGCCCTGAGACTTGCAAGCGGATTCCACTCTGTGAATTAAAACGTTGCAGGAGATCCCAAGGCTGAGTC
Source organism: Anniella stebbinsi (assembly GCA_029215795.1). NCBI lineage: Eukaryota > Metazoa > Chordata > Lepidosauria > Squamata > Anniellidae > Anniella > Anniella stebbinsi. The sequence continues at coordinate 187,176,602 of JARDYH010000005.1, forward strand.
CAATGGCACCGAAACAAATCCCTCCCCTTTTGGGGGGAGGGGCCGTAGATCTGTGTGGATCCCCTGCTGAGAATGCAGAAGATCCCAGGTTGAATCCCCAGGAGCAGCTCCAGGCAGGGCTGGGCCAGGTGTTGGCAACCTGGTACCCTCCTATCATACCCAGCCAAAACAGCCATTGGGGATGATGGGACTTGTAGCACGGTGCATCTTGAAGGCACCAGGTTGCAAAAGGGTGTGTTTAACTCAATTTTAATCCTTGCTGTTTTAAATTTGTATTTTAATCTGTATTAATTCCTGCTGCTTGGTTTTATTCTGGTTGTGTTTTTTATATTGTATGTTATTCTGTGTTTTTAGATTGTGCCTTGTTTTATATATTTTAAAATGATTTCATGGTTTTAATTTTTGTGAACCGCCCAGAGAGCTTCGGCTATGGGGCGGTATAAAAATGCAATAAACAAATAAATAAATAAATCATTGGTCCCTTTTCACTTTGCTTAGAGAGGAATAGTTTTCATATTCGCGGCAAACTTTCTAATAAAATAATAATACTTATATTGTGAAGAGTTGCATGTGTGATTTGGAGCCCAGCAGGATTTGTCTGAGGGTTTGAGCTCCTGCCCAGTGGAGGTGAGATGGGGAGGTCTACTCTGAGGAAGTGGCGTGTGTGTCTGGAACAACATAGGATGCCTGGCCATGCTACCCTCTTTTGAGGGGTAGGAGGGGCAGCAGGCAGGTTTAGGAGGAAGTGAACAGGATCAGGATCCTGGGACCATTTTGAGAGGTACACCTGAGCCCAGAGCTGGCATCCAGCTCCCATCTGTTCTAACCCATCAATCCCCCTCCCTTCCCCCTCCAGAGAAAGTCAAAAACTCCCTGCCTCCCCCCTGCTCAGCTGCATTCCCATAATAGTCACTCCCACCACTCTGTTATGAATCGCAGGGAGAACTTGCAGGAGGAATGGGACATCCAGCTCCCATCTGTTCTAACACATCAATCCCCCTCCCTTCCCCCTCCAGAGAAAGTCCATAACCTCTGCTGGCTACCTCTGGACCCAGGAGTCCTGCCTCCCCCCTGCTCAGCTGTGTCCCCATAATAGTCACTCCCACCACTCTGTTATGAATCGCAGGGAGAACTTGCAGGAGGAATGGGATTTTTTTAAGGGCTAAAGTCCAGCCCCTGGGGACCCTCCTCTTTCTGAACACCTGCATGAGGATCATTTAGTTTGGCTCCCCAAGGTGGAAGGGGTCCCCTCCTCTGCCACTTTCTCCCAGTTCCATGGGGTTTGGTGGGCAGTCCACCAGTGGGCAGAGGGATCCTTGATGGAGGGACAGGGGAGGGAGTCTCTCGTTCACATGACAAGAGAAGCCCCTGTGGGTGAACAGACATGGTGGGTTGTCGTGTGGTGGGAACCCAGTGACTGATGTGGGCAGAGAGGAGGGACTTGCAACAGGCAGGAGGTGTGTGGGCCCTGATTCCTGCCACTCACAGGCCAGGGCCAGGCTTGAGCAAAGGGGCCAGGATCCCGCCCAGACATTATCCAGAATCGGACCTAATTGCACACTCACCTGCACACTCAGGGAAAGGAAGGGGGCGCAGCTTGGAGAGGGAGGGGCCTCCTGGAAATAGGAGGGAGTCGAGAAAGAGCCCTTGCCTTGGCCCACCGCTTGAGAAAGGGGGGGGGGGAGCAGGTCTCTGCCGTGTGGGCAAGGGGAGAACCCACGGGAGTGTTGTTGGTCGTGTGGATGAGACGGTGGTGGGCAGGGAGGCAGAGCAACAGCAACGGTGCCCCCCCCCCCCCCAGCCTCCTCCCGCTGTCTCTGCCTGGGTGACCACGGCGGTGAAGGGAGGCAGCTGCAGGGTCTGTCTGGGGGACTCCTGGCCCTGGGGGGGGGGGGGGGGGGGCGCACAGGACTCCGCACGATCCAGATGCTGCCAGGCGCGGGGCGGCCTTTGCGCCGGGCTGGTCGGGGCTGCGCTGCGGGGCGCAGAGTTGGCCAAGCGGCGTGTGCAGCCAGCCAGGCCGGGAGAAAGTGGAGGCGGAGGCGGCGGCGCTTCCTCGCTTTCACTTTCGTCCCTCCCCACTTCAGAGGCGCGCCAGGTGCAAGCGGCGGGAAGGGCGTCCCCGGGGTCCTAAAGCCCTGGGAGTTTCTCCCCCCCCCCTCCTCTCCGTTCTCCATGGGTGGGGGGAGGCGGCGGGGAGCTGGGTCTCCTTGATCTCAGCTGCTCCTCGTTCCCCGCCCGGTCCCTGCAAGGGCTTCGGAGAGCGAAGGGGAGGCGGTGGGCATCCTAATAGAGGAGACAGGAGTCCGGGAATACCTGCAGCCCCCTTGCAGCCCAGAGAGGGAAAGTGGCAACAACAACACCCCCCCCCTCCATCATTTGCAATGGGGGATCTGGGCTAATTCGCAGATCTCTTTTTTGAGGCTTTTGTCTCTCTCCGCCGCCCCCCCCCCCCGCCCAGCATTCTGTTTAAAGGATGCATAGGGGGTGGGAACATAGTAATTTCCCTTTCTGCCAAGCAAAGTCCCTCTGGGCGTGGGAACTCATTTTATTATTTATTTATTTCATTTTATTAAAACGTTTCTATACCGCCCTATATCATTGGGATATCAAGTGTGGAGATCCACTTCTCTTCCCCCCTCCCGAGAGGGGGGGGGGGAGTCTCTGCTGTCCCAGCCTGGATTCTGCAAAGAAAGGGCACCAATCTGCTCTGCCTCCTTCCAGCCCTCCCTCGCCCCCCGTCAGACTCCACACCTGTGTGTCCCTCTGAGGGATCCTTGGGTGTCCCCTGTTAGCAGAACTCGGGCTACAGGGCACTGAACCTGGAGCTAAAGGGTTAACGTGTACCTGCACAAGGTGGGAGAGGATTGCTGGGATGTTTTCACTCCGCCCTTTCCTGTTTCCTCTCTCTACTTCCTTCTTCTTCTTGTTGCTCTGCCTCATGAACAGGTGAGTGTATGGCTGACCTGAGCCATCCTACCCCAGGATGGAAAGTTACCTGTTGTTCCTGAAGTAAAGTCTCTTTTACATCACCCCTGGGCTGCTTCTTTCGTCGTAAGGCGTAACTACTCACAGGGAGCTGGTTCCAGGGCGACAATAAGGGGAACATATTCATCTTTCACGCCCTCACGAATACTCTCAAAAGAATCAATTCTCGCTATAATAAGCAGGCATTTTGCATCATCCAGTCTGCTTCTCAAAGCAACGATTTCTAATGATTTTATGACACCCACATCACTGTTAGTGAGACAGTTTTAGCCCGGCAGAAGAAATGAAATGGTTGGGTATTTTTAGTGGGCGTGTGGTTTAGGTATGTATGTTTTTAAGTAGAGAATTATTAAATGAAGAATGCGGGGAGAGAGGGATCCCCACTGTTCTCTCTTATCACACAGGGAGCTGGTTCCAGGGCAACAATAAGGGGAACATATTCATCTTTCACGCCCTATTGTTTTAATTGTTTTAATCTTATGTAAACCGCCCAGAGAGCTTCGGCTATGGGGTGGTATACAAATGTAATAAAATAAATGAATGAATAAATAAATAAATTATCGGTAACCTTGTAAGCCAATGTGTCTCCTGATCAGAGATTAATCTTATATGTGGACCTGCAAAGAGCTGTATGGCACATTAAACATTAACAAATATATTGCAAACTAAAGAATGCACATTGAATGGGGAGGTTCTGAACATGCCTCAGATATTATTAATATTAATATTATGGCATGGCTTCTCCACTTTTTCAAAGGGGGGTGTTAGAGCCCCATTTTCCTAAGTATAGGGGCTTACCAGTATATGTGCAAGGTGTGCCCTACAATTGAATCTGCCTCTGAGCAGAAAAAGGAAGATCTGCTGGTCCTCAGCCTGTCCAGTGAGGGCTTCCTGAGGCAGGCAGTAGTTGCGCATGGCAAGCATGGCGAACCTTGTGTCATGGATGAGAGCATGGTTCACTTCCACGTTCCTTGGCAGAATGACCACAGTGCCCTTCTTCAGAATCAACTTGCTTGGTGGGGTAAAGCAGTTGGTTTGAGAGTGTTGCGGAACTAGGGGTGTGAACAGATCCAGATCACAGATCTGGATCAAATCGGCCTGATCTGGATCATACAGATCTGGATCTTCCCAGATTGATCTGGATTTTCTCGAATTGATCTGGAGATCCAGTCACCATTTTACATGATTTTTTAAAGCCATGGGGGGTGTGGGGAAGGGGCTATAACTTCATCATTTTTAAAGATTTTCAAACGAAACTTTGGCCCATGGCAGATAACATGTTGCTACATATGTGTGTAAAATTTCAGAAACGCAGGTGCAAGAATGTAGTGGCTATGCAGGATAGTTACACAGATCGGCCTGATCCGGATCTCACAGAACCAGATCGGGGGGGGGGGGGGGATCCATTCACATCCCTATTAAGAACCCCGGGCATTGCGCATGGATCCTGGCTTCATCGCTATTGACTTCGTCTGTGCTCAAGTATGTCCTTCCCTGCGCTTCTGTCCTGTCCAAGGCCGTCTGGCTGATGGAGTCCTAGGTCTCGTTCTTGGGATAAAGAATGACCTTGCCACATGACCACGTGCATTGGCCTTGCTCAAGTCAGTCCCAGAGACCGCAGGGACAATGCCCATGTTGGCAAGGCATGAGGGATCTTGGTCGTGTCTTCTCCAACACCTGGAGCCTTAAAATAGGTTTTACAAGGTTTTGGTTTTTCAAGAAATAAGGATACAGTGACCTCAGCCCACTTTCATTCCAGAATTAAATCGGAGTGGATTTTGAAATTAAACACCCCGTCTCCACAGGGGTTCAATGAGGAGTTGTGCTTGTGTGAACGGAGAGCTGGACTGGAGGGACCCTTGGTCTGATCCAGAACCGGCTCTGAGGATGTTCTCACGTTCATACAAGTGGGAGAAGATGTGTTCCTTTGGGTGACCATATGAAAAGGAGGACAAGGCTCCTGCATCTTTAGCAGTTGTCTCGAGTGACCAGATACAAAAGAGGGCAGGGCTCCTGCAGTGTGAACTGCTGTGATGAAGAGGGGATTTCACCAAATGCTGCATGCACACCAATGACACCTGCTGAAAGCCCCTTTTCTCTGCAACTGTGGAAGATGCAGGAGCCCTGTCCTCCTTTCCATAGGGCCACCCTAGTGTGACGGCTTCCCTTGACAGGAGCATCGCTGCCTTGCGCAGGAATCTGGAGGAGGCGCCTGAAGGTCTGGATTGCATGCATGGAAGTGGCCGAGGGAGGGGGGGGGAGGGGGAGATGGGGGGAACCATGCCAAGGGGGGGGAGAGGGGCTGCCCCAGAGAGGAAGGGCAGTGGGCGTGCAATGCTGCCGACATCCCATAATCTCCGGTGCACCAGCCCTGTAAGGAAGAGATCTGGATCCTGCTAAAAGCCTCCAGAAGCAGCCGGAGCGGAGATACTGCAAGGTTTCAATCTTCTGCAAATCATCCAGAGAGTTTCGGCTATGGGACGCTAGACAAATGCAAGGAATAAAAATGAAGAAAAGCCCCCTGTGGAAAAGGCCCTGCAGCTCTTGCGTGTAGAGTCCATCTAAAGGGTGAAAGGGAACGAGTGTTCTGCTCCTAGAGAAGCAGGGAAGAGCATGGGTTGGAGGACTGCGCCCACTTCCTACCCCCCCAGTGCAAAGGAGCCTGGGATTCCCCCTGCCCCACGTGCATCGCCTGTCCTCCCCCAGCAGCCTCTTCTTCCCCCTGCAAAGGAGCAGGTGGGTGCAAAATACATGGGCGGGGGATCTCTGGGGGGAGGAGAGGGGGGGAAGGAGCCCCCAGGGCAGGAGCAGAGGAGGGAGGGAGGGAGGGAGGGAGGGAGGGAGGGAGAGAGACCCCTGCCCCCACCCCCACTTGGGGCACCCACTGAAGACCCATTATTGGGGGACCCTGGAAGGGAAGGCAGGAGAAATGGGGGGTTGGGGTGCCTGTCTCAGCCTCTAATGCTTCCCTATTGCCATTCCCAAGAACCCATGCACAAGGCGGAGGGGGTCCAATTTAAAACTCCCCAATTTATTTATTTATTTATTTATTTATATTTATTTATTTATTTATTTATTCCATTTATATACCGCCCCATAGCCGAAGCTCTCTGGGCGGTTTACAAAAATTAAAAACATTGAACATTAAAAACACCGATATACAAAATTTAAAACCATAAAGAATAAAAACAAGTTAGAATTACAATATCCTTCTGGGTCAAATTGCATCTCAACATTTTTTGCACGTCCCATAAGGAAAGGATGCCCCAAGTTTACTTAAAGTCTGTTTTGGGTAAATTGATTGAAAGCAATGTTAAAATTAAATTATTAAGCCTATGGAAGGACAAGCCCTGCTGAAAAAGAATGAACATGGCTTCTGCCAACGTTAGTCTTCTCTCACTAACCTTTTAGAGTTCTTTGAGAGTGACAGTAAACATGTCGACAGGGCTGATCCAGTGGACATTATTTACTTGGATTTCAAAAAGGCTTTCGATAAGTCCCTCACCAAAGACTCCTGAGCAAACTTAGCAGTCATGGAATAAGAGGAGAGGTCCATTTATGGATCAGTAACTTAAAGAAGAGAAAGCAGAGAGTAGAAATAAATGGCCAATTCTCCCGATGGAGGGAAATAAATAGTGGGGTCCCACAGGGATCGGTATTGGGAGAAATGCTTTTCACCTTGTGAAAACAATAACCTGGAATTAGGAGTTTTGCCAATGACCTCTCGTTGTTTACGGTGATTAAACCAAATGGATGCCGTTCTCCCAGGCCTGTTTACTTCAGATAATATTGCCTGCACGGGACAATTACCAACTCCTACGTGGTAAGCATTTCTTTATCACCTAATCACTAGCCCAGTTTGCTTTGGCAGTCAAGAAGCTGCAGTCCTGCCACACTAAGAAATACGATGTACTATGAAGCTCATCTTTTTTAGTTCTGAGGGGTCAAACTTCTTAGAGGATGGCAAACCCAGGTTGTTTGTAATCGCTTTGTTGAGCTTTAAATGAAAGTTTTATATTGGGAATGGTCTCTTTTAAAATAGTTGTATACATTATAAAGGCCTATTGCTCTATACAATAAAGTTTATGTGTGTCTGTTTGTATAAACAATGTTTGTAGGGACAAAGCTGCTGTGTTTACAGTGGGAAATGGTGGGTGTGAGGGAATGTCTGGGAGGTTCTCCCTTTCCTCCTGGCTAGTCTTTGCTTATGCCAGAGTTATACTATTTTCCCCAAAGCTCACATCCTTAGACAAAGACAACACTTAAAGTGCTCCATGGCTTGGACCGTAGATCATCTTTAGAAGGAGCACTAAAATGCAAACAGATTGGGAAATGCTGCCCTTGGCCTTGAACTGACCCATTTCTTTCCTTCCATCATCCCTCTTCTCTCTCTGGGATCTTCCCTCCTGTTCCAGGTACAGGGGATGTTGGCCAAAGCATGCACAGATTTCCCTGAGGCAGAGAAGGCTCCACCAGGCACTACACAAACCATCCTTTAGAATTTTCTCTGCTACTGGGCTGTAACGGGAAAGAGGCAGAGGGCCTCTCCTGGATGTGGTGTTCCCTCCCCATGACTTAGCAGGGGACTTCTTGAGTTCTGTTACTAGCGGAGATGGAGAAGAGAGAAAAGAAAAAACAGCAAAATTTTGCTGGCCCTGAGGAAGGAAAAGGCCCTGGTACTGTCCAGGAAGGGAGCAGTGCAGAGCCCTGGGAAAGGAGAGTGCTGGAGAACCAGCCTGGGAGCAACACCAGCTCAGACGTAGAGCGCCAGCAGTTCAGGGACATCTGCTACCAGGAGGCTACAGGCCCCCGAGAGGTTTGCAGCCGACTCCACCACCTTTGCCATCAGTGGCTGAAGCCAGAAAGACTCACAAAAGCTCAGATGCTTGACATGGTGGTCCTGGAGCAGTTCCTCGCTGTCCTGCCCCTGGAGATGGAGAGCTGGGTCAGAGAATGTGGAACGGAGACCAGTTCCCAGGTGATGGCCCTGGCAGAAGGCTTCCTCCTGAGCCAGGCAGAGGACAAAGAGCAGGTGAGAGCATTTCATCCTGAGAAAGCCAATGGATTCAAATTTTAAAACTCCCCAATCGTATCTCAATTGTTTTTGCATGTCCTTTCGGGAAGAGATGCCCCAATTTCCAATGCTTCCCTCCCTCAAGTATAGTTGGTTGTAATATGTAGAACAGGACCTAATTTTGGAGGATCTTCTAATGAAAATATGCATCAGATTCCTAAGAACAGTCTTAGTGCCAAAGGCCTGGAGAATGGCCAATGTAACAGCAATTTCCATGCTGGTGTGCTGGAAGTCTGTTTCAGGTAAATTGGTTGAAAGCGTTATTAAAATTAAACTGTTAAGCGGGAAAGTGCAATGCAATGAATCCCTATGGGCAAGTGCGGTCCAATGAATCCCTATGGACAATTATGGTTTCTCTATGGGCAAGTGCAATGCAATGAATCCCAATGGGCAAGTATGGTTTTCCTATGGGCAAATACTGTCCTTTGTTTTAGTCCGTCCCGCAGCTGCAGGTGCGCTTCCTCTTCAGGGACATCTGTGACCGGCAGGACATCGGCCACTTCGACAGCGACCGCGGGGTCTTCGAGGCCGTCACCACACTGGGGAAGCCCGACGCCGAGTCCTGGAACAACCAGAAGGACCTTCTGCAGATCTTCCAGAGCTACGTTGACTCCTTCTGCCGCCACAACCATGACGGGGTCTTGGGGCCTTTTTCCCACCGGTGGCGGGGTGAGTCCAGGGGGTCCCCTCCCTGGGGAAGGCCGGCGAGTGGGGGGAGGAGAGGGGAGGGCCGAAGGGTGTTTGCATGTGCAGAAAAGACCCCCTCTGAACCCCCCCCCAAGCTGTCCGGTTCACAACGCAAAAGACCCCCCTCTTCCCCCCGTTCCCACCACCCATTTTGAGTCTCAGAGCCAGGGCCGTGCAGAGCTGGTCATGTGCCCAGGCCAGATGGGAAGGGTGTGCCCCTCCCCCCCATTTCAAACTGCTCATTAAGTATTTTTTAATGTTTTTTTAATGCCCACCAACATGTCCGTTCTACATAACGCCTTCATATTAAACCTGTTCTACAACACCTCCATGTGGAATCAGAAATTCACATTTGTTTTTAGTTGCTGTACAAACAGAAGCAACAACAATAGGACAGTCCTTCTTCATTATCAAGCATTATCATCATCATCATCATCATCATCATCTCTCTCACGGTATCATCATCATCATCATTATCGTTAATAACTATCATCATCATTACCTCACCCTCCGCTCCAGAGATTATATGCCATGGAGAAGATGGAGGAAAGAGATGCTGTAAGGACAACCATCGCAACTTAGGCACATAGATCCCCACCCATAGCACTTTCCCATAGAGAAATTATACTTGCCCATAGGGATTCAGTGCATAGCACTTGCCCATGGAGAAATATGTAGCAAGTAGCTTCAGCTGGGGGGGACCTCCTCGTCGGAGTGCCCCCACAAAATCGTGGGGCCCGGGCCAACTGGCCTCACTGGCCCTCCTTCTGCATGGCCCTGGCTCTGATGGGCTGCTCCGGGGGTGAGGGGGAGTGAATGTTCTTCTGACCTCCTTGCCATGCAGAGCAAACCTCCGTAGGCATTGATGATTAATGTTATTCATTGATCATTAACCTCATCAAGCCATTGAAAACAATGAGGATGAGAACGTTGAACACTCCACCAAGTAGGAAAGGCCGAATTCTAGAGATGCATCTTCAACCCCCCCTTTCTCAAAGCCAGGAATGGGGGGTGGGGGGAGAAATTGTAATTCTTGGGGTGGGGGCATTGCATAGTTTGAGTGCGACACGGGAGAAAACCCCCCTCCACGTCTTTCCCCTTTGCTGTTCTGGATGGTGAAGCAGCTTCCTCAGTCCAAACACAAAACACCCCCCCCACTGCCTTTTTGTGTAGATATTCCCTGATGGCCCATGTGTCCCTCTCTCCCCTAAATTGGGGGCTCACAGTCTCAACTCCTAGAAGACTCTTATTACATTAAAACATTCCAAGAAGGCGTCAACATACTCAGGACAGATTCAGGTAATTTTGAAGAATATCTTTGAGGAAACAACTCCTTATTCAACCTTTACTAATTAAACGAATAATAATAATAATAATAATAATAATAATAACAACAACAACAACAATTTATTTCTTACCCGCCTCTCCATCTGGATCAAGGCGGGGAACAACAACATGATAAAATACATAAAACTGATTAAAACATGACACATATTATTAAAATTGCATAAAAATCCTAAAACATCCTAAAAACATCCTTAAAAACATCCTTAAAAGCATGTATCTTTTTCTAGACATCGCTATATCAACGATTAGTCTTTGCACAATCATTTTAATTGATGGGTAAGTGGCAACGGTGGAGCTTTGACAGTCCCACCCCTCCTCTCCCCTCACACGGCCCTTTTCACTGTGAGTGATGGACTTAAAATCAGCATTTTCTTTTTAGATAATATCCAAGTAGCCTTGCCAATTAGTTTTTTCAATGGCAGTGACCCAGAATTCATTGTGAACCTACTTCTTTCTTTTGAGCGTCTTCTCTTTAATAGAATCCCTATTTTGTATTTGTTCACCTGTCCAAATGTTTAAAGCATTGACCATTTTCTCTTGTGCCTCAGTGGGCATTTCATAACCAGGCCTCTTTTCTTGCTTTGAGGGAGGTGAGTCATGAATTTCTCCAGAGCCACCTTAGCAATTCCGATACAGCAAAATCAGCCGTTTTTCTTAAAATCCGTGAGAGCCCCACTTGCCAAAACTGATGAGGCCTGAGAGATCCCTGCAGCCTCCCTTTTCAGGTGCAGCATCCCTCCGAAGAAGGCCAGGTGCTGGGGCAGCGGGGGAAGCTAGACAAAAGAACTGTGAGCCCCCTGCCCTATTTGTGGATCCCCCAGGAGGGCATCTGTCTGGCTGTAGAGGGAAAGATGATACTGGCGTTGGTCCACCCAGGAAACCCTCCTCCGTTTCTGGATCTCTCTCAGCCTCTCTTTTCATCTCTCTCACACTTCATCCCGTCATCTCTCTCACACTTCCTTTCTTCTTTCTCTCCAGTTCAGCCCATAGTCTCCGTCTCCCCCACCAAGGAAGAGCCCCCTTCCCCCCCCTCCTGCTCCTGCAGCGAGTTTCTACCCCCTGGAGATTGAGATCAAGTGGCTGAAGAACGGGAGGGGTCTTGTATGGAGAGGAGCTGAGGAACGGGGACTGGACCTTCCAGACCCAGGTGATGCTGGAGACGACGCCTGAGCACGGAGATGTCTACACCTGCCGAGTGGAGCACGCCAGCCTGGAGACGCCCATCACCGTCCAGTAGGGTAGGATTCCCCCTTGCTCCCTCCTTTCCTTCCCTTCCAATCCTGAAAAGAGGGTGTGGATTCTACATTCCTGCATCATCTCTGCATTCCTGCAGAGAGACCCCCCCCAAAAAACTTCTCAGGAGGTCCCTCAAGCTGCTGAAGGTTCTTAACGAGAGCCAAAGTCTGGAGCTGTGGCACCTTCCTGATGATCTCCTAGGAGTTCCTGTAGTTTTGATGATGATAATTCATCTAGTGCCAACAGTGTGCAATGCACTTGTCAAAGTCATCAAATAGTAGAGTTGGAAGGGGCCTCGTACCGCTCTAACAGTCAGGAAGCTTTTCCTGATACCCAGCCAGAATCTGGCTTCCTGTCACTTGAGCCCATTATTCCGTGTCCTGCACTCTGGGGCGATGGAGAAGAGATCCCGGCCCTCCTCTGTGTGACAACCTTTCAAGTATTTGAAGAGTGCTGTCATGTCTGCCCTCCGTCTTCTCTTCTCCAGGCTAAACATGCCCAGTTCTTTCAGTCTCTCCGTTGATCATCCGGACACTCATTGCTTCGCATGTTGTCTGGTGGGCAAGAGCAGCCGAAAGCACCCTGGCCACTCTGCTGCAGCCGGCCTGCTGGCAGAAGACTAGGAAGACCGAGGGAGGGCGGAGCAACGGCTGGCTGGAATGTCACTCAAGCGACATACTTGACGGGACCCTCAGCTGCTCAACGGCGGTGGGTCAACATGTCGTCTGGGGAGTTCCTGTGCAATAACACACTGTCAGTTGACTCTTCCCCCCTCTGTTGCCTAAAGTGTCGTCCGAACGCGGCCACTCTGGAGTCTGAGGAGAGGTCAGCAGTGTGGGCTGGAAAAGACCCTCCCTGGGTGTAGCGCATGGAATGGATCCTCCCTTTGAAACCAGGAGGCTGAGAGGCCAAACCTGCCCCTGATCCCTCTGCTCACGTGGGGCTCCTTGTCTTTCCCCTCCCACAGAGCCACGGAGGTCGGATTCTGCCAGGAGCAAAGTGTGGATTGGGGCCGTGGGGGCCGTGCTGGGTGTGGTCTTTGTGGCGGTGGGACTCTCCCTCTCCCTGAAGAGGAAGAAAGGTAATTGTGTGTCTGTGAGTCCCTGTTCAGATGACACACTATAACATGCTGGTTAATCAGTTTGGGCTAACCATGAGGGCTTCGCTTATTGTGTGCAAGGCGTTTGCCTGACCATGGTTGCTGTATAAACACATTCTAACCATGTGGTAATGGAGTGTGTCTCTGACCCTGTTCAGACGACACGCTAAGCCACGGTATCATGAGCGTGTCATGTGAACCATTCCTAGCCATGGTGGCCAGATAACCACGGTTTAAACACACTCACTATCCATTTGCTGCAAAAGGGTTAGAGGCCTAACCATGACTTAGCATGTCCTCTGAATAGGCCCAGTGAGGTGTTGGTGGTAATCACTTCCCCCAAAGTGTTGTCTGAACAGGGTGTGTGTGAGAGGAATGGGTGGCACCAGAGAAACAATGTTTGGGGGTGGGGACCAAGGAATTTTGGGTGGGGGCTGCCCCTCTCCTCCCTCTCCGCTTTGTCTCCCATCAGAAGCTGCCCAGAATTTGCCTGCTTCTGCTCCCCCAGGATTCACCTGGATAAGACCCTTCTAAAAGTTTGGGGCCCTGATCCAAGGAGAGTGAGCGCCCTGCTCCCCTCCTAGCATAGTGGCTAAAAGATGGAACACTGACTCTGGAAGCCCCCAGTTCGAATTCTGCCTCTGTCATGAACTCACAAGGTGGCCTTAGGCAAGCTGCTCACTCTCAGCCTCCATCCCCCCACCTTGCAAGATGGGGGAGAATAACACTGGCTTACCTTACAGGGTTGTTGTTGTAAGGGTGACAGCTGGGTAATGCATGTGAACCACGTTGAATGGTTCAAAGGGCTGTGGAAATGGGAAGAGTTATTACAGCCTGTCCTGACTTGCCGTGACTCTCCAGGGCCTTGGCCTGGGACAGAGCGATCACCTTCCCCATCACTTACCGGCGCCTGGCCTTCTTCCTTCCCTGGAAATGCCGGGATGGAACCTGGGCAGACGGATGTTCTGCAAACAAAGTAGGAGTGGGAAACACCGAGCTGCGGCCCCTCCCCAAAATTCATAGTTGCACAGATGTTACACAGGTTTACAGGGGAGTTGTTGACCACTGGGAGGGGGCGCTTGTGCTTCAATGCCATCCCATCTGCCAGGATGACTGGAGTCCTCTGAGGAGGGTTTGATTGGAAAGACACCCCCCCCCCTTCAAGGAGAGGTCAATCATGGATTTTATTTGGGCAGAGAAAAGAGTTATGAGAGGTCTGTGCTTGATGAGGTAGTTCAGGTCCTAGGAGGGGAGGGTGTCATTTTGACACCCCCCCGATAAACAACAACACGACTCCTCCTTCGATGTAACTGTGTCTCCACCTCTCTCTCTCTCTCTCTCTAGCACCATCCATCCAACAACCGGCAGGTAAGGTCTCTCTCTCCCCCTCCTCCCCCTATTCCTCATGATGGCTTTTATCCTGCCTTTCCAAAAACATTTGTCCAAAGCAGCTGACCGATATTTCCAAATGACCCCACAAAGCCCATGTCCAGAGTGCAGCCCCTCTGCAGCTTCTGAGAGCAGCAGCTCCGTTAGTCCCTTGCAGAGGAAGCAACCAAGCATCCTGTGACACTTTGAAGACTTGCAGATTTTGTGGTGGCAAAACCTTTTATGGACAGAGCCCACTTCCTCAAATGCATTAGGAGATCTACAGAAAAAATTAAAAATGGAGATATGGAAAATAAAGTAAGATTGAGGGGCCCAAAGGAATTGAAATTGAGGGCTGCTTTGAGCAAAACTCTCCTGTATCCAAGCACAGTGATACTTCACAGCCACAAGAAGTTGGGGCAACGCAGCCTTCCTGGTTTCATTGTGTTAATTGAACACTTCCAAAGGGGGAGATACATCCTTGATCTCCATTAAGACTTTTAAATAATACCATCAAACTGCTGATGATTCTACTTCAGATGTGTCATTCTGAGGGCTCCCTTTAGAATTGAGCTGTCAAAATATAACAACCTTTGGATCAGAATCAAGACTGTCCAAGGACGTTGATGTGGAGCCCCCCCCCTCACCTGGCTGCAGCCCCCTGCCCTGCATAGCAGGCCTTACTGAAAGGTCCATTGGTCATTCTAAGTGACTTGTTGGTGACCTGTGAGGGGCTGCAGTGTGAAAGGGGGGATGAGATGGGAAAGACCCTGGGCCAGTCCATATTCCTGATGCTCTTCACTTCCTACACACAATCCAAGTATGAACTTTCCTATTAATTTATCAGTTTTATTATACATTTTCATCTCTCCTCCCTTTTCCCTCCCAGCCCTCATCAGCTAGACCTTCCACCTCTGAGTCCCAGCATGGAAAACAACTCTTTTGAAAGCTACTGGAGCTCTTCCCTTCTTTCCTTGGAAGATGCAACACTGAAGGGGGTTAAAAAGAGACCCTGCAGCCTGGACTTTCTCCTCCTGCTACGAAGTCCTTGTTCCTGTTTCTCTTCACATGTTTCTGGTTTTTCTTTTGTGGTGGGGATTCATCCTGCCAAGTGCTGAGAAGAGCCTGCTCGTTCCCTGGATTTGTGATCAGGAGCAGAGAACTGGTTAGAGTCTCTTCCTCTCCTGGCAGGACCATCAATCCCGGGTCAACTGTCTGAATGAGTTCATCCCTAACGGCATCCTGAATCCCTGAGACATGCAAGCGGATTCCAATCTAAGTTGATGGACTGCGAATTAAAATGCCTATTGCCTGTTGCTTGAGTTGCAGGAAATCACAAGGTTGAGCCGACTGGCATTGGGAGGAAAAGTCACCACCCCTTTTGGGGAGGGGCCGTAGCTCCGTGGTAGAGTCCTTGCTGAGAATGCAGAAGGTCCCAGGTTGAGTCTCCAGCAGCAGCTCCAGGCAGGACTGGTTGGACCAGGAGTTGGCATTTTAGTGCCCTCCAGGTGTTTTCAACTACGATTCCCACAATCCCTGCTGGCTGGGGCTTATGGGAATTGTAGTCCATCTCATCTGGAGGGCACCCTCCCCACCAAGCAGACATTGATCTAGACAGACCAGGGTCTGACCGTGTGGAAGACTGCTTTCTATGTGCTGTTGTAGCCTGAAGACTACAATTCCTATCATACCCAGCCAGAACAGCCATTGGGGATGATGGGACGTATAGCACGGCACCTCTTGAAGGCACCAGGTTGTGAAAGTGTTTTTTTATCGTTCCTAAAAGTTCGATCATTTATCCCTTTTCACTTTGATTAGAAAGGAACAGTTTTCAGTATTCATATTAGAAGCAAACTTTCTAATAAAAAACAGTACTTTTTATGGTGAAGAGCCATGTATGTGTCTTGGAGCCCAACAGGATTTGTACTTGAGAAAAGGTCCTTGAGAAAAAATTCCAGCCTCTTGCCAGTCTTCTATAAATTCTCCTTTCTCCATCACAGTTCATCTAAAAATGTCCAATTCTTCTCTTATAAAATTTTTAAACTTATCCCAAATCTTTTCCCCTTTTTCCTTTTTATTTCTCCCTTATAACATCATCACAGCAATTTTAAACTTATAACCTCCACACATTTTTCTATCTAAGTCTTCAATTATTTCAATCCTTTTATAGAAATGCACAATACTTATTGCTTCATTATTTAACTTGCCAAGTTACTATTTCCCTTTCCGATTTCACCCATCTCATGTTGATTCTTAAACAATGTTTATTCCTTTTAACTCCTAACAGCTTTAAATCTATTCTTATTCATGTTATAGGTATATTTTTTTAAAAAAAAGAAAAAAAATCCCCATCTTTTATCCCTCTAATAAAAGAAGACAAAAAAACACGCCCAACAAGCGCCCAGAAAAATTCGCCTTATTCTTGCAGGTCACATCTCCAATCTTTTGATGTTAATCCCTCTCAAGGAAAATATTGCCAGACTCTCCAAAGTCTCTCCTGTAAATTCCACCTTTCTCCGTAACAGTTCCAAACAGTCTCCTGCATCTCCCAGATCTCAGCTCCAGTTTTTTTATGTTGATCCGTCTCAAAGAAAACATTGCCAGTCTCTTCAAGGTCTCTCCTGTAAATTCCACCTTCTCCGTAACAGATCCCAGCAAAACCCTGCGTCTCATAAGTACATCTCCAGTCTTTTGATGTCAGTCCGTCTCTTCTACCATTCTCCGTCAGCTCCAATCACAACTCTTCGTCTCAAAATGGCCACGTTTTTCCTGTGTTTTCCACCATGTTTATCCTTCTCTATCCTACTCTGTCCACCATTTTAATGCGCAGTTTTAAAAAGCACTTTTTCCTTAATTACTTTCTCACAACAGTCAATTTTCTTCTAAAAATCCTCAATCCATAAATGTTTCTCTCAAACAACAAATGACCCACAGCTGTACTTTTCTTTAAAGAAGATAAATTAACTCACCAGCTGGATGATGTGTAAAAAAACACATTTCTTTATTTCTACGAACTTGACATTATCCAATTAATTACTCCAGCAGTGACCTCACTCTTCACTCCCAATGCTTTTCTCCATTGAAAGAATAAAAGCTAATCAATCTTGTAGGTAATTTTCCCCAATGCAAGTCTATGGGAAAAACTCCAAAAATGGCGGACGATCCAAAAATCTGACGTCCGATATTTGGATAAGGTCCGATCTGATCCGAGGGACCTCCGATTTCGTCCTGGATAATCCAGGACAATGTCGGAGGTCACGATCCGATCCGGGGGGTCCCTGCACATCCCTACTTCTCACCAGTGTGGGTCCTGTGATGACGTTTAAGGCCCGCGTGATCAGTGAAACTCTTCCCACACTCTAAGCATTTAAAAGGCTTCTCACCAGTGTGGGTCCTGTGATGGGAGTCAAGGTGTGAGCTCCGACTGAAACTCTTCCCACACTCTAAGCATTTAAAAGGCTTCTCGCCTGTGTGGATCCTGTGATGGGTGTCAAGGTGTGAGCTCCGACTGAAGCTCTTCCCACACTCTAAGCATTTAAAAGGCTTCTCGCCAGTGTGGATCCTGTGATGGGTGTCAAGGTTTGAGCTCCGACTGAAGCTCTTCCCACACTCTAAGCATTTAAAAGGCTTCTCACCAGTGTGGGTCCTGTGATGATGTTTAAGGCCCACGTGATCAGTGAAGCTCTTCCCACACTCTAAGCATTTAAAAGGCTTCTCGCCTGTGTGGATCCTGTGATGACGTTTAAGGCCCACGTGATCAGTGAAGCTCTTCCCACACTCTAAGCATTTAAAAGGCTTCTCGCCTGTGTGGATCCTGTGATGGGAGTCAAGGTGTGAGCTCCGACTGAAACTCTTCCCACACTCTAAGCATTTAAAAGGCTTCTCGCCTGTGTGGATCCTGTGATGGGTGTCAAGGCTTGAGCTCTGACTGAAGCTCTTCCCACACTCTAAGCATTTAAAAGGCTTCTCGCCTGTGTGGATC
This sequence comes from Anniella stebbinsi, assembly GCA_029215795.1. Classification (NCBI taxonomy): domain Eukaryota; kingdom Metazoa; phylum Chordata; class Lepidosauria; order Squamata; family Anniellidae; genus Anniella; species Anniella stebbinsi. The sequence goes on from JARDYH010000005.1 coordinate 187,194,383, forward strand.
CTGTGATGGGTGTGAAGGCTTGAGCTCCGACTGAAACTCTTCCCACACTCTAAGCATTTAAAAGGCTTCTCGCCTGTGTGGATCCTGTGATGGGTGTCAAGGTGTGAGCTCTGAATGAAACACTTCCCACACTCTAAGCATGTAAAGGGCTTCTCACCAGTGTGGGTCCTGTGATGACGTTTAAGGCCCACGTGATCAGTGAAGCTCTTCCCACACTCTAAGCATTTAAAAGGCTTCTCACCAGTGTGGGTCCTGTGATGACTTTTAAGGCCCGCGTGATCAGTGAAGCTCTTCCCACACTCTAAGCATTTAAAAGGCTTCTCGCCTGTGTGGATCCTGTGATGGGTGTCAAGGTGTGAGCTCCAACTGAAGCTCTTCCCACACTCTAAGCATTTAAAAGGCTTCTCGCCTGTGTGGATCCTGTGATGGGTGTCAAAGTTTGAGCTCCGACTGAAACTCTTCCCACACTCTAAGCATTTCAAAGGCTTCTCGCCTGTGTGGATCCTGTGATGGGTGTCAAGGTGTGAGCTCTGACTGAAGGTCTTTCCACACTCTAAGCAGGTAAAGGGCTTCTCACCAGTGTGGATCCTGTGATGACTTTTAAGGCCCGCGTGATCAGTGAACCTCTTCCCACACTCTAAGCATTTAAAAGGCTTCTCACCAGTGTGGGTCCTGTGATGACTTTTAAGGCCCGCGTGATCAGTGAAGCTCTTCCCACACTCTAAGCATTTAAAAGGCTTCTCGCCTGTGTGGATCCTGTGATGGGTGTCAAGGCTTGAGCTGTGACTGAAACTCTTCCCACACTCTAAGCATTTAAAAGGCTTCTCGCCTGTGTGGATCCTGTGATGGCTGTCAAGGTTTGAGCTCCGACTGAAGCTCTTCCCACACTCTAAGCATTTAAAAGGCTTCTCGCCTGTATGGATCCTGTGATGGGCGTCAAGGCTTGAGCTCCGACTGAAGGTCTTTCCACACTCTAAGCAGGTAAAGGGCTTCTCACCAGTGTGGATCCTGTGATGGCTGTCAAGGTGTGAGCTCCGACTGAAACTCTTCCCGTTCTCTGAACATTTATAGGGCTTCATGCCGTTGTGAATTCTTTCGTGCAGCGTCCCATGAGCTGTAAGACGAAACCCAAGAGATGGTTATTTCAATTATCCGAATAGCTGCTGATAATCAAGACAACTGACAAGTAGAATGGCTCACAGAGTCATTATTTTATTAGTTACATTGTTGATAGGTGACCTTTTCGGGCATAGCGGCGTGATTTGCACATCACACAGCAAAGAAAACAGCTCTGGGTAACCCTGAGCAAGCCGGTGTGTTCTAGCATGATTGCTCTTTCGTGGCTCCTCTGAGCAGCTGGAAGAACAAGAACAAACCCTTGGTTGATGAGCGTGGCTAGTGGGGGGAGGGAGGCGGGAGGCAAGCCAGGGTTCCATGTTCGAGCATCATGCGAACCAAGCCACGGATGAACGAAGTGGAAGAAGTCAAAATAGGTTCACTAACTCTTCACAACCCTGCATTTAAAAAATCTCTGGGTGACTGTGAGGTTCATGCCCACCACCAGTCCTTAAAAGGTGGCAGACAGGAATATGTAAAAAGTTAAAACAGAATAAACTCATCGTAAAAGCCAGGCAGCAGGTCTGGTTAAAGAAAAGGAATTCACAACCAAGCTGACCAGGACTGTCGACAAGGATATGGTGTGGAGAACGTGGAAAGATCAAAGGAAGGACTTCTTCACACAGCCCATGTTTCAACGATGGAATTCACGGCTACACGATATGGTGGCCACCAGTTTGCCTGGCCTTAAAAGGGGGTTGTAGGAATTCCTGGAGGAGAAGGCTATGAAGGGCTCCTAGCTCAGATGGCTAAGTGCAACCTCCAGTATCAGAAGCAGGAAGCCTGCATAAACTGGTTGCTGGGGAACATGGGTGGGAGGGTACTGTTAGACCATGTCCTGCTTGTGGGTCCCTGGTTGAAAGCTGTTTGGCCACTGTGTGAATAGAAAGCTGCACTGAATGAATCCTGGTTCCAGCCCAGTATCAGGACTCTTCTGACGTTCATTTTTCTATTCTTTTTCTTTTATTTATTTATTTATTTATCAATTAAAATACAATGAAATCAAAAGAAAAAAAAACCTTCCCATTACTTATTGAATGCAGAGTTTTCCTTCTGACATCTTTTATTTTCATTTTCTTATCCAAGGTGATATATTAAATTTCCATTTCAGTTATTAATCATCTGCTTTTCATGAGTCCTACAAATTTCTGTAAGCTTCTACCAAAGTCATTCTATTTGATTCCTTTTTCATATAGTCTATATATTTTTGCCAATCCACCCTGAAAGTATCTCTTTTCTTTATTCCTCTATGGATTCTTAACTTCTGTGTCAACTTTTCCTTTGTTGCTATGTCCCAAATTTTCTTTTTCCACAAAGATACTGTCAGAATCCGAGCTGTCTTCCAATTTCTTGTAATTAATTGCCTTGTGACTGTCAACAAACAACCAATTCATATTTTTCTTTTATCTCTCTGTTTTCTTTAACAAACACATCCAGTAAAGCTAGCTCTGTTACAAATCTCCTGACCAGCAATTTTTCTTATTTCTTGAAAAACCTTATTCTGAAACTTCCTGACCTTCCTACATTCCTACCACATACGAATTTGAGCTCCGTTGATTTCACATCCTCTCCAGCATAAGGGTGATAGATACACTCTGACTGAATTTTGCCAGTTTCATGGGTTTCAGATACCACTTCCGCACTAATTTTAGCGCACCTTCTCTTATTCTTGTAGAGATTGTTTGAAAGGGGAATCTGTCAAAACGTTTTTCTCTTACGTTCTTATGATCTAATGGTTGCTGGTTCCTACAGATGCTGAGAAACTCAACAAGTTTGAACTTCCCCATTCAAGTTCCTGGGATAGGTCAGCTGCTCGAGTGACCAAGACTCTTTTCATGACAATCCCAGGAAGGAACCTGGACTCCAAAGTCTCAGTTTCCTCCAAGACTCTTTCTGGCATTTAGAGGCCTCCATCTACTCCCAGGACTTGGCCCAAAAAGGCCGGTCAGGAACTGGGAGAGAACTGAGCGATCTCTCAAAGGGTCTCCTCAGTCCTAAAGACCATACCTGCTGACGTCTCTCCTTCCTCGGCAACCTCAGGGAACGGATCTTCCCCTTTTCGTTCCTGCCAGGAGAGGAGATCTGGGCTGGGAACAGGGAGGCCTTTGGAAGAAGGCAGGAAGAGAGACGTTCCTTCCTTCTGGCACTTCACCCTGTCACAAACATCCGGAGCATATCTGAAGCCTCTCCTCTCTATAGCAGCCCTAAAAAGGTTCAAAAGAAGGAGGCCCCTTCTCACCCTCCCTGCCATCCTCAAAATGCAGGAGAGCACCACAACTCAGGGGAAAACTGGAGATTGTGGGGGGTGAGGGGAGCCAGGGGGTTCCTCCTACTGTTGAGATGCTCAGATCCACAGGGTCATCTGGATCACAAGCCGAGACAGGCCAAGAGGGCACAGCTGTGCTGCAGAGCCGGGAGGTTTCGTTTTACGTCAATATATTGGGGGTTTTGGTGTCCTAGTAGATTTTAAAGTCAATTTCTGGTGCTTCAGGTCCTCGGGCATTTAATATAAATCTGTTTCTGGGGTTGGAGAGGCTTTTATAGTTATATATATACTATATATTGCTGTTTTAAATTTGTATTTTAATCTGTATTAATTCCTGCTGCTTGGTTTTATTCTGGTTGTGTTTTTATATTGTATGTTATTTTGTGTTTTTATATTGTGGCTTGTTTTATATTTTTAAAATGATTTCATGGTTTTAATTTTTGTGAACTGCCCAGAAAGCTTCGGCTATGGGGCGGTATAAAAATGCTATATTTATATAATTTGGCAGAGGGGTTCTTTACATAATTTTAAAAAACCAGTTCCTGGCACGGTGGGTCCTTGCACATATTTTAAAATCAATGTGTGATGCTGTGAAGGGCGCGTCCTTTTAACAACTGCACCCCAACAGTTACCTGTACACTTCAATACCTCTATAATGCAGTAGCGTAAATGCAGCCCAGCTCCTTAAGAAGGAAATGGGACTCACACGATCCTGGGCTGGTTCCACACCCTGTGCAGGCAGCCTTAAAAGAACCTCATTAGGCAATCAAGGGAAATAAAGCAAGCCGAAGCAAAGGGAAGCAGGTTTTAGCACAGCAATCCGAGTTATTCAGACTCACATGCAAGCACAATATGGGGTGTGGAGTGAGCTGAAGCCCCTGGGCCAGTGGGGGGCTACGGAGAGGGTCCCCTTTGATTGCAGATGTGACTCCTCTCTGCCGTCTTTGGCCTCCTCCACACGAGACGTTTAATGAGCCTTGAAGGCTCATTATAAATTTTACCTCCACACCAGCGGAGCGCAAAACGGGCGTACAGGCGCGTTATCTCCCCGATAATGCGCATTTTCGAATGCGCGTTAAATAGCGACTTTTATTTTTCTCCGGCCATTAAAGCGCATTTTCGCCATGTGAACAAGCGATTATGCACATTAACGTCTTCTAAAGCGCTTTTTGGACATCAATTAATGCGCTTCGCCGCCTCTCGCCGCCTCCCGTGCAGAGGGATTAGGCGTAAATGCGCCTCCGCGATAATGCGCATAATCCCCGAACCGGGCGCAAAAGCGCATCCTTGTGGAGGGGGCCAGTGTCGAAGGGACCAGTTCTGATCCTGGGAGTCCTCTGGGTCCCACCCTTGGTGGCTCCTGACCTGAGCACTCCTCCTGCCGAGGGTGCTGCCTCTCCATGCGTCCCCTGGCTTGCACTGGGCTGCTCCTGCCAGGATTTAGCCCACCCCACCCCCCTTCCTCAAGAGCTCTTCCTCCTCCTCCTCCTCCTCCTCCTCCTCCTCCTCCTCCTCCTCCCAGGGCTCGGTCAGTCCGGCTGCTGAGTTTCCCGCACGTCACCTCCGTCTCCTGCTTCAGCTCAAGCAAGGCAGGGAGAGGAAGCGACGCCTCTGCTCACATCGCCCCTGTGGAAGAGATGGCTGAGTCCATGGGGCGGAGTCCTCACTCGGAGAAGAAAGCACAGACCCCCACCCAGCCCCAGCCCCAGCGCCAGCTTGTTCTGCCTGGGAGATGAATGTTAGAGGACAGAGGTTGCATCACAGGCTCTTCTCCCCTTGCACGAGGGAAACTGAACTGATGCATTTGCACAGGAGAATTTCCAATGAGGAAACATTTGTATATCATTGCAGGGCTACTCCCGTGAATGAGAGTGTTGAGCTACAAATTGGGGATTGCCCTGCGAATTAAAGTTAAGAAATCTACCAATGAAGCTACCGCAATATTCTGCCTCTGGAGAAAAGAAAGGCCCTTTGGGACGGACCCAATGAAAAGTTCCAAGCTAGAAATCCATGTTTCTGTTTCTTGCATTCATCTGTATTGGATATTTGTTACGTGTTTGTATCATTGAATGCTTAATAAAGACACGTTTGTTCAAGTCCTATCTTTGCAAGTTTCATTGTGATGACGCCCCGTAGGACCCACACGAGTAGAATTCAGCATATATTGATATCAGCGAAAGGCAACCAGAACCAGCTATTTCCTGTTGAGATTGCTGGGGAGTGGAGGCTGGTGCCTCCCATTCCAGTGGGGCTGCAAATCCATTCCAGGCTTCAGTCCCATATAAAATGTACAAGTTTAAAACTGCAATATCAAAGCTGAAAACTACAACCAAAATAAAAAAAACCCTAGCACCGACAGAGAGGTTTAAAATACAACAAGAGATTTAAGACAACAGAGCTCACGTGCATTATCACCGGAATAGTCAGAAAATGAGTTTTATTCATTTACTAGATTTATATGGTGCTACATATCTCCAATAGAGTCTAGTGTGGTGCACATAGGAATAAAACATTAAAAAGAAAGAAGATCAAAAACAGCAAATTACATTTGAAAAGGGGCAGCTCCTGACAACAGCCAAGCTGCTGCATTCAGCACAAGCTCCAGCCTCTGGAGCAGCCTTAAGGGCAGCCCCACAGAGAGCAATTTGTAGTAGTCTAGTCTTGAGGTTACGAACGCCTGGACCGCTGTGGCCAAGCTATCCCTGTCCAGAAGAGGCTGCTCATGTCCATTCATTCTCTATCGTTCCTGGTGGGGTGTGTGGAAGAAACCGAGTCCACTTCTGCGTTGGGGTTTCAGAAGACGCTTCGAGAGCTTTTATAGGCAACGCAACACAGCTGGGCTGGAGAGTCTGTCCAAAAGCACAGAAACTCATGAAGAACGCACAAAGGGTTCTCTTAGAGATTATTATTATTATTATTATTATTATTTATTACACTTATATACCGCCCCATAGCCGAAGCTCTCTGGGCGGTTTACAAAAATTAAAAAGATTGAGCATTAAAAAGACCCTATACAAAATTTAAAACCGTAAACATAAAACAGCTATCATTAAAACACTTTAAAACATTTTAACTGTTAAGCCTGGCCATAATGTTAGATCAAACATTAGGAAACAAATTAATCATAGGCACATTTTCCAAATCTGGCCTGAGGAGCACAAGATCAGGCCTTTTGGCTCTGCAAGTTCACGTATTTCTCGCAATAATCAGCAGGGTGAGTTAGCTGCTCTTACAGGTGTATCTCTCCCAACATTCTCTGTAACTTGCAAAATTGTGTCCTTGAGCGGGTGGTTGCAGGCCAGCTCCAGGCACTCTTGGATGAGACTGATTATCTGGATTGATTTCAGTTGGGTTTCAGGCCTGGTTTTGGCACGGAAACAGCCTTGGTCGCCCTGTATGATGACCTATGTCAGGAGAGGGACAGGGGGAGTGTGACTCTGTTGATTCTCTGGTTGACACCGGGCACTGGGGCCGCACACATTCTCAGTGACCCTAGGGCAGGATGGCACAATTTGCAGGAGATGTATGCAGGTCTCGGGACTGCTGGCCTGAGGCAGGAACACACGGCTGTGCACAACAGGTCGTGGTTGGGTGTGATGGCAGCAGGCCAGAGCCGGTGTCAGTGACTGCTGTTCCCGGTGCTGGTAGGGTAGCACAGGCCTCTGGCACGTCCAGTAGTCTGGCAAATAGTGGCATCGTGGCCAGTGGCGCGATACCTGCGCCCCTTGGTGATGCTGGTGGTGGCGAGCTTACCTCAACTGCTGGTGCAGCAGCATGTGCTGCGGTGTGGTTGGGTCCGGCTGGCACCATGTCATCGGGGACAGACCCATTTCAGGGTGTTGAGTGGGGGGCCATGCCATCAGGGAGCACGGCTGCTCCGCTGGGGTATCACCTTCTGCTCAGTACAAAGGAAAAGATTTGGACAGGTGACTATGTATATGTTTTTGCCTTGCTTTTCCATGAACTGGAAAGCAATGACAAGGAGAAAAGTGTGGAGAAAAAGGTGGAGAGATTAAAGAAGAAGAGGGTGGCGAGAACTTGGGCTAATTGGCTGCCCGGTTTTCTGATTTACATGGGCGTTATACTGCAACGCTTTCCGGGTAAAGGGGGTATATTGATTAAATATCTCGATATCATATATCGAGCATATTCAGAGTATGAGGGTGGAGCTTGGATTTTATACGATGAGTCATTCTGCAGAAGAGTGGCCTTCGATCACGCTCTGAACTGGGATGCTTAAGATCAGGATTTATGGCTCTAGTACATGACTCCTGCAAGGCCGGGGGTGGGCGAGAGATCGGATAGTGGCCATATAGTGGACAAGTTGCCACCCGCCTCTACCATCAAGGGGAGTGCGGAGCAGGGGGTTCAATACCGTCAGCCCTGTTGGGAGTTTTCATCCCGTGGGATGTGCACGCGCTCCCCTTGCTGGTACAACACGAATGCTCGATTTGTGCCGGGTGTCACCCAGCGTCGAGCTGTCCACCAGGTAGGAATGGACGGGAAAATGGTAGAGGCGGGCAGGGACCCAGAAGGCAGAGAGGTCAACAGACTCCTGCAAAAGGGGCCCAGCCCGATCAAAATCGGCCCACTTAAAAGGCTCCTGGCGCAATATCCGAAACGTCAGGATGCAGCATATTTGGAGGAAGGTTTTACCTACGGTTTTTGCATTCCGTTTCAGGGTCCCAGGTTAGCATCCATGTCACGGAATCAAAAATCCATCCAATGGATGGAAAATTTGGTTCGGCAAAAGATAGACAAGGAAGTGCTATCAGGGAGAGTAGTCGGCCCGTATGTCAGGCCGCCACTGCCGCGGTTGAGGGTGTCACCTTTGGGCATTGTACCAAGAAGACACCGGGGGAGTACAGATTAATCCATAATCTGTCTTTCCCAAAAGGGGCGTTGGTGAATGATGCTATTCCTGATCACTTGTGCTCAGTTGAATACGCATCATTCGATTCATCCGTCGCCATGGTGAGGAGGCAGGGAATGGGAGCCTTGATGGGGAAATGCGACATTAAGGCTGCATTTTGCTTGCTCCCTATACACCCGGAAGACTTTGATCTCCTGGGTTTTTGTTTTCAGGAACGGTTTTATGTGGACCAGGCCCTACCCATGGGCTGTTCCATATCCTGCGCAATGCTGTGAAGGGCGCGTCCTTTTAACAACTGCACCCCAACAGTTACCTGTACACTTCAATACCTCTATAATGCAGTAACGTAAATGCAGCCCAGCTCCTTAAGAAGGAAATGGGATTCACATGATCCTGGGCTGGTTTCACACCGTGTGCAGACAGCGTCAAAAGAACCTCATTAGGCAATCAAGGGAAATAAAGCAAGCCGAAACAAAGGGAAGCAAGTTTTAGCACAGCAATCCGAGTTATTCAGACTCACATGCAAGTACAATATGGGGTGTGGAGTGAGCCGAAGCCCCTGGGCCGGTGGGGGACTCCGGAGAGGGTCCCCTTTGATTGCAGATGTGACTCCTCTCTGCCGTCTTTGTCGAAGGGACCAGTTCTGATCCTGGGAGTCCTCTGGGTCCCACCCTTGGGGACTCCTGAGCTAAGCAGCACTCCTCCTTGTTGGGGATGGTACCTGGCCATGCGCCGCCCTGGATTTAGCCCACCTTCCCTTCCTCAAGAGCTCTTCCTCCTCCTCCTCCTCCTCCTCCTCCCAAGGCTGGGTCAGTCCGGCTGCTGAGTTTCCCGCACGTCACCTCCGTCTCCTGCTTCAGCTCAAGCAAGGCAGGGAGAGGAAGCGACGCCTCTGCTCACATCGCCCCTGTGGAAGAGATGGATGAGTCCATGGGGCGGAGTCCTCACTCGGAGAAGAAAGCACAGACCTCCCCAAAAAGGAGCCAGCTTGCTCTGCCTGGGAGATGAATGTCAGAGGACAGAGGTTGCATCACGAGCTCTTCTCCCCTTGCACGAGATAAACTGAACTGATGCATTTGCACAGGAGAATTTCCAATGAGGAAACATTTTTATATTATTGCAGGGCTACTCCCGTTAATGAGAGTCTTGAGCTACAAATTGGAGACTGCCCCGCGAATTAAAGTTAAGAAATCTACCAATGAAGCGACTGCAATATTCAGCCTCTGGAGAACAGAAAGGCCCTTTGGGACGGGCCCACTGAAAAGTCCCATACTAGAAATCCATGTTTTTCGTTGGACTTAGAAGGACTCATTGTTGCATTCATCTGTATTGGATATTTGTTACGTGTTTGTATCATTGAATGCTTAATAAAGACACGTTTGTTCAAGTCCTATCTTTGCAAGTTTCATTGTGATGACGCCCCGTAGGACCCACAGGAGTAGAATTCAGCATATATTGATATCAGCGAAAGGCAACCAGAACCAGCTATTTCCTGTGGAGATTGCTGGGGAGTGGAGGCTGGTGCCTCCCATTCCAGTGGGGCTGCGAATCCATTCCAGGCTTCAGTCCCATATAAAATGTACAAGTTTAAAACTGCAATATCAAAGCTGAAAACTACAACCAAAATAAAAAAAACCTCTAGCACCAACATAGAGGTTTAAAATACAACAAGAGATTTAAGACAACAGAGCTCACATGCATTATCACCGGAATAGTCACAAAATGAGTTTTATTTATTTACTATCTTTATATGATGCTACATATCTCCAATAGATTCTAGTGTGGTGCACACAGGAATGAAACAGTAAAAAGAAAGAAGATAAAAAACCAGCAAATTACATTTGTGAAATTTAAAACAAAGGACCAATACAAACAGTGGCTAATCAGTGGAGGAAGGCTTCCCGGAAAAGAGTTGTTTTCAAGAGTTGCCGGAAGTAGCCTAGTGTTGGCGTCTGCCTGACCACCAGGGTCAGGGAATTTGATCGCAAATTGTTTAGGGCTTTGCACACTACGGCCTTAAACCTGGCCCTGTAGCCATTAGGCAGCCAGTGCAGTTCCCTCATCAAAGGAGTGACATGCTGAAAAGGGGCAGCTCCTGGCAATAGCTCAGTTGCTGCATTCTGCACTAGCTCCAGCGTCAGCAGCAGCCTGAAGGGCAGCCCCATAGAAAGCAGCCTGTGCACCGCAGAAAGGCTCTTCACAGAGCTGGAAAAGGTGCAGCAAAGGGGGCCTGAGCAAGTCCCCTGTGAGGAAAGAAAGGGGTTTCATGGTTGGGGCTTTTGAGCAGAGATAGGTAAGGGGGGGGAGTGATTGAGGTGTAAAAGCTTCTGCCTGGTGTGGCCAAAGTAGGCAGGGAGACGTTCTTCTCCGTCTCCCATAATGCCAGAACCCAATGGGGGTGGGAGGGGGGCCTCCCATGAAGCTGAATGGTGGGAGATTCCGGACAGATGAAAGGAAGCCGGGTGAATGGGATGTAGTCAAAGGAGAAGGTGTGGACACGCGGCCACTCCCTTTGCCACGCTTAGAAGATTGTGAGTGGGCTGCAGGATGAGGCCCCTCCTCTCTCAGGAGATGCCCCCTGTCCCATCAGTCTGGAATCCAGTGTTGTGTTTCATGAGGACTAGCGTCACCTGTGGTTACCACCAGTGAGGCTCCCTGTGAGCTCTGGAAAGAGCCTCAGCTCCTGGGTCCTGGTTGGGGCTGGCAGGAGAGTCTGGAGCCAGAGCAGGGGGAGAAATGTGCAGCCTCCCCACCCCCACCCCGTTGGCTCCCAATAGTTGATCTTGTGATTTGCTGCATTTAAAACTGTGGATTGTTTTTAGCTGCTCTTGGCTTTGTTTGTTTGTTAGGTCTTCAATTAGAAAGATGGCGCATAAATTCCATCATAGTTCTAGTGGTGCAGAAAGTTTTGAGAATCTATGGAATCTGCTAGCGCAAGATGGAGGCTGAAGTTGGAGGGCTTTAGAAGGGGATTTGACAAATCCATGGAAGGAGACGGCCATGAATGGCTACTAGTCCTGATGGCTTTTGTGCCACCTCCAGTATCACAGGCAATACGGCTCTGGGTGGGGCTTTTCTTGAGCAACCATCCTGCCCCTCTTATAGGATTTTACAGAGTTTCAGATTAAAGTGACCTCCTTTTGCAGCCCTCCCTTGTTCTCCCACCTCCTTCTTCTGCCTTTCTTTCTCAGGAGGGTAAAGCCAGGAGCTCTCCATCTATTATTATTATTTATTTATTACATTTGTATACCGCCCCATAGCAGAAGCTCTCTGGGCGGTTTACATAGGATTAAAAACAATTAAAAACAATATACAAAAATTAAAACAGCAAAAACATACAACATACACACAATCTATACATTTAAAAACCACATCAACACTTCAAAAACTACCAAAACAAACCAAACCCAGGCTCCTGAGATATTGCCAAATGCCTGAGAGAAGAGGAAAGTCTTGACCTGGCACCGAAAATATAACAATGTTGGCGCCAGGCGGGCCTCGTCGGGGAGATCGTTCCACAATTGGGGAACCCCCTCTGAGTACCAGTTGTTGGGGAACATGGGCAGGGGGGTGATGTTGCGCTCCTGTCCTGCTCGTGGGCTTCCCGTTGAGGCCTCTGTGGGAACAGAGTGATGGACTAGGGAGTCCCTTGGGTCTGATCCTGCATCAGGGCTCCTCTTAGGTACTCATCATATGAGAGAAATGGAGTCAGGATTAGGCCTCTGCGCTTGTTTCAGGGAACAAGAAAGCAACACACGGTTGTTCCAGTTGCATGTGCTTAGGATTAGTCACAGGGACTGGGAACTGGGGGGTTGGGCCAACGTTTCCGGGGAGAAGGCCGGAGACTTTGGGGGCAGCAGTGGGAGACCTTCAGATGGGGCTTGGGACCTACAAGCCCCATAAAGTCCACAGAGATCAGAGGGGCTCCAGGCTGTCCTGGTTTTGAACTCCTATTTCAGCCACAATCAGCCCATAGCTGGTGAAAGGAGCCCACATCTGCCTGCGATTCATGGCTTTGCTTCCAGTTTGAACTGCCAGGTTGATATCCTTCAGGTGGGGGCTTTGCGTTCCCAATGGTCTCCTTATTCTGCCCCAGTAACAGACAGACCTTCCCTTATTTCCAGTTTAGAGCACAAGTCTGCAAGTGGGAATTCAGAAAGTATCCTGGGAATGATGATCCCCCCCTCCCTGTTCCTGGGGGTCCTTTATTGGAAGGGAGCCATTCACTCTGGAGTCTGAGGAGAGGTCAGCAGTGTGGGCTGAGAAAGACCCTCCCTGGGAGTAGCGCATGGAATGGATCCTCTCTTTCAAATCTGGAGGCTCAGAGGCCAAACCTGCCCCTGATCCTCCTGCTCACATGGGGCTCCTCCTTCTCCTCCTTCCACAGAGCCACGGAGGTCGGACTCTGCCAGGAGCAAAGTGTGGACGGGGGCCGTGCTGGGCGTGGTCTTTGTGGCCGTGGGACTCTCCCTCTACCTGAAGAGTAAGAAAGGTAATTGAGCGTGTGTGTGTGTGTGTGTGTGTGTGTGTGAGAGAGAGAGAGAGAGAGAGAAATGGGTGGCACTAGAAAAACTCTGTAGCTGCCCTGGAATCTCCCAGCTTCTGCTCCCCCAGGATCTGCCCTGGATAAGACCCTTCTAAAAGCTTGTGGCCTGATCCAAGGAGAGTGAGCCCCCTCCTTCAAGCGCAGTGGCTGAGAGACTGAGTGGTGAATTAGGAAGCCCCCTGTTTGAATCTCACCTCTGCCATGAAGTCACCGGGAGGCCTTGGGCAAGCCGCTCCCTCTCAGCCTCAGAGCTCCCAGCTGCAATAGCGGGATAATAAAACTGGTTTACTTTGCAGGGCTGTTGTCAGGTTTAGGACAGTTGAAAGCGCAATAGCAATGGGAAGGGTCCTTCCTGCCTCCTCTGACTGTCTAGGGCTCTCCAGGGAGAAGAAGACCCCTCCCCTCATCTCCTCCCTGGCATTCTTTCTGAATTGGAGATGCCAGGATTGAACCCGGGTGGATGTTGCATATGCCAGGGATCACTAAATGACAGCTCCCCTCCCATCCCCCAAATCCCCATGCAGGGAGTTCCACAGATCCTGCCCTGGTTCTCAGGGGAGTTTTTAACACCAGGAAGGGGGGAGAGCTTGTGCAGCTCTGGCTGGGCAGAGAAAGGAGTTATGAGAGGTTTGTGCTTTGAGGGGCACTTCAGGGCCCAGAGGAGGAGGAGGGTGTGGTCTTCATCCTCCCAAAAAACAGGACCATCCCTGCGTGGATTTAACTGTTTCTCCATCTCTCTCTCTCTCCCTCCCTCCCTCTTTAGCACCACCCATCCAGCAAGGAACTGGGCTAAATCTGTGCTATTGCTTCATGGCCGGGTTGAAGCGTGCTGAGAACTGCTAAGCTGCAGTTGTTAAAAGGATGTGCCCTTCACTGCATCACAACTAGATTTTAAAATAGATGCAAGGACCCACAGCAGCAGAAATTGAATTTTCAAAACATGCAAGGACCCATCATGCCAGGAAATGAGTTTTTAAAATTATGCAAATACCCCCTCTGCCAAAAAAATTGATTTTTAAACATAGGCAAGCCTCTCCAACACCAGAAAATGGTTTGAACGAAATGCCCAAGGCCCTGTCTGCATTTTACGATGAGTTTATTTGCTCTTAACTTTTTACATATTCCTCTCTGCCACCTTCTAAGGACTGGCGGTGGGCATGCACCTCACAGTCACCCAGAGATTTTTTACATGCAGGGTTAAGAGGAGCTAGTGACTGCATCTTGACCTCTTCCGCTTGGTTTATCCCTGGCTTGTCCCCCCCTCCCTCCCCCCACTAGCCACACTCATCAACCCTGGTTTGTTCTTGGTCCTCCTGCAGCTCGGAGGAGCCAAGAAAGAGCAATCAAGCCAGAACACAGCAGCTTGCTCAGGGTTACCAAGAGTTTTGTTCTTTGTGGCTTGATGTGCAAATGACGCCACTATGCCAGAAAAGGCCACCTATAAACATTGTAATCAATAAAATAAAACATCTCTGACCGACCCTAGTTGTAAGTTCTCTCAATTATTGACAGCTACTCTGATAATGGAAATGATTATATCTTGGGTTTCTTCTTTCAGCTGATGAGAGAGTGCATGAAAGAATTCACAAAGGCATGAAGCCCTAGAAATGCTTAGAGTGTGGGAAGAGTTTCAGATGCAGCTCAAGCCTTCACACCCATCACAAGATCCACACTGGCGAGAAGCCCTATACATGCTTAGAGTGTGGGGGAGCTTCACACATAACATGGGCCTTAAAAGTCATCACACAGTCCACACAGGTGAAAAGCCTTATAGATGCTTAGAGTGCAGGAAGAGCTTCCTTACCCAAACAAACCTTAAAAGCCATCAAAGAATTCATACAGGGGAGAAGCCCCATAAATGCTTACAATGCGGGAAGAGCTTTAGTCAGAGCTCACACTTGAATGTCCATTGCAAGATCCACACAGGGGAAATACCTGAGAAATGCTTAGCGTGCGGGAAGAGCTTCCAAGATTGCAATTGCCTGAAATCACATCAACGATCAGACACAGGAAGGAATCTTTTCAATCCTAGCAATGTAAAGAATCTGGGAAGATTTTCAAAGGGAGGACATCCTTTCCTTTTCAAAGAATCAAGCCCAGGAGGAAAGATCCTGAATTCAAACCAACCAACCATATTCAACCATATTCAACCTAAGAGATCCTTCATGTTCACTCAAAGACCAGTGTGTTCGGAAATGAGGCTCCGAAGGGCCGTGCTGGTGAGCTCTTTGGGCCTTCTGTGTGGCGTATGAGAGCCTGTGCTGCAGCTCTTTCCAGCTTCCCCACGACCGCGTTCGTAAACTCAAGACTGGATTACTGCAAACTGCTCTCTGTGGGGCTGCCGTTAAGGCTGCTGCTGACGCTGGAGCCTAGTGCAGAATGCTGCAGCTTGGCTGTTGTCAGGAGCTGCCCCTTTTCAGCACGTCACTCCTTTGATGAGGGAACTGCACTGGCTGCCTAATAGCTATAGGGCCAGGCATAAGGCCGTAGTGTGCAAAGCCCTAAACAATATGTGATCAAGGTACCTGAGAGAGTGCCTTCTCTCTTCCCACCCTGCTCAGTCACTGACGTTATTTGAGGACATGCTTCTGGTGATTCCACATGGACCTTTGGCCTGACTGGAGTCCACCAGGAGAAGAGACTTTAGCGTGGTGGCCCCTTCC
The DNA here is from genome assembly GCA_029215795.1 of Anniella stebbinsi. NCBI lineage: Eukaryota > Metazoa > Chordata > Lepidosauria > Squamata > Anniellidae > Anniella > Anniella stebbinsi. The sequence goes on from JARDYH010000005.1 coordinate 187,209,847, forward strand.
CTTTGGAACTCCCTGCCCCTGGAGGTCAGGCAGGTGCCAACACTAGGCTACTTCCGGCAACTCCTGAAAACAACTCTTTTCCAGGAAGCCTTCCTCCACTGATTAGCCACTGTTTGTATTGGTCCTTTGTTTTGAATTTCACAAATGTAATTTGCTGTTTTTTATCTTCTTTCTTTTTACTGTTTCATTCCTGTGTGCACCACACTAGAATCTATTGAAGATATGTAGCACCATATAAATCTAGTAAATAAATAAAATTCATTTTGTCACTATTCCTGTGATAATGCATGTGAGCTCTGTTGCCTTAAATCTATTATTGTATTTTAAACCTCTCTGTCGGTGCTAGGGTTTTTTATTTTGGTTGTAGTTTTCAGCTTTGATATTGCAGTTTTAAGCTTGTACATTTTATATGGAACTTATCCCTGGAATGGATTCGCAGACCCGCCGGAATGGGAGGCACTAGCCTCCACTCCCCAGCAATCTCCACAGGAAATGGCAGGTTTTGGTTGCCTTTCGCTGCCATCAATATATGCTGAATTCTACTCGTGTGGGTCCTACGGGGCGTCATCAGAATGAAACTTGCAAAGATAAGACTTGAACAAACCTGTCTTTATTAAGCATTCAATGATACAAAACATGTAATGAATATTCAATACAGATGAATGCAAGAAACAGAAACATGGATTTCTCGCATGGGACTTTTCATTGGGCCCGTCCCAAAGGGCCTTTCTTTTCTCCAGAGGCAGAATATTGCAGAAGCTTCATTGGTAGATTTCTTAACTTTAATTCGCAGGGCAATCCCCAATTTGTAGCTCAAGACTCTCATTCACGGGAGTAGCCCTGCAATGATATAAAAATGTTTCCTCATTGGAAATTCTCCTGTGCAAATGCATCAGTTCAGTTTCCCTCGTGCAAGGGGAGAAGAGCCTGTGATGCAACCTCTGTCCTCTGACATTCAGCTCCCAGGCAGAACAAGCTGGCTCCTTTTTGGGGAGGGGGGTCTGTGCTTCCTTCTCCGAGTGAGGACTCCGCCCCATGGACTCAGCCATCTCTTCCACAGGGGCGATGTGAGCAGAGGCGTCGCTTCCTCTCCCTGCCTTGCTTGAGCTGAAGCAGGAGACGGAGGTGACGTGCGGGAAACTCAGCAGCCGGACTGACCGAGCCCTGGGAGGAGGAGGAGGAGGAGGAGGAAGAGCTCTTGAGGAAGGGAAGGTGGGCTAAATCCAGGGCGGCGCATGGCCAGGTACCATCCCCAACAAGGAGGAGTGCTGCTTAGCTCAGGAGCCACCAAGGGTGGGACCCAGAGGACTCCCAGGATCAGAACTGCTCCCTTCGACAAAGACGGCAGAGAGGAGTCACATCGGCAATCAAAGGGGACCCTCTCCGGAGTCCCCCACCGGCCGAGGGGCTTCGGCTCACTCCACACCCCACATTGAGCTTGCATGTGAGTCTGAATAACTCGGATTGCTTTGCTAAAACGTGTTTCCCTTTGCTTAGGGTTGCTGTAATGCCCTTGATTGCCTAATGAGGTTCTTTTAAGGCTGCCTGCACAGGGTGCGGAACCAGCCCAGGATCGTGTGAGTCCCATTTCCTTGCTGCTTCTACAAGAGAGGTTTAAAGCTCTTTCAAGGCGCTTAAATTTTTTTACCTCTGCAAGGAGGGAGCGCAAATCGGGCGTAGAGGCGCGCTATCCCTCCGATTGTGCGCATTTTCGAATGCGCGTTAAATAGCGAGTTTTATTTTGCAGCGGGATGTGCTGCTGCTGCTGCTGCTGCTGCTCGCTCCCCCGCTCGGCTCCTGGCTTCCCTAGCCGGCTCCTCTGGCCCCGTCTTTTGCCTTCCTCGCCCGCCCACGTCCCTCGGCAGACTTCCCTCCCTCCGGTGACAACTCCTCCCGGCTCCCCTGAGCGCCCCCCCCCCCCGTTTCTTGCCTTTGCAGAGAGAAAGGCCGGCGGAGGACTCTCACTGCCCCCTCCGCTGCTCCCTGGCCAAGATCGGCTCCTGCCTCTGGGGGTCTTGCCTCCCCCCTCCCCTCTCCCTGCCTGCATCTCGTGCAGAGGTATTAGGGGTAAATGCGCTTCAGGGATGAAGCGCATAATCACTTAACCAGGCGCAAAAGCAAATCCTTGTGGAGGGAGCTGGGCTGCATCTACGCTACTGCATTATAGAGGTATTGAAGTGTACAGGTAACGGGGTGCAGTTGTTAAAAGGACGCGCCCTTCACAGCATCACACATTAATTTTAAAATATGTGCAAGGACCCACCGTGCCAGGAACTGATTTTTTAATTATGTAAAGACCTCCTCTGCCAAATTATATATCTAGAGAGAGAGAGAGAGAGAGAGAGAGCGCATTTTTATACCGCCCCATAGTCGAAGCTTTCTGGGCGGTTCACAAAAATTAAACCATGAAATCATTTTAAAAATATAAAACAAGCCACAATCTACAAACACAAAATAACATACAATATAAAAATACAACCAGAATAAAACCAAGCAGCAGGAATTAATACAGATTAAAATACAAATTTATATAAAAGCCTCTCCAACCCCAGAAACAGATTTATATCAAATGCCCGAGGACCTGAAGCACCAGAAATTGACTTTAAAATCTACTAGGGCACCAAAACCCCCAATATATTGACATAAAACAAAACCTCCCGGCTCTGCAGCACAGCTGTGCCCTCTTCGCCTGTCTCTGCTTGTGATCCAGATGACCCTTTGGATCTGAGCATCTCAACAGTAGGAGGAACCCCCTGGCTCCCCCCTCCCCCCACAATCTCCAGTTTCCCCCTGAGTTGTGGTGCTCGCCTGCATTGTGAGGATGGCAGGGAGGGTGAGAAGGGGCCTCCTTCTTTTGAACCTTTTTAGGGCTGCTATAGAGAGGAGAGGCTTCAGATATGCTCCGGATGTTTGTGACAGGGTGAAGTGCCAGAAGGAAGGAAAGCCTCTCTTCCTGCCTGCTTCCAAAGGCCTCCCTGTTCCCAGCCCAGATCTCCTCTCCTGGCAGGAACGAAAAGGGGAAGATCCGTTCCCTGAGGTTGCCGAGGAAGGAGAGACATCAGCAGGTATGGTCTTTAGGACTGAGGAGACCCTTTGAGAGATCGCTCAGTTCTCTCCCAGTTCCTGACCGGCCTTTTTGGGCCAAGTCATGGGAGTAGAAGGAGGCCTCTAAATGCTAGAAAGAGTCTTGGAGGAAACTGAGACTTTGGATCCCAGGTTCCTTCCTGGGATTGTCATGAAAAGAGTCTTGGTCACTCGAGCAGCTGACCTATCCCAGGAACTTGAATGGGGAAGTTCAAACTTGTTGAGTTTCTCAGCATCTGTAGGAACCATCAACCATTAGATCATAAGAACGTAAGAGAAAAACGTTTTGACAGATTCCCCTTTCAAACAATCTCTACAAGAATAAAAGAAGGTGTGCTAAAATTAGTGCGGAAGTGGTATCTGACACCCATGAAACTGGCAAAATTAAGTAAGGGTGTATCTATCACCCTTATGCTGGAGAGGATGTGAAACCAACGGAACTCAAATTCATATGAAGGTCACCTATCAACAATGTAACTAATAAAATAATGACTCTGTGAGACATTCTACTTGTCAGTTGTCTCAATTATCAGCAGCTACTCGGATAATTGAAATAACCATCTCTTGGGTTTTGTCTTTCAGCTAATGGAATGCTGCACGAAAGAATTCACAACAGCATGAAGCCCTATAAATGTTCAGAGTGTGGGAAGAGTTTCAGTCGGAGCTCACACCTTGACAGCCATCACAGGATCCACACAGGCGAGAAGCCTTTTAAATGCTTAGAGTGTGGGAAGAGTTTCAGTCAGAGCTCAAGCCTTGACGCCCATCACAGGATCCACACAGGCGAGAAGCCTTTTAAATGCATAGAGTGTGGGAAGAGTTTCAGTCAGAGCTCAAGCCTTGACATCCATCACAGGATCCACACAGGCGAGAAGCCTTTTAAATGCTTAGAGTGTGGGAAGAGTTTCAGTCAGAGCTCAAGCCTTGACATCCATCACAGGATCCACACAGGCGAGAAGCCTTTTAAATGCTTAGAGTGTGGGAAGAGTTTCAGTCACAGCTCAAGCCTTGACGCCCATCACAGGATCCACACATGCGAGAAGCCTTTTAAATGCTTAGAGTGTGGGAAGAGCTTCAGTCAGAGCTCAAACCTTGACACCCATTACAGGATCCACACAGGTGAGAAGCCTTTTAAATGCTTAGAGTGTGGGAAGAGCTTCCGTCGGAGCTCACACCTTGACACCCATCACAGGATCCACACAGGCGAGAAGACTTTTAAATGCTTAGAGTGTGGGAAGAGTTTCAGTCAGAGATCAAGCCTTGACGCCCATCACAGGATCCACACAGGCGAGAAGCCTTTTAAATGCTTAGAGTGTGGGAAGAGTTTCAGTCAGAGCTCAAACCTTGACGCCCATCACAGGATCCACACAGGCGAGAAGCCTTTTAAATGCTTAGAGTGCGGGAAGAGTTTCAGTCAGAGGTCAAACCTTGACACCCATCACAGGATCCACACAGGCGAGAAATCTTTTAAATGCTTAGAGTGTGGGAAGATCTTCAGTTGGAGCTCAAACCTTGACACCCATCACAGGATCCACACAGGCGAGAAGTCTTTTAAATGCTTAGAGTGTGGGAAGAGCTTCAGTCGGAGCTCAAACCTTGACACCCATCACAGGATCCACACAGGCGAGAAGCCTTTTAAATGCTTAGAGTGTGGGAAGAGCTTCAGTCGGAGGTCACACCTTGACTCCCATCACAGGACCCACACTGGTGAGCAGCCTTTTAAATGCTTAGAGTGTGGGAAGAGTTTCAGTCGGAGCTCAAGCCGTGACACCCATCACAGGATCCACACAGGCCAGAAGCCTTTTAAATGCTTAGAGTGTGGGAAGAGTTTCACTGATGACACGGGCCTTAAACGTCATCACAGGACCCACACTGGTGAGAAGCCTTTTAAATGCTTAGAGTGTGGGAAGTGTTTCAGTCGGAGCTCAAACCTTGACACCCATCACAGGATCCACACAGGCGAGAAGCCTTTTAAATGCTTAGAGTGTGGGAAGAGTTTCACTGATCACGCGGGCCTTAAAAGTCATCACAGGATCCACACAGGCGAGAAGCCTTTTAAATGCTTAGAGTGTGGGAAGTGTTTCAGTCGGAGCTCAAACCTTGACACCCATCACAGGATCCACACAGGCGAGAAGCCTTTTAAACGCTTAGAGTGTGGGAAGAGTTTCACTGATCACACGGGCCTTAAAAGTCATCACAGGACCCATACTGGTGAGAAGTAGGGATGTGCAGGGACCCCCCCCCCGGATCGGATCGGGACCCGGATCGGGACCTCCGATGTTGTCCTGGATCAGCCAGGACAAAATCGGTGGTCCCTTGGATCAGATCGGACCCAATCCTGATCCAAATATCGGACGTCAGATTTTTGGATCGTCCGCCATTTTTGGTGTTTTTCCCATAAACTTGCATTGGGGAAAATTAGCTACAAGATTGATTAGCTTTTATTCTTTCAATGGAGAAAAGCATTGGGAGTGAAGAGTGAAGTCACTGCTGGAGTAATTAATTGGATAATGTCAAGTTCGTAGAAATAAAGAAATGGTTTTTTTTACACATCATCCAGCTGGTGAGTTAATTTATCTTCTTTAAAGAAAAGTACAGCTGTGGGTTGTTTGTTGTTTGAGAGAAACATTTACGGATTGAGGATTTTTAGAAGAAAATTGACTGTTGTGAGAAAGTAATTAAGGAAAAAGTGCTTTTCAAAACTGCGCATTAAAATGCAGGACAGAGTGGGATAGAGAAGGATAAACATGGTGGAAAACAAAGGAAAAACGTGGCCATTTTGAGACGCAGAGTTGTGCTTGGAGCTGATGGAGAATGGTGGAAGAGACGGACTGACATCAAAAGACTGGAGATGTACTTATTAGATGCAGGGTTTTGCTGGGATCTGTTATGGAGAAGGTGGAATTTACAGGAGAGACTTTGGAGAGTCTGGCAATGTTTTCCTTGAGAGGGATTAACATCAAAAGATCGGAGATGTGACCTGCAGGAATAAGGGGAATTTTTCTGGGTGCTTGCTGGGCGTGTTTTTTTTTCTTCTTTTATTAGAGGGATAAAAGATGGGGAATTTTTTTCTTTTTTTAAAAAAAAATTAGCTATAATATGAATAAGAATAGATTTAAAGCTGTTGGGAGTTAAAAGGAATAAAAATTGTTTCAGAATCAACATGAGATGGGTGGAATCGGAAAGGGAAATAGTAACTTGGCAAGTTAAATAATGAAGCAATAAGTATTGCGCATTTCTATAAAAGGATTGAAATAATTGAAGACTTAGATAGAAAAATGTGTGGAGGTTATAAGTTTAAAATTGCTGTGATGTTGTTATAAGGGAGAAATAAAAAGGAAAAAAGGGGAAAAGATTTGGGATAAGTTTAACAATTTTATAAGAATTGGACATTTTTAGATGAACTGTGATGGAGAAAGGAGAATTTATAGAAGACTGGCAAGAGGCTGGAATTTTTTCTCAAGGACCTTTTCTCAAGTACAAATCCTGTTGGGCTCCAAGACACATACATGGCTCTTCACCATAAAAAGTACTGTTTTTTATTAGAAAGTTTGCTTCTAATATGAATACTGAAAACTGTTCCTTTCTAATCAAAGTGAAAAGGGATAAATGATCGAACTTTTAGGAACGATAAAAAAACACTTTCACAACCTGGTGCCTTCAAGAGGTGCCGTGCTATACGTCCCATCATCCCCAATGGCTGTTCTGGCTGGGTATGATAGGAATTGTAGTCTTCAGGCTACAACAGCACATAGAAAGCAGTCTTCCACACGGTCAGACCCTGGTCTGTCTAGATCAATGTCTGCTTGGTGGGGAGGGTGCCCTCCAGATGAGATGGACTACAATTCCCATAAGCCCCAGCCAGCAGGGATTGTGGGAATCCTAGTTGAAAACACCTGGAGGGCACTAAAATGCCAACTCCTGGTCCAACCAGCCCTGCCTGGAGCTGCTGCTGGAGACTCAACCTGAGATCTTCTGCATTCTCAGCAAGGACTCTACCACGGAGCTACGGCCCCTCCCCAAAAGGGGTGGTGACTTTTCCTCCCAATGCCAGTCGGCTCAACCTTGTGATTTCCTGCAACTCAAGCAACAGGCAATAGGCATTTTAATTCGCAGTCCATCAACTTAGATTGGAATCCACTTGCATGTCTCAGGGATTCAGGATGCCGTTAGGGATGAACTCATTCAGACAGTTGACCCGGGAGTGATGGTCCTGCCAGAAGAGGAAGAGACTCTAACCAGTTCTCTGCTCCTGATCACAAATCCAGGGAACGAGAAGGCTCTTCTCAGCACTTGGCAGGATGAATCCCCACCACAAAAGAAAAACCAGAAACATGTGAAGAGAAACAGGAACAAGGACGTCGTAGCAGGAGGAGAAAGTCCAGGCTGCAGGGTCTCTTTTTAACCCCCTTCAGTGTTGCATCTTCCAAGGAAAGAAGGGAAGAGCTCCAGTAGCTTTCAAAAGAGTTGTTTTCCATGCTGGGACACAGAGGTGGACGGTCTAGCTGATGAGGGCTGGGAGGGGAAAGGGAGGAGAGATGAAAATGTATAATAAAACTGATAAATTAATAGGAAAGTTCATACTTGGATTGTGTGTAGGAAGTGAAGAGCATCAGGAATATTGACTGGCCCAGGGTCTTTCCCATCTCATCCCCCCTTTCACACTGCAGCCCTGCACAGGTCACCAACAAGTCACTTAGAAAGACCAATGGACCTTCCAGTAAGGCCTGCTATGCAGGGCAGGGGGCTGCAGCCAGGTGAGGGGGGGGGGGCTCCACATCAACATCCTTGGACAGTCTTGATTCTGATCCAAAGGTTGTTATATTTTGACAACTCAACTCTAAAGGGAGCCCTCAGAATGACACATCTGAAGTAGAATCATCAGCAAGTTTGATGGTATTATTTAAAGGTCTTAATGGAGATCAAGGATGTATCTCCCCCTTTGGAAGTGTTCAATTAACACAATGAAACCAGGAAGGCTGCGTTGCCCCAACTTCTTGTGGCTGTGAAGTATCACTGTGCTTGGATACAGGAGAGTTTTGCTCAAAGCAGCCCTCAATTTCAATTCCTTTGGGCCCCTCAATCTTACTTTATTTTCCATATCTCCATTTTTAATTTTTTCTGTAGGTCTCCTAATGCATTTGAGGAAGTGGGCTCTGTCCATAAAAGGTTTTGCCACCACAAAATCTGCAAGTCTTCAAAGTGTCACAGGACGCTTGGTTGCTTCCTCTGCAAGGGACTAACGGAGCTGCTGCTCTCGGAAGCTGCAGAGGAGCTGCACTCTGGACATGGGCTTTGTGGGGTCATTTTGAAATATCGGTCAGCTGCTTTGGACAAATGTTTTTGGAAAGGCAAGATAAAAGCCATCATGAGGAATAGGGGGAGGAGGGGGAGAGAGAGACCTTCTTAGCTGCCGGTTGTTGGATGGATGGTGCTAAAGAGAGAGAGAGAGAGAGAGAGAGAGAGGTGGGGACACAATTACATCGAAGGAGGAGTCGTGTTGTTGTTTATTGGGGGGGGTGTCAAAATGACACCCTCCCCTCCTAGGACCTGAACTACCTCATCAAGCACAGACCTCTCATAACTCTTTTCTCTGCCCAAATAAAATCCATGATTGACCTCTCCTTGAAAGGGGGGGGGGTGTCTTTCCAATCAAACCCTCCTCAGAGGACTCCAGTCATTCTGGCAGATGGGATGGCATTGAAGCACAAGCGCCCCCCTCCCAGTGGTCAACGACTCTCTTGTAAACCTGTGTAACATCTGTGCAACTATGAATTTTGGGGAGGGTCCGCAGCTCGGTGTTTCCCACTCCTACTTTGTTTGCAGAACATCCGTCTGCCCAGGTTCCATCCCGGCATTTCCAGGGAAGGAAGAAGGCCAGGCGCCGGTAAATGATGGGGAAGGTGATCGCTCTGTCCCAGGCCAAGGCCCTGGAGAGTCACGGCAAGTCAGGACAGGCTGTAATAACTCTTCCCATTTCCACAGCCCTTTGAACCATTCAACGTTGTTCACATGCATTACCCAGCTGTCACCCTTACAACAATAACTCTGTAAGGTAAGCCAGTGTTATTCTCCCCCATCTTGCAAGGTGGGGGGATGGAGGCTGAGAGTGAGCAGCTTGCCTAAGGCCACCTTGTGAGTTCATGGCAGAGGCAGAATTCGAACTGGGGGCTTCCAGAGTCAATGTTCCATCGTTTAGCCACTATGCTAGGAGGGGAGCAGGGTGCTCACTCTCCTTGGATCAGGGCCCCAAATTTTTAGAAGGGTCTTATTCAGGTGAATCCTGGGGGAGCCAAAGCAGGCGAATTCTGGGCAGCTTCTGATGGGAGACGAAGCGGAGAGGGAAGAGAGGGGCAGCCCCCACCCAAAATTCCTTGGTCCCCATCCCCAAACATTATTTCTCTGGTGCCACCCATTCCTCTCACACACACCCTGTTCAGACAACACTTTGGGGGAAGTGATTACCACCAACACCTCACTGGGCCTATTCAGACGACATGCTAAGTCATGGTTAGGCCTCTAACCCTTTTGCAGCAAATGGATAGTAACTGGATCAATTCGGACGACACGATAGTCAATGGTGGGTTGACTAACCCTAACCCTCACGCTAACCCTAGGGGGCACTCCCCACACAACATGGTAATAAATAATCAACTGTGGTGTGGATAAGGATCAGCGCTGAATTGACTATGGCAGCATTCGGATGACACAATAGTCAAAACAACTGCCGATTGTTTCCCCCACACGAGTTGTTTATTGTGTCGTCCGAATTGAGCCAGTGTGTTTAAACCGTGGTTATCTGGCCACCATGGCTAGGAATGGTTCACATGACACGCTCATGATACCGTGGCTTAGCGTGTCGTCTGAACAGGGTCAGAGACACACTCCATTACCACATGGTTAGAATGTGTTTATACAGCAACCATGGTCAGGCAAACGCCTTGCACACAATAAGCGAAGCCCTCATGGTTAGCCCAAACTGATTAACCAGCATGTTATAGTGTGTCATCTGAACAGGGACTCACAGACACACAATTACCTTTCTTCCTCTTCAGGGAGAGGGAGAGTCCCACGGCCACAAAGACCACGCCCAGCACGGCCCCAATCCACACTTTGCTCCTGGCAGAGTCCGACCTCCGTGGCTCTGTGGGAGGGGAAAGACAAGGAGCCCCACGTGAGCAGAGGGGTCAGGGGCAGGTTTGGCCTCTCAGCCTCCTGGTTTCAAAGGGAGGATCCATTCCATGCGCTACACCCAGGGAGGGTCTTTTCCAGCCCACACTGCTGACCTCTCCTCAGACTCCAGAGTGGCCGCGTTCGGACGACACTTTAGGCAACAGAGGGGGGAAGAGTCAACTGACAGTAGCAGCAACCTGGTCCTCTGCCTCGACCTTCATCTTGCACTACAAAGTAGACATCAGAGCGAGGAACGACGCCAGTTTTGGTCGAGCGGTCTTGTCCTCGGTCTTACAGTGACGTTCCTACAGCGAGTCTCCCCCCCTCTGGTCAGGGATTGCTAGTTACTCGCCCATTGTGTGTGATGCACAGAGAGCACGAAGAAGAAATGCAGGTTGCTCACCTGTGACTGTAGTTCTTCGAGTGGTCATCTGTGCATTCCCACAACCCTCCCACCGTCCCCTCTAGACCTGGCTGAATTGTGGTCTATGAGTGGTCGTCGCCATACGACTCCTTCCTTATTATTTATATATATATATATATATATATATATATATATATATATATATATATATCTACACTATTCCAACTCTCTCTCCCCTCGCCCCCCTCCGCCCCTCACGAGCCCCTCTCCTGAACCAGGGCAGCCCAGGCAGGGCCCAACCCTTCGCTCTCCCAAGCGCTTGCGGGGACCGGGCGGGGAAGGGGGAGAGGAGATCAAGGAGGACGAGCTCGCCTCTGCCTCCCCCCACCCCCCCATGGAGAACAGGGGGGGGGGGAGGGAGAAGACGAGGCTAGGGCTTTAGGACCCTGGGGACGCCCTTCCTGCCTGCCGCTTGCAGCTCCGCCTCGGTAGTGGGGGGGGGGGGGGGAGAAAGTGAAAGGGAGAAAGTGCCGCTCCGCCCCCGCCCAATGCAGATGACTCACAGTCTGGCCGCCAGGTTCCCCTCCCCCCCCCCCCTTGGCCATGGTAGAGAGAGAGAGAGGGAGAGGAGAGGGAGAGGAGAGGGAGACCTCCTTTCTCCATCGGACTGATGGTCGAGTCACACGAACGCCAGGAAAGGGGTCTTCCTTCCTCGACTCCCTCCTATTCCCAGGAGGCCCCTCCCTCTCCAAGCTGCAGCCCCCCCACCATCCTTTCCTATGGTGTGCACGAGAGTGTGCCATTAGGTCCAATGCTGGTCACTGTTTGGGCGGGATTGTGGCCACTTTGCACGAGCCTTGCCCTAGCCAACGCCTGGGGAGGGGTCGTGGCCCAGACGCCTCCTGCCTCCCCCATTCCGCTCTCTCTAAAAGGGGGGGGTGAGAGGGGAGCCCAGAACGCGGGGCTGGTTGCTGGGAGGGGTCAGTGAACCACAGGGGCCCCCAGTAGACCCGGCTGTGTCCAGGGTTGGGACCCTCAAGGCAAAAAGGAGGAGACCCCAAGGGAGCAGTCGTGACAGTCCTCGTCAGGGGAGGGGGCGCGGCAGCCCCTTTCAGGAGCTGTCCCTGTGGGGGGGGGGTTGTGCTTGTTGCTTCCCCCCGCCATTCTCCCTCGGTCCCCCCATCAGTGCCCCAGCCCCCCTGCACCAAGCCTTTGCAAGTGGGCAACACTCCCTGAAGGTTTTCTTTTTAAAAAACTTCCAAGGTGACTGAACGGGATGGAGAAAGCCGGAGAGAGTTGCGCGAATTAGCTGAAGCCCATTGTGGGATTCTCTCTTGTCCTCCGTGCAGTGAGGAAACCCCCTCAGGCGTTGCTTGCAGGGCCAAGGCTGAGTCAGACCCCAGAGAGACCCCCGTCCACCCACGGAGGACCCCCAAACCCCACCCCTCTGCCCACTGGTGGATTGTCCACTTAATCTTGTGCAACTGGGAGAAAGGGGTGGGTGGGAGGGAGGGTCCGTCTCTTCAACCCTGGGGGAGCCAAACTCAGTGATCCTCATGCAGGGGATCCGAGAAGAGAAGGGAACGTAAAAAGGCCCCCTCCTCCAGCAAATTCTCCCTGCAGTTCATGCCACAGTGGCAGTGGGGGCGCCAAGGGGGGGCAAGTGCCCCCCCCCAAGCAACAAGCTTGCCACCCCAGTTGCTGGACTCCAGTCATTAGCCCAGGCAGTGTTGGCTAAAGGAGGGAGCTTGGGCACTCACAGCCTCCCTCCAAGCTGGAGGAAGCAGCCCCCGCCCATTCAGCCGGTGGGACTCTCTGCCTCAGACTCCTTTGCTCGGCACTACTGCTGCTGCCCAGTTCTGGAGGGAAAGAGACACTGGAGGGTGGGGCAGGCGCCTGGGTTGCTGATGCGGCTGGTGCTGCGGTGAGGGAGGGAGCCAGGATCTGCCTGCCTTGCGCCAGGGGGGTGATTTGAGCTCCTGCTCCTACAACGAGGAGAAAGCAGGGTCGGTGGGGGATGATACCTGTACCAGCTTTCCCTGCGCCTTTTCCAGGGCGGGGGGGGGGGGGGGAGGGAGGGATGCAGTTGGGACCAGTGGGCAAGGCAGAGGATCTGACCGGTCTCTTATGCTGGACTGAGGGGAAACTGAGGGTTCTATAGGTTACCTGCCTGCAGGTAGGGTGAGTGTATGTGTGTACGCCTGCCCATGGGCAAGCAACGGAAGGCAACCGCAGCGCCTGCCTCCTCTCTCTTGCTCATCGTTTCTGGGCGCTGTGGATTGGGTCCATACCTGGGGGAAGCTGTGAGTACCTATGCACACACCCCGCCTTCTCTCCCAGAGGTGCAATATTTATTTATTTATTACATTTACATACCACCCCATAGTTGCAGCTCTCTGGGCGGCTTACAAAAATTAAAAGCATTGAACATTCGAAAACCAATCTACAAAATTAAAAACCATAAAAAGCCTTAAAAACAAACTACAATATGGAGGCTGACTCATGTGTAAGGTGCAGCAGCCTTATCCTCTCAGAGGCAGATCTGTGCTGGGGATCGAGCCCAACAAGTCCTTCTCCTCCCCCAGTGCACCCTCCAGCGAGGCGAGTGACAGGGCCGGCCCTGTGAAGATTTGTCGTGAGAGTTGGTTTGTGCCAGTTCTGACATTTTTGTCTTGTAATCCTATGCATGTTTACTCAAAAGTCAGACCCCCTCTGATCAATTGCCAAATTGGGCTTTCTCCCAGATAAGTGTGCATAGCATTGCAGCCTTAGCTGCCTCCCCAAGATCTCTGTAAATTGAATCTCAAAGCCAGTATTTTCATTATATCATCACTTAGATTCATATCCCACCCAACTGACAAATGCCATCAGGTCCATTACCAATCCTTTGATGCATCATACCTTTGTTCATGTCTAAGATACCATGCTGTGCTCCAGCGTGATCTGGGAGAGAATAGGAGAGGGTGGTCTTCCCTCTCCCAGAGACTGCTGGAATCTTAAAGGGGAAGGAAAACAGAATTGCAAAGCCCTAAGGCCCTTCCTGCGTTAAGGAGATTCAGCAGCACCTTTTCCCATCCAGCTTCAGGTCTGCAACATGACAGGAAAGCTAAAGCAATTCCCTTTTGCTCCTGCTTATTTTAGGTGTCCCACCCCTCTTTTCAAGCAAATATGATGTAGCAATCAGCAAGTGGCTCCTTTGGTAAACACAGGGGAGTAACCGTATAAATGCTTAGAGTTCCAGAAGAGCTTCAGACACTGTAAATCCTTTAAACAGCATCAAAGAACCCAGACAGGTGAGAAATCCTATAAGTTTTTAGCGTGCAGCAAGAGCTTCTTCACGATCTTGGAGGGCAATCAGGAGCAGAGCGGTGGATCTAAATCACAGATTTGTCTTTTCTCTGGGGCAGACGCATGGAATCTATGAAAGCAAAATTCCCCTTCCATGTTACAAGCAGCTGCCCTGCAACCAATACCACGGTGGAATCAGCACACCGCCCCGGGCCTCATCTCTTTATTATTATTTTATTATTATTATTTATTACATTTATATACCGCCCCATAGGTGAAGCTGTTTGGGCAGTTTACAAAAATTCAAAGATTGAACACTAAAAAGACAATATTCAAAATTTAAAACCATAAACATAAAACAGCTGACATTTAAAACATTTTAAACTGTTAAGCCTGGCCACAATATCAATCAAAACCTCAACTTGAGCTGTTAAATGCCTGGGAGAAAAGAAAAGTTTTGACCTGGTGCCAAAAAGATAACAGTGTTGGCGCCAGGCAGGCTTCATCGGGGAGATCATTCCATAATTGGGGGGCCACCACAGAGAAGGCTCCCTTGTTGCCGTCCTCTGAGCTTCCCTTGGAGTAGGCACCCGGAGGAGGACCTTTGATGTTGATCGTAGTGTACAGGTAAGTTCATGTCAGGAAAGGTGTTCTATCAGGTATTGTGGTCCCAAACCGTGTAAGGCTTTATAGGTTAAAACCAGCACCTTGAATCGGGCTCAGAAACATACAGGCAGCCAATGCAAGTAAGCCAGAATCGGTCTTATATGTTCAAACCTTCTGGTCCCTATTACCAATCTGGCCGCTGCATTTTGTACAAGCTGCAGCTTCCGAACCGTCTTCAAAGGCAGCCCCACATAGAGCGCATTGCAGTAATCTAACTTGGAGGTTACCAGAGCATAGACAGCTGAAGCAAGGTTATCCCTGTCCAGATAGGGGCATAGCTGGGCCACCAACTGAAGTTGGTAGAAGGTACTCTGTGCCACCGAGGCCACCTGAGCCTCAAGTGACAGAGATGGTTCTAGGAGAACCCCCAAGCTACGAACCCACTCCTTCAGGGGGAGTGCAACCCCATCCAGAACAGGTTGAACACCCTCCATCCGGTCAGAGGAACCCCCCACTAACCGCATCTCAGTCTCGTCTGGTTTGAGTTTCAGTTTATTAGCTCTCATCCGGTCCATTGTCGCAGCCAAGCACCGGTTCAACACATCCACAGCCTCACCTGATGAAGATGAAAAAGAGAAGTAGAATTGCGTGTCATCAGCATACTGATGACAACACACTCCAAAACTCCGGATGACCGCACCCAACAGTTTCATGTAGATGTTGAACAGCATGGGGGACAAGACTGACCCCTGCGGAACCCCATACTGGAGAATCCACGGGGCCGAGCAATGTTCCCCAAGCACCACCTTCTGGAGCCGACCTGCCAAGTAGGAGTGGAACTACTGCAATGCAGTGCCTCCCATTCACAACGCAGCCAGTCATGCCAGAAGGATACCATCGTCGATGGTATGTTCCATAACAGATCCCAGCAAAACCCTGCATCTAATAAGTACATCTCCAGTCTTTTGATGTCAGTCCGTCTCTTCCACCATTCTCCGTCACAGCTCCAAGCACAACTCTGCGTCTCAAAATGGCCACGTTTTTCCTTGGTTTTCCACCATGTTTATCCTTCTCTATCCCACTCTGTCCTCCATTTTAATGCGCAGTTTTTAAAAGCACTTTTTCCTTAATTACTTTCTCACAACAGTCAATTTTCTTCTAAAAATCCTCAATCCATAAATGTTTCTCTCAAACAACAAACGACCCACAGCTGTACTTTTCTTTAAAGAAGATAAATTAACTCACCAGCTGGATGATGTGTAAAAAAAACCATTTCTTTACTTCTATGAACTTGACATTATCCAATTAATTTCTCCAGCAGTGACTTCACTCTTCACTCCCAATGCTTTTCTCCATTGAAAGAATAAAAGCTCATCAATCTTGTAGGTAATTTTCCCCAATGCAAGTCTATGGGAAAAACACCAAAAATGGCGGACGATCCAAAAATCTGACGTCCAATATTTGGATCAGGATCGGGTCTGATCTGATCCGAGGGACCACCGATTTTGTCCTGGCTGATCCAGGACAACGTCGGAGGTCCCGATCCAGGTCCCGATCCGATCCGGGGGGTCCTTGCACATCCCTACTTCTCACCAGTGTGGGTCCTGTGATGACTTTTAAGGCCCGTGTGATCAGTGAAACTCTTCCCACACTCTAAGCATTTAAAAGGCTTCTCGCCTGTGTGGATCCTGTGATGGGTGTCAAGGTGTGAGCTCCGACTGAAACACTTCCCACACTCTAAGCATTTAAAAGGCTTCTCACCAGTGTGGGTCCTGTGATGACATTTAAGGCCCGTGTCATCAGTGAAACTCTTCCCACACTCTAAGCATTTAAAAGGCTTCTCGCCTGTGTGGATCCTGTGATGGGTGTCAAGGTGTGAGCTCTGACTGAAACTCTTCCCACACTCTAAGCATTTAAAAGGCTTCTCGCCTGTGTGGATCCTGTGATGGATGTCAAGGTTTGCGCTCCATCTGAAACTCTTCCCACACTCTAAGCATTTAAAAGGCTTCTCGCCTGTGTGGATCCTGTGATGGATGTCAAGGCTTGAGCTCTGACTGAAACTCTTCCCACACTCTAAGCATTTAAAAGGCTTCTCGCCTGTGTGGATCCTGTGATGGGCGTCAAGGGGTGAGCTCTGACTGAAACTCTTCCCACACTCTAAGCATTTAAAAGGCTTCTCGCCTGTGTGGATCCTGTGATGGCTGTCAAGGTTTGAGCTCTGACTGAAACTCTTCCCACACTCTGAACATTTATAGGGCTTCATGCTGTTGTGAATTCTTTCGTACAGCATTCCATTAGCTGAAAGACAAAACCCAAGAGATGGTTATTTCAGTTATCCAAGTAGCTACTGATAATCGAGACAACTGACAAGTAGAATGTCTCACAGAGTCATTATTTTATTAGTTACATTGTTGATAGGTGACCTTTTCGGGCATAGCGGCGTGATTTGCACATCACACAGCAAAGAAAACAGCTCTGAGTAACCCTGAGCAAGCCGGTGTGTTCTAGCATGATTGCTCTTTCGTGGCTCCTCTGAGCAGCTGGAAGAACAAGAACAAACCAGGGTTGATGAGCGTGGCTAGTGGGGGGAGGGAGGCGGGAGGCAAGCCAGGGTTCCATGTTCGAGCATCACGCGAACCAAGCCACGGATGAACCAAGTGGAAGAAGTCAAAATAGGTTCACTAACTCTTCACAACCCTGCATTTAAAAAATGTCTGGGTGACTGTGAGGTTCATGCCCACCACCAGTCCTTAAAAGGTGGCAGACAGGAATATGTAAAAAGTTAAAACAGAATAAACTCATCGTAAAAGCCAGGCAGCAGGTCTGTTTAAAGAAAAGGAATTCACAACCAAGCTGACCAGGACTGTCTACAAGGATATGGTGTGGAGAACGTGGAAAGATCAAAGGAAGGACTTCTTCACACAGCCCATGTTTCAACGATGGAATTCATGGCTACACAATATGGTGGCCACCAGTTTGCGTGGCCTTAAAAGGGGGTTGTAGGAATTCCTGGAGGAGAAGGCTATGAAGGGCTCCTAGTCCAGATGGCTAAGTGCAACCTCCAGTATCAGAAGCAGGAAGCCTGCATAATCTGGTTGCTGGGGAACATGGGTGGGAGGGTACTGTTAGACCATGTCCTGCTTGTGGGTCCCTGGTTGAAACTTGTTTGGCCACTGTGTGAATAGAAAGCTGCACTGAATGAATCCTGGTTCCAGCCCAGTATCAGGACTCTTCTGACATTCCTTTTTCTATTCTTTTTCATTTATTTATTCATTTATTTATCAATTAAAATACAATGAAATCAAAAGGAAAAAAACCCTTCCCATTACTTATTGAATACAGAGTTTTCCTTCTGACATCTTTTATTTTCATTTTCTTATCCAAGGTGGTATATTAAATTTCCATTTCAGTTATTAATCATCTGCTTTTCATGAGTCCTATAAATTTCTGTAAGCTTCTACCAAAGTCATTCTATTTGATACCTTTTTCATATAGTCTATATATTTTTGCCAATCCACCCTGAAAGTATCTCTTTTCTTTATTCCTCTATGGATTCTTCACTTCTGTGTCAACTTTTCCTTTATTGCTGTGTCCCGAATTTTCTTTTTCCACAAAGATACTGTCAGAATCCGAGCTGTCTTCCAATTTCTTGTGATTAATTGCCTTGTGACTGTCAACAAACAACCAATTCATAATTTTCTTTTATCTCTGTTTTCTTTAACAAACACATCCAGTAAAGCTAGCTCTGTTACAAATCTCCTGACCAGCAATTTTTCTTATTTCTTGAAAAACCTTATCCTGAAACTTCCTGACCTTCCTACATTCCTACCACATACGAATTTGAGTTCCATTGGTTTCACATCCCCTCCAGCATAAGGGTGATAGATACACCCTTACTTAATTTTGCCAGTTTCATGGGTGTCAGATACCACTTCCGCACTAATTTTAGCACACCTTCTTTTATTCTTGTAGAAATTGTTTGAAAGGGGAATCTGTCAAAACGTTTTTCTCTTACGTTCTTATGATCTAATGGTTGCTGGTTCCTACAGATGCTGAGAAACGAAACAAGTTTGAACTTCCTCATTCAAGTTCCTGGGATAGGTCAGCTGCTCGAGTGACCAAGACTCTTTTCATGACAATCCCAAGAAGGAACCTGGGATCCAAAGTCTCAGTTTCCTCCAAGACTCTTTCTGGTATTTAGAGGCCTCCATCTACTCCCATGACTTGGCCCAAAAAGGCCGGTCAGGAACTGGGAGATAACTGAGCGATCTCTCAAAGGGTCTCCTCAGTCCTAAAGACCATACCTGCTGACGTCTCTCCTTCCTCTGCAACCTCAGGGAACGGATTTTCCCCTTTTCGTTCCTGCCAGGAGAGGAGATATGGGCTGGGAACAGGGAGGCCTTTGGAAGAAGGCAGGAAGAGAGGCTTTCCTTCCTTCTGGCACTTCACCCTGTTAAAAACATCCGGAGCATCTCTGAAGCCTCTCCTCTTTATAGCAGCCCTGAAAAGTTTCAAAAAAAGGAGGCCCCTTCTCACCCTCCCTGACATCCTCACAATGCAGGCGAGCACCACAACTCAGGGGGAAACTGGAGATTGTGGGGGGAGGGGGGAGCCAGGGGGTTCCTCCTACTCTTGAGATGCTCAGATCCAAAGGGTCATCTGGATCGCAAGCAGAGACAGGCGAAGAGGGCACAGCTGTGCTGCAGAGCCGGGAGGTTTCGTTTTATGTCAATATATTGGGGTTTTTGGTGTCCTAGTAGATTTTAAAGTCGATTTCTGGTGCTTCAGGTCCTCGGGCATTTGATATAAATCTGTTTCTGGGGTTGGAGAGGCTTTTATAGTTATATATATATATATATATTTGGCAGAGGGGGTCTTTACATAATGTAAAAAATCAGTTCCTGGCACGGTGGGTCCTTGCACATATTTTAAAATCAATGTGTGATGCTGTGAAGGGCGCGTCCTTTTAACAACTGCACCCCAACAGTTACCTGTACACTTCAATACCTCTATAATGCAGTAGTGTAAATGCAGCCCAGCTCCTTAAGAAGGAAATGGGACTCACACGATCCTGGGCTGGTTTCACACCTTGTGCAGGCAGCGTCAAAAGAACCTCATTAGGCAATCAAGGGCATTACAGCAACCCTAAGCAAACGGAATCTGGTTTTAGCACAGCAATCGGAGTTATTCAGATTCACATGCAAGCACAATGTAAGGTGTGGAATGAGTCGAAGCCCCTGGGCCAGTGGGGGACGACGGAGAGGGTCCCCTTTGATTGCAGATGTGACTCCTCTCTGCCGTCTTTGTCGAAGGGACCAGTTCTGATCCTGGGAGTCCTCTGGGTCCCACCCTTGGTGGCTCCTGAGCTCAGCAGCACTCCTCCTTGTTGGAGATGGTACCTGGCCATGCGCCGCCCTGGATTTAGCTCACCTTCCCTTCCTCAAGAGCTCTTCCTCCTCCTCCTCCTCCTCCTCCTCCTCCTCCTCCCAGGGCTCGGTCAGTCCGGCTGCTGAGTTTCCCGCACGTCACCTCCGTCTCCTGCTTCAGCTCAAGCAAGGCAGGGAGAGGAAGCGACGCCTCTGCTCACATCGCCCCTGTGGAAGAGATGGCTGAGTCCATGGGGCGGAGTCCTCACTCGGAGAAGAAAGCACAGACCCCCACCCAGCCCCACCCCCAGAGCCACCTTGCTCTGCCTGGGAGCTGAATGTCAGAGGACAGAGGTTGCATCACGGGCTCTTCTCCCCTTGCACGAGGGAAACTGAACTGATGCATTTGCACAGGAGAATTTCCAATGAGGAAACATTTTTGTATCCTTCAGTGTTTGTTAGAATTCTATTATTATTGCAGGGCTATTCCCGTGAATGAGAGTCTTGAGCTACAAATTGGGGATTGCCCTGCAAATTAAAGTTAAGAAATCTACCAATGAAGCTTCTGCAATATTCTGCCTCTGGAGAAAAGAAAGGCCCTTTGGGACGGGCCCAATGAAAAGTTCCAAGCTAGAAATCCATGTTTCTGTTTCTTGCATTCATCTGTATTGGATATTCATTACATGTTTGTATCATTGAATGCTTAATAAAGACAGGTTTGTTCAAGTCTTATCTTTGCAAGTTTCATTCTGATGACGCCCCGTAGGACCCACACGAGTAGAATTCAGCATATATTGATGGCAGCGAAAGGCAACCAAAACCTGCCATTTCCTGTGGAGATTGCTGGGGAGTGGAGGCTGGTGCCTCCCATTCCGGCGGGTCTGCGAATCCATTCCAGGGATAAGTTCCATATAAAATGTACAAGCTTAAAACTGCAATATCAAAGCTGAAAACTACAACCAAAATAAAAAACCCTAGCACCGACAGAGAGGTTTAAAATACAATAATAGATTTAAGGCAACAGAGCTCACGTGCATTATCACAGAAATAGTGACAAAATGAATTTTATTTATTTACTAGATTTATATGGTGCTACATATCTTCAGTAGATTCTAGTGTGGTGCACACAGGAATGAAACAGTAAAAAGAAAGAAGATAAAAAACAGCAAATTACATTTGTGAAATTTAAAACAAAGGACCAATACAAACAGTGGCTAATCAGTGGAGGAAGGCTTCCTGGAAAAGAGTTGTTTTCAGGAGTTGCCGGAAGTAGCCTAGTGTTGGCACTTGCCTGACCACCAGAGGCAGGGAGTTCCAAAGGGAAGGGGCCACCACGCTAAAGTCTCTTCTCCTGGTGGACTCCAGTCAGGCCAAAGGTCCACGTGGAATCACCAGAAGCATGTCCTCAAATAACGTCAGTGACTGAGCAGTGTGGGAAGAGAGAAGGCACTCTCTCAGGTACCTTGATCACAAATTGTTTAGGGCTTTGCACACTACGGCCTTATGCCTGGTCCTATAGCCATTAGGCAGCCAGTGCAGTTCCCTCATCAAAGGAGTGACGTGCTGAAAAGGGGCAGCTCCAGACAACAGCCAAGCTGCAGCATTCTGCACTAGGCTCCAGCGTCAGCAGCAGCCTTAACGGCAGCCCCACAGAGAGCAGTTTGCAGTAATCCAGTCTTGAGTTTACGAACGCCTGGACCACTGTGGCCAAGCTATCCCTGTCCAGAAGAGGCTGCTTTTGCAGCACCAAATCTCATGTATAAGGCACATATTCCTTGTAGTAATCTGCGGCGTGTGTTAGCGGCTCTCGCAGACGTATTTCTCCCGACATCCTCAGGAATTTGCAAAATCTTCTCAAGAGACGAGGCCTTCGGGTGCTGATTCAACAACGGTATTGGATGCAAAACAGTGGCTCATAACACGGAAAGGAAGCTTCGCTTGCATGTACTCCACGTGCAGCAGGTCTGGGGGGAAAGACGAATCTGCGGTCGTGGGGAAGCTGGAAAGAGCTGCAGCACAGGCTCTCATACGCCACACAGAAGGCCCAAAGAGCTCACCAGCACGGCCCTTCAGAGCTTCATTTCCGAACACAATGGTCTTTGAGTGAACATGAAGGATCTCTTAGGTTGAATATGGTTGGTTGGTTTGAATTCAGGATCTTTCCTCCTGGGCTTGATTCTTTGAGAAGGAAAGGATGTCCTCCCTTTGAAAATCTTCCCAGATTCTTTACATTGCTAGGATTGAAAAGATTCCTTCCTGTGTCTGATCGTTGATGTGATTTCAGGCAGTTGCAATCTTGGAAGCTCTTCCCGCACGCTAAGCATTTAGCAGGTGTTTCCCCTGTGTGGATCTTGCAATGGACATTCAAGGGTGAGCTGTGACTGAAACTCTTCTCTTACTCTAAGCATTCATATGGCTTCTCACCTGTGTGGACTGTGTGATGACTTTTAAGGCCCATGCTATGTGTGAAGCTCTCCCCACACTCTAAGCATGTATAGGGCTTCTCGCCCGTGTGGATCTTGTGATGGGTGTGAAGACTTGAGCTGCAGCTGAAACTCTTCCCACACTCTAAGCATTTATAGGGCTTCATGCCTTTGTGAATTCTTTCATGCACTCTCTCATCAGCTGAAAGAAGAAAACCAAGATATAATCATTTCCATTATCAGAGTAGCTGACAATAATTGAGAGAACTTACAACTGGGGTCGGTCAGAGATGTTTTATTTTATTGATTACAATGTTTATAGGTGGCCTTTTCTGGCATAGTGGCGTCATTTGCATATCAAGCCACAAAGAACAAAACTCTGGGTAGCCATGAGCAAGCTGCTGTGTTCTGGCTTGATTGCTCTTTCTTGGCTCCTCCGAGCTGCAGGAGGACCAAGAACAAACCAGGGTTGATGAGTGTGGCTAGTGGGGGGAGGGAGGGGGGGACAAGCCAGGGATAAACCAAGCGGAAGAGGTCAAGATGCAGTCACTAGCTCCTCTTAACCCTGCATGTAAAAAATCTCTGGGTGACTGTGAGGTGCATGCCCGCCGCCAGTCCTTAAAAGGTGGCAGAGAGGAATATGTAAAAAGTTAAGAGCAAATAAACTCATCGTAAAATGCAGACAGGGCCTTGGGCATTTCTTTCAAACCATGTTCTGGTGTTGGAGAGGCTTGCCTATGTTTAAAAATCAATTTTTTTGGCAGAGGGGGTATTTGCATAATTTTAAAAACTCATTTCCTGGTATGGTGGGTCCTTGCATGTTTTAAAAATTCAATTTCTGCTGCTGTGGGTCCTTGCATCTATTTTAAAATCTAGTTGTGATGCAGTGAAGGGCGCATCCTTTTAACAACTGCAGCTCAGCAGTTCTCAGCACGCTTGAACCCGGCCATGACGCAATAGCACAGATTTAGCCCAGTTCCTTAAGAAGGAAATGGGACTGACACAACCCTGGGCAGGTTCCACACCCTGTGCAGGCAGCGTGAAAAGAACCTCATTAGGCAATCAAGGGCATTACAGCAACCCTAAGCAAACGGAAGCAGGTTTTAGCACAGCAATCGGAGTTATTCAGATTCACATGCAAGCACAATGTAACGTGTGGAATGAGTCGAAGCCCCTGGGCCAGTGGGGGACGACGGAGAGGGTCCCCTTTGATTGCAGATGTGACTCCTCTCCGCCGTTCTTGCCGAAGGGACCAGTTCTGATCCTATGAGTCCTCCGGGTCCCACCCTTGGCAGCTCCTGAGCTGATCACTGCTCCTGCTGAGGATGCTGCCTGGCCATGCGCTGCCCTGGATTTAACCCACCCTCCCTTCACCAATGGCTGCTCATCATCATAGAGCTCGGTCAATTACTCTGGTGAGTTTCCCGCACGTCACCTCCATCTCCTGTTTCAGCTCAACCAACCACAGGGAGGAGAAGCAAAGCCTCTGCTCACATCGCCCCTGTGGAAGAGATGGTTGTGTCCATGGGGCAGAGTCCTCACTCGGAGAAGAAAGCACAGCCCCCCTGCCCCCACCCCCAGAGCCAGCTTGTTCTGCCTGGGAGCTGAATGTCAGAGTACAGATGTTGGATTATAGGCTCTTCTCCCCTTGCACGAGATAAACGGAACTGATGCTTTTGCACAGGAGAATTTCAAATGGGGAATCATTCTTGTTTATTTCAATATATGTAGGAATTCTAGTCTTATTCCAGGGCTACTACCTTGAATGACAGCCTTGAGCTACAAATTGGGGATTTCCCTGTGAATTAAAGTTAAGAAATCTACAAAAGTTGCTACTGCAATATTCAGCCTCTGGAGAAAAGAAAGGCATTTTGGGAGGGGCCCACTGAAAAGTTGCAAGCAAGGATCCATATTTTTCTTTTGACTTAGGTGGACTCATTGTTGCATTCATCTGTATTTGAAATTCGTTGTTGTGTTTGTATCATTGAATGCTTAATAAATACATGTTTGTTCAAGTTCTATCTTTGGAGGTTTTATTCTGATGAAGCCCAGTAGGACCCACACGAATAGAATTCAGCATATCCTGATGGCAGCGAAAGGCAACCAAAAACAACTACTCTGTTGAGATCGATGGGGAATGGAGGCTGGTGGCTCCCATTCCAGTGGGGCTCCGAATCCAGACGGAATAAAGACAGAATAGACTCATCGTGAAAGCCAGGCAGCAGTGCCACACACATTTCATAATGGAGGTCTGGTTAAAGAAAAGGAATTCACAACCAAGCTGACCAAGATTGTCTACAAGGATATGGTGTGGAGAACGTGGAAAGGGAGACATTTTTCTCTCATTCCTGTAATAATAGAACCCAAATGGGATCATCCCATGAAGCTGATGGGTGGGAGATTCAGGAAAGATCAAAGGAAGGACTTCTTCACACAGCACATATTTCAACTATGGAATTCACTGCCACACAGTGTGGTGATGGCCATCAGTTTGGAAGGCTGTGGAGGCGGTATTGGCTGGATGAGGAAAAACAAACTGAAGCTGAATCCAGACAAGACGGAGGTGCTTCCTGTCAAAGGCCCCAACCTGGGTTTGGAGGAGTGTCAACCAGTTCTGGATGGGGTTACACTCCCTCTGAAAGGCTGTGTTCCCAGCTTGGGGGTGCTCCTGGATCCGTCGCTCCAAATGACAGCTCAGATTGATGCGACGGCCAGGAGTGCCTACTACCAGCTTCGGCTGATACGCCAGCTGCGCCCCTTCTTAGAGTTGGAAGACCAAAAAACGGTAGTGCACATGCTGGTATCTTCAAGGCTCGAAGTCTGCAATGCGCTGTACATAGGACTTCCTCTATGCCTAGTCCGGAAACTTCAACTAGTTCAAAATATGGCAGCCAGGTTGGTCACTGGTACACCTAGGGATGACCATAGTACACCAGCTTTAAAATCACTCCACTGGCTGCCAATTAGTTTCCAGGCGAAGCACAAAGTGTTGGCCATTACCTTTAAAGCCCTCTGTGGTTTGGGTCCAGGTTACCTGCAGGATCGCCCTCACACTCAGGTCCTCTGGGAAGAATTTACTACAGTCAGCCGAAACTAGGCTGACAGCCATTACCCAGAGGACCTTCTCTTCTGCCGCTCCCGGACTGTGGAATGGCCTGCCGGAAGAGATTCGTCAACTTAACAGTCTCTCTGATTTTAAGAAAGCCATAAAGTCTTATCTCTCCCAGCAGGCCTACCTAGTCAAATTTTTGGAGTTTTATTGGTATTTTAATAATGTACTAGTTTTATACGTTTTAATCAGTTTTATGTTGTTGTTCCCCGCCTCGATCCAGACGGAGAGGCGGGTAAGAAATAAATCGTTGTTATTATTATTATTATTATTATTATTATTATTATTATTATTATGTATTTGATATCATTTGCTTTTAATGTTGTTCCCTGCCTCAATCCAGAGAGAGAGGCGGGTAAGAAATAAATTATTATTATTATTATTATTATTGGCCATTGGTGCAATTCCTGGAGGGCTACTAGTCCTGATGGATAAGTGCAATCTCCAATATCGCAGGCAGGAAGGCTGTACGAACCAGGTGCTGGGGAACAGGGGTGAGGAGATGCTATTGCACTCACATCCTATTTGTGGGTCCCTGGCAGTCAGCTGATTGGCCACTGCGTGAACAGAATGCTGGACTAGATCGACCCTGGGTCTGATCCAGTATCAGGGCTCTTCTTAGGTTCGTATGATATAGTGGTTGATGGTATCTAGCTGCTGAGAAAATTTTCAGGTTTGAATTTCCCCATAACAATTCCTGGCATAGGTCATCTGCTCGAGTGACCAAGTCTCTTTCCGTGACAAAGCCAGGCAGGAATCTGGGATCCAAAGGGTCAGGTTCCCCCAAGACCCTCCATGTTTTGCGTGGCTTTATCCACGGAGTAGGTGGTTCTTTGCATCTCTAGAATTCCCTCGTCTCAGCTGCTAGCTAGAAGCATTCACTCAAGGACGGGACGCGGCTGAGAAATCCCCTGGTGTTGTGAAACTTGGAACATTTAAGCCGTCCTAAAGGTCTGATCCTTGGCTGTCAGACTTTTATTATCGCAGACTTCCAATGGCTAGATCTACACCTTGAGTTAAATCATTACCAGTGGGGAATAAAATCCATGACATAACACTGCAAAAGTGGTATATGGAATGTGGATTGCAACCCAACAGTTACCAGTACACTTCCACACCTCTATGAAGCAGTAGCGTCGATTTAGCCCAGCTCCTTAAGAAGCAAATGGGACTGACACAACCAGTGGCAGGTTTCACACTGTGCAGGCAGTGTTAAAAGAAACACATTAGGCAATCAAGGGAATTACAGCAACCCTAAGCAAACGGAAGCAGGTTTTAGCACAGCAATCCTAACCCTTCATACTCACATCTAAGCACAATGTGGGTTGGGTCGCAGGGGCAGCCGAAGCCTCTGAGCCGATGGGGGGACGATGTGCACACGCAGAGCCTCACCTTTTCTTGCAGCTGTGACGCCTCTCTGTTGTCTACGTTGACTGGACCAGTTCTGATCCTGGGAGTCCTCTGGGTCTCATCCTTGATGTGCTCCTGACCTGAGCCCTACTCCTGCTGAGGGTGCTGCCTGGCCCTGCATCCCCTTGCTTGCACTGGGCTGCTCCTGCCTGGATTTAGCCCACCCTCCCTTCACCAAGGGATGCTCCTCCTCCTCCTCCTCCCAAGGCTCGGTCAATCCCGCTGCTGAGTTTCCCGCATGTCACCTCCGTCTCCTGCTTCAGCTCAAGCAACTGACAGAAGAGCCTCTGCTCACATCACCCCTGTGGAAGAGATGATTGAGACCACAGAGCGGAGTCCCCATTCGGAGAACAAAGAACAGACACCCCCCAAAAATAGCCAGCTTGTTCTGCCTGGAAGCTGAATGTCAGAGGACAGAGGTTGCATCACGGGCTCTTCTCCCCTTGCACGAGAGAAACCGAACTGAGATTTGTGCACAGCAGAATTTCAAATGGGGAATCATTCATGCATCTTTCAGTGTTTGTTATCATTCTATTATTGTTCCAGGACAACTACCTTGAATGACAGTCTTGAGCTACATATTGGGGATTGCTCTGAGAGTTAAAGAAATCTACGAAAGAAGCTACCGAAATATTCAGCCTCTGGAGAAAAGAAAGGCCCTTTGAGACAGGCCCACTGAAAAGTTGTGAGCAAGAACTCCATGGCTTTGTTTGGACTTAGAAGGAGGAATTGGCATTCGTCTTTATTGGATATTTGTTACATGTTTGTATCATTTAATGCTTAATAAAGATATGTTTGTTCAAGTTCTATCTTTGGAAGTTTCATTCTGATGAAGCCCCGTAGGACCCACATGAGTGGAATTCAGCAGATCCTGATGGCAGCAAAAGGCAACAAGAACCAGCTATTTCCTGTTGAGATTGCTGGGAAGTGGAGGCTGGTGGCTCCCATTCTGGCGGGGCTGCGAATCCACTCCACGCATGAGTCTCATATAAAATGTACAAGCTAAAAACTGCAATATCAAAGCTGAAAACTAGAACCAAAATAATAATAAAAATTAGCAGCAATAGAGAGATTTAAAATACAACAAGAGATTTAAGACAACAGAGCTCACATGCATTATCACAGGAATAGTCACAAAATGATTTTTATTTATTTACTAGATTTATATGGTGCTACATTTCTCCAATAGTCTAGTGTGGTGCACATAGGAATAAAACAATAAAAAGAAAGAAGATAAAAAACAGCAAATTAAATTTGTGAAATTCAAAACAAAGGACCAATACAAACAGTGGCTAATCAGTGGAGGAAGGCTTCCTAGAAAAGGGTTGTTTTCAGGAAGTGCCAGAAACACCCTACTGTTGGCGCCTGCCTAACCTCCAGGGGCAGGGAGTTCCATAGAGAAGGGGCCACTACACTAAAGGCTCTTCTCCTGGTGAATTCCAATCAGGCCAAAGGTCCATGTGGAACCGCCAGGAGAATGCCCTCCAATGACCTCAGTGACCAGGCAGGGTGGGTAAGGGAGAAGGCGCTCTCTCAGGTATCCTGGTCCCAAGTTGTTTAGGGCTTTATACACTATGGCCTTAAACCTGGCCCTATAGCCATTAGGCAGCCAGTGCAGTTCCCTCATCAAAGGAGTGACATGCTGAAAAGGAGCTGCTCCCGACAACAGCCAAGCTGGTCCATTCTGCACTAGCTCCAGCGTCAGCAGCAGCCTTAAGGGCAGCCCCACAGAGAGCAGTTCACAGTAGTCCAGTCTTGAGGTTACGAACACCTGGACCACTGTGGCCAAGCTATCCCTGTCCAGAAGAGGCTGCTCTTGTCAGTTCATTCTCTATCGTTCTATGTGGGATGTGTGGAAGAAACCAAGTCCACTTCTGCGTTGGGGTTTCAAAAGATGCTCCGAGAGCTTTCATTAGCAAAGCAACACAGCTGGGCTGGAGAGTCTGCCCAAAAGCACAGAAGCTCATGAAGAAAGCACAAAGGGTTCTCTTAGAGAAGTTCGCTCAAACTTGGAAACCAATTGATCACAGGCACAACATTTTCTAAATCAGGCTGGAGCACAAGAGAAGGCGTTCGGGCTCAGCATGTTCATGTATTGCTTGCAGTAATCAGCAGCGTGAGTTAGCTTCTCTTACAGGGGTATTTCTCCCAACATTCCCAGTAACTTGCAAAGTCATGTCAAGAGATGAGGTCTTGGGGTGCTGATTCCACCATGGTACTATGGGTTGCGAGTCAGCGACTTGTAAGATGGAAAGGAAGCTTTGCTTCAATAGATTGCACGCGTCTGCCCCGGAGAAAAGTCGTATCAGCAATGAAGGTCCACCGCTCTGCTCAAGATCACCCCCAAGGTTGTGGGGAAGCTTGAACTAACCGCAACGCAGGATACAAGACAACACACAGAATGTCCAAAAGACTCCTCTGCAGGGCCCTGAACAGCTCTAGTTTCCCCACACACTGGAGTTTGAGTGAACATGAAAAGTCTGTTAGGCTGAATGAGGTTTGTTGGTTTGTTTTTGATTCAGGATCTTTCCTCCTGGGCTTGAGTCTTTGAAAAGGAAGGCCTGTCCTCCCTTTGAAAATCTTCCCAGATTCCGTAAATTGCTAGTAAATTGTCTGTTCTTTGGTGTGATTTCAGGTACTTCCAATGTTGGAAGTTCTTCCCACATGCAAAGCATTGATGGGATTTCATGCCTGTCTGGATTCTTTGTTGCAGATTAAAGGTTCTAGGGCCTCCTCCACACGGGGCGTTTAATGAGCCTTGAAGGCTCATTATAAATTTTACCTACACACGAGCGGAGCGCAAAACGGGTGTACAGGCGCGTTATCTCCCCAATAATGCGCATTTTCGAACGCGCGTTAAATAGCGACTTTTATTTTGCTCCGGCCGTTAAAGCGCATTTTCGCTGTGTGAACAAGCGATTATGCGCATTAACTACCTGGAAAGCGCTTTTTGGGCATCTTTTAATGCGCTTCGCCGCTTCCCGCCGCCTCCCGTGCAGAGGGATTGTGAGTAAATGCGCCTCCGCGATAATGCGCATAATCGCGGAACCAGGCGCAAAGGCGCATTCTTGTGGAGGGGGCCTAGGACAACTGAAGCTCTTCTGGCACTCTGAGTGATAAGGCTAATCCACTGTGATGATCCTATGATGGTTTTTGTGATGCTGCTATCAGTGACGCTCTTCCTGCACTCTTAAGCATCTCTAGGGCTTCTCACAAGGGTGGACCCCGTGATGAGTGTCTAGTTGTGAGCTCTGATTGAAACACTTCCTGCACTCTAAGCATTTAAAAGGCTTCTCGCCTGTGTGGATCCTGTGATGGGTGTTAAGGGATGAGCTCGTACTGAAGCTCTTTCCGCACTCTAAGCATTTAAAAGGCTTCTCGCCTGTGTGGATCCTGTGATGGGTGTTAAGGGATGAGCTCGTACTGAAGCTCTTTCCGCACTCTAAGCATTTAAAAGGCTTCTTGCCTGTGTGGATCCTGTGATGGGTGTTAAGGGATGAGCTCCGACTGAAACTCTTCCCACACTCTAAGCATTTAAAAGGCTTCTCGCCTGTGTGGATCCTGTGATGGGTGTTAAGGGATGAGCTCTTACTGAAACTCTTTCCGCACTCTAAGCATTTAAAAGGCTTCTCACCTGTGTGGATCCTGTGATGGGTGTTAAGGGATGAGCTCGTACTGAAGCTCTTTCCGCACTCTAAGCATTTATAAGGCTTGTCACCTGTGTGAATTCTTTGATGCTTTTTAAGAGCTGTACTGTGAGTTAAGCTCTTCCCACACTCTAAGCATTTAAAAGTCTTCTCACCAGTATGGATCCTTTGATGACTTTTAAGGCCTGTGCAATCAGTGAAACTCTTCCCGCACTCTAAGCATTTAAATGGCTTCTCGCCTGTGTGGATCCTGTGATGGATGTCAAGGCTTGAGCTCCGACTGAAACTCTTCTCACACTCTAAGCATTTAAAAGGCTTCTCGCCTGTGTGGATCCTGTGATGGGTGTCAAGGTGTGAGCTCCATCTGAAACTCTTTCCGCACTCTAAGCATTTAAAAGGCTTCTCACCTGTGTGGATCCTGTGATGGGTGTTAAGGGATGAGCTCGTACTGAAGCTCTTTCCGCACTCTAAGCATTTATAAGGCTTTTCGCCTGTGTGAATTCTTTGATGCTTTTTAAGAGCTGTACTTTGAGTTAAGCTCTTCCCACACTCTAAGCATGTATAGGGCTTCTCACCAGTATGGATCCTGTGATGACTTTTAAGGCCTGTGCAATCAGGGAAACTCTTCCCGCACTCTAAGCATTTAAAAGGCTTCTCGCCTGTGTGGATCCTGTGATGGGTTTCAAGGTTTGAGCTCTGACTGAAACTCTTCCCACACTCTAAGCATTTAAAAGGCTTTTCGCCTGTGTGGATCCTGTGATGGGTGTCAAGGCTTGAGCTCCGACTGAAACTCTTCCCACACTCTAAGCATGTAAAGGGCTTCTCACCAGTGTGGGTCCTGTGATGCCTGTCAAGGCTTGCGCTCCGATTGAAACTCTTCCCACACTCTAAGCATTTAAAAGGCTTCTCGCCTGTGTGGATCCTGTGATGGGTGGCAAGGTGTGAGCTCTGACTGAAACTCTTCCCACACTCTAAGCATTTAAAAGGCTTCTCGCCTGTGTGGATCCTGTGATGGATGTCAAGGTTTGAGCTCCATCTGAAACTCTTCCCGCACTCTGAACATTTATAGGGCTTCATGCCGTTGTGAATTCTTTCATGTATCGTCCCATTAGCTGAAAGAAGAAACCCAAGAGATGGTTAGTTCAATTATCAGAGTAGCTGCTGATAATCAAGAGAACTTTCAACTAGAGTGGTTCACAGAGTTATTATGTTATTAGTTACATTGTTTATAGGTGACCTTTTCAGGCAGAGTGGCGTGATTTCCACATTACGCAGCAAAGAAAACAGCTCTGGGTAACCCTGAGCAAGCTGCTGTGTTCTAGCTTGATTGCTCTTTCCTGGCACCTCTGAGCAGTTGGAGGAACAAGAACAAACCAGGGTTGATGAGCGTGGCTAGTGGGGGGAGGGAGGCGGGAGGCAAGCCAGGGTTCTGTGTTCGGGCATCACGCGAACCAAGCCAGGGATGAACCAAGTGGAAGAAGTCAAGATGCAGTCACTAGCTTCTCATAACCCTGGATTTAAAAAAACTTCTGGGTGACTGTGAGGTTCATGCACACCACCAGTCCTTAAAAGGTGGCAGAGAGGAATATGCAAAAGGTTAAGACAGAATAAACTCATCGTAAAAGCCAGGCAGCATTGCCACACTCTGGTTAAAGAAAAGGAATTCACAACCACCCTGACCAGGACTGTCTACAAGGATATGGTGTGGAGAATGTGGAAATGGAGACATTTTACGGCCCCCCTTGTAATAATAGAATGGAAATGGGATCATCCCATGAAACTGATGGGTGGGAGATTCAAGACAGATCACAGGAAGGACTTTCTTCACACAGCCCATGTTTCAACTTTGGAATTCACTTCCACACGATGTGGTGATGGCCACCGGTTTGCCTGGCCTTAAAAGGGGGTTGGAGGAATTCCATGAGGAGAAGGCTATGAAGGGCTCCTAGTCCAGATGGCTAAGTGCAACCTCCAGTATCAGAAGCAGGAAGCCTGCATAAACTGGTTGCTGGGGAACATGGGTGGGAGGGTACTGTTAGACCATGTCCTGCTTGTGGGTACCTGGTTGAAAGCTGTTTGGCCACTGTGTGAATAGAAAGCTGCACTGAATGAATCCTGGTTCCAGCCCAGTATCAGGGCTCTTCTGACGTTCCTTTTTCTAATCTTTTACATTTATTTATTTATTTATTTGTTTGTTTGTTTAACAATTAAAATACAATGAAATCAAGAGAAAAAAAACCCTCCCCATTACTTATTGAATACAGAGTTTTCCTTCTTACATCTTTCATTTTCATTTTCTTTTCCCGGGTGGGATATTAAAATTCCAGTTCAATGATCTGCTTTTCATGAGTCCCACAAATTTTCTTTATTCCTCTATGGATTCTTAACTTCTGTGTCAACTTTTCCTTTATTGCTATGTCCCAAATTTTCTTTTTCCACAAAGGTACTGTCAGCATCTGAGCTGTCTTCCAATTACTTGCGATGAATTGCTTTGTGACTGTCAACAAAAAAACCAATTCATATTTTTCTTTTATCTCTTTGTTTTCTTTTACAAACATATCCAGTAAAGCTTTGGTCTTTTACAAATCTCTTCACCAGCAATTTTTCTTATTTCTTGAAAAACCTTATCCCAAAACTTCCTAACGTTCCTACATTCCTGCCACATATGAATTTGAGTTCCATTGGTTTCACATCCTCTCCAGCACAAGGGTGATAGATACACTCTCACTGATTTTTAGGGGTGTGCACTGGATCTGGTCCGATCCACAATCTGGTGCCGATCCAGGGGAAATCGGATACAATTATCTGATTTCCGATCACTCCTCTGGATCGTCCAATCTTTCCCGAATTGGTCTGGAAGGACCTGATCCGGTTTGGGAAAAATCGGAGGATCGGCAGTCGCTCGCTTGTGCCCACCGCTGCTTCCATCGGACATCCAATTTTTGGATCGGGATCAGGCCCGATCCAGTCTCCAGGGCCTCCGATTTTGTCCGATCTGATCCAGGACAAAATTGGAGGTCCTGATCCGGGTCCCGATCCGATCTGGGCGGTCCCTGCACATCCCTACTGATTTTTGCCAGTTTCTCAGGTGTCAGATACCACTTCCGCACTAATTTTAGCACACTTTCTTTTATTCTTGTAGAGATTGTTTGAAAGGGGAATCTGTCAAAACTTTTTCTCTTACGTTCTTATGATCTAATGGTTGATGGTTGCTATATGCTGAGAAAATCAATAGGTTTGAACTTCCCCATACAAGTTCCTGGGATAGGTCAGCTGCTCGAGTGGCCAAGACTCTTTTCATCACAAACCCAGGAAGGAATCTGGGATTCAAACTCTCAGTTTCCTCCAAGACCCTTTCTGGCATTTAGAGGCCTCCATCTTCTCCCATGACTTGGCCCAAAAAGGCAGGTCAGGGC
Source organism: Anniella stebbinsi (assembly GCA_029215795.1). NCBI lineage: Eukaryota > Metazoa > Chordata > Lepidosauria > Squamata > Anniellidae > Anniella > Anniella stebbinsi. Next base: position 187,243,733 of record JARDYH010000005.1, read on the forward strand.
CTGGGAGAGAACTGAGCGATCTCTCAAAGGGTCTACTCAGTCCAAAGCACATACCTGCTGACGTCTCTCCTTCCTCGGCAGCCTCAGGGAACGGATCTTCCCCTTTTCTTTCCTGCCAGGAGAGAAGATCTGTGATGGGAGAAGGGAGGCCATTGAAAGATGACAGAAAGAGAGACGTTCCTTCCTTCTGGCACTTCACTGCCTCACAAACATCTGAAGCATCTGAAGCCTCTCCTCTCCATAGCAGCCCTAAAAAGGTTCAAAAGAAGGAGGCCCTTCTCACTCTCCCTTCCATCCTCACAATGCAGGTGAGTCCCACAACACAGGGGGAACTGGAGATTGTGGGGTGAGGGGGGAGCCAAGGGGTTCCTCCCACTCCAGAGATGCTCAGACCTAGAGCTTCATCTGCATCACAAGCAGAGACAGGCAAAAAGGGCAGAGACAAGGTGCTGCAGAGCCCGGGAGGTTTTGCTTTATAGAAATCAAGTTATTGGAGGAGGGGTCGTTGACTACTTCAAAAACAATTTCTGGTGCTTCAGGGCCTTGGGTATCTTTAAAAATCAGTTTTTGGTGTTAGAGGCTTGCATATTTTTAAAAACCAATTAATGAGGGATGGGGTCCTTGCATGATATAAAAAATCAGTTCCTGTTGCTGTGGGTCCTTGCATATATTTTGAAGTCAATTTGTGATGCTGTGAAGGGTGCGTCCTTTGAACAACTGCAGCCCAGCAGTTACCAGCACGCTTCAATACCTCTATAATGCAGTAGCGTAGATTTAGCCCAGGTCCCTCAGAAGCAAATGGGACTGACACAATCCGTGGAAGATTCACACCGTGTGCAGGCAGTGTGAAAAGAACCTCACTACGCAATCAAGGGAAGTACAGCAACCCTAAGCAAACAGAAGCAAGTTTTAGCCAAGCACTAGATACACTCTTACTGATTTTTAGGGGTGTGCACTGGATCAGGTCTGATCCATGATCCGGTGCCGATCCAGGGGAAATCAGATACAATTATCCAATTTCCGATCACCCCTCTGGATTGTCCGATCTTTCCCGAACCGGTCCGGAAGGACCCGATCTGGCGCCCGCCGCTGCTTCAATTGGCGGACGCCAGTGGGCACACGCTGATGGAAGCGGATAGCAAGGGGGTCTTACCTGGCGGGGCTGTCCGCTTTCATCGGCAGGCGCCAGCGGGTGCCCGCCGATGGAAGCGGACAGCCCTGCCAGGTGAGGATCGTGGGGGGGGGCTTACCTGGCAGGGCATCCTCCTTCCATTGCTGACTGTAAACTACTGCAAACTAGGCTGCGAGGACGCTCCACCAGGTAAGGAGCGGTGTGCTTACCTGGCGGGGCTGTCTGCTTCCATCGGCGGGCTCCAGCAGGACCCCGCTGATGGAAGCAGACAGCGGGGGGGGGGGTCTTACCTGCCGGGCCGTCCGCAAAGGACAGCCCCACCATGTAAGAAGTGCGAGGGGGGAGGGGGAGTTAGGCCCCCACTCACCCACCCGCTGCCATGTGTTCCCCATAGACTTGCATTGGGGGAGCTTTCTTTCCCCCAATGCAAGTCTATGGGGAAAACAAAAATGGCGGTCGATCCGAAAATCAGACATCCAATTTTCGGATCGGGATTGGGCCCGATCCAGTCCCTGGGGCCTCCGATTTTATTCAATCCGATCCAGGACAAAACTGGAGGTCCTGATCCGGGTCCCGATCCGATCCGAGGGGTCCCTGCACATCCCTACTGATTTTTGCCAGTTTCACGGGTGTCAGATTCCACTTCCGCACTAATTTTAGCGCACCTTCTTTTATTATTGTAGAGTTGTCAAAACGTTTTTCTCTTATGTTATTATGATCTAATGGTTGATGGTTTCTACAGCTGCTGAGAAAATCAACAGGTTTGAACTTCCCCAGGCAAGTTCCTGGGATAGGTCAGCTGCTCGAGTGACCAAGACTCTTTTCATGACAAACCCAGGAAGGAATCTGGGATTCAAACTCTCAGTTTCCTCCAAGACCCTTTCTGGCATTTAGAGGCCTCCATCTTCTCCCATAACATGGCCCAAACAGGCAGGTCACGGACTGGGAGAGAACTGAGCGATCTCTCAAAGGGTCTCCTCAGTCTGAAGCACATACCTGCTGACATCTCTCCTTCCTTGGCAACCTCAGGGAAGGGATCTTCCCCTTTTTTTCCTGCCAGGAGAGGAGATCTGGGCTGGGATCAGGGAGGCCTTTGGAAGAGGAAGAGAGGCTTTCCTTCCTTCTGTTGCTTCACCCTATCACAACCATCCGGAGCATCTGAAGCCTCTCCTCTCTACAGCAGCCCTAAAAAGGTTCAAAAGAAGGAGGCCCTTATCACCCTCCTTGCCATCCTCACAATGCAGGCGAGGAGCACAACTCAGGGGAAAACTGGAGATTGGGGGGGGAGGGGGGAGCCAGGGAGTTCCTCCTACTCTTGAGACGCTCAGATCCAAAGCATCATCTGGAACACAAGCAGACAGGCCAAGAGGGCACAGCTGTGCTGCAGAGCTTGGAGGTTTTTTTTTACGTCAATATATTGGGGGTTTTGGTGTCATAGTAGATTTTTAAAGTCAATTTCTGATGCTTCAGGTGCTTGGGTATTTCTGGGGTTGGAGAGGCTTTCATACTTTTCAAATTCTTTATTTTAATATTTTTGGCAGAGGGGGTCCTTACATAATTTAAACAACCAGTTCCTGGCATGGTGGGTCTTTGCGTATATTTTAAAATCAATTTGTGATGCTGTGAAGGGTGCGTCCTTTGAACAACTGCACCCCAACAGTTACCTGTACACTTCAATACCTCTATAATGCAGTAGCATAGATGCAGCCCAGCTCCTTAAGAAGGAAATGGGACTGACACAACCCGTGGCAGGTTTCGCACCGGTGCAGGCAGCGTCAAAAGAACCTCATTAGGCAATCAAGGGAAATAAAGCAAGCCTAAGCAAACGGAAGCAGGTTTTAGCACAGCAATCTGAGTTATTCAGACTCACATGCAAGCACAATATGGGGTGTGGAGTGAGCTGAAGGGCCGGTGGGGGGCTACGGAGAGGGTCCCCTTTGATTGCAGATGTGACTCCTCTCTGCCGTCTTTGTCGAAGGGACCAGTTCTGATCCTGGGAGTCCTCTGGGTCCCATCCGTGGCGGCTCCTGACCTGAGCACTCCTCCTGCCGAGGGTGCTGCCTCTCCATGCGTCCCCTGGCTTGCACTGGGCTGCTCCTGCCAGGATTTAGCTCACCCCACCCCCCTTCCTTAAGAGCTCTTCCTCCTCCTCCTCCTCCCAGGGCTCGGTCAGTCCGGCTGCTGAGTTTCCCGCACGTCACCTCCGTCTCCTGCTTCAGCTCAAGCAAGGCAGGGAGAGGAAGCGAAGCCTTTGCTCACATCGCCCCTGTGGAAGAGATGGATGAGTCCATGGGGCGGAGTCCTCACTCGGAGAAGAAAGCACAGACCCCCACCCAGCCCCACCCCCAGAGCCACCTTGCTCTGCCTGGGAGCTGAATGTTAGAGGACAGAGGTTGCGTCACGGGCTCTTCTCCCCTTGCACGAGGGAAACTGAACTGATGCATTTGCACAGGAGAATTTCCAATGAGGAAACATTTTTATATCATTGCAGGGCTACTCCCGTTAATGAGAGTCTTGAGCTTGGGGATTGCCCTGCGAATTAAAGTTAAGAAAACTACCAATGAAGCTACTGCAATATTCAGCCTCTGGAGAACAGAAAGGCATTTTGGGACGGGCCCAATGAAAAGTCCCATGCGAGAAATCCATGTTTTTCTTTGGACTTAGAAGGACTCATTGTTGCATTCATCTGTATTGGATATTTGTTACGTGTTTGTATCACTGAATGCTTAATAAAGACACGTTTGTTCAAGTTCTATCTTTGGAAGTTTCATTCTGATGAAGCCCCGTAGGACCCACATGAGTGGAATTCAGCAGATCCTGATGGCAGCAAAAGGCAACAAGAACCAGCTATTTCCTGTTGAGATTGCTGGGGAGTGGAGGCTGGTGCCTCCCATTCTGGCGGGTCTGCGAATCCATTCCAGGCTTCAGTCCCATATAAAATGTACAAGCTTAAAACTGCAATATCAAAGCTGAAAACTACAACCAAAATAATAATAAAAAACTAGCAGTAATAGAGAGATTTAAAATGCAACAAGAGATTTAAGGCAACAGAGCTCAGATCAGAGCACCCCAGTAAGTTGAACAGGGCTTACTCCCAAGTAAGTGTGCCAAGGGTTGCAGACTTACAGCTACTCAGAAGTAAGTTGTAGCTTTCCCAGGGGCTGCGAGGAAACAGTAGAGCAGTTTTTGCTGCATGTAGAGACACCCTGAGACAGGCAGAAAAACCTTCATTGATAAAACTCAAAGGAAATTGTATCAAGAGACTTGTTTCATTTTTTATCGACAGCAAGAAGGTTTTTAATGATCAGAAAATAACCAGAAATTTACAAAGCAGTTAATTAGCCACAGATGAATACATGCATGGGGGGGAAGGCTCTATCCCTAGAAGCCGCACTCATCAGTGCCTGGGGTGTTGGTGGCTCAAGGGACATCCCCCGCCTCCACCCCACACCCATGGAATAAAGGGGGAGCAGCAGGACGGCAGCATCTCTTCAGGAGCATCTGTAGGGCAGCTCTGGTTCCCAAAAGGAGGGGGAAGGGGGTGGCACATGATGACCGTGGGGCCCATGGAGCCAGGGATGGCCCACAAGCCCCTCTTCTCTACCCTCCTTGGGACTGTCCTGCCCCCTCCCCCTGGGGCAAGAAAAATCGGGGGGGGGGGGAGGAGGAGGCTTAAAAGGGAAAAAATGCTTTCAATACACTTGGCTCATCATTACAACTAGATGCAAGAGGTTAAGATATGGCTGAATGACAGAGCATTGGTTTATTTTACATAAATAACAGAATATAAACCTCCCACCCCCCACGACACTTGGCCATATGCAGCTGGGATCTAGGGATCCTTTCTGCCAGGAACAAATGCGGAAGGGGAGCTGAGGGCCAAGAGCAAAGGAGGAAAACCGCAGGCAGCTCCAGAAACACAAGGCCCAAATTCAGGCGCCTGTGGGCCGTGAGGGGAGATCAAGCGTCCTGCGAGAGCCCCTCCCAGGAAACCCAAGCCAGAGAGGGTTGCAGCAACACCCTGGCAAGGCACCCTCCATCCTTGTCAAGTAAAACCAAGGGAAAGGGCCTTTTCAGGGGTGGCCCCCCAATTATGGAATGATCTCCCTGCTGAGGCTCGCTTGGCGCCAACATTGTTATCTTTTCGGCGCCAGGTCAAGACTTTCCTCTTCTCCCAGGCATTTAACAGCATATGATGAGGGGTTTTGTATTGTTGTGTTGTTGTGCTTTGACCCAGAAGGATATTGTAATTTTAACTTGTTTTTATGCTTTATGCTTTTAAATTTTATATATTGGTGTTTAATTTTTCAATGTTTTTAATTTTTGTAAACCGCCCAGAGAGCTTCGGCTATGGGGCGGTATATAAATGGAATAAAATAAATAAATAAAGGTGGAGTCAATCAACGTTTTATGCAAGAGGCAGCCGGGATTCCTTGAAACCCAGGACGATTAACCTTAAGCAGCCTCTAACACTACAACTCCGCTCCCTGGAGTGTTGGGACCATGGGGGCTTCCTTCCCTGGGTTGGAAATGTCTGCCAGGCACGGGGCAGAGGAACCCACCATCGAGATCCCCGTTCCTCCTAGTACAGCTGAAATGGGCTTCTTGTTTTGGAGAACATTGTGATCATTTCAGAGCAAATGGTGGTGACTCTTGGAGGGGGCAGGGGGCAACGAGCCCATGCCTAGAAGGGGGCAACCCAAGAACTGGGCTCCTCTCCAAGAGTCCAGCTTATCTGAGGCCTACTGTACCACTGACCAGGACGGGCTGTAGCTAGCGTACCAGGGGAATTTGGTAAAAGGCCCTCCTCCCAGTAGCCTCCTGTCCCACTTCCTTTGACAGGGGCTCACAGAGAAGGACCATGGACGATGATCTTAGGGACCAGGCAGGTATGTCTGGGAGGAGGCGTTCCTTCAGACAACCTGGCCTGAAGCCGTTTAGGGCTTTGCATGTTCATATTGACACTTTGAATCAGGCCTGGACCTGGACTGGCAGCCAGTGCAGCTGGAAAAGTACTGGCCTAATATGGTCTTGTTGGCCAGTCCCTGTGAACAATCTCAGAACCCTGTTTTGGACTAGATAAAGTTTCTGGACTGTTTTCAAAGGCAGCCCCACATATAACACATTACAATAACCCACCCGAGAGCTTGTCAGAGCACGGATCACTGTAGCTAGGCTGACTCTGTCCAGATGAGGGCACAGTTGGCAATGGGGCAGATGGGGGCATCAGAGGCCTCAACTGGAGCTGCGCTAACAACAGGGTCAAGCTTGTTGTGCAGAGAAGCAATACTGTCCTCAAAGTGAGATGCAGAAAGGTCACAGTGGGTCTTTGACTGGGACAGGGCTCCATTGGCTGGGGAGGGTGTGAACACCCCACGGACCACCTGGAAGAACTCCGCTGGACGGCTACTCAAGGATGCAACGGAGGCAGCCAAATACGCCTTCTTTGCTGCCCGTGTGATGCCACCCCCTCTGAGCCTCCTCTATGGGGTCCCAACTATGGGGTGGGGCATCAGAATACTGCACTCGGACCCTGTGACACACTGACCCTTCCTGGTCTCACAGCAGCCAGCCCAGCCCTCTCTATTTCCCCTTCTCCTTCCCCACGGACACCGTTGACCACTGTGCCCTGCCTCACGTACCCCAATGATCCACTCCAGTTTGTGAGACAGAAAGAACTATTTATAAGCAATAAGTCAGGTGACGCAGTTACAAAGCTTATGGTTTCATCAGGTTGAAATGCTGGTTCATTTCATCTGGTTCCAACTGCAAGCCTGCCTACACTACCCACTAGTCTACACTGTCTCCTCCCAGTCACTCTGTTCCCAAAATAATGAAAGCCGTTGTTCCTACACTCTCTCTCGACCCTTCACAGACAAACCCCAAACTCAACTCCACCCCCTCACTACTACCAACCAATCCAGACCTTTGAACCACCAGCCAATCAGCATACACGTCACATTTTCTTCATTCACTCCCCCCTCCCAATAGCTTTCGAGACTTAACAGCCTTGTATTTGAAATCACACAGCACTGACATCTTCAATGGCAAACCCTATTGAAACTTCAAAAGTACCAACATTGTATAAATAACTGACAATGAACAGCAAAACATCACATCCCGCGCTGCCAATCAATAGGCACGATTCTGCGCTCTAGAGGGGGTTCGGTCATCTTTGCTTCGAGTCTTTCGCCATTTGCGCCCCAGCTAATGGCCAGCCCATTTCAGGGACTGCAGCTCCCCAGTATCCCAAGGAGAAGAGCGGGTTCTCCAGGGCTGATGGGGGCAATCAGGTGTAGTCCCCTCAAAGGCCCCTCATCTCGCTCTTCCACAGTGAGGCCGGGGCTTTGATTGGATCACCAGCTCTCTCCACTGGAACATCCCCAGGAGCATTCATAAATCCCTTGGATTCCTTCAGTCTGGTGGGGCGGACCATCCGTCTGGGTCCCCACCCCTACAGGAGGGAAGTAACGCCGTGAGTTCAAATCTCACCAGGAAAGGGCTTCTCTCCTGTAGGACTTCTTTGATGCGAGTCACACTGTGTGTTCCAATGAAAGTGCTTTCCACACACAAAGCATTCATAGAGCTTCTCACCTGAATGGGTCATTTGATGTGAGGCAAGAAGCAATCTTTCATCGAACCACTTTCCACACTCTGAGCACTTTTATGGCTTCTCCTTTATGTGAATTCTTCGATGTCGCTTAAGGTGTTCGTGGCGAGCAAAGCTCTTTCCGCACTCGAGGCATTCATAGGGCTTCTCGCCTGTGTGAATTCTTTGATGTCTCTTAAGGACTGTGCTGTAAGCAAAGCTCTTTCCGCACTCGAGGCATTTATAGGGCTTCTCTCCTGTGTGAATTTTTTGATGTTGCTTTAGGTGTGAGGTCTGAGCAAAGCTCTTTCCACACTCTAGGCATTTATAGGGTTTCTCACCTATGTGAATTCTTTGATGTTGATTAAGTTGGTAACTCGTTCTGAAGCTCCTTCCACACTCTAAGCATTGATAGGGCTTCTCCCCTGTGATTCTTGTATGCAAGGTAAGTTCTGAATTGTAACTGAATTGCTTTTCGCACTCGAAGCATTGGAATCTTTTCTTTTGAGTCTTGACACATTCTGAGCCTTTCCGCTGTTTCTTGCCACTGTGCATATTCCGATTGCTTTCTTCAACAGGATCTTCTCTTATGGGAATTTCACGGTCGTCTGACCCTTCAAAAGAAAAGGATTTGATTCCTCACTTCTCTTCAGTTTCAGTTTTCCTTCTCTGGTGTTCTCCATTTTCCCTGCTGTCCCTGTGATCACCTGCAAGAATAAAAAACAGAAATCTGCCTGAAGTCAGGGAACAAACATATTAGATATCCTCTGATGATCAATAGAACTGAGAACTAGAGTGGCATACAGCACTTTCATATTGATATAGAAGAACTCTTACAAAGTAGCTCAAACAAGAACTGAACAACATTAAATACTGTAAAAACAAAATGCACTGAAAATCTGCCATTTTGTCCTAGCTGATTCTTGAACAGGGAACTGAAAAGTGGGAACCTTGGGAGAATGTGACCGTGTCATCTTCAAATCCAGGGTAGCAGCAAGGGCTCTGAAAACAAAGCTTAGTCAGCAATGGACATTGGACCTTAAGAAAGCCAACTTCAAAAAGCTCAGAGAAAGTTTGGTTCAGACTCCATAGCAAGAAATTTGGAAGGAAAACAGAGTTTAAGAGGGATGGGAGATCCTGAAACCCTAAAATTCTGATGGCACAACCACTAACTATTCCCAAGAGAAGGAAAAAATGGGGGACATTGAAAAAATCAGGTTTGGCTGCCCTGGGAGCTATCATCTCAGAAACACTGTCTATTATCTTTGCGAAATCATGGAGGAAGGATGAACTGCCGAATGACTGGAGGAGGGCCAAGGTTGTACCAATCTTCAAAAAGGAGGAACCTGGGAACTACAGACCTACAGAACTGTACAGAACTACAGTCTGACATCCATCCCTGCGAAAATGTTGGAGCAGATTATAAAGAAGTCAATCTGTTAGCACCTTGACAACAATGCAGTTACTAATAGAAGCCAACAAGGATTTGTCAGAAACCTTCTACCAACTTCAGTTTGTGGCCCAGCTACGTCCCTATCTGGACAGGGATAACCTGGCACATAACCAGCAGGGCTTGTAGCCATTGAGAGCCTTCTCCTCCAGGAATTTATCCAACCCCCTTTTAAAGCCATCTACATCAGTGGCCATCAATACATCTTGTGGTTGTGAATTCCACAATTTAACTATGCGCTGTATGAAGATGTACTTCCTTTTATTTGTCCTGAATCTCCCACCAATCAGCTTCATGAGATGAGCCCAGATTCTAGTATTTTGAGAGAAGGAGAAAAATGACTCCTGATCCACATTCTCCATCACCTGGGGAGCTTTCTCTGGACAAGAGTATCCCAGGAACATGGCCCAGGAACTGTTGTCCTCAATGACACCCTTATCATGCACTGACACAGAAGGCAAAGAGGGGGCCTTACCCAGAGGGACCCACTCTTTACCCAGAGAGGCCAGGTTCCCACGATTCTCCTCCATGACTTCCTTGTGCAGAGACCTCTGGCCTGGATCCAGCAGAGCCCACTCCTCCTCTGAGAAATGCACAGCCACCTCCTCCGAAGTCACCAGACCCTGACAGAAGAAGAGATCATGTTCTCTTCACATATTATGTAGCAATGCATGAAGACAAAAATGGTGAGATCCCCCTTCGGAATGTCAGAGCTTCAGGAGTGACATTCAAGGGTTTCCTAGCAGCCAACTTGGAGAGGAGCAAAGGGAAAGGGGCAGGTTCTTCCAGGATCAAAGAGATGTGCAGGAGACAGAGGCACCCAGGACTCCCCTACCTGCCCTGGCTGTGCAGAAATCGCTTCCAATTCGCCACAAAACGAAGGAGGCCTAGAAGGATCCTCCAGTATCAGTTCAATCTCTCTACCGGTTCTTCTGCTCCCTGTGAAGAAGGCAAAGAAGGTGGGAAGGTAAGTTAACGTTCTTAAGTATTTCCATTTTAATTGTTTGACTGGAATCAATGTTTGACCACATTCCTAAACTACAGATCTTTTCGGATTATCTAGTGAAAACGTGACTCTCTTCCCCCTCCCTTCCCTTCAAAAGGAAATCAGGCCCAAGGGGAACGTCAAAGCAGCTCATCCGCCTCAGGCATAAAAGAGGGAAGGAGACCATGGTGGAATCCGTCCCACTAATCCTTACCCAGTGAGGAGGGTCTTCCGTCACCCTCCTGCAAGATCCACCTGTCCAGCGGTCTCTGTGTAGTGCCCGGTGGAGACTTCTCGGCCTCAGGGAAATCTGCGCATGCTTTGGCCAACATCCTCTGCACCTGGAACAGGATGGAGGATCCCAGACAGAGAAGGGGGATGAGGGAAGGAAAGGAATGAGTCAGGTCAAGGGCAGCGTTTCCAATCGGTTTGCATTTCAAAGCTCCTTCTAAAGATGGTCTAGGATCCAAACCACGGATCACAGACTCACTCATGCCTTTGTCTAAGAATGTGTGCTTTGGACCATAAGCAAAGCACTTGAACAACCTACTGAAACCAACCAGGAGGAAAAGGAGAACCTCCCAGACATTCCCTGACACCCAGCATTTTCTGCAGTAAACCCACTATTTATACACACAGACACACGTAAACTTTATTGTATATAGCAATAGGCCTTTACAATGTATAAAACGATTACAAAAGAGACCTCTTCCCAATACAAAACTTTCATTTCAACATCAACAAAGGGATTACAAACAACCTGAGTTTGCCATCTTCTAATAAGTTTGACCCCTCAGATCTTTTTTTTTAAAAAAGGGTAGCTTTTTAGTACTTTGTATTTCTTAGTGTGGATGGACTGAAGCTTCTTGACTGCCAAAGCAAATTGGGCTACTGATCACCTGAGAAATAAATGCTGATCAACTAGGAGTTGGTAATTGATCCATGCAGGCAATATTATCTGACGTAAACAGGCCTGGGAGAACAGCATCCATTTGGTTTAACCACCGTAAATCATTTGAGGCCATTGGCAGACTTGGCCAGTTCACGGCTCACTCCTAATTCCAGGTCATTCTTCTCATACGGTGAAAAGAACTGGCCCCAATACCGATCCCTGTGGGACCCCACCATTTACCTCCCTCTCTTGGGAGAATTTGCCAGTTATTCCTGCTCTCTGCTTTCTCTTCTTTAACCAGTTACTGATCCGTAAAAGGACCTCTCCTCTTATTCCATGACTTTATCAAGCCTTTTGGAAATCCAAGTAAATAATGTCCACTGGTTCAGCCCTAACTACATGTTTCTTGTCACTCTCAAAGAACTCTAAAAGGTTAGTGAGAAAGGACTAACGTTTCCACAAGCCATGTTGATTCTTTTTCAGCAGGGCTTGTCCTTCTATAGGATTAATAATTTAATTTGAACATTGCTTTCCACCAATTTCCCTGAAACAGACTTTAAGCAAACTTGGGGCATCCTTTCCTTATGGGACATGAAAAAAAACTTGAGATACAATCGGGGAGTTTTAAAATTTCACTCCCTTGGAGTTCTCAGGATCAATTGCTCTCACCTGCCCTTTGTCTTCAGCCTGGCTCAGGAGGAAACCTTCTGCCAGGACCACCGCCTGGGAACTGCTCTCCACTCCACATTCTCTGACCCAGCTCTCCATCTCCGGGGGCAGGACGGCCAGAAACTGCTCCAGGACCACCAGGTCCAGCATCTGAGCTTTTCTGAGTCTTTCTGGCTTTAATTGTTCAATGTTTTTAATTTTTGTAAACTGCCCAGAGAGCTTCGGCTATGGGGCGGTATATAAATGGAATAAAATAAATAAATAAATAAAATAAACAAATAAATAAATCTCTCAAGTAAGTGAAAAAAGCAACAAGTGGATTTGATGTCCTGGACGTCTGTCTGTCTGTCTGTCTGTCTGTCTTTCACGTATTGCATTCCTACCCTGCCTTTTTTCCTCCAAGGAACTCAGCGTACATAACCCTCCTCCTCTCCATTTTGTCCTCACAACAACAACCCTGTGTGGTAGGTTGGGTCGAGAGTCTGTGGCTGAATTCAGACAACACATTAAGCAACTGAGGGGGGGGGAAACAATCGTCAGTTGTGTTGCGTATTGTGTTGTGTGGAGGGTAACACGCCGCTCACAAACTACTGATGGTATGCTATTCCGCCCAAATACGCAACGGAGAGAAACAACTGGCTTGCAAGTTGTTAAGCGCGAAGCCAGTTGTTTAAAGTGTTGTGTGGAGGGGTGAGTGGGTTAATGGCGTGTGGTGAGTGGGTTAAAACACAAGTCCATAGAGGCAGGCGGCAAGAGCGACCAAAGCGGCGGTTGCCACTCTGCTACAACTGGTGCAGCTTGCAGAGGCTGCTGGGATAGAACCGGGAGGACTGAGGGAGGAGGGAGGGTGGGGAGAGGGGCAGGGGCAGTGTCAGTCAAATGCCAGGTTGTCTATTAGTCCACTCAACGCCAGCCCCAACCACCCACAGTTGTGTAGGAACATGTTGGCTCAATTCAGACGACACGATAGTCAATGGTGGGTTGACTAACCCTAACCCTCATGCTAACCCTAGGGGGCACACCCCACACAACATGGTAATAAATAATCAACTGTGATGTGGATGAGGATCAGTGCTGAGTTGACTATGGCAGCATTCGGATGACACAATAGTCAAAACAACTGACGATTGTTTCCCCCACACCAGTTGTTTATTGTGTCGTCCGAATTGAGCCGTTGTGTGGGGAGTACCCGCAAAATAACTAACTGTGAGTTGGCTACTCAACCCACCATTGACTAATGTGTTGTCCGAATTCAGCCTGTGACTGGTTCGAAACCAAACAGGGAGCTACCCTGGCCGAGCGGGGACGAGAACCCAAATCTCCCAGTTCAGCGCTCTAGTCACTGAAACACACTAACTTCATCATAACCAACAGGGAAGGATTCGTGGATGAAGTCACATTGGCAGAAACCTTGAGAGAAAGTGCCATGATAGTGAGGGCTCTGAAAACGAAGCTGAGTTGGCACGGAGATTGGACTTTAGGGAAGTGAACTTCCAAAAGCTCAGAGAAGAGTTGAGTCAGATCCCATAGCTGGAAATTAGGAAGGAAAACAGAGTTCAAGAGATGGGAGAATTTGAAAACTTAAATGGCTGAACCTGGGAGCTCTCTGATAAACTGAGACTCAAAAGGGACATGGAGAAGAGACTTGAGAGAGGGATTTGCAACCAAGCAGGGCAATAAGTTCAAGTCCAAGGACCAGATGTGCCTTCAACATGCATCTAAAATAGAATTGTAGTGCAGGTCTAATCTCAGGGGATGCAGGTGCAGGTCTAATCTCAGGGGATGGATTATTCCAGAGAGTGGACACCACCAATCTCAACAATCATGGATCATTCCAAGGACTGAATGGGTCTATAGGGGAGAAGGCAGATTCTGAGCTAACTATTATTATTCTATGATTCACCTAATTCCTTTGACCGAGTTCAAACCTCGGGGGCCCGATGAACTGCATGTTAAAATAATAAAAGAGCTGGCAGAAGAGCTCTCAGAACCACTGTCTATAAACTTTGCGTAATCATGGAAGACGGGTGAAGTGCCGGATGACTGGAGGAGACCTAATGTTGTCCCAATCTTCAAAAATGAGGAACCTGGAACCTACAGAACAGTCAGTCTGACATTAAGCCCTTGGAAATTTTTGGAGAAGATTATAAAGAAGGCAATCTGTAAGCATCTTGAAAACAATGCAGTGATTACTAGAAGCAGGCATGGATTTGTCAAGCACAAATCTTGCCAGACTAATCTGATCTCATTATTTGATCGGGTAACCTCCCTTGTGGATGGTGGGAATGCTGTGGACATAGTATATCTTGACTTCAGCAAAGCTTTTGACAAAGGGCCCCATGATATCCTGATTAGCAAACTAGCTAAAAGTGGGTTTCATGGAACAACTGTTGGGTGGATCCAGAGTTGGCTACAGAATCAGACTCAACGAGTGCTTATCAATGGTAACCTTATCAATGGTACAAAATTGGGTGGGATCGCTAATACCCTGGAAGACAGAAACAAACTTAAAAGTGATCTTGGTAGCCTGGAGCGTTGGGCTGAAAACAACAGAATGAAATTTAATAGGGATAAATGCCAAATTCTACACCTAGGAAAAAGAAACCAAATGCAAAGTTACAAGGTGGGAGATAATTGGCTCAGCAATACATAAGCGAGAAGGATCTTGGAATCATTGTAGATCACAAGCTGAATATGAGCCAACAGTGTGATGTGGCTGTAAAAAAAGGAAATGCTATTTTGGGCTGCATTAATAGAAGTATAGCTTCCAATTACATGAAGTACTGGTTCTCCTCTATTCAGCAATGGTTAGCCCTCATCTTGAATACTGTATCCAGTTCTGGGCACCACACCTCAAGAAGGGCGCAGAGAAGCTGGAGGGGGTTCAGAGGAGGGCAATGAGGATGATCAGGGATCTGGAAACAAAGCCCTATGAGAAGAGATTGAAAGAACTGGGCATGTTTTCAGCCTGGAGAAGAGGGGAGACATGATAGCACTCTTCAAATACTTGAAAGGTTGTCACACAAAGGTGGGGCCAGATCTCTTCTCGATCATCCCAGAGTGGAGGTCATGGGCTCTCCTACACTAGAAGCCTTCAAGATGCAGCTGGACAGCATTCTGTCAGGTATGCTTTAAGGTGGGTTATAGCATTGAGCAGGGGGTTGGACTCCTTGGCCTTATAGGCCCATTTCAACTTAACAGGCCTAGTAGCCGTCAGGCAGCTGGTGGAGTCCCTTCAACACAAGTGTAAAATTCAGAGGTTCAAAACAGCCCTAAACATGTGAAAGGGTGGATGGCCAGATCTTGTGACTTCTGCGCAGGGGAGAACAGCTGGGGTGGAATGAAGGTGGATGGATGCTGTTTGGAACAAGAAGGATCATCCCGCTACTGGACCGTATTTGCTGCTTTTAAATCTTGCTATGAATTCATATTAATAAGGCAATTGCAGATCAGATGCCAATAGCAGAGGTCCTGGCCACTTCTTAGGGATGGGAAGCCCCCAACTCGAGGGACATCCTGCTGTTTCCAAAGTCAAACCAACATCCTAATCTCATAGTGGCTATAAGAAGACCAACAGGTAAGGGTTGGAGAGGATGTGAGTGTTGTACCGACACTTTTAAGACTTTATGTACATCACCTGGTGAGCTTTCTCTGGACTACAGTATCCCAGGAACAAGGCTCAGGCACTGTTGTCCTGAAAGTCATCTCTATTATGCAGTGACACATACAAAGAAGAGCTGCAGTTCCACCTTCTAGGATCTGTGAAGAAGGCAAAGAGGGAGCCTTACCCAGAGGGTCCCATTCCTTACCCAGAGAGGCCAGGATGCCACGATTCTCCTCCATGACTTCTCTGTGCAGAGTCATTTGGCCTGGATCCAGCAGAGCCCACTCCTCCTCCGAGAAATGAACAGACACCTCCTCAGCGGTCACCGGACCCTGATAGAAGAAGAAGAGATCATGTTCTCCTTACGTGTAATGTTGCAATCCATGAGGACAATAAAGGTGAGGTGGTTGGAGGATCCAGAGCTTCATAAGTGACATTCAAGGCCTTCCTAGCACCTATCTTGGAGAGGAGCAAAGGGAAAGGGCAGGTTCTTCCAGGATGAGGGAGATATGGAAGGGACAGAGGCACCCAGGGCTTCCTTACCTGCTCTTGCTGCACAGAAACCATCTCCACTCCGCCACAAAGAGAAGGCGCCCCCAGTATCATTTCACCCTCTCTGCAAGTTTTTCCCTTCCCTGTGAGGAAGGCAAAACAGGTGGGAAGGTAAGTTATAATTCTTAAGCAATTGCATTTTCATTGTTTTACTGGAATCAATGTTTGTCCACATTACTAAAGAACATTTTTTTTTAGTATCTAGGGAAAAAGAGTCTCTCTCCACCTGTACAACCAGGCTCAAGGAGAATGTTAAAGCAGCTCATGCACCTCAGGCCTACTTGAGGGAGGAAGACCATGTGGAAAGACGTCCCACTAATCCTTACCCAGTGAGGAGGGTCCTCCGTCACCCTTCTGCAAGATCCACCTGTCCAGCGGCCTTTGTGTGGTGCCCGGTGGAGCCTTCTCTGCCTCAGGGAAATCTGCGCATGCTTTGGTCAACATCCCCTGCACCTGGAACAGGAGGGAGGATCCCAGAGAGAGAGAAGAGGGATGAAGGGAGGACAGAAATGGGTCAGGCCAAGGTCAAGGGCAGCGTTTCCCAATCGGTTTGCATTTTAGTGCTTCTTCTAAAGATGATCTGCCATCCAAGCCACACAGTACACTAAGTTGTGTCTTCATCAGGAGTTGAACTCTGGCATAAGCAAAGAGCTTGAACAACCTCTGAAAACCAACCAGGAAGAAAGATAGAACCTCCCAGACATTCCCTGATAGCCTGCATTTTCTGCTGTAAACACAGCAGTTTGGTGTCTACAGATGCTAATCCTGTCCTTTTGGGAGGACTCTGACACCAGGTGAATAAGGATCCCCTCCTTCACCCAAACTCCACAAACCCATTCATTTCTCCTGAGATCATAAGAACAAAAGAAGAGCCATTCTGGATCAGAACAAGGCTCCCTGTAGTCCAGCCTTCTCTTCCCACAGTGGCCCATCAGCTGTTGACCCTGAACTCACAAGCAGGAGATGAGTGCAACAGCACCCTCATGCCCATGTTCCCCAGCAACTGGTGTTCATAGACATACTGCCTCTGATACTGGAGGTAGGACATCAGGATTAGAAGCCATTGATAGCCTTCTCCTCCAGGAATTTGTCTAACCCCCTTTTAAATACATCCAAATTGGTGGCCATTACTACATCTCATGGTAGGGAATTGCATATTTTTATTATGCACTGTTAGTTTCACTATCCTCCAAGGAGGGCCTGCTGTACACACTAAGAACAATGAGGCAATGGGCCATTGGAAATTGGGACATGCAAAAAAAGTTGACTTCCTGGTGAAGAGTATTCAGATCACAATCCCTTGTAGTTACCAGAAGGAAATGCTCTCACCTGCTTCTTGTCGTCTGCCTGACTCAGGAGGAAGCCTTCGGCCAGGGCCATCACCTGGGAACTGGTCTCCACTCCACATTCTCTGACCCAGCTCTCCATCTCTGGGGGCAGGACAGCAAGGAACTGCTCCAGGACCACCAGGTCCAGCATCTGAGCTTTCGGGTTTCTTTCTGGCTTCAGCCACTGGCGGCAAAGGTGGTGGAGTCGGCTGCAAACCTCTCGGGGGCCCTCGGCCTCCTGGTAGCAGAAGTCCCTGAACTGCTGGCGCTCGACGTCTGAGCTGGTGTTGCTCCCAGGGAAGTTCTCCTGCTCTCTTCTTTCCCAGGGCTCTGCACTGCTCCCTTCCTGGATGATGGAGGGGCTTTTTCTTGCCTCAGGGCCAGCAAAGTCTTGCTCTTCCATCTTTACTCTCTTCTCCATCTCTGCTACCACCAGGACTCGAAAGGTCTCCTTCCTTGGCTGCCAACCTCTCTCTTGAGGCAAGGACAGTCCTGTAGGAATTACAATGGAGAGCTGCATGAATTAGATACAGCTGTGGCCAACTGAATACTCAGGACCTGTCTCAAATGAGTGCTGAAGCTGCTTCCAGGTCATCACCTGGGTGGGGGTGGGGGGGGGGGAAGAGGGTAGAGAATACTTCAGTCAGCCCAGCTGGCAGCATGAGAATCCCACAGAAATCTATAGGTTAGAGGCAGAAGCTGCAGTACCAGCAAGAGGATCTCTCTCTTCAGTGTTTCTTGCGAGAAAAGGAGCCCTTTATGGGACTGAGGACTTCTAAAGCATCTTCTGGGATTCCTCCCCCCCCTTGTCTTGGTTGCTCTGTGGGATTGCAGGCCCACAGCCTCATTGCTGGTGTGTGTGATGTCTATTCTCTTGTGGTGGGAGGTACTGAAGAGACTGAAATCGCACTGCTGTTTAACACAGGCTGCAAGTTGTTTAGTTTTAGAAATTTGTGATAAAATATCCGTTTGACTATTTGGTTTGTCTGGTTCCCCCTCCACCCTTGAATCAATTTGATGATCTCAGAGCCTCACAGGGTGAAACAGTTGAAGTGATCCGTGACCTTTATTTATTTATTATTTACATTTCTATACCATCATCTTCCACCCACTCTTAGGATAGGAACAGCAGGCTCGCTTTATGAGGGAAAGCAGCCCAGGATGAGCTCAAAGGCATTATGATGAAAGATGGGGGAGAAATGGTCCCATCATGGTCCTTCTTCACTCCGTTTGAACCAGGGGGAGGAAACAATACGAAAAACGCAATGCAGAAATGACACCAAGACACCTTTTTCGCCTACAGATGGGATTCCTCATCCCCACTCAGGATCTTTCCCCTTCTGCCCCTCCCAGACCCCCCTTTATCCAGCCTTCTCTTCCCTTCCCGGATTCCATACTTATGGGGAGGGATGAAAGTGCAAGGCGTGGGTCTTCTGGAGAGGCCCCGAATGGGGGGCAGGGGTCTCTCTCTCTTCCCACCCACCCCCTGCCCCAACCCTCCCTCCCTGCCCTGGGCCCCCTCCCTCCTCTGCTCCAGCCCTGGGGCACTTTCCACCCTCTCCTCCCCCCCTGGGACCCCCTGTGCATTTTGTCCTCACCTGATCCTTTGCAGGGGGAAGAAAAGGCTGCAGGTGGTGGACACCAGATGCAAGCAGGACAGGGGGAATCCCAGGCTCCTTTGCCAATGGGGGAAGGGGAAAGTGTGGGGGGGGGGAAGGGAGGGGCCTCATCCAGCCTTTGCTCTTTACCTGCCCCTCTAGGACCCAGCACCCTCTCGCTCCCTTTAACCCTTTGAGTGAATCCGCACAGGATAGCACAAGAGCGGCAGGGGCTTCTCCATCCCTGGGAACATTTTGGAGCAGATTATAAAGAAGTCAGTCTGGAAAACACCTTGAAAACCATGCAGTGGTTATTAGAAGCCAGCATGGATTTGTCAAGAACAAATCTTGCCAGACAAATCTGATCTCATTGTTTGATCGAGTAACCTCCCTTGTGGACTGTGGGAATGCTGTGGATATAGTATATCTTGACTTCAGCAAAGCTTTTGACAAAGTGCACCATTACATTCTGATGAACAAACTAGTGAAAAGTGGGCTAGATGGAACAACTCTTAGGTGGATCCACAGTTGGCTACAGAATCGGATTTAAAGAGTGCTTATCAATGGTACCTTTTCACACTGGGGGGAGGTAATGAGAAGGGTACCGCACCCCTGTTGAAGAAGGATTCAGCTGCCGGCCCTGTTGGCTATAATAATAATAATAATAATAATAATAATAATAATAATAATAATAATTTCCCTATGGGCAAGTATTGCCATTTGTTTTTGTATGTCCTTCTTTTATTTATTGAGCCTGCTATTCATATCCTAAGAGTGAGGGGAAAACACAGTTACTCCCTTTTGAGGGTTCAAGTGCTGGGAACACAGAGGGGGGCGGAGAAGGAAGCCATGCAATGGATTGGGAGGGAAACTATGTTTCGTAAGCAGACCTTATTTTTCCCTGAGGGCAGAAAGTTCCCAGGGCTCTGCACTGTTCCCTTCCTGGATGATGGAGGGGCTTTTTCTTGCCTCAGGGCCAGCAAAGTCTTGCTCTTCCATCTTTACTCTCTTCTCCATCTCTGCTACCACCAGGACTCGAAAGGTCTCCTTCCTTGGCTGCCAACCTCTCTCTTGAGGCAAGGACTGTCCTGTAGAAATTCAAATGGAGAGCTGCATGCATTAGATACAGCTTTGGCCATCTGAATACTCAGGACCTGTCTCAAATGGGTGCTGAACCTGCTTCCAGGTCATCACCTGGGCCGGGGGGGGGGGGGGGTAGAGAATACTTCAGTCAGCCCAGCTAGCAGTATGAGAATCCCCACAGAAATCTATAGGTTAGAGGCAGAAGCTGCAGTTCCAGCAAGAGGATCTCTCTCTTCAGTGTTTCTTGTGAGAAAAGGAGACTTTTATGGGACTGAGGACTTCTAAAACATCTTGTGGGGTTTCTCTGTTTAATACAGGCTGCACGTTATTTAGTTTTAGAATTTTGTGATAATATGTCCATTTGACTATTTGATCTGTCTGGGGTCCCCCCCCCCCCCCCTGTGAAGCAGCTTTATGATCTTAGAACCACACAGGGAAAATAGTTGAACTAATCTGTGGCCTTTGTTTATTTATTAAGACGTTTGTGTCTCACCATATATCGCTGGGATCTCAGGGTGGCGTGCAGATAAAATCTGAACAATGCAGGCATCAATATTTACATAATGTAGGTGGATGACGGACGCCGGGAACTGGACAGGGGGACTATGTCCCCGTTGGTTCTGCTGGACCTCTCAGCGGTGTTCAAATGCCCAGGTCTCGGCGGTGGCCAGGAGTGCATTTCCACGGTTAAAGCTTGTGTGCCAGCTGCGCCCGTTCCTTGAGATGTCGGACCTGGCCACAGTGACATATGCCTTAGTCACATCCCTTTTGGATTACTGTAATGCGCTCTACATGGGGCTGCCTTTGAAGAGTGTTCAGAAACTTCAAATGGTTCAAAGAGCTGCGGCCAGATTGTTGACCAGGGCTAGTTACAGGGACTGAGCATACAACTCCCCTGTTAGAACAGCTCCACTGGCTTCCAGTCTGTTTCCGGGCACAATTCAAAGTGCTGGTTATGACCTATAAAGCCCCATATGGCTCAGGTCCAGGTTATCTGAAAGACTGTATTCTCCCTTATGAGCCTGCCTGTCCCCTGAGGTCTTCAGGGGAGCCCCTTCTATCCGTACCACCACCATCACAGGCACGCCTGGTGGGAACGCGGCAGAGGGCCTTCTCGGTGGCTGCCCCCAGGGCTCTGGAACTCCCTTCCCAGGGAGGCTAGACTGGCTCCCTCCTTGATGTGTTTCCAGAGGCACACAAAAACTTTCTTATCCCGGCAAACCTTTGGAGAATAATGTGGACCCCCATCTTTTAATATTGAAACCTATTTAATTATATTTTTAACTTTTGTGTCTCTCTTATTTATAGCTTTTAACTGCATATATTTTAATTTTGTAAAGTCGCCTCAAGGCCCAGCATTGGGCAAAAGGCGGGATATAAATAAATCTAATAATAATAATAATAATAATAATAATAATATCACAGCTACAAAATATATTAAATTGTTAACAAATAACAACCAGTAGAACTTTTTAAAAATAATACAAAAAACTATTAAAACTATGTGCAACCAGGGAGAATTTAGCCCTGAAAAGCTTTGATAAAAAGCCATGTTGGAACGTGGCCCTTTGTTAGCCAGTTACACCTACAAGTGGGTCTCTACAACCCCCGACCCACAGGATCCGGGCTCCTGGTTTCCACCCACTCTTAGGATATGAACAGCAGGCAGGACTTCATCAGGGAGAGAAGCCCAGGGTTGATCTCAAAGGCATCGTGATGAAAGGGGGGGGGGGGAGAAAACCTGGTCCCATCATGGTCCTTCTTCACTCCGTTTGAACCAGGGGGAGGAAACAAAACGAAAAATGCAATGCAGACATGGCCCCAGAACAGCCTCCACCCCCCCCCCCCAAGATGGGATTCCTCCTCCTCCCCCCACCCAGGATCTTTCCGCTTTCTCCTGCCTTCCCCTCCCTTCCTGGATTCCCTAATTCTGGGGAGGGAAGGAAGTGCAAGGCGCGGGTCTTCTGGGGGGACCCAAATGGGGGGGGGGGGCAGGGCCCCCTGTCTCCTCCCAACTACCCGCTGCCCCAAACCTGCCTCTCTGCCCGGGGGGCTCTTTCCACCCCCCCTCTCCCCCCGGGACCCCCATGCCTTTTGCTCTCACCGGCTCCTCTGCAGGGGAAGTAGAGGCTGCAGATGGGGGACAGCAGATGCACGCAGGGGTCAGGGGGGATCCCAGGCTCCTTTGCTATGGGGGGTAGGTAGTGTGGGGCGAGAAGGGAGGGGCCTGATCCAGCCTTGGCTCTTCGCTGGCCTCCCGCTGACCCAGCGCCCCCCTCCTCCTCTTTAACCCTTAGATGCTCCTGGCAGAGACACCTGGACTGGGGGGCTTTTCCACGGGGGGCTTTTCTCTCCCTGCAGCATCACCGCTCCGGCTGCTCCTGGGGGGCTTTGTGCGGGACCCAGATCCGCTCTTTCCACCTATCAGTTTTCCTTTGAGTCCATAGAAGGCAGCCTGCCATGTGCACTGGCCGGTGGAGCCTGGAGGGAAGTTATGGGATGTCCTCCCCCTCTAGGGCAACCCCCCTCCCCGCTTGGCATGAACCCCTCCCTCTCTGGGGCAGCCCCCCTCCCTCTCTGGGGCAACCCCTCTCCCCCCTTGGCATGAACCCCTCCCTCTCTGGGGCAGCCCCCCTCCCCCCACAACTTCCCTTTTTCATCCCCACTGCCTCCCTACAATCCAAACCTTCTGCAGTGGGGGCTCCCTCCTCCCTCCTGTCCCCCAAAGCTCTCCCCGCCATTCTGCCCCTCCTTTCTCTTTCTCCCATCGCGAGCACATCTGGGCGACTCCTCAAGAGGAGAGGGTGATGATGGGCAAGAGAAATCCTGAACCTCTTTTGACTATATTCAGCCACCCCCCAATTACCCCTTTATCGTGTTAGGATGCTTCCCCCCCCCCCCCCAGTCGATCCTTAACTAAGCAGGCAGGCTAAGTCTTTCTATGGCCTCTCCCCCAGGGTGGATTCTTCCATGGGTTTCAAGGTGCCAACTACGACTGAAGCTCTTTCCACCCTCTGAGTCCTCACATGGCTTCTCCCCTCTATGTGAATCCTTTGATGTGATTTCAGACGTGAACTGTGAGCGAAGCTCTTCCTGCATTCTTGGGCTTCTCGCTTGTGTGGATATTTTGATGTGCTTTAAGATTCACACTGTGACTGAAACGCTTTCCAAATACCGAGCATTGATAGGGCTCCTTGCCTGTGTGGATGCTCTGATGGTTCCTAAGGTTCATGGTGGAACTGAAACCCTTTCTACGTTCAAAGCAGATAAAGGGCTTCTCGCCCGTGCAAGTCCCTTGATGCAGCTTCAGGTAGGGGTTCTCAGTGAAGCTTTTTCCACCCACAGAGCATAGATAGGGCCTCTCCCCTGCGTGGATTCTGTGATGGTTTTTAAGGCTCCTGCTCCAACTGAAACCTTTTCCACCTGCAAAGAATTGAAAGGCTTCACCCCCATTGTGTGTCTCCTTTGATGCAACTTCAGGTGGCTGCTCTGACCAAAGCTTTTTCCACACTCTGAGCATTGATAGAGGGCTTCTCACCTGAGTGAATTCTTTGATGTTGCTTATCACTGAAATTCTTTATTTATTTGCGATGTTTATATACCACTCCCCAACCAAGATTCCGTAGTGGTGAACAAATAGAATAAAAGAGTAAAAACACAACAAAAGCATATTTAAAATTGCATTTAAAAGAGTTCAGATGAAAACCGTGGTCGGCCATTCAGGGAGAGCTGTCTGGAACAACGTTTTTAGGAGGTGCCGGAAGAAACACACTTGGGCCTCTAGCGACACAGATGGCTCTAAGAGTACCCCAAAACTATGGGCCTGATCTTCCACAGGGATTACACCCCATCCAGAACAGGCCATGAGCCTATCTCCCAGACTTGGGAACCACTCACCCACAGGACTTCCATCCATAAAATACAATTTACAGCACTAGAACTAAACCACAATATTAAAACACAATGTAACAGTACAAAAGTACAACCAGAATAAAACCCAGCAGCAGTGCAGAGATTTAAAAATGTTAAAGAGCAAAGTTAAAAGACTAGATTGGCAAAATGCTAAAATATTGGCAAAATCAAAAAGTCTTCATTTGGCATCGGAAAGAGTACAAAGTGGGTGCCAGGCGAACCTCTCCAGGGAACTCATTCCACAGCAAGGGTGCCACAGCAGAGAAGGCCCTACTCCTCATAGCCCCCTGCCTCACTTCCTTTGACAGGGGCTCATGGAGAAGGACCTCAAAAGATGATATTAGGGTACATAAGGGAGGAGGCGTTCCTTCAGATAACCAGGCCCCAAACCGTTTAGGCCTTTGAATATAAATACTAGCATTTTGAATCGGACCAAGACCTGGACTGGCAGACAGTACAGATGGAAAAGTAACCTACATATAACGCCTTGTACTAATCCATCCGAGAGGTTGTCAGGGCATGGATAACTGTAGCTAGGCTATCTCTGACCAGATGAGGCAGTAGTTGGTATATCAGCCTAAGGTGACAAAAGGTGCTCCCTGCCACTGAGTTCACCTGTGCCTCAAGTGACACTTCTTGATCCAGGAGCACCGCCATATTTCGAACCTGAACCTTTAGGGAGAGTGCAACCCCCATATACCACCCATCACTTCAGAGGTCTTCTCTCTCCAGCCCCCTCCCCTCTTCAAGGCAATATTCTCCCTGTCAAAGCCAGCAGAATGTATTCATTCATTCATTGCATTTATTGCATTTCTCTGTTGCCCAATTCCCGAAGCTCTCTAGGCACTTCCCAAAAGTTAAAGGCAGTAACACTTCTCCCCTTTGTCTACACAGGAGAACATCCTCAGAGCCCTTCTGGATCAGACCAAGAGTCCCTCTAGTCCAGCACTCTGTTCACACAACGTGTCTACCCACAAGCAGGACACGGGTGCAACAGCACCCTCCTGCCCATGTTCCCCAGCAACTGGGGCATATAGGCTTTCTGCCTCTGAAACTGGTTCATCGGTTAACCATTCCTTCCTGAAATTGATAGCTCTAGAGCCACTGGAATACACAGGCATATATGACCCATGACATTTGAGAAACAGCATTACAGGCAAAACGTTCAATCCAAAGGGGCCTGTGGGCATTTGACCGCCACTATGCATTTACCTCCATCAGTCATATCTAGTATGTTTTGTGAGATCTCTGAACGGTTTGTTCAGATTGTGCAAAAGCCATTTTTGTCGGCACAAATCCCTCCCAGTGTCCATGATTATGCTGGAAGCTATTGGGGAACGGCATGTTTTTGGCTGGGTCCTTTTTTGAAATGCAGGGACATCAATGACAAAACCAACCGTAATATGCTAAGGATCAGATGCCATCTTTCACTTTCATCGTGAGATGGTCCTTTTCATTCAGATGAGGCCTCAGTACAATTATGTAGCACTTGGGAAGGAAGATGCAGCCCAGTAGCCCAGCACTGGAGGCCAAGATAGAGAAGACCTGCACGGCTACCATGTATTTGCCCTTGGTGCTCAGGTAGGTGGGCACAGAGGACACCCAAACGCTGCAGAAGACCAGCATGCGGAAGGTGATCAGCTTGGCTTCATTGAAGGACCCAGGCAGCTTCCTGGCTAGGAAAGCCACTGTGAAGCAGGTGGCAGCCAGGAAGCCCATTTAGCCAAGGGCAATACAGAACATAGCAACAGATCCTTCATTTCGGGTGACCAGATACAATCCAGGTCAGAGCTCAAGTAACTTTAAGAGTTGTAGAGAAAAGGAAATTTCAGCCAGCGTCATTTGTATGCAATTAGTTCCTGGTGAAATCCCCTCTTCATCACAACTGTTAAAGCTGCAGGGGCCCTGCCCTCTTTTGTATATGGTCACTCTAGTATAGTGCCTGCACTTTTAACTGTTGTGATGAAGAGGGAATTTCACCAGGAACTGATTGCATACAAATGACACTGGCTGAAATTCCCTTTTCTCTACAACTGTTAAAGTTACATGAGCCCTGACCTGGATTTTATCTGGTCACCCTACCTTCATTGCATTGCAGGATGATCTCTCCAGGCTGGGAATGCATGTCAGAGTCAGGGAACGGGGAATTGATGAAATGTTGAAACGGATTGCACAATTCCGGAGTTACCGTTTGTTAATTGTTCATTGCTTGTTGTTATTGGAGAGCCAATTGAGCAAACATATGTTTGTACATGAGATTTTATTAATTCTTGTAAGTAAAATATTCATTACTGTCTATGCACAGTTTTAAGGAGTAGGTTTTTGCTCGTTGTTAAGCTCAGATGAGCCAATAAAACATTGATATTTTTATGAAATATTTCTACCATGAGTAGTGTGGAACATTTGAGGAATTGCCATTACCTTCTGGTCCGGTTTGGTTTGTTTCATGCTTGTGAGGGCTCCTCTCTATGTTTGTTTGCTTTCCACACTCTAAGCATTCATAGGGCTTCTCCCCTGTGTGAATTCTTTGATGGTGCTTAAGGAGTGTAATGCGAGCAAAGCTCCTTCCACACTCTGAGCATTTATAGGGCTTCTCACCTGTGTGGGTGCTTTGATGTTGCTTAAGGGCTACGCTGCGAGCAAAGCTCTTTCCGCACTCTAGGCATTCATAGGGCTTCTCATCTGTGTGAGTGCTTTGATGTTGCTTAAGGCTTGCGCTCCGAGGAAACCTCTTTCCGCACTCTAGGCATTTATAGGGCTTCTCGCCTGTGTGAATTCTTTGATGGTGCTTAAAATTTGAGCTCCGAGCAAACCTCTTTCCGCACTCTAGGCATCCATAAGGCTTCTCGCCTGTATGAATTCTTTGATGTTGCTTAAGGTATGTGCTCAGAGTAAAGCTCTTTCCACACTCTAGGCATCCATAAGGCTTCTCACCTGTGTGAATTCTTTGATGTTCCTTAAGGTGTGTGCTCAGAGTAAAGCTCTTTCCACACTCTAGGCATTCATAGGGCTTCTCCCCTGTGTGAGTGCTTTGATGTCGCTTCACATGTATGCGCTGAGCAAAACCCTTTCCACACACTGAGCATTTATAGGGCTTCTCCCCTGTGTGAGTGCTTTGATGTTGCTTAAGGTGTTTGCTCTGATTAAAGCTCTTTCCGCACTGTGCGCATTTATAGGGCTTCTCCCCTGTGTGAGTGCTTTGATGTTGCTTAAGGACTATGCTGCGAGCAAACCTCTTTCCACACTCTAGGCATTCATAGGGCTTCTCGCCGGTGTGAATTCTTTGATGTTGCTTAAGGTGATTGCTCTTATTAAAGCTCTTTCCACACTCTGAGCACTGATAGGACTTCTCCCCTGTGTGAGTACTTTGATGTCGCTTTAGAGCTGCGCTCTGAGCAAAGCTCTTTCCGCACACTGAGCACTGATAGGGCTTCTCAACTGTGTGAATTCTTTGATGTTTCTTAAGATTTGTACTCCGAGCAAAGCTCTTTCCGCACTCTAGGCATTCATAGGGCTTCTCCCCTGTGTGAATCGTGTGATGTGACTTAAGGAGGAAACTCGTTCTGAAGCTCCTTCCGCAGTCTAAGCATTCATAGGGCTTCTCCCCTGTGTGAATTCTTTTATGCAAGTTAAGTTCTGAATTGTAACTGAATTGCTTTCCACACTCGAAGCATTGGAATCTTTTCTGCTGAGTCTTTACACACTCTGAGCCTTTCCGCTGTTTCTTGCCAAAGTGAATATTCCCATTGCTTTCTTCAACAGGATCTTCTATTATTGGAATTTCATGGACGTCTGACCCTTCAAAAGAAAAGGATTTGATTCCCCACTTCTCTTCAGCTTCAGTTTTCAGTCTCTGGTGTTCTCTATTTTCATTGTTCCCCCTGCGATCAACTGCAAGAATAAAAACAAAGAAATCTGCCTGACGTCACGGAACAAACCAAATGATTTGCTGATTTGATTAACAGAATAAAAAAATCATTCAAAACATATTAGATATCCTCTTATGATCAATAGAACTGAGAACTAGAGTGGCATACAGCGCTTTCATTGATATAGAACAACACTTACAAAGTAGCTCAAACAATAACTGGATAACATGAAATATTGTAAAAGCAAAATGCACTGAAAATCTGCCATTTTGTCCTAGCTGATTCTTTAACTGGGAACTGAAAAGTGGGAATTTCACCCTAATGGTGCTTTTCCATGTCTCAGGGGCTTCTCAAACCCTCAGTCATGGCATCCTCCTAGACCACCTCGCTGGGTTCAGCTATTCTGTTGAGCAGACCTCTATTTCAAAATGAAGGTTGTCCTGCTGTCTAGTTGTATCTCAAAACGGAAAGCAAACTGTGCAGAGCAAGCGTCAACGAATTGAAACTTCGTAGGATGATGCCCATGACTGGAATATACAATTGAAGGATATAACTTCTTCAAAAAGAAGAGAAGAAATAGAAACGGAGGCGGAGCTGCACTATATGTTAAAAATACCTATCCCTGCACAGAAGTACAGGAGGTTGGGCCTGGGAGCCCCATCGAGAGCATCTGGATTGAAGTCAATGGGGCAAGGAATAAAAGCAACATGATACTACCGACCGCCCGATCAAGGAGAAGACGAGGATGGTACTTTTCAAAAGCAAACTGTCAATATTTCAAGGAAATCCAATGTAGTAGTAATGGGGGACTTCAATTCCCCTGATATCTGTTGGGAAAGAAATTCTGCCAAAAGTGGTCCCTCCAAGAAATTCCTGACATGTGTGGGAACTAGATGAAAGGCTATCCTTGATTCGATTCTGAGCAACAGGGAGGACTTAGTGGATAAAGTGGCATTTACGGAAACTCTAGGGGAAAGTGACCACGTCATATTTGAGTTCTTGATTTTAAAGGAAGCAAAAGCTGAGTGTAACCATACGCGTCCTCTGGATTTCAAGAAAGCTGATTGTCATAAACGAAGAGGTGCAGGAAATGCTTAGCAAATTTGCATATGACACATATCAACCATCTCTGTCCCTTGAGGCTCAGGTGGCCTCGGTGGCACAGAGTACCTTCTACAAACTTCAGTTTGTGGCCCAGCTACGTCGCTATCTGGACAGGGATAACCTGGCACATAACCATCAGGGCTTGGAGCCATTGATGATAGCCTTCTCCTCCAGGAATTTATCCAACCCCCTTTTAAAGCCATCTAAATCAGTGGCCATCACTACATCTTGTGGTAGTGAATTCCATAGTTTAACAATGCGCTGTGTGAAGAAGTCCTTCCTTTTATTTGTCCTGAATTTCCCACCAATCAGCTTCATGGGATGACGCCAGATTCTACTATTTTGAGAGAGGGGAAAAAATGACTCCCGATCCACAGTCTCCATCACCTGGTGAGCTTTTTCTGGACAAGAGTACCCCAAGAACAATAGTCCAGGCTCTGTTGTCCTCAAAGACCTCTGTATTATGCAGTGACATAAAGAAAATAGAGCTGCAGTTCCAACTTCTAGTCTCTGTCAAGAAGGCAAAGAGGGGGCCTTACCCAGAGGGTCCCATTCCTTACCCAGAGAGGCCAGGTTCCCACGAGTCTCCTCCATGACTTCCTTGTGCAGAGACCTCTGTCCTGGATCCAGCAGAGCCCACTCCTCGTCCGAGAAATGCACAGACACATTCTCAAAAGTCACCTGACTCTGAAACAAGAAGAAGAAATCATGTTTTCCTTTCACACCATGTTGCAATAAAGTTGTTGTGGTTGAATGTTTCTTCTTCTGAATGCCACAGCTTCAAAGCCTTCCTAGCCGCCATCTTGGACAAGATCAGATCAAAGGCTAAAGGGGCAGGTTCTTCCAGGACCAAAGGGATGTGCAGGAGACAGAGGCACCCAGGACTCCCTTACCTGCTCTGGCTGTGCAGAAGCCGCTTCCACTCCACCACAAAGCGAAAGAGGCCTAGAAGGATCCCCCAGTATCTCTTCAATCTCTCTGCAGGTCTTTCCGCTCTCTGTGAGGAAAGCAAAGAAGGTGGGAAGGAAAGTTAAGGTCCTTAAGCATTTCCATTTTCATTGTTTGACTGGAATCAATGTCTGACCACATTCCTAAACAACACATGTTTTTGGATTATCTACAGAAAAAGAGACTCTCTTCCACCTCCCTCCCCATCAAAAGGAAATCAGACTCAAGGGGAACGTCAAAGCAGCTCATCAACCTCAGGCGTCATTGAGGGAGGGAGACCATGGTGGATTCCGTCCCACTAATCCTTACCCAGTGAGGAGGGTCCTCCGTCATCCTCCTGCAAGGTCCACCTGTCCAGCGGCCTCTGTGTGGTCCCCGGTGGAGCCTTCTCTGCCTCAGGGAAATCTGCGCATGCTTGGGCCAACCTCCACTGCACCTGGAACAGGAGGGAGGATCCCAGAGAGAGAAGAAGGATGAGGGAAGGAAAGAAATGGGTCAGGTCAAGGCCAAGGGTGGCATTTCCCAATTAGTTTGCATTTTAGTGCTCCTTCTAACGATAATCTATGGTCCAAGACATGGAGCAATGTAAGTTGAGTCTTTGTCTAAGGATGTGAGTTTTGGGGCAAACAGTTTAACCCTGGCATAAGCAAAGTGCTTGAAGAACCTCCAAAAACCAGCCAGGAGGAAAGGGAGAACCTCCCAGACATTCCCTGACACCCAGCATTTCTCACTGTTAACACAGCAGCTTTGTCCCTACAAACACTGTTTATACATACAGACACACATAAACTTCACTGTTCATAGCCATAGGTCTTTACAATGTATAAAAAATATTTAAAAAGAGACCTTTTCCGATACAAAACTTTCATTTAAAGCTCAACAAAGCAATTAAAAACAAACTGGGTTTGCCATCCTCTAAGACATTTGAACCCTCAGATCTTAAAAAGATGAGCTTTATAGTTCATCGTATTTCTTAGTGTGGCAGCTTCTGGGCTAACTAAGCAAATTGGGCTACTGATCATGTGATAAATAAATGCTTACCACGTAGGAGTTGATCATTGTTCCATACAAGCAATATTATCTGAAGTAAACAGGCCTAGGAGAACGGCATCCATTCGGTTTAGCCACCGTAAACAATGAGAGGTCATTGGCAGACTTGGCCAGTTCACGGCTCACTCCTAATTCCAGGTCATTCTTCTCACATGGTGAAAAGAATTGGCCCCAATACCGATCCCTTGGGACCCCACCATTTACCTCCCCCTCTTGGGAGAATTTGCCAGTTATTCCTGCTCTCTGCTTTCTCTTCTTTAACCAGTTACTGATCCATAAAAGGACCTCTCCTCTTCTTCCATGACTGCTAAGTTTGCTCAGGAGTCTTTGGTGAGGGGCTTCATCGGAAGCCTTTTGGAAGTCCAAGTAAATAATGTCCACTGGATCAGCCCTGTCTACGTGTTTCTTGTCACTCTCAAAGAACTCTAAAAGGTTAGTGAGAGAGGACTAACGTTTGCAGAAACCATGTTGATTCTTTTTCAGCAGAGCTTGTCCTTCTATAGGCTTAATAATTTAATTTTAATAATGATTTCAACCAATTTACCTGAAACAGAGTTTAAGCAAGCCAGCATGTAAATTAGTGTTAGATTGGCCATTCTCCAGGCCTTTGGCACTGATCTTAAGAAATTGATGCATATTTTTATTAGAAGGTCCTCCAAAGTTAAGGGCTGCTCTACGTATTACAAACAACTGGACTTGTGGGAGGGAAGCATTGGAAATTGGGGCATCCCTTCCTGAGAGGACATCCAAAAACAATTGATATACAATTGGGGAGTTTTAAAATTTCACACCCTTGGAGTTCTCAAGATTAAATGCTCCCACCTGCTCTTTATCTTCTGCCTGGCTCAGGAGGAAGCCTTCTGCCAGAGCCACTGCCTGGGAAGTCGTCTCTGTTCCACATTCCCTGACCCAGCTCTCCATCTCCAGGGGCAGGACAGCCAGGAACTGCTCCAGGACCACCAGGTCCAGCGTCTGAGCTTTTGTGAGTCTTTCTGGCTTCAGCCACTGACGGCAAAGGTGGTGGAGTCGGCTGCAAACCCCTCGGGGGCCCTCAGCCTCCTGGTAGCAGAAGTCCCTGAACTGCTGGCGCTCGATGTCTGAGCTGGTGTTGCTCCCAGGCTGGTTCTCCAGCACTCTTCTTTCCCAGGGCTCTGCATTGCTCCTTTCCTGGATGTTATGGGGCCCTTTTCCTGCCTCAGGGCCAGCAAAGTTTTGCTGTTTCGTCTTTTCTCTCTTCTCCATCTCTGCTACCAACAGAACTCAAAAGGTCTCCTTCTTTTGCTGCCGATTTCTCTCTTGAGGCAAGGACTGTCCTGAAGGAATTCAAATGAAGAGCTTCATAAATGAGATACAGCTGTGGCCAACTTAATAGCCAGGACTTCTCGCAAATGAGTCCCTACAACCCCAGTTCCACAGCAATCAGGCTTCTGGTTGAAAATGAGGTTCTAAAACTTGAGCAAGAGAACAGTAAACATTTTTAAACTTCTTAAGCAAATGAAACATGGCACACAGGAACCCTTAAGATGGGAACAGTTTATAAAGAAAGTAAATGCAAAAGAACATCACATACAGCAGTGAAATACATGAAACTGTTAGGTGCGGTCATCCGGAGATTTGGAGTTGTCTATGATCTGGTAACCTCCAAGTTAGATTACTGCAATGCGCTCTATGTGGGGCTGCCTTTGAAGATGGTTCAGAAGCTGCAGCTTGTGCAAAATGCAGCAGCCAGAGTGATAACAGGAACCAGAAGGTTCGGGCATATAAGACCTACTCTGGCCCGCTTGCATTGGCTGCCTGTATGTTTCCGAGCCCGATTCAAGGTGCTGGTTTAACCTATAAAGCCTTACACGGCTTAGGACCACAATACCTGATGGAATGCCTTTCCCAACATGAACCTGCCCGTACACTACGCTCAACATCAAAGGTCCTCCTCCGGGTGCCTACTCCGAGGGAAGCTCGGAGGACGGCAACAAGGGAGAGGGCCTTCTCTGTGGTGGCCTCCCAATTATGGAATTATCTCCCCGACGAGGCCCGCCTGGCGCCAACACTGTTATCTTTTCGGTACCAGTTCAAAACTTTTCTTTTCTCCTAGGCATTTTAATAGCTTAAGTTGAGGTTTTAACTGACTTTGTGGCCAGGCTTAAAAGTTTAAAATGTTTTAAATATCAGCTATTTTTTGTTTTATGGGTTTAAATTTTGTATATTGTCTTTTTAGTGTTCAATCTTTTAATTTCTGTAAACCACTTAGACAGCTTCGGCTATGGAGCGGTATATAAATGTGATAAATAATACTAATAAATTTGAAACATGCACTAATTACAAAGAAATACATTCATACACTATGCAAAATACACAACACTTTAACACTTGCAAAGGATTGTTAAAAAAGAATGTGAAAAGGCTACTCGGTCCAACTAGCTGCAATTGAATTGTTATTTAGCTCTACTTAAGCTTCCACCAATCCAAACTAATTCAATGCAATGTTAAAAGCTTCCAACTACATAACATTATGGGGAGACCACTGCTTTGAGAGCAAGACTGCTTCCATCTCAGACTCCAGGCCGCAAAACCTTCTGCCCTCAAGGGAAAAACAGGTCTGCTTACAAAGCATGAGATCATTCCCAATCCATTCCATGGCTTCCTTCTAAGACCTCTCTGGTCCCAGCACTTGAACCCAAACAGTGACCTAAATAACAATGATTTTGACTCACTCCTACGATGTGAACAGCAGGCTCACTTAATAAATAAAAGCAGGACATACCAAAACATATGACAGTACTTGACAATCGGAAAACTATACTTGCCCATGGGGAAAA
This sequence comes from Anniella stebbinsi, assembly GCA_029215795.1. Classification (NCBI taxonomy): domain Eukaryota; kingdom Metazoa; phylum Chordata; class Lepidosauria; order Squamata; family Anniellidae; genus Anniella; species Anniella stebbinsi. Next base: position 187,277,314 of record JARDYH010000005.1, read on the forward strand.
TACAAAACAAATGACAATATCTGCCCACAGGGAAACATGCCATTCTCAGCAGGATAAGTTGTATCCTTCCTGTGTTGCACAGTTATAAGCCATCGTTTAAAATACACTTGGTACAGGCATTGGCATTGGGTGGTATTGTGTGTTGAGGGTGTTCAAAGCACCACACAATCGTATCCAAACCATCCTTTTCCATTTTCTCTGTTCCTGGGCTGTAATTGTTCTCTTCCTCAGTACGGACCTCGCTCTGTTCTTACTGCCTGTTGCCACTTTGGAGTCACTCATCCCATTATCTAAGACTGGATGGCCTGTTCAGCCTGAGAAGACAGAGGCGCTGTGGTTAGGCTGTTCCCAGGTACGGGAAGGAGGTAGGAGGATGGGGTGGCCCTCCCTGTGACTTAGCTACTGGGCCCAATTCAAGGTTTTAGGACTAGTGTACAAAGCCCTGAACAGCTCAGGATCCAAATACTCAAAAGATCTCCGTCATCAGTACTGACCAACCTGTGATTTCAGATCAGCCAGGGAGGTTCTTCTGGAGATGCCCTAAGAACTTGTGTCTCGAGGGGCTACCACACATGGCAGGGCCTTCTTGGAGGCAACACCCCAGCAGTGGACCGTAGGGTTTTTTTTCCAGGTGACCTTTATTTAAGGGACACTGAATACAGGCTGCAGTCTTTGCATCAATGTGAAAAGGAGGATATGAAGATAGACACTCAGAATGATGGATTTTACCCATACTCACAAACTAAATGAAACTCTTATTGCTTTAAAACATTTATTAAAACAATTTAAGGAAGTTAACATTGAACAAACACACGAACCTCTCCAGTCAGCAAAGCAAATTAAAGAGATATACTCACAAGTCTGGTAGATGTCTTGAGTTCATAGACAAACATACCCCCAATGACAACATTCACACAGACTCGGTGAAGGAGCTCTTCCCCACAGAGGGACTTCCATTTCTCTCAGGCAACCAAGGAGTCGCTGAGGTCTACATGCTACAGGCTCAGAGCAACATCCCAGATGCCATGCCTGAGGGAAAGGAAAGACATTGTGGTTCCTGTTGACTAGACTTACATACCCTTTCCAAAGACAAAAACCTCCCTCTCAATATATATGAATTTATTCTGAAATGGCCAAACCGATTGGTCCATGTCATAATTTAGACTTCCCAGGATATACCCTTCTCTTCTGACGTAGGTGTTGGGGACAACAAAGGTCAAATTCCATTTTCTTTGCAGTCAACAGTCTGATTTATTTCTCTGTTCTTATGGACACCGGGATTTTCTGACCACGTCACCTGTTCGTGACCCTGGACCTTTCATCTAGTTCCCTTAAAAGGAATATATATATGGTTGACATAAGTCACAAATTTATATGACTAATGTCATTTTGCAATATCAAGTCGCACATCCTCATGACTAATGTCATTAAGCAATATAGCTGGTACAAGTCTTTCACGAGTAACATCTTTGAGCAATATCAAATCACATTTTCAAATCATTCCAAATCAGTCCTATGTGGGTACGCATTCACTCGCCCCCATTGCTCCCCCCATCCCAGCGTTCACTAACCCTCCCCCATGTCCCCCTGCCCCAGCACTATAATAATCATAGAAAAGCCGACAAGAAAAAGCTCCTACAACTCCCTTCCGCGAAAAATTGGGCTGTTCCTGAAGCTACCATTGAAAAACAGACTTGCTTCTGCAGGGTTTTGGGGAGTTAAGCAAGTGGTGTCTTCTGGCAGGCAAAAGACATTTTGCTGTCTGAGGTGCAGAACTGATGGGGACCCCCTCCCATTCCATGGACAAAGCCAACAGGGCCGGCAGCTGAATCCTTCTTCAACACGGGCGATGGGACGGCATCCTCCGTCTCACCTGAACGCAGCAGGGTGGCTTAGGGGGCACAAGGCACGGGTTTGGGCTCCAGCATTTTGCTGCCGCCTCCAAGTGTCTGATGCCTCAATCTGCCTCATGGTAGGGCCAGCCCTGGGCCTATTTAATTGTGTTTTTATTTGATATTTGTGACTTTTACATTGTATTTCTTATGTTTTAATGATCTCTTTGTGCTGTGTTGTTTTGCATTGTAATAGTAGTAGTTGTATTTTTTTAAATTAATTCATAGTCTGCTGACTAAATCTTGAAAGAGATCTCTTGAAGCAGCTTACAGGAGAGTAAAAAAATTAAAATATACAAAACCTTTTAAAGGATTAAAAATACAAAATATCCTTCTAAATCATAAATGCATAAATGGACCTGGTGAAGAGCAGAAAAAAACTAATTCAAACAGTGCAAAACAAACCCAGAAGAGCAACAAATAAAATGGAAACATAAAATAGAAATATAACAGAAACAACATTGATGAATGTAGCCTATCAGAAGAAGCCTGCAGGAACTTAAAAAAAGGTCTTCAGCAGAGGCCTGAAAGCGGCTGAACCGGCTTCATTTATTTAATCTCAAACAGGCAAAGAGTTTTCTATGACAAATGTTTCCTTGCCAAGGTTGCAGAGGCCGCTGCCCTGTCCTGCGTCTCCCTATGGGGCAGGTGTGGTTTCCCCTATGGGAAGGTATTGTGCTATGTTCCCCTATGGGGCAGGTATATTTTCCCTATAGACAGACATGGTTTTCCCTATGGGGCAGGTATATTTCCCCTATGGGGCAATTACTGTCCTTTCTCCTAATAAAAGCTGCTGCAGTTTATTTCGAAGGCTTTGCGGACTAAATTAAAGGGGGGGGGGGAATTGCCCCATGGTCTTTATTCACTCAGTTTAGAACAGGGAGAGGAAACAAGCCTTTTGCCCACAGATGTTATTCCTCATCCCCACCCAGGATCTTTCCTCTTCTGTCAACACCCCAGACCCACTTTTCTCCTTCCTTCTCTTCCAGGATTCCCTAGTTATGGGGAAGGAAGGAGGTGCAAGGCGGGGGTCTCCTGGAGGGGCTCCCCAAATGGGGGGCAGGGGGTTCCCTCTCTCTTCCCACCCTCCCTTTGCCCCACACCTTCCTCCTTCCTCTGCTCCTGCCCTGGGGGCTCCCCCCCCCCCCAAGCATTTTGCACCCACCGGCTCCTTTGCAGGTGGACGAAGAAGAAGAGGCTGCAAATGGCAGACAGGAGATACAGGAAGGGAAAGAGGGGAATCCCAGGCTCCTTTGCCAATGGGGGGGCAGGAAGTGGCCTCCATCCTCCATCCTTGGTTCTTCACCGGCCTCTCTAGGACGCAGCACACTTGTTCTCTTTAACCCTTACATGGAATCAGCCCTAAAGCGCTGCAGAGGCTCCTCCTGGCAGAGACACAGCGGGGGGGGGGGGGCTTTTTTCTCCCTGCAGCATCACCGCTCCGGCTGCTCCTGGGGGGCTTTTGGGGGGATCCAGATCCCCTTTTTCCAGCCTGCCACGTGCACCGGAAGTTATGGGATGTCAGCAACATTGTACGTCTACTCCCCACCTCCTTGGCATGAGCCCCCTCCCCAAATCTCCTTCCTTCCTTCTGCCTTCCTCCATCAGCCACTCCTGTCCATCCATCCATCACTTCAAAGGTCCTCTCTCTCCTGCCCCCCCAAGGCAATATTCTCCCTGTCAAAGCCAGAAGTATTTATTCATTCATTTATTGCATTTATTGCATTTCTCTGCTGCCCAAGCGCTCTCTGGGCGCTTCCCAAAAGTTAAAAGCAGTAACACTTCTCCCCTTTGTCTACACAGGAGAACATCCTCAGAGCCCTTCTGGATCAGACCAAGGGTCCCTCTAGTCCAGTACTCTGTTCACACAAGCTGTCGACCCACAAGCAGGACACAGGAGCAACAACACCCTCCTGCCCATGATCCCCAGCAACTGGGGCATATAGGCTTTCTGCCTCTGGAACTGGTTAATCGGCTAACCATTCCTTCCTGAAATTGATAGCTCTAGAGCCACTGGAATACACAGGCATATATGACCTATGACATTTGAGAAACAGCATTACAGGCAAAACGTTCAAATCAAAGGGGCCTGAGGGCATTTGACCGTCACCATGCATTTACCTCCATCAGTCATGACCAGGATGTTTTGTGAGATCTCTGAATGGTATGTTCAGACTCTGCAAAATCCATTTTTGTCTGCACAAATCCCTCCCAGTGTCCATGATGATGCTGGAAGAAGCTATTGGGGAACAGCATGTTTTTGGCTAGGTACTTTTTTGAAATGCATGTTTTTTATTACTAAATTTGAACAATACTTGGGAAAATCAGGAAAACGGTCTACAAGTCCAATGAATATGCCCAGTGGGGGAAAAGTGAGTCCGCTGCAGAATCCACAGGGAGATTCATAAAAATCTGAACTCATTTGATTCTATTTCTGATTTCTCCATCATCCCTTCCCGTAGTTGCATCCTGAGGCTAATAGCTTGCATTCATGACTGTCAAGAGGGACATCAATGACAAAACCGAATGTAATATGCTAAGGATCAGATGCCATCTTTCACTTTCATTCAGATGAGGCCTCAGTACAATTATGTAGCACTTGGGAAGGAAGATGCAGCCCAGTAGCCCAGCGCTGGAGGCCAAGATAGAAAAGACCTGCACGGCTACCATGTATTTGCCCTTGGTGCTCAGGTAGGTGGGCACAGAGGACACCCAAACGCTGCAGAAGACCAGCATGCTGAAAGTGTTCAGCTTGGCTTCATTGAAGGACCCAGGCAGCTTCCTGGCTAGGAAAGCCACCATGAAGCAGATGGCAGCCAGGAAGCCCATGTAGCCAAGGGCAGTATAGAACATAGTGATAGATCCTTCGTTACATTGCAGGATGATCTGTCCAGGTTGGGAGTGCATGTCAGAGTCAGGGAACGGGGAATTGGTCCCCAGCCAGATGATGCAGATGACAACATGGACGCTGGAACAGGAAAGTACAATGGCGATGGCCAAACCCTTCCTCAGCCAGTCCCTCACTCTGTTCCCTGGCTTTGTGGCCAGGGAGGCCAGCACCGCAGTGATTGTTTTGGCCAACAGAGAAGAAAAGGTAACTGAGAAGATGATGCTGAAGGCCGCTTGTCGGAGGAGGCAGATCACATTTCTTGGACGGCCAATGAACAGGAAGGAGGACAAGAAGGAGAGCAGGAGGGAGATGAGGAGGATGTAGGAGAGGTCCTGATTGTTGGCTTTGACTATGGGAGTTTGTGGCAATACCCCACATTTCTGTTCCCTTAGGAAGCCAGATTCCGGCTGGACATCAGGAAAAACTTCCTGACTGTTGGAGCAATACGACAATGGAACCCATGACTTAGGGAGGTGGTGGGCTCTCCCACACAAGAGGCCTTCAAGAGGCAGCTGGACAACCATCTGTCAGGGATGCTTTAAGGTAGATTCCTGCATTGAGCAGGGGGTTGGACTCAATGATAGCCTTAGAGGCCCCTTCCAACTCAACCATTCTATGATTCTGTGACACTAACAAGAGTTCATTAATGCTATTAAAATTTTCCAACAATGTCAAATAGTAGCTCTCAAAGGGAAGTGACTTTCCTCAGGATTGTGGAACAGAAGGAAATTGTGAACTCCTTCCTTTTGCACGACTGTCCCAATCCTGTTCATACTTTACTATATGTGTAGAAGTTAACACAGGATTTTTAGTTCATTATGATTTAATTTATTATTATTTCTGGCGCATTAGTGAATCTGTAAGAAACCCAGCACCCATTTTAAAATAAATGATTCCGTTTTTAATTCAAAAATTATGTAATAGCACCAGACATATTCTTAGAATGTAACAGACGTTGAAGAGAATACAATGATGAAAGGGGCTTGTTAAACCTTGTTAAACCAACCAGACCATAAAATGCCATCCTGGTCAAAGGTGAACGTGATGCCTGAGGTCCCCTGTCTCTCTAGACTCCCAACTTCCTCTATAAGAACAGAACTATTGGGAAATTTTGCAAAATACAAGATGTCAAAGTCAGCTGCCAGGTCTCCTTTCTCATCCAAATAAACTCCACCCATGGAGTTATCGTAAAACTGGAAGTTTCCCAGGAAAGGGTGAAGCTAGAATGGCAGAGGAAAAACCAGCATTTAGAAGTTGCTGACTTCCACCCTGTCCAAGGACTCACGGCTGATGCACTTGCCTCTGTGCCCAGGAAAGGCTGTAGTTGGTTGCCAACTGATGATGGGAAAAGGCACTCCAACCCACCATGCCCTCGAATAGCTTTATAGCAATTGAGCTTGGGGGTGGGGGAGTTTTACTGGCCAAATTGAATACACAGTACTCTGTGAAAAACATTCGGGCCTGGGAAAACGGCACTAAGTCCACAGGTCAGATCCCATGAGGACAAGAAAACCAATAGTAATATCAATATCCAATATAGCTATTTAATCAATATCAAAGTAATACAAATATAAGTAGGCATTATTATTATTGTATTTATTTTTATATTTACTACTATTATTATATATAATTTTTATTATTATTATTATTTTTATTATTATTGTTACATTTATATACCGCCCCATAGACAAGGTGCAATCCCTGGTTGAATTGCTTTCCACACTCTGAGCACTTTTATGGCTTCTCCTTCATGTGAATCCTTTGATGTTGATTCCGGTGTGTGCTCTGAGAAAAGCTCTTTCCACACTCTAAGCATTTATAGGGCTTCTCACCCGTGTGACTTCTTTGATGTTGCTTAATATCTGTGCTCCGAGCAAAGCTCTTTCCGCACTCTAGGCATTCATAGGGCTTCTCCCCTGTGTGAATTCTTTGATGTCGCTTAAGGGTTGTGCTCTGAGCAAAGTTCTTTCCGCACTCTAGGCATTCGTAAGGCTTCTCCCCTGTGTGAATTCTTTGATGTCGCTTAAGGTGTGTAATGCGAGCAAAGCTCCTTCCACACTCTGAGCATTTATAGGGCTTCTCACCTGTGTGAGTGCTTTGATGTTGCTTAAGGACTATGCTGCGAGCAAAGCTCTTTCCGCACTCTAGGCATTCATAGGGCTTCTCACCTGTGTGAATTCTTTGATGTTGCTCAAGCTGTATGCGCTGAGCAAACCTCTTTCCGCACTCTAGGCATTCATAGGGCTTCTCGCCAGTGTGAATTCTTTGATGTTGCTTAAGGTGATTGCTCTTATTAAAGCTCTTTCCGCACTCTAGGCATTGATAGGGCTTCTCCCTTGTGTGAATTGTGTGATGTGACTTACGGAGGAAACTCGTTCTGAAGCTCCTTCCAGAGTCTAAGCATTCAGAGGGCTTCTCGCCTGTGTGAATTCTTTTATGCAAGTTAAGTTCTGAATTGTAACTGAATTGCTTTTCACACTCTAAGCATTGTAATCTTTTCTGCTGAGTCTTGACACACTCTGAGCCTTTCCGCTGTTTCTTGCCACTGTGTATATTCCAATTGCTTTCTTCAACAGGATCTTCTATTACTGGAATTTCATGGATGTCTGACCCTTCAAAAGAAAAGGATTTGATTCCCCACTTCTCTTCAGCTTCAGTTTTCAGTCTCTGGTGTTCTCCATTTTCCTTGCTCTCTCTGCAATCAACTGCAAGAATAATAAAACAAAGAAATCTGCCTGAAGTCAGGGAACAATCCAAATGATTTGCTGATTTGATTAACAGAATAAAAAAATACATACTTGGTAGGGAGGCAGATCATTCAAAACATATTAGATATCGTCTGATGATCAATAGAACTGAGAACTAGAGTGGCATACAACGCTTTCAGTTATATAGAATAACTCTTACAAAGTAGCTCAAACAATAAATGGATCACATAAAATACTGTAAAAGCAAAATCAACTTAAAATCTGCCATTTTGTCCTAGTTGATTCTTTAACTGGGAACTGAAAAGTGGGAATTCAACTCTACTGGTTCTTTTCAATGTCTCAGGGGCTTTTCAAACCCTCAGTCCTGGCATCCTCCTAGACCACCTCGCTGGGTTCAGCTATTGTGTTGAGCAGGGGGTTGTTGAGGATTTTAAGTATTGTGTATTTTTGTGTTATATGTTGAAATTAATAAAATTATTACAATTTTTTTTTTAAAAAAAAAAGAAGGTTGTACCACTGTCTAGTTGTATCTCAAAACAGATGACGCCCATGACTGGAATATAGCAATTGAAGGATATAACTTGTTCAAAAAGAAGAGACGAAATAGAAACGGAGGCGGAGTTGCACTATATGTTAAAAATACTTATCCCTGCACAGAAATACAGAAGGTTAGGCCCGGGAGCCCCATCGAGCATCTGGATTAAAGTCAATCGGGCAAGGAATAAAAGCAACATGATGGTCGGAGTCTACTACCGACCGACCGATCAAGGAGAAGACGAGGATGGTAATTTTCAAAAGCAAAATGTCAGTATTTCAAGGAAATCCAATGTAGTAGTAATGGGGGACTTCAATTCCCCTGATATCTGTTGGGAAAGAAATTCTGCCAAAAGTGGTCCCTCCAAGAAATTCCTGACATGTGTGGGAACTAGAAGAAACGGCTCTCCTTGATTTGATTCTGAGCAACAGGGAGGACTTAGTGGATAAAGTGGCATTTACGGAAACTCTAGGGGAAAGTGACCACGTCATATTTGAGTTCTTGATTTTAAAGGAAGCAAAAGCTGAGTGTAACCATACGCATCCTCTGGATTTCAAGAAAGCCGATTGTCGTAAACGAGGAGGTGCAGGGAATGCTTAGCAAATTTGCATATGACACATATCAACCATCTCTGTACCTTGAGGCTCAGGTGGCCTCGGTGGCACAGAGTGCCTTCTACCAACTTCAGTTTGTGGCCCAGCTACGTCCCTATCTGGACAGGGATAACCTGGCACATAACCATCAGGGCTTGGAGCCATTGATAGCCTTCTCCTCCAGGAATTTATCCAACCCCCTTTTAAGCCATCTAAATCAGTGGCCATCACTACATCTTGTGGTAGTGAATTCCACAGTTTAACAATGCGCTGTGTGAAGAAGTCCTTCCTTTTATTTGTCCTGAATCTCCCACCAATCAGCTTCATGGGATGACGCCAGATTCTACTATTTTGAGAGAGGGGGGAAAATGACTCCCGATCCACAGTCTCCATCACCTGGTGAGCTTTCTCTGGACTAGAGAATCCCAGGAACATGGCCCAGACACTGTTGTCCTCAATGACACCCTTATCATGCACTGACACAGAAGTCAAAGAGGGGGCCTTACCCAGAGGGACCCATTCCTTACCCAGAGAGGCCAAGTTCCCACAAGTCTCCTCCATGACCTCCTCGTGCAAGAACCTTTGGCATGGATCCAGCAGAGCCCACTCCTCCTCTGAGAAACGCACAGACACCTCCTCAAAGATCACCAGACCCTGAAAGAAGAAGAAGAAATCATGTTTTCCTTTCACACCATGTTGCAATAAAGTTGTTGTGGTTGAATGTTTCTCCTTCTGAATGCCACAGCTTCATGAGTGACTTTCAAAGCCTTCCGAGCTGCCATCTTGGAGAGGAGAAAAGGCTAAAGGGGGCAGGTTCTTCCACAACCAAAGGGATGCGCAGGAGACAGAGGCACCCAGGACTCCCCTACCTGTCCTGGCTGTGCAGAAATCGCTTCCACTCCACCACAAAGCAAAGGAGGCCTAGAAGGGTCCCCCAGTATCAGTTCACTCTCTCTGCCGTTTTTTCCGCTCCCTGTGAGGAAAGCAAAGAACGTAGGAAGAGAAGTTAATGTTATTGTGCATTTCCATTGTCATTGTTTGATTGGAATCAATGTTTGACCACATTCCTAAACAACACATGTTTTTGGATTATGGAGTGAAAAAGAGACTCTATTCCCCCTCCCTCCCCATCAAAAGGAAATCAGGCTCAAGAGGAATGTCAAAGCAGCTCATCCACCTCAGGTGTCATTGAGGGTGAGAGATTTCGGTGGAATACATCCCACTAATCCTTACCTAGTGAGGAGGGTCCTCCATCACCCTCCTGCAAGGTCCACCGGTCCAGCGGCCTCTGTGTGGTCCCCGGTGGGGCCTTTTCTGCTTCAGGGAAATCTGCGCATGCTTTGGCCAACCCCCCCTGCACCTGGAACAGGCGGGAAGATCCCAGAGAGAGAAGAAGGATGAGGGAGGGAAAGAAATGGGTCAGGTCAAGGCCAAGAGCAGCATTTCCCAATCAGTTTGCATTTTAGGCCTCCTTCTAAAGATGATCTACAGTCCAAGCGATGGAGCAATTTAAGTGTTGTCTTTGTCTAAGGATGTGAGCTTTGGGGCAAATAGTATAACTCTGGCATAAGCAAAGTGCTTGAAGGACCTCCAAAAACCAGCCAGGAGGAAAGGGAGAACCTCCCAGACATTCCCTGACACCCAGCATTTTCCACTGTAAGCACATCGGTTTATACATAAAGACACACAAAAACTTCACTGTTCCTAGCCATAGGCCTTTACAATGTAAAACAAATATTTAAAAAGAGACCTTTCCTGATACAAAACTTTCATTTAAAGCTCAACAAAGCGATTAAAAACAAACTGGGTTTGCCATCCTCTAAGACATTTGACCCCTCAGATCTTAAAAATATTAGCTTTATAGTTCATCGTATTTCTTAGTGTAGCAGGATTGCAGCTTCTGGGCTGACAAAGCAAATTGGGCTACTGATCATGTGATCAATAAATGCTTGATCACCAGATGTTACCATACGGGCAATACCTGCGGTTAAAGCGGAATTCTTCCTACAGCATGGACTATTATGGAGCCAGGACACGTCTTAGGCGCCAGCTATTGGACAGAAACTATCCTTGTATAATTATCAAGCAAGCAGAGATTAGGGCCGATCAGATTCCACGCACCCAGTTACTACGAGATAAAACGGACATAAAAGACAATAGACTTACGTGCGCATTCACGTATTCACACCTCTCATTTCAAATTAGAAACATTGTTAAAAAACATTGGCACTTGATACAGAATATTCCTGGATGTGGGGAAATTCCAAAAATAGGCTAAAGAAGAACTAGCAATTTACGCGATAGATTGGTACATACTGACCTGGAAAAACCAACTCGATTTCCCATTTCCACCAGAGGGCACTATAGGTGTCATGGTTGTACCATATACCCATTAGCTCTTTTAACTAAAGAGTTTGAAGATCCTATTACTTAGACTGACCCTATGAAAAGGAGGACAGGGCTCATATAACTTTAAGAGTTGTAGAGAAAAGGGAATTTCAGCCAGTGTCATTTGTATGCAATTAGTTCCTGGTGAAATTCCCTCTTCATCACAACAGTTAAAGTTGCAGGCACTATACTAGAGTGACCATATACAAAAGAAGGCAGGGCCCCTGCAACTTTAACTGTTGTGATGAAGAGGGAATTTCACCAGGGACTAATTGCATACAAATGACACTGGCTGAAATTCCCTTTTCTCTACAACTGTTAAAGTTACATGAGCCCTGTCCTCCTTTTCATAGGGTCAGCCTATATTACTCATCAGATATATCAACTTAAGACACTTCTCAAATTGTGCTACTAAACTGGCCATATATGTTATTATATGCCCATGTGGTCTATTATATATAGGAAAAACCAACCGTCGGATTCGTACTAGGATTGGCGAACATCGATCTAAATTAAAGTATCTAATTCAGGAAGCACCGTTGGTGGAACATTTTGTGGCCAAACAGCACAGGTTTGATGATTTTAGGTTTTTTGTAATTGATGTCGTTCAGTCACACAAGTACAATTGGACTGGTTATGATAAACTACTGTTACAGCTAGAAGCTAGATGGATTTATAAGCTCAACACTGTGGCACCTCTGGGGTTAAATCAGAACCTTGATTTAGCCCCCTTCCTTTAATCTTTCCACCATATGGAATGACTACAAGGCAGTTAACATAGCGATTAAGTTAAGGAGGCCTGACAATCAGTATTTAATGAGTGCAGCCTGCCTCAGGCAATAGCTAACACCCTGGAGCAGTTCCAAGCAAAACAGGAGTCAGGTCTGTAGGGTTTGTATCAACTAATATCAGTGATAATGTTTGGGGTATGTGTAAAAGACTGAATGTTCCTTTTTTTAAAAAAATCAGGAATCTGGAAAAGAAAAAGAAACAATGTACGATGATCCTAAAATTTAATGCTTACCCATGAAATCCTTTTGCCTAGATGGGGGTGAGTGACTCACTATACTATGATTTATGAATGGGGAGGACACTTGGTTTCGGTGTAATGGGATGGATAGGACTTAAGTATGGCCATTGTGTTTACAGACTGTGCGGCACAAATAGAAATTTCTGAAGAAGATTACGAAACGAGAAAAATAAATACCGGATTCTCGTTAAATGAAATCAACTGTTGTTTGAAAGTGAAATCAACTGTTGTCTAGTATATTTGAATATCCATTATATAAATAAGATTACAAGTGAGATATGTTCAGTGAAATCAACTGGTGTTTAAGTAAGACTAACAGCTTTTAACACGTTGTGTTTATGCAGTGATATTAACTGTTGTTTAAAACTTTTGGGAGCGTTTAGAAAACACCAGCTTATGTGTAACAAGCTGTTGTTGGGAATTGATGGTACTATTTTGTAAACACTTAACCCATGAAATAGACAAAGTGAAAGTACCAAATGACTATTGACTATATTTTTTCAAACCATTTATGAAGTGATATGATTTGTATCTGGACCATGTTACTGTGAATATATTGCATTTGCTATAGGTATAGGATACTGAATATTACGTAGCTGTATATAAGCAGTGGGGATGATTGATGTTAATAATTACAGAAGCTTGTTTGACCATTTCTGTAATTAGTTGCGTGCAGTAGCATTAATATAATATAATTAGGTGCAACTTTTAGCCCTCTTTTGTGTATTGCATTGGCAGACTTAGCCAGTTCACAGCTCACTCCTAATTCCAGCTCATTCGTCTCATGACGTGAAAAGACCTGGTCCCAATACCGATTCCTCTGGGATGCCACTATTTACCTCCCTCCATTGGGAGAATTTACCAGTTATTCCTGCTCTCTGCTTTCTCTTCTTTAACCAGTTACTGATCCGTAAAAGGACCTCTCCTCTTATTCCATGACTTTATCAAAAGCCTTTTGGAATTCCAAGTAAATAATGTCCACTGGATCAGCCCTATCTACATGTTTCTTGTCACTCTCAAAGAACTCTAAAAGGTTAGTGAGAAAGGACTAACGTTTGCAGAAGCCATGTTGATTCTTTTTCAGCAGGGCTTGTCCTTCTATATGCTTAATAATTTAATTTTCACATTGCTTTCCACCAATTTACCTAAAACAGACTTGGTGTTACATTGGCCATTTCCAGGCCTTTAACACAAAGACTGATCTTACGAAATTGATGCATATTTTTATTAGAAGGTCCTCCAAAGTTAGTTTCTACTCTACATATTACAAACAACTAGACTTGTGGGAGGGAAGCATTGGGAATTGGAGCATCGCTTCCGGACAGGACATGCAAAAACAATTGAGATACAATTGGGGTGTTTTTAAAATTTTAATCCCTTGGAGTTCTCGGGATGAAATGCTCTCACCTGCTCCTGCTCCTCTGCCTGGCTCAGGATGAAGCCTTCTGCCAGAGCCACTGCCTGGGAAGTTGTCTCCGTTCCACATTCCCTGACCCAGCTCTCCATCTCCGGGGGCAGGACAGCCAGGAACTGCTCCAGGACCACCAGGTCCAGCATTTGAGCTTTTGTGAGTCTTTCTGGCTTCAGCCACTGGCGGCAAAGGTGGTGGAGTCGGCTGCAAACCTCTCGGGGGCCCGTAGCCTCCTGGTAGCAGAAGTCCCTGAACTGCTGGCACTTGACGGCTGAGCTGGTGTTGCTCTCAGGCTGGTTCTCCAGCACTCTTCTTTCCCAGGCCTCTGAGCTGCTCCATTCCTGGATGATATGGGGCCCTTTTCCTGCCTCAGGATCAGCAAAGTTTTGCTGTTTCGTCTTTTCTCTCTTCTCCATCTCCGCTTGCGACAGAACTCAAGAAGTTTCCTTCTTTTGCTTCCAATTTCTCTCTTGAGGCAAGGACTGTCCTGTAGGAATTCAAATGGAGAGCTGCATGAAGTAGATACAGCTGTGGCCAACTTAATACCCAGGATTTCTCTCAAATGAGTCCCTACAACCCCAGTTCCACAGCAATCAGGCTTCTGGTTGTAAATGAGGTTCTAAAACTTGAGCAAGAGAACAGTGAATATTTTTTCAACTTCTTAAACAAACGAAACACCCGGAGATTTGGAGTTGTCTATGATCTGGTAACCTCCAAGTTAGATTACTGCAATGCGCTCTATGTGGGGCTGCCTTTGAAGACGGTTCGGAAGCTGCAGCTTGTGCAAAATGCAGCGGCCAGATTGGTAACAGAGACCAGAAGGCTCGAACATATTAGACCGATTCTGGCCCGCTTGCATTGGCTGCCTGTACGTTTCCAAGCCCGATTCAAGGTGCTGGTTTTAACCTATAAAGCCTTACACGGCTTGGGACCACAATACCTGATGGAATGCCTTTCCCAACAGGAACCTACTCGTACATTACGCTCAACATCAAAGGTCCTCCTCCGGGTGCCCACTCTGAGGGAAGCTCGGAGGATAGCAACAAGGGAGAGGGTCTTCTCTGTGGTGGCCCCCCAATTATGGAATGATCTCCCCGATGAGGCCTGCCTGGCGCCAACACTGTTATCTTTTCGGTACCAAGTCAAAACTTTTCTCCTAGGCATTTTAATAGCTTAAGTTGAGGTTTTAACTGACTTTGTGGCCAGGCTTAAAAGTTTAAAATGTTTTAAATATCAGCTATTTTATGGTTTATGGTTTTAAAGTTTGAATATTGACTTTTTAATGTTCAATCTTTTAATTTTTGTAAACCGCCCAGAGAGCTTCGGCAATGGGGCGGTATATAAATGTAATAAATAATCATTATAAATTTGAAACATGCAAAAATTACACAGAAATACATTCATACTCTATGCAAAATACAAAACACTTTAACACTTGCAAACTCTTGTTAGAAAAGAATGTAAAAAGACTACTCGGCCCAACCAGCAGCAGTTGAACTGTTATTTAGCTCTACTTAAACTTAGACCAATCCAAACTAATTCAATGCAATGTTAAAGCTTTCAACTACATAACATTATGGGGAGACCACTGCTTTGAGAGCAGGACTACCTCCTTCTCAGACTCCAGGCAGCAAAACCTTCTGCCCTTAAGGGAAAAACAGGTCTGCTTACGAAGCATGAGATCATTCCCAATCCATTCCATGGCTTCCTTCTAAGCCCTCTCTGGTCCCAGCACTTGAACCCAAACAGTGCCCTAAGTAACAATGATTTCTGCTCACTCCCAGGATGTGAAGAGCAGGCTCACTTCATAAATAAATGCAGGACATACTAAAACAACTGACAGTACTTGCCCAGGAGGGAAACATAGGATTGTAGTTGGCCATAGGGGAACCATACTTGCCCACAGTGAAACCTGTCATTCCTAGCAGTATGAGTCTGTAGCGTTCCTGTGTTGCACAGTTATAAGCCATTGTTTAAAATACGATTGGTACAGTAATTGGCACAGTAATTGGCATTGGGTGGTATTGTGTGTTGAGGGTGTTCAAAGCACCACACAATCGTATCCAAACCATCCTTTTCCATTTTCTCTGTTACTGGGCTGTAACTGTTCTCTTCCTCAGTACGGACCTCTCTCTGTTCTTACTGCCTGTTGCCACTTTGGAGTCACTCATCCCTTATCTAAGACTGGATGGCCTGTTCAGCATGGTAGTTGCTAGGCTGACAAATGTTACCCAGAGGACCTTCTCTTCTGCCGCTCCCAGACTGTGGAATGACCTGCCGGAGGAGACTCGTCAACTTAACAGTCTTTTAGAATTTAAGAAAGCTATAAAGACTGTTCTCTTCCGGCAGGCATATCCAGTGTAATTTTTAGAATGTTTTTAGGATGTTTTAGGATGTTTTAATGCAGTTTTAATAATATTTGTCATGTTTTAATTAGTTTTATGTATTTTATCATGCTGTTGTTCCCCGCCTCGATCTAGATGGAGAGGCGGGTAAGAAATAAATCATTATTATTATTATTATTATTATTATAGTAAGACAGAGGCACTGTGGTTAGGCAGGTCCCAGATATGGGAAGGAGGTAGGAGGGTTCTTCTGCATGGGGTGGCCCTCCCCGTGATTTAGCTACTGGGCCCAATTCCAGGTTTTAGGACTAGTGAACAAAGCCCTGAACAGCTCAGGATCCAAATACTCAAAAGATCTCCTTCCTCAGTACTGACCAACCTGTGATTTCAGATCAGCCAGGGAGGTTCTTCTGGAGATGCCCCAGGAACTTGTGTCTCGTGGGACTACCACACATGGCAGGGACTTCTTGGTGGCGACACCCCAGCAGTGGGCTCTGTAGGGTTTTTTTTTCCAGGTGACCTTTATTTAAGGGACACTGAATACAGGCTGCAGTCTTTGCATCAATGTGAAAAGGAGGATATGAAGATAGACACTCAGAATGATGGATTTTACCCATACTCACAAACTAAATGAAACTCTTATTGCTTTAAAACATTTATTAAAACAATTTAAGGAAGTTAACATTGAACAAACACACGAACCTCTCCAGTCAACAAAATAAAGTCCTATGTTCCCCAATGGGGCAGGTATATTTTCCCTATGGGGCAGCCATGGTTTCCCCTATGGGCAAATACTGTCCTTTCTCTTCATAAAAGCTCCTGCAGTTTATTTCTAAGGCTTTGGGGACTAAATTAAAGGGGGGGGGGGGGAAACTGCCCCATGGTCCTTCTTCACTCAGGTTAGAACAGGGAGAGGAAAGAAAGCCAAATGCAAAGAGGACATTATAAAAACAGCCTTTTGCCCCCAGATGTTATTCCTCATCCCCACCCAGCACCTTTCCTCTTCTGCCCCCCCCAAGACCCCCCTTTCTCCTGCCTTCTCTTCCCTTCCAGGATTCCCTAGTTATGGGGAGGGAAGGAGGTGCAAGGCGGGGGTCTCCTGCAGGGGCTCTGAATGGGGAGCAGGGGGCTCCCTCTCTTCCCACCCTCCCTCTGCCCCACACCTCCCTCCCTGCCCTTGGCCCCCTCCCTCCTCTGCTCCTGCCCTGGGGGCTCCTTCCTCCCTGCCCCACACCTCCCTCCCCCCTGAAATCCCCCCCATGCCTCTTGCACCCACCGGCTCCTTTGCAGGGGGAAGAAGAAGAGGCTGCTGCACAGGAGATGCAGGCAGGTGGAATCCCAGGCTCCTTTGCACTGGGGGGGCAGGAAGTGAGAGGGCCTCATCCAGCCTTGGCTCTTCATGGCCGCTCTAGGACCCAGCCCCCTCTCGCTCCCTTTAACCCTTAGATGGACTCAACACAGGGAAGCACAAGAGAGCTGCAGAGGCTCCTCCTGGCAGAGACACATGGACGGAGGGGGGGGGCTTTTCTCTCCCTCCAGCATCACCGCTCTTGGGGGCTTTGTGCGGGGTCCAGATCTGCTCTTTCCAGCCTGCCACGTGCACCAGAGATTATGGGATGTCGGCAGCATTGCACGCCCACTGCCCTCCCCCTATGGGGCAGCCCCTCTCCCCACCCCCTTGGTATGAGCCCCTTCCCCAAATCTCCTTCCTTCTGCCCCCCCTCCATCAGCCACTCCTGCCCATACCATCCATCACTTCAGGGGTCTACTCCCTCCTGCCCCCCCTAAAAGGCAATATTCCCCCTGTCAAAGCCAGCAGAATTTATTTATATTAGGCTGACCCTATGAAAAGGAGGACAGGGCTCATGTAACTTTAACAGTTGTAGAGAAAAGGGAATTTCAGGCAGTGTCATTTGTATGCAATTAGTTCCTGGTGAAATTCCCTCTTCATCATAACAGTTAAAGTAGCAGGCACTATACTAGAGTGACCATATACAAAAGAAGGCAGGGCCCCTGCAACTTTAACTGTGGTGATGAAAAGGGAATTTAAAAAAGCAATGTAAACGGAACTCTGCGCAAATGCTAAAAAAACCCTTATGCAATTACCTTTTTTACTCAAACCAAATCGGCATGCTTTCTTGAACTGTGGATTCACAAAGGACCCTATGCTGTCTAACATCTATATGAAGCCGTTGGAAGAGATCAATAGATTTTAGAGTGTCGTCTATATGCAGTGACGCTCAGCACTATTTCTTTGCAATATCGGAGTCAGGAGAGGTTGTTCACATTCTGAACCAGTGCCTGGATACAGTTATGGGCTGGATGAAAGCAAATAAACCAAGGCCGAATCTTGATAAGAGAGAGACCCCATTGGTGGCTCGTTCTCAGGTCCATGAATTGGTTTACCTGTCTGGAGCTGCCCAGCTTCTGAAAGAACAGGTCCAATATTTGTGGGTATTCCTGGGTCCATCTTTTGTCACTGGAGGACCAGGTGACCTCAATGGCTTGGAGCACCCATTGCCAACTTCGGCTCGTGTGCCAACTACACCCTGTTGTGAAAGGCACCGGCTTTTGGTTTCGTTGAAAGAAAGAATACTTAACGGTGAACTAAACAACGCCTTTAATTCAGGCTAAACAAAGCTGTGCAATTCAGAACACACTTAAATGAAGCAAGATAAATGAAACGTTGAAATTAACAATAACTAACAAACTAGCTTCTTTGTCCAGTCTCCGTCTCTGAGGTCTGCTTGCACTTTACTCGTAATCTCTCTGACTGGCGTGGTCTGTCTCTCGTCTCTGTTCCCCTCCTCAGACGCCTACGTTCCTTAGCGTCTTTTAAAGTGTTCTCACCCTCTTCCTCAGAGGATACGGGCGTGGTTACACCTGCTGGAGAGTCTGTGAGATCAGTACTCATTTCAGAGCGTTGATTCTCATCAGCTGGAAGAGAGGGACTGTGAAGTGCTTCCTCTTCAGTAACAGGATCCGGATCAAACTCAAGATCCCTGTCTGCTTGTGCTAACCCTTCTGACAGCTGCTTCTCCTGCTCAGAAACACGAGGGTTACACACAACACACCCTTTCCTGAACAGGGATAGCCTAGGCACCATGGTTCATGCACCCATAACCTTTCAACTAGATTGCTGTAATACTCTACATGGGGCTGCTCTTGTGCCTAGTGTAGAATGCAGGAGCTGGGATACTCAGTGGGGTGCCCGACTATGTACACATTACACACTTGCATTCGAAGAACAGCACTGACTGCCCAGTAGCTACCAAGCCACATTCCAGGTTTTGTTACTGATGTAGTAACTGCTCAGGACCAGAATACCGACCAGACTATCTTGCCCTACATATACCCAGTCTACCTTGGGAATGTCACTACATAACGCCACAGAAGCAGAGCTTCTCAATAGTAGCACCCACCCACGTGTGGTTCAGGAGGCAGAGTATGTGGTGACTTCTAAATGCCTTCTGAAAGCATACTTGCTTACACAAACTTACCCTGGCTAGTAACGGATTATATTCTTACACTTTTTTTGGTGGCAAGTTGCGTTTGTTACATAAGAGCAGAACAGCCGTGCTGGATCAGACCAAGATCTATCTAGGCCAGCGTTCTGTTCACACAGCTGCCCACAGGAAACCCACAAGTAGGACAGGAATGCAACAGCACCCTCCTGCCCATGCTTCTCAGCAACTGGTGAACACAGGCATATTGCTTGATACTGGAGGCAGCACATAGCCATCAGGACTAGTAACCATTGATAGTCTTCTCTGCCAGGAATTTATCCAACCCCTTTTTAAAGCCATCCAAATTGGTGGCCATCACTACCTCTTGTGGCAGAGAACTTTATAGTTGAAGTATGCACTGTGTGAAGAATTCTCCCTTTCATCTCTCCTGAATCATCCACCAATCAGCTAGGTAGTGTCTAAATAAAATAATACCATTGCAAATTAGACACACTTTGGATTTTTAAAGAATTTGGGATGCAGATAATAAAAATAGGAGTCATTTCTTTTTCTTATAAAAAAATTTTTAATCCCAGAAAGGGCTTTGTAGAAGTTGGAGCCCAAATGGGCGAGGCACTGTGATATGTGGTTCCACAAGTACAAAATCAAACCCTGAATTGGCATATACTCTTTAGTTAGAGGCAGCAAATACATTAACTGACACTGGGAATTCCCTAGGGTGGATTCTGGTTCTCGCTGCCCCCCCTCTCTTGGCTAGCACTGTGCCCCAGCATCCACTTACGGGAGTATGTCTTAGGAGGACAGGCAGTGCCAGAAAGCTAGTGTTCAAACAGGCAGGAATTTTAAGACTGCTCAACTCCCCAGGGTCTTGGCCTAGTGTAGGTGCACGGATCCACAGATGCACTCACCAGATTGCCCCTGGAGAATGGATGCTTTATCCTGGGGAGCGCAGCATCAGGGAGAGCCATATTTTGGGTATGTGGAAAGGGCTCTTCTTGATGCCACACTGAGCCTTGGAAAACTGCTCAGGAAGCAGGCTTCTCACTGTTTTCCAAGTCTCTCGGAAGCTCTGTGCAACAAGGATGAGACCTCACTCTCCTTTCCAGCTTGGACCTGAGGAAGAGGGCAGGGTATTCTCACCCCTGATCACTATGGCTTTTGAACACAGTGTGACACCAAGCCAGGCTCTCCCACACCAGGGTGGGCAGACTTGTGGTGAGCATACAAGGTGGCCAAAGGCTGTGGACCCCCTATGTAGGGGACGTAACTGTTAAGCCCTCCTGAAGACCAGTAGGGGTTTCCACCTCATTTAGCCATTGTCAGAGGTCACTGCCCGTGGAGCTCCTGTGGAGTTGTGGGGCTTGTCCTCCTGCAACTGGCAGGCAGCTCTGCAACACCATGGTCAAGAGAAGGGCTGCCATTTCCACCCAGACTTGGAAAGCTCTGAGAATCCTTAGAAGTACAGAACCTGAACCCTTTCTAGGGCCAATTCACAGACCTGAAAGCCCCCCCCCACCACCACTTCAAAGCTTAACTTCCCATTAAAAAAAGAGAATGCTTTGGCCTGATTATTTTGTATGACCCAAGGGCTCCAGGCCACGAACACCTATTGTTCCTCAACCTGTAAAGCTCAAAACACAAAAAAACCCAAAACCTACAAAAAAACACAACAGAAAAACCCCAGTTGGGTGGTAGTGGAAGACACTATCAAAAGATGAAAAGGTACACATTTATCTAGCTTCAAAACACACCAAAAAAAATCTGCAGCGCCAAGCCTCTTCTGCACTAACTCAAACTGCCCTTCCAAAATACCACTTGGCTGGACTGTGATGAAAGAGATGGAGGGGACAATTTGGAACATCCACAAGCACTGGCCGAATTCAGCTCCAAACTCTCCCAGGATGAGGAGCTGGCAAAATTGAAGGACGTCTGAAAAGGGGCAGAATGGCGAAACAGAAACTGAGGATTCTTCAATTAAGCCAGCACTTTCACTAATCTTCTAGAATATTCCTTTGATTGCATCCAGCCCAAGCTATAGATTACGAACAATTGAGGTTGTTATTGGTACAGAACAGGCTTGGAGCCAGGGCCTCCTATTTATTTATTTTTTAAAAGTTCAATTAAATAAAATCTTGCACTTATGGATTGATATTTCCCTTGTGTGCGCACTTTTTGATAGGGTTAGGCTCTCTTTGTTTCTCTCTCTCTGTTTTCACTTCCCCAAACCTATAAAGTTGAACAAGAGGTGGCTGGGGGGGGGGGGGGGGGAGAGAGAGAGCGCACAAACCAGGTCAAGAGACTGGAAACTGGGTTCAAACTTGGAATGGCTGGACAGGAATGGAAATTTGAGGTGAGATGGGGAGATGTTACAGTATCCATGTCACTCTGGCTGGATGGAGAAAACATTTCTATACCCAAAAGTATGGCAGCAGGTAGATGCTGTTAGCATTAATACAGGAGGAAGCAGTAAAGGCTTCCAAAGGAACGTCACACTAAATAAATAAGAATCTGGCACCTGCAGAGTACAATAAAATGGTACAATAAAATGTTCATCTAGCCCTGCTACTTCAAGGAGGTCCAGAGGTGCTCCAATACCACTCAGGTAATCAGCAGGAATAAGATAGGCTGATCATATGAAAAGGAGGTCAGGGCTCATGTAACTTTAACAGTTGTAGAGAAAAGGGAATTTCAGCCAGTGTCATTTGTATGCAATTAATCCCTGGTGAAATTCCCTCTTCATCACAACAGTTAAAGTTGCAGGCACTATACTAGAGTGACCATATACAAAAGAAGGCAGGGCCCCTGCACCTTTAACTGTTGTGATGAAGAAGAGGGGATTTCACCAGGAACTAATTGCATACAAATGACACTGGCTGAAATTCCCTTTTCTCTACAACTGTTAAAGCTACATGAGCCCTGTCCTCCTTTTCATAGGGACAGCCTAAATAAGAGACAGTGGTTACATCAGCCTGTGGTCACGGAAGAAGCCACGCTGCAATTGTCCTCTCTGCAACAGGGTACCCCCAACGTTGTCCAGAGGCCACCATAGTCACAGGCTGGAGCCGGCTTTAGGGACTGTGGGCCCCTGCACCTCGCGGCCGCTCGGCTCCAAAAAGGCCAGAAGCCAGGGGTGGGCCAGGATCTGCTCCAACGAAGGTCGCTTCTCCGGAGCTAGTGAGAGGCACCACTCAGTCAAGTGACGACAGTCTGACAAGGAAAGAAATCACCATTAATGTTGAACCGCCCATCAGCGCTGCTTGGTTAAAAACCCAAGCAAACGAAACAAACCATAACGATTCCCATTTTAGTGATGGGGAACTGAAGCTGGAGGACAATGCCTTTCCCAAGATGACTCAGAATCACATCACAGAAGTACCTTAATGCTCAATTCAATTTTAAAACATGCAAAATAAATCATTCACACAGAGCACAGTTAACCAACTTAAGAGGTAGGCCAGCCTACCCCAAGGGCAACGACCTCTCACATGTAGCTACCAATTTTCCATGAGCCCCAATCATTGTGATGTTCTAGAGCTAACTGGCAAATTAAAAATGAGTAAAGCATTGGCTCCAGATAGCATACACAGAAAATCCTTAAGGAATTCAACTGGGAATTGCCTATCTCCTAGCAACAATATGCAATGTGAAATGTAAAGAAAATATGGCCTGGAAGATATTTAACAGGACACAGATTTTTAAAAATAAAGCCAGGAAGTAACAGGTCCAACAGCCTAACATCTGTCCCAGGTAAGTTGACAGGAACTTGCTGTCAACTTACTACTGGCTGCTAGCTTAAGAACAGAGGAAGCTGCTTTATAACAGAGACGAACCAGTGGTCAATCTACACTGGCCAACCCCCTCCCACCCACTACCTAAAGCAGATTCCGGAGACCCAGAGAGTTTTAAGGCTGGTGTAGTGGAAGCCACCAAAGGGTGGGGGGATTTCCACCTGGTGGCAGCAGGGAAGGACACAGGAAGGCAATGGCAAAAAGGAGGGGGTCACACTACTTTGCCTGTTTTCCCTTCCACTCATTGAACAGAGCATCATAACCGGGGGCCTGTTCTGACCAGAAGCTAAGCCATGGCTAGGCCACTAACCCTTTTGCAGCAAGTGGTTACTGAACGCGTTTAAACTGTGGTTCTGTAGCCACCACGGTTAGGAAGGATTCACACGACACGCTAATCCATAACATTT
The DNA here is from genome assembly GCA_029215795.1 of Anniella stebbinsi. Taxonomy (NCBI): domain Eukaryota; kingdom Metazoa; phylum Chordata; class Lepidosauria; order Squamata; family Anniellidae; genus Anniella; species Anniella stebbinsi. The sequence goes on from JARDYH010000005.1 coordinate 187,300,768, forward strand.
AGCTCAAAATGCTTAACCATCATGGTTTAGTGTGTTGTCCAAACAGGGCCAGCGTGTACGTACTAGTAAGTCATGCTGTGGAGACTGATGCTGATCACAGCAATACCAGCCTTCCCCAACCTGGTACCCTCCAATACCCAATGATGACAGAGTTGCGGACCAACAAATCTGCAGAAAACCAGGTTAGGGGAAACCTTGCCCAAATGTTCTCCCTGCTATTATGTCACTGGAAAATGCCAGGTAGAAAAGGAGCTTGGAGAAGGGCTTGAGAACATGCCAGGTCCTGTGAGTAGAGTCTGACTTGACTCAGGATAGTTGACAACAGTGTTTGCCACATGTTCAACAGCCTAAGGTCGGCTGTGGCCAACCGCCACATACATACCTGAGGATACCTGGCAGTGATAGCGGAGCTTGCCAAGGAGGATCTCCTCATCACGCTCAAAGGGGGTGTTCCCACACACCATATCGTAGAGCAGCACTCCCAATGACCACACAGTGGCAGGCAAGCCATGGTACCGTTGGTACTTTATCCATTCAGGAGGGCTGTATATCCGTGTGCCTGTAGGGACGGAAAGGAACGGGTGAGGCCATGCCCAAAGAGACTCCATTGGAATGAAAATGCTACAGCCAACGCATTCACACACACACACACACACACACACACACAGAGCGTGTGAGGCAAAGGGTGGCCCAGCCCAAATTGCAGAAACTAGATACAACATTCACATTCAGACAGGTAAGAGAGACAAAAGAGTTGACCCTAAGAATATTGCACCTCCAGTTTCCCCATCTATAAAACTGGATTCTATCTGCAGGCTTACTGAGGTAATAAATAAAATTAAAATGATTAAGGCTCCTCCATGCAAAAGAAAAACATGCCCTGTAAAGCAATTGTCTTGATGAAGCAGAATTCATCACGTGAGCCTTCTTCACCTGCAGTCTAAGGGTTGTATCCAATGTTAGTCCTACACAGAGTAGACTCATTGCAATTAATGGAACTTAAGTTAGACTGGCACTGGATACAACCCTAAAGTAGTGCAGACCAGACTTGGGTTTACTACCTCAGTGACAACTAGGCCATTGGCTTAAGATACATCCATGAGAGCATGCTCCAATGAATCTACTGCTTTGGTGTATAAATAGATCAACTAACAGTTACCAACGTCTAACGGGAATTTCGCCTCCACATGAACACTGATGAGACTGGTCAGCAATGAAGCTGTCCTCATAAGACTTATATAGCAATTTGATTTCCTTTAGAAAACATATGACAGTTCTCAACTGAAAAAAAAACATGTCAGCATTTCTCTCCCTATGGGTAAGGCAGGCAGGCGTGCAAAATGCAAACACTGCAACTAAGACGTGCAAGGCCTGGTGGCCAAAATGAAACAACATCATGACCGAGGAAGAGTGCACTTTTTTGGGAGGGGGGGAAGTCACATGATTAAATCGAGCCTTTCTGAGTAGTGATTTATGGAAACAACTGAGAGGAACGTCAATAAAGGGGGGGACATGTGTAATGTTTATTTGTAATGTTAATACAAACACGTATATTTATTTTTATTTGTATTTAGTCATAATGATAATAACTTTTTATTGTAAAATAAACCCACCCGACTTTTCTGGGCAGCAAATGCAGAGATGACATGGCCCAAATCCAATAAATTTCTCCCAGAAGAACCCAGTCTACACGGAGAGCAGATACCAATAGAAGTCTCAACTGCAGCATCACTGGCCTGGATTTATTGTTCATAAAGGATCCTTTTGAAATTACTGAGATAAAGGCAGAAAGCCCCCCCCCCCATCACCAGTGAGACATTAAGTGGGGGGGAGAGGATGGGGGAAGGAAGGGGTGGGGAGCAAGGAGGAGACCCAGGGAGATGGGGAAGGGGAGGCAGAAGGGGGAGGGGGTTGGAAGGGTTTCTCTCCCCCCCACTTTCTCTGCTCTGCAGTTTCTGAGGCTGTCTCTCCATGTGGGGGGCACTTGGGACTTCCCATCCCCCACAATCAGAGCAGGCTCAGGAGCCCCACACTGAGCCCCACTTCCCCAGGAGTCTTGGGGTACTTTCAAGAGGGGCCATATAACCCCCCCCCACACACACACACACCAGCATCTACCAGGGTCCCTGGTGAAAGACCTCCTGCCCCCCAACTGTTTCACTTTTTTGGGAGGGTGGTAAATACATTTTCCTCTTTCTCCCCTCCCCCCATCTCTCTCTGATCTGGGTTCATTGTGAACCTGCTTCTTTCTTTGAGTATCTTCTCTTTAATAGAATCCCTATTTTTTACCTGTTCACCTGTCCACATTTTAAAGCATTAACCATTTTCTCTTGTGGTTCAGGTGGCAATTCATAACCAGGGATCTTTTCTTGCTTTGAGGGAGGTTTGTTAAGAATTTCTCCAGAGCCGCCTTAGCAATTCCAATACAGCAAAATCAGCTGTTTTTCTTAAAATCCGTGAGAGCCCCACTTGCCAAAACTGATGAGGCCTGATAGATCCCTGCATCCCCCATCTTCAGGCTCAGTGACCCTCTGAAGAAGGCCAGGTGCTGGGGGGGAGCCAGAGGGAAGGGCTGTGGCCTCCATGACCTTTTTATGGATCCCCAACAAGGGCATTTGTCTGCCTGCAGAGGGGAAGAGACTGCTGGCTTTGGTCTGCCCAGAAAACCCTCTTCCGTTTCTGGGATCTCTCTCAGCCCCTCCTTTTCCCTCTCCCCTCGTGTCTCCCACACATCCTTCTCCTTTCCCTCCAGTTCAGCCCACAGTCTCCATCTCCCCCACCAAGGAAGACCCTCTTCCTCCCCCCCCCCCCCCGGCTATATGTTGTAGCTAAGTATATTTTAGTCATCTGTCTTGCAACTAAATCTTTAAATTTAAACTGTTGTTAGCAATATTTTGGGGTACGTGTATGTCAGTTCTGGTAAAATAAAATGTGATGCAAATTGAATTGGTATTTTACTCTTAAAGCAGCAATGATGCATCTCCTGGGAAGCAACGTTTATTTTAACGCTACCGCAGTTCTTGGTTTCCGGGAATCTAATATTTTGGGTGCATTTTAGTTTCGTTGCTACTTAGGCTTACGGAAATTTTGTTTTTCTAGACAAAACTTCCATAATTTAACGTTATTTCAAAAATTACATTGAAGCGTGTTGCTGCATGATATGAAATGCTTCGTTTCCGTGCTCAGGTTCCTCTCGTTATAGGAATTGGGGCCAGTAGAGCCTTTGCACCACTAAGCTTAGCAACCTCCGACCGCTGAGACTTCGGAGAGGCCCCTTTTCAATTCCTTGTGTGCCTCTGACTTGTTCACAGAGTGCTCAGGCCCCACGCTGGGCTCCGCTTCAGACCACGAACTGCTTCCTCTCCATCGGACTGGCTTGTTTCTCAAACTTGGGCAGGTGCATCTGAGATCGACCAGATCAAGAGAGAGTATAATGGCTTTAAATGGACAGAACCCACTCAGGGATGGATCTATGAATCCAGCTCAGTGTTCTGGGCATCAAGAATTTATATATATATATATATATATATATATATATATATATGAGTTGTGATCCCTGAAACATCTCTCAAGCCAAGTAACACAAAGTGGTACCACAAAATATACATTTACTGCTCAAACAGAATTAGAAATTAACAAATCTATGCAATGATGAAATATAAACACATTATTACTTGCAGTGCAATTCGGATTGTTAGAAGTATAATAGAAATCGTAGCTGGCATATACTTTAATTTTACTAAATGTCTATTCTTCTCCACCAACAAAGCAGTAAGATCTTATAGCTACTGGTTTGCAGAGCTTAAGGGATCCTGTTGGGTAGGCGCCTCGTTCTCCCAGGATCTCTCTAGGCAACCAGATCTCACTCTTGTTTTTTTAACTCCTTTGAGGATGACTTCATCTTAATTCTTAGAGGTCGTCATACCACGATTCCTATTTCTCTCAATGGAACCAGGTCTGGGACTGAGACCAGTAACTCCCAGATGAAGGAATCCCTGCTATGCTAAGCTACGTCCTGCTTCCAGCACTGGACTGACCCACTGGGGACAAACCCTTCGTTTCTAAGAATATATCCTATTACTCACAGTTATCTCACCACAGACACAGAACTCATCACCTCTGTTACTGGTCACATACAGTCAACAAAGTCAGATAATCAGGAATAGGACTCCTATGAAATACAATGAATTCTTTATCAACAGTGCAGGTTACATTCATTCTGTGTGAACCCAATTTGCTTTTAATATCAGTTACCCAGAATTCATTGTGAACTTGCTTCTTCCATTGCGTGTCTCTTCTATAACACAATGACTATTTTACGGACAGTTGAACAAATTTTTATTCACTTGCAGTTTAGTAGGCATTTCATAACCAGGGATCTTTTCTTGCTTTGAGGGAGGTGAGTTAACAATTTCTCCACAGCCGCCTTGGCAATTCCAGTACAGCAAAATCAGCCGTTTTTCTTAAAATCCGTGAGAGCCCCACTTGCCAAAGCTGATGAGGCCTGATAGATACCTGCATCCCCCATCTTCAGGCTCAGTGACCCTCTGAAGAAGGCCAGGTGCTGGGGGGAAGCCAGAGGGAAGGGCTGCAGCCTCCATGACCTATTTGTGGACCCCCCAGGAGAGCGTCTGGCTGGCTGCAGAGGGAAAGATGCTGCTGCCGTCGGTCTGCCCAGGAAACCCGCCTCCACTTTTGAGATCCCTCTCCACTTTCCCTGTTCCCTCCTGCCTGTCTCTCCCCCTTCACCACTTACGTCTCACGCACATCCTCCTTCTTTTCCTTCCAGCTTCACCCACAGCCACCATCTCCCCCACCAAGGAAGACCCCGGCTCCCCCCAAACCCTCCTGCTTTGCATCGCGACGGGATTTTATCCCCTGGAGATTGAGATCAAGTGGCTGAAGAACGGGCAGGAGCAGAAGGAAGGGGTCTTCTATGGGGAGGAGCTCCAGAATGGAGACTGGACCTACCAGACCCAGGTGATGCTGGAGACTATGCTTGAGCACGGAGATGTCTACACCTGCCGAGTGGAGCACGTCAGCCTGGAGACACCCATCACCGTGCAGTGGGGTAGGAGCCCCCATCCTTCCTTCCAGCTTTAGATACAGTCCTGAAAAGAGGGTGGGGATTCTACATTCCTGCATCATTCCTGACTTGGGCATGTTGCAGAGAGCCCACCCCTTCTCAGGAGGTCCCCTGATCTGATGGGGTTTTTTCACGTGAGCTAGAGTTTGGCACTGTCCCACCTTCCCCCAGACACATTCCTGAGGATCTCCCAGGAGTTCCTGTTGTTCTGATGGTGGAGCATGAAATCAATACTAGTTCTAGTGGTGCAGAGCGCATTGTGAAACTATGGAATCTGCTACCACAGGATGGAGTTCTGGCTCTGAAATTGGAGGGCATTAAAAGGGGATCTGACAAATCTATGGGGGAGACGGCCATCCATGGCTACAAGTCCTGAGGGCTAAATGCCACCTCCAATGTCACAGGCCATATCTCCCTGGGTGAGGCTCTTCTTGAGCAATCTCCATGCCTCATTAATAGAATTTTACAGGGTTTCAGATGACAGCGACCTCCGCTTGCAGCCCTCCCATGTTCTCCCACCTCTTCTTCTTCTGCCTTTCTTTCCAAGGAGGGAAGGGCCAGGAGCTCTCCATCCGGAAGCACCCTCTGAATACTAGTTGCTGGGGAACATGGGCTGGAGGGTGCTCTTGTGCTCCTGTCCTGCTTCTGGGCTACCCATTGAGGCCTCCCATTGGCCCCTGTGGGAACACAAGGATGGACTAGAGAGCCCCTTGGGTCTCATCCAGCATCAGGGCTCTTCTTCTTAGGGGAGTAAAGTGGAGTCAGGAGGAGCCACCTGTGCTTGTTTCAGGGTTATAGAAAAGCAACACACAGTTGTTCCGGTTGCATAAGCTTAGGATTAGTCCCAGGGCCTGGGAATTGGGGGGTTGTGCCAACATTTCCAGGGAGAAGGATGTAGACTTTGGGGGCAGCAACAGGAGACCTTCAGATGGGGATGGGGACCCACAAACCTCATAGACTCCCAAAGATCAGAGGTGTTCCAGGCTGCGGTGCTTTTGAACTCACATTCCAGCTACAATCAGCTCATAGTTGGCGAAAGGAGCCCACAGCTGCCTGTCATATATTTTGAACAGCCATGTTTATATCCTTTCTGTTCCCAACTGGCCCCATATTCTGCCCCAGTACTGGACAGACCTTCACTTATTTCCAGTTTAGAGCACCAGTCTGCAAGTGGGAATCTAGAAAGTATCCTGGGAATTATGACCCACCCCCCACTTTCCTGGGGGTTCTTTATGGGAAGGCAGCCATTCACTCTTGAGTCTGAGAAGAGGTCAGCAGTGTGGGCTGGAAAAGACCCTCCCTGGGTGTAGCGCATGGAACGGATCCTCCCCTTGAGTCCTGGAGACTAAGAGGCCGAACTGGCCCCTGATTCCTCTGTTCACAAGAGGCTCCTCGTCTTTCTCCTTCCACAGAGCCACGGAGGTCGGACTCTGCCAGGAGCAAAGTGTGGACGGGGGCCGTGGGGGCTGTGCTGGGCGTGGTCTTTGTGGCCGTGGGACTCTCCCTCTACCTGAAGAGGAAGAAAGGTAATGGAGGGTGTCTGTGTGTGTCACTGACCCTGTTCAGATGACACACTTAGCCTCAGTAGTTTGTATGTTGCACAAAACATGGCTTAGCCTTCCACCTCACTTACCTGTACCAGGATACCTTCCTTGACTGGAGATGCCAGGACTGAACCAGGGCAGATGGACCATCTGCGTGCACAGCTGGAGCTAAAATACTGAGCTCCATCCCCCCTCCCCACAATTCCTTTGCACCTGTCCTGCAACCATTCAGAAGGTAGTTTTTCTCCACCGGAAGAGGGATGCTGGAGCTTCAACGTCATCCCATCTGCCAGGACAAGAGGAGGCCTCTGAGGAGGATTTGCTTAGAAAGACCCCCCTCCCCCAAGGAGAGGTCAGTCATGGGTTTTAGGGTGCCTCTACAAGAGCTATTTAAAGCTCTTTCAAGGCGCATTACAGATTTTACCTCTACAAGAGCGGAGCGCAAATTGGGGGTTGAGGCGCTTTTTACCTCCGATTATTCGCATTATTGAATGCGCGTGAAATAGCGACTTAGAATTTACCACGGGAGTTAAAGCGCCTCATGGCCATGTAAACATGCGATTCTCTGCATGTCAACAACTTTAAAGCGCGTTTCATACAGTCCATAATGCGCTTCACCGCCTCTCATGAATAGGTATTAGGAGTAAATGCGCTTATTATTATTATTATTATTATTAATGCAATAAATAAAAACATAAAATAAATTATCCATATATGCGCATAATCGGGCAACTGGGCGTCAAAGCGAAATCTTGTAGAGGGGACCTTAGTTGGGCAGAGAAAAGAGTTATGAGAGGTTTGTGCTTTGTGAGGCAGTTCAGGGCCTAGGGGAGGAGGGTGGCATTTGACCCTCCCAATAAACAACACAACTCCTCCTTGGATGCAACTGTGTCTCCATCTCTCTCTCTCTCTCTCTCTCTTTAGCAACACCTGTCCAACAACCTGCAGGTAAGAAGGTCTCTCTCCGCATCTCCTCCATCCCAGTTCCTTGTGTTGGTTTTTATCCTGCCTTTCCAAAACCATTTGTCCAAAGCAGCTGACCGATATTTCAAAATGACCCCACAAAGCCCATGTCCAGAGTGCGGCTCAGTTGCAGCATCTGAGAGCAGCAGCTCCATGAGTCTCTTGTAGTCTTGTGACACTTTGAAGACCTGCAGATTTTGTTGCGGCAGAACTTCGTATGGACAGAGCCCACTTCCTCAGATGCGTTTGTTTGTTTATTAGTACTTATATACCACTTAATACAGTAAAATCCGTAAGTGGTTAACTATAACAATATTAAAGTCACAGCTTAAGAGACAGCACTAAAAACAATTAAAACCACAACAACAGTAAGAAAAATAGAAATGACAGTAAAATGGTACATTGTTATGGTTAATTACTATTATTCCAGGCCAGATTAATTGCATGCCAGTTAACAGATGCATATGGATGCAGAAGGGGGGAAGCCAGTCAGAGGATCCCAAAGACATTGAAATGCAAGGGTTGCTTTGAGCAAAACTCTCCTCTATCCAAGAAAAACACAGTGATAACTCACAGCTCCAAGAAGTTGGGGCAACACAGCCTTCCTGGTTTTGCTGTGTTAGTTGAAAACTCATCCTTGGTCTCAATTAAGCCCTAAAAGAATACAACCAAACTTGGTGATGATTCTACATCAGCCATATCATTCTGAGGCCTCCCTTTAGAGGTGAGCTGTCTAAATATGACAACGTTTGGGGTCAGCTGCAGTGTCCAAGGGGGTTGATGTGATGCCCTCCCTCTCATCTGGCTGCAGACCCCTACCCCGTCCAGGTGTTACTGGAAGGTCCATCAGTCATTCTAAGTGAGTTTTTAGTGGCCTGTGAGGGGCTACAGTGTGAAATGGGGGGATGAGATGGGAAAGACCCTGGGAGAGTCAATATTCTTGACACTCTTTGCTTCCAGCACACCATCCAAACATGAACTTTCCTGTTTATGTATTTTACTATACGTTTTCATTTTCTTCTCTCCTCCCTTTTCCCTCCCAGCCCTCATCAGCTAGTCCTTCCACCTCTGAGTCCCAGCATATGGATGCAGAAGGTGGAAAGTCAGTCAAAGGGGCCCAATGGCATTGAATTGCTAGGGCTGCTTTGAGCAAAACTCTCCTCTATCCAAGAAAAGCACAGTGATAACTCAGAACTGCAAGAAGTTGGGGCAACGCAGCCTTCCTGGTTTTGCTGTGTTAGTTGAAAACTTCCAAAGGGGGAGGTACATCCTTGGTCTCAATTAAGCCCTAAAAGAATACAATCAAACTTGCTGATGATTCTACCACAGCTGTATCATTCTGAGGACTCTCTTTAGAGTTGAGCTGTCAAAATATGGCAGCCTTTGGGTTTGCAGCAGATTGTCCAAAGAGGCTGATGTGGTGATCCCCCCTCACCTGGCTGCAGCCCCCTGCCCTGCATAGCAGGCGTTACAGAAAGGTCCGTCAGTCATTCTAAGTGAGTTGTTGGTGGCCTGTGAGGGGCTACAGTGTCAAAGGGGGGATGGGAAAAACCCTGGGCAAGTCAATATTCCTGACACTCTTCGCTTCTTGCATGCCATCCGAATATGAACTTTCCTGTTTATTTGTGTATTTTACTATGTATGTTCTTCTCTCTTTTCCCACTCAGGACTCATCAGTTAATCCTTCCACCTCTGAGGTGGATTTGGGCACAAGGATCTTTTGAAAGCTACTGGAGCTCTTCCCTTTCCTTCTTTCCTTGGAAGATGCAAAACTGGAGGGGGGTGAAAAAGAGCCTCTGCAGCCTGGACTTTCTCCTCCTGCTACGACATCCTTGTTCCTGTTTCTCTTAACTTGCTTCTGGATTTTCTTTTGTGGTGGGGATTCATCCTGCCAAGTCCTGAGAAGATCCTTCTCCTTCCCTTGATTTCTGATCAGGAGCAGAGAGCTGGTCAGAGTCTCTTCCTCTCCTGGCAGGACCTTCACTCCTGGGTGATCTGTCTCATTGAGTTCATCCCCAATGGCATCCTGAAGCCCTGAGACCTGCAAGCGGATTCCACTCTGCGAATTAAAACGTTGCAGGAGATCCCAAGGCTGAGTCCAATGGCACTGAAACAAATCCCTCCCCTTTTGGGGGGAGGGGCCATAGATCTGTGTGGATCCCCTGCTGAGAACGCAGAAGATCCCAGGTTGAATTTCCAGGAGCAGCTCCAGGCAGGGCTGGGCCAGGTGTTGGCAACCTGGTACCCTCCTATCATACCCAGCCAAAACAGCCATTGGGGATGATGGGACTTGTAGCACGGTGCATCTTGAAGGCACCAGGTTGCAAAAGGCTGTGTGTTTTTTATTCCAAAACTGAGATCATTGGTCCCTTTTCACTTTGCTTAGAGAAGAATCGTTTTCATATTCGAGGCAAACTTTCTAATAAAATATAATACTTATATTGTGAAGAGCTGCATGTGTGATTTGGAGCCCAGCAGGATTTGTCCCTGGGAAATGGTGGGGTGGTCTGAGGGTTTGAGCTCCTGCCCAGTGGAGGTGAGATGGGGAGGTCTACTCTGAGGAAGTGGCATGTGTGTCTGGAACAACATAGGATTCCTGGCCATGCTACCCTCTTTTGAGGGGTCAGAGGGGCAGCAGGCAGGTCTAGGAGGAAGGGAACAGGATCAGGATCCTGGGACCATTTTGAGAGGGACACCTGAGCCCAGAGCTGGCATCCAGCTCACATCTCTTCTAACCCATCAATCCCCCTCCCTTCCCTCTCCAGAGAAAGTCCAAAACCTCTGCTGGCTTCCTCTGGACCCAGGAGTCCTGCCTCCCCCCTGTTCAGCTGCATTCTCATAATAGTCACCCCCACCACTCTGTTATGAATCGCAGGGAGAACTTGCAGGAGGAATGGGATTTTTTAAGGGCTAAAGTCCAGCCCCTGGGGGACCCTCCTCTTTCTGAACACCTGCATGAGGATCATTTAGTTTGGCTCCCCAAGGTGGAAGGGGTCCCCTCCTCTGCCACTTTCTCCCAGTTCCACGGGGTTTGGTGGGCAGTCCAGCAGTGGGCAGAGGGAGGGGTCTTGCATCCTTCATAGAGGGATAGGGGAGTGGGTCTCTCTCTGGACTCTGCATCTGAGGTCAGGGGAAACTGAACTGCATAAAACACTGACAGTGACCTGGTTCACATGAGAAGCCACGGTGGGTGATCAGACGTGGTGGGTTGTCGTGTCCTGAGGATCCACCTTTTTCCTCCCAGCGCTTCCTTGCAGCTCTGGGATCCCCATGGAAAATAACCCCTTTGACGGCCACCTCTTTCCCTGCCCTCTTTCCTTGGAAGATGCAAAACGGAAGGAGCGGAAAAGCCGTGGATGGGAAAGAGATGACCCCCCCCTCCCCACGTGGCTGGGAGATTCACTCCGGGGTCACCTGTCTGCCTTCGCTCAGAGCTGCTGCATCTCTATGGCCAGGCAAGCTGAGCACCATCCCTGCATTGGGCCAGCTGATCATAATGCAGCCAGGCTGGGGCAGGGCGGGTGGAGCGTCTCAAGGGTTGTGGGCGTGCCAGAAATGTAAGGGGGGGGGGAGTTCATTTGTAGGCCTTTTCAAGCCAATATCTTCAAGGTGTTTTAATTATTTGTATGTTAAAAAATAGGGGTGCAGGGGACGTTTAAGGGGGTGCAGGATCCCAAAGCCCACCCTGGCTACAAGTCGGGTTTGGTGGGAGGGGGGTTGGAAGCTGCAGTGGCTTTGTGTGACGGTTTTGCTTCACTCTCTGCTGACCGCAGTCCCTTGGATCGTGGCCAGTTCCTGTCTTTCATTTCCCTGGATGCTGAGTGCACCTTGGGTCGTAGGGAAGCGGAACCTAAGCGCCTCTGCAGCGTCCTGTCCACTGCCAGGAGAGGGGGGCTCTGGGAAAGGATGTTGGGGGGGGGGGGAATACACCGGGTCCAGAGACGGCTTCCTATCTCCAGAGAGCTGGAGATGGATTGGGGGAAGGGGAAGTTCCATAGATCCAGTGACCGCTGCGTGCCTGTGTATGTGCGAGAGCAAGAGAGGTCAGCGAGCCGGCAGCTCAAGGGTTAATCATGTGTCCCTGAGCCAGGTGGGGGGGATCCCTGGGATGCTGGCTCCGCCCTCTGCCCCCTTCTTCCTGCTCCTACCTGCATGGGATCCTCTTCAACCTGACCGCCTTTGGGTTGACTTGCGTGGCTACTAACAGGGAGCCGGTTGGGCCAACAACAGCCTTCGCCAGCCACGTGTGTTTCCCACAGAGACAAAGAAGAGCTGAATAATAATATCCAGGCCTTAGTGAGCCCCTCTCCCCTTCGCTGTCTCCTAGGCCTTCTATCACCCCCACCCCAATCGTCTCCAAGCCCAGGACACAGGACCTTCTTCCATTATACAAGGAGAGGCGGATCGGGCCCACCTGCTCCACCCTCCCATCCTAAGTGTCCTGCTTTTGCATCTGGGGGCTGTGGTGCTGAATATTTATTCATTCAGTGATTCCGCGCCTACTTGACAGGTCGGCTCCAGAAGGTGGTGCTGGGGAGACATTGCTCGGCCCGTGGATTCTCCAATATGGGGCTCCGCAGGGGTCAGTTTTGTCCCCCATGCTGTTCAACATCTACATGAAACCGTTGGGTGCATTGTCATCAGTACGCTGATGATAAGCAACACTACTTCTCCTTTTCATCTTCATCAGGTGAGGCTGTGGATGTGTTGAACCGGTGCTTGGCTGCGACAATGGACTGGATGAGAGCTAATAAACTGAAACTCAAACCAGACGAGGCTGAGATGCTGTTAGTGGGGGGTTCCTCTGACCGGATGGAGGATGTTCAACCTGTTCTGGATGGGGTTTCACTCCCCTTGAATGAGCAGGTTCGTAGCTTCGGGGTTCTTCCTAGAACCATCTCTGTCACTTGAGGCTCAGGTGGCCTCGGTGGCACGGAGTGCCTTCTACCAACTTCGGCTGGTGGCCCAGCTACGCCCCTATCTGGACAGGGATAACCTGGTTTCAGTTGTCTATGCTCTGGTAACCTCCAAGTTAGATTACTGCAACATGCTCTACGTGGGGCTGCCTTTGAAGACAGTTCGGAAGTTGCAGCTTCTGCAGAATGCAGCGGCCAGATTGGTAATAGGGACCAGAAAGTTCGAACATATAAGACCAATTCTGGCCTGCTTGCATTGACTGCCTGTATGTTTCCGAGCCCAATTCAAGGTGCTGGTTTTAACCTATAAAGCCTTACATGGTTTGGGACCACAATACCTGATGGAACGCCTTTCCTGACATGAACCTACCCGTACACTACGCTCAACATCAAAGGTCCTCCTCCGGGTGCCTACTCCGAGGGAAGCTCGGAGGATGGCAACAAGGGATAGTGCCTTCTCTGTGGTGGCCCCTCAATTATGGAATAATCTCCCCGATGAGGCCCGCCTGGTGCCAATGCTGTTATCTTTTCGCCGCCAGGTCAAAACTTTTCTTTTCTCCAAGGCATTTTAACAGCTGAAGTTTATTTATTTATTTATTTATTACATTTGTATACCGCCCCATAGCCGAAGCTCTCTGGGCGGTTTACATAGGATTGAGGTTTTGATTGACGTTATGGCCAGGTTTAACAGTTAAAATGTTTTAAAGTGTTTTAATGTCAGCTGTTTTATGTTTATGGTTTTAAATTTTGTATATTGACTTTTTAGTGTTAAATCTTTTACTTTTTGTAAACCGCCCAGAGAGCTTTGGCTATGGGGCGGTATATAAGTGACATAATAATAATAATAATAATTTATTTGTAATAAATTTGCACATAGGAATAAAACCGTAAAAAGAAAGAAGATAAAAAAGAGAATATTAAATTTGTGAAATTTAAAACAAAGGACCAATACAAACAGTGGCTGGTCAGAGGAGGAAGGCTTCCTGGAAAAGAGTTGTTTTCAGGAGGTGACAGAAGCAGTGTAATTTTGGCATCGGCCTGTCCTCCAGGAGCAGGGAGTTCCAAAGGGAAGGGGCCACCACTCTAAAGGCTCTTCTCCAAGTGGACTCCAATTGAGCCAAGGGTCCATGTGGAACCACCAGGAGCATGTCCTCAAATGACCTCAGTGACCTGGCAGGGTGGGAAGAGAGAAGGCGCAAATTGTTTAGGGCTTTGCACACTACGGCCTTAAACCTGGCCCTGTAGCCATTAGGCAGCCAGTGCAGTTCCCTCATCAAAGGAGTGACATGCTGAAAAGGGGCAGCTCCTGGCAATAGCTCAGTTGCTGCATTCTGCACTAGCTCCAGCATCCGGAGCAGAGCTAAGGGCAGCCCCACATAGAGTGCAATGCAGTAATCCAGCCTTGAGGTTACGAACGCCTGGACCACTGTGGCCAAGCTATCCCTGTCCAGAATAGGCTGCTTTTATAATAATAATAATAATAATAATAATAATAATAACGATTTATTTCTTACCCGCCTCTCCATCTAGATCGAGGCGGGGAACAACAGCATGATAAAATACATAAAACTAATTAAAACATGACAAATATTATTAAAACTGCATTAAAACATCCTAAAACATCATTAAAACATCCTAAAACATCCTAAAAACATTCTAAAAATTACACTGGATATGCCTGCCGGAAGAGAACAGTCTTTATAGCTTTCTTAAATTCTAAAAGACTGTTAAGTTGACGAGTCTCCTCCGGCAGGTCATTCCACAGTCTGGGAGCGGCAGAAGAGAAGGTCCTCTGGGTAACAGTTGTCAGCCTAGTCTTGGCCGACCGCAGTAAGTTCTTCCCAGAGGACCTGAGCGTGCGGGGCGGATTGTACGGGAGAAGGAGATCCCGCAGGTAACCTGGACCCAAACCATGTAGGGCTTTAAAGGTAATGACCAACACTTTATACTTCGCCCGGAAACTAATTGGCAGCCAGTGGAGCAATTTTAAAGCTGGCATAATATGGTCACTCCTAGATGTACCGGTGACCAACCTGGCTGCCATATTTTGAACTAGTTGAAGTTTCCGGACTAGGCACAAAGGTAGCCCTATGTACAGCGCATTGCAGAAGTCAAGCCTCGAAGTTACCAGCGCGTGCACTACCATCTTTAGGTCTTCCAACTCTAGGAAGGGGCGCAGCTGGCGTATCAGCCGAAGCTGATAGTAGGCACTCCTGGCCGTCGCATCTATCTGGGCTGTCATTTGGAGCGACGGATCCAGGAGCACCCCCAAGCTGCGAACACAGTCTTTCAGGGGGAGTGTAACCCCATCCAGAACCGGTTGACACACCTCCAAACCCAGGTTGCGGCCTTTGACAGCAAGCACCTCCGTCTTGTCTGGATTCAGCTTCAGTTTGTTTTTCCTCATCCAGCCCATTACCGCCTCCAAGCATTCATTCAGAGGAGACACACTATCCTTAGCTGACGATGTTGTCGAAGGCATAGTGAAATATATTTGGGTGTCATCAGCATACTGATAGCACCCCGCCCCATGCCTCCGGATGATCTCTCCCAACGGTTTCATATAAATGTTAAACAGCATTGGGGAAAGGATGGCACCTTGCGGTACGCCACACAGCAGCTCCTTCTTTGCAGAGCAGCTATCCCCAAGCATCACCATCTGGAACCTGCCCGAGAGGTAGGACCGGAACCACTGAAGCACAGTGCCCCCGATTCCCAATCCCCTCAGGCGTTCCAGAAGGATACCATCGTCGATGGTATCGAATGCCGCTGAGAGGTCCAAAAGTACCAACAGGGACACACTCCCCCTGTCAATACCCAGGCGTAGATCATCCGCTAAGGTGACCATAGAAGTCTCAACTCCGTATCCCGCCCTGAAGCCAGTTTGAAATGGGTCTAGAAAATCAGTGTCATCCAAGACTACCTGGAGTTGAAAGGCAACCGCCCTCTCGATCACCTTGCCCAAGAATGGAAGGTTTGATACCGGTCTGTAGTTTGCAGCACCAAATCTCATGTATAAGGCACATATTCCTTGTAGTAATCTGCAGCGTGTGTTAGCGGCTCTCGCAGACGTTTTTCTCCCCACATCCTCAGGAATTTGCAAAATCTTCTCAAGAGACGAGGCCTTCGGGTGCTGATTCAACAACGGTATTGGATGCAAAACAGTGGCTCGTAACACGGAAAGGAAGCTTCGCTTGCATGGACTCCACGTGCGTGTCCGGGGGGAAAGACGAATCTGCGGTCGTGGGGAAGCTGGAAAGAGCTGCAGCCCAGGCTATCATATGCCACACAGAAGGCCCAAAGAGCTCACCAGCACGGCCCTTCAGAGCTTCATTTCCGAACACCCTGGTCTCTGAGTGAACATGAAGGATCTCTTAGGTTGAATGTGGTTTGTTTGTTTGAATTCAGGATCTTTCCTCCTGGGCTTGATTGTTTGAAAAGGAAGGGATGTCCTCCCTTTGAAAATCTTCCCAGATTCCTTACATTGCTAGGATTGAAAAGATTCCTTCCTGTGTCTGATCGTCGATGTGATTTCAGGCAGTTGCAATCTTGGAAGCTCTTCCCGCACTCTAAGCATTTATAGGGCTTCTCACCTGCATGGATTCTTTGATGGGCATCAAGGTGAGATCTCTGATGGAAATTCTTCCTGCACACTAAGTATTTATAGGGCTTCTCGCCACTGTGGATCCTGTGATGGGCATTAAGCAATGTGCTCCGACTGAAGCTCTTCCCGCATTGTAAGCATTTATGGGGCTTCTCCCCTGTATGGATTCTTTGATGGCTTTTAAGGTTTGTTTGGGTAAGGAAGCTCTTCCCGCACTCTAAGCATCTATAAGGCTTTTCACCTGTGTGGACTGTGTGATGACTTTTAAGGCCCATGCTATGTGTGAAGCTCCCCCCACACTCTAAGCATGTATAGGGCTTCTCGCCCGTGTGGATCTTGTGATGGGTGTGAAGGCTTGAGCTGCATCTGAAACTCTTCCCACACTCTAAGCATTTATAGGGCTTCATGCCTTTGTGAATTCTTTCATGCACTCTCTCATCAGCTGAAAGAAGAAACCCAAGATATAATCATTTCCATTATCAGAGTAGCTGTCAATAATTGAGAGAACTTACAACTAGGGTCGGTCAGAGATGTTTTATTTTATTGATTACAATGTTTATAGGTGGCCTTTTCTGGCATAGTGGCGTCATTTGCACATCAAGCCACAAAGAACATAACTCTTGGTAACCCTGAGCAAGCTGGTGTGTTCTGCCTTGATTGCTCTTTCTTGGCTCCTCCGAGCTGCAGGAGGACCAAGAACAAACCAGGGTTGATGAGTGTGGCTAGTGGGGGGAGGGAGGGGGGGACAAGCCAGGGATAAACCAAGCGGAAGAGGTCAAGATGCAGTCACTAGCTCCTCTTAACCCTGCATGTAAAAAAATCTCTGGGTGACTGTGAGGTGCATGCCCGCCGCCAGTCCTTAAAAGGTGGCAGAGAGGAATATGTAAAAAGTTAAGAGCAAATAAACTCATAGTAAAATGCAGACAGGGCCTTGGGCATTTCTTTCAAACCATTTTCTGGTGTTGGAGAGGCTTGCCTGTGTTTAAAAATCATTTTTTTTGGCAGAGGGGGTATTTGCATAATTTTACAAACACATTTCCTGGTACGGTGGGTCCTTGCGTGTTTTTAAAATTCAATTTCTGCTGCTGTGGGTCCTTGCATTTATTTTAAAATCTAGTTGTGATGCAGTGAAGGGCGCATCCTTTTAACAACTGCAGCTCAGCAGTTCTCAGCACGCTTCAACCCGGCCATGAAGCAATAGCACAGATTTAGCCCAGTTCCTTAAGAAGGAAATGGGACTGACACAACCCTGGGCAGGTTCCACACCCTGTGCAGGCAGCGTCAAAAGAACCTCATTAGGCAATCAAGGGAATTACAGCAACCCTAAGCAAACGGAAGCAGGTTTTAAGCACAGCAATCCTAACCTTTCATACTCACATCTAAGCACAATGTGGGTTGGGTCGCGGGGGCAGCCGAAGCCTCTGAGCCGATGGGGGACAATGTGCACACGCAGAGCCTCCCCTTTTCTTGCAGATGTGACGCCTCTCTGCTGTCCACGTTGACTGGACCAGTTCTGATCCTGGGAGTCCTCTGGGTCTCATCCTTGATGTGCTCCTGACCTGAGCCCTACTCCTGCTGAGGGTGCTGCCTGGCCCTGCATTCCCTTGCTTGCACTGGGCTGCTCCTGCCTGGATTTAGCCCACCCTCCCTTCACCAAGGGCTACTCCTCCTCCTCCTCCCAAGGCTCGGTCAATCCCGCTGCTGAGTTTCCCGCACGTCACCTCCGTCTCCTGCTTCAGCTCAAGCAACTGACAGAAGAGCCTCTACTCACATCACCCCTGTGGAAGAGATGATTGAGACCACAGAGCGGAGTCCCCATTCGGAGAACAAAGAACAGACACCCCCCCAAAAAAGAGCCAGCTTGTTCTGCCTGGAAGCTGAATGTCAGAGGACAGAGGTTGCATCACGGGCTCTTCTCCCCTTGCACGAGAGAAACCGAACTGATACTTGTGAACAGGAGAATTTCAAATGGGGAAACATTTTTGCATCTTTCAGTGTTTGTTAAAATTCTATTCTTGGTGCAGGTCTAATCTCGTGAATGAGAGTCTTGAGCTACAAATTGGGGGATTGCTCTGTGAATTAAAGTTAAGAAACCTACACAAGCAGCTCCTGCAATATTCAGCCTCTGGAGAACAGAAAGGCCCTTTGGGACAGGCCCACTGAAAAGTTGTGAGCAAGAACTCCATGGCTTTGTTTGGACTTAGAGGGAGGAATTGGCATTCGTCTTTATTGGATATTTGTTACTTGTTTGTATCATTGAATGCTTAATAAAGACACGTTTGTTCAAGTTCTATCTTTGGAAGTGTCGTTCTGATGACGCCCCGTAGGACCCACACGAGTAGAATTCAGCAGATCCTGATGGCAGCAAAAGGCAACAAGAACCAGCTATTTCCTGTTGAGATTGCTGGGAAGTGGAGGCTGGTGGCTCCCATTCTGGCGGGGCTGCGAATCCATTCCAGGCATGAGTCTCATATAAAATGTACAAGCTTAAAACTGCAATATCAAAGCTGAAAACTACAACCAAAATAATAATAAAAACTATCAGCAATAGAAAGATTTAAAATACAACAAGAGATTTAAGACAACAGAGCTCACATGCATTATCACAGCAATAGTCACAAAATGATTTTTATTTATTTACTAGATTTATATTGTGCTACATATCTTCAATAGAGTCTAGTGTGGTGCACATAGGAATAAAACAATAAAAAGAAAGAAGATAAAAAACAGTAAATTAAATTTGTGAAATTCAAAACAAAGGATCAATACAAACATTGGCTAATCAGTGGAGGAAGGCTTCCTGGAAGAGGGTTGTTTTCAGGAAGTGCCAGAAGCACCCTACTGTTGGTGCCTACCTAACCTCCAGGGGCAGGGAGTTCCATAGAGAAGGGGCCACTACACTAAAGGCTCTTCTCCTGGTGAATTCCAATCAGGCCAAAGGCCCATGTGGAACCGCCAGGAGCATGCCCTCCAATGCCCTAAGTGACTGGGCAGGGTGGGTAAGGGAGAAGGCGCTCTCTCGGGTATCCTGGTCCTAAGTTGTTTAGGGCTTTGTACACTACGGCCTTAAACCTGGCCCTATAGCCATTAGGCAGCCAGTGCAGTTCCCTCATCAAAGGAGTGACATGCTGAAAAGGAGCTGCTCCCGACAACAGCCAAGTTGGTCCGTTCCGCACTAGCTCCAGCGTCCGCAGCAGCCTTAAGGGCAGCCCCACAGAGAGCAATTTGCAGTAGTCTAGTCTTGAGGTTACGAACGCCTGGACCACTGTGGCCAAGCTATCCCTGTCCAGAAGAGGCTGCTCTTGTCAGTTCATTCTCTATCGTTCTATGTGGGGTGTGTGGAAGAAACCGAGTCCACTTCTGCATTTGGGTTTCAGAAGACGCTGCGAGAGCTTTCATTGGCAAAGCAACACAGCTTGGCTGGAGAGTCTGCCCAAAAGCACAGAAGCTCATGAAGAAAGCACAAAGGGTTCTCTTAGAGAAGTTTGCTTAAACTTGGAAACCAATTGATCACAGCCACAATATTTTCCAAATCAGGCTGGAGCACAAGAGAAGGTGTTCTGGCTCAGCATGTTCACGTATTTCTTGCAGTAATCAGCAGCGTGAGTTAGCTACTCTTACAGGGGTATTTTTCCCAACATTCCCAGTAACTTGCAAAGTCATGTCAAGAGATGAGGTCTTGGGGTGCTGATTCCACCATGGTTCTATGGGTTGCGAGGCAGCGACTTGTAAGATGGAAAGGAAGCTTCGCTTCCATAGATTGCACGCGTCTGCCCCGGAGAAAAGACGTATCAGCAATGAAGGTCCACCGCTCTGCTCAAGATCACCGCCAAGGTTGTGGGGAAGCTTGAACTAACTGCAACGCAGGATACAAGACGACACACAGAATGTCCAAAAGACTCCTCTGCAGGACCCTGAACAGCTCTAGTTTCCCCACACACTGGAGTTTGAGTGAACATGAAAGGTCTCTTAGGCTGAATGGGGTTGGTTTGTTTGTTTTTGATTCAGGATCTTTCCTCCTGGGCTTGAGTCTTTGAAAAGGAAGGCCTGTCCTCCCTTTGAAAATCTTCCCAGATTCCATAAATTGCTAGGATTGAACAGATTCCTTCCTGTGTCTGTTCTTTGATGTGATTCTAGGTACTTCCAATGTTGGAAGTTCTTCCCACATGCGAAGAATTGATGGGATTTCATGCCTGTCTGGATTCTTTGATGCAGATTAAAGGTTCTAGGATGACTGAAGCTCTTCTGGAACTCTAAGGAGTGATAAGGCTAATCCACTGTGATGATCCTATGATGGTTTTTGTGATGCTGCTATCAATGACGCTCTTCCTGCACTCTTAAGCATGTCTAGGGCTTCTCACATGGGTGGACCCCGTGATGGGTGTCTAGTTGTGAGCTCTGACTGAAACACTTCCCGCACTCTAAGCATTTAAAAGGCTTCTCGCCTGTGTAAATCCTGTGATGGGTGTCAAGGTGTGAGCTCTGACTGAAACTCTTCCCACACTCTAAGCATTTATAAGGCTTTTCGCCTGTGTGAATTCTTTGATGCTCTTTAAGAGCTGTACTGTGAGTTAAGCTCTTCCCACACTCTAAGCATGTATAGGGCTTCTCACCAGTATGGACCCTGTGATGACTTTTAAGGCCTGTGCAATCAGTGAAACTCTTCCCACACTCTAAGCATTGAAAAGGCTTCTCACCTGTGTGGATCCTGTGATGAGTGTCAAGGCTTGAGCTCCGACTGAAACTCTTCCGGCACTCTAAGCATGTAAAGGGCTTCTCAACAGTGTGGGTCCTATGATGATATTTAAGGCCCGTACAATGAGTGAAACTCTTTCCGCACTCTAAGCATTTAAAAGGCTTCTCGCCTGTGTGGATCCTGTGATGGGTGTCGAGGCCTGAGTGCTGACTGAAACTCTTCCCACACTCTAAGCATTTAAAAGACTTCTTGTCTGTGTGGATCCTGTGATGGGTGTCAAGGTTTGAGCTCCATCTGAAGCTCTTCCCACACTCTAAGCATGTATAGGGCTTCTCACCAGTATGGATTCTGTGATGGGTGTCTAGTTGTGAGTTCCATCTGAAACTCTTCCCGCACTCTGAACATTTATAGGGCTTCATGCCGTCATGAATTCTTTCATGCAGCGTCCCATTAGCTGAAAGAAGAAACCCAAGAGATGGTTAGTTCAATTATTAGAGTAGCTGCTGATAATCAAGAGAAATGACAACTAGAGTGGTTCACAGAGTTATTATTTTATTAGTAACATAATAAAGTTAAGATTGAATAAACTCATCATGAAAGCCAGGCTGCAGCGCCACACTCATTTTATAATGGAGGTCTGGTTAAAGAAAAGGAATTCACAACTGTCTACAAGGATATGGTGTGGAGAACGTGGAAAGGGAGACATTTTTCTTTCATTCCTGTAATAATAGAACCCAAATGGCATCATCCCATGAAGCTAATAGATGGGAGGTTCAGCACAGATGAAAGGAAGGATTTCTTCACACAGCCCGTGTTTCAATGATGGAATTCACGCCCTCATGATGTGGTGATGGCCACCAGTTTGCATGGCCTTAAAAGGGGGTTGGAGGAATTCCTGGAGGAAAAGGCTATCAATGGCTACTAGCCCTGATGGCTAAGTGCAGTATCAGAGGCAGGAAGCCTGTAAAAACCGGTTGCTGGAGAACATGGGTGGGAGGGTACAGTTAGACCATGTCCTGCTTGTGGGTCCCTGGTTGAAAGCTGTTTGGGCACAGAAGGTGCCTCTAAACGAGGGGTTTCCGCCTCCTTGACTGCGCGCTGAGGGGGAACCCTCTAAACGAGCGGTCGATATGACTTCGCACTAGACTCATCTTTGTTTACATGCCAAAGCTGCCAATGCGAAGGCATATCGAAGCAAATGCCTTTGCTGCGACTTTTAAAAAGTCACCATGTAGTGCGACCTTTTTAAAGTCGGAGTGGGCAGCCCAGGGGAAAGGGGTGGAACAGCGAGCCATAAGCTTGCTTCACCGCCTCCACTGTCCTCCTTCCATTCTGTAATTTTTTAATTTTTTTAAAAAAGCACTTACCAGACAGTAGGGGAGCCAATGTTCCCAGCTGCACCTACCACTGGCACCATGCCGAACCACGAGCGGCAGCGTGGCCAGCGCCAGGAAAAGCCCCATCGTGCCGCTTACAATAAGAGGCGTCAATTCGCCCGCACGTCAAGGGAGCCGCTGGGAGTCGCCAGGGCGCAGCGCTCCCAACGTCGTCAAGATGAGCCGTGTGAGAATAAAATGCAGCACTAAATGAACCCTTAGTACAATCCAGTATCAGGGCTCCTCATAAGTTCTGATGGTCTAATGGTTGACGGTTTCTACAGCTGCTAAGAAAATCATCAGGTTTGGATTATCCCCAACAAGTTCCTGGTATAGGTCAGCTACTTGAGAGTGACCAAGACTCTTTTCATCACAAACCCAGAAAGGAACCTGGGATCCAAACAGTAAATGGCCTTTCTGGCATTTAAAGGCCTCCAAAGGCCTCCATCTTCTCCCATGACTTGGCAGGTCAGGGACTGGGAGAGAACTGAGCGATCTCTCAAAGGGTCCCCTCAGTCCTACAGACCATACCTGCTGACGTCTCTCCTTCCTCGGCAGCCTCAGGGAACGGATCTTCCCCTGTTCTTTCCTGCCAGGAGAGGAGATCTGGGCTGGGAACAGGGAGGCCTTTCGAAGAAGGCAGGAAGAGAGACGTTCCTTCCTTCTGGCGCTTCACCGTGTCACAAACATCCGGAGTATATCTGAAGCTTCTCCTCTCTATAGCAGCCCTAAAAAGGGTCAAAAGAAGGAGGCCCCTTCTCACCCTCCCTGCCATCTTCACAATGCAGGCGAGCACCACAACTCAGGGGGAAACTGGAGATGGAGGGGGGAGGGGGGAGCCAGGGGGTTCCTCCTACTCCCGAGATGCTCAGACCCAAAGCTTCATCTGCTTTGCATCTGCTCTGCATCAAGCAGAGACAGGCGAAGAGGGCAGAGCTGTGTTGCAAAGGCCAGAGGTTGCTTTCATAGAAATCGAGTTATTGGAGAAGGGGTCCTTGAATACTTCAAAAACAATTTCTGGTGCTTCAGGGCATGGGGTATTTTTAAAAATCAGGTTTTGGTGTTGGAGGCTTGCATATTTTTAAAAAACAATTTATGAGGGAGGGGGTCTTTACATAATTAAAAAAATCAGTTCCTGTTGCTGTGGGTCCTTGCATTTATTTTTAAATCAATTTGTGATGCTTTGAAGGGTGCGTCCTTTGTACAACTGCAGCCCAGCAGTTACCAGCACGCTTCAATTCAGGACATACTAAAACAAAGGACAGTACTTGCCCATAGAGAAACCATACTTGCCCATAGGGAATCATTGGACAGTACTTGCCCATAGGGATTCATTGCATACCACTTGCCCTTAGGGATTCAATGGACAGCACTTGCCCATAGGGATTCATTCCATTGCACTTTCCCATTGAGAAACCATACTTGCCCATAGGGATTCATTGCATTGCACTTTCCCATAGAGAAACCATACTTGCCCATAGGGATTCATTGGACAGTACTTGCCCATAGGGATTCATTGCATAGCACTTTCCCATTGAGAAACCATACTTGCCCATGGGACGGTGTAAAAGCCAGAACGGAACAGGCCGGAACGACCCCTTTATTTAAAAAAAAAAACACAGCAAAAACAGCGACATGTGTTAGAAACACTTGAGAACAATATTTTAGGACTGAAACCAAACCAAAATCACTACTCACACATTACTAGGTGGGACAGATAGAATACGGTACAAAACAGCCACGAAAACCACGTTCTGGTGCCCATTCCGGGCCATAGTCCATATTGCGCAAACAGGCCGGAACGACAACTTCGAAATGAGCCAACCAAACCAAACTCACCACTCACACATTACTAGGTGGGACAGATACAATACACCACAAAACAGCCACGAAAACCACGTTCCGGTGCCCGTTCCGGGCCATAGTCCATATTGCACAAACAGGCCGGAACGGCAACTTTGAAATGAGCCAACCAAACCAAACTCACTACTCACACATTACTTAGTGGGACAGATACAATACTTCACAAAACAGCCACGAAAACCACGTTCCGATGCCCATTACAGGCCATAGTCCATATTGCGCAAACAGGCCGGAACGGCAACTTCGAAATGAGCCAACCAAACCAAACTCACCACTGACACATTACTAAGTGGGACAGATACAATACGCCACAAAACAGCCACGAAAACCACATTCCAATGCCCGTCCCGGGCCATAATTCATATTGCGCAAAACAGGCCGGAACGGCAACTTTGAAGTCAGCCAACCAAACCAAAATTACTACTCACACATTACTAGGTGGGACAGATAGACTACGCCACAAAACAGCCACGAAAACCACGTTCCGGTGCCCGTTCCGGGCCATAGTCCATATTGCGCATACAGGCCGGAACGGCAGCTTCGAAATGAGCCAACCAAACCAAACTCACCATTCACACATTACTAGGTGGGGCAGATAGAATATGCCACAAAACAGCCACGAAAGCCACATTCCGGTGCCCGTTCCAGGTCATAGTCCATATTGTGCAAAACTGGCTGGAACGGCAGCTTCCAAGTGAGCCAACTCAACCAAACTCACTGCTCACA
This sequence comes from Anniella stebbinsi, assembly GCA_029215795.1. NCBI lineage: Eukaryota > Metazoa > Chordata > Lepidosauria > Squamata > Anniellidae > Anniella > Anniella stebbinsi. The sequence goes on from JARDYH010000005.1 coordinate 187,325,542, forward strand.
CATTACTTGGTGGGAGAGATAGAATAAGCCAGGAAACAGCCACAAAATCCACATTCCAATACTCGTTCCGGGCCATGGTTCATATTGTGCAAAATAACCTGAAAAAGCAGATCATGGGTGAGCAAAGTGAGGTAGAAACTCATTTGAGAAATAGCCCAGGATGTCAAGTTCTGTGTGAGTGAAGACAATCGACCAAACCACTTCCAGTGTTCTAAATGGAAGAGCTAACAAACTTTAACAGAATTCAGAACGAAGATCTGCAAAGACAGTTTCATACCGAAGCCCATTGTTGTGGTGTGGTATGGTGTAGCACTCAAAATATCAGACTAGGATGGGTTGAACCCATTCCATCATGAATCTTGCAATGACCTGTGGCCATTCACCTCTCTCAGCCTAACCTATCCCACAAGGCTGTTACAAAATTGTTAAATACCATTTCTGTTCACCATGAGTTTCTGGGAGGTAGGTGGGATATAAATGTTCTGCCAAAAAAGCCCAGGTCAAAGGGGTAGAAAAAGGATGTTTCATGTAGTGAAAGAACTCCAACACATTTCAGCCCTCAAATCCTTCTTCAGATTTCTTTGTTGGAATGCAACGAATATCTGAGGCCCGAGGATGTGGACAAGGTGCTTGGCAAAGTCCGGTTGACCATCTGTGTGCTTGACCCTTGCCCTTCATGGCTTATTAAATCAATTAAGGAGGGGATCACCAGTTGGATCCAGGAGGTTATCAATTTCTCCATGAGAGAGGGAACAGTGCCGGCCTCTTTAAAAGAGGTGGTAATCAGACCACTCTTGAAAAAGCCTAACCTCGACCCAGAGGATGGTATCAATTATAGGCTGGTGGATAACATCCCCTTCTTGGGCAAGGTGCTTGAGCAGGTGATTGCAGGGCATCTCCAGGCACTCTTGAATTAAACGGATTATCTAGATCCATTTCAATTGGGATTCAAACCTGGTTTTGTAACTGAAACTGTCTTGGTCACCCTGTGGGATTACCTTTGCCAGGAGAGGGACAGGGGGAGTGTGACCCTGTTTATTCTCTTGGGCCTCTCAGCAGCTTTCAATTCCATTGACCATGGTATCCTTCTGGATAGACCGTCTGGGCTAGGAGTTGGAGGCACTGTGTTGCAGTGGTTCCGCTCCTACTTGGATGGCCAATTCCAGAAGGTGATGCTGGGGGATTATTGCTCTGTGCCGTGGCACCTAGGCCATGGGGTTCCACAGGGCTCTATTTCATTCCCTATGCTGTTCACCATTTACATTAGGGATGTGCATCGTATCGGATCCGATGTCCGATTTCGAATAAAATCAGAGGAAATCGGGCATCCAATTAATGATTCCAATGCAGTCCCTCGGAGCTCTGATTTTTCCGATAAGATTTTTGTTGTCTGATTTTAATTGGAGAAAATCGGAAAATCAGATTGCAATTTTCACGCGTTTTCTCCAAAAGTTTGCCTTGGAGAATAAACGGCTGTAACGTTTTTTATTTTAAAAGTTAGAAACTTGAAACTTGGTCACATTGCAGATGGAATATAGTTACTCATGTGTGCCAAGTTTCATAAAAATTGGTTCAAGCGTGTATTTTCTATGAATTTATGAAAGTTCATGCTTTTGGGTTTGACAGGTAATGTGTGAGTGGTGAGTTTGGTTTAGTTGGCTCATTTCAAAGTTGCCGTTCCGGCCTGTATGCGCAATATGGACTATGGCCTGTAATGGGCACCGGAACGTGGTTTTCGTGGCTGTGTTGTGGCATATTCTATCTGTCCCACCCAGTAATGTGTGAGTAGTGAGTTTGGTTGAGTTGGCTCATTTCGAAGCTGTCGTTCCGGCCTGTTTGCGCAATATGGACTATGGCCCGGAATGGGCACCGGAACGTGGTTTTCGTGGCTGTTTTGTGCCGTATTGTATCTGTCCCACTTAGTAATGTGTGAGTGGTGAGTTTGGTTGTGTTGGCTCACTTGGAAGTTGCCGTTCCAGCCTGTTTTGCGTAATATGGACTATGGCCCAGAATGGGCACCGGAACGTGGTTTTCATGGCTGTTTTGTGGCGTATTGTATCTGTCCCACCTAGTAGTGTGTGATGGTTGAGTTTGGTTGGTTTCAGTCATTCGGAGGTGGCCGTTCCGGGCCATCCATTCTGTTCCGGATGTTGTTCTGGGAGTTACGGGGTTAATAATAATATAATATTGTAATGGTTTCAGTCCTAAAATATTGTTTTCAAGTGTTTCTAACACATGCCACTGTTTTTGGAGTGGTTTTTTTTAATATAAAGGGGTCGTTCCGGCCCGTTCCGTTCTGGCTTTTATACCATCCCATGGGCAAGTATGATTTCTCAATGGGAAAGTGCTATGCAATGAATCCCTATGGGCAAGTAGGGTTTTCCTATGGGCAAGCACTGTCCTTTGTTTTAGTACGTCCCCCCAGACACACACACACACCCATCCTGGCGCTTAGAGCTGACGCCCCCTCCCCTCTCAAGAATGAAACTTGCAAAGATAGGACTTGAACAAACGTGTCTTTATTAAGCATTCAGTATTTCAGTGATACAAACATGTAACAAATATCCAATACAGATGAAGGCAACAATGAGTCCTTCTAAGTCCAAAGAAAAACATGGATTTCTAGCATGGGACTTTTCAGTGGGCCTGTCCCAAAGGGCCTTTCTTTTCTCCAGAGGCTGAATATTGCAGTAGCTTCATTGGTAGATTTCTTAACTTTAATTCGCAGGGCAATCCCCAATTTGTAGCTCAAGACTCTCATTCACGGGAGTAGCCCTGCAATGATATACAAATGTTTCCTCATTGGAAATTCTCCTGTGCACCAATCTCAGTTTAGTTTCTCGCCTGCAAGGAGAGAAGAGCCCGTGATCCACCATCTGTCCACTGACATTCAGCTCCCAGGCAGAGCAAGCTGGCTCTGGGGGTGGGGCTGGGTGGGGGTCTGTGCTTCCTTCTCCGAGTGAGGACTCCGCCCCATGGACTCAGCCATCTCTTCCACAGGGGCGATGTGAGCAGAGGCGTCGCTTCCTCTCCCTGCCTTGCTTGAGCTGAAGCAGGAGACGGAGGTGACGTGCGGGAAACTCAGCAGCCGGACTGACCCAGCCCTGGAGGAGGAGGAGGAGGAGGAGGAGGAGGAGGAAGAGCTCTTAAGGAAGGGGGGTGGGGTGGGCTAAATCCTGGCAGGAGCAGCCCAGTGCAAGCCAGGGGACGCATGGAGAGGCAGCACCCTCCGCAGGAGGAGTGCTCAGGTCAGGAGCCGCCACGGATGGGACCCAGAGGACTCCCAGGATCAGAACTGGTCCCTTTGACAAAGACGGCAGAGAGGAGTCACATCTGCAATCAAAGGGGACCCTCTCCGGAGTCCCCCACCGGCCCAGGGGCTTCGGCTCACTCCACGCCTCATATCGTGCTTGCATGTGAGTCTGAATAACTCGGATTGCTTTGCTAAAACGTGTTTCCCTTTGCTTAGGGTTGCTGTAATGCCCTTGATTGCCTAATGAGGTTCTTTTCACACTGCCTGCACAGGGTGTGGAACCAGCCCAGGATCGTGTGAGTCCCATTTCCTTCTTAAGGAGCTGGGCTGCATTTACGCTACTGCATTATAGAGGTATTGAAGTGTACAGGTAACTGTTGGGGTGCAGTTGTTCAAAGGACGCGCCCTTCACAGCATCACACATTGGTTTTAAAATATGTGCAAGGACCCACCGTGCCAGGAACTGATTTTTTAATTATGTAAAGACCCCCTCTGCCAAATTATATATCGAGAGAGAGAGAGAGAGAGAGAGAGAGCATTTTTATACCGCCCCATAGTCAAAGCTTTCTGGGCGGTTCACAAAAATTAAACCATGAAATCATTTTAAAAATATAAAACAAGCCACAATCTAAAAACACAAAATAACATACAATATAAAAATACAACCAGAATAAAACCAAGCAGCAGGAATTAATACAGATTAAAATACAAATTTATATAAAAGCCTCTCCAACCCCAGAAACAGATTTATATCAAATGCCCGAGGACCTGAAGCACCAGAAATTGACTTTAAAATCTACTAGGACACCAAAACCCCCAAATATATTGACGTAAAACGAAACCTCCCGGCTCTGCAGCACAGCTGTGCCCTCTTCGCCTGTCTCTGCTTGTGATCCAGATGACCCTTTGGATCTGAGCATCTCAACAGTAGGAGGAACCCCCTGGCTCCCCCCTCCCCCCACAATCTCCAGTTTCCCCCTGAGTTGTGGTGCTCGCCTGCATTGTGAGGATGGCAGGGAGGGTGAGAAGGGGCCTCCTTCTTTTGAACCTTTTTAGGGCTGCTATAGAGAGGAGAGGCTTCAGATATGCTCCGGATGTTTGTGACAGGGTGAAGTGCCAGAAGGAAGGAACGTCTCTCTTCCTGCCTTCTTCCAAAGGCCTCCCTGTTCCCAGCCCAGATCTCCTCTCCTGACAGGAACGAAAAGGGGAAGATCCGTTCCCTGAGGTTGCCAAGGAAGGAGAGACGTCAGCAGGTATGGTCTTTAGGACTGAGGAGACCCTTTGAGAGATCGCTCAGTTCTCTCCCAGTTCCTGACCGGCCTTTTTGGGCCAAGTCATGGGAGTAGATGGAGGCCTCTAAATGCCAGAAAGAGTCTTGGAGGAAACTGAGACTTTGGATCCCAGGTTCCTTCCTGGGTTTGTCATGAAAAGAGTCTTGGTCACTCGAGCAGCTGACCTATCCCAGGAACTTGAATGGGGAAGTTCAAACTTGTTGAGTTTCTCAGCATCTGTAGGAACCATCAACCATTAGATCATAAGAACGTAAGAGAAAAACGTTTTGACAGATTCCCCTTTCAAACAATCTCTACAAGAATAATAGAAGATGCACTAAAATAAGTGCGGAAGTGGTATCTGACACCCATGAAACTGACAAAATTCAGTAAGAGTGTATCTATCACCCTTATGCTGGAGAGGATGTGAAACCAATGGAACTCAAATTCATATGTGGTAGGAATGTAGGAAGGTCAGGAAGTTTCGGGATAAGGTTTTTCAAGAAATAAGAAAAATTGCTGGTCAGGAGATTTGTAACAGAGCTAGCTTTACTCTCTTTAGATATTGTTCAGTGACCCTCCAGCTCAGCCAGATGAAGACGAACAGAGAAACATAGAGAAAGCCTTGGCCAGCATTATCTTGTGTTTAGAAAATAACCAACTTGTTTATGTAAGACAGCTAGTGTCCGCGCAAGAATGCTGAAAAACTCTCAGAGAGATTTATGTGAGAGAAATGGCAGCCAGCAAAGTTATGCTAACGAGAAAATTGTACAGAGCGCAGCTTGAACCGAGAGCCAGCATATCTGCACATCTAAGCATAATGAAGCAACTGTTTGCAGATCTGGAGGAGCACAGCATATCTTTCACTGAATCCCACAAAGTGTATGTCGTTCTCAGCTCCCTGGATGATTCGTGAGACAATCTTGTTTTGAGCCTAGAAGCAATGCAAGAATCCGAGCTCACGCTTCGTTTTCTGACCGGCCGACTGCTAAAAGAAAAAAAAAAGAAGCAAGAGAGGCAGACTGCCAAGCCTAAAGACACCCACATTAAACAAGCAGCTTACGAAGATAAAGAAAAAATGTTTGCAGTTCGGCGCTGTTTTCATTGTGGTTTGCCTAGGCATCTGCAGAGAGATTGTCCAAACCAAACGAAAAAGAAGGCAGCGACAGGCAAAAAAAAATCTGCAAGACCAAAGGTCTCTGTAGTTAAAGCTGCAAAGAACAACCCAGAATGTACCTGGTTGATAGACAGTAGTTCCAGTCAGCATATTGTGAACAACCAGAGTTTGTTTACAAATCTACATTCTGCTAGCCGAGACCATGTTACATTAACAGATAGCAAATCTTCAGCTGTGACTGCAGAAGGTTGTGTATATGTGCCATGTATTGCTAAAACTGTAAGCAACGTTCTTTGTGTACCACGTTTGGAACACAATTTGTTAAGTGTATCTTGTTTAGATAAAGAGAGATATTGTGTATCATTTTCAAACAGCAAGTATGAAGTGAGCAAACAAAACAATGTTGTAGCTTTAAGTGTGCTTAAGAACAATCTTTATAAAATGTTGCCTAAAAGTCTAGAAACATCTAGAAATGTAAATTCTGTGATGAATAACACACCTTTGCATAATAATTGTGTACATTTGCTGCATAAAAGACTTGCACATGTTAGGTTCCAAATATTGAAAAAAATGCCTAAAATGTGTGTAAGACTAAATGTAAAAGCCTGTGACAAATATCTAGACTGTACTGCATGTAAAGTAGCTAAATCCAAAGTTGCTCCAATCTGTAAGAAGAGTAACAGAGTTGCCACAGCAGCATTTGAGATAATACATGCAGATTTAATTGGTTCTATGACTGCAACATTAAAAGAAGCAAAGTATGCTTTAATTCTAGTAGATGATTACACTAGATATAGTTTTTGTTATGTGATGAAAAACAAAAGTGAAACGTTTACTGTTTTCAAAGATTAGCTGAGTTAGGTAGAGCGAAAATTCTCTACCAAAATAAAACAATTGCAGACAGACAGAGGGGAGGAGTTTATAGCTGAAACGTTCCAAAAATGGCTTAGGCAGAAAGGAATTTCAGCGAGACGAACTGCTCCACACTCACCATGGCAAAATAGTGTTGCAGAAAAAAAAAATGATGTTCTGCAAACAATGAAAGATGCCATGTTGACAGACTCTAGGTTGCATGCTCATTTTTGGAGAGAAGCAATGCTAACAGCAAATTACATTGCTAATAAGCTTTAGAGCTCAGCAATAAATAACACTCCATATTTCCTCATGTTTGAGAAGAAACCATCCCTGGCTCATCTCAGAGTTTTTGAGAGTGATACCTGGGTGAACATCCCCAAAGTAGCTAGGAGGAAAGGGCAGCCAAAAGCCAGGAAAATGAAATTCGTAAGCTATGCACCTGGTTCAAAAGCATACAAGTTTTATGCTAGAAATAGAAATATAGTTATTTCTAGATCAGCAAGTTTTCAAGAGCAAAGTGACTAAGAACGTTTGCACAGCAGTGAAGTGTGTTTGCCTATACAAGAAAACATAGACAGAGCACCACAGCCAGTAGAGAGACAAACAAGCAGTTCCACAACTCTTTCAAGTCCTAAGAAAGAGGAAGAAGAAGAAGAGGAGAGAGAGAACAGAAATGTTTTTATTCCCAGACATTCAGAAAGAAGTACAAAAAGAATACCTCCTGAGAGATATATGGCCAGTGAAGTACGAGTGTGCCAAATATCTTATGAGCCAGAGAACTATTCAGATGTTCAAAGATTGCCAAATCCAGAGAAAAATCTATGGTGTGAAGCTATGAATGAGGAAATAAAAGCCATGGCAAAATACAATGTGTTTACCCCTACAATATTACCAAAAAGTGAAAAAGTAGTTAGTTGTAGGTGAGTGTTCAAAAAGAAATTGCTGATGTCAAAAGAAACAATGTATAAAGCTAGACTTGTAGCAAAAGAGTTCACACAAGAAAAGAATGTACACTATGATGAAACCTTTGCACCTACTGTGAAAGCTGAGTCAATGAGAGTAATGTTAACTCTAGCTGCAAAATATGATTGTCAAGTGAATCATTTTGATATAAAGACAGCATATTTGAATGCACCATTACAAGAAGAAATTTACATGGCTCAAATCCCTAGTTATGAGTCAAATGTGCCAGGCTCTGTGTACAAATTAAACAGAGCTATCTATAGTTTAAAACAGTCAGCAAAGAACTAGAATCAGTGCTTGCATGAAGCACTAGAGTCAATGAGATTCAAAAATAAAATAGCTGATCCATGTTTATATACAAAAAGTGCCAACAGTGAACAAATGTAGTTGTTATCTTTTGTAGATAATATATGTTTAATTTCAAAAACAAAAACTCAAGTTAAAGAATTTGCAGAGCAACTGAGTAAACATTTTGAATTAAAAAATTTAAGTCCAATCCATGACTACCTAAGAGTAGAAGTCACAAAGCAAGAAGAAGCTTATGTGTTAAGTCAAAAACAGAAAATCAAAAATCTGCTTGCAAAATTCCATATAGAGAAATGTAAGAGTGTAAAAACGCCCATAGTGGCTAGTTTTCAATGTAATAAAAGTAACACAAAACCTTTGAATGTACAAAGACATGAACAATTGTCAAAACAGCTTAGAATGCTAGAATGTCAGACAGAATAAAAATGTTTGTTAGTTACAAAAAAAAAAAGAAGTGTTAAGATTTTATTTGATTTAATGTAAAAGCAAATGTATTTTTTCTGCAACTAAATAAAAAGAGAGACATGAGTTGACTTGATATCTCAAGTACTCTGTACAGTTGCCAAATCAAGTGCAGCTGGTAAGCATTAAAGACCAAGGTCATTTGATATTCTTCCCTGTGTGCTAGAAAGCATAGCAACATATAGAGAGATGTGCAGCCGACGCTGTAATAGGTCCACAGTGCTATAAATGTACAGCATGTGGAAAAACAGTGTGCGTGATGATGTGAGTGATAATGTGAGTGATAATGTAAGTGATGCTAGATGAGACGTTGTAGATGTTGTAGTTAGTGCTAGTTAATACTGTATAAAGAGATTAGATGACTGTATATACTTGTACAGTAAAACTTAGTATAGTAGTTTAAAACACTGCTGTGTCTGAGTGTTTTCTGACTACCAAAGCATCTGTCTGCTACCAGTAAGTTCTGCTGTCATTCCGCTGCTGTGTGCTTGCACTCTGTACATGCTCAGAGAGTGCAGTGCATCACAAACTCTGACAGACTATATGAAAAAGGAATCAAATAGAATGACTTTGGTAGAAGCTTACAGAAATTTGTAGGACTCATGAAAAGCCGATGATTAATAACTGAAATGGAAATTTAATATACCACCTTGGATAAGAAAATGAAAATAAAAGATGTCAGAAGGAAAACTCTGCATTCAATAAGTAATGGGAAGGGTTTTTTTTCCTTTTGATTTCATTGTATTTTAATTGATAAATAAATAAATAAATAAATGAAAAAGAATAGAAAAAGGAATGTCAGAAGAGTCCTGATACTGGGGTCCCCTCTACAAGGATTCGCTTTTGCGCCCGGTTAGGCGATTATGCGCATAATCACTGAAGCGCATTTACACCTAATACCCCTGCACGAGAGGCGGCAAGAGGCGGCGAAGCGCATTAACGGATGACCAAAATGCGCTTCACAAGTAGTTAATGCGCATAAGCGCTTGTTCACATAGTCAAAATGCGCTTTAACGGCCAGAGCAAAATAAAACTCGCGATTTAACGCGCATTCGATAATGCGCATAATCGGAGAGATAACGCACCTCTACACCCGATTTGCGCTCTGTTCTTGTAGAGGAAAATTTTTTTAAGCGCCTTGAAAGAGCTTTAAACCTCTCTTGTAGAGGCAGCCTGGGCTGGAACCAGGATTCATTCAGTGCAGCTTTCTATTCACACAGTGGCCAAACAAGTTTCAACCAGGGACCCACAAGCAGGACATGGTCTAACAGTACCCTCCCACCCATGTTCCCCAGCAACCAGTTTATGCAGGCTTCCTGCCTCTGATACTGGAGGTTGCACTTAGCCATCTGGACTAGGAGCCCTTCATAGCCTTCTCCTCCAGGAATTCCTACAACCCCCTTTTAAGGCCACGCAAACTGGTGGCCACCATATCGTGTAGCCATGAATTCCATCGTTGAAACATGGGCTGTGTGAAGAAGTCCTTCCTTTGATCTTTCCACGTTCTCCACACCATATCCTTGTAGGCAGTCCTGGTCAGCTTGGTTGTGAATTCCTTTTCTTTAACCAGACCTGTTGCCTGGCTTTTACGATGAGTTTATTCTGTTTTAACTTTTTACATATTCCTCTCTGCCACCTTTTAAGGACTGGTGGTGGGCATGAACCTCACAGTCACCCAGAGATTTTTTAAATGCAGGGTTGTGAAGAGTTAGTGAACCTATTTTGACTTCTTCCACTTGGTTCATCCGTGGCTTGGTTCGCGTGATGCTCGAATATGGAACCCTGGCTTGCCTCCCGCCTCCCTCCCCCCACTAGCCACACTCATCAACCAAGGGTTTGTTCTTGTTCTTCCAGCTGCTCAGAGGAGCCACGAAAGAGCAATCATGCTAGAACACACCGGCTTGCTCAGGGTTACCCAGAGCTGTTTTCTTTGCTGTGTGATGTGCAAATCACGCTGCTATGCCCGAAAAGGTCACCTATCAACAATGTAACTAATAAAATAATAAATCTGTGAACCACTTTAGTTGTCAGTTCTCTTGATTATCAGCAGCTACTCTGATAATTGAACTAACCATTTCTTGGGTTTCGTCTTTCAGCTAATGGGACGCTGCATGAAAGAATTCACAACGGCATGAAGCCCTGTAAATGTTCAGAGTGTGGGAAGAGTTTCATTCGGAGCTCAAGCCTTGACGCCCATCACAGGATCCACACAGGCGAGAAGCCTTTTAAATGTTTAGAGTGTGGGAAGAGTTTCACTGAACACACGGGCCTTAAACGTCATCACAGGAGCCACACTGGTGAGAAGCCTTTTAAATGCTTAGAGTGTGGAAAGAGTTTCAGTCGGAGCTCACACCTTGACACCCATCACAGGATCCACACAGGCGAGAAGCCTTTTAAATGCTTAGAGTGTGGGAAGAATTTCAGTCAGAGCTCAAGCCTTGACGCCCATCACAGGATCCACACAGGCGAGAAGCCTTTTAAATGCTTAGAGTGTGGGAAGAGTTTCAGTCAGAGCTCAAGCCTTGACATCCATCACAGGATCCACACAGGCGAGAAGCCTTTTAAATGCTTAGAGTGTGGGAAGAGTTTCAGTCACAGCTCAAGCCTTGACGCCCATCACAGGATCCACACAGGCGAGAAGCCTTTTAAATGTTTAGAGTGTGGGAAGAGTTTCACTGATCACACGGGCCTTAAACGTCATCACAGGACCCACACTGGTGATAAGCCTTTTAAATGCTTAGAGTGTGGGAAGAGTTTCAGTCGGAGCTCACACCTTGACACCCATCACAGGATCCACACAGGCGAGAAGCCTTTTAAATGCTTAGAGTGTGGGAAGAGTTTCAGTCGGAGCTCACACCTTGACACCCATCACAGGATCCACACAGGCGAGAAGCCTTTTAAATGCTTAGAGTGTGGGAAGAGTTTCAGTCACAGCTCAAGCCTTGACACCCATCACAGGATCCACACAGGCGAGAAGCCTTTTAAATGCTTAGAGTGTGGGAAGAGTTTCACTGATCACGGGGGCCTTAAAATCCATCACAGGATCCACACAGGCGAGAAGCCTTTTAAATGCTTAGAGTGTGGGAAGAGTTTCAGTCGGAGCTCAAGCCTTGACACCCATCACAGGATCCACACAGGCGAGAAGCCTTTTAAATGCTTAGAGTGTGGGAAGAGTTTCAGTCAGAGCTCACACCTTGACACCCATCACAGGATCCACACAGGCGAGAAGTCTTTTAAATGCTTAGAGTGTGGGAAGAGTTTCAGTCGGAGCTCACACCTTGACACCCATCACAGGATCCACACAGGCGAGAAGCCTTTTAAATGTTTAGAGTGTGGGAAGAGTTTCACTTATCACATCGGCCTTAAACGTCATCACAGGACCCACACTGGTGAGAAGCCTTTTAAATGCTTAGAGTGTGGGAAGAGTTTCAGTCGGAGCTCACACCTTGACACCCATCACAGGATCCACACAGGCGAGAAGCCTTTTAAATGCTTAGAGTGTGGGAAGAGTTTCACTGATCACGGGGGCCTTAAAATCCATCACAGGATCCACACAGGCGAGAAGCCTTTTAAATGCTTAGAGTGTGGGAAGAGTTTCAGTCAGAGCTCACACCTTGACACCCATCACAGGACCCACACTGGTGAGAAGCCTTTTAAATGCTTAGAGTGTGGGAAGTGTTTTAGTCGGAGCTCAAACCTTGACACCCATCACAGGATCCACACAGGCGAGAAGCCTTTTAAATGTTTAGAGTGTGGGAAGAGTTTCACTGATCACACGGGCCTTAAAAGTCATCACAGGACCCACACTGGTGAGAAGTAGGGATGTGCAGGGACCCCCCGGATCGGATCGGGACCCGGATCGGGACCTCCGACGTTGTCCTGGATCAGCCAGGACAAAATCCGAGGTCCCACGGATCAGATCGGACCCAATACTGATCCAAATATCGGACGTCAGATTTTTGGATCGTCCGCCATTTTTGGTGTTTTTCCCATAGACTTGCATTGGGGAAAATTAACTACAAGATTGATTAGCTTTTATTCTTTCAATGGAGAAAAACATTGGGAGTGAAGAGTGAGGTCACTGCTGGAGTAATTAATTGGATAATATCAAGTTCGTAGAAATAAAGAAATGGGTTTTTTTTACACATCATCCAGCTGGTGAGTTAATTTATCTTCTTTAAAGAAAAGTACAGTTGTGGGTCATTTGTTGTTTGAGAGAAATATTTATGGATTGAGGATTTTTAGAAGAAAATTGACTGTTGTGAGAAAGTAATTAAGGAAAAAGTGCTTTTAAAAACTGCGCATTAAAATGGAGGACAGAGTGGGATAGAGAAGGATAAACATGGTGGAAAACAAAGGAAAAACGTGGCCATTTTGAGACGCAGAGTTGTGCTTGGAGCTGTGACGGAGAATGGTGGAAGAGACGGACTGACATCAAAAGACTGGAGATGTACTTATGAGACGCAGGGTTTTGCTGGGATCTGTTCTGGAGAAGGTGGAATTTACAGGAGAGACCTTGAAGAAACTGGCAATGTTTTCTTTGAGACGGATCAACATCAAAAAACTGGAGCTGAGATCTGGGAGATGCAGGAGACTGTTTGGAACTGTTACGGAGAAAGGTGGAATTTACAGGAGAGACTTTGGAGAGTCTGGCAATGTTTTCCTTGAGAGGGATTAACATCAAAAGATCGGAGATGTGACCTGCAAGAATAAGGGGAATTTTTCTGGGCGCTTGTTGGGCGTGTTTTTTTTTCTTCTTTTATTAGAGGGATAAAAGATGGGGAATTTTTTCTTTTTTTAAAAAAAATATACCTATAATATGAATAAGAATAGATTTAAAGCTGTTAGGAGTTAAAAGGAATAAAAATTGTTTAAGAATCAACATGAGATGGGTGGAATCGGAAAGGGAAATAGTAATTTGGCAAGTTAAATAATGAAGCAATAAGTATTGTGCATTTCTATAAAAGGATTGAAATAATTGAAGATAGAAAAATGTGTGGAGGTTATAAGTTTAAAATTGCTGTGATGTTGTTATAAGGGAGAAATAAAAAGGAAAAAGGGGGAAAGATTTGGGATAAGTTTAAACATTTTATAAGAGAAGAATTGGACATTTGAAGGAAAGAACATAGCTGACAAAGCGTTGCTGGGAAAACCCTGACATGGCCTCACTTAGTTCTTCTCTCTGTCTCTCAACTCTTTCCGGCTCTTTCCAGCTACATACAAGATGTTCTTACTAGCCAGCTAAGATTTCTCTATCCAACAACATTGTTGCAGTAATGATGTAGCAGAAGTGATGTTGCATTCTTATTCTGTGCTCCATTGTATTATCCTATGACAAGCCATAATGTGTGTGTGCTCTACTGTGTGGAAACATGCTGTGTCTTCACTAACAGCATTGTAAAAGATCTATATAAGCCAAGCTAACAGAGAGTAAAGATTAGGGATGTGCACTGGATCGGACCCGATCCACGATCCGAGTCCGGTCCAGTGGGAAATCGGATAAATTATCCGATTTCCGATCCCGCAGCTGGATTGGCCGATCCAATCCGAACCGGTCCGAAAAGGCTCCGAATCGGTTCGGCGGATCGGTGGATCGGCGGGCGCCAGCGGGCGCCCGCCGATGAAAGTGGACAGCGGGGGGGGGGGGGGGGCGCTTACCTTCTCGGCCCGTCCGCTCCCGTCCGGCACTAGCAGCTACTACCAGCGGGCTCCGCGGCCTGCTCTAGGGTGGCGCGCCGGGTGATGTCATCACCCGGCGCGCTACTCTAGAGCAGGCCGCGGAGCCTGCTGGTAGTAGCCGCCGGCCCCGGACGGGAGCGGACGGGCCGAGAAGGTAAGCAGGGGGTGCGTGGAGGGGAGGAGGGGGCACGCGGAGGGGGGGAGGGGGGCCCTTACCTTCCCGGCCCGGCCGCTCCCGTCCGGCGCCAGTACTACTACTACCAGCAGGCTCCGCGGCCTGCTCTAGGGTGGCGCGCCGGGTGATGTCATCACCCGGCGCGCTACTCGAGAGTAGGCCGCGGAGCCCGCTGGTAGTAGCCGCCGGCCCCGGACGGGAGCGGACGGGCCGAGAAGGGAAGCAGGGGGTGCGTGGAGGGGAGGAGGGGGCGCGCGGAGTGGGGGAGGGGGGCCCTTACCTTCCCGGCCCGGCCCGGCCACTCCCGTCCGGCGCCGGCGACTACTACTACCAGCAGGCTCCGCGGCCTGCTCTAGGGTGGCGCGCCGGGTGATGTCATCACCCGGCGCGCTACTCGAGAGTAGGCCGCGGAGCCCGCTGGTAGTAGCCGCCGGCGCCGGACGGGAGCGGACGGGCCGAGAAGGTAAGCAGTGGCGGGGAAGGGGGCTTACCCCCCCCCGGAGCCGTCCGCTTCTATCCGCTGGCACCCGTGGGCGCCAGCGGATGGAAGCAGACGGCCCCAGGGGGGGTAGGGAGCGCGGGGGAGGGGGCTTACCTGCCGGGGCCGTCCACAGCGGACGGCCCCAGGGGGGGGAGGGAGTTAGGCCCCCCCTCACCCACCCGCCGCCATTTTTTCCTCATAGACTTGCATTGCAATGCAAGTCTATGGGGAAAAAAATGGCGGCCGATCCAAAAATTTACGATTTTTGGGTCGGGATCGGACTTGATCCTGTCCGGGGGGCCTCCGATTTTGTCCGAACTGGTCCGTGACAAAATTGGAGGTCCCGATCCGGGTCCCGATCCGATCCGGGGGGTCCGTGCACACCCCTAGTAAAGATTGCTTCCTGCCAAGAACTTTCGGTGTGTGTGTCTTCATTCCTTCATCTGGCGCCCGGAACAGGGACCTCTGCGCTCACTCACTACGCTCGGCCCGAGCTTCAGGTGCACCTCTCATCCTTCGGGATCCCGGTGAGTATGGGCGTCTCGCTGTCAGCAGTACAGCGTAGACACGCAGACGAATTAGCATTTTTGCTAAAGAGAATTGGGCACAAAGTTCCTTCTTCTGTTATTAAACGGCTGGTCTGTACACTCATGGAACAATGTCCATGGTACCCAGAAAATGGATCTTTGGTTTTAAGCGACTGGGAATGTATAGGGCAGCTGCTTCACACAGAGCCTTGTGCTCCTGTTGAAATCTTACATGTGTGGCATTTATGCCTTCAAGCAGTCAACCTCTACGGGTCCAAAACCGCTTTGCCTACGCATCCTTCTCCTGCTTATCACACACCTACTCTCAACCCCCCTGCTTCACTAACTAGCCCTTCAGCTCCCAATGCCCCCCTCCTGTTGCTTCAGCTTCTGCAGCTTCTGACTCTGAGCCCATGTCTGGGTTCCAGTGCATGGTGCAGAAGTGTAAACAGGATCCTACTCTGACTGGAGAAGAGTTGGGAGACTTGCTTGCTGTCTGCCCTGTAACATACACTCAAAATGACCAGGGCCAAGCAATGGCTACCTGGGAAGCACTGCCATACCCAGTCTTGCGTGAAATTCGTAGAGCTATCCAAGATACGGGCATCACCAGTAACTATGTAATTGGAATGGTTGAAGGTATTTCTAGTGCGTATAATATGATTCCAAATGATTGGAAGGATATTATGCGCATGCTGCTAAATACCTCTCAGTTTGTAATGTGGAGCAGTGAGTTGAGACGGCATGCTGAGGCACATGCCCGAGCTGCTGGTGGTGCTATAATTGTTGAACAACTAATTGGTGAGGGGCAGTTTGCTACTGTACAAATTCAGACTGTACTGCCACAAGCTACATTACAGGCTGCTAGTCTGTGTGCAGTTACTGCCTTCAAAAAAGTTCCAGCTTCTGGCCAACCTCGCAAAAGTTTTGCTAACATCCGACAAGGTGCTACTGAGCCCTATGCTGATTTCATTAACCATTTACAGTCTGCTATTACACAGCAAGTAGACAATGTAGACGCTGCCACAGAATTGCTTATGCGCTTAGCTAAAGATAACGCTAACAAAGATTGCCAGCAGGCGTTGCAACCCCTTTCAGCTGCTAATGTCTCCTTAGCTGACATGCTCCGCACTTGCCAAGACATTGGCACGCAAAATTACAAAATGAACTTGCTTGCACAAGCCTTAACACGAGGGAACAAAAAAAGCTGACATGCTCCGCACTTGCCAAGACATTGGCACGCAAAATTACAAAATGAACTTGCTTGCACAAGCCTTAACACGAGGGAACAAAAAAGTGGGCAAATGTTACAACTGTGGCAAGCAAGGACATTTTCGGCATGAGTGCCGCTCCAGTCCACAGTCGGAAACGCCCCCCTACCAAGTGCCCAATTTGCAAAAAAGGGTATCATTGGGCAAATCAGTGCTGCTCGGGAAACTCCAAACCGGGCATGCCCTCAGCCCCAGGCCAAAAGAGAGCGTACCCCCTCACCATCCCTCCTCCAGACAACAACTCCCAGCCTCTTCCTCCTTCTCAGCCCTCAAACCCGTACCTGTCTCAAAGCTCACCGCTGCCACAGTCGGTAGCGCTGGGCTTGACTTAATCGCCACTGAAGACACGAAATTTTCTTTTCCTTTAGAAGTGCTTCTTATCCCTACTCAGGTGATCGGCCCACTGCCTGATGGGCTGTTTGGTTTAATCCTTCCTCGCTCTTCTGCCAGCAAAAAAGCCTTTTTCATTGTCCCAGGGGTAGTTGACTCTGACTACACAGGAGTAGTTATAGGCCCTACTTGCTGTCAAAATTATGCAAATGAGGTCACGTGACCGGAAGTAAACAAAGCCATGCTGCCGGAAGTGACGTCACCACCTGTCAAAACAAAACCACGTGACCAGAAGTGACGAATGTAAACAAACGCCATGTGGCCGGAACCGGAAGTGACGTAGGTATGCAACCCCCTCTTGTGGCCGGAACCGGAAGTGACGAATGTAAACAAATGCCATGTGGCCGGAACCGGAAGTGACGTAGGTATGCAACCCCCTCTTGTGGCCGGAACCGGAAGCGACATAGGTAAACAAACGCCATGTGGCCGGAACCGGTAGTGACGTAGGTATGCAACCCCCTCTTGTGGTCGGAACTGGAAGTGACATAGGTAAACAAATGCCATGTGGCCGGAACCGGTAGTGCCGAATGTAAACAAAACCCAGGTGGCCGGAAACGGTTCAACAGTAACACGGGCCCCTCTGGGTGACACGTCCTGTAGGAACATGTCCAGGCATGTCTCCCCACAGCCCCTCAGCGGTTGGCTAAGGAATAACACGGGGCCGTCTGGGTGACACGTCTGCAGGAACATGCCCAGGCATGTCTCCCCACAGCCCCTCAGCGGTTGGCTAAGGAATAGCTCGTGACCTGCCCCCCGGCCAATAGGAAGAGGTTTCAGAGCCCCCAACACTAGGACAGGGCGTGCTGTGCTTTTCAGACAGCCGGGGCAAGCCGTCGGTCACAGTTGCTGATTTTTGGAAGAACATGGAATCCCCCAGCACCCCGATGAGGCCTACGGAATTTTCTACCCCGATGGCGCCAGGCAGGCCTAAACCCAGAAAGCGGTATATCAGTACCAGCTCTGACGATGAACAGTTCCCACCAACAAAGACCCCAGAGGAGGAAGAGAAAGATATCGCAAATATATGGCAAAGCTTATTGGATTCGATTTCCTTAGAAAACTCTATAATGCAGGTAAAACAGCTTTTTACACCTTTTTCTGGGGGCTATTTGTGTGGGAAACTGCTTGTAAGGTTTAAAGAAGATTACAAGTCTTCTTAACTTTCCAGGAGCCAGCTGCAGATACTGGAGCAGCTCAAGAATCTGAAAAGTCTGGCAGCACTAATGCACAACCGTCACCTACAGAACTCTGGAACGTGGCTTCTGCAGGCAACATTCACATTCAGGTGTGTGTGTGTGTGTGTGTGTGGGAGTCTGTGTGTCTGTGTGTCTGTGTCCTGTATAAAAAGTTTTCCCAAAAAATAATGTTAATAATTTTAAAATATCTTTTAGGCTCCTGAAGCGTTGGCAACCAACCAGCCTGCTCATCTCACACTGAAAAATCTTCTTGGACTACAAATTGATGAAGCACAGTATATTTTACCAAGACAGCGACGCGGAGCTATGCGTGGCATTGTCAGAGCCACCATTTATGGCATTTTGAAACACTGCCTAAACCAGTATCTGTATGAGAGCTGTATCGGATGTACTATTCAAGCACCCGGGCAGAGCTCTCACGAATGTACAACATGGACAGAAATGGACATTTCCCAGAAATTACGCATTCTTTGTGCAAAACTGTGGTTTCAGCCTGTGTTGCATATTGTTATCCTCATTGCTTATTCTCTAAAATGTCTTGCTTTGACCTCAGAGAACGTGGACCAGGTCTTAATTCTGACTACAGAGATTAGTAGATCTGTAAATCCACGTACTCAGCTTGAAAAAATTATGAAGCCATCTGACCATACCTATCTTCAACATGTAGAACGGGTAATCAAAAATCGGCACTATAAGTCATTTCTTACCACTGTAAATGCAGTTTTTAGAAATTCTGTATAAATTCCTTCATTGTTAAAGTGTTTTGCATCATTGGGAATCAAAAAATAAAGAAAAGCAGAGCTGCTTGCAAGCAAAGGGTTGATTATATTTTTTTCCACCACACATATTCCTATTACCATTGGGTGGGGTGGGGCGGCAGGGTCTATGACCCGGGGCATTTTTCCAAGACATAATACCACCAGGGCTGGGCAAGGTGTCAGGAGTTAAACAATGAAGGGTTTGGCTATGGTAACACCTGGGACATTTTTCCAGGCCCCTAGGACACAATCCTATCACTGTTGTGTGGGGTGCCAGGATCTGACAATTAAGGGGTGGCAATGGAGCCATTTTCATTACAAAGGCTTACACCTTGAGGGCCCTGAAGATGGTGAATATTTTAAATCAGCCAATGAGGGACTAGAAAGCCTAGGCAGAGGGGCTGCATCCTGAGCTGAAGCTGTATAAAGACACAGAGCACAAGGGGCTAGCCGCCGTTGGTTTCTGGAGGAATCAGAAGGTATCCTGCATGAAAAATGGTGAGTGGTTTTGTCTATTGCTTCAACTGACTTTTTAAAAAGAAATTGTTTCTGCTTATTTATCACAGTTAAATATCCTAAATACAAGCTTGTTTTAATTTTGATTGGGTTGACAGTGTTTTGATTTGGGGGTAGAAACTCGTTCTTTTACATGATAAAAATAATTGGTCCAAGCAGATGACTGGGATGATTGATGACTGGGGTGTATTCAAGAGAATGTAGATACTTTTACTTAAATATAAGGTGTTTTACGTTTATCACTATGAATCTTTTAAAATTGGGGCTATAAACTGGGTTATAAATTGGTGCTATAAGCATGCTGCCACTTTAATTAAAACCCAAGTTCCTCACTTTTTTGTTTTAAGGTAATTCACAACCCCAGTGGTTTTACCATGCAGCGGCCTTTTTGGTACAGTTCAACACATTTTCGTTACATTGAATAAAGTAGTGATTAAACAAACCCAAAATATGTATTTTAATACACAGACACAGCAGTAAAAAATAGCCATTTCAGAGTGCAACATGTAACAAAAACAGCCAGGCATTTTGCACTCATCCGATAGGGTGGTTTCTTGATCTTAAGCGTGCTTAAAAAACCATTTTCCTGTGATAAAGAGAATAAAACAGTTTTGGTTAAGAAGTACAGCATTAGCACAGCTTGTCTTTCACACAATTTCACAAAGGAGACATACCCAGCCTCCATTTTCATTGATCCACTGTGCCTTGGTGTTGAGTATATATTCTGTCATGAATTTAGCCATCTTCCTGGTGTTTTCATGAGTCATAGGAATTCCGCGAGTTTGTAGTTTCTTTACGAGAATGCCCCCAAACAGAAAAATGGTTAAAATACGTCCCCAATTTATTTCTCCATCAGCAAATTCCCCTTCCATCACAAGATTGAAAATTCTACAGGCATCATCCACAGAATTAAGTTCAAGAGTGTCCGTAAGTGACCATAGCTCCTTGTCAGCAAAATCGTGATTTGTTGAGGTAAGTTTCTGTAAAATCAGGGGTGTTCTGTGTTGAGATGTTTGTCCAGAAGTACAGTTCAAATAATTTTCAAAGCATTTGTAAATATAATCAAATGATACAGGAGCCATTGCCCTTGGCGGTATAGTGAAAAATGATCAAGGAATTGCCCACTCTTTGTATTGTATCTGGTCTCATGCGGGCAGGTCTCAACATGCCCCAAGGGGACTGGCCACAGTTGCATACTCAAAATACTTGTGTTTTACAGATCGTGAAATGTCTTCCCCAAAGAAAAATGTTCTACCGGTGAGCCAGAGACCCATACCGGGGGCTTCACACACTGAAAACCAAAGTAAAGACAAACATGATTATTTTTGGGTTATTTTGTTAGACAGACTGTCATGAATATTTTTGTAAATGCTTAATGTTTATTTTTTTAAAACAACCAGGCCCCGCACCTCAAGATTCAAAAAGTGAGCCATCGCCAAAGGCACATGATGACCCCCAAACTTCAAAAAATAAACCACCATCATCACGGATGCCACCAAAGCCACAAGAGGACCCCCAAGCTTCAAAGAGTGACAGACCCGGAGGACACGGTAAAGCAAAAAGAAAACTCAAACACCTCACAGCGAACACTTTAGAAACATCACCACTTAAAAAACAGAAGCTGGTCCTTGCTGTCCCTTCTACTTCTTATAATGACTCGCTTGCAAAGCTCATGCAAGATGTTATGGCATCTTTGAGTGCCGGCTTACTGAGACCCCATGCCTTAAAAAAATATGTGAAAGCTGCCCAGGCTAAAATTTCTGTCATACAAAAAGGTTTGGACAGGCAGCAAGGAGCAGGACGGCTGAAGAAACGTAGCCGCACACACAAAGAGCTAGCATTAAAATACATGTCAAAGCGTATTAGGAATGCTAAACGTATGAAAGTAGGGGTGAAAAGAAGCCCCTCGCTGTTAAAACTTTTAAGACAAATCAGAGACACTAGGGCTCCAAAGGCCTCTCCGACCACTTCCTGCAATGTGGACCCCCCACAACCCACCCAGATGACTGATTTAGAGGCTGAGGGGTCAGCCATTCTGAGTGCGGATGAATCCCCTACAGACCCCGGACTAGGCACCCCAGAAACCCAGGAGGAACACCCTCTAACTCCCAATGAATTGCCAAGAGTTTATCTGGAGAGGCTGAATAGTTGGGAGTGGCATTCACCACGCCAACCCATTTCTCGATACGGAGAAACCTTCAGGTTTGCCAACCTGGAGCAATTAAACCATCCACTGTTGGTGCAAGAGGCAATCCAAGAGGCTGTACAGGGCCTGCTTGATGATCTTTACGTGAGGTTACATGATGAGGATCTTGTTCAATTACGTCTAGATGGCGGAGGACTAAATGACGCTCTCTTCACTGTGAGGAGGGTCAGGGGGGGTCTGCATGCTTCAGATCTGATGGACAACCTCGCAAACCTTATGCAGAGCAATGCAGAGATCCACCTTCATGGGACATTGCGCTTAAATGTATGGGTTATCCGTAACAGTGGAGGACGGGGCCGTAGAGTTATAAGTACTCTGCTTCACAGCCAGTTAGTGCAAAAGAAAAGGCATTTTTTAGCGGATCTAAACAGTACTGGTAGCAATCTGTGTTTTGGTGGGAGTCTCTTGGCAGTTATGGCCCCACAAAGGCCCACCTTTGGGGAGTTAATAGATGGGGCGAGGCAGCTGTATAGAGAGCTTGGGTTTCCCGAAGATGACAAGATAATGCTGAGTGATGTGACTGCCTTTGAAAGGCATTTCAAAGTAAATATCGCTGTGGTCCTGCACAGGACTAAGGGCTGGGAGATATTCAGGACTGGGGACCCTGTACACACCCAAACTTTTCACCTACTGCTGCACGATGAGCATTACTATGGGATTCTAAACGCCAAAGCATTCTTTGGTAGTAAAAATTATTGTAGCGTCTGCGGCAACGTATACAGCCATAGTCACAAATGCAAATATTTATGCCGTTTATGTTTAGAGACCCTTTGCGAGCCAGTGCAAGAGGTGCGGTGTCCTTCTTGCAAGTTATTCTGTAGGTCCAGAGAATGCTTAGAGAGACACAGTGCTTTGGCTGCTCTAAAGAAGGTGGACTGTAAATCTAAAATCATGTGCAAGACTTGCGCATCCTATGTCCCCAAAAAACACAAATGCAAGGTGAAGTGCTGCAAGCAGTGTGAAAAGCCTGTTGGGGATATAAACAGTCACCGGTGCTTCATGCCGACTGTCAAGCGATCAGAAATTTCTGATAAATACATTTTTTACGACTTTGAAAGCACTCAGGAAATGGGGATCCACTCGCCCAACTACATTTTCGCAATGGGTCTCAATGAAGCAGATGCATGGGAGTTCAAAGGGGAAGGTTGCACCTCTGACTTTGTCAAAAGGTTTCTTGACAAAAAGTACAGGGGTTGGACTTTTATGGCCCACAACGCAAGGGGTTATGACAGTTATTTCATAGTTAGACAGCTCATTGCAGAAAAGATGGATGTGGATCTTATCACCCAGGGAGGCAAGCTAATGTGTGTGACGGTGAAGAAGCTTGGAATACGATTTATAGACAGCCTGAACTTCTTGCCCATGAAACTGTCCAAATTGCCACAAGCCATGGGTTTTGAGGGGTGCAAAGGGTATTTCCCACATTTTTTCAACACCGCTGAAAACTGGGATTATGTGGGTCCTATGCCCAGCATTGATCAGTACGGGGCTGACAGCATGATGCCTGGTGAGAGAGCCGAGTTTCTCTCGTGGTATAGGGACAATCAAAACAACACTTTTAACCTGCAAAAAGAGCTCATGTACTACTGCAAGCAAGATGTTAAAATTCTGAGAAAGGCCTGCATCCTGTACCGAGAAGAAATCATACGCATGACATCTGGGGATGGATCATCTGCAACAGGTATTGACCCTTTCCAATGCCTCACTCTAGCCAGTGTCTGCATGGTCATGTTTAGACACATGTTTTTAAAAGAAAACAGCATCGCACTTATCCCACATGACAACTACCATAGACAGATAAAGAGACATTCTACACCTTCAATACAGTGGTTGCTGTATCTAGAACACAAGGAAGGTATTGAGATTCAACACGCGCTGAAAGGTGGGGAGCGAAAAGTAGGCCCTTATTTCCTTGATGGATATGCAGAAATTGATGGTTGTAGAACAGCCTTCGTGTTTAACAGCTGCTTTTTTCACGGTTGCTCAATTTGCTACAATGAGGCCGGGCGAAATCCGATGACGGACACAAGTTATCGGGATCTGAATTACCGTACACAAAACAAAGCTGACTATCTCAGAAGGCAGGGGTTCAATGTCAGAACCCTTTGGGAGCATGAGTGGAAGGAGATGGTGGAATCTGATGGGGAACTCGGAGAGTTCCTAAGTGAGAAGGGCCTGCCTCAGCCTCTACAGCCTAGAGATTCTCTGTTTGGGGGAAGAACAAATGCCATCTGCCTCTATTATAAGCCAAAGGCTGATGAGCAAATTCACTATTATGACTTTACCAGTCTGTACCCGTTTGTGAACAAAACGAAAGTATACCCCATTGGACACCCCAAAATAATTTATAGGGACTTTGGACCACTCTCTAGCTATTTCGGCCTTGCGAAAGTTAAAATGCTCCCTCCACGCGGCCTTCTTTTCCCTGTGTTGCCTGTCAGGGTGGGTGGAAAACTCATGTTCCCATTACGTCGTACATGTACCGAGACTAAACAACAGACACGTTGTGCCCACAGAGATGATGAAAGGGCTATTGAAGGAACGTGGTGTACTGTTGAATTGCTGAAAGCATTGGAGAAGGGCTACAAAGTGCTGACCATTTATGAAATTTGGGATTTTGAAGAAAAATCTGATCAATTGTTTTCAGATTATATCAAACTGCACCTGCGCCAGAAGCAAGAGGCATCTGGGTACCCCTCTTGGTGTACAGATGAGGAGAAAAAGACAAAATATGTTAATGATTTCTTTGAGAAAGAGGGTGTGAAATTACGGCCACAGGAGATTGCTGTGAACCCCGCAAAGCGTCAAATTGCAAAGCTGTTCCTCAATTCTTTGTGGGGTAAATTTGGCCAACGCCCAAACTTAATGAATACTAGGGATGTGCACTGGATCGGACCCGATCCACGATCCGAGTCCGGTCCAGTGGGAAATCGGATAAATTATCCGATTTCCGATCCCGCAGCTGGATCGGCCGATCCAATCCGAACCGGTCCGAAAAAGCTCCGAACCGGTTCGGCGGATCGGCGGATCGGCGGGCGCCCACTGGCGCCCACCGCCGCTTCCATTGGCGGGCGCCAGCGGGCGCCCGCCGATGAAAGTGGACAGCGGGGGGGGGGAGGAGGGGGGCACTTACCTTCTCGGCCCGGTGGCTCCCGTCCGGCGCCGGCGCCTACTACTACTAGCAGGCTCCGCGGCCTGCTCTAGGGTGGCGCGCCGGGTGATGTCATCACCCGGCGCGCTACTCTAGAGCAGGCCGCGGAGCCTGCTGGTAGTAGTAGGCGCCGGCGCCAGACGGGAGCCACCGGGCCGGGAAGGTAAGGAGGGGGTGCGTGGAGGGGAGGAGGGGGCGCGCGGAGGGGGGAGGGGGGCCCTTACCTTTCCGGCCCGGCGGCTCCCGTCCGGCGCCGGCGCCTACTACTCCCAGCAGGCTCCGCGGCCTGCTCTAGGATGGCGCGCCGGGTGATGTCATCACCCGGCGCGCTACTCTAGAGCAGGCCGCGGAGCCTGCTGGAAGTAGTAGGCGCCGGCGCCGGACGGGAGCCGCCGGGCCGGAAAGGTAAGGAGGGGGTGCGTGGAGGGGAGGAGGGGGCGCGCGGAGGGGGGAGGGGGGAGGGGGGCCCTTACCTGCCCGGGCCGGCGGCTCCCGTCCGGCGCCGGCGCCTACTACTCCCAGCAGGCTCCGCGGCCTGCTCTAGGATGGCGCGCCGGGTGATGTCATCACCCGGCGCGCTACTCTAGAGCAGGCGGCGGAGCCTGCTGGAAGTAGTAGGCGCCGGCGCCGGACGGGAGCCGCCGGGCCGGAAAGGTAAGGAGGGGGTGCGTGGAGGGGAGGAGGGGGCGCGCGGAGGGGGGAGGGGGGCCCTTACCTTTCCGGCCCGGCGGCTCCCGTCCGGCGCCGGCGCCTACTACTCCCAGCAGGCTCCGCGGCCTGCTCTAGGATGGCGCGCCGGGTGATGTCATCACCCGGCGCGCTACTCTAGAGTAGGCCGCGGAGCCTGCTGGAAGTAGTAGGCGCCGGCGCCGGCGCCGGACGGGAGCCGCCGGGCCGTAAAGGTAAGGAGGGGGTGCGTGGAGGGGAGGAGGGGGCGCGCGGAGGGGGGAGGGGGGAGGGGGGCCCTTACCTGCCCGGCCCGGCGGCTCCCGTCCGGCGCCGGCGCCTACTACTACCAGCAGGCTCCGCGGCCTGCTCCAGGGTGGCGCGCCGGGTGATGTCATCACCCGGCGCGCTACTCGAGAGTAGGCCGCGGAGCCCGCTGGTAGTAGCCGCCGGCGCCGGACGGGCCGAGAAGGTAAGTGGCGGGGAAGGGGGCTTACCCCCCCCCGGAGCCGTCCGCTTCTATCCGCTGGCGCCCGCGGGCGCCAGCGGATGGAAGCGGGCGGCCCCAGGGGGGGTAGGGAGCGCGGGGGAGGGGGTTTACCTGCCGGGGCCGTCCACAGCGGACGGCCCCGGGGGGGGGAGGGAGTTAGGCCCCCCCTTACCCACCCGCCGCCATTTTTTCCTCATAGACTTGCATTGCAATGCAAGTCTATGGGGAAAAAAATGGCGGCCGATCCAAAAATGTACGATTTTTGGGTCGGGATCGGACTCGATCCGGTCCGGGGGGCCTCCGATTTTGTCCGAACCGGTCCGTGACAAAATTGGAGGTCCCGATCCGGGTCCCGATCCGATCCGGGGGGTCCGTGCACACCCCTAATGAATACCTCTATTGTGAGGGAGCCAGCTGAGCTTTTGGCTTATGCCTTTTCTCCACGCTATGAGGTTTCAAACTTTGAAATTATAGATGACGATACAGTGAGTGTATCCTGGAGACATGCAAAAGGTCTCCACACACAACCGGGTAAGACTAATGTCGTGATAGCCTCTTTTACAACTGCTTATGCTCGTTTAGAATTGTACAACTTGTTAGATGTGCTGCAAGATAGATGCTTATACCATGACACAGATTCTGTGATATTTGTGAGTCGGAAAGGGGAACCGAATCCACCTCTGGGCGACTTCTTAGGGGACCTGACCAGTGAGATCCCACCAGAACAGTTCATCACTGAGTTTGTGTCGGGTGGTCCTAAGACATATGCTTATCATTTATCCTCTGGCAAGTTTTGTGTCAAGGTCAAAGGCATTACTCTGAACTTCTCCAACTCGGAAAAGATAAACTTTGACACTTTGAAGGAGCTTGTCTTAGATTATCGCACAGAATCAAATCTGAAAGAAATTGTAGTCCAGCAAGGGGCCATTGTGCGGAATAAAAAGCAGTGGCTTATCGAGTCAGGTATCCTTAAAAAAACACTCAGAGTGGTGTATGATAAGAGGGTCATCACAGAGGGATTTAACACTCTTCCTTACGGCTTTTGATGGATCACAGGTGGCAACATCCATTCTCGGCCATTCTGGCAGGGCCGAGCAGCTGTGGTAAAAGCTATTTTATTAAAAATTTGCTGGACAATGCTCATACCCTGCTCTCAATGACGCCTGAAAATATAGTGTGGTGTTATAGCTGTTGGCAACCATTGTACAAAGAACTGCTATGTAGATATCCTTTTATTAAATTTATGGAGGGAATGCCTGAAAAGCTTGATGATGATGAACTTTTGCCTGTCAATAAAACAAATCTTTTAATTATGGATGATCTTATGGACTCTGCCTCTAATAGCCAAGAAATTCAAAAAGCATTTACACAGTATGTACACCACCGGAACTTGAGTATTATTTTCATTACGCAGAATATTTTTTGCAAAGGAAAAAGCAACCGCACCATTAGTCTAAATGCAAAATACATGGTATTATTCAAAAGCCCCAGGGACAAATTGCAGATAGCGACTCTGGCTCGTCAGATGTTCCCAGGAAATGTCCGCTATTTCATGGAAGCCTTCCACGATGCCACATTTAAACCCTACGGCTATCTGTTGGTGGATTTAAACACAACCACCCCTGAATCTTACAGGTTGAGAACAGGGATTTTTCCACCAGACTGGCCTGTGGTATATACTATGAAAAAAGCCACACCTGGTTACAAAAGGAGCAGACAGTAGTGGTTTGCATTCTATTGCCGCTGTCTCCTTGGCCTGGAAACATGTCCAAGCGTGTAAAGAGAAATCTGGCCCTCATAAAACTTTTTATTAAGGCCACACCACGCCAGAGGAAAGCCATTGTAAGCACAGCATCGGATGATTTTATAGCAGCCCTCTCTGAAATTGCACTCAATACTTTAAAAGGCAACATACCGCTGTCTCCCCACCAGGTACGTGTCTTAAAAAAAAGAAGTCGCTTTATCAAAAGCCTGGGCAACAAAAGAATCTCTTTAAAAAGGAAGAGGCATTTGGTTAAGCAGTCTGGGGGTTCATTGCACCATTGTTAAGTTTTGCCATCCCTCTGCTAACCGGCCTTTTAAGTAGCCAGTAATGGAGTATGCCGAAAAGATGTATTTGGTCCCTAGCCATCAGCTGGAACAATTAAAAGGGATTTCCCCTAAGGAGGAAAACATCAGAACTGCTACAATCTACTCCTTAGATACTGAGATGAAGGGGATTCTTCAAAGATCTGACTTGACAGAATATGAGAAGGCTAAACGCTACGATGCTCTGCTTCAAAAATACCTAACACACCTAAGACAGAAGGAGACAGAGAAAGAAAACCTAAGCCTGTTTCTGACGCAACCACCGCAGACCTCTGAGGAAACAACAACAGCAGTAAATACTGACAGGGTGTTTCAAGAAGTACTGGACAGCCTCCCTGCTAGATCTAAGAACAATGCCAGGCTGCTGTTAAACAAAATGAAGCAGAACAATAGTATTACATCCTGGAATGACAAAGGGGCCTTCGTGTACAAAGGGGATGCTGTAACCGGTTCCAATATGCTGGATTTGGTCAGGGGGATTACCCAACAACATGCAATGCCCTCCAAGCATCTCCCTAAAGGTTGAGATGTTTTTCTGAGATCCCTGGCTGAGTTAAATGTTCCAACTTCTGTAGTCGGCAATCCTGCCAATAGAGACGTTTTAGAACAACTAAAAAACCCCCAAGTGTGACACCCACAACTATTTGGTCACCCGTTGATTTTTTCAAGGCTTCTAAAAAGCAAAGACAATCTAGTCCGTATCCTTGGCTCAAATTATAACACCGTAATGTTTTTCAAGACGTAAAAATAAATGTTTAAATGTGTTTAAACCTAATTACTGTCTGCGGTTGTCTGTTTTATGTCTAAGAATAACCACACAGATAAAAAATCTTTTAAACCCCAATTTTATTAGAAAACACGGCTATGAAAAGCAACACATGACAAACACCCTTGGGCTGTCTGAAACAAGTTTGAACCAGGGCGGCGTACATTTCTCTTGTTTTTTATAAATTGTAAGACCATTTGGTCATTTCCTTGTAAATCGTAAGAATACAGTTCTTGGATCTGTTGAAATGTTAGACCCTTACATCGCTGCTGTAAGAAGAACACACAGTGGTGACCACAAACCACAGAGTCTGGAGCCTGTATTTGCCGGGGCTGAAATGCTGTCTTGCTAGCATTTTTTGTTAAAAATTTCATGATGGCTTCAGGAAACAGAGGATGGTCTGGAGGGTATCCGTAGGAATCAAAAAATTCCCCATTCTTGTCTTCTGTCAAGTAGATGGCCAACCAGTGCTCTCCGGGGAGGGGGTGGGGGTGGGTATTGACTATCAAACCCACGGGTCTTTGTAGCAATCTTGCTCTGGGGAGCATGTCGCAGGGGAACACTCCAAAGAAAGTCCTTCGTGTATAGGGGTTTGAAGATAGGATCTGGGTTAACTGCACGCTGTCCATTTTACATATAGTCAAACAGGACATTTCTCCGGTGATTTATCTCTATCACATTGTCAAAAACACCATACACGACCATGTTGACTGTGGTTGGCAGGGCTACAGCAAAACGAAATTCTGCTCTCAGGTTCCCATTTCTAACCAAAGAATAGTGATCCCCACATTCTTGGTCTGGAGTCAGGTCAAATGCAAAAAGAGTGTAGCCATTTGCAAACTCCTCACGGTTAATTACAAGACCTCTGTCTTTCATATGCTTGCCAGTTGTCTGAACCAAATTCATGTACTCTCTCACACAGTTCCCAGCTTCAAAATCAGGTTGGAGTGGTTTCATAGGGATCGAAAACCCATCCAGATAAAGTGATACGTAATTAATATGGTAATTTTTAAAATTAAACGGATTTTTATTGAATGTGCCACTGAATGCGTCATTATCCACCAGGCCTATCACAACCTGTTTAGGCATCTGGCCCAAAAACAGGTTCTCTTGGTTGCTGACACGGCTTCCTCTGGGGATACTAAACACTTTCATACTCACACGATCCACTGGATATTTGGCATTGGCTGTCAGCAGCGCCTCTGCATGGCCTAACCGGACACCAGGGGCCACTCTCACCTTCTTTACAAAGAGGGTGGCTGACAGAAGTTGTAGTTTGTAACGCCTATCTGCTGCAGCTGACATTAAGCAGAAAGCATCTTTGTTACGGGTCAGTTTAATTTTCAAATCCACGCCATTTAACAACAGCTTTTCTTGAAAAAACAGGTCAGAATGGAGCTGCCCCATCAGATCTATTTTCCGACTTTCAGCTGTAAGGTTCGCTCTTTTAATGAATCCTTTATTATTCCCATCCAGAGCCACTGATTCGTGTGCCCCAGCCGTGTCTTTGTAAAAGAGCCCAGCAGAGAATTGTGTGGCTAACGTATCTTCACTGTAGTTTAGTACGGATTCGATGAAAGCACGATAAGGATAACAATTATTACTCTGAGTTATTAAGCGGTCTCCCAGTGTCACGTCCAGCTGGCTAAAAATGGAGGCTTGGGGTAATTTACCACGCTTACTTCAGTATCTCTGGCGAGATCTGTCCCATTTTCGTTGACAATTTTACAGCACAGGTACAGCAGTGTGTTGTTTAAATCTATATAATCTTCACCATTTCCCGCAATGAAGAAGTCTACAGGAGAAGTTTCTGTCAGGGCTGCCAAGGGGGGTACTTCAATAAACAAGCTTCTCTCAATACTTGTCTGTGTAGGACCAATTTGGAATAAATCTAATTCGGATTTAGTGCATTCTTCAGAGCTGCAGTGGATAAAAGCCATGGTGGATTAAAATATGTCTCCCTGACCTATCGATGAGCGCCTCTTCTTTCTAACGCTCTTCCTTTTCTGAGGTTTCTTCCCCCTCACAGCTTTCCTTTTAAGGGGCCGGGGCGGGCCGATTAGCTGTGCTTGAGACGCTTTTCTTTTCAAACCCTTTCTTCTTCTTTTTATATAGATTAGTCCTGATCCATCTTGGCGTTGTGTAGGGGAGGCATTATTCAAAACCGCTTGAGACACATGGCTGACCACATCTTTAGCAATATTCCGAGTAGCTGTTTTAATATGTGGCTTAATGATCTCTAGCCCTCTTCTCAAAAGAGGAACAGCCTTTCGGAAAAGACTCCTGAATATCCCCCCAATCCCTGCCCCATACATAACAGGGGCTCCATGGTACCCCAGAAGGGCATTTCCCGCCTGAGCCCTGTAATAATTTCTGTAAAGGGAGGGGTCCCCGTACGTTTTCAGGATTGCCATTTTCAAAGCTGCAGGGTTCTCCGAGGCTGAAAGTGTAGCTTCACAAACACCTTCCCAAAACGGAATGGCACGTTTTTGTTCTGGTCTGTCTTTATCTCAATAGTGATTGTGTCGATATGGTGTTTGCTCACCGGGATGTAGTGTGGCTTGTCGTAAACAATGTTGACACGTTCGTTGTTCTGGCCGCGTACAGGTACGCAACGCAGTAAAGGTACATAATAGTCTCCCACTATCTGGTGATTCACAATGTCTGTGTAAATGTATAAACTGTTAAAACCTCCAGTAATGTCAGCAGGAAAAGGAAATATTTCAACATCCTGATCAGGAAACAGACCTAATATGTGGGCCAGTTCTGCACTTGCTCGAAAGGTATTTTTTTCTGTTGCTTGCAGGCTGATTTTTCTAGACACAGCGTCATAGTGCAGGGTCACTTTCGGACCACCACGTATATGGCTGTTCATGCTTTCAACCAGCTCAGGAATGCTGGCATAATAGCCGCGGCGCAGAAAAAAACGATACCTACGTACCCCGTTAGAAATTTCAAATCGTGCATCAGTAGTTAGAGTGTCCCAGCTGTGGGGATATTGAGTTTCAACGAGGCCCACTTCCCATGCGCCTGGAAGATCGGACGCTCTTGCTAATTGTATAGTATATGCCGAACTCTTGTTGTTTGGAAAAACCTCCGCACAAGCGTTGCTAGGCAGGGTTATGTAAAAACCACTCTCATCCATTCTTCAGCTTTGTAGGTTCGCAAAGATCAGAAGCATGTACCCAACTGTTGAATTTGCTAGGCCAACCTAGCCATTTAACCAGATGATACTTTTTCTTACCCCTGCCTTTCGTAGATAGTATTTTTTCAATCCTGTACACTCGGTCTTCCTTGGCTTTAACCTTCAGCATTTCTTCGGCGTAGAATGTTCCAACAACATCCTCCCCCTCATAATCTTTTAACCTGTACACAGGCCTTTTTGTCTTTAGGATGACTTGATCCACAATAAACAACTCTGTGGTGAAATTCTGTTCGTAACCCTTGGTAAATACCCCCTTGCTTTTAGATATCAGAACGTGGTCTCCTTTTCTGAACAAAGGGAGCTCTGCTTTTCTACTAACACTGTCTCCATAGACTGTTTTCCAAACCGCAAGTGAGTTAGACTGATTAACATCCACAGGCCAGGCCCGGATGGTTCTGTGAAAGCTGTGGTTATAACTTTTTAGGAGGCGTGGCAGCACATCGATATAGTTGAAAGTATTATTCGCTGTAAAATACCTCCACATTTTTGTTTTGAAAGTTCTATTAAACCGCTCTACCACAGCTGCTTTGACATCATTATTGGTGACAAAATGATGAATGCCATGTTGTTTTAACATCTTGTTTACAGACTGATTTAGAAACTCTTTCCCTCTGCCCGTTTGCAGTTTGCCCGGCTTTCTGGAATCTTGTTTAAAAAGGGCATTAAAGGCCTTGGACACTTCTTTGCCTGTCTTATTTTTTAAAGCAACAGCCCAAGCATATTTAGACAAAATGTCTATCACTGTTAAAATGTACTTGTAACCCTTGTTGTATTTAGAAAACTGCTGCATATCCACTAAGTCAGCTTGCCACTGGGCATCCGTTCCAGACACAATTGTTTTGTTTCTTTTAAAATGGAGTCTGACCGGCCTATGCAGCGTGTAAGCATCCTGGTCTGAAAGCCATGAGATAACCTGCTTTTTAGTCACCTTTTCATTCTGCTTTTTGGCCTCCTGAAATAGAGGGTCCACACCTCCAAAGCTCCCGGCCTTCCCGGGTGTATAATAAATATTCCTTAGGATCTCTTCAAGATCTGCCATATTGTAGGTTAATGCAAGAATAGAGGCGGAAGTTTACAACAAAATGTTTTTATTGGTGCAAATAACAACAGAAACTTTTTATTACTATTTTTCAATGTCCATGCCTGGAGAAATACACGAAATGCAGGTAATGTTGACAGTCCGTGAAGTGTCAATGTTCAAGTTCTCAAGACCAACACACGTACAACGCTCCTATGTAAAACAAAGACAAGATTTTTAGTAATCTACAATCACCCTCAACATACTAGTGACAACAAATTTAATATAAAAAATACTTACTGGTGCTCCTCCTTTCTCGGTCATAACCTCCATCTCCTCTTCCAGAGTCTCCAGGGTTGGTTGGTAAGTAGAACCGGCTGTGTCAGGATCTCCAAGCCCCATTTTCTCTATAGACAGGCTGGCCAGTTTCCTAAGTACACCCCCATCCGCCTCCTCAGCGATGCTGGTGAACTCCCCAAGGCTGTCGGAAGTATCCGTAAGCTCTTTCTTTAGCAGCATCTTGTTCAAACCACACACCGTATCAGGCCATTGATCGGTATAATCCATTCTCCAATCGACCCCTGATACTTTATCAGCCCACTGGTCGGTACAATCCATTCTCCAATCGAACCCTGATGCGGTTTCAGGAAGAGAAGACTGGCCCGTATTCAGCTTTCTAGGTTGGAGCTTCAAGGATGCCAGTGGAAAAGAAAAACCACAAGGCCCCACAGATAATGGTTTGCTCTCGGCTGCAGCAGAACTGTTCTGAGGATCTGGTGGATATGATAAAGACCGAATCGTACCCTTCTTTCTGGGTTTAGGCCTGCCTGGCGCCATCGGAGTAGAAAATTCCGTAGGCCTCATCGGGGTGCTGGGGGATTCCATGTTCTTCCAAAAATCAGCAACTGTGACCGACGGCTTGCCGCGGCTGTCTGAAAATCACAGCACGCCCTGTCCTAGTGTTGGGGGCTCTGAAACCTCTTCCTATTGGCCGGGGGGCAGGTCACGAGCTATTCCTTAGCCAACCGCTGAGGGGCTGTGGGGAGACATGCCTGGGCATGTTCCTGCAGACGTGTCACCCAGACGGCCCCGTGTTATTCCTTAGCCAACCGCTGAGGGGGTTGTGGGGAGATTATGTGTGGTGGAAAAAAATATAATCAACCCTTTGCTTGCAAGCAGCTCTGCTTTTCTTTATTTTTTGATTCCCAATGATGCAAAACACTTTAACAATGAAGGAATTTATACAGAATTTCTAAAAACTGCATTTACAGTGGTAAGAAATGACTTATAGTGCCGATTTTTGATTACCCGTTCTACATGTTGAAGATAGGTATGGTCAGATGGCTTCATAATTTTTTCAAGCTGAGTACGTGGATTTACAGATCTACTAATCTCTGTAGTCAGAATTAAGACCTGGTCCACGTTCTCTGAGGTCAAAGCAAGACATTTTAGAGAATAAGCAATGAGGATAACAATATGCAACACAGGCTGAAACCACAGTTTTGCACAAAGAATGCGTAATTTCTGGGAAATGTCCATTTCTGTCCATGTTGTACATTCGTGAGAGCTCTGCCTGGGTGCTTGAATAGTACATCCGATACAGCTCTCATACAGATACTGGTTTAGGCAGTGTTTCAAAATGCCATAAATGGTGGCTCTGACAATGCCACGCATAGCTCCGCGTCGCTGTCTTGGTAAAATATACTGTGCTTCATCAATTTGTAGTCCAAGAAGATTTTTCAGTGTGAGATGAGCAGGCTGGTTGGTTGCCAACGCTTCAGGAGCCTAAAAGATATTTTAAAATTATTAACATTATTTTTTGGGAAAACTTTTTATACAGGACACAGACACACAGACACACAGACTCCCCCCCCCACACACACACACCTGAATGTGAATGTTGCCTGCAGAAGCCACGTTCCAGAGTTCTGTAGGTGACGGTTGTGCATTAGTGCTGCCAGACTTTTCAGATTCTTGAGCTGCTCCAGTATCTGCAGCTGGCTCCTGGAAAGTTAAGAAGACTTGTAATCTTCTTTAAACCTTACAAGCGGTTTCCCACACAAATAGCCCCCAGAAAAAGGTGTAAAAAGCTGTTTTACCTGCATTATAGAGTTTTCTAAGGAAATCGAATCCAATAAGCTTTGCCATATATTCGCGATATCTTTCTCTTCCTCCTCTGGGGTCTTTGTTGGTGGGAACTGTTCATCGTCAGAGCTGGTACTGATATACCGCTTTCTGGGTTTAGACCTGCCTGGCGCCATCGGGGTAGAAAATTCCGTAGGCCTCATCGGGGTGCTGGGGGATTCCATGTTCTTCCAAAAATCAGCAACTGTGACCGACGGCTTGCCCCGGCTGTCTGAAAAGCACAGCACGCCCTGTCCTAGTGTTGGGGGCTCTGAAACCTCTTCCTATTGGCCGGGGGGCAGGTCACGAGCTATTCCTTAGCCAACCGCTGAGGGGCTGTGGGGAGACATGCCTGGACATGTTCCTACAGGACGTGTCACCCAGAGGGGCCCGTGTTACTGTTGAACCGTTTCCGGCCACCTGGGTTTTGTTTACATTCGGCACTACCGGTTCCGGCCACATGGCATTTGTTTACCTATGTCACTTCCAGTTCCGACCACAAGAGGGGGTTGCATACCTACGTCACTACCGGTTCCGGCCACATGGCGTTTGTTTACATTCGTCACTTCCGGTCACGTGGTTTTGTTTTGACAGGTGGTGACGTCACTTCCGGCAGCATGGCTTTGTTTACTTCCGGTCACGTGACCTCATTTGCATAATTTTGACAGCAAGTAGGGCCTATAACTACTCACAGGTGTCATCAAGCTCCAAGTCTGGACCTCTCTTCCTCAGACACTCCCTCGCTCCTCCTCAATTGCACAATTGATTCTATTGCCTTATTCTGTTCCTCATGCCTCGCCTGCAGTCCGAGGAAATGCAGGTTTTGGTTCAACTGATTTTCCCTGCATCTCTTACTTAGAGCAATCAATTGGCCGACAGCGGCCGCTTTGCACTTTCATTGTCAATAACACATTATTTACAGGTCTCATTGATACCGGCGCGGATGTGACCGTATTCAGATGCTCTGAGTGGCCATCACACTGGCCCCTTCAGCCTGTGCAACAGCTGTGGGGCATTGGTGGTCCACAAACTGCGCAGCAGAGCTCCAGATGGCTTGCTGTTAAATCACCTCATCGTCCTATTCAGGTTGCTAGTATAAAACCTTTTGTCTTGCCTCTCCCTTTGAACATCTGGGGTTGTGATTTACTGGAACAGGTAAGTGCAACACTTGTCCTAGATGTCTAAATCAAATCCAATGCTCAATGACCTTGTCCCAACCACATTGCCTTTAAAATGGACCAATGACACTCCTGTGTGGATTGATCAGTGGCCATTGCCTTCTGATAAACTCCATGCCCTTCACACTTTAGTTGCTGAACAACTGCGTGATAGGCACATTGAGCCTTCCACAAGCCCATGGAACACTCCTGTGTTTGTAATTAAAAAGAAATCGGGGAAATGGCGCTTCCTTCATGATTTACGTGAAATTAATAAATGCATTCAGCCAATGGGAGCGCTTCAGTGTGGAACACCCAATCCTAACATGATCCCACATGATTATCAAATTCTCATTGTTGATTTGAAAGATTGTTTTTTCACAATTGCTTTACACCCCCCCGATAAAGAACGGTTTGCCTTTACAGTACCTGTTCTTAATCATTCTCAGCCTACCCAGAGGTATCATTGGGTCGTCCTACCACAAGGTATGCTCAATAGTCCCACCTTGTGTCAATTATTTGTACAACAAGCACTCACATCCTTTCGTCAAGAATACCCCAGGGTCTTAGTGTATCATTACATGGATGACATTTTGATAGCGTCCCCCTATCTGACAGCAGCACACTTAGAATTTTTGCAACTTACTCTGGCTCTAAGTGGACTCTACATAGCTCCAGAAAAAATACAGCGTTCCTTTCCCTATTTGTATTTGGGTCACAGGCTGTTAGCACATGCTGCTATTCCTGTGATACCTCAGATAGTTGTCAAACCCTCATATTCACTTGTAGAATTCCAACAACTTTTGGGAACCATTAACTGGGTTCGTCCGTATTTCAAACTCCCCACTTCCATTTTATCTCCTTTATTTCAACTGCTGCGCAATAAGTTGCATCCCTCTGATCTTATAGAATTAGATCATGACCATCAGCGAAATCTGCAGCATATCCTTGAATTGCTGCAGCAGCAGTTTGTTGATCGCATTCCTTCCTCATGTCCAGGCCTTTCTGTTGCCCTGTTATCAACGCCTCACTCACCCACTGCTTTGCTTTTTGTGCCAAAAGATGACAAGTCTATTTATATTTGTGAATGGTTAGTATTGTCTGCTACTCCACCACGCAATATTTACCCACTGGTACAGGTCTATGCAGATCTCCTCATTAAATGTCGTAACAGAGCTTTGCAGCTTCTAGGCCAAGATGTGCTCACTGTTCACTTACCTATTACAAAAGCAGAACATATTCACCTAATGACTACTTCAGATAGTTACCAATTTGCTTTTTCTAATCATGTGGGTCCTCTGTCATTTAACATGCCTAAAGATCCACGCATCACTTTAACCTTGACCATTAAGCTACAGGCACAGTCAGTTGCAGTTGCAGCCCCCTTACAAGGAGCCCCCACAGCATTCACTGATGGCTCCCCGAAAAGGGGTGTCCTTACTTATATAGATGCCACTACTAAAACCTGGCGATTTTTCTATACCCCCATTCAGGTTTCTGCACAGAGAGCTGAAATAGCTGCAGTAATACTTGCTTTTCAGCATTTTGCACAACAGCCCTTCAATTTAATTGTAGATACTATTTATGTCTATCATATTATTTTTCATTTAGCTGATTCTTTGCTGACTGCTCAAATTGATCACAATCTAATGGCATTGTCCTTAACTTTGCAAAATGTTTTGTCACAACGCACTATCCCTTTTTTCGTAGCACATATTCGCAGCCACACCCCTTTGCCAGGACCATTGAGTCTTGGCAATGCTCAAGCTGATGCTGCCTTACGGCATCCAGCTGCAAATTCCTTGTTCTCAGATCCTTTCCAGAGCCATTCCTTCTTCCACCAATCTGCAAAATCCTTAGCACGCCAATTTTCTCTCCCACTGACACAGGCACAAGCAATTGTTCGAAACTGCTCACATTGTTCCCTCCATCATTCCTCTCCGTCTATGGGGGTAAACCACAGAGGAGAAAAAGCTAACTGTCTATGGCAAATGGACGTCACGCACTTCCCCCCCTTCAAACCTTATTCTTTGCTTCATGTTAGTATTGACACATACTCGCATTACCTTCATGTAACTGCACAGAGACACGAAAACACCCCTGCTGTAACAGCACATTTGTTAGCAGCCATCTCCATCTTAGGCAAGCCTCAAAAACTAAAAACAGATAA
Source organism: Anniella stebbinsi (assembly GCA_029215795.1). Classification (NCBI taxonomy): domain Eukaryota; kingdom Metazoa; phylum Chordata; class Lepidosauria; order Squamata; family Anniellidae; genus Anniella; species Anniella stebbinsi. The sequence goes on from JARDYH010000005.1 coordinate 187,363,803, forward strand.
TGCACCGGCTTATGTTTCCAAAGCACTAGAAGATTTCTGCTCTCAATGGGATATTGTTCTCACTCATGGCATTCCTTACAACTCCCAAGGACAAGCCATTGTTGAGAGGGCTAATCGCACTCTCAAAGAACTCCTTAACAAGCGTGTAAAACAAGCTGCTGTTCTTCCCCATTACAGAAATATTCAAACCCATTTAGCTGTAGTCCTCTTTATCTGGAATCATTTAACCCTTGGAATTGATAACCTGTCTCCCGTGCAACGTCATTTTGGCTGTCTCCCTAACCTTCCTCGCCCACAGGTCTTATACCGTCAACTTCCTGATCCACAGTGGAAAGGCCCAGTTCCTCTCATCACCTGGGGTCGTGGTTACGCTGCTGTGTCCACCAGTGACGGTCCCATTTGGATTCCTGCCAAGTGTGTCAAGCCTTATCACTCTAATGTCGTGGCATCAAGTTCCTCCCAATCCGATTCCGGATTTCAATCCTCAGCTTCACCAGACTGCTCCACGACAGCCATTGCCTCCGAAAGTCCCAATACCGAAGATAACATGGGGAGCAGTTAAACAGACAATTCTCACAGCTCAAAAATGTCTCCAACAACAAGAGCTGCCTGAAACTCCTGAAAATTTAGTTACCGCTGTATTTGCTGTAATTACTGCTAACTCTATGATGATATTATGTTTAATCTCAGTATTATTTGATTTAAGCACTGCTGCTCCAATACCTTCAGTTTCTTTAGTGCCAGATGCTAACATTTGGATTAGACATGCACAATATATGTTTAATGTTCATGGTCACAATGCTACCTTGTATTATGAACACCCCTTCACTGCCAGCCAAGTAGCTTTTATCCCTACAGCCTTCATCACCCCTGACATTGTAGTATCTCACCTGCAGAATATTTATCAATCAACACTGTTTACTAACCCAGAAAGCTTAAACCTATCTAACTGGCGATATTTGCGAGTGACTAAAATCACTCCAGCCATGTGCTTCTGCTGTCATGCCACGGGCATTTGGAATATGAAGTGGCATGACTGGCATAAAGCTGTTAAAATCCTTGCTACCGTAGGTAATTACTCTACTTGCACTGAAAAATTTTGGTTATGGGGCAATTATAACGCTTCCTATCCCTTTAATGATACAGACTGGGATCAGTCCTCCACCCTTAATGACATTTATACAACTTTCCCTATGTTTCAACCAAATTATACAGCTATGACCGGTAGTATTTGTAGTGGTTGGCAAATCCAAGACCCTAATTTATGGTTTTTCTTCAATAACACAGCTACTAATTATCACCCAGGCGCATACCAATATGCTGCTTTAAGTTACCTTACACTACCTGTACAAGTTGTATATTCAGTAGCTACACGGATAGCTCGAGCCATTCAGAGTGGCCCTTTAGGACCTCATTGTTCAGATACAGTTATTATTGATACCCAACTGTCTGAATTGTCTGATGGGCCTCGAGCTATCCTAGGAGCTATCACCAGCCTCTTATCCTTAGGATCCTATCCTGGAATCATTGCACAAGAAAATAGACGCTCTATTCTTGGATTAACATGTCGTTTAGAAAAAACTGTTAATGCTACTGGTGATATTGTTCGTGATCTACAACGTGAAATTAATGAGCTCCATCAAGATCAAATGCAAAATCGGTTTGCAATAGACTATCTGTTAGCAAAAACTGGAGGGTTCTGTAAATTAGTGAGCCCTGCCGGTTGTGAAGTACATTATCATGACTTAAATCAAACTATCGAAGATCATTTGTCTAATTTAGCACGTTTTATTCAAAACAATGTTCATACACAATTCTCTGTGTTTTCTTGGTTAACAAACTGGCTTCCTAATTTTGCATATCTCAGACAGCTATTTTTCTATGTCATTTGTGGACTAGCTATCTTAACATCCGTATGTTGTTTTGCTCAATGTATCCCTTCACTGTTAAAAATGGTAAAAGATTGCTTTACCTGTACTTCATATTCTACACACAAACCACCTCCTTATTAACTTAAAAAATTAAAACAGAATAAAGAAGAGATCAGATGAAGGAACTATCCTAGGAAAAAGTATTGTAGGGCACACCCTGGTGCTTTCTCCTACCTAGGTCATTCTATCTGTTATCACTTTTCTGCTACATGCAAAATGTCCTAGCACATCCAGGCTATTCTAGCCTTAGCTTGCCAGCATCAGGCTAGGAACAAATGTTGCAGTAATGATGTAGCAGTCTTATTCTGAGGTCCATTGTTCTTCTCTATGACAAGCTATTATGTGTGTGTGTTCTACTGTGTGGAAAGCTGCTGTGTCTTCACAAACAGCATTGTAAAAGATCTATATAAACCAAGCTGACAGACAGTAAAGTTGCTTCCTGCCAAGAACATCTCGGTGTGTGTGTCTTCATTCCTTCAGTCTGGGGGGATTTTATGCAATAGTCTATGGGCTGGATGATAATGCAACCAACAGACCTGCGGTTGCAGGGAGGACTGGAACATGGCACAGCCGTTAACTGTCTGGGCCACGTTCCCCTTACCTGGCAAGTCCTCCTCACAACACCATATCTCCCTGTACCCATCACTACACTGAATGGAGGGCCCTCAAATCCCCCCTACTTGGCTCTGTCTCCTCCCTCCCAGGCAAATAGTTCAAGACCCACAGAAAGCTCAGCAGAAGAAACAAAGGCAGGCAAGCAAGCAGGCAGGCAGCACTCCCACTTCCCCGGGTGGTGATGATGGTCCATCCTCCTGCAGGCGCTGGCTCTCCCAGGCACCTGGGGGCCTGGCCCTGCAGGGAGTAGTAGTCTGCTGGGCAGAAATCCACCTCTATGGATCATTCAATGTGAGACAAGGTGCAATCCCTGGTTGAATTGCTTTCCACGCGCTGAGCACTTTTATGGCTTCTCCTTCATGTGAATCCTTTGATATCGCTTAAGATGTGAGATCTGAGCAAAGCTCTTTCCACACTCTAGGCCTTTATAGGGCTTCTCATGAGTGTGAGTTCTTTGATGTGATTTAAGGTATATCCTATAAGTAAAGCTCTTTCCACACTCTAGGCATTGATAGGGCTTCTCCCCTGTGTGACTTCTTTGATGGTGCTTAAGATTTGTGCTCTGAGCAAAGCTCTTTCCGCACTCTAGGCATTCAAAGGGCTTCTTGCCTGTGTGAGTGCTTTGATGTCGCTTAAGATGTGAGATCTGAGCAAAGCTCTTTATGCACTCTAGGCATTCATAAGGCTTCTCGCCTGTATGAATTCTTTGATGTTGCTTAAGGTAAGTGCTCAGAGTAAAGCTCTTTCTGCACTCTAGGCATTCATAGGGCTTCTCACCTGTGTGAACTCTTTGATGTTGCTTAAGATGTGTGCGCTGAGCAAAACCCTTTCCACACACTGAGCATTTATAGGGCTTCTCCCCTGTGTGAGTGCTTTGATGTTGCTTAAGGTGTTTGCTCAGAGTAAAGCTCTTTCCACACTGTGGGCATTGATACGGCTTCTCCCCTGTGTGAATTGTGTAATCTGACTTAAGGAGGAAACTCATTCTAAAGCTCCTTCCGCAGTCAAAGCATTGATAGGGCTTAATCCCAAACAGGCAAAGAGCTTCCTATGACAAATGTTTCCTTGCCAAGGTTGCTGAGGCCGATGCCCTGTCCTGCGTCTCCCTATGGGGCAGGTGTGGTTTCCCCTATGGGGAGATAAAGTCCTAAGTTCCCCTATAGCCAGGTATATTTTCCCTATGGGGCAGGTATATTTTCCCTATAGACAGGCATGGTTTCCCCTATGGGCAAGTTCTGTCCTTTTGTCTTCATAAAACCTCCTGCAGTTTATTTCGAAGGCTTTGGGGACTAAATTCAAGGGGGGGGGGGGAAACTGCCCCATGGTCCTTCTTCACTCAGTTTAGAACAGGGAGAGGAAAGAAAACCAAATGCAAAGATGACATTATAATCACAGCCTTTTGCCCACAGATGTTATTCCTCATCCCCACCCAGCATCTTTCCTCTTCTCTCCCCCACCCCAGACCCCCCTTTCTCCTCCCTTCTCTTCCCTTCCTGGATTCCCTAGTTATGGGGAGGGAAGGAGGTGCAAGGTGGGGGTCTCCTGGAGGGCGCCCCAAATGGGGGGGGCAAGGGCTCTCTCTCTTCCCATCCACCTCCTGCCCCACACCTCCCTCCCTGCCCTGGACTCCCTCCCTCCTCTACTCCTGCCCTGGGGGCTCTTCCCACCCCCTCCCATCCCTAGGACCCCCCATGCATTTTGGACCCACCTGCTCCTTTGCAAGGGAAGAAGAGGCTGCTGGGGGCGGAAGGGAGATACAGGCAGTGGGGGGGGGGGGGAATCCCAGGCTTCTTTGCCAAAAGGGGGGGCAGGAAGTGTGGGGCCTCATCCAGCCTCTTCACCGGCCTCTCTAAGACCCAGCACCCACTCGTTCTCTTTAACCCTTACAAGGACTCAGCCCTAAAGAGCTGCAGAGGCTCCTCCTGGCAGAGACACAGGGACCGGGGGCTTTTCTCTCCCTGCAGCATCACCACTCCGGCTGCTCCTGGGGGGCTTTTGGGGGGATCCAGATCCCCTTTTTCCAGCCTGCCACGTGCACCGGAGGTTATGGGATGTCGGCAGGATTGCATGCCCACTGCCCTCCCCCTTGGCATGAACATCCCCAATTCTCCTCCTCCTTCCTTCCTTCCTTCCTTCTGCCTCCCTCCATCAGCAACTCCTGTCCATATACCACCCATCACTTCATAGGTCCTCTCTCTCCAGCCCCTTCCCCTCTTCAAGGCAATATTCTCCCTGTCAAAGCCAGCAGAATTTATTCATTCATTTATTGCATTTCTCTGTTGCCCAATTCCCGAAGCTCTCTGGGCACTTCCCAAAAGTTAAAGGCAGTAACGCTTCTCCCCTTTGTCTACACACGAGAACATCCTCAGAGCCCTTCTGGATCAGACCAAGGGTCCCTCTAGTCCAGCACTCTGTTCACACAAGCTGCCTACCCACAAGCAGGACACGGGTGCAACAGCACCCTCCTGCCCATGTTCCCCAGCAACTGGGGCATATAGGCTTTCTGCCTCTGAAACTGGTTCATCGGTTAACCATTCCTTCCTGAAATTGATAGCTCTAGAGCCACTGGAATACACAGGCATATATGACCCATGACATTTGAGAAACAGCATTACAGGCAAAACGTTCAATCCAAAGGGGCCTGTGGGCATTTGACCGCCACTATGCATTTACCTCCATCAGTCATATCTAGTATGTTTTGTGAGATCTCTGAACGGTTTGTTCAGATTGTGCAAAAGCCATTTTTGTCGGCACAAATCCCTCCCAGTGTCCATGATTATGCTGGAAGCTATTGGGGAACGGCATGTTTTTGGCTGGGTCCTTTTTTGAAATGCAGGGACATCAATGACAAAACCAACCGTAATATGCTAAGGATCAGATGCCATCTTTCACTTTCATCGTGAGATGGTCCTTTTCATTCAGATGAGGCCTCAGTACAATTATGTAGCACTTGGGAAGGAAGATGCAGCCCAGTAGCCCAGCGCTGGAGGCCAAGATAGAGAAGACCTGCACGGCTACCATGTATTTGCCCTTGGTGCTCAGGTAGGTGGGCCCAAAGGACACAGAAACGCTGCAGAAGACCAGCATGCTGAAAGTGTTCAGCTTGGCTTCATTGAAGGACCCAGGCAGCTTCTTTGCTGGGAAAGCCACCGTGAAGCAGGTGGCAGCCAGGAAGCCCATTTAGCCAAGGGCAATACAGAACATAGCAACAGATCCTTCATTTCGGGTGACCAGATAAAATCCAGGTCAGAGCTCAAGTAACTTTAAGAGTTGTAGAGAAAAGGAAATTTCAGCCAGCGTCATTTGGATGCAATTAGTTCCTGGTGAAATCCCCTCTTCATCACAACAGTTAAAGCTGCAGGGGCCCTGCCTTCTTTTGTATATGGTCACTCTAGTATAGTGCCTGCACCTTTAACTGTTGTGATGAAGAAGAGGGAATTTCACCAGGAACTAATTGCATACAAATGACACTGGCTGAAATTCCCTTTTCTCTACAACTGTTAAAGTTACAGGAGCCCTGACCTGGATTTTATCTGGTCAGCCTACCTTCATTGCAATGCAGGATGATCTCTCCAGGCTGGGAATGCATGTCAGAGTCAGGGAACGGGGAATTGATGAAATGTTGAAATGGATTGTACAATTCCGGAGTTACCGTTTGTTAATTGTTCATTGCTTGTTGTTATTGGAGAGCCAATTGAGCAAACATATGTTTGTACATGAGATTTTTATTAATTCTTGTATGTAAAATATTCATTACTGTCTATGTACAGTTTTAAGGAGTAGGTTTTTGCTCATTGTTAAGCTCAGATGAGCCAATAAAACATTGATATTTGTATGAAACATTTCTACCATGAGTAGTGTGGTACATTTGAGGAATTGCCATTACCTTCTGGTCCGGTTTGTTTTGTTTCATGCTTGTGAGGGCTCCTCTCTATGTTTGTTTGCTTTCCACACTCTAAGCATTTATAGGGCTTCTCACCTGTGTGAATTCTTTGATGGTGCTTAAGGATTGTGCTCATAGGGCTTCTCCCCTGTGTGAATTCTTCGATGTCGCTTAAGGAGTGTAATGCGAGCAAAGCTCCTTCCACACTCTGAGCATTTATAGGGCTTCTCACCTGTGTGAGTGCTTTGATGATGCTCAAGGGCTACGCTGCGAGCAAAGCTCTTTCTGCACTCTAGGCATTCATAGGGCTTCTCATCTGTGTGAGTGCTTTGATGTTGCTTAAGGCTTGCGCTCCGAGCAAACCTCTTTCCGCACTCTAGGCATTTATAGGGCTTCTCACCTGTGTGAATTCTTTGATGGTGCTTAAAATTTGAGCTTCGAGCAAACCTCTTTCCGCACTCTAGGCATCCATAAGGTTTCTCGCCTGTATGAATTCTTTGATGTTGCTTAAGGTATGTGCTCAGAGTAAAGCTCTTTCCACACTCTAGGCATCCATAAGGCTTCTCACCTGTGTGAATTCTTTGATGTTACTTAAGGTGTGTGCTCAGAGTAAAGCTCTTTCCACACTCTAGGCATTTATAGGGCTTCTCCCCTGTGTGAGTGCTTTGATGTTGCTTAAGGTGTTTGCTCTGATTAAAGCTCTTTCCACACTGTGCGCATTTATAGGGCTTCTCCCCTGTGTGAGTGCTTTGATGTTGCTTAAGGACTATGCTGCGAGCAAACCTCTTTCCACACTCTAGGCATTCATAGGGCTTCTCGCCGGTGTGAATTCTTTGATGTTGCTTAAGGTGATTGCTCTTATTAAAGCTCTTTCCACACTCTGAGCACTGATAGGGCTTCTCCCCTGTGTGAGTACTTTGATGTCGCTTTAGAGCTGCGCTCTGAGCAAAGCTCTTTCCGGCACACTGAGCACTGATAAGGCTTCTCAACTGTGTGAATTCTTTGATGTTTCTTAAGATTTGTACTCCGAGCAAAGCTCTTTCCGCACTCTAGGCATTCATAGGGCTTCTCCCCTGTGTGAATCGTGTGATGTGACTTAAGGAGGAAACTCGTTCTGAAGCTCCTTCCGCAGTCTAAGCATTCATAGGGCTTCTCCCCTGTGTGAATTCTTTTATGCAAGTTAAGTTCTGCATTGTAACTGAATTGCTTTCCACACTCGAAACATTGGAATCTTTTCTGCTGAGTCTTTACACACTCTGAGCCTTTCCGCTGTTTCTTGCCAAAGTGAATATTCCCATTGCTTTCTTCAACAGGATCTTCTATTATTGGAATTTCATGGACGTCTGACCCTTCAAAAGAAAAGGATTTGATTCCCCACTTCTCTTCAGCTTCAGTTTTCAGTCTCTGGTGTTCTCCATTTTCCTTGCTCTCCCTGCAATCAACTGCAAGAATAAAAACAAAGAGATCTGCCTGACGTCAGGGAACAAACCAAATGATTTGCTGATTTGATTAACAGAATAAAAAAATCATTCAAAACGTATTAGATATCCTCTGATGATCAATAGAACTGAGAACTAGAGTGGCATACAGCGCTTTCATTTATATAGAACAACACTTACAAAGTAGCTCAAACAAGAACTGGATAACATGAAATACTGTAAAAGCAAAATGCACTGAAAATCTGCCATTTTGTCCTAGCTGATTCTTTAACTGGGAACTGAAAAGTGGGAATTCAACTCTACTGGTGCTTTTCCATGTCTCAGGGGCTTCTGAAACCCTCAGTCATGGCATCCTCCTAGACCATCTCGCTGGGTTCAGCTATTGTGTTGAGCGGACCTCTATTTCAAAATGAAGGTTGTCCTGCTGTCTAGTTGTATCAAACTTCATAGGATGACGCCCATGACTGGAATATACAATTGAAGGATATCACTTGTTCAAAAAGAAGAGAAGAAATCGAAACGGAGGCGGAGTTGCACTATATGTTAAAAATACCTATCCCTGCACAGAAATACAGGAGGTTGGGCCTGGGAGCCCAATCGAGAGCATCTGGCTTAAAGTCAATGGGGAAGAAATAAAAGCAACTTGATGGTCGGAGTCTACTACCGACCGCCAATCAAGGAGAAGACGAGGATGGTACTTTTCAAAAGCAAACTGTCAATATTTCAAGGAAATCCAATGTAGTAGTAATGGGGGACTTCAATTCCCCTGATATCTGTTAGGAAAGAAATTCTGCCAAAAGTGGTCCCTCCAAGAAATTCCTGACATGTGTGGGAACTAGAGGAACGGCTATCCTTGACTTGATTCTGACCAACAGGGAGGACTTAGTGGATAAAGTGGCATTTACGGAAACTCTAGGGGAAAGTGACCATGTCATATTGGAGTTCTTGATTTTAACAGAGGCAAAAGCTAAGTGTAACCATACACGTCCTCTGGATTTCAAGAAAGCCGATTGTCGTAAACGAGGAGGTGCAGGAAATGCTTAGCAAATTTGCATATGACACATATCAACCATCTCTGTCCCTGGAGGCTCAGGTGGCCTCGGTGGCACGGAGTGCCTTCTACCAACTTCGGTTCGTGGCCCAGCTACGTCCCTATCTGGACAGCGATAACCTGGCACATAACCATCAGGGCTTGGAGCCATTGATGATAGCCTTCTCCTCCAGGAATTTATCCAACCCCCTTTTAAAGCCATCCAAATCAGTGGCCATCACTACATCTTGTGGTAATGAATTCCATAGTTTAACAATGCGCTGTGTGAAGAAGTCCTTCCTTTTCTTTGTCCTGAATTTCCCACCAATCAGCTTCATGGGATGATGCCAGATTCTAGTATTTTGAGAGAGGGGAAAAAATTACTCCCGATCCACAGTCTCCATCACCTGGTGAGCTTTCTCTGGACAAGAGTACCCCAAGAACAATAGTCCAGGCTCTGTTGTCCTCAAAGACCTCTGTATTATGCAGTGACATAAAGAAAATAGAGCTGCAGTTCCAACTTCTAGTCTCTGTCAAGAAGGCAAAGAGGGGGCCTTACCCAGAGGGTCCCATTCCTTACCCAGATTGGCCAGGTTCCCACGAGTCTCCTCCATGACTTCCTTGTGCAGAGACCTCTGTCCTGGATCCAGCAGAGCCCACTCCTCCTCCAGGAAACGCACAGACACCTCCTCAAAGATCACCGGACCCTGAAAGAAGAAGAAGAAATCATGTTTTCCTTTCACACCATGTTGCAATAAAGTTGTTGTGGTTGAATGTTTCTCCTTCTGAATGCCACAGCTTCAAAGCCTTCCTAGCCGCCATCTTGGACAAGATCAAAGGCTTAAGGGGCAGGTTCTTCCAGGACCAAAGGGATGTGCAGGAGACAGAGGCACCCAGGACTCCCTTACCTGCTCTGGCTGTGCAGAAGCCGCTTCCATTCCACCACAAAGCGACTGAGGCCTAGAAGGATCCCCCACTATCAGTTCCCTCTCTCTGCCGTTTTTTCTGCTCCCTGTGAAGAAGGCAAAGAAGGTGGGAAGTAAAGTTAAGGTCCTTAAGCATTTCCATTTTCATTGTTTGACTGGAATCAATGTTTGACCACATTCCTAAACAACACATATTTTTGGATTATCTAGTGAAAAACAGTCTCTCTTCCTCCTCCCTCCCCATCAAAAGGAAATCAGGCTCAAGGGGAACGTCAAAGCAGCTCATCCACCTCAGGCATCATTGAGGGAGGGAGACCGTGGTGGAATCCTTCCCACTAATCCTTACCCAGTGAGGAGGGTCCTCCGTCACCCTCCTGCAAGATCCATCTGTCCAGCGGCCTGTGGGTGATGCCCGGTGGAGCCTTCTCTGCCTCAGGGAAATCTGCGCATGCTTTGGCCAACATTCCCTGCACCTGGAACAGGAGGGAGGATCCCAGAGAGAGAAGAGGGATGAGGGAAGGAAAGAAATGGTCAGGTCAAGGCCAAGGGCAGCATTTCCCAATCAGTTTGCATTTTAATGATCCTTCTAAAGATGATCTACGGTCCAAGCCATGGAGCAATCTAAGCTGTTTCTTTGTCTAAGGATGTGAGCTTTGGAGCAAATAGTTTAACCTTGGCATAAGCAAAGTGCTTGAAGAACCTCCAAAAACCAGCCAGGAGGAAAGGGAGAACCTCCCAGACATTCCCTGACACCCAGCATTTCCCACTGTTAACACAGCAGCTTTCTCCCTACAAACACTATTTATACATACAGACACATATAAACTTCACTGTTCATAGCCATAGGCCCTTACAATGTATAAAAAATATTTAAAAAGAGACCTTTTCTGATATAAAACTTTCATTTAAAGCTCAACAAAGCTATTCAAAACAAACTGGGTTTGCCATCCTCTAGGACATTTGAATCCTCAGATCTTAAAAAGATGAACTTTATAGTTCATCGTATTTCTTAGTGTGGCAGCTTCTGGACTAACTAAGCAAATTGGGCTACTGATCATGTGATAAATAAATGCTTACCACGTAGGAGTTGGTAATTCTTCCATACACGCAATATTATCTGAAGTAAACAGGCCTGGGAGAACGGCATCCATTCGGTTTAGCCACCGTAAACAATGAGAGGTCATTGGCGGACTTGGCCAGTTGACGGCTCACTCCTAATTCCAGGTCATTCTTCTCACATGGTGAAAAGAATTGGTCCCAATACCGATCCCTGTGGGACCCCACTATTTACTTCCCTCCACTGGGAGAATTTACCATTTATTACTGCTCTCTGCTTTCTCTGCTTTAACCAGTTACTGATCCATAAAAGGACCTCTCCTCTTATTCCATAACTGCTACATTTGTTCAGGAGTCTTTGGTGAGGGACTTATCGAAAGCCTTTTGGAAGTCCAAGGAAACAATGTCCCCTGGATCAGCCCTATCTACATGTTTCTTATCACTCTCAAAGAACTCTAAAAGGTTAATGGGAAAGGACTAACGTTCGCAGAAGTCATGTTGATTCTTTTTCAGCAGGGCTTGTCCTTCTATAGGCTTAATAATTTAATTTCAACATTGCTTTCAACCAATTTACCTGAAACAGAGTTTAAGCAAACCAGCATGTAAATTGGTGTTACATTGGCCATTCTCCAGGCCTTTGGCACTAAGACTGATCTTAAGAAATTGATGCATCTTTTTATTAGAAGGTCCTCCAAAGTTAAGGCCTGCTCTACGTATTACAAACAACTAGACTTGTGGGAGGGAAGCATTGGAAATTGGAGCATTGCTTCTGGACAGGACCTGCAAAAAAAAATTGAGATACAATTGGGGTGTTTTAAAATGTCACAACCTTGGAGTTCTCAGGATGAAATGCTCTCACCTGCTCTTTATCCTCTGCCTGGCTCAAACTCTTGTTAGAAAAGAATGTAAAAAGACTACTCGGCCCAACCAGCAGCAGTTGAATTGTTATTTAGCTCTACTTAAACTTCCACCAATCCAAACTAATTCAATGCAATGTTAAAATCTTTCAACTACATAACATTATGGGGAGACCACTGCTTTGAGAGCAGGACTGCCTCCTTCTCAGACTCCAGGCAGCAAAACCTTCTGCCCTTAAGGGAAAAACAAGTCTGCTTACGAAGCATGAGATCATTCCCAATCCATTCCATGGCTTCCTTCTAAGCCCTCTCTAGTCCCAGCACTTGAACCCAAACAGTGCCCTAAGTAACAATGATTTCTGCTCACTCCCAGGATGTGAAGAGCAGGCTCACTTCATAAATAAACGCAGGACATACTAAAACAACTGACAGTACTTGCCCGGGAGGGAAACATAGGATTATAGTTGGCCATAGGGGAACCATACTTGCCCACAGCGAAACCTGTCATTCCTAGCAGTATGAGTCTGTAGCGTTCCTGTGTTGCACAGTTATAAGCCATTGTTTAAAATACAATTGGTACAGTAATTGGCACAGTAATTGGCATTGGGTGGTATTGTGTGTTGAGGGTGTTCAAAGCACCACACAATCGTATCCAAACCATCCTTTTCCATTTTCTCTGTTACTGGGCTGTAACTCTTCTCTTCCTCAGTACGGACCTCGCTCTGTTCTTACTGCCTGTTGCCACTTTGGAGTCACTCATCCCATTATCTAAGACTGGATGGCCTGTTCAGCATGGTAAGACAGAGGCACTGTGGTTAGGCAGGTCCCAGATATGGGAAGGAGGTAGGAGGGCTCTTCTGCATGGGGTGGCCCTTCCCGTGACTTAGCTACTGGGCCCACTTCCAGGTTTTAGGACTAGTGAACAAAGCCCTGAACAGCTCAGGATCCAAATACTCAAAGGATCTCCTTCCTTAGTACTGACCAACCTGTGATTTCAGATCAGCCAGGGAGGCTCTGCTGGAGATGCCCCAGGAACATGTGTCTCGTGGGACTACCACACATGGCAGGGACTTCTTGGTGGCGACACCCCAGCAGTGGACTCTGTAGGTTTTTTTCCCCAGGTGACCTTTATTTAAGGGACACTGAATACAGGCTGCAGTCTTTGCATCAATGCGAAAAGGAGGATATGAAGATAGACACTCAGAATGATGGATTTTACCCATACTCACAAACTAAATGAAACTCTTATTGCTTTAAAACATTTATTAAAACAATTTAAGGAAGTTAACATTGAACAAACACATGAACCTCTCCAGTCAGCAAAGCAAATTAAAGAGATATACTCACAAGTCTGGTAGATGTCTTGAGTTCATACCCCCAATGACAACATTCACACAGACTCAGTGAAGAAGCTCTTCCCCACAGAGGGACTTCCATTTCTCTCAGGCAACTAAGGAGTCGCTGAGGTCTACATGCTACAGGCTCAGAGCAACATCCCGGATGCCATGCCTGAGGGAAAGGAAAGACATCGTGGTTCCTGTTGACTAGACTTAAATACCCTTTCCAAAGACAAAAACCTCCCTCTCAATATATATGAATTTATTCTGAAATGGCCAAGCCTATTGGTCCATGTCATAATTTAGACTTCCCAGGATATACCCTCCTCTTCTGACGTAGGTGTTGGGGACAATGAAAGGTCAAATTCCCTTTTCTTTGCAGTCAACTGTCTGATTTATTTCTCTGTTCTTATGGACACCGGGATTTTCTGACCACGTCACCTGTTCCTGACCCTGGACCTTTCACCTAGTTCTCTTAAAAGGAATAAATATGGTTGACATAAGTCACGAATTTATATGACTAATGTCGTTTTGCAATATCAAGTTGCACGTCCTCATGACTAATGTCATTAAGCAATATAGCTGGTACAAGTCTTTCACGAGTAACATCTTTGAGCAATATCAAATCACATTTCCAAATCGTTCTCTTATCAGATCCTATCTAAACTCTGAAGCATCTAAACTCTGACACAATGTCCTATGTGGGTACACATTCACTCGCCCCCACTGCTCCCCTCATTCCAGCATTCACTAACCCTCCCCCCCATGTCCCCCTGCCCCAGCACTATCATAGAAAAGCAGACAAGAAAAAGCTCCTACAACTCCCTTCCGGGAGAAATTGGGCTGTTCCTGAAGCTACCATTGAAAAACAGACTTGTTAGTGCAGGGTTTTGGGGACTTAAGCAAGTGGTGTCTTCTGGCTGGCAAAAGACATTTTGCTGTCTGAAGTGCAGAACTGATGGGGACCCCCTCCCATTCCATGGACAAAGCCAACAGGGCCGGCAGCTGAATCCTTCTTCAACACGGGCGATGGGACAGCATCCTCCATCTCACCTGAAGGCAGCAGGGTGGCCTAGGGGGCACAGGGCAGAGGACACGGAGGACACGGATTTCGGCTCCAGCATTTTGCTGCCGCCTCCAAGTGTCTGATGCCTCAATCTGCCTCATGGTAGGGCCAGCCCTGGGCCTATTTAATTGTGTTTTTATTTGGTATTTGTGACTTTGACATTGTATTTATTATGATTTAATGGTCTTTTTGTGCTGTGTTGTTTTGCATTGTAATAGTAGTAGTTGTATTTATTTATTTAATTTATAGTCTGCTGTCTAAATCTCAATAGATATACTTTTAAGCTGTTTACGAGGGATTAAAAAAGCTAAAACATGAATAAATAAATAAAGGAAACTGGTGAAGAGCGGACATAAAACGAATAGAAGCAATGCAAAACAAACCAAGAAGAGCAACACACAAAATAAAAATAAAATGGAAATAGAAAATAGAAAAATACAATAGAAATATAACAGAAACAACATTGATGAATGCAGCTTATCAGAATAACCATGCAGGAACTTTAAAAAAGGTCTTCAGCTGAGGTCTAAAAGCGGCTGAACCGGCTTCATTTATTTAATCTCAAACAGGCAAAGAGTTTTCTATGACAAATGTTTCCTTGCCAAGGTTGCAGAGGCCGCTGCCCTGTCCTGCGTCTCCCTTTGGGGCAGGTATATTTTCCCTATGGGGAGATAAAGTCCTATCTTTTCCCTATAGGCAGCCATGGTTTCCCCTATGGGCAAGTTCTGTCCTTTGTCCTAGTAAAAGCTCCTGCAGTTTATTTCGAAGGCTTTGGGGACTAAATTCAAGGGGGGGGGGGGAACTGCCCCATGGTCCTTCTTCACTCAGTTTAGAACAGGGAGAGGAAAGAAAGCCAAATGCAAAGAGGACATTATAAAAACAGCCTTTTGCCCCCAGATGTTATTCCTCATCCCCACCCAGCACCTTTCCTCTTCTGCCCCCCCCAAGACCCCCCTTTCTCCTGCCTTCTCTTCCCTTCCAGGATTCCCTAGTTATGGGGAGGGAAGGAGGTGCAAGGCGGGGGTCTCCTGCAGGGGCTCTGAATGGGGAGCAGGGGGCTCCCTCTCTTCCCACCCTCCCTCTGCCCCACACCTCCCTCCCTGCCCTTGGCCCCCTCCCTCCTCTGCTCCTGCCCTGGGGGCTCCTTCCTCCCTGCCCCACACCTCCCTCCCCCCTGAAATCCCCCCCATGCATCTTGCACCCACCGGCTCCTTTGCAGGGGGAAGAAGAAGAGGCTGCTGCACAGGAGATGCAGGCAGGTGGAATCCCAGGCTCCTTTGCACTGGGGGGGGCAGGAAGTGAGAGGGCCTCATCCAGCCTTGGCTCTTCATGGCCGCTCTAGGACCCAGCCCCCTCTCGCTCCCTTTAACCCTTAGATGGACTCAACACAGGGAAGCACAAGAGAGCTGCAGAGGCGCCTCCTGGCAGAGACACATGGACGGAGGGGGGGGGCTTTTCTCTCCCTCCAGCATCACCGCTCTTGGGGGCTTTGTGCGGGGTCCAGATCTGCTCTTTCCAGCCTGCCACGTGCACCAGAGATTATGGGATGTCGGCAGCATTGCACGCCCACTGCCCTCCCCCTATGGGGCAGCCCCTCTCCCCACCCCCTTGGTATGAGCCCCTTCCCCAAATCTCCTTCCTTCTGCCCCCCCCTCCATCAGCCACTCCTGCCCATACCATCCATCACTTCAGGGGTCCACTCCCTCCTGCCCCCCCTAAAAGGCAATATTCCCCCTGTCAAAGCCAGCAGAATTTATTTATATTAGGCTGACCAACTGAAAAGGAGGACAGGGCTCCTGTAACTTTGCCCCCCTCCACAAGGATGCGCTTTTGCGCCCGGTTCCGCGATTATGCGCATTATCGCGGAGGCGCTTTTACTCCTAATCCCTCTGCACCGGAGGCGGCGAGAGGCGGCGAAGCACATTAATTCATGTACAAAAAGCGCTTTACAAGCAGTTAATGCGCGTAATCGCTTGTTCACACCACGAAAATGCGCTTTAACGGCCGGAGCAAAATAAAAGTCGCTATTTAACGCGCATTCGAAAATGCGCATTATCGGGGAGATAACGCGCCTGTACGCCCGTTTTGCGCTCCGTGCTTGTGGAGGTAAATTTTTTAATGAGCCTTCAAGGCTCATTAAACGTCTCGTGTGGAGGAGGCCTTGAACAGTTGTAGAGAAAAGGGAATTTCAGCCAGTGTCATTTGTATGCAATTAGTTCCTGGTGATATTCCCTCTTCATCACAACAGTTAAAGTTGCAGGCACTATACTAGAGTGACCATATACAAAAGAAGGCAGGGCCCCTGCAACGTTAACTGTTGTGATGAAGAAAAGGGAATTTAAAAAAGCAATGTAAACAGAACTCTGCGCAAATGCTAAAAAAACCCTTATGCAATTACCTTTTTTACTCAAACCAAATCGGCATGCTTTCTTGAACTGTGGATTCACAAAGGACCCTATGCTGTCTAACATCTATATGAAGCCGTTGGAAGAGATCAATAGATTTTAGAGTGTCGTCTATATGCAGTGACGCTCAGCACTATTTCTTTGCAATATCGGAGTCAGGAGAGGTTGTTCACATTCTGAACCAGTGCCTGGATACAGTTATGGGCTGGATGAAAGCAAATAAACCAAGGCCGAATCTTGATAAGAGAGAGACCCCATTGGTGGCTCGCTCTCAGGTCCATGAATTGGTTTACCTGTCTGGAGCTGCCCAGCTTCTGAAAGAACAGGTCCAATATTTGTGGGTATTCCTGGGTCCATCTTTTGTCACTGGAGGACCAGGTGACCTCAATGGCTTGGAGCACCCATTGCCAACTTCGGCTCGTGTGCCAACTACACCCTGTTGTGAAAGGCACCGGCTTTTGGTTTCGTTGAAAGAAAGAATACTTAACGGTGAACTAAACAACGCCTTTAATTCAGGCTAAACAAAGCTGTGCAATTCAGAACAGACTTAAATGAAGCAAGATAAACGAAACGTTGAAATTAACAATAACTAACGAACTAGCTTCTTTGTCCAGTCTCCGTCTCTGAGGTCTGCTTGCGCTTTACTCGTAATCTCTCTGACCGGCGTGGTCTGTCTCTCGTCTCTGTTCCCCTCCTCAGACGCCTACGTTCCTTAGCGTCTTTTAAAGTGTTCTCACCCTCTTCCTCAGAGGATATGGGCGTGGTTACACCTGCTGGAGAGTCAGTGAGATCAGTACTCATTTCAGAGCGTTGATTTTCATCAGCTGGAAGAGAGTGACTGTGAAGTGCTTCCTCTTCAGTAACAGGATCCGGATCAAACTCAAGATCCCTGTCTGCTTGTGCTAACCCTTCTGACAGCTGCTTCTCCTGCTCAGAAACATGAGGGTTACACACAACACACCCTTTCCTGAACAGGGATAGCCTAGGCACCATGGTTCATGCACCCATAACCTTTCAACTAGATTGCTGTAATACTCTACATGGGGCTGCTCTTGTGCCTAGTGTAGAATGCAGCAGCTGGGATACTCCGTGGGGTGCCCGACTATGTACACATTACACACTTGCATTCGAAGAACGGCCCTGACGGCCCAGTAGCTACCAAGCCACATTCCAGATTTTGTTACTGATGTAGTAACTGCTCAGGACCAGAATACCGACCAGACTATCTTGCCCTACATATACCCAGTCTACCTTGGGAATGTCACTACATAACGCCACAGAAGCAGAGCTTCTCAATAGTAGCACCCACCCACGTGTGGTTCAGGAGGCAGAGTATGTGGTGACTTCTAAATGCCTTCTGAAAGCATACTTGCTTACACAAACTTACCCTGGCTAGTAACGGATTATAATCTTACACTTTTTTTGGTGGCAAGTTGCGTTTGTTACATAAGAGCAGAACAGCCGTGCTGGATCAGACCAAGATCTATCTAGGCCAGCGTTCTGTTCACACAGCTGCCCACAGGAAACCCACAAGTAGGACAGGAATGCAACAGCACCCTCCTGCCCATGCTTCTCAGCAACTGGTGAACACAGGCATATTGCTTGATACTGGAGGCAGCACATAGCCATCAGGACTAGTAACCATTGATAGTCTTCTCTGCCAGGAATTTATCCAACCCCTTTTTAAAGCCATCCAAATTGGTGGCCATCACTACCTCTTGTGGCAGAGAACTTTATAGTTGAAGTATGCACTGTGTGAAGAATTCTCCCTTTCATCTCTCCTGAATCATCCACCAATCAGCTAGGTAGTGTTTTTGTGAACCGCCCAGAGAGCTTCGGCTATGGGGCGGTATAAAAATGCAATAAATAAATAATAAATAAATAAAATAATACCATTGCAAATTAGACACACTTTGGATTTTTAAAGAATTTGGGATGCAGATAATAAAAATAGGAGTCATTTCTTTTTCTTATAAAATTTTAATCCCAGAAAGGGCTTTGTAGAAGTTGGAGCCCAAATGGGCGAGGCACTGTGATATGTGGTTCCACAAGTACAAAATCAAACCCTGAATTGGCATATACTCTTTAGTTAGAGGCAGCAAATACATTAACTGACACTGGGAATTCCCTAGGGTGGATTCTGGTTCTCGCTGCCCCCCCTCTCTTGGCTAGCACTGTGCCCCAGCATCCACTTACGGGAGTATGTCTTAGGAGGACAGGCAGTGCCAGAAAGCTAGTGTTCAAACAGGCAGGAATTTTAAGACTGCTCAACTCCCCAGGGTCTTGGCCTAGTGTAGGTGCACGGATCCACAGATGCACTCACCAGATTGCCCCTGGAGAATGGATGTTTTATCCTGGGGAGCGCAGCATCAGGGAGAGCCATATTTTGGGTATGTGGAAAGGGCTCTTCTTGATGCCACACTGAGCCTTGGAAAACTGCTCAGGAAGCAGGCTTCTCATTGTTTTCCAAGTCTCTCGGAAGCTCTGTGCAACAAGGATGAGACCTCACTCTCCTTTCCACCTTGGACCTGAGGAAGAGGGCAGGGTATTCTCACCCCTGATCACTATGGCTTTTGAACACAGTGTGACACCAAGCCAGGCTCTCCCACACCAGGGTGGGCAGACTTGTGGTGAGCATACAAGGTGGCCAAAGGCTGTGGACCCCCTATGTAGGGGACGTAACTGTTAAGCCCTCCTGAAGACCAGTAGGGGTTTCCACCTCATTTAGCCATTGTCAGAGGTCACTGCCCGTGGAGCTCCTGTGGAGTTGTGGGGCTTGTCCTCCTGCAACTGGCAGACAGCTCTGCAACACCATGGTCAAGAGAAGGGCTGCCATTTCCACCCAGACTTGGAAAGCTCTGAGAATCCTTAGAAGTACAGAACCTGAACCCTTTCTAGGGCCAATTCACAGACCTGAAAGCCCCCCCCCCCCACCACTTCAAAGCTTAACTTCCCATTAAAAAAAGAGAATGCTTTGGCCTGATTATTTTGTATGACCCAAGGGCTCCAGGCCACGAACACCTATTGTTCCTCAACCTGTAAAGCTCAAAACACAAAAAAACACAAAACCTACAAAAAAACACAACAGAAAAACCCCAGTTGGGTGGTAGTGGAAGACACTATCAAAAGATGAAAAGGTACACATTTATCTAGCTTCAAAACACACCAAAAAAAATCTGCAGCGTCAAGCCTCTTCTGCACTAACTCAAACTGCCCTTCCAAAATACCACTTGGCTGGACTGTGATGAAAGGGATGGAGGGGACAATTTGGAACATCCACAAGCACTGGCCGAATTCAGCTCCAAACTCTCCCAGGATGAGGAGCTGGCAAAATTGAAGGATGTCTGAAAAGGGGCAGAATGGCAAAACAGAAACTGAGGATTCTTCAATTAAGCCAGCACTTTCACTAATCTTCTAGAATATTCCTTTGATTGCATCCAGCCCAAGCTATAGATTACGAACAATTGAGGTTGTTATTGGTACAGAACAGGCTTGGAGCCAGGGCCTCCTATTTATTTATTTTTTAAAAGTTCAATGAAATAAAATCTTGCACTTATGGATTGATATTTCCCTTGTGTGCGCACTTTTTGATAGGGTTAGGCTCTCTTTGTTTCTCTCTCTCTGTTTTCACTTCCCCAAACCTATAAAGTTGAACAAGAGGTGGCTGGGGGGGGGGGGGGGGGGGGGGAGAGAGCGCACAAACCAGGTCAAGAGACTGGAAACTGGGTTCAAACTTGGAATGGCTGGACAGGAATGGAAATTTGATGTTACAGTATCCATGTCACTCTGGCTGGATGGAGAAAACATTTCTATACCCAAAAGTATGGCAGCAGGTAGATGCTGTTAGCATTAATACAGGAGGAAGCAGTAAAGGCTTCCAAAGGAACGTCACACTAAATAAATAAGAATCTGGCACCTGCAGAGTACAATAAAATGGTACAATAAAATGTTCATCTAGCCCTGCTACTTCAAGGAGGTCCAGAGGTGCTCCAATACCACTCAGGTAATCAGCAGGAATAAGATAGGCTGATCATATGAAAAGGAGGTCAGGGCTCATGTAACTTTAACAGTTGTAGAGAAAAGGGAATTTCAGCCAGTGTCATTTGTATGCAATTAGTTCTTGGTGAAATTCCCTCTTCATCACAACAGTTAAAGGTGCAGGCACTATACTAGAGTGACCATATACAAAAGAAGGCAGGGCCCCTGCACCTTTAACTGTTGTGATGAAGAGGGAATTTCACCAGGAACTAATTGCATACAAATGACACTGGCTGAAATTCCCTTTTCTCTACAACTGTTAAAGTGACAGGAGCCCTGTCCTCCTTTTCATAGGGTCAACCTAAATAAGAGACAGTGGTTACATCAGCCTGTGGTCACGGAAGAAGCCACGCTGCAATTGTCCTCTCTGCAATAGGGGCACCCCCAACGTTGTCCGGAGGCCACCATAGTCACAGGCTGGAGCCGGCTTTAGGGACTGTGGGCTCCTGCACCTTGCGGCCGCTCGGCTCCAAAAAGGCCAGAAGCCAGGGGTGGGCCAGGATCTGCTCCAACGAAGGTCGCTTCTCCGGAGCTAGTGAGAGGCACCACTCAGTCAAGTGACGACAGTCTGACAAGGAAAGAAATCACCATTAATGTTGAACCGCCCATCAGCGCTGCTTGGTTAAAAACCCAAGCAAACGAAACAAACCATAACGATTCCCATTTTAGTGATGGGGAACTGAAGCTGGAGGACAATGCCTTTCCCAAGATGACTCAGAATCACATCACAGAAGTGCCTTAATGCTCAATTCAATTTTAAAACATGCAAAATAAATCATTCACACAGAGCACAGTTAACCAACTTAAGAGGTAGGCCAGCCTACCCCAAGGGCAACGACCTCTCACATGTAGCTACCAATTTTCCATGAGCCCCAATCATTGTGATGTTCTAGAGCTAACTGGCAAATTAAAAATGAGTAAAGCATTGGCTCCAGATAGCATTCACAGAAAATCCTTAAGGAATTCAACTGGGAATTGCCTATCTCCTAGCAACAATATGCAACATGAAATGTAAAGACAATATGGCCTGGAAGATATTTAACAGGACACAGATTTTTAAAAATAAAGCCAGGAAGTTACAGGTCCAACAGCCTAACATCTGTCCCAGGTAAGTTGACAGGAACTTGCTGTCAACTTACTACTGGCTGCTAGCTTAAGAACAGAGGAAGCTGCTTTATAACAGAGACGAACCAGTGGTCAATCTACACTGGCCAACCCCCTCCCACCCACTACCTAAAGCAGATTCCGGAGACCCAGAGAGTTTTAAGGTTGGTGTAGTGGAAGCCACCAAAGGGGGGGGGATTTCCACCTGGTGGCAGCAGGGAAGGACATAGGAAGGGAATGGCAAAAAGGAGGGGGTCACACTACTTTGCCTGTTTTCCCTTCCACTCATTGAACAGAGCATCATAACCGGGGGCCTGTTCTGACCAGAAACTAAGCCATGGCTAGGCCACTAACCCTTTTGCAGCAAGTGGTTACTGAACGCGTTTAAACTGTGGTTCTGTAGCCACCACAGTTAGGAAGGATTCACACGACACGCTAATCCATAATGTTTCGCTCAAAATGCTTAACCATCATGGTTTAGTGTGTTGTCCAAACAGGGCCAGTGTGTACGTACTAGTAAGTCATGCTGTGGAGACTGATGCTGATCACAGCAATACCAGCCTTCCCCAACCTGGTACCCTCCAATACCCAATGATGACACAGTTGCGGACCAACAAATCTGCAGAAATCCAGGTTAGGGGAAACCTTGCCCAAATGTTCTCCCTGCTATTATGTCACTGGAAAATGCCAGGTAGAAAAGGAGCTTGGAGAAGGGCTTGAGAACATGCCAGGTCCTGTGAGTAGAGTCTGACTTGACTCAGGATAGTTGACAACAGTGTTTGCCACATGTTCAACAGCCTAAGGTCGGCTGTGGCCAACCGCCACATACATACCTGAGGATACCTGGCAGTGATAGCGGAGCTTGCCAAGGAGGATCTCCTCATCACGCTCAAAGGGGGTGTTCCCACACACCATATCGTAGAGCAGCACTCCCAATGACCACACCGTGGCAGGCAAGCCATGGTACCGTTGGTACTTTATCCATTCAGGAGGGCTGTATATCCGTGTGCCTGTAGGGACGGAAAGGAACGGGTGAGGCCATGCCCAAAGAGACTCCATTGGAATGAAAATGCTACAGCCAACGCATTCACACACACACACACACACACACACACACACACACAGCGTGTGAGGCAAAGGGTGGCCCAGCCCAAATTGCAGAAACTAGATACAACATTCACATTCAGACAGGTAAGAGAGACAAAAGAGTTGACCCTAAGAATATTGCACCTCCAGTTTCCCCATCTGTAAAACTGGATTCTATCTGCAGGCTTACTGAGGTAATAAATAAAATTAAAATGATTAAGGCTCCTCCATGCAAAAGAAAAACATGCCCTGTAAAGCAATTGTCTTGATGAAGCAGAATTCATCACGTGAGCCTTCTTCACCTGCAGTCTAAGGGTTGTATCCAATGTTAGTCCTACACAGAGTAGACTCATTGCAATTAATGGAACTTAAGTTAGACTGGCACTGGATACAACCCTAAAGTAGTGCAGACCAGACTTGGGTTTATTACCTCAGTGACAACTAGGCCATTGGCTTACGATACATCCATGAGAGCATGCTCCAATAAATCTACTGATTTGGTGTATAAATAGATCAACTAACAGTTACCAATGTCTAACGGGAATTTCGCCTCCACATGAACACTGATGAGACTGGTCAGCAATGAAGCTGTCCTCATAAGACTTATATAGCAATTTGATTTCCTTTAGAAAACAAATGACAGTTCTCAACTGAAAAAAAAACATGTCAGCATTGGAAAAAAAAGAGAGCAGACTTCTTACGCTTTCAATCTATTTTCAAAAGGAGAGATTTAATAAACAGCATAAAGAAAGGCTTCTAATGAGCTTCCGGTTGTGTAAGATGCAAATGGTGAGACACAAAAGAGGGCGCCACACAAATCCCTCTATACGTTCAATTACATGTGGAAGGTTTCTCAGGACCATACAGGGTAACCCCGCAGTTCACCTCATCCTGCTCCTGACGTTCAGGAGAAAGCTCTCTGTGCGTACTCCTCCAGTCAGGGAGGGAGTCTGATTCGACACGGCCCCTCTTCAAATCCAGGAGCATTCCAGGTGTAATAGGAACATACAAGGAGCTGTTACTCATGAATGTCTAATGGAAGTTCACCAGGGGAGGCAATGCATAGTTCCGGTGGTGGGCAGGGCTGGCCCACACTGCCCTGAAAACCCTTCAGCACATTCACTGAAGACGCAGAGGGGTTTCTGCAAACTTCCCTATCGCCACTCATTTTATACCGACTGAGGTACAGCTGGGTTTTGCTTTCCTGGCAAGCCAGGGAAAGGCCTAGATGGAAGTGAACCCACGGGGGCAACAGCAGCTTCCTGGACTTCCATAGGGAGCCTGCCTTGCAATTTGGCATCAGAATCATTTCGCTGGTTAGAAAGGTTACACCAAACTACTTTCCCATGGTTGGCATAACTGTGATGGTTCTCTCTCATTGGAGAGATTTGGAGACCTGGTTTGCTCAGAGGGGCTGTAGCTCAGCGGCAGAGCAGCCGCTTTGTATGCAGAAGGTCCCCAGTTCAATCCCTGGCTTCTCCAGGTAAGGCTACAAAAACTCCTGCCGGAAAAAACCTGAAGAGCCATTGCTGCCAGTCATTTCTCAACAATACTAAGCTAGATGGACCCACAGTATGACTCAACATAAGAGTTAGAGGTTGCAGCTATGTTTTCTTCCCATGTGCTCCTCACCGCCATTAGGAAACTGCCTTATCCCAAGCCAGACCCTTGGTCCCGCTAGCTCTGGGTTGTCTGCACTGCGCGACGGCAGCAGCTCTCCTGGGCTTCAGACCAGGGCCTTTCCTGGGGTGGTACCTGGTAAGGCTTCCTTCCCTCCCTCCTTCTCCATCACACGTAGTGTACTCACCAACAAAATCTGTGTATGGAGAATCCCGAAGCCATACGCCAGAGCCAAAGTCTATGAGCTTAAGGTCACCCTGCAGGAGATCTACCAGGATGTTCTCGCCCTTTACGTCCCGGTGCAATACACCGCACAGGTGGCAATGGCGCACCGCCTCCACCACCTGCCGGAAATAACTGGCAGCCAAATTTTCAGGGAGCGGGCCCTGGTCTGTGATGACATCAAACAGGTCCTGAGACCCAAGGGGACGCTCCATCACAATGGAGTAAGAGTCAGGCTGCTCAAACCAATCCAGGAGGCGGACGACACCTCGGCAACCTGGAGAAGACACCTTTTTCAGTAGAACGACTTCCAGTGGAACGAGGCTACCATTCTAGAGAAGGAACAGAGATAGGCAGGATGATTGGCATTTGGTACTGTCTGCAGCCCAAGCAAAAGAGGGATTAGCACAATAGAATGACTGCAAGAATCATCATCACAGAAGGACCAGAACTCACCATGTACTGGAACTGCAAGACTCGCTCCTTGGCAACATATTTAATGGCCACCTGGAAGAAGAAAAAGAAGAAGAAGCCATAAGAACATAAGAAGAGCCATGTAGGATTAGACCAAGGGTCCATCTAATCCAGCACTCTGTTCACACAGTGGCTGCATTCGGACAACACATTAGTCAACGGTGGGTTGAGTAGCCAACTCACATTTGGTTATTTTGTGGGTACTCCCCACACAACATATTCCTACACAACTGTGGGTGGTTGGGGCTGGCGTTGAGTAGACTAATAGTCAACCCAGCATTTGACTGACACAGCCCCCGCCCCTCTCCCCACCCTCCCTCCTCCCTCAGTCCTCCCAGTTCTATCCCAGCAGCCTCTGCAAGTTGCACCAGTTGTAGCAGAGTGGCAGCCGCCGCTTTGGTCTCTCTTGCCACCTGCCTCTAAGGGCTTGTGTTTTAACCCACTCACCACACGCCATTAACCCACTCACCCTCCACACAACACTTTAAACAACTGGCTTCGAGCTAAACAACTTGCAAGCCAGTTGTTTCTCTCAGTTGCTTATTTGGGCAGAATCGCATACCGTCAGTAGTTTGTGAGCGGCGTGTTACCCTCCACACAACACAATACGCATCACAACTGACGATAGTCCCCCCCCCCCCCCAGTTGCTTAATGTGTTGTCCGAATGCAGCCAGTGGCTAACCAGCTGCCGACCAGAAACCCACAAGCAGGAGACAGGTGCAACAGCACCTTTTTATCCATACAGGGTGGATAAAAAGCAATTATTATTTTTTAAAAAAATAAAAAAATCAAAATTTAAATTGGATTTGTTTTATTTAAATTGATTTTTTTAATAAAATGCTTTTTGAGGAAAAATCTATCTAAAAATAGTTTTCTGTTTAAGATACATTGTAGTCCAAAGGTTATTCATCATGAAATAAGGATTAGTTTTTAATTATGTAGCATGAGGCTGTATATTCATGCAATGTTTAATTTTTTTTTGGTAAATGAATTCCATTAATCCATTCGCAATGTCATTCATGCTCTTCCAGAGGTTTCTGTAAGATTATTGGGCAATTTTTCTATCTAGAAGATATTATCACAGCTGCTTGGTTTTACAGTTCCCAAAACTGTGAATTTGTGTCTGCAGAGATCACAATCCCATTGTTTCTTTGCAAATCTATGTATACAGAATCAACCCCTTACCTCTTAAGTGCTAAATTTCAAAAAATTCAGTGCATAGATTGTTGGGAGTGGAACAGATCGGCACAAGAAGCGAAGTGAGAGAGGAGGGAGGGGCAAGCAGTGAAACCTTTTGAGCAGAATTCTCCACAAGTCTCTGGATCTTTGTTTGTATAACCTGAGGTTTATCATATTATTATTCTTTCCCTGGAGAAGAAACCTATAATGGCAGCAGGCCGTAAAAGAGACCCAGTTTGGGAATATTTTAATGAAGTTTCTCTCCCTATGGGTAAGGCAGGCGTGCAAAATTCAAACACTGCAACTAAGACGTACAAGGCCTGGTGGCCAAAATGAAACAACATCATGACCGAGGAAGAGTGCACTTTTTTGGGAGGGGGGGAAGTCACATGATTAAATCGAGCCTTTCTGAGTAGTGATTTAAATCATGATTTAAATCAGGGTTTAAATGAAATTGGTTTAAATGAAATTGATTTCAATCAAATCCACCCTGCACCTATGTTCCCCAGCAACTGGTGCATATAGGCTTACTGTCTCTGAGGGCAGGGCTCCTGCAGCTTTAACTGTTGCGATGAAGAGGGAATTTCACCAGGTGCTGCAGGCATACAAATGACACCTGCTGAAATTCCCTTTTCTATACAAATGCTGAAGATACAGGAGCCCTGTCCTCCTTTCCATATGGTCACTCTAAACTACAATATGCTGGCATTTGGGGCTCCACCCTTTTTGACCCCCCCCCCCCCCCACTTTGCCTTCAGCCGCACAGCCGGACTGCAGCCTCCAAAAGCTTCTCTGAAACGGAATTCAGGCCACAGGCTGAAAAAAGGTCCTGCACCGCTGGGATAGAGGCCACCCTAAAGAACACTCTTTAATAAAGTCAAAGTCAACTTGAAGAAGACACATAACTAACTAACAAACTGGGAGAGATGGTGGGGTCAAGGGAAGGGAATCTGGGATTCCAAAGACAATGGGCACCCAATTTTTCCTCGTTTCTTTTTTAAAAAAAAAAGAGGAGTGGTGGGAAAAACATGGGTGGGGTGCAAGTAGAATTTGGACCTCACCCCTAAAATTCTGAAAACAAGGCAGGGCAATAATGGAAGCCTCTTTTGGGAGAACCCTAAACAACTGCTGTGGACTTTCTGTCAAAGGAGTCACACATCCCCCTCTGCCTCGCACACATCCTGTTCATTTGTTCCATAAATTCACCCCAGCAAGCATAGCATCCGGCAAGCATGACCAGGGGTGAATCAGCCACAGGGATAGCCCCATCCCACCATCTTCCCTAGAAGACACCCCATGCTCTCTTAAGCTTGCAAGCTCTCTCTCTCTCTCTCTCTCTCAGCATTCCCCAATCTGGTGTCCTCCAGTTGTTTTGGACTGCAACTCCCATCACTCCAATACAACTGGAGGACACCAGGTTGGCGAAGGCTGAAATTCCAAATTCCGTTTCTTCTTATGCTTCTAATATATCTATAAGTCGCCGCTCGCTCACCGGTTGGGAATCGCTGAGCCGCATCCCAGCGTAGACTGTGCCGAAGCCGCCGCTGCCGATCAATGATCCGAGGCGGTAGCGTGCCTCCAAGGTGGCATTTCCTGCAAGGGAGAGATGACGCGGAGGGTCAGGAGTCGTGCGGCTCTGGCATGCTTCCAAAATCCTTCTCCTCCATCCGGGACTCCCATTCACGAAGGGTCAAATGCAGCTTAAGTTCTACTCACAGGTGACCCATTAAAATGAATGGGCCTTGTTAGTCATGGGTAGGCTGACCAGATAAAATCCAGCTCAGGGCTCATGTAACTTTAACAGTTGTAGAGAAAAGGGAATTTCAGCCAGTGTCACTTGTATGCAATTAGTTCCTGGTGAAATTCCCTCTTCTTCATCACAACAGTTAAAGTTGCAGGAGCCCTGCCTTCTTTTGTATATGGTCACTCTAGTACAGTGCCTGCACCTTTAACTGTTGTGATGAAGAGGGAATTTCACCAGGAACTCATTGCATACAAATGACCCTGGCTGAAATTCCCTTTTCTCTACAACTGTTAAAGTGACACGAGCCCTGACCTGGATTTTCTCTGGTCAGCCTATCTTTACCTGTTGCTTCTTTTTAGTTGCCCAGGTCTAGGTTGACCCTATGAAAAGGAGGACAGGGCTCATGTCACTTTAACAGTTGTAGAGAAAAGGGAATTTCAGCCGGTGTCATTTGCATGCAATGAGTTCTTGGTGATATTCCCTCTTCTTCATCACAACAGTTAAAGGTGCATGCATTATACTAGAGTGACCATATACAAAAGAAGGCAGGGCCCCTGCACCTTTAACTGTTGTGATGCAGAAGAGGGGATTTCACCAGGAATTCATTGCATACAAATGACCCTGGCTGAAATTCCCTTTTCTCCACAACTGTTAAAGTGACACGAGCCCTGAACTGGATTTTCTCTGGTCAGCCTAGTCATGGGTCACTTAAGGGCCCGCCATTTCCATGGGTCTACTCTAAGTGGGGCGTAGGTGGGATTGCAGCCCTTCACAGGCCCCATCCATGCTGTGCGGGCGCATCGCGTACCCATGTAGCGAGGCTCCTCTCCGGCGGCATCAGGGGCAGGCGGCCCTTCAGGAGCTGGGTAGCAACCTGGACCCGGAGCCAACAGCATGGCCAGGTGGGCGGCGAGCGAGCGGTTCCAAACCCTCCTCCGCCTCCACCACGTGCGCCTTGGAACGCCCGCGCCGTGACTCAGCATTCCAACCCCACGCCGCCCCTGGCCAATGGGAAGGCGAGCCCCAAGAAGCGGGGGAAAGCTCAGCCAATCCGAAAGGAAGCCAGGAGTTCGCTCGCTCGCTCGCCGGCAGGGCGGCGCTAAAGCGCCCGGGGATGAAACAGTCGGGGAGGCTGGTTGAGCCACGTGCGATCCAGCGGCAAGCGGAGCTGGCGCTTTGCGAGAAAGGGGCGACCTGCGCTCCAAGCGCACGGGGTCCCAAGTAGGGGGATCCCAAGAGGATCAGGACTGGGGTGGGGGTGGTTGCCTTCCTTGTTAGAGGGGAGGGGACTCTTTCCCGAAAGGAAACTGAGGGAAAGAAACAGAGCGCCCTCCCCCCAGCAGCATCACTGGCTACATTACAACACCCCCCCCCCCATGTTTGCACTTGGGGGCAAAGCAAATGCTTTGGATTGTGTACATTTTAATACTAAAGTAGTCCTTTCTGGCAGGTGCTTGACTGCCTTGGAGGCCATAAAGTAGGCTGACCATATGAAAAGGAGGACAGGGCTCCTGTATCTTTAACAGTTTCATAGAAAAGGGAATTTCAGCAGGGGTCATTTGTATTTATGCAGAACCTGGTGAAATTTCCTCATCGTCACAAAATTAAAGCTGCAGAAGCCTTGCCCTCTTTTGTATCTGGTCACTCTAGAATAGCTCCTGCAGCTTTAACTGTTGTGATGAAGAGGGAATTTCACCAGGTTCTGTATGCATACAAATGATACCTGCTGAAATTCCCTGTCTTTTGCAACTGTTAAAGATACAGGAGCCCTGTCCTCCTTTTCATATGGTCAGCCTACATAAACTGAAATTAAGGTATAGGCCAAAACTGGCTCTCTCTCTCTCTCTCTCTCTCTCTCTCTAAGCCTGAGACATTTGTAACTATTTGGATAGTAATCAAGGTGAACCTATGAGGAACAAAGCCCTGTTATGCCCTCCCCCTATGGGAAGAGACCCACCACCACCTCCCACTCCAGCCCTGGAAGGACTTGTGCAAACCTTCACAAGGGATGAGGGGTGGGGTGGGAGGCTGGTCCTTGGTTCTCTCCCCTTCTGGCAACTTCAGGGTCTTCTCCCTCTGTTGACCCCCCTCCCAAGTCCTTGGGCCATCCAGGCCTCCCCCCAATCACAGGAGAAGGTTGTTTTGGGTTTCCCTTCAATTGCTTTGCTCTTTTTCTCAATTCAGCTTCAGCCTCCAACTTGGGGCTCATTATCGGGGGCGTTGTGGGGGCCGCCGCTGTCCTGCTGGTGGCTGTGATCATTGGGATCTATTTCTACAGTAAGTATAAATGTTCCAGCGGAGTTTAACTCTTCTTTGTGAGGAGAGGGGGGAGGTTCAATATAACCCATGTCTTTGGCTGCCTCTACACAAGACGTTTAAAGCTCTTTGAAGTCTCATTAAAAATTTTACCTCTACAAGAGCGGAGCATAAATCGGGAGTTGAGGCGCGTTATCTATTCGATTATGCGCATTATCAAATGCGCGTTAAATAGCGAGTTTTATTTTCCTCCGGCCGTTAAAGCGCATTTTGCCTATGTGAACAAGCGATTCTCTGCATGAACTACTTGTAAAGCGCATTTCAAACAACTGGTAAGGCTACCAGTTGTGCGCTCAATTACAAGCATTTACGATAAAGCGCTTCTGCGATTATGCACATAATCAGCTAACCAGGCGTCAAACGGAACCCATCTAGAGGGGGTCTTTGAGGCAGGGCTGGGCTTCTCTGTCCTACCGGGGGGGGGGGATCCGCCCCCCCTTCAGTCAGCCCTCATGTTGTGCTTATGAAGAGTTGGCCTTGAGATCCAATCGTATCTCAACTCAGTTTGACATTTCAAGGGTTCTCCCTCCACACCATAGGTGGTGAGAAGTACTTGGTAGTTATGTGGAAAGCCGTTGTATGAATGACGATTTGCTGAAGAGCTTGCGGGACACCCTTCCTTAGGGGCTGTGAAGAAGGGGTGGGAGAAACGTCTGCTGGGAGCCCTTCCTCATTGCAGGGGGTGAGACTGGATGATCTCTGGGCTCACTTTGAGCTCTGACTCTTTCTGATTCTGTCTCGGCAGAGAAACGTCAAGATGGCTGCAAAGCAGCATCAAGTAAGTGATACCTTTCTTTTGCATGTTTAGTCCAACATGGGGCAGGATACAGGGGAATTCGTTGAGGCAAGTGTGTTTCTCTAAGCCTTGGGCTGCCCCTGGAGCTGCAGAGGAGGAGCTCCTGCCAGCAACAGAGTTCTCTTTCCCCAACCAGGCTTGCTCCTCCTGCATGTAGATCCTGAGAACAGACACTTGTCCCAAGAAATAAACTGCAGAGAGTGAGCCGGGCTGAGGAAGAAGCTCTAATTTTGCTTGCTTGCTTAATAAATTTGTATGCCCTTGCTTCCCTGTAAATATTTAAATAGCTCCGTGGGGGCAGGCGCCAGCACACTTGCTCACTCCCGCTTGTTCACAACAACCCAGGGTTTAAAGAATCCATGGGTTGTTGTGACGTGCGAACCAGCTCATGTTCCCAGAGTCTGGGGAAGGGAGCTGCTTGATGTTGTTGCAAACCTTTCATTGTTCCATATATTTATTTATTTGTTTTATTTATTTATTAAAACATATCCCGCCCTATATCACAAGGATCTCAGGGCAGCATACAGATAAAATCATACATATAAAATAGAACAATAAATATACAATTCTAAAACAAATTAAAGCATTAATATAGCTCAAAAGAGCGAACTGGTCAAGGGAATGGGCGGAATTTTAGATGTCTCTGTATGGTTTTCCCTTCACCCCGATCTCTTCAGCTCTGAGCCTCCTCCCAGCCTCCTCTGCCCATTCTTCTTTTCGCCCCCCAGTCACATCGAAGGACAGGAGGGTTGAATGGCCTGGGAGGAAGCAGGTAGACTCTTTCATGCAGCATCTGGTGAAATTCCTCTTCATCGCAACAGTTAAACTTGCAGGAGCCCTGCGCTCTTTTGTACCTGATCATGCTAACAAGGCTCCTGCAGCTTTAACTGTTATGATGAAGAGGGAATTTCACCAGGTTCTGCATGCCTAGAAATGACACCTGCTGAAATCCCCTTTTCTATACTACTGTTAAAGAGACGGGAGCCCTGTCCTCCTTTCCATGTGGTCATCCTACTCCTCACAGCAGAGGGAGACCTGGCCTTGTGTTCTCTGCAAAGTGCCAGGCACACTGCTGGTGCTATATGAAGAATTAAAGAAACAATGAATGCAACAGAAACGGCAAGCAATTAAAGGCAGAAAAGCCCTGCCAAGACTCGGTAGTCTTTGACCAGACTTTATAGGACAGGCTGCTTGTTACCTGTCCTATAAATTGCAATTGCTGTAATAAAAACACGGCACAAATCTGGTCTGAAAAAAACCATGCAAGAAAAACCATTCATGGCAATGATTTTACAATAACCTCCGGATGCTCCATCAAACGTAGTGAAGAAAGATGGACAATTCCAGAGAAAAGGGCTCCTGTGGAAGAGAGTCAGGTGCACATTTGGTCTGATCCAACAGGGCTCTTCTTATGTCCTCATTGTAAACTGGTGAAATCAGAGAGAGGCACTTTGGAGCATCCAGTATCCTCAGGGCGTTGGAACTGCTTGGCAGCTGGAAGGTTGCTTTGGATGTTTCTCCCCAGACGGAACAAGGCCTGGAAACTGCAGTTCTGAGCACACATTTAAATTCTTCCACCTGTCTCTTTTTGTGGGGTGTTTCTGTGGCTAACGCAGTTGGGCATAGCTGATTGGAAAGTGTGTTTGTGGCTGAGAGTGACCCCCTTTTCCTTCCCCCTCCACCCAATGTGGCGTCAGGCGCTGACTCCTTTTCATTTCTCTCCTTTCCAGCAAAAGACCAAAGCTCCGACAGCTCCGGTAAGTGTGAGGGAATCAATCCCACCTCAAAGGGCAGGAAGAATTGTGCCTTTCCCTGCGGCACAATTGACTCTCCTGGGCACATTCTGCTTGACACCTGCCTCATATGTTTTCCCTCCATCCGGTTCAGCATTCACCAACCCCACTCATGCAATGCAAGGAGCCAGGCCTTGAGACTGCAGGACACAGCCAGGTCCCTAGCTAGCCTGTGTTGACTATAGAACAGGTGGATTCTGGGATTAGAAGCATGGAAACCCATATGTCCTAAAGCCAACGGATGTGGGGGGAAATTTCTGGTTGCACATCCTGGCTCCTCCTAGAGGTTCATGAAGCCTGGAAGGTGCATCCTCTTGAAAATGGAAACGTGCCCCCTTCCCAGAATTGTCCGCCATGTAAGGGAATTTCAGCCAGTGTCATTTGTGTGGAGAAAATAACTTTTGAGAGCGGCCTGCTCTGCAAGAGGAGTCGCTTGGCGGGAAGCGGGAACCTTGGAGCTCAAGGGAGGGGGTGAGGGTGGAGGAAAGAATGTTTGCATAGTTTCTGTTCTGGTTATCTCAAGCCGTACCAGCCAAGGTCAGGCAGGTAGCTTGCGCTAACAAACTTCAGCTTTTCAGCTGTGAGAAATTAGGGAGGGCTGGTTTCCATAGCAATGGGGCCAGCCCTGGAAAAGATAGAAAAACGATGCCTTTTGGAAGTGGCCCGGCATCTCTTCGGGGCAGAGGCTCTGCTTGACGATGATCTCCGTTCGGTTGGAATAAGCCAGGTGTTAGTGAGAATTTTTATTGTTTTATAACCTGCTCGGTTTGGGGTGGCTTGGCACTTTTAAGAGTGTGATTGATTGGGGTCCTAATGGTTTTATGGCTTTTTCTTGTTTGTGTTGCTAATACCAAACCTACCTCATTCCTCCCTAATCCTTCCCCCCTTCCTTTCCTTTCCAACCACTTACCCCTATTTTGCCATTCTGCTTGTATAATCTCTTCTGATTTGACCAAGGCCTTAACTTAGGCTGACCAGATAAAATCCAGGTCAGGGCTCATGTAACTTTAACAGTTGTAGAGAAAAGGGAATTT
The DNA here is from genome assembly GCA_029215795.1 of Anniella stebbinsi. Lineage (NCBI taxonomy): Eukaryota > Metazoa > Chordata > Lepidosauria > Squamata > Anniellidae > Anniella > Anniella stebbinsi. The sequence goes on from JARDYH010000005.1 coordinate 187,397,755, forward strand.
CAGCCAGTGTCATTTGGATGCAATTAGTTCCTGGTGAAATTCCCTCTTCATCACAACAGTTAAAGTTGCAGGGGCCCTGCCTTCTTTTGTGTATGGTCACTCTAGTATAGTGCATGCACCTTTAACTGTTGTGATGAAGAGGGAATATCACCAGGAACTCATTGTATACGAATGACACTGGCTGAAATTCCCTTTTCTCTACAGCTGTTAAAGTTACATGAGCCCTGGCCTGGATTTTATCTGGTCAGCCTACCTTAACTTAGACTAGTTTATGAATAAACTTGCTTTGGTCCCTAAATTCTGTGTGGTTATTTCCAGTGTTGGCTCAACCAGCTTTGGCTGGGGACGGGGTAGCGGGAAGGGAAGGGGAACGCCTTGCCACGGCAAGGAACAGCTCAATGTTTCTTTGATAATTTGTATGCAATTAGTTCCTAGTGAAATTCCTTCTTCATCACAACAGTTAAAGTTGTAGGGGCACTGCCTTCTTTCGTATATGGTCACTCTAGTATAGTGCCTGCACCTTTAACTGTTGTGATGAAGAGGGAATATCACCAGGAACTCATTGCATACAAATGACCCTGGCTGAAATTCCCTTTTCTCTACAACTGTTAAAGTTACATGAGCCCTGACCTGGATTTTATCTGGTCAGCCTACGCCATGTGTACCATTTAGGGAGAGGATAACAAGCTGTTCCTTCTCTCCAATGCAGGGAGCAACCCAGCCATCTAGGAGCTGCAAAGCAGGTGAGTGGCAAAGGAGGGGGTGTCCTTTGTGGAGTGGGATGGGGGCTGGTGGGATGGGAAATAGTCCAAGGCCCCAAGATGAAGAACTCAACTTGCTCTCTTTTTAGTTGATGAAACCCTTCATCTTGCTCCCCACCCCCACCCTGGCCTGCCTTGTATTGTCCATCTCAGGAACGGAGGGGAGTTTGGGATGGGGGAATAAGGTATTGTTGCTACAAAGGGAGGACCAGTGTGCATCCAAGAAAGACTCTCAACACGAGGTGACCATATGGAAAGATCCCTCCTGTATCTTTAACAGTTGCACAAAAAAGAGAATTTCAGCAGGTGTCATTTGTATGCATGAATCACCTGGTAAAATTCTCTCGTCATGACAGCAGTTAAAGCTGCAGGAGCCCTGCCCTCTTTTGTATCTGGTTCCGCTAGTATAGCTCCTGCAGGGGATTTCACCAGGTGCTGCATGACAGCTGCTGAAATCCCCTTTTCAGTACAACTGTTAAAGAGACAGGAGCCTGGTCCTCCTTTCCGTAGTGTCACCCTGCAGCATACCAGCAAAAGGAGCCCTCTGCTGCTGCCCCTCCTTTCCCTGCTCCTCCTGCTGGAGGAGATTGTGGTGTTTCCATTGCAGGCACCCAGCTGCAGGGCAGTCCATTCCCAGGAGCAGGCTAGCAGTGGCGGCTACCAGGAATCATAGAATGACCAGGGAAAGAAGGTGCCCTACAGGGAAAGGAAGCACGGGGCTGCAGGGCGCTTCCTTTCCCTGATAGCTCGCTTCCTCCTGGCGCTGGGAAAGGCAGAACCTCCTGCAGCCAAACCTAACCGCTTCCCAACCTAGGGAATGGCCATTCCAAACAGAAGGATGGAGGAGCGGCCTTGCTGGAGCAGCCAGGCTTTGACATATGCCAGTGCTTGCTTGATTTATTATTACATTTATATACCGCCCAATAGCCAAAGCTCCCTGATTTCCTTATACATATACATTTAAACAGAGCTCACAGTGCAAATGGGAGTCCTGGACTCTGCATGGAGAATGCAGCTTCCCTCATCTCCTTGCATACGCTGTGAAATCCTGGCCCTCTCCTAACACTGAAATAGGGCCTGGATTCTGCAGGATTCCCTCCAAATCATCACACTCCGTTCTGGTGACAAATGCACCTGTGTGTGTTTTTAGGAAGTCTCACTCCAGTGACGCCTTGCCAGCTCCTCCTTCTGGGGCTGCTGCCTCTGCTCTTCCACCTGGGCGAGAGATGCTGAGATTCCCCCCTTTCGCCAGCATCCATCTGGATTGGACTCCTGGGGCTTTATCGTCTGGGCTTCATCCCAAACAGAATCTCCTGTTTTTTCTCTCTGTGCAGCTTGACTCTGGGGGAGACTCTCCTTCCCATGGAAGAAGACAGAGAAAGAGGGGATCCATCCATGATCTGAATTCTATCATGTCCTTTCAGGGACTTCTTCAGTTTGTTTTTCGTTGCCGAGAGTTTGACTTGGCGTGATTTGCTTTCTGGCACAGCTACAGCCTCAAAACGCATTTGCATCTTACCTTCTTACCCTATAAAAGAGTTAATAAATGCTTGGAATTTAAAATAAATCATTTGGAGATCAAATTGATGAATTCTGCATGAAGTTGCATAGGAGAAAAAAGCGGCGCTTAAGGGATGAAAAAGGCAGACATTACTATATGTTGCTTGCAGGAATTGCACAGGGCCCCATCTTTGAAGAGGAAGTGTCCAGAGAAAACACACAGAGGTGAGGTGGGGAGGTGGAATGCCTACTTAAGATGCGGCCTTCCGGTTGTAATTTTTTTAAACGCTTCTAGACCACAGGGATATTTTTATCAAAAGTTTTAAATTGACAGATCTAAGCAATGAAGCAACTAAATATTGTAGGGATATTGAATTATCCTTGCAGTTCTGGGCTGGAATTTATTTTTTTCACTTACAGAAATATGGAACATAAAATTGGCAAAGTGTTGGTTTCCTCATGAGGCTGTTTTGCTTCCAGGAAACTTCTGTTGGATGACCTTGTTCTAATTTTTAGTGTTGAATCTAATGTTAGTCCTACTTGGTAGACTTCAGTCACATTCAATTCAATGGGTCTACTCTTAAGTAGGACTAACACTGGATTCAACCTTGTTAATTAGTTGAACTTCATTTTTGCAAGATCAAGAACGCTATCAATAGGCTTCTGAAAAAGATGTTTGCTGGTGGGATTTTTTATACACAAACAACATTACCTGATGCTGTGATTATCCAAAGGTATAATCCTATGCATGCTTAGCATAGGATTGCTCCCTAAACCTCTTTTTAGTGACAGAGAGATAAGTTGTTAACATATTTTGCATTTTGATTCATGATAATGGTTGTAAAGCGTTTTAATAACTGCTGAGGTTGCCCAAAATAAAGGGATTTATTTTCCTCCCTCTTTTGCTTTTGTTCTTGGGCGTCAGAAGCGTCCAGTTGTCTGCAGAGCTGGGTTTTACCCCTCTTGGCTGGGCGTGCAGACCACACATCTTAGGCTGCCTCCACAAGAGGCATTTAAAGCTCTTTCAAGGCGCATTTTAAAAATTTCCTCTACAAGAACAGAGCGCAAATCGGGCGTAGAGGCGCGTTTTCTCTCCAATTATGCGCATTATCGAATGCGCGTTAAATCGCGAGTTTTATTTTGCTCCGGCCGTTAAAGCGCATTTTGACTATGTGAACAAGCGATTCTCCGTATTAACTACTTGTAAAATGCATTTGAAACAACCGGTAAGGTCACCTGTTGAGTCCTCAATTACCTCCTGCATACAAGCATTTACGATAAAGGGCTTCAGAGAAGATGCACATAATCGGTAGAACAGGCGTCAAACGGAATCCATCTAGAGGGGGTCTTAGGCGGAAGACACTCAGGGACGGCACAAACTGAAAACACTTGGGTTTGGGGTTAGCAACTGGGTTAGATTTCTGGGTGCTTTATGGAATCAAGGTCATTGAATGACAAGGAGTGATTTGGGCATAAAGGGCAGGACGAGGTCACTCCAGGCCTCTGTAAACAGGGTACCGCTTTTGCTAACACAAAAAAGCGAGTGTTATAAAGGTTTTGTGTGTGTGAAGGAGGTGATTGCAATGGGAGCCCCCCTGGTAGAACGTTCGAAGAGCCAAACAGACCCAAAGGACTTGGTTTGTATTGAAAGAAGAAACAACATGGCGAAACAGGCAAAAATCCCAAGCACCCAGGAATCCGAGCTCCGCAGCCTCACAGCAACAGGTGAAACGACCTAAGGACCGAGACCCCAGGTCCACCCAGCTGAGCCCAGCCTGCAATTGGCAAAGGCTCCTCAATATCTCTCCCAGCCCTGCTTCTCTAGATCCTTGGGACTGAATATGCTGGGGAGGGGATTTGGGGTCTTTCCATGCAAAGCACCAACTTGTGGACTTGGGTCAAAACCTTTTGCAGGTGCGGACAGTCCTGAGTGCGAGTTCCCCTCACTTTAAATTAATTTATTACTACATTTATATCCCACCTTTTTTCCCTTTGCAAGGAACCCAAGGCAGCTTGCACAGTCCTCCTCCACTCCCTGCCCCATTTTAATCCTCACAACAACCCTCTGAGGTCGGTTCGGCTGGGAGTCAGTGACTTAAGAGGCATAAATTATGAGGTATAGACAGTTGTAGTGGTGAGTAAATGTAGGAGGATCAAGGATCTGGTGATCACTGGTCGTGTTGTACGTTAGGTGCATATTTAGTTGCTTCTGCACAAAGTTGGCTTTAATTCAAGCTCACTTGAATCAAAGATTTAAACCAGCAAATGAAAAAGCTTGATTTAAATCAAGTGTCCCATTGAAAGTTTTCATGTATTTTCTAAACAATGGTATGAATCTGCTCACTAAGCAGTGTTAACTTCCAAATAAATAAGAGTTTTATTTACACTGTTTCTTCCAAGAAAGCTTTTCATTTCTTTCTTTCACTGTAAATATTTTGCACACTTGTTTTTCTTCTTCCCCTAGAGAGGGAAGGGCTGCCTTATGACAAGCACCCAAGACAGTGTGAGGTTAAGAGCCCATTCTTCTTCATGGCCCCTTAGAAATACGTTCCGTTGAGGTCAATGGGGCTTATTCCAAGGGGAATACAGGAAGATGTGCACTGGACCATTTTGTCTTTTCTTTCCGGTGTTGCTCTTTTCGGCTTCACTCTCTCTTGGCCCGAAGTAGCAAATACCAATGACTTCTAGATCAAGACAAGGTTTCATCGTAAAATTTTAAAGATCTAATGTTTCGGATTTTATTAAGCATTAGTTTTTATCCACACTGCTACATTTTGTCTTTCTGTCTTAACTTTTTTTACCTTTATTGGCCCAACGCTAGCAGAACAGCATTCCTATTTAGCCTATGTCTTTGTACATGTGATTATAGGCAGAGAAACTGAAAGCCCAGAAAATTCAAGAAGCCAGATCTCGTAGCGAGGCCAGACAGAGCTATTTTCATGAGATGAAAAACTGAAATGAATGTCCATGTTTGATTGGTAAATATTTGCAGCAGCTACTTATCCCACAAACCAATCCAAATCGTTTCCTCTGTTTCCCACCCCATCCAGAGTGGGTCACTTATGTCCATTTCAGATGTTACAATCCACTATGGGTCGCAATTTATGCTTCCTAAACAGCAACACACTTAATGAAACCCCCTCACACTTTGTTCCTTCCATGTGAACCCACTGTTTAGAAACATCGTCTTCCATCAAGGGCATTATATGTTGGAGTTGGTTGGTCTCATAATAACACCCCAAGTTCAGGATCCCCCACCCAACTGTCTCATATGGCTTATGCAAGAGTAATTTATGTAAACTAGGTGCTTTAGTACCTAAAATAAATTGAATTGCTTCTGCCAGTATTGCAGTTGGCTTTGAGGGCTCAAAATTGTTTTTGGAACCAACATAGTTTCTTCCACTTCCTAGGGGGCTTTTGAATAGCACTTTGCTGATGAAAATGTGAACCTGAGCATTGCTTTCCACCCTCTGAGCCCTCAGATGGCTTCTCCCCTCCATGTGAATTCTTTCATGTGATTTCAGATGTGTTCTGCGAGCAAAACTCTTCCTGCATTCTAGGGCTTCTCGCTTGTGTGGCTATTTTGATGTGCTTTAAGATTCACAGTGTGATTAAAATGCTTTCCAAATACCGAGCATTGATAGGGCTCCTTGCCTGTGTGGATGCTCTGGTGGTTCCTAAGGTTCATGGTGCAACTGAAACCCTTTCCACATTCAAAGCACATAAAGGGCTTCTCCCCCATTGTGCGTCTCCTTTGATGCAACTTCAGGTGGCTGCTCTGACTGAAGCCTTTTCCACACTCTAAGCTTTTATAGTGAATTCTTTGATGTTGCTGAAGTTGTGGGTTCTCACTGAAAACCTTTATTTATTTAGTTACAATAACTATATATCGTTCCCCATCCAAGATTTCTGAGTGATGAACAAATAGAATACATGAGTAAAAACAGAATAAAAACATATTAAAAATAATATTTAAAAGAACAGAGTTCGGAGAAAACCCACAGCTGGTCTTTCAGGGAGAGCTGTCAGGAACGTTTTCAGAAGGTGCTGGAAGAAACAACGTTGGCACCTGCCTGACCTCCAGAGGCTGGGAGTTCCACAGGAAGGGGGCCACTACACTGAAGGCTCTTCCCCATAGGTCAAGGTGGAACCACAAGGCACATACCCTCAGATGACTTCAGTGACAGGGCAGGGTGATAGGGGAGAAGGCGCTTTCTCGGGTATCCTGGTCCCAAGGCATGTAGGGCTTTGTACAATAGTACTAGGTCCTTAAGCCTGACCCGAAAGCCAATAGGCAGCCAGTGCAGTTCCCTCAGCAAAGGAGTTGCAGGCCGGAAAGGGGCAGCTCCCAACAACAGCCGAGCTGCTGCATTCTGCACTAGCTCCAGCTTCCAGAGCCACTTTAAGGGCAGCCCCATGGAGAGCACATTGCAATAATCCAGCCTGGAGGTTCCTAATGCCTGTATCACCGTGGTCAAGATATCCCTGTCCAGGAGAGGCCGTAGCTTGTGAACTGCGGGAAGCTGGTGAAAGGCACTTCGAGCCACCGTGGCCACTTGGGCCTCTAGCGACACAGATGGGTCTAAGAGTACCCCAAAACTATGGACCTGATCTTTCACAGGGAGTGCACCGTGTCCAGAACAGGCCATGAGCCTCTCTCTCAGACTCTGGAACCACTCACCCTCTTCTCCAGCTATTCCACCCAAATGTGGTACTGGGGGACGGTCTTCTTGGTATTCACCCCTTTGATGGAACACTCTCCCTGGGGAAGACCACCTGGTGCCTACATTGTCATCTTTCCTGTCCGATACAAAACCCTTTATTTTCCCCTGCCATTTAAAAACCTTTAACCGTCAGTTGGTTAAGTTTTATGCCTCTTTAACCTGCTGTTTCTTATTCTTTTTCTTCATTGCATGGTTCTAACATTCAATACAATAAATAGCATATTTTAAAATTGTTTATAAGCAACTCTTATGAAGGACAGGATGAAAATCTATTAAATTTGAACCTAAGTGGTGTTAAACAGGAATTGTCCCATTTTGCCTAATGAATGGATCATCGCTTTAGCACCTGTATCTAACGCATCCATGGATCTCAGGTTCAGCATTAGTCAGCAACACCTCTTGTTTCAGGTCTATTGGACACCCACAATGTATCTTTAAAAAGGGGTTGTCTGAAGTTGGCTAATTGCTGGAGGTGTATCACAGCTAATGCTTCTTTGAACTGTATGTTTTGGCAATGCCCAATACCTGCAGGCCTTCCAGGATGGGGTGGGGGAGAATTTTGCACTTTCCAGCTTCTGGGATCGTCCCCCAGGATCCAAACGCCAGCGCATTGTCCCAGAAGTGAAGAGGGACGTTCTGGCGTCGCTTCCTTTTTTATTTTAAAGATTTTGCGCAAATGTACAGGCACGATCCTGCATCAAAAGTAAGGCTCTGTGACCATTTGGTGAGCCTCGCTACTCGTGGGGAGGAGGGACAACCCCGGGGAGTGAGCACCACACCGCTCACGAGCCTCGGGGTTGTCCCAGGGCCGTGGGAACAATCATGAAAAATCCAGTCCCAGTTAACTGGGATAACTGAGAGCCCATTCCTGGTTGACCCCAGGATCACCTGTGCATCATTTGGAGGCACAGGAACGATCTCGACTGACCCCGGGATAACTGGCTGGTGTAGATACGTCCTAGGTTACTATACGGCTAAACCTTGCATTGGAACTCTCTTTTAATATTTACTGATGTACATGTCTTCCTAAATGATCTACCTGCTTCTTGGAAATTAACTCACGGTAAGTGTAAGTGGATTCTCCGTGCCCTTTTGACAGCTGAAAGACTGATATTACAACACTGGAAGGATGGATTGAAGACCTAATCAACATTTGAACGGATTGTGTATAGGTGCCACCTGTAAGTCAGTAATAATTTGGAACTTTGGTCTGATTTTGTTGAAGTTTATAATTCTTAGAAAGCTGAATTATCTATCTATCTATCTATCTATCTATCTATCTATCTACCTACCTACCTACCTACCTACCTACCTACCTATCTACCTACCTATCATAAGCCCTTAGGCAATTAGCTAATGATGCCAGCCCTACCTATCAAGGCACACAACATCTGGATGGGCAGAAGACAGCTTTATATCTTCACAATATTTATAAGCAATCCATCCATCTGACATGACGATTCCTATACATCAGCCTCCCACAACCTGATGTTACCTCAGATGTGTTGGACTACAACTCCCATGGTCTCTAGCCAGCACTGTTGACCAGAAATGATGGGACTTCTGGTCCTATGGCTCTGGAGGGCACTGGGTTGGGGAAAGCTGATATTCGTTTCCTTCATAATAATAATAATAATAATAATAATAATAATAATAATAATAACGATTTATTTCTTACCCGCCTCTCCGTCAGTCAGTCCCTTCCCAACAATCCACTTCTGTTTTTCCTCACTGTTCCTTCTTTTCCCAACCATCACCTGAAATAATTCAAAGAACAACCTGATCAGCGAGGAATGAATCCTTAAGTCAGGGAATCCAGTGACTAACAGGGTCAAAAATACATTGTGGTTAGGCTGATTCTTCCAAATATTTTACAGAGCCTTTGGATGATCTGGCATCTTGAAAGACGTACATGTTCAACACCTGGCATCTCCAAATATTTATTTATATTATTTATTTGATTACTTTGTATATCGCCCAATAGACAAAGCTCTCTGGGTGGTTCACATGACGTAAATCACAAGGTACAGCATAAAATAAAAAAGCTCAAAATGCGATATAAAAGTACAATAATAATAAAACCGAGCAGAGATTTAAAACACGGATTTAAAACAGCAAAGATAAAAGACTAGGATGGTAAAAGGTTAGAATACTGAGATAATAAAAAGGCCTTAACCTAGAATAGAAAACAGTACAACATAGGTGCCGGGCAAACCTCTCTGGGGAGCTCAATCCACATCCAGGGTGCCACAGCAGAAAAGGCCCTAATTCTGGTAGCCATCTACCTCACTTCCTTTAACAGCGGCTCACAGAGAAGGACCACAGACGATGATCTTAGAGGCCAGACATCTTAGGGAGGAGGCATTCCTTCAGATAATCTCACCCCAAGTCGTTTAGGGCTTTGAATCGGGACCGGACCTGGACTGGCAGCCAATGCAGCTGGAAAAGTACTGCCCTGATGTGGTATCGTTGGCCAGTTCCTGTTAACAATCTTGCAGCCCTGTTTTGGATTAGCTGAAGTTTCTGGACCATTTTCAAAGGCAGCCCCACGTAGAACGCATTGCAATCATCCACCCGAGAGCTTGCCAGAGCATGGATCACTGTAGCTAGGCTGACTCTGTCCAGATGAGGGCGCAGCTGGCAATGGGGCAGATGGGGGCATCAGAGGCCTCTACTGGAGCTGCGCTAACAACAGGGTCAAGCTTGTAGTGCGGACAAGCAATATTGTCCTCAAAGTGAGATGCAGAAAGGTCACAGTGGGTCTTTGACTGGGCCAGGGCCCCATTGGCTGGGCAGGGTGCTAACACCCACAGACCACCAGGAAGAGCAACAGAGGTAGCAAAATAAGCGTTCTTTGCTGCCCGCACTGCCAATCAATAGGCACAATTATGCGCTTTAGAGGGTACTCAGTCATCTTCGCTTTGAGTCTTATGTCATTTGCACTCTAGCCGACGCCCAGCCTATTTCATCGACCGCAGATCCCCAGGAGAGGAGCGGACTCTATAGCAATCTCTGTTTCAATTGCTTTCCACACTCTTGAGCACTTTTATGGCTTCTCCTTCATGTGAATTCTTTGATGTTGCTTAAGGTGTCCACTGAGAGCAAAGCTTTTTCCGCACTCTAGACATTCATAGGGCTTCTCACCTGTGTGAATTCTGTGATGTTGCTTAAGACTTGTGCTCTGAGAAAAGCTCTTTCCGCACTCTAAGCATTTATAGGGCTTCTCACCTGTGTGAATTCTTTGATGTTGCTTAATATCTGTGCTCTGTGCAAAGCTCTTTCCACACTCTAGGCATTTATAGGGCTTCTCACCTGTGTGACTTCTTTGATGTTTCTTAATATCTGTGCTCTGAGCAACGCTCTTTCCGCACTCTAGGCATTGGTAGGGTTTCTCACCTGTATGAGTCCTTTGATGTCGCTTAAGGATTTCGCTCTGAGCAAAGCTCTTTCCACACTCTAAGCATTTATAGGGCCTCTCACCGGTGTGTATTCTTCGATGTTTCGTAAGACTTGTGCTCCGAGCAAAGCTCTTTCCGCAATCTAAGCATTTATAGGGCTTCTCACCTGTGTGAATTCTTTGATGGCACTTGAGGTGGTCTCTTTGAGCAAAGTTCTTTCCGCACTCTAAGCATTTATAGGGCTTCTCACCTGTGTGAATTCTTTGATGGTGCTTAAGAAGTGTGCTGTAAGCAAAGCTCTTTCCGCACTCGAGGCATTGATAGGGCTTCTCACCCGTGTGAATTCTTTGATGTTGCTTAATATCTGTGCTCTGAGCAAAGCTCTTTCCACACTCAAGGCATTGATAGGGCTTCTCACCTGTGTGAATTCTTTGATGTTGCTTAAGGGTCATGCGCTGAGCAAAGCTCATTCCACACTCTAAGCATTGGTAGGGCTTCTCACCTGTGTGAATTCTTTGATGTTGTTTAAGGGTCACGCGCTGAGCAAAGCTCATTCCACACTCTAGGCATTTATAGGGCTTCTCACCAGTGTGAATTCTTTGATGTTGCTTAAGGGTCAAGCTTTGAGCAAAGCTCATTCCACACTCTAGGCATTTATAGGGCTTCTCACCAGTGTGAATTCTTTGATGTTTCTTAAGACTTGAGCGCTGAGCAAAGCTCTTTCCGCACTCGAGGCATTCATAGGGCTTCTCCCCTGTGTGAACTCTTTGATGTTGCTTAAGTTGTGTGCTGTGAGCAAAGCCCTTTCCACACTCTGAGCATTGATAGGGCTTCTCCCCTGTGTGAATTCTTTTATGCAAGTTAAGTTCTGAATTGTAACTGAATTGCTTTTCACACTCTAAGCATTGGAATCTTTTCTTCTGCGTCTTGACACACCCTGAGCCTTTCCGCTGTTTCTTGCCACTGTGCATATTCGTATTGCTTTCTTCAACGGGATCTTCTCTTATTGGAATTTCATGGACGTCTGACTCTTCAAAAGAAATGGATTTGATTCCCCACTTCTCTTCAGTTTCCCTTTTCAGTCTCTGGTGTTCTCCATTTTCCTTGCTCTCCCTGCAATCACCTGCACGAATAAAAACAGAAATCTACTTGAAGTCAGGGAACAATCCAAATGATTTGCTGATTTGATTAACAGGATAAAAAGTGTAGAGGCAGATCCTTCCAAACAGATTAGATATCCTCTGATGATCAATAGAACTGAGAATAGAGTGGCATACAGCGCTTTCATCTTTATATAGAATAACTCTTACAAAGTAGCTCAAACAAGAACTGGACAACATTAAATACTGTAAAAACAAAATGCACTTAAAATCTGCCATTTTGTCCTAGCTGATTATTTAAGTAGGAACTGAGAAGTGGGAATTCAACCCTAATGGTCCTTTCCAATGTCTCAGGGGCTTCTGAAACCCTCAGTCATGGCATCCTCCTAGACCACCTCGCTGGCTTTTGATATTGTTTTGAGCAGACCTCTATTTCAAAATGAAGGTTGTCCTGCTGTCTAGTTGTATCTCAAAATGGAAAGCAAACTGTGCAGAGAAAGCTTCTGAATGTGCCGTACTCTGCTCTCCTGTGCTTCCTCCATGGAGACCATGATCCATCTTAAAAGATCGCTAACATATTCAATATTATCCACATGCAAAGGTCTTCCGAGTGCTTTCCTATTCCTATTTTAGCCATCAGACCAATTGTTTCATTGCCTTCAGCTCCTAAGAAAAGTTTAGTTGGCATGGACATTGGACGTTAAGAAAGCCAACTTCAAAAAGGTCAGAGAAAGATTGAGGCAGATCCCATAGCAAGAAATTCAGAAGGAAAACAAAGTTCAAGAGGGATGGGAGATCCCAAAAACTTAAATTCTGATGCCAAGAGCACTAATTATTCCCTTGAGAGCTGTCTGATAAGCTGAGACTCAAGTATATATGTTAAAAAATACTTATCCTTGCACAGAAATACAAGAGGATAAGCCTGGGAGCCAAATAGAGAGTATCTGGATTAAAATAAATGGAGCAAGGAATAAAAGGAGAATGATGGTTGGAGTCTACTACCAGCTACCCAATCAAGGACAGGATGAGGATGGTACTTTTCAAAAGCAAATTGTCAGTATTTCAAGGAAATCCGATGTAGTAGTAATGGGGGACTTTAATTACCCCGATATCTGTTGGGAGACAAATTCTGAGGAATTCCTGACATGTGTGGCTGATAACTTTCTCCTACAGAAAGTAGAGGAAGGAACTGGAGGAACGGCTACCCTTGACCAGATATCGACCAATAGGGAGGACTTAGTGGATAAAGTGGCAGTTATGGGAACTCTGGGGGAAAGTGACCACGTCATACTTGGGTTCTTGATTTTAAAGGAAGCAAAAGCTGACTGTAGCCATATGCGTCCTCTGGATTTCAGGAAAGATGATTTTTGCAAACTCAAAACTATGGTAAGGTCCCATGGCAAGTGACCCTTATGTGAAAAGGAGTGCAAGGTGGGTGGGAGTTTTTACCGCAGGGCTCACTCCTGGGCCCAGTGCTCGTCAACATTTTTATGAATGACTTGGATGAGGAAGTGCAGGGAATGCTTAGCAAATTTGCATATGACATATGTGAACCATCCCTGTCATTTGAGGCTCAGGTGGCTTCGGTGGCACAGGGTGCCTTCTACCAACTTCGGTTTGTGGCCCAGCTATGCCCCTATCTGGACAGGATTAGCTGGCACATATGTATTGATTAATGTCTATGCTCTAAATGGGAAACAAATGGAATTCTTTGATGAAGTATTCAATGCGGTGGGAGAGGTGGGTAAAAAGAATATTGTGATAGCAGGAGACTTTAATATGGTGCTTGATAAAGGGAAAGATAGGGATAATATTTTAAGAGACATTAAGAGGGAGGGGAAGACGGAATTAAGCAAACTTATGGAAGGTAAAGAATTAATGGATGTTTGGAGAGTATTAAAAGGGGAAGAAAGGAAGTATACCTTCTATTCACACAGATTCAAGAGTTATTCAAGGATCGACTTTATTTTTGTCTCAAAGAATATGTTACCTAAACTTACAGATTGTGATATTGGGGTAATTAAGGTCACCGACCACGCATTAATGATGATGGATATTAAAATGAAGAAGGATTATAGATCAGCAAAAAGATGGAGATTAGACATAAGGTTATTAAATAATAAAAGTATAGTGGAGAAAATTAAAAAAGAAATGCAGGAAATTTGGGAGATTAATGAAAGAGAGACTAACCTGCAGGGCTTATTGTGGGACACTATGAAAGCAGTGGTTAGAGGGATAAGATGTGTTTCAGTTTGATATGGGTGTTGTTTCATGCTTGCTTAAGACAATGATTTTACATTATACTTTAGAGTTGGCTAAAATGTGGCTATATTTGTTTTACGTAGCTCCTGACGAAGGTTTTGTAACCGAAATGCGTCGAGCAGCGAGAAGATAGCCTAAAAGCAATAAAGGAAAATATTTTTACACAGCACCAGAGCTTTGCTCTCCTTTTTCTCCAGCTATACTAGAGTGAGCCGAAACAACAGAAGGCAGGGCTTCTGCAACTTGAACTGTTGTGATGAAGAAGAGGGAATTTCACCAGGAACTAATTGCATACAAATGACACCGGCTGAAATTCCCTTTTCTCTACAACTGTTAAAGTTACATGAGCCCTGTCCTCCTTTTCATAGGGTCATACTATGAGTACTTTGTATGTGGAAAGTGTTTTCGTCGGCACACTGTAACTTGCATCAAACAAATCACACAGGCCTTTCCTGGGAAGATTTGGACTCACGGCATTCCTTCCCTCCTGTAGGGGTGGGGACCCATTCGGATGATCCGTCCCAGTAGCCTGATGGAATCCAATGGTTTCCTGAATGCTCGTTGGGATTTTCCAGTGGAGACAGCTGGTGATTCAGCAGAGGCCCCTGGCCTCTCTGTGGAGCAGTGAGATGCGGAGTGCTATCGACGTAATTGTGAAGACCTTTTTTATTTTCCCAGTATTTTAACCTTTTACTGCCCTAGTCTTTTAACTTTGCTGTTTTAAAATTTTAAATCTCTGCGCTGCTGCTGGGTTCTATTCTGGTTGTACTTTTATACCCTTATATTGTGGTTTTACATTGTGGTTCAAGTCTTATACGGTAAATTGCATTTTATGGTTTTAATTTTTGTGAACCAGCTATTAGTATATCAATGCAACGAATAAATAAATAAACTGAAGATGAATCCTGGCAAGAAGGAAGCCCTGTGGGTGAGTGGTTCCAGTTTTTGGGAGACAGGCTCATGGCCCGTTCTGGGTGGGGTGCACTCCCTGTGGAAGATCAGGTCCATAGTTTTGGGGTATTCTTAGACCCATTTGTGTTGCTGGAGACCTAAGTGGTCACGGCAGCTTGGAGTGCCTTTTACCAGCTTTACTGCAATGGGTTCTATGTGTTGCTGCCTTTAAAGCTACTCCAGAAGCTGGAGCTAATGCAGAATGCAGCAGCTCAGTTGTTGTCGGGAGCTGCCCCTTTCTGGCCTGCAACTCTTTTGCTGAGGGAACTGCACTGGCTGCTTATTTGCTACCAGATCAGGTTTAAGGTATTAGCACTAATGTACAAAGCCCTAAACGCCTTGGGACCAGGATACCTGAGAAAGTGCCTTCTCTATCAACCTTCTGGTCACTGAAGATATGTTCTTGGTGGGCTCACCTGGACCTATGGTCTGTGTCGTGACTCTGGCTAACTCTCTAAGCTTCTGCTCACGACTTTAGGCACACTGATACACAACAATAACAGTGAGATTTCTTTTATTGTAAATCACACGGAATTCAAAGCATGATGGTTTCATTTCTGCAATCACACACTTGAAGCTGAATACGGACCACACAGCTTTCAGGTAGAACGGCTTAATGCGAACAGCTCTCACTCAGGGGGAGACATTTAGAGATTAACCCTAGTCCTTAGAGGGCAGGAGCGGCCACACTGCACTGGAATCCTCTGGAACATAGGGACACTCACGGAAAGCCTCCAGACAGAAGGTAAGACTATCTTGAACTAAATCAGACTCAGCCTGTCAGGGAACGCTGAGCAGATCACCGAAGCAAGACGTCAGGAACTGAACCTCTTCGACCTAGGGAGCCTTCCCAATTCACGTAGATTTAGCTCTGAGGAAGGTCCTCTCACAGGTCCCAAACACACAGAATTGTAGAACAGCAACAATCAGCTTCTGCCTCCCTCTGCCTGTAACTTTGGCTCCATGGAGGGAGACAGCAGGCTATAGAACACGAATCCAGAACAGTAATCACAAGTCCAAATCTATGAAAAGCCACAGTGCACTTTTCATGGCATAGTTCGTAGAAGTTCCAAGTCTAAACAGCAACAGAACATGTACAGAGTGCCTCATACAATTCTAAATCAGATAGAAACTTACAACATCAGAGTAGCACACAAGCAGCAAGAGGTTTGACGAGATAATTCCTAGCAAAGGGATTACTCTCAGGACAAAGGTAATATAGTGTGGAGGCTGGGCAATTCTAAGCTACTTTGATAGACAGGGCTTCAGGCCTGTAATCTAAACTCGTGCCAACAGAGCGGCACGGTTCAACCTCTTCTGATGACGCCACAGTGTGAGGAAGAGAGCCCCCACCTTTGCAAAGCATAGTTTAATTCCCAGAGAACGTTCAAGGCCTTCAGCCTACCATTTGAGATAAGCACATAACAGAGAAGCAGAGATACATTTTCTCATGACAAATTGCCAAGTCTTCAGTCCACAATTCACAGGGCCAGCCCTGTGAATTGTCTACGAAGCACCTGACACCCAACAGTCTGCTTGAAGTCCACCAGGAGAAGAGCCTTCAGTGTAGTGGCCCCCTTCCTATGGAATTCCTTGCCTTTCTAGGTCAGGCAGGCACCACCGTTGTGTTTCTTCCAGCATGTGCTGAAAATGTTTTTTTAAGATGGCTTTTCCTGAATGACCAGCCGTGGTGTTCATCTGAACCCTGTTCCTTTAAATGTAATTTGTAATATGTTGTTATTCTGTTTTTACTCTTAATAATAATAATAATAATATATTTATTTATTTATTTCTAATCCGCCTCTCCCTCCGGATTGAGGCAGGTAACAACAATAAATATAAATACAAGAATCATAAAATAGATAAAACATTAAAAACAAATAAAACAAATACATTATTAAAAACATCTTAAAATTCAACTGGGTAGGCCTGCTAAAAGAGATCGGTTTTTATGGCTTTCTTAAAGTCAATCAGACTGTTAAGTTGGTGAATCTCCTCTGGCAGGCTGTTCCACAGCCTGGGAGCGGCAAAAGAGAAGGTCCTCTGGGTAACACTCGTCAGCCTAGTTCTGGCTGATTGGAGTAAATTCTTCCCAGAGGACCTAAGTGTGCGGGGCGGATTATATGGGAGAAGGCGATCCTGCAGGTAACCTGGACCCAAACCATATAGGGCTTTAAAGGTAATAAACAACACTTTATACTTCACCCGGAAACTAATTGGCAGCCAGTGGAGTGATTTTAAAGATGGTGTAATATGGTCACCCCTAGGTGTACCGGTGACCAACCTGGCTGCCATATTTTGAACTAGTTGAAATTTCCGGACTAGGCACAGTTCTGCAATGTGCCCTGTGTACAGCACATTGCAGAAGTCGAGCCTCGAAGTTACCAGCGCGTGCACTACTGATTTTAGGTCTTCCAACTCTAGGAAGGGGCGCAGCTGGCGTATCAGCCGAAGCTGATAGTAGGCACTTCTGTTTGTTCACCACTAGGAAATCTTGGATGGGGAGTGGTATATAAATATTGTAAATAAATAAAGGATTTCAGTGATAACCCACAACTTCAGTAACATCAAAGAATTCACTCAGGTGAGAAGCCCTGAAAAAGCTTCAGTCAGAGCAGCCCCCTGAAGTTGCCTCAAAGGAGACCCACAATGGGGGAGAAGCCCTTTATGTGCTTTGAAGGTGGAAAGGGTTTCAGTTGCACCATGAACCTTAGGAACCATCAGAGCATCCACACAGGCAAGGAGCCCTATCAATGCTCGGTATTTGGAAAGCGTTTCAATCACAGTGTGAATCTTAAAGCTATAGGAGTTATTATTTTCCCTCTCTTTTGCCAATATTAGGGTTGGGTCTTTGTAAGATACAAGCTGGGGTTGGGAAAAGTAACAGGGCAAGCAGGTTCGCATGGAAGCGACAAAGTGTCTTGCCATTTTGGAAGCATAATTTCCGATCCTTAGTGGATTGTAGCATCTGACACAGGCAGAAGTGACCCTCTCTGGACGGTGTGGGAAACAGACCTTGGAATCCACATAGAGGAAGCGATTTGGAATTCCTTGTGGGATACGTATCCATTCAAAACAATATTGGTTAAAGATAGTTAACAGATAAATCAGATTAAGCAGTAATAGAAGCAGAAAGCCCATATGCCCCAGTTGTTGGGGATCATGGGCAGGAGGGTATTGTTGCACCCGTGTCCTGCTTGTGGGTCGACAGCTTGTGTGAACAGAGTGCTGGAGTACTTAAGTAGGGCTTTAGCCAAGCCAAGTTTGAAGCGGATCTGTTCATTTGTTGATTTTTAGCATTTTTTTTAAAATGAGGTTTTAAAATTATATATATATTTTAAAAAACATCGTTTTTAAAGATAAGGAGATGACACCTGGTATCAATTTTTTAAAGTTCCAGGTTGGGGTGCTGGACACTCCCCCTGGGGGCTGACCAGGTTGTCCTTTTGGGTTTCCAAAATGTGGCCACTCTAGCTGCCATCCCATAATATCCGAGGCAGGTGGCAGGCTCCCTTATGCACTCAAAGGGAAACTGGTAGATGGGAAGAGCGGATCTGGACCCTGCAAAAAACCATCCAGGAGCAGCCGGAGCGGTGATGCTGCAGGGATGGGAAAGCCCCCTGCCCGAAAGCCCCCCGGTCCAGGTGTCTCTGCCAGGCGCATTTGGAGGAGCCTCTGCGGCTCTATTGTGCTTCCCTGCTGGGTGGATTCAGTGTGGGGGTTAAAGGGAGCGAGAGGGGGCTGGGTCCTAGAGAGGCTGGATGAGGCCCCGCCCTTCCCTTCCCGCCCCACACTTCCTGCTCCTCCCCATGGCAAAGGCGCCTGGGAGTCCCCCTTTCCCTGCGTGCATCTCGTGTCTGCCACCTGCAGCCTCTTCTTCTCTTGCAAAGACGCAGGTGAGTGCGAGATGAAGAGGGGGTCCCAGAGGGGGGGGGATGGAAGGAGCCCCCCAAGTCAGGAGCAGAGAGGGAGCCAAGGGCAGGGGGGCGGGGGTGGGTGGGAAGAGAGAGGGAGCCCCACTCCTCTCCCCCCCCCCCCAGGCGACTGACCCATTTGGGATGCCCACAGAAGACCCGCGCCTTGCACCTCCTTCCCTCCCCATCATTAGGGGATCCGGGAAAGGAAAGGCTGGAAAAGGGGGAGTGGGGGGGGGGGGGTCTGGGAGGGACAGAAGAGGAAGGATCCTGGGTGGGGAGGAGGAAAAATATCTGGGGGCGAAAAAGCTGTGATGGCGCCTTGTCTGCATTGCATTGTGTTTTGTTTCCTCTCCCTGTTGCAACCTTAGTGAAGAAGGACCATGGGGCATTCCCCCCCCCCCCGTTTAATTTTGTCCCCAAAGCCTTTTATTGGGAGAAAGGACAGTAATTGCCCATAGGGGAAACCATGGCTGCCTATAGGGAAAAGATAGGACTTTATCTCCCCATAGGGGAAACCACACCAGCCCCATAGGGAGACGCAGGACAGGGCAGCGGCCTCTGCAACCTTGGCAAGGAAACATTTGTCATAGGAAACTCTTTGCCTGTTTGGGATTAAATAAATGAAGCCGCTTCAGACACTTTCAGACCTCTGCTGAAGACATTTTTTATTTCCTGCATGGTTATTCTGATAAGCTACATTCATCAATGTTGTTTCTCTTATATTTCTATTTTCTGTTTACATTTTATTTTTATTTTGTTCGTTTCTCTTCTTGGTTTGTTTTGCATTGCTTCTATTCCTTTTATTTTTGCTCTACGCCACTTTCATTTATTTATTTATCTATTTATGATTTAGCAGGATGTAAATCTATTGTGACTTTGTATTTTTAATCCTTTATAATATTTTCTATATTTTAAATTTTTAATCCCTTGTAAACAGCTTAAAGATACCACTTTTAAGATATAGTCTGCTGACTAAATTTTTAATAAATAAATAAATACTACTACTACTACTACAATGCCAAGCAACACAACACAAAACGATCATTAAATCGCAATAAATAAAAAATAAAATTTTAAAGTCACAAATATAAAATGAAAATACATTGAAACGCCTAAATACAGCTGACAAAAAGACAAGTAATGTCCTATATTTTCCCTCATGGCAAGCATAGATTCACTATGGGCAAGTCCTGTCATTTCGACTGGGAGAGGAACTCGGGTTCATCAGCAGACCTTTTTTTCCCCCTGTGATCAGAAAGTTTTGCTGCCTGGAGTCTGAGATGGAGGCAGTCCTGCTTTCAAAGCAGTGGTCAAGTTGTGGATCAACAGGCCTTTAAAAGAAGAAGTTGCAATGCCTGGAATATTCTGGATACCCCGATAAGGCCTAACATAACATTAGCTGCCTAAAACTGTAAAAAAATACTGTCCACCGACCCAATATGTCGTTTACTAATGAAGAACCAAATTTCTAGTGGACAACTAAAAAGAAAGAAAAAGGCAAATTAAAAGCCAAGAAAGTTTAGGGGAGTCTGTGAATCAAAAGGAGACTGAAACGTAAGAGAAGGACGGACCTTTGATTCCATTCTCTTTCTGTCGTTCTGTTTTGCATGGCTTTCAACTTTCTTCTGGGTCTGCAATGCCCTGATCTTCAGAACTCTGCCTGGGATAGGAAGCTCTGCCTTCCTATTAATTCCACGCCATCCCTGCTCTCTTTCCTCCCTTTTCTGCAAAAGTTTAGACTCTACTGTTATGTAGTTGGAAGCTTTGAACATTGCATTGAACTAGTTTGGATTGGTGGAAGTTTAACTAGAGCTAAATAACAATTCAACTGCTGCTAGTTCAGCTGTGGACTCTTTTCACAGTGTTTTCTAACAAGCCTTAGCAGGAGTTAAACTGTAGTGTATTTTGCATAGTGTACAAATGTATTTCTTTGTAATTGTTGCATATTTTACATTTTGCTTTCATATGTGATGTTCGCTCACATTTACTTTCTTTATAAACCTTTCATAGCTTAGGACTTCCTTTGCGGCATGTTTCATTTGTTTAACAACTTGAAAAAGTATTCACTGTTTCCTTGCTTAAGTTTTAAAATAAACTTTCACATGTCTTGAACTTTTAATAGCCTCAGGTCAGTTCTGTTTCAACTCTCTCACCCATTGGAGCAGAGTCAGAACCTCATTTTCAACCAGGAGCCTGGTTTCTGTGGGACGGGGGTTGTGGAGACCCATTGGAGACTAGTCCTGGGTATTAAGTTGGCCACAGCTGTATCTAATTCATGCAGCTCTCTATTATAATTCCTACAGTGCAGTCCTTGCCTCAAGAGAGAAATTGGCAGCAAAGGAAGGAGATCTTTAGAGTCCTGGTGGTAGCAGAGATGGAGAAGAGAGTAAAGATGGAAGAGCAAAACTTTGCTGGCCCTGAAGCAGGAAAAGGCCCTTCTATCATCCAAGAAGGGAGCAGTGCAGAGCCCTGGAAAAGAAGAGTGCAGGAGAACCAGCCTGGGAGCAATTCCAGCTCAGACGCAGAGTGCCAGTGCTTGAGATACGTCTGCTACCAGGTGGCTGAGGGCCCCCGAGAGGTTTGCAGCCGACTCCACCACTTTTGCCGCCAGTGGCTGAAGCCAGAAAGGAACACGAAAGCTCAGATGCTGGACTTGGTGGTCCTGGAGCAGTTTCTGGCTGTCCTGCCCCCAGAGATGGAGAGCTGGGTCAGAGAATGTGGAGCGGAGACCAGTTCCCAGGCAGTGGCCCTGGCAGAAGGTTTCCTCCTGAGCCAGGCAGAGGATGAAGAACAGGTGAGAACATTTCAGGAATGACCTGCCGGAGGAGACTGGTCAACTTAACAGTCTTTTAGAATTTAAGAAAGCCATGAAGACTGTTCTCTTCCGGCGGGCATATCCAGTGGAATTTTAGAATGTTTTAAGGATGGTTTTAGGATGTTTTAGGATGTTTTAATGCAGTTTTAATAATATGTGTCATGTTTTAATCAGTTTTATGTATTTTATCATATTGTTGTTCCCTGCCTCGATCCAGACGGAGAGGTGGGTAAGAAATAAATTATTATTATTATTATTATGACTAAAAGGGACTGTGTTCTTAACTCTCCCCACCAGTGAGTCAACTTTTTTTCCATGTCTTCTAAGGAGGGGATCCTATGGCCCGTTTCCTAATTGTTCTTAGTGTGTAGAGCAGGCCCTCCTTGGAGGATAGTTAAACTCACAGTGCATAGTTAAACTATGGAATACCCTACAACAGGATGTAGGGATGGCCACTCATTTGGATGTATTTAAAAGGGGGTTAGACAAATTCTTATTATTTATTCCATTTATATACCACCCCATAGCCGAAGCTCTCTGGGCGGTTTACAAAAATTAAAAAAACATTGAGCATTAAAAAACCGATATACAAAATGTAAAACCAGAAAAAGCATACAAACATGTTATAAATACAATATAATTTAAAAACAACTATTCTGGGTCAAACCACCACCACCACCAATTCCGAGAGGAGAAGGCTCTCAGTGGCTGCTGGTGCGGGTGGCTCTATCCTACCTCCAGTATCAGAAGCAGTAGGTCTATGAACACCAGTTGCTGTGGAACATGGGAGGGAAGGTGCTGTTGTACTCATGTGCTGTTAGTGGGTTTCCCATTGACAGCTGATAGGTCACTGTGGGCAGAGAATGCTGGGCTAGATGGACCCTTGTTCTGATCCGGAATGGCTCTTCTTATGTTCTTATTATGATCACAGGAGAAATGAATGGGTTTGTGAAGTTCTGGGGAAGGAGAGAATCTTTCTTCTACCAATAGTAGAGTCCTCCCAACCTAGCAGGAATAGCCTTCGTAGACACCAAAATGCTGTGTTTACAGCGGAAGATGCTGGATGTCCGGGGATGTTTGGGAGGTTCTGCCTTTCCTCCTGTTTGGTTTTTGGAGGGTGTTCAAGGACTTTGCTGATGCCAGGGCTGAACTCTTAGCCCCAAATCACACATCCTTATGTGCTCCCCGATGAAGACACCACTTAGTGTCCAAGGACAAGGGTTATGACCAATGGTTGGTTGTTGGCTTTCTTCACGTTGATATTCACAATAAAAAAGAAAAACAAAATTTACCAAAAGCCCTGGAAAGCAAACGGATTGGGAAACACAGGCCTTGGCCTTGACCCGACCCATTCCTTTCCTTCCCTAATCCTTCTTTTCTGTCAGGGATCCTCCCTCCTCCTGTTCCAGGTGAAGGAGATGTTGGCCAAAGCATGCGCAGATTTCCCTGAGGCAGAGGAGGCTCTACCAGGCACCACACAGAGGCCGCTGGACAGGCGGATCTTGCAGGAGGGTGACAGAGGACCCTCCTCACTGGGTAAGGATTAGTGGGACGTCTTTCCCCATGGTCTCCTTCCCTCACTTACGCCTGAGGTGAATGAGCTGCTTTAATGTTCTCCTCGAGCATGATTTTTCAGCAGGAGAGAGACTCTTTTTCTCTGGATACTCAAAACAGATATGTTCTTTAATAATGCGGACAAACATTGATTCCAGTGAAATAATGAAACTGGAAATGCTTAAGAACAATAACTTACCTTCCCACCTTCATTGCCTTCCTCACAGGGAGCAGAAAAACCTGCAGAGAAAGTGAACTGATACTGGGGGATCCTTCTAGGCCTCCTTCGCTTTGTGGTGGAGTGGAAGCAGTTTCTGCACAGCCAGAGCAGGTAAGGGAGTCCTGGGTGCCTCTGTCCCCTGCACATCCCTTTGGTCCTGGAAGAACCTGCCCCTTTAGCCTTTTCTCCTCTCCCAGATGGCTGCTAGGAAGGCTTTGAAAGTCATTCATGAAGATCTGGCATTCAGAAGGGGGATCTCACCATTACTGTCTTCATGTATTGCTACGTAATGCGTACAGAGAACATCATTTCTTCTTCTTCTGTCAGGGTCCTGTAACTTTTGAGGAGGTGGCGGTGCATTTCTCGGAGGAGGAGTGGGTGCTGCTGGATCCAGGCCAGAGGTCTCTGCACAAGGAAGTCATGGAGGAGACTCGTGGGAACCTGGCCTCTCTGGGTAAGGAATGGGACTCCTCTGGGTAAGGCTCCCTCTTTGCCTTCTTGACAGAGACTAGGAAGGCGGAACTGCAGATCTTCTTTCTCTGTATCAGTGCATCCTAGGCCAAATTCAAGGTTGTTGCAAGTATATAAAGCTGAGAATCTACCTTCTCCCCATTTAGTTCTTAGGGTCTTCTGGTGAGTTGGTGCCACATGCTTTCGAGGTTTGCTTCATAATTGTTTAGCGTGGTAGTGGTCCCCTGTATTTCTACCTCTGCAGGCTGTCCTCCAGTCTCATCCTCCAAGACCTGAAAGCGGTTCCATAGTTCTACTAGTTCAGAGTGTCTTCTAGGTCTTCTGCTCCTCACTGTCACCCTTTGCCGGGGAGTTTCCTCTTCATTGGCTTTCCTCGACTCCGCATTCTCCACTTCTGCTTCGACTTCGTGTTCCTCTTCCACCTCCTGTGCTCCTCTTTGCTGTTGTAGTTCTACAGTCCTGTCCAAGAACTCTTCGCCTTCTCTTCTTCCTTGGAGGGCGGACACTAGTCTCTCATGTGCACTCTTCTTTGTCCTCCAATAGCGCAACCAGCTTGCACACGTTTCACGTATACGCCGTCTGAACCTCTGGCAGGAATACAAACATTGCCCACACTTTGCAGGTCACCAGCTCTGGAGAATCCTTTCCGTCCATAATCCCTTTTGGTTTCTGCCTTTCAGATTGTATTGGAGTAGCCTGTGCTTTTGTCCTGTCCTCTCTGAAGGCTAACAGTAGAGTCCCCTAGTATAGGAGTGTGTGTGTTACAAGAGAACAAATCTTTGTTAGGGACCTTCCCCTTGACCTCCCCTGCCAGGCACCGACAATTCTCTTTGATACACATGTTGAAGGCACATCTGGTCCTGGGACTTGTGGTTGTGCCCTCAGTATTTTGAGTATCCTCCTCCTTGGTTGCACATCCCTCTTTCAATCTCTTCTCCGTGTTTCTTTTGAGTCTCAGCTTATCAGAGAGCTCACTCCATCATTACCTGGTTGGTTTCTACAGGACTTCCTTTCTCAGAATCGGCTATCTTCCTATCATGAATCTTATCCCAACAGGTCTCAGTGATGCATATCAGATTGTACATACCACCATATATTAGGAGTTGAAGTTCATCCTATATTTTTTTCTCATGCTCCGTGGGTTGGTATATGGACATCGGAGGCCACGGGTCTTACACTTACTCAGTTTCTGTGTTCTGTTTACCTGCAGATTACTGGGCTCTACATCCAACTGTCTTTCCTTTTCACTTTGACCCTTGTGTTCTTGTCCCCAATAAACGGCTCCGTAGTTAGTCCTGGACTTTTGATATCCCTTCCTCAGAAGTCATAGAATCACAGGATTGTGGAGTTGGAAGGGACCACAAGGATCATCTAGCCCCACCCTCTGCAGTGTGCAGGAAAACCCATTAAAGTGTCCATGATTGGTGGCTGTCCAGCCTCTTCTTAAAAACCTCCAGAGAGGGAGAACCCACAACCTGTGTTGTAAATTTCAAGCCCTCTTGATCAGGTTAGCGATGCTCAGCCATGAAACCAACCAGTTTCCAAGGACACCATGATCCGTGGAGTGATGATGCTTTGGCAGTTCTTTTGTCATGAGGGATAAGTACCGGATCAAGTCCTTTATCCTCCACAAGGATCTGGCCCTGGAGGCTATCGAATCCAGATGGTTCCCTGGGCTTGCTGGTGGAGTTTCCTGCAGTGTCCTTCCAAGGCCTCGGGCTATCAATATGATTGCTCCAAAATACACTTAAACAAATTGAACATCTTTGCCACCTTCTCATTGTTCTTAAGAGCTGAAGGCAATGAAACAATTGGGTTGATGGCTAAAATGCCAGGAGGGGAACACACCGAAGACTTGACAAATCACTGATAAAAGCCCTTTTATGGACTTATTCTGTAGCAGTGATGGTTGGAAACAAATCTTACTTTGCTGCCATGACTGCATCTGCATCATGTTGTTGTTGTTGTTGTTATTATTAATATTATTATTATTATTACTAACCTGCCTGTTTCCAAATACTGGGACTCAAGGCGGCTTACAAATTAAAACATGTACAGTTAAAACAGATAGAGATATACAAAAATTAAAAATATAATTAAACATAGTACAATTTAAAAATATTTAAAACATTTAAAAACATTTTAAAGACACATAATTAAAAAATCCAAACTATAAGCAGTACATCCACAAAGGTCTGAACTACTCCCCAAAGGCCTGCTGAAACAGAAAAGTTTTAGCCTGCCTCCGAAAGCACACCAAGGGGGACAAAACGGAACCCTGAAGGACATCACAGGCCAAAGGCCAAGGAGTCGAACAGAAGTCCCCCAGCATCACCTTCTGGGTCCGCCCCTCCAGGAAGGAGCAGTGCCACTGCAAAACAGTGCCTCCAAGACCCATCCCAGTGAGGCGGCCCAGGAGGATACCATGGTCGATGGTATCAAACGCCGCTGAGAGGTCCAGCAGAACCAACAGGGACACACTCCCCCTGTCCAGTTCCTGGAGTAAGTCATCCACCAAGGCGACCACAATTGTTTCTGTCCCATAACCAGGTCTGAAGCCAGATTGAAATGGATCTAGATAATGGACAGGGCACCCGGTCAGGGGGATGGAATCCCAATAGACCATTGCCACCCCACCTCCCCGCCCCCAGGCCTTGCCTGCTGCTGGACAGTGAACCCTGGTGGGCAAAGATGGGAGAGCTTCACCACCCCCACCCCAGCTTCGTCCAGCCAGGTCCCTGTGATACAAGCCAGGTCAGCATGCTCATCCAGGATGATGTTAGAGATATTATCTGAATGGTCTTCATGGAGGAAACACCAGAGAGCAGAGGGTGGCAGGAGCTTCCTCTGGGCAGTTTGCTTTCCATTTTGTGAGACAACTAGACAGCAGGACAACCTTCATTTGGAAATAGAGGTCTGTAAAAACAATACAACCCAGTGAGATGGTCTAGGAGGATGCCATGACTGAGGGTTTCTGAAGCCCCTGAAAGACAAAAGAACCATTAGTGTTGAATTCCCACTGTCCAGTTCCCAGTTCAAGAATCAGCTAGGACTAAATGGCAGAATTTTAATTGCATTTTGTTTTTACAGTATTTCATGTTGTTCATTTATTGTTTTTGTTACTTTGAAAGAGTTATTCTATGAAAGCGCTGTATGCCACTCTAGTTCTCAGTTCTATTGATCATCGGAGGATATTTAATATGTTTGGAAGGATCTGCCTCTCCACTTTTTATCCAGTTAATCAAATGAGCAAACTATTTTGTTTGTTCCCTCATTTCAGGAAGATTTCTGTTTTTATTCTTGCAGGTGATCACAGAGAGAGCAAGGAAAATAGAGAACACCCGAGAATGAAAACGGAAACTGAAGAGAAGCGGGGAAACAAATCCCTTTCTTTTGATGGGTCAGACGTCCATGAAATTCCAATACTAGAAGAACCCAGTCAAAGGAATATCCACGATAGGAAGACACAGTGGAAATGCTCTCAGGATATAAAGACTCAGAAGATTCATCTTTCCGAACATCATCGATTTCACACAGAAGAGAAAAGATTTCAGTGCTTGGAGTGTGAGAAGCAATTCCGTTTCAACTCACAACTTAATTTGCATCAAAGAATTCACACGGGGGAGAAGCCCTATGAATGCTTGGAGTGTGGAAAGAGCTATGCTCACAGCATAGACCTAAAGCGACATCAAAGAACTCACACAGGCGAGAAGCCCTTTAAATGCTTTGAATGTGGAAAGAGTTTCATGCGAAACATGTCCCTTAAAGTTCATCAAAAAATCCACACAGGGGAGAAGCCCTATCCGTGCTCAGTATGTGGAAAGGGTTTCAGGCAGCTCACAGCCGTGAAAGAACATGAAGCTATGCACACAGGGCAGAAGCCCTACGAATGCTTTGAATGTGGAAAGAGTTTCGTTTCCAGCGCACACCTTAAGCGTCATCACAAAATCCACACAGGGGAGAAGCCCTATCAATGCTCAGTCTGTGGAAGGAGTTTCAGTGAGCTCACGACCCTGAAAGTCCATGAAAATGTCCACCCAAAGGAAAAGCCCTACAAATGCTCTGAGTGCCAGAAAGGTTTCTGCAGTAGCTCGAGCCTTAAATTGCATCAAATAATTCACTTAGGGGAGAAGCCCTTTAAATGCTTTGAATGTGGAAAGAGTTTTGTTTCCAGCGCACACCTTAAGCGACATCACAGAATCCACACAGGGGAGAAGCCCTATCAATGCTCAGTCTGTGGAAGGAGTTTCAGTCAGCTCAAGACCCTGAAAGTCCATGAAAATGTCCACCCAGAGGAAAAGCCCTACAAATGCTCTGAGTGCCGGAAAAGTTTCTGCAGTAGCTCAAGCCTTAAATTGCATCAAAGAGTTCACACAGGGGAGAAGCCTTATCAATGCCTAGAGTGCAGAAAGAGCTTTGCTTATAGCTCATCCCTAAAGCAACATCAAAGAATTCACACAGGGGAGAAGCCCTATAAATGCCTAGAGTGCGGAAAGAGCTTCAGAATGAGCAGCTACCTTCGGTCGCATCAAAGAATTCACACAGGTGAGAAGCCCTATCAATGCTCTGAGTGTGGGAAGAGCTTTACTCAGAGCACACACCTTAAGCAACATCAAAGCACTCACACAGGTGAGAAGCCCTATCAATGCTTGTAGTGTGGGAAATGCTACAATATCTAAACACCTTGTCTTAAACATGCATCATGCTAAAATAAAACATTCCAAACATTCCATACGTAGAAGCTTCGAGAGGGAACACTTATAGGACTCCTCTAATTAAAAGCATTAGCTGATACCCATGGATTAGTTAGCTCATAGAGTATAGTGACAGGTGTCAACCATCTTCTCCATATTTGGGGACAAAAAGAGCAGAAAGAAGGTGTGACGATACCCCACATTTCTATTTCCTGTCTGGAGAGTGCGGAATGTTGGATTGAGTGGGCGTGGCCGAGGATGCTGGGAAAGGGAGGGGGAGGAGTATATATAGGGGTGAGGGGAGGGGTTTGGATTATCTTATTGTCTTGGTTGGGTGGAGGGTAGTTGGGTGGAAGAGAGCTGTGTGTGATCTAGTCAGGAGTGTGTGAAGAGATTATAAGTACCTAGGATTATTATTATTATGAACAAGATTGTTTGAAGTGTTAAGAATAGGCAGGTTTGAAATTGATTTGAAAAGAACTGTTGACAACAATAAACGTTTTATTTTTTGCTACCACAAACCATGTGTCCGCTTGGCTTTGTCACCTGCTCTATCAGTTTAATAAAGAAACACAGATCCTTACATCTTCAGCCAACATACTCACAGGAGAACCTTATTCAAAAACCCTGAACACCCTTTTCCCCTCTGCTATAAGGGAAAAGTGGTGCGTCTTTTACCCTTCCCTCAGGTGTTCAAGCGGTGGCGCTTAGCCTGAGAGGGGTGTGCGCGTCTAGGCCTGGGGTTTGAGGTTGTGGCGCCACATCCGGCACCTCAACTGGAGCTGCGCTAACAACAGCACTCAGATGGGAACGTTTTAGATGCTTGGGGTTGTTAGGAAGAGGCACATAGAAGCTTCGAGAGGGAACACTTGTAAGACTCCTCTAATTAAAAGCATTAGCTGATATCCACGGATTAGTTAGCTAACAGAGTACGTGACGGGTGTCAACCATCTTCTCCATATTTGGGGACAAAAAGAGCAGAAACAAGGTTATGAGAGGGCAAGCTGTGAGTTGGGAACCGGTTACAACTGGAAACAAAGGGCAGAAAATGAGGACCGTTGACCACAAGGCTGGGCACTCAGCTTCCTTTAGAGGAAAGAACTGAACCGCAAGAACAAGGAAGCTGACCCAATGTTGTCCTTGTCAACGTCCCGTCATGAGGAGGGGACTTTCCAGAAAAATGGGTGTCCAATGAATTCAAAGAGAATTCATATTCTCCTCGATGAGCCTGCCCGTCCCCTGAGGTCTTCAGGGGAGGCCCTTCTCTCTATAACACCACCATCCCAGGCACGCCTGATGGGTACACGGGAGAGGGCCTTCTCGGTGGCTGCCCCGGGCTCTGGAATTCCCTTCCCAGGGAAGCTAGACTGGCTCCCTCCTTGGCGTACTTTTGGAGGCAGGCTAAAACTTTTGTTTCAGCAGGCCTTTGAGGAGTAGTTTGGACCTCTGTGGGTGTGTTGTTTTATATCTTGGATTTTAAAAAAAATATATTAAAATATTTTAAATATTTTTAAATTGTATTTTAATATTTTTTTTAATTTTTGTATACCTCTATCTGTTTTTTTAACTGTACATGTTTTAATTTGTAAGCCGCCTTGGGGAATTCCAAACTTGGCACGTTATCATGAGACCGACCAACTCCCAACATATGACGGAAGACGCTGTTTCTAAACAGTGGGTTCACACGGAAGGGATGAAGGGCGAAGGGGGTTCAAGAAGCGTCTTGCCATTCTGGAAGCATCAATTCAGAACCTTGATGGATTGTAACGTCTGAAACGGGCATAAGTGACCCACTCTGGATGGGTGGGAAACAGACCTTGGGATCCCCATAGAGGAAGAAATTTGGAATTCCTTGTGGGAGAAGTCTCTGCTTCAAACAATATTGGTTAAAAATGGTTAAGCCATTAACCAGTTTCAGAGGCTGTAAGCCTATATGCACCACTTGCTGGGGAGCATGGGCAGGAGGGTGCTGTCCCACCCGTGTCCTGCTTGTGGGTAGACACGTTGTGTGAGCAGAGTGCTGGACTAGAGGGACCCTTGGTCTGATCCAGAAGGGCTCTGGTGATGTCCTCACGTGTAGACAAAGGGGAGAAGCGTTACTGCTCGCTTTGACCCTGATAATACTGCCTTGGGGGCAGGAGGGAGGAGAGAGGGGGGGGGCTTCTGCAGGGATATGGGTTGCATGGGCAGAAGTGGCGGAGGGAGGGAGGAAAAGGCAGAGGAAGGAAGGAGGGGTTCATGCCAAGGGGGGGCGGGGAGAAGAGAGTGGGCGTGCAATGCTGCAGACATCCCATAATATCCGGTGGACATGGCAGGCTGCGTTAGGCACTCAAGGGAAACGGATCTGGACCCTGCACAAAGCCCCCCAGGAGCAGCCGGAGCGGTGATGCTGCAGGGATGGAAAAGCCCCCCCGTCCAGGTGTCTCTGCCAGGTTGAGCCTCTGCAGCTCTATTGTGCTTCCCTGGGTGGATTCAGTGGGGGGGGTTAAAGGGAGCGAGAGGGGGCTGCGTCCTAGAGAGGCTGGATGAGGCCCCTCCTTCCCCGCCCCACACTTCCTGCCCCCCCATGGCAAAGGCGCCTGGGAGTCCCCCCCCCCCGCCCTGCGTGCATTTCCCGTCCACCATCTGCAGCCTCTTCTTCTTCCCCCTGCAGAGGAGCCGGTGGGTGGAAAATGCATGGGGGGGAGGAGAGGGGGGAAGGAGCCCCCAGGGCAGGAGCAGAGAGGGAGCCAAGGGCAGGGGGGCAGGGGGGGTGGGAAGAGAGAGGGAGCCCCACTCCTCTCCCCCCCCCCCCCCAGGCGACTGACCCATTTGGGATGCCCACAGAAGATCCGCGCCTTGCACCTCCTTCCCTCCCCATCATTAGGGGATCCGGGAAAGGAAAGGCTGGAAAAGGGGGGAGTGGGGGGGGGTCTGGGAGGGACAGAAGAGGAAAGATCCTGGGTGGGGAGGAGGAGGAATAACATCTGGGGGCGAAAAAGCTGTGATGGCGCCTTGTCTGCATTGCATTGTGTTTTGTTTCCTCTCCCTGTTGCAACCTTAGTGAAGAAGGACCATGGGGCATTTTTGTCCCCCTTTCATTTAGTACCCAAAGCCTTCGAAATAAACTGCAGGAGCTTTTCTGAAGACAAAGGACAGAACTTACCCATAGGGGAAACCATGTTTGCCTATAGGGAAAATATAGGACTTTATCTCCCCATAGGGGAAACCACACCAGCCCCATAGGGAGACACAGGACAGCGCAGCGGCCTCTGCAACCTTGGCAAGGAAACATTTGTCATAGGAAACTCTTTGCCTGTTTGGGATTAAATAAATGAAGCCGGTTCAGACGCTTTCAGGCCTCCGCTGAAGACCTTTTTTTAAGTTCCTGCAGCCTTCTTCTGATAAGCTACGTTCAGCGGTGTTGTTTCTGTAATATTTCTATTTTATGTGTCCATTTTATTTTTATTTTGTTCATTGCTCTTCTTGGTTTGTTTTGCAATGCTTCTATTCCATTTATTTCTGCTCTACACCACTTTCATTTATTTATGATTTAGCAGGATATAAGTGAATTTTAATTCTTTTTTTTAAACTTTTTTATTGTGAATTTGTGAACAAAACAAAAAGCCATACAGAAAATAAAATAAACATATACAGCCACATACTTCAAAAGCCTCAGTTTCAAATGTCACAATTTCTAGTAAGTAAAAAAGAGGAGGGGAAAAAGGTAGCATAAATTACATATAAACGTCCGTAAAGGCAGACCAAATGTCTGAGTAAATGTCTATTCGTAAATGTATGCCACTCTTTCAAATGTTGCTAATGTTGTTAAGACTTCAATCCATTGCATTATAGAGAGTGTGGTTTTATCCCTCCAATGTTGTAAAATAATTATTTTGGCAGTCAAAAAGGCACAAAAATATCCATTTCCGTTGACCATGTATTTTTAATATCACAGCCCCCTGAAGAAGGCCTTAAAAAACAACACAGGCCGAAACACATTGGGCTTTGGAATAAAGTATTTTAGCATCCTGAGAACCTGTTTCTCCCCTTTTTTTATTCTGATAAGCTACATTCAGCTATGTTGTTTCTGTTAAGCTTTTATTTTCTGTTTCCATTTTATTTTTATTTTGTTCGTTTCTCTTCTTGGTTTGTTTTGCATTGCTTCTATTCCTTTTATTTTTGCTCTACGCCACTTTCATTTATTTATTTATCAATTTATGATTTAGCAGGATGTAAATGTATTGTTACTCTGTATTTTTAATCCTTTATAATATTTTCTGTATTTTAAATTGTTTAATCCCTTGTAAACTGCTTAAAGATACCTCTTTTAAGATATAGTCTGCTGACTAAATATTAAATAAATACTACTACTACTACAATGCCAATCAACACAACACAAAAAGATAATTAAATCATAATAAATAAAATTTTAAAGTCACAAATATAAAATAAAAATACAACAAAAAGCCTAAGTACAGCTCACAAAAAGACAAGTACCGTCCTATATTTTCCCTGTGGGCAAGCATAGATTCACTATGGGCAAGTCCTGTCATTTCGATTGGGAGAGGAGCTCGGGTTCATCAGCAGACCTTTTTTTTCCCCCTAAGGGCATCAAGTTTTGCTGCCTGGAGTCTGAAATGGAGGCCGTCCTGCTTTCAAAGCAGTGGTCAAGTTGTGGATCAACAGGCCTTTAAAAGACGAAGTTGCAATGCCTGGAATATTCTGGATACCCCGATAAGGCCTAACATAACATCAACTGCCTAAAACTATGAAAAAATACTGTTTACCCACCCAATATGTTGTTTACTAATGAAGAACCAAATTTCTAGTGGACAACTAAAAAGAAAGAAAAAGGCCAATTAAAAGCCAAGAAGGTTTAGGGGAGTCGGTGAATCAAAAGGAGACTGAAACTTAAGAGAAAGATGGACCTTAGATTCCATTCTCTTTCAACTTTCCTCTGGGTCTGCAACATCCTGTTCTTCAGATCTCTGCCTGGGATAGGGAGCTCTGCCTTTCTTTTAATTCCACATCATCCCCGCTCTCTTTCCTCCCTTTTCTGCAAAAGTTTAGACTGTACTGTTATGTAGTTGAAAGCTTTGAACATTGCATTGAACTAGTTCAGATTGGTGGAAGTTTAACTAGAGCTAAATAACAATTCAACTGCTGCTAGTTGAGCTGTGGACTCTTTTCACAGTGTTTTCTAACAGGCTTTAGCAGGAGTTAAACTGTGGTGTATTTTGCATAATGTACACATGTATTTCTTTGTAATTGTTGCATATTTTACATTTGCTTTCGTATGTGATGTTCTGTCACATTTACTTTCTTTATAAACCTTTCATAGCTTAGGACTTCCTTTGCGGCATGTTTCATTTGTTTCACAACTTGAAAAAGTATTCACTGTTTCCTTGCTTAAGTTTTAAAATAAACTTTCACATGTCTTGAACTTTTAATAGCCTTAAGTCAGTTCTGTTTACACTCTCTCACCCATTGGAGCCGAGTCAGAACCTCATTTTCAACCAGGAGCCTGGTTTCTGTGGGACGGGGGTTGTGGAGACCCATTGGAGACTAGTCCTGGGTATTAAGTTGTCCAGAGCTGTATCTAATTCATGCAGCTCTCTATCGTAATTCCTACAGGACAGTCCTTGCCTCAAGAGAGAAATTGGCAGCAAAGGAAGGAGACCTGTTGAGTCCTGGTGGTAACGGAAATGGAGAAGACAGTGAAGATGGGAGAGCAAAGGTTTGCTGGCCCTAAAGGAAGAAAAGGCCCCCGTATCATCCAGGAAGGGAGCAGTGCAGAACTCTGGGAAAGAAGAGTGCAGGAGAACCAGCCTGGGAGCAACACCATCTCAGACGTAGAGCACCAGCCCTTCAGGGACTTCTGCTACCAGGAGTCTAAGGGCCCCCGAGAGGTTTGCAGCCAACTCCACCACCTTTGCCGTCAGTGGCTGAAGCCAGAAAGACTCACAAAAGCTCAGATGCTGGACCTGGTGGTCCTGGAGCAGTTCTTGGCTGTCCTGCCCCCAGAGATGGAGAGCTGGGTCAGAGAATGTGGAGCGGAGACCAGTTCCCAGGCGGTGGCCCTGGCAGAAGGCTTCCTCCTGAGCCAGGCAGAGGACAAAGAACAGGTGAGAATATTTCATCCTTGTAACTAAAAGGGACTGTGTTCTTAATAATCCCCATGAGTATCTCAACTTTATTTTGCATGTCCTCTAATGGAGGGATGCCCCAATTTCCAATGGCCCACCCCCCAAGAACAATTGTTCTTAACTTGCAGAGCAGGCCCTCCTCGGAGGATAGTTAACTTACAAGTGCATAGTTAAAATATGCAATTCCCTATCACAGGATGTACTAATGGCCAATGCCTATGCCAGGGTTGAACTCTTAGCCCTAAATCACACATCCTTATGTGTTCCCCTGATAAAGACACAACTTAGTGTGTTGTGTGGCTTGGATGGTAGATCAACTTTAGAAGGAGCCCTGAATGCAAACCCATTGGGAAACACTGCTCTTGGCCTTGACCTGACCCATTTCTTTCCTTTCCTAATCTCTCTTCTCTCTCTGGGATCCACCCTCCTGTTCCAGGTGCAGGGGATGTTGGCCAAAGCATGCACAGATTTCCCTGAGGCAGAGAAGGCTCCACCGGGCACCACACAGAAGCTGCTGGACAGGTGGATCTTGCAGGAGGGGGACGGAGGACCCTCCTCACTGGGTAAGGATTAGTGGGACATATTTCACCATGGTCCCCCTCCCTCAATTACACCTGAGGTGGATGAGCTGCTTTGATGTTCCCCTTGAGCCTGATTTTGCAGGTGGAAATAGACTCTTTTTCTCCAGATAATCAAAAAAGATATGTTTTTTAGTAATGTGTTCAAACATTGATTCCAGTAAAACAACGAAAATGGTTAAGAGCTATGACTTATCTTCCCACTTTCTTTGCCCTCCTCACAGGGAGCAGAAAACCCCACGGAGAAAAGGAACTGATACTGATGGATCCTTCTAGGCCTCCTTCGCTTTGTGGTGGAATGGAAGCGGTTCCTGCACAGCCAGGGCAGGTAGGAGAATCCTGGGTGCCTCTGTCCTCTGCACATCTCTTTGGTCCTAGAAGAACCTGCCCCTTTAGCCTTTGCTCTTCCCCAAGATGGCTGCTAGGAAGGCTTTGAAAGTCACTCATGAAGCTCTGGCATTCAGAAGGGGGACCTCCCCATACTTGTCTTCATGGATGGCTACATCACGAGTAAAGAGAACATCATTTCTTCTTCTTCTGTCAGGGTCCGGTGTCTTTTGAGGAGGTGGCTGTGCATTTCTTGGAGGAGGAGTGGGCTCTGCTCGATCCAGGCCAGAGGGCTCTGCACAAGGAAGTCATGGAGGAGAATCGTGGGAACCTGGCCTCTCTGGGTAAGAAAAGCAACCCTCTGGGTAAGGCCCCTCTTTGCCTTCTTGACAGTGCATGAAAAGGATGTCATTGAGGAAGACAGTACCTGGGCCTCATTCCTGGGATACTCTCATCCAGATAAAGTTCTTCTTATAGCTGAATGCTTGTTGGACTTTGGAAACAGCAGCATGTCCCTCCAGTTGGGGCTTCCCATCACTAAAAAGTGGCCAAGACATATGCTGTTGGCATCATACATTCGAGTAGCAGAATGGTCCTTCCTTTTCCAAACAGCATCCTTTCACCTTCATTCTACCCCAGCTGCCTTCCCCTGCGCAGAAGTCACAAGATCTGGCTATCCATCCTTTGACTTTTTCAGGGCTGTTTTGAACCTCTGGGTGTTACACTTGTGTTGAAGGTACACCACCGGCTGCCTGCTGGCTACGGGGCCAAATTCAAGGTTGTTGCTAGTATATAAGGCCCTATAGAACTTGGGAGCTGGTTCGCTGAGAATCTGCCTTCTCCCCTATAGTCCCATTCCGTTCTTGAGGTCATCTGGTGGTGCCTTTGAGCTTTGATCCATGATTTTTTAGATTGGTGGTGCCCACTGTATGGAATAATTTGTCCTTTGAGATGAGACATGCACCAACAGTTCTAATGAGAAAGCATCTTCTCCACTAAGTATTTTTTATCCTGTTAATCAAATCAGCAAACTGTTTGGTTTGTCCCCTGATTTCAGGATGATTTCTGTTCATATTCTTTCAGGTGAGCGCTGGGAGAGCAAGGAAAATGGCGTACACCAGAGAAGGAAAACTGATGCTGCAGAGAAGCAGGAAATCAAGTCCATTTCTTTTGAAGGGTCAGATATCCGTGAAATGCCAATCCTACAAGA
Organism: Anniella stebbinsi; assembly: GCA_029215795.1. Taxonomy (NCBI): domain Eukaryota; kingdom Metazoa; phylum Chordata; class Lepidosauria; order Squamata; family Anniellidae; genus Anniella; species Anniella stebbinsi. The sequence continues at coordinate 187,434,365 of JARDYH010000005.1, forward strand.
ACCTTTTGCACAAAGTAATAGGAATGTGCACAGTGGGAAGAAACAGCGGAAAAGCTCAGAGTGTGTAAAGACTCAGGAGACAAATCTTAGCCAATGTCAAAGATTTCACACAGGGGAGAAAAGTTTTCAGAGCTTAGAGTTTGAAAAGCAATTCAGTTGCGACTCACAACTTAACTTGCATAAGCGAATTCCCACGGGGGAGAAGCCGTATAAATGCCTAGAGTGCAGAAAGAGCTTTGCTCGCAGCACATATCTTAAGGAACATCAAAAAATTCACTCTGGTGAGAACCCCTATAAATGCTTAGAATGCAGAAAGAATTTCTCTTGCAGCTTAGGCTTTAAGCAACATCAGAGAATCCACACAGGGGAGAGGCCATATAAATGCGCAGAGTGTGGAAAGAGCTTCACTGCGAGCAGCAACCTTAAGTCGCATCAAAGGACTCACATGGGCGAGAAGCCCTTTAAATGCTTTGAATGTGGAAAGGGTTTCAGTCGCAGCACGAACCTTAAAAACCATCACAGAGTCCATACAGGGGAAAGGCCCTATAAATGTTCAGACTGTGGAAAGAGCTACAGTCAGCGGGGCCACCTTAAGTCACATCAAAGGACTCACACAGGTGAGAAGCCCTTTGAATGCTCACAGTGTGGAAAGAGCTTCACTATGAGCGGCCAACTTAAGGCACATCAAAGAATTCACACAGAGGAGAAGCCCTTTGAATGCTCGCAGTGTGGAAAGAGCTTCACTGTGAGCGGCCAACTTAAGGCACATCAAAGTATTCACACAGATGAGAAGCCCTATGAATGCTTAGTCTGCGGAAAGAGCTTTGCTAACAGCACAAATTTTAAGCAACATCAAAGAAGCCACTCTGGTGAGAAGCCTTATACATGCTATGAATGTGAAAAGAGCTTCAGTTGCAGCACGCAACTTAAGCAACATCAAAGAATTCACTCTGGGGAGAAGCCCTTTAAATGCTCTGAGTGCGGAAAGAGCTTCCGACAGAAGGGCCACCTTAAGTTGCATCAATGGACTCACACGGGTGAGAAGCCCTTTAAATGCTTTGAATGTGGAAAGGGTTTCAGTTGCAGGGCAAGCCTTAACAACCATCACAGAAGCCACACAGTCGAGAAAGCTCTATTGATGCTCAATATGTGGGAAAAGTTTCAATCAGAGCATTCATCTTAAAGCACATCAAAATGTCCACACAGGCGAGGAGCCCTGGACTACGGAAGGAGCTTTGCTTGCAGTACACATCTGAAATCACATCACGGAATTCACACAGAGCGTGGAAAGCGATGCTCAGGTTCATATTTTCATCAGCAACCAAGGCACTACTCAAACACCCCAAGGAAGTGGAAGAAGCAACCGTTAGGCATTATGGACAGTTTTGTAGCTGTTGATATGATGTTGGTTCCAAAACATTTATTTCTATTTCAAACGTTGCCAATTTGGATCACTAAACGCCCACTACAGTATTGGCAGAAACAATTAAAGTTGTTTAGTTTGGGTACTAAAGCTCCTGGATGACGTAAATTGCTCTATGAGAAGGGTGAGCGGGAGGAATCCTGAATTTGGTCGCCCAGGGAGGAGATGGAGGGAGAAGTGTTTAGACCACAACTGCATTTACTGAGACATTCAAAGTGTTACATCTTTTATCTTTATAAAACTTCCTAATATACAGCATTCTCAGCCCCTGTGATGTCCTTGCTCTGGTCCATCGATGACTTAAATCGTGAGGTTTTCCAATGAGCACAAATGACTCCTAGCAACATAGGCTGAATTCAGACGACACAATAGTCAACGGGGGGGGGGGGGGGGGGGAACAGTTGTACTGACTATTGTGTCGTCCGAATGCTGCCATAGTCAACTCAGCGCTGATCCTAATCCACATCACGGTTGATTATTTATTGCCATGTTGTGTGGGGAGTACCCCCTAGATTATGATTATTACCCCACCATTGACTATCGTGTTGTCTGAATTCAGCCATAGAGTTGTCCGTGGAAGAAGATAGGTGTAGGCAGAGAGGGGCCAACGTTGGTCCACAGTCTGCCCCGGCTCTTGTTGGAGCTAATGGCAAAGGCCAGACAAATGAGGACCTGGTGATGCTTGAATCGGAAAGGGAGAGATGAGTCAGAAGGTTCCAGGGTGGTCCTTGGCAGGCAGGAAGATCTTCTGGCCCTCAGCCTGTCCAGAGAGGGCTTCCTGATGCAGGCGGTTCTTGCGCATGGCAAACACGATGAACCTTGTGCCATGGATAAGACCATGATTCCCTTCCAGGTTCCTTAGCAGGATGGCCACAGCACCCTTCTTCCTTGGTGGCAAAGCACTTGGGTTGAGAGTGTTTAGGAACTCCAAATATTGCACATGGATCCTGGCCTCATCGCCAGTGACTTAATGTGCTCTCAAGTAGGTCTTTCCCTGGGCTTCGGTTCTGTCCAAGGCCATCTGGCTGATGTTGTCACAGGGCTCGTTCTTGGGTCACAGAATGACCTTGCCACGTGAGCACATCTGCCTCACTCAAGTCAATCCCAGAGACCGTAGTGACAATGTCCATGTTAGCAAGGCATTAGGGATCTTGTTCCTGTCTTCTCCAACACCTGGAGCCTTAATATAGGTTTGTACAGGGTTTTTCTTTTTTAAAAAAAACCAAAATTGCCACAGCCACCTTTAATTTCAAAATTAAATTGAAGAAGATTTTGAAATGAAACACCCAATCTCCACAAGAGATAAATAAGGAGCTGGAATTTTTACCACTCCTCTTAACAGTCCTGGAGTTTTGAGACACGGGCTGCGTTCGGACGACACGGAGAGGAGCAAGTCTACTCCATGGGCAGCAAATCCACGAAATGCCGCTCCGTGGAGTGGACTTGCTCCTCTCGGTGGAGCAGTCCTGCCTCACCCCCCTCCATACACACACCTGTAGCTCTCCCCACTGAATGGTGGCCCTGGTGAGGCCTTACCAGCGGCGCCACGACAGGACGATCAGTGTGGGCAGGAGGCTCCCAGCGGCAAATGAAACCCATCTCCTGTCAACAGGAGACAGACAGGGCGCATGCCCTGTCTCCTGTGGAGAGGAGATCGGATTACTGCGCCATCGCCAGGCAACTGGGAAACTGCATCTCTGGGGAGGTGACGGGCCCATAGTTGCCTGGTGACGGAGCCTTTGCAGGAGCCAGGATCATGGCCCTTTACACAGGAGGAGGCTGGTCCCAAGCTTCCCCACCACAGAAACAGGAGGCTTGGGACTGGTGTCCCCGTGTGTACGGGGCCACAATCCTGGCTACAGCGAATTAAGCCTTAGCACCTAGCCATGTGGCTCAGCGCTGGGGCTTCCTTCTCAGTCTGGGTCCTGGAGCCGGACAGCGGGGAGATGTGACCTACCTGGCTGCCGCGCAGGCTGATCTGAGCGGGCTAAAGAAAGAGAGGCTGAGCCCTGAGCAGGCAGACTGAGGACTTTGCGGTGCTTCAACGACCACCTTTCCAGAGCCAAGAGCCGACATCGCTCCTGAGAACCTTTCCTGCCCTGAGCAGGGGGTTGGACTTGGTGGCTTCAATGGCCCCTTCCAACTCTATGGGTCCATGAACATCTCCAGGCCTGGGCAACGAAGGCCGCTGTTAGAAAATGTTCGAATGCTCTTTACGTTGGGGAGAAAAAGTTCTGGAATAGTAGTTCCCCATCTTTTCCTCTTCTCTTTTGCCTAGTAGTGACTATTACTGCCTTTCTGACAAAGCAGCTGCTGGGGCTTCCTGAAAAGCTTCGCCTTCCCTGGTGTTGATTCTGGCTTCCCGATCCACAAGATGAGAGTGGCGGATTCAGGGATCCTTCACGCCTCCAGGTCCCTCCCAGGCCACTGTGGTGTCTTTCTGGGGGTGTCTAATATGCTCCCCAGGAGAAGTTCCTCCAACTCTTTCTGCACCACACCACTCCTGGTTCTTCTGGCTGCCCCAGAGGGAGCATTCCTGGTTTTCATGACCTTGAACTCTTTTCAATTGAGTATCCCACTCAGTCCTAACACCTCGTTCCCTCCATGCCTTCATTTCAATAGTTCTTCTCTAAAGGTTCCTGAACGAAATTGGAACCCCAACATTCAATCCATACTTCAGTTTCAGAAACCTCCCAGGGACGTCCCCTTTCGCTCCTGAGGGCGGAAGGAAGGTGTCTAATGCTCCCCACAGAAGAAACTTCGGTAGGCTGGAAGGGGGCTTAGAGTCAGACCAGGGGTCCACCTAGCTCAATATTGTCCACACTGGCTGGCAGCAATGGCACTTCAGGGGCAGGATTATTCCCAACCCTACCTGGAGATGCTGAGGATCGAACCTCGGACCTTCTGCACTCAAAGCAGGTGTTCTACCCACTGGGCTATGGCTCCTCCAACCCTTTCCTTTGGTCCTCACACAGCTCACTCACTGCCCTGTCTGTCTCACCATCAATATGTTTAGGCTGCTTTCAAGACTGGAACCCCTCTCAAAGGGGCACCCTAAATGACAAAAGCACCCTGTGGGTGCAATCCACGCTCTGATTATTTTTGGTTATTTGCAAGCTGGGTGATTATTATTTTACTATTATTTATTACATTCCTTATTACATTCCTGGAGGAGGAGGTTATCCATGGCTCCTAGTCCTGATGTCTGTGTGCTACCTCCAGAATTAGCAGCAGTAGGCCAGGTTGGTCACCTACACTGGGGGTGACCACATTACACCAATCTTAAAATCACTCCACTGGCTGCCAATTAGTTTCCGGGTGAAGTATAAATGTTGGTTATTACCTTTAAAGCCCTACATGGTTTGGGTCCAGGTTACCTGCGGACATTAACCCTTTTGTAATCCTTTGTCTCATGGTGTGATCCCTTCTCCCATACAATCCGCCCCGCACGCTCAGGTCCTCTGGGAAGAACTTACTCCAGTCAGCCAAAACCAGGCTGACAACTGTTACCTAGAGGACCGTCTTCTCTTCTGCCGCTCCCAGACTGTGGAATGGCCTGCTGGAGGAGATTCGCCAACTTAACAGTCTTTTTGACTTTAAGAAAGCCATAAAAACCGATCTCTTCCGGCAGGCCTACCCAGTTGAATTTTAAGAGTTTTAGCTGTATTTTAATAATGTATTGACTTTATATGTTTTAATCAGTTTAATATATTTTATGTCATTTGTATCAATGTTGTTCCCTGCCTTGATCCAGAGGGAGAGGCAGATAAGAAATAAATTATTATTATTATTATTATTATTTGCACCTGTTGCTGGGGAACATGGGCGGGAGGTTGCCGTTGCTTGTAGGTAGACAGCTGGTCAGTCACTGGCTGCATTCGGACAACACATTAAGCAACTGAGGGGTGGGAAACAATCGTCAGTTGTGTTACTTATTGTGTTGTGTGGAGGGTTACACGCCACTCACAAACTACTGACAGTATGCTATTCCGCCCAAATAAGCAACGGAGAGAAACAACTGGCTTGCAAGTTGTTTAGCTCGAAGCCAGTTGTTTAAAGTGTTGTGTGGAGGGGTGAGTGGGTTAATGGCGTGTGGTGTGTGGGTTAAAACACAAGCCCATAGAGGCAGGCGGCAAGAACGACCAAAGCGGCTTCCACTCTGCTACAACTGGTGCAACTTGCAAAGGCTGCTGGGATAGCACCGGGAGGACCAAGGGAGGGAGGGAGAGAGGGGTGGGGGCTGTGTCAGTGAAATGCCGGGTTGACTATTAGTCCACTCAACGCCAGCCCCAACCACCCACAGTTGTGTAAGAATATGTTGTGTGGGGAGTACCCACAAAATAACCAACTGTGAGTTGGCTACTGTGATGTTCAGCTACTTTAGAGATCCTTATATATAAAAGGTTGTAAGTAATTGTTTATAAAATGTCAAAAGTTCCAGGAAGTTGAAAAGACTCACAGTTTTGTTGCAGCCGAGTAAGTATAAGGGGGGAGTTCATGTGTGAGTGTTGATTGGATGGAGGCGGGGGAGTGCCTGGATTGGCTAGCTCTGTGATAGTGGGAGGAGTTAGAGAAGAGTGTCTGGCTGCATTCAGACAACACAATAATCAACTGGTGGGGGGGGGGGAAACAATTGTCAGTTGTATTGACTATCGTGTCATCCGAATGCTGTCATAGTCAACTCAGTGCTGATCCTCATCCACACCATGGTTGATTATTTATTACCATGTTGTGTGGGGAGTACCCCCTAGATAGACAACTGTAAAGTTGATTATTACCCCACCATTGACTATCGTGTTGTCCGAATTCAGCCTCTGTGTATATATTTTGAGCTGACAAGAGAAGAGAGGGGGAAGTTGTTGTTGACTGGATAAGAGGCTAGGAAGGGCCAACGTGTTTTATTGTTTTGGTGGAACTAGATGGTGGGAAAGAGTGTAGTGTAGTTTAGAGTGGGTAGAGTAAGCAGGAGAAACGTAGAACTTGGAAGTTCCTATTTGAAACATGTTATGAACAGAAATTACTGAAACCATTAAGCGTTAAGCATACGCTGTTGTACTGAGGAAACCATCACGCTTATTGACATACATATACTTCTGTTAATAAATTCTGTTAATTATAACTGCTATGATCATTGGAAGGGTACCTGAGGAAGGTACTGGTGGCAGTGGATAGAAGAAGGGGGATTTGAGGGCTAGGGTGCTGGGCTGTGGAGCTGTGGGGCCTAAAAGAGTAAAGGCGGGACAGGAGCAGCAGCAGTAAGCCTAAACCCACCAACACATCATAAGCACAGGGAGGGTTGAAGTCAGCCCTGAGTTCGAGTGGCGTGGACAGCCCTGTTGTGTAGCCCGGTGAGCGTCACGGGTGCAGGCAAGGCGTCACAGCTACTCAACCCACCATGGACTAATGTGTTGTCCGAATGCAGCCAGTGTGTGAAGACAGCGATGGGCTCCTTACGTTCCCATGCATGCTCAAATGGGAGACGGGTTAGTTAGGGTGACCAGATCAAATCCAGGTCAGGGCTCATGTAACTTTAACAGTTGTAGAGAAAAGGGAATTTCAGCCAGTGTCATTTGTATGCAATGAGTTCCTGGTGAAATTCCCTCTTCATCACCACAGTTAAAGTTGCAGGCACTATACTAGAGTGACCATATTCAAAAGAAGGCAGGGCCCCTGCAACTTTAACTGTTGTGATGAAGAGGGAATTTCACCAGGAACTCATTGCATACAAATGACACTGGCTGAAATTCCCTTTTCTCTACAACTGTTAAAGTTACAGGAGCCCTGACCTGGAGTTTATCTGGTCACCCTAGTGTTAGTGCTGGCTTTGACAGGGACAATTCCGCCTTGCATTGCCAGAAGTGGCCCAGGGAGGGAGGCAGAGAAGGAGAGGGGGGGATCATGCCAAGGGGGTGGGAGAGGGGCTGCCCCAGAGAGGGGAGGACAGCGGACGTGCAAGGCTGCTGGCAGCCCATCCCTCCCAGGCTTCACCGGCCATTGCACGTGGCGTGGAGAAGCCCCCCCCCCCCCCGGTCGGTGTCTCTGCCAGGAGCCCCAGGGAGGTGCCTCTGATGAGTGGAGCAGCCCATCGAAAGGGTTCAAGAGAACGAGTGTGCAGCTCCTAGAGAGGCCGTGAAGTGCCATGGGCTGATTGAATGCGCTCACTTCCTGCCCCCCCCCATGGGAAAGCAGCCCGGGATTTCTGCATTGTCTTCCACCTGCAGCCTCTTCTTCCCCCTGCAAAGGAGCAGGTGAAATGCAAGGGGGTCCCAGGGGCTGGGGTATGTGTGGAAGGAGCCCCCAGAGCAGAAGCAGAGGCGGGAGGGGGCAGGGGGTGGGTGGGAAGAGAGAGGGGTCCCTGCCCCCCCCATTTGGGGCGCCCTCCAGGAGACCCCCACCGTGCACCGCCTTCCCTCCCCAGAATTAGGGGATCCTGGAAGGGAAGGGTGGAGAAATGGGGAGAGGAAGGTACGGGGTGACGGGGGGGAGGAATCCCATCTGTGGGCAAAAAGCTGTCAGGGTGTCACGCTTGCATTGCGTTTTGTTGTGTTTTGTTTCCCTGCTTTAAATGTAGTTTAGACTGAAGGATGGAATTTATCCTTTTAAGTGCAAAAATGCCTTTGCAATCAACCTGGTGAGCTTTTACCGATAACATGACCCTGCTGTTCGCATGCACAAAATGATGCGCAGTGTGGAGAATGTGGATAAGGAGACATTTCTCTCTCTCTGTCTCTTTCTCTCTCCCATGATACTAAGACCCAGAATTATCCCATGAAGCTGATCGGTGGGAGATTCAGGGCAGAGGAAAAGAAGGATTTCTTCACACAGCGCAAGAGTTAAACTATGGAATTTGCGACCGCAAGGCGTTGTGACGGCCACCAGTTTGGATGGCTTTAAAAAAGGGGGTTGGATTAATTCCTTTCAAGTAAAAATAACCTTAGGCTGACCATATGAAAAGGAGGACAGGGCTCATGTAACTTTAACAGTTGTAGAGAAAAGGGAATTTCAGCCAGAGTCATTTGTATGCAATTAGTTCCTGGTGCAATTCCCTCTTCATCACAACAGTTAAAGGTGCAGGCACTATACTAGAGTGACCCTATACAACAGAAGGCAGGACCCCTGCAACTTTAGCGGTTGTGATGAAGAGGGAATTTCACCCGGAACTAATTGCATACAAATGACACTGGCTGAAATTCCCTTTTCTCTACACTGTTAAACTTGCATGAACCCTGTCCTCCTTTTCATAGAGTCAGCCTAAATAACCTTTTACTTGAGAGGTACTGAACATAAGGCTGCCTGGAAGTATAGATTCCTGTAATACCTTTCATCAACACCCCTCAAGATTGATGAAACCTCTGGAGATTAGTGCCAGAATGTTTGTCTTCACTCACAAACTCAAATGAAACTGTTGTAGCTTTAAAACACTTATTAAAACAATTTAAGGAAGTTAAACAGGCACACAAACCTCCATTCAGTGAAGCACATTAAAAGAATATACTCACCCACAAGTCTGGCAGATTTCTGGAGAACAAGAGCTTTGCTAAGTCAGGCAGAGACACACCCAATGGCAACACCGCTTTTGGACTCTTTCCCCTTCTGAAGAAAAAACATGGCCTTAGGCTTAACAGCTGGACTCAAGCCAGTGCTGAAAAGTCAGCGTAGGTCTTGATGGTTTGAGAGAAGAAAGAAGAGTTTTGGTATACTCACAAATTCTGCATCACTCATGTTGGCTGAATTCGGACGACACAATAAGCAACTGGGGTGGGGGGAACAATCGTCAGTTGTATTGACTATTGTGTCGTCCGAATGCTGCCATAGTCAACTCAGCGCTGATCCTCATCCACACCACGGTTGATTATTTATTACCATGTTGTGTGGGGAGTACCCCTTAGATGAACAACCGTAAAGTTTATTATGACCCCACCATTGACTATCGTGTTGTCCGAATTCAGCCATAGACTCTGCAAAGGAGCTCTTCTCCGCAGAGGGACTTCCATTTCTCCCAGGCAAAACCAAGGAGTTACTGAGGCCTACATGGGAGGCTCAGAGCAACATCCTAGATGCCTTTGGGAAAGGAAAGACATTTTCCTCCTCTGTGTTCAGACTTAAATGCCCTTCTCAAAAGCGCAGACCTCCCTCCTAATACTTATTGATTTATTCTAAAATAGCTTAAGTCTATTGGTCCACATCATCGATTTAGAGCATCCTCATCCCAGAAAGTTCCATCCGTCCTGACAGACTTGTCTATCCCAAAGCTGGACATTAATTACTTCTGCTTTTCATGTGGTCAACTGTCTTATTTAATTCTCTGTTCTTCTGAACAGCGGGTATTTTCTTCTTTTTAAAGTTTTTATTCTTTTTCCAAACATAAAAAAAACATTTAACACATACACAATATATACACCCCCAACACAACAAAAGCTACACACTAAAAGAGGTATTCAATCAAGTTACAGTACAGCAAAAGCTTACTAATCTCATTTTTCCTCTCTCCCTTTATTCATTAACCCTTTCTTATTGGTTGAATCCGCAGACGAATAAATCATTTTTCTCTTGCTCCATCGCAGTGGGTGTTTTCTAAACCGCAACTCTACCTTTCCATCACCCTGGACCTTTCATCTAGTTCCTTCAACAGCAATATATAGGTACACTATATACTGTTGGTACAAGTCACAAGTTCTTATGAGTCATGTCTTTGAGCAATTTCAAATCATATTTCCAAATCATATCTCATCAAGCCTTACCTAAAGTATCTAACCCTTGATACAGTGTTTGTACTCCTACTTGCCACCTTTAATAATTACCCCCATTATGTGTACGTACACCAGTTGCTGGGGAACATGGGTGGGAGGGTGCTGTTGCTCTCATGTCCTGCTTGTGGGTTCCTAGTCAACAGCTGGTTGGCCACTGTGTGAACAGAGTTCTGGACTAGATGGACCCTCAGTCTGATGTTGATGTCTAAGAGTGGGTGGAAACTACAAGTCATTTGAAGCAGGTCCTGGGTATTAAATTAGCCATCGCTCTGTCTAATTAATGCAACTGTACATTTTAATACCTACAGGGCAATCCTTGCCTCAAGAGAGAAATTGGAGCAAAGCAAGGAGATGCTTTGAGTCCTGTTGGTAGCAGAGATGGAGAAGAGAGTGAAGATGGAAGAGGAAGACTTACCTGGTGCTGAGGAAAGAGGCATCCCCCGTACCACCCAGGAAGGGATTAGTGCAGAGCCCTGGGAAAGAAGAGAGCAGGAGAACTTCCCTGGGAGCAACACCAGCTCAGACGCAGGGCGCCAGCGCTTCAGGGGTTTCTGCTACCAGGAGGCCGAGGGCCCCCGAGAGGTTTGCAGCCGACTCCACCACCTTTGCCGTCAGTGGTTGAAGCCAGAAAGGAACACGAAAGCTCAGATGCTGGATTTGGTGATCCTGGAGCAGTTCCTGGCTGTCCTGCCCCTGGAGATGGAGACCTGGGTCAGAGAATGTGGAGCGGAGACCAGTTCCCAGGCGGTGGCCCTAGCAGAAGGTTTCCTCCTGAGCCAGGCAGAGGACAAGGAGCAGGTGAGAGCATTTCGTCCCAATTGCTCTAGGGACTCAGTTCTGAAAAGTCCCCACCAGTATCTCAACTTTTTTTGCATGTCTTCTATAGATAGTTGTCCTTCATGTGTCGAGCAGAGGGTCACAGGACACTTGGCTGGGTTTGTGAAGTTCCAGGGAAGAAGGAGATCCTTCTTCATGCAACCACCTCTGTAATGGATCCTTGCCCCTCTTGGCTAATAAAAGCTAGCAGGGATGGAACAGCCAGCTGAGCCAGGGAAGTGATTGATGCCTCTCTGCAAGAGGGAGTGGTCCCAGACCGCCTGAAAGAGGCGGTAGTGAGGCCACTCCTGAAAAAAGCTTCCCTGGACCCAGAAAATCTTAATAACTACAGGCCGGTGGCAAATGTTCCATTCCTGGGCAAGGTCCTGGAGCGGGTGGTTGCGAGCCAGCTCTAGGCACTCTTGGATGAGACGGATTATTTGGATCCATTTCAGTTGGGTTTCAGGCCTGGTTTTGGCATGGAAACAGCCTTGGTTGCCCTGTATGATGACCTATGTTGGGAGAAGGACAGGGGGAGTGTGACTCTGTTGATTCTCCTTGATCTCTCAGCGGCTTTCGATACCATCGACCATGGTATCCTTCTGGGACGACTGGCTGAGTTGGGAGTGGGAGGCACTGCATTGCAGTGGTTCCGCTCCTACTTGGGGGGTCGGCTCCAGAAGGTGGTGCTTGGGGAACATTGCTCGGCCCCATGGATTCTCCTGTATGGGGTTCCTCAGGGGTCAATCTTGCCCTCCATGCTGTTCAACATCTACATGAAACCGTTGGGTGCGTTGTCATCAGTACGCTGATGATACGCAACTCTACTTCTCCTTTTCATCTTCATCAGGTGAGGCTGTGGATGTGCTGAACCAATGCCTGGCTGCGACAATGGGCTGGATGAGGGCTAATAAACTGAAACTCACTCCAGACAAGACTGAGACGCTGTTAGTGGGGGGTTCTTCTCCCAGGCATTAAACAGCATTTGTTGACTTGTTGTTTTTCTGTTTATTTTGACCCAGGAGAGCTGTTTTAAATAGATTTTGTGTTTGTAATCTGTTTTTATGCTTTTTATGGTTTTAAAATTTTGTATATCGGTTTTTAATGATCAATGTTTTTAATCTTTGTAAACCGCCCAGACAGTTTCGGCTCTTGGGCGGTATATAAATGCAATAAATTATTATTATTATTATTATTATTATTATTATTATTATTATTCAACCACCAACAGAGGTTGAATAATAATAATAATTCCCAGCAAAGCAATTATAGCATTTGTAGGCACCAAAGATGCTGAGTGTCAAGGACTATCTGGGAGCTTCTACCTCTACTCCTGGTTGATTTTAGGAGGGTATTCTAGTCCTTTGCTCATGCCAGGGTTGAAGTATTAGCCCCAGTCCACAGATCTTTATGCGCTCCCCTAAGAAAATGTGCTGCTGGGCTTGGAAGCTAGAATAGCTTTAGAAGGAGACCGGAATGCAAATAGATTGGCAAACACAGCCCATGGCCTTCACCTGGCCCATTTTCCCATTTCTTAAGCCCTCTTCTCCCTTCTTTGCCTGAATTCCTCATCCTCCCTCCAGGTGCAGTGGATGTTGGCCAAAGCACCCACAGCTTTCCCTGAGGCAGAGAAGGCTCCACCGGGCACCACCCAGAGGCCGCTGTTCAGGTGGATCTTGCAGGAGGGTGATGGAAAACTCTCCTCACTGGGTAAGGATTAGTGGGGCATATTTCCCCCATGGTCTCCCTCAATTATGCCTGAGGTGCATGAGCTGCTTTGATGTTCTCCTTGAGGACGAGGAGAGACTCTTTTCTCCAGTAGCCCCTCTAAGATATTCAGAAAAGATGTTTTGTCTAGTAACATGTAGAAAGGTTGGTTTTACTCAGGAAACAAGAATGCAAACTGCAAATAAAAAAATCTCTTCCCAACTTCTTTGCCTTCTTCATAGGAAATGGAACGACCTGCAGTGAAAGTGAACTGAAACTGGGGGGTCCTTCTAGGCCTCCTCCGCCTTCTCTCTATGGTGGAATAGATACCGCTTCTGCGCAGCCGGAACAGGTAGGGGAGTCCTGGGTGCCTCTGCCCTTTGCCCATCTCTGCTGCTGGAAGAACCTGCCCCTTTCTCTTTTCCTCCTACCCAAGATGGCTGCTAGGAAAGCTTTGAATGACGCTCATGTAGCACTGGATCTTGCAAATTAGGATCCAACCAACATTTCCTGACATTTTGGTTTATTACATTAAAACAATTTCTTCTTTCAGGCTCTGGTGACCTTTGAGGAGTTGACCTTGCTGGATCCAGGCCAGAGGACTCTGCACAAGGAAGTCATGGAGGAGAATCGTGGGAACCTGCCTTCTCTGGGTAAGGAGTGGGACCCCTCTGGGTAAGGCTCCCTCTTTACCGCCTTGACGGATCCTAGAAGGTGGAACCGCAGCTCTTCTTTCTTTGTGTCCGTGCAGAATAAGGATTAAAAGAAGCGACAGGGTTAAACTCCCACCTTTCAGTTCACAGTAAAGTAATTGGCTCGGGTGAAGTGGCAGATATTTCCATGGGTATTGGTTTTACAGTAGTTAATTATTTTTTGCTTATTGTAAGGGCTATGTCTGAAAGAAAATTATGCACACACATACACACATATTCTAGGTGCTATACCCGGCATTGCCTGGCAGACCCCAGGAGCGACAGGTCGCTTGTGGCTTTGCTGCTGCTGATCTCGGGGGATCGACCAATCGGCTGCTCAATCGGTGTCGCACGAGACTCTGCATGGGTTGCCGCAGGGTGGGCATGTGCCCCACAGCTGCCCACGTCCCATGATAACGAGGGGCAGCATCGGTGAAGAGCAGAGGGAAGTGGCTCTCGGGGGACCTGGGCAACTGCAGGGCGCTTGCGTACTCTACGAGGACCCAGGTGGGCGATCCCATGAACTCAGCGGCGGCGAGGACACGAGCGTCCCGTTGCATCCGGAGCCCGGTAAGTCTGCCCTCCCGAGCAGGGCATGCTGGGAGTTGTAGGCGTAATGGCCACCAAAGCTTTGGATTCGTTTTTAATTCCCCCTGCCTCCAGACAGTTAAACACAAAAAATCGGGTTTTAAAAAATTGTTCTGGTTAGAATAGAATTTATTACGGTCGCAAGACCAGCAAAGTAGAGCAGCACTATAAACACAGTCATATTCACAAGGCCAACAAGGTAAGGTGCAATAATATTAAAAAAGCAATAATTAATTAAAAATACAGATAAACAGTAAAAAATTTTAAAATTAATTGAATTGTACATATCCTGCTCATAATAATATAGGATTTAAAACATTAAAAATTAAAACATTAAAACATTATCACAGTCCATCACAGTCCGATGATATCCCACGCTGGCATGCAATTACAACAGCACAGAATCTAGCCGCCTTGGGAGTTATTTGACAATTCTGGTCGGCCAGGAGATAATCTGTATAAAACACATCAGATCTGGCTGGTATACATTGTAAGATAGAGATAATAAAAATGTACCGAAGATCACAATAGAAGGAACAATAGCGCAGTACATGGCCCACAGTCTCTACCATGCTAGATTATATGTGTATAAAATTTTATTACAATCATAGACCAGAAACATTTGCACATTCAATTTCAGATTTTACCACATTCATATCATTCCTTACCATATAAGTGTCTCATTTTATGCAATTAAAAGTAGGTACATATATCAAATCTGTCTGCCTTGCTATTATTTACCTACTACTTCTCTACGACACGTGATAGCTGCTGCACAAAATCTGGCTACTTTTGATGTAGTTTGAGCATCCAGACAGTTAAACACAAAAAATCGGGTTTTAAAAAATTGTTCTGGTTCTGGTTGATTGTACGCCAAGGCCTATCGGAAATTTTACGTTTGCAGCTCATCTGAAAGCGGGTTAGAATTTCCGGGCATAGAAACACACACACATACGAAGGTTGGTCGACTTACCAAGTGAGATGCCAGAGAAAGATGAAAGGGTAGAGGAAGCTTCACTCAGACCATGGGTCCACCCGGTAGTAAAATACTTTTAGACTCTGAACGCAACAGCCTTGTGGGGCGGGCGCTTCCGATAGTCGTGTGTATCACTTCCCTGACTTCAAAACGTGGGAAGTCTCATTCTACCAGGTGGGGCCCTGGACATCTGCCCCACAGCCTCGCCCTGAAGGCGCCACGGGGTATATCTGGCAAAGTTTTGCTGACTCGTGACCAGTAATGATCGCCCAGGTTCCTTTCCCAGCCCTGGCTGGAGCAACTCCCCTTTGAGGAAAAGTTTCAACATTTAGAGGCTTTTTGGCTTCGAAAATTGACCAAGGGGAGACATAATAGAGGTGTATGAAATTATAATGGTGTCACAGAAATAAAATAATAGCAATGAAACCAAATCTAGTTAGGACGTTGCGCATGTGTGTCCAACCCACTCTCCCTTAGACAAACACACACCCCATTTCATATTCCTGCTCTGCTCTTGCTCTCTTGCTCTCCCTGACACACACAAGCACACTTTTGACCCGTTCACACATTACACAGCCAGAAACCTGGGTTTTCCGTCAAAAGCCCAGCAGTTCACTTGGGTTTTCCACCCAGGGTCCTTGTACATGTAATCATGTTTCCTGACTGAGCCTACCTGTATAACACACACAAGCACATATTTATTTATTTATTTATTTATTGTATTTGTATGCCGCCCCATAGCCGAAGCTCTCTGGGCGGTTTACATAGGATTAAAACAATTAAAAACAATATACAAAAGTTAAAACAGCAAAATGCAATATACACATACATTTAAAACCACTATAATAACTTTAAAAAGCTGTAAGCCTAAAAACAAAAACAAACCCAGGCTCCTCAAATATTGCCAAATGCCTGAGAGAAGAGGAAAGTCTTGACCTGGCGCCGAAATGATAGCAATGTTGGCGCCAGGCGGGCCTCGTCAGGGAGATCGTTCCACAATTGGGGGGCCACCACAGAGAAGTCCCTCTCCCTTGTTGCCGACCTCCGAGCTTCCCTCGGAGGAGGCACTCGGAGGAGGGCCTTAGATGTTGAACGTAGTGTTCGGGTAGGTTCATGTCGGGAAAGGCGTTCCATCAGGTATTGTGGTCCCAAGCCATGTAAGGCTTTATAGGTCAAAACCAGCACCTTGAATCGGGCTCAGAAGCGTACAGGCAGCCAATGCAAGCGGGCCAGAGTAGGTCTTATATGTTACTTTGCACACGTGCAAAAAGGTGACGTGTGAAAATGCTGGTTGACTGTTCAGGTTTACCTGCACCGTGATTCCATTTCTGCTTTGCCTTGGCTACGCTGCTCCTATCCCCTCTGTATCGCCTCTCTCCGACTCCCTCAGTGTAGCTCCCAATCCCAGGAGCAAACTGGAGGCGAAAGCTTCTGGCCCACTTCTGGCCCTTCGATGCTGCGTGGACATGTTGGAAGAGGGCAACATAATGCTGTTCTGCCATGTTAAAGAAGAGCAACTATGAGGGAGATAATGCGGCTGTGCAGCCATCTTGGAAGAGGGCGGGAGGTAGGCTGACCAGATAAAATCCAGGTCAGGGCTCATGTAACTTTAACAGTTGTAGAGAGAAGGGAATTTCAGCCAGTGTCATTTGTATGCAATTAGTTCCTGGTGAAATTCCCTCTTCATCACAACAGTTAAAGTTGCAGGCACTATACTAGAGTGACCGTATACAAAAGAAGGCAGGGCTCCTGCAACTGTAACTGTTGTGATGAAGAGGGAATTTCACCAGGAACTAATTGCATACAAATGACATTGGCTGAAATTCCCTTTTCTCTACAACTGTTAAAGTTACAGGAGCCCTGACCTGGATTTTATTTGGTCACCCTAGCAGGAGGCATTTTGATCAGGCAGGTACATGAAGCACGGCCACCTTGAGAAAGTGTGGGACGGCGTATATTTGTTCATGGGAGGGTGGTAGTGTGGCCATCTTGGGAAAGGGCCAGCAGACATTTATTCAGGCCTAGTGAATTAACTACAGCAGGCCAGGCATCGAGCATCCCAAACATTTGTCTCTGCAACCTCCCTGAAATTAAATCTTTGTGCGGGAAATGGACGCGTTGCGTCATGACCAAGAGCGGTCTATCGCTCCCGGAACCCAGTAAGTCTGTCTTCCTGGCCGAGGCATGCTGGGAGTTGTAGGCATAATGTCCACCAACGCCTTGGATTTCTTTTTAAAAAAAATTTCAGACGCTTAAACACAAAAAAATTGGGTTTTAAAAAACAAACATCCGGTTGATTGTACATCAAGACCTATCAGCTTTCAAACTGTTATGATTCTGTCTCATCTAGAAGTGGGTTAGAATTTATGGTCATACAAACACGCACACAAATGTTCAGCTTTATATGTATAGATAGATGTGTGTGATATGTTCTATTGATCATCAGAAGATATTTAATAAATTTGGAAGCATCTTTCTCCCCACTAAGTAATTTTTTATCCTGTTAATCGAATCAGCAAACCATTGAGTTTGTTCCCTCATTTCAGGAAGATTTCTCTTTTTATTATTTCAGCTGATTGCAGGGAGAGCGATGAAAATGACGTACACCAGAGAACGAAAACTGAAGATGAAGAGAAGTGGGCAATCAAATCCATTTCTTTTGAAGGGTCAGATGTCTGTGAAATTCCAGTACTAGAAGAATGTTTTGAAGGAAGTAAAAGGAGTATTTACAATGCAGAGGGACAGTGGAATTTTTCTGAGGACGTAAAGAGTCAGCAGCTACACCTTACCAAATGTCAGGGAACTCACACAGAAGAGAAAAGATTTCAGTGCTTGGAGTGTGGGAAGCAATTCAGTTGCAACTCAAACCTTAACTTGCATAAAAGAATTCACACGGGGGAGAAGCCCTTTAAATGCTCAGAGTGCGATAAGAGTTTCTCTTGCAGCTCTGACCTTAAGCGACATGAAAGAATTCACTCAGGGGAGAAGCCCTATGAATGCTTAGAGTGTGGGAAAAGCTTCAGTCGGAGCGGCCACCTGAAGTTGCATCAAAGGACTCACACGGGCGAGAAGCCCTTTCAGTGCTCTGAGTGTGGAAAGGGTTTCAGTTGCAGCATGAACCTTAAAAACCATCACAGAATCCACACAGGCGAGAAGCCTTATCAATGCTCAGTATGTGGAAAGTGTTTCACTCAGAGCGTGCATCTTAAAGCACATCAAAATGTCCACACAGGCGAGAACCCCTCAAATTGTTCTCTGCCAGGTAAGTAGGACAGCTCTCTCTGAGGCGACCACAAACCTCATTAATTTTCCGTCTTTTACGCTAACGGAGGACATTGAAAATATAAAATCTTTTCTGGCTGAGTGCAATAAACTATTCTGGCGGAAATTTGCAAAAAACTTTGGTTAGGATCTGGAAAAGAGGCCCCCTACAAATGGCATAAATATGTCAAATAAATAGGATGTGCGATAAAGAAAACAGCAGAAAGCAGGTCTCACTCATGAGAAAGAGCAAAAATATATTTAAAAAATCCAAAGCCAGAATTCATTACTCAAAAAAAAACAAAAACCAGATTCCAAGAAACTTTTCAAATTCCTTAACGACAGCCAAAACTGAAACCCAACCAGAACATTGTGAAGGCCTCCATTATCCTAGAATCATGGAATAGCAGAGTTGGATGGGTCCTATAAGGCCATCATTGAGTCCAACCCCCTGCTCAATGCAGGAATCCACCTTAAAGCATCCCTGACAGATGGTTGTCCAGCTGCCTCTTGAAGGCCTCTAGTGTGGGAGAGCCCACCACCTCCCTAGGTCATTGGCTCCATTGCCATACTGTTCTAACAGGAAGTTTTTCCTGATGTCCAGCCGGAATCTGGCTTCCTGTAATTTGAGCCCTTTATCCCCTGTCCTGCACTCTGGGATGATTGAGAAGGGATCCTGGCCCTCCTCCGTGTGACAACCTTTCAAGTATTTGAAGAGTGCTATCATGTCTCCCCTCCATCTTCTCTTTTCTAGGCTATGCTTTTAATTTTTGTAAACATTTTGTTCAATGTTTTTAATTTTTGTAAACCGCCCAGAGAGCTTCGGCTATGGGGCGGTATATAAATGGAATAAAATAAATAAACATGCCCAGTTCTTTCCCTTCTCGTAGGGCTTTGTTTCCAGGTTTACTTCTGGTTTACTTCCCTTCTCATGGAGGGCTTCACGATGTTCTGGTTGGGTTTCAGTTTTGGCTGTTGTTAAGGAATTTGAGAAGTTTCTTAAACAGCATCCTGCCATACAAAAGCCAAAGGGGAGATCTGCCAGCACGGCAGGGATGAGTTACAAGATCACATAAGAGCAGCTACCCTGCACTCTGATAAGGGGTGACCTACTTGACAATTTTAACCATCCCAAAGTATAGGAAAGCGCTTAGTTTAATGTGCCATCTTCAGCACTGTTGGAAGGAAGACACAATAGTATCCCAATTTGTGAGCATTTATGCTCCAGTGAAGTTGCTCTGGCGGAGACTGGAGGTACATACTCCTGTATTGTTCCTTCTGTCGTGATTTTCGGTATATTTTTATTACCCCTATTTTACAAAGAATACTTGGGAAATTTGATGTGTTTTGTATATATTATCTGGTCGATCAGAATTCACAAGTAACTTTTAAGATGGCTAGGTTCTGCTCTGCTGCAATCGCTTGGCGTGGGACGGTGCGAAATTTCTGATTATGTTTTAACTTGTTAAATTTAGTATTATTAGAAATGGGCCCTGTGCAATTTTCTATTGTTGCTTTTATATCATTGCATTTACCGTGTTACTCTGTTCTGCTGGTCTTGTGACCGTAATAAAATTACTACTACTGCTACTTGCTCTGAGTGTGGGAAGAGTTTCATCGATACCATCAGCCTTAAACTGAATCAAATAATTCACACAGCCAGGCCAGATCTACAGCATGCAGGATATAGCAGTAAATAAAAGGCAGGAGCCACACCAAGCAGGATATAACGGTATATGGTATGTGTCAATGGGCCTCAACAGTTGTCAGTGCCCTTCAGTACCACTATAAAGCAGTCGTGTGGCTCCTGCCTTTTATATGCCTTATTTATTTATTTATTTATTTATGGATTTAAAATACAAATTTAAAAAAGGTTAAAAATCAAACTGAAGAACTGTTAAAAAACTGAGAAGATAAAAAGGTCTTCACCTGGCATCTAGAGTATAATATAGGTGCCAGGCAAACCTCTCTAGGGAACTCATTCCACAGCCAGGGTGCCACAGCAGAGAAGGCCCTCCTCCTGGTAGCCCCCTGCCTCACTACCTTTGGCAGGGGCTCACGGAGAAGGACCCCTGAGGATGATCTTAGGGTCCGGGCAGGTACATATGGGAGGAGGCGTTCCTTCAGGTAACCTGGCCCCAAGCCGTTTAGGGCTTTGAATGTTAATACCAGCACTTTGAATCGGGCTTGCTTTGATACCGCTATATCCTGCTTGGTGTAGATCGTACAAGCACCTCTTTGCTTCCCAGGCATTGAAAACACAATCATAATAAATCAGATAATGAAGACTTTGCTGCTTTTGCATGACACCCAAAAATCAGCTGTGTGAGGCAGGCGCCTCAGACTCTAAAATGGGTGTCAAAGACCTGGCTGAGGAAGAGAAGGAGAAAGACAAATCTTCTTGTTTGTATGAAGCCAAATACAATCCAGAATTTCTCTTGCCCACCGCCCTCCCTTGTGAGAATTCCCCAAGACACGCTCAGGGTGGAATAAAGGGAAAGGTATAAATGTTAATTGGAAATGGGGGGGGGGGGAGAATTCCTCAAGCCAAGTGCTTCCATTTAGAGAAGTTGCACTTCAGAGGAATTTTGGAGGGTGTGTGGGAATTGCACATACTTAAATCAACTTTACGAGGTGATGTTTTTTCTTGCTTGTTTCAAAACCATAAAACCCATTTAAAAGCCCCAGCATTTCCTGGATTACGACATCACATAGCCCTAACCCTTTTTTTGGTATAATATTCTGCCTGCAGCTACGTGGGAGAAATTAAAAGACGTCTGTGGAGGGCGATTGAATCCTTTGCTTTGCTGACGCTACTGAACTCCTGCAGAAACCAAAGGTTCCAGTCTGGGGCAGTTAGATCAGAGGCTGTGTGAAATTCCAGTATTTCGCTGGGACTCCCTTCCTGCCCTTGTTGAAAAAGTCGAGCAGATTTCGATTTATGGAAGTGTAATGATGAGAAGGATATTCAATCATCAAAAAACCTGCCGGTTTAAAAGACCAGAAGTTAAGGCTTTCTCACCTTGGTGCAAACTCCACAAAAATCAGAAAATTGGAAGCTAAAAATGACGCCTTATCTGACGTGGCCCCTTGATCAGTCATGATGTTATGCAAAGGCACAAATTGTGCTTGCTTACAGCTTACCCTCCGTCTATCCCTATAGTTTCCCAAGAGGGCAGGTCAGGTCAGCAAATTAAACCCAGGGATGGAGGGTGGGATTCCATCACGTTCAGCTGAGAGTGGTTGCGGTAGAACATGGACCTGCCAGGAGTGGTGAGGCCGGGTTTCTGGCAGACCCAGCCAGGCAACTTTATGGCCTGATAATCTCTCTGTTTGGTAGCCTGCAGAAGCACCTGCCTCATGAAGCAAATGAACAAATGAAAACTGTTATTATGGTCTGCCAGTTTGTTTGTTTTTAGTAGTCTTGAAGTCCAGATCTCTTCAGAAGGGGGAATAGTGTTATGTGGTTGGGGTCAGTTTAAATGACCTCCAGGGGTCCCTTACTCAGTGCCTCTGATCACAAGGAGATTGAGGATTTCCCCCAACTCTCCACACAGCACAGAGTTAAATTATGGAATTCGCTACCACCAGATGTAATGATGGGCACCAGTTTGGATGGCTTTAAAAGGGGGTTGGATAAATTCTTGGAGGAGAAGGCTATCCATGGCTACTGGTCCTGATTTATTTTTGCATTTATATCCCGCCTTTTTTCCACCAAGGTAGCGTACATAATCCTCCTCCTCTCCATTTTATCCTCACAACAGCAACCCTGCGAGGTGGATTGGGCTGAGAGTCTGTGACTAGCCCGAAGTCAACTAGTTTTCCATAGTCGAGTGGGGACTAGAACCCAGATCTCCCGACTCCCAGTCCAACTCTTTAGCCACTACGCCACACTGCTGCTTTTAAACCTTGCTCTGAAATTCATATGAATAAGGCAATTGCTGATCAGATGTCAACAGCATATGTCTTGGTCACTTCCATCAAAGGAACTATATGTTGGAGTTGGTTGGTCTCATAATAACATACCAAGTTCGGGATTCCCCATTCACCCCATCTAAACAGTGGATTAACAACGGAAGGGATAAAGTGTGAGGGCGTTTCAAGAAGGGACTTAGTGGATTGTAGCATCTGAAATGGGCACAAGTGACCCACTCTGGATGGTGCCAGAAACAGACCTGGGAATCCACAAAGAGGAAAAGATTTGCTTTGCTTTGTGGGAGTAGCATCCATTCAAAACAATATTGGTTAAAAATAGCTAACCAGATTAACCGGCAGTAAGCCTATATGCCCCAGTTGCTGGGGAGCATGGGCAGGAGGGTGCTGTTGCACCCGTGTCCTGGTTGTGGGTAGACAGTTTGTGTGAACAGAGTGCTGGACGAGAGGGACACTTGGTCTGATCCAGAAGGGCTCTTAGGATGTCCTCCTGTGTAGACAAAGGGGAGAAGCATTACTGCTCCCTTTGACAGGGACAAAACTCCCGTGGAGAGAGCCCCATATCTGAAGTTATGGACAGAAGAGAGGCAGTGGAAGTTAGGGTGACCATATGAAAAGGAGGACAGGGCTCCTGCATCTTTAACAGTTGTACAGAAAAGGGAATTTCAGCTGGTGTCACTTGTAGGCATGCAGCACCTGGTGAAATTCCCTCTTCATCACAACAGTTAAAGCTGCAGAAGCCCTGCCCATAGAGTGACCAGACACAAAAGAGGGCAGGGCTCCTGCAGTTTTAGCTGTTGTGATGAAGAGGGGATTTCACCGAGTTCTGCATGCCTACAAATGACACTTGCTGAAATTCCCTTTTCTAGGCAACTATTAAAGATACAGGAGCCCCATCCTCCTTTCCCTAGGGTCACCCTAGTGCAAGTAAAGAGGGGGGAAGAAGGAGTTCATGCCAAGGGGGTGGGGAGTGGGGCTGCCCCAGAGGGGAAGGGCAGTGGGCGTGCAATGCTGCTGACGTCCCATAATATCCAATGCACATGGCAGGCTCCGTTATGCATTCAAAGGAAACGGATCTGGATCCCCCCAAAAGCCCCCAGGAGCAGCCCCCCCTCCGTCCATGTGTCTCTGCCAGGAGGAGCCTCTGCGGCTCTATTGTGCTTCCCTGTGTTGAGTCCATCTATGGGTTAAAGGGAGCGAGAGGGGCTGGGTGCTAAGAGAGGCTAGATGAGCCCCCCCACTTCCTGCCCCCCACATGGCAAAGGAGCCTGGGATGCTTGCATTGTCCACCATCTGCAGCCTCTCTTCCCCTGCAAAGCAGCCGGTGAGGCCAAAATGCACGGGGGTCCCGGGGGGGGGGGGGGAATGAGAGGGGAGGGAGTGGAAAGAGCCCCCAGGGCAGGAGCAGGGGAGGGAGGGAGGTGTGGGGCAGGGGGTGGGTGGGAAGAGGGGGATCCCCCTGCCCCCCATTTGGTGTCCCTCCAGAGGACCCCCGCCTTGCACCTCCTTCCCTCCCCATAATTTGGGAATCCGGGAAGGGAAGGGGGGAGGGGGGAGAAAGGGGAGGGGGGACTGGGAGGGACAGAAGGGGAAAGATGCTGGGTGGGGGGAGGAGGAGGAGGAATCCCATGTGTTAGCAAAAAAACTGTGATGGAGCCATTTCTGCGTTGCATTTTTTGATTTGTTTCCTCTCCCTGTTTTAAACTTTGTGAAGAAGGACCATGGTCATTTATTTTGGGTTTTTTATCTATGTTTTCCGATGGGCAAGTATTGTTGTTTCTTGTAGTGTGCCCTGCTTTTATTTATTTATTTATTTATTTATTACATGAACCCTGCTGTTCACATAACTCAGATCCATAAGGAGACCTGTTTATTCATTGTTTTCTTGCTCAAGTTTTAAAATAAACTTTCAAATGTATTGAACTTTTACATGCGGGCGTAGTCTTCCCAATCTTTCAGGGGGCGGCATGGGGCTAAACTTGGAAAAGGGGAGTAGGCTTATTTGTTTACATTTATGTATCTATTTCTGGAAAGCATCCTTTATGAGCAGTGAATCCCAGAGTGTTTAAAGCCACATATTAAAATAACAAGTATGCAACAAAAATACCCACAAGGCCTGAGGGGTTAGGAGGAAATGAATCTGGGGAAGGCTGGACCTGGCACAAAAGGAGAGCCGCTTCTGTCTTGCAAAGAGACCTGCTGGGCAGCTGAGGAGGAAGCCGGGTTTGTTGGACATCATTTAGACTGACCCCCAAACGCATAACAATACAGACAACTGGAGACTGACAATCTGCCAGCCAGGCTGTGAGCTTACTGATGTTTCCTGGTTGGGCATTGCCCCCTCTGGGAAATCCCCACCCCAGTAGTTTACAGCCCTGCTTTCAATAGCCTTAAGACAGCTCTGGTTACACCCTGTGTCTCCCATTGGGGCAGAGTCAGAGCCTCATTGTCAACCAGGAGCCTGGTTTCTGTGGGATGGGGGTTGTAGAGACCCACTTGAGACAGGTCGTGGGTATTAAGTTGGCCACTGCTGTATCTAATTCATGCAGCTCTCCATTTGAATTCCTCCAGGACAGTCCTTGTCTCAAGAGAGAAATCGGCAGCAAAGGAAGATGATCTTTAGAGTCCTGGTGGTAGCGGAAATGGAGAAGACAGTGAAGATGGAAGAGCAAAGGTTTGCTGGCCCTAAAGGAAGAAAAGGCCCCTGTATCATCCAGGAAGGGAGCAGTGCAGAACTCTGGGAAAGAAGAGTGCAGGAGAACCAGCCTGGGAGCAACACCAGCTCAGACGTAGAGCGCCAGCCCTTCAGGGACTTCTGCTACCAGGAGGCCGAGGGCCCCCGAGAGGTTTGCAGGCAACTCCACCACCTTTGCCGTCAGTGGCTGAAGCCAGAAAGGAACACGAAAGCTCAGATCCTGGACCTGGTGGTCCTGGAGCAGTTCCTGGCTGTCCTGCCCCCGGAGATGGAGAGCTGGGTCAGAGAATGTGGAGCAGAGACCACTCCCCAGGCGGTGGCCCTGGCGGAAGGCTTCCTCTTGAGCTGGGCAGAGGAGCAGGAGCAGGTGAGAGCATTTCACCCTGATGATTAAAGGGGACTGTGTTATTAATACTTAATCTCAACTTGGTTTTGCATATCCTCTAAGGAAGTGTTGCCTTAATTTCCAGTGGCCCACCCCCCAAGAAGAGTTGTTCATAATGTGTAGAGCAGGCTCTCCTCGAATAGTTAAACCAACAATGCGTAGTTAAACTATGCAATTCCCTACCACAGGATGTAGTGACGGCCACTCATTTGGATGGTTTAAAACGGGGGTTAGAGAAATTCCGGGAGGAGAAGGTCTATGAATGTCTGATGGCTATATCATAGATCATAGTTCAACTACGATGTTTTCAACTTCAGCAAGAAAGATACAGAAATATATTTTTCTTTGCTCATGCAGGTAAGTTCAATTTGTTATCAATATACTTTCCCCCTCTTATTCATTTTAACCACAACTTTTGAAAGGCAGCTGAGACTTGTATTGGTGCATCATCTTGATTTGTGTACCTGGCCCATTCCTTTCCTTCCCTCATCCCTCTTCTCTGCCTGGGATCCTCCCTCCTGTTCCAGGTGAAGGGGAGGTTGACCAAAGCATGCACAGATTTCCCTGAGGCAGAGAAGGCTCCACCGGGCACCACCCAGAGGCCGCTGGACAGGTGGATCTTGCAGGAGGGTGACGGAGGACCCTCCTCACCGGGTAAGGATTAGTGGGACTGATTCCACCATGATCTCCCTCCCTCAATGACACCTGAGGTGCATGAGATTCGTTGACGTTCCCCTTGAGCCTGATTTCCTTTTGATGGGGAGAGAGGGGGAAGAAAGACTCTGTTTCTCTAGATACTCAAAAAGGAAAAGTTTTTTAGTAATGTGGACAATCATTGATCCCAGTCAAACAGTGAAAATGGAAATGCTTAAGAATGTTAACTTACCTCCCCACCTTCTTTGCCTCCTTCACAGGGAGCAGAAAAACCTGCAGAGAAAGTGAACTGGTACTGGGGGATCTTTCTAGGCCTCTTTTGCTTTGTGGTGGAAGGGAAGCGGTTTCTGCACAGCCAGAGCAGGTAGGAGAGTCCTGGGTGCCTCTGTCTCCTGCATGTCTCTTTGGTCCTGGAAGAACCTGCCCCTTTAGCCTTTTCTCCTCTTCATGAGAGCTGCTAGGAAGGCTTTGAATGTCACTCATGAAGCTCTGGCATTCAGAAGGAGGGCCTCCCCATTACTACCTTCATGGATGGTTACATAATGCATAAAGAGAACATAAATTCTTCTTCTTTCAGGGTCCGGTGTCTTTTGAGGAGGTGGCTGTGCATTTCTCAGAGGAGGAGTGGGCGCTGCTGGATCCAGGCCAGAGGGCTCTACACAAGGAAGTCATGGAGGAGAATCGTGGGATCCTGGCCAGTCTCAGTAAGGAATGGGACCCTCTGGGTAAGGCTCTCTCTTTGCCTTCTTGACAGATCCTAGAAGGTGGAACTGCAGCTCTTCTTTCATGTCAGTGCATAATAAAGATTTCACTGAGGACAACAGTGCCTGGGCCATGTTGCTGGGATAGACTAGTCTAGAGGAAGCTCAATACATGATGTATATAAAGCCTTAAAAGTGTAGGTACAACAGTCACATCCTCTCCAACCTTTACCTGTTGGTCTTCTTGTAGCCTCTGAGACTTGGATGCTTGCTTTGACTTTGGAAAGAGCAGGATGTCCTTCCACTTGGGGCTTCCCATCTCTAAGAAGTGGCCACGACATATGCTGTTGGCATCTGATCAGCAATTGCCTTATTCATATGAATTTAGAGCAAAGTTTAAAAGCAGCAAATATGTTCTAGTAGCCTTCCACCAGTGTGACTGCCTTTTTTAGTAGAAATCCAAAGCCAGGTTGAAAAGTAGGATTCAGTTTAAAGCCCTCTTGATGAAGTTTTTCATGCTGTGGCCAAACACATTCTTCCCAGTCCTCGTGAAGTGCAACCCATCACTTGCCAGCAATCCCATCTTCAGGGAAGCATAGGCCGTGGCCCCAGAATCCGAATCTCTCACGCTGGCACTGCTTTCGTAGTCAGTAATTCACCTAGAGTATTTTTCTTCCCCTTTCTGTTCCTCTTCCAAATCCTGGAAGGATGGATGAGAAAACTATCTTGGCCCCAAAATTCTTTCCTTCCCAAGGCATCAAGGTCTGATTTGATTTCTTCATAGGTCTGCTTGGCACTATCATTTGTTCCCACATGGATGAGAAGAAAGGGGTCCATGTCACTGGGCGTTATGAGCATTGGCAACCCTTTGGTCACCTCTAATCCGGGAGACAGCATCCCTGGCGAGTCCATGGGAGGGTTCGTAACATACATGGGTTTCAATCCCACGCAGCAGGGCGTCTCCCTCAATGACTACTCCTCTCTTCTGGTTGTAAGCCCTGGTTTCATTGCCTGGCCTTCTGCCTCTTGCCCACTGCTGCATGGGTTCCCCTGTAATTCTTCCTCTGCAGGCGGTCCTCCAGTCTCGTCCTCCAGGACCTGAAAGCGGTTCCATGGTTCTACTGGTTCCACTGGTGCCGAGGGTCTTCTAGGTCTTCTGCTCCTCACTGTCTCCCTTTTCAAGGGAGTTTCCTCAACAGGTCACCATAGTCTCTGTTCCCTTTTTGTTACTGTCTTTCAAATTGTATTGGAATAGCCTGTGCTTTGTCCTGTCCTCCCTGAAGATTGACAGTAGAGTCCCCTAGGATATGAGTATGTAGTTTGTGCCCTGATTTCAGGAAGATTTCTGATTTTATTCTTTCAGGCGAGCGCAGGAAGAGCAAGAAAAATGGTGTCCACCAGAGAAGGAAAACTGAAACTGAAGAGAAGAGGGGAAACAAATCCATTTCTTCTGAACGGTCAGACGTCCGTGAAATTGCAGTACTAGAAGCACTCAGTAAAAGGAGCATTCACAATAGGAAGACACAGAGGAAAGGTTCTCAGTATATAAAGGTTAAGAAATTAAACCTTACCAAATGTCAGCAATTTCACACTGACGAGAAAAGATTTCAGTGTTTGGAGTGTGAGAAGCAATTCCGTTTCAACTCACAACTTAACTGGCATAAAAGAATTCACTCAGGAGAGAAGCCCTTTAAGTGCTTTGAATGTGGAAAATGTTTCACTCAAAACGAGAGTCTTAAAAACCATCACAGAACCCACACAGGTGAGAAGCCCTATCAATGCTCGGTATGTGGAAAGAGTTTTGTTTGCAGCTCACGCCTTAAGCATCATCAAAGAATTCATTCTGGTGAGAAGCCCTATGAATGCCCAGAGTGTGGAAAGAGCTTCAGTTGGAGGTACCAACTTAAATCGCATCAAAATACTCACACAGGCGAGAAGCACTTCAAATGCTTTGAATGTGGAAAGGGTTTCACTCGAAGCACGAGCCTTAAAGTCCATCACAGAATCCACATAGGCGAGAAACCCTACAAATGCTCTGAGTGTGGAAAGAGCTTTGTTTGCAGCTCACACCTTAAGCGACATCAAAGCACTCACACAGGGGAGAAGCCCTATGAATGCTCTGAGTGTGGAAAGAGCTTCACTATGAGTAGTGAACTTAAGTCACATCAAAGAATTCACACGGGCGAGAAGCCCTATGAATGCCTAGAGTGCAGAAGGAGCTTTGCTCACAGGACACACCTTAAGCAACACCAAAGTACTCATTCAGGGGAGAAGCCCTGTAAATGCTCAGAGTGTGGAAAGGGTTTTTCTTACAGCACACACCTTAAGCAACATCAAAGAATTCACACAGGGGAAAAGCCCTATAAATGCTTAGAGTGCAGAAAGGGCTTTACTCAGAGCACACACCTTAAGCGACATCAAAGAATTCACATGAAGGAGAACCCATAAAAGTGCTCAGAGTGTGGAAAGCAATTCAATGAGAGATTGCACCTTGCCTCAACAAACGATCCGTACAGGTGAGAACCACTACGAACGCTTTGTATGGGGAAAGTACTTTTTCAGGACACGCGCTGTAACCTGCATCAAAGAATTCACACCAGAAACAATCCCTTTCCTGGTGAGATTAGAACTCACTGGCTGAATTTGGATGACACATTAAGCAACTGGGCTGGGGGAAACAATCGTCAGTTGTTTTGACTATCGTGTCGTCCGAATGCTGCCATAGTCAACTCAGCGCTGATCCTAATCCACACCACGGTTGATTATTTCTTACCATGTTGTGTAGGGAGTACCCCCTAGACAATTTACTATTGTCCACTGGATTAGTCAAAACTTGAAGCTGGATTGAGTGAGGCAGCAACTGCAATGTCCACACTTATAATGACTATTGTTCCTTATGTTACAATGTACTGGTTCTAAAAAATCAGACTGGGCCAACTTGTCTTTCAAGTTTGTAGTTCTTCGTAAGCCCACAGTTGGAAGCATTTCACAGCCTGGAATATCTCGTATGATGTGCCAATGTTTATATATTATTGATTTTATTCTGGATGACAAATTATGATATTCCATCGACCAAAACAGTCGAGAATTTGTCGTTTTATTCTTTGGCTGGAATAATGATGATCTTAATGTTGAATGCGCCCTACTTCTTGAAGCTCTAATGACTTCTTTGGGATAACCCCTGTCCATGAATTCTCATGTCAACACGTTATCTTATTGACAATATGATGTGTAGGCTGTGCTGTTCCTCTTTAACTGTAAGAATTGTCCATATGGAACATTCCGCCTTAGTTGTTTGGAATGGTTACTAGAATAATGGAGAATGGAATTCTTGTCCGAAGGTTTTGAATATCCTCTCACTTGGATACAATTGTCCGTAACACACACAAGGACATCCAAAAAAGGTATTTGTAGACAATCTGAATGACAAGTGAATTTGATGTTATCATCTATTGTGTTAATCCATGTAAAAAAATTGTCTAATAATGTCCGTTGCTTAAAAATAATAAAAATGTCATCAATATATCTGCCATAATAATCAAATTTATATAAAAAAAGAATTACATGTAGCATTAAGAATAACAGTTGATTCCAGTGTAGACATGTATAGATTAGCAATACTGGGGGCAGCTGGACTTCCCATCGCTACACCCTTAATTTGAAAATAATACTGTTATAAAATAATACTTGTCCAAAGTGGGGTTTCCTTATATAAGCCTAGTTATCACTACAGCAAAATAAATACATAAATATAGTATTAGGGTCTCATTTTTAAAAATTGTATTTTTAAAGTACAGATTAGTTGTTAATTTAAAAAAATACAGTTTAGTTAAGTTTTAGTTTATTTAGTTCCTTTGATGAATGAAAAAAGGCCTTCATGGCTGTATATTCAATCAATGTTTACCTTAAAGAAAAATTCCCCGGGGGCACCACCTAATGCAATGTGCTGCACACGCTTATGCGCCTTGCACCTCCTTCCCTCCCCATAATTAGGGAACCCTGGAGGGGAATGAAAGGTTGGAGAAAAAGGGGGGTCTGGGAGGGGCAGAATCGGAAAGATCCTGGGTGAGGGGAGAAATCTCATCTGTGGACATGCTGTTTGTTTTAGTACGTTCTGCTTTTATTTATTAAGTGAGCCTGCTGTTGTTCGCATCCTAGGACTGAGGAGAAATCAGTGTTACTTGGGTCACTTTTGGGGTTCAAGTGCCGGGAACAGTGAGGGCTTAGAAGGAAGCCATGGAAAGGATTGGGAGGGAAACTCAGGTTCATCAGCAGACCTGGTTTTTCCTTGAGGGCAGAAAGTTTTGCAGCCTGGAGCCTGAGATGGAGGCTGTCCTGCTCTCAAAGCAACGGTCAAGGTGTGGAGCAAGAGGCCACCATGAGAAGAAGTTGCACCCTGTGTTACACCTCACAGCTAGCGGCTCCATGAGTCCAGAGTGTTCCCAAGTACTAAGACTGGATGTAACATCAGCTGCCTCAAACTATGGGGCTGGGGGAGACGGTTGATGCAGGTTTCTGTCCACCAATCCAGGGCCAAATGTCTAGTTGACAATTGAAAAGGAATAAAAAGCCTAATCAGAAAGCAAGAAAGTTTAGGGGAGTCGGTGAATGAAAAAGAGACTGAAACTTAAGAGAAGTTGACTTTGCTGCCATTCGTTTTCTGTTCTGTTTTGCATAGCTTCACGTTTTGCTAACCATTTTTTTATTAGCTTTGGGCCCTTTTGGGTCTCAGTTTGCACACTGGAGTTCTACACCTTGGATTCTAAGCGAAGTCTCTTTCAACTTTCCTCTGGGTCTGCAACACCCTGTTCTCCAGATCTCCAGCTTGGGATAGGTAGATATATCTTCCTTTTAATTCCACTCCATCCACACTGTCTTTCCTCCCTTTTCTTCAAAAATTTAAGCTATAATGTTATATGCGTGAAAGCTTTTTTTAACTTTGCATTTAAATTGTTTGGATTGGTGGAAGTTTAAATAGAGCTAAATAACAATTCAACTGCTGCTCGTTGGGCCGAGTACTCTTTTCACAGTGTTTACTAACAGGCTTTAGCAAGAGTTAAACTGTAGTGTATTTCTTTGTCAGCACAGGTTACACTCTCTCTCCCATTAAGGCAGAGTCAGAACCTTGTTTTCAACCATGAGCCTGATTCCTGTGGGATGGGGGTTGCAGAGACCCATTTTATTTTAACTCACGTACAGTGCTTTGATGGAAAGCGCTATATCAATACATTTTATTATTATTATTGTGTGACAGTTCGCTAGAAATCTGGTGGAGGCACCGGAAATTAAACAACCATGGAAGTCCTTTGTTTAACAAAACTTAAACTTTATTAATAACAACTTAACCATTAGCTTTTCCTAAATGGTCGCAACTATCAAATAACTGCCCCAACGGTCTCTGCAGAGCTCTGTACGTTGCCCGGGTAAATTGGATGCTGCTGCCAATACCATCTTGCACGCCGCAGGCTGCCCAATTCCCTGCTCCTTACAAGCCTTCTGTGCACCGATGTCTTCTCTTTCCCTCTTTTCCACAATCCTTTAAAATCTTTCTCCTTCTCTTCTTCCACTTCTTTCCTCCTCCTTTCTCTCTCTCCACTCCCAACCTTCCGTTCCTATGACCACCATGCCACAATTGCATTGTTTGAAACAGGTCCTGAGTATTACGTTGGCCACAGCTGTATGCAGCTCTTCATTCTAATTCCTACATCCTTACGTGTTCCCCTGACAAAGACACAACTTAGTGTGCTGTGTGGCTTGGAACGTAGATCATCCTTAGGAGGAGTCCAGAATGTAAACAGATCGGGAAACGCTGCCCTTGGCCTTGACCTGACCGGCGCTAGGGTGACCAGATTTTGGAAACCAAAATCCAGGTCCAAAATTGCCGCCCAAAGGGGGCGTGCAGCGCCCATGAGATTGTGTTGGGACTTCAAGTCCCATCGTCCCCAGCAACATGCCCAAACTGCCCCAGTTGGTGTTGGACTACAACCCCCATCATCCTTGGGGATGATGGTATCTGGAGCCCTACACCATCTTTTGGAGCGGGGCATCAGGCTGCCCAAGGAGCGAAAAGCTTCCACCACAGCGCTCGCTCGTTCCCCCTCCTCCCTGTTCAAAGCACCGGGTGCCAGGCCCCTCGCGGGCGACACTCGCCTGGGCTCAGGTCGCTCGTGCTGCTGCTGCTGCCCTGCATCGCCTCGCAGGAGACAGAGCGACGGCGCAGGACTAAAAATCTTGAACTTGGCATGTTATTCTAAGACCAACCACCTCCAGCATAGAATTCCCCTGATGGAAGACGATGCCTCTAAACAGTGGAATTGGATAAAGAGTGAGGGGGTTTCATGAAGGGTCTTGGGATTTTGGAAGCATCAATTCCGATCCTTGGTGGATTGTAGCATCTGAAACAGGAATCATTGACCCACTTTGGATGGTGAAGGAAACAGACCTGGGCATCCACATAGAGGAAGAGATTTGGAATGCTTTGTGGGGAAAGTATCCATGTAAAACAATATTGGTTAAAAATAGGGAATTAATGTCAAAACTGACCCACAGATAGTATCTCACACCAAGGAAATGATCTATGAATGAGAGCCTGCGGCATCCCCAGAGTGTTCGGAGGTAACGGATAGGCAGATGTGGTGGGTGTGCTCTAAGGTAAATCGATTTAGGAAATAAGTGTTTTAAGAGTTTAGTCCGATAATGGGCAATGGGATCAGGCAGCCATCCCCATGTCAGCCTTCTTAAATTTATATACCGGATTAGCTGTTGAGCTGCAGAGAAAAAAAAAC
Organism: Anniella stebbinsi; assembly: GCA_029215795.1. Taxonomy (NCBI): domain Eukaryota; kingdom Metazoa; phylum Chordata; class Lepidosauria; order Squamata; family Anniellidae; genus Anniella; species Anniella stebbinsi. The sequence continues at coordinate 187,467,731 of JARDYH010000005.1, forward strand.
TAGCGAGCCATTTATGGTTAGGGGCAAAATGGTTGATAGCAAAACTTTGGAAGGATTGGAAAGGGCTTCATATTGAAAGTGGATATCAGAGTATGGCCAGGGCCGCCGAGAGTGGGTTCAGGCCCTGGTGGGGAAAAAAATTTTGGGGGCCCCCAGCAAAGACGGACCGGCTAACAATCTTTACACGGGATTTGTATTGATGTGCCCACCAACCCAAGGAAAGGCAGGGAAAGTCAGCATCAGCGGGGGGTGCGGTGAGAAGAACTGGAGCGAGGGGCCTTCTTTGCGGTGGCCCCCAATTGTGGAACGATCTCGCTGACGAGGCCCGCCTGGTGCCAACATTGTTATCTTTTTGGCGCCGGGTCAAGACTTTCCTCTTCTCTCAGGCATTTGGCAATATCTAAGGAGCCTGGGTTTGTTTCTGTTTTTGTAGCTTTTTGGGTTGCTTCAGTGGTTTTAAATGTATGTGTGCATTGTGTGTATGTTGCATGTTTTTGCTGTTTTAATTTTTGTATATTGTTTTTAATTGTTTTAATCCTATGTAAACGGCCCAGACAGCTTCGGCTATGGGGCGGTATACAAACGCAATAAATAAATCAATAAATAATAGTTGCAGAAAGAACGAAGGAAGCTTCCAGCGCACCGTCTGAGGGCGGCGGCACCACCACTGTTGGGGAAAAGTCCCCTTGCGTTACACATGCTGGGAAGTGCGCCCCGTAGGGAGGGCCGAGGCACCATCAGGGGATGGAGGCGGAGCCGGGAGCGCAGCGGCTGGGCAAAGCAGAAGTTCCTGCATGGTGGCCGGGCGGCTCCTGCGCTGATTCGGTCTCGCTTTGCCTGTGGAGGTGGGCCAGGCGCAACTGGCCATAAATTATAAGCCAGTGGTGATGGATGGCTGTCAGGGCACTGGGCAATCAGCATTTGCTTCTCATTCTACTCTCTCATTCCCCCGCCCACCTGGATGAACTACTTATCAACCTTGTATTTATAGTCCACACAACTCTCATTCTAAATAGCAAATGTAATTAAACATTGCAAACCCTTACATTATTTTTATAATTGGCAATAAACAGTAAAACATCACAGGCTGCCCTTTAAGCTAATCTGGAAGCTGGAGCTCATGCAGAATGCAGCAGATCAGCTGAACTGCCCCCTTTCCGGCCTGCAAGTCCTTTGCTGAGGGAACTGTACAGGTTTAAGGTTTTGGAACTAATGTACAAAGCCCTAAACAACTTGGGACCAGGATACCTGAGAGAGCGCCTTCTCCTCTGTCAACCTGCCCGGTTCCTGAAGTCATCTGAGGGTCTCTTCCTGGTGGTTCCACATGGACCTATGGTCCGGTTGGAGTCCACCAGGAGAAGAGCCTTCCATGTAGTGGCCCCTTCCTCTGGAACTCCTTGCCTCTGGAGGCCAGGCAGGCGTCAATGTTGCATTTCTTCCAGCACCTTCTGAAAACGATCCTGACAGCTTTCCCTAGCTATGGTTTTTATATATTATTATATTTATTTATATACCGCCTTTTCCCCAATACTGGGACTCAAGACGGCTTACAAATTAAAACATGAATTAAAACAAATAGCGATAAGCAATAATTAAAAATATAATTAAGCATAGTACAATTTTAAAATATTTAAAACATTTTTAAATACACGTAATTAAAAATCCAAACTACAAGCAGTACATCCACAAAGGTCTGAATTACTCCCCAAAGGCCTGCTGAAACAGAAAAGTTTTAGCCTGCCTCCGAAAGCACACCAAGGAGGGAGCCAGTCTAGCTTCCCTGGGAAGGGAGTGCCAGAGCCCCGGGGCAACCACCGGGAAGGCCCTCTCCCTCGTTCCCACCAGGCTTGCCTATGATGGTGGTGGGACAGATAGAAGACCTCAGGGAATGGGCAGGCTCGTAAGGGAAAATACGGTCTTTCAGATATCGTGGACCCGAGCCGTATAGGGCTTTGTAGGTCATAACCGGAAATAGACTGGAAGCCAGTGGAGCTGTTTTAACAGAGGAGTTGTATGCTCGCTCCCTGTAGCCAGCCCCAGTCAACAATCTGGCTGCAGCTCTTTGAACCAGCTGAAGTTTCCGAACACTCTTCAAAGGCAGCCCCACGTAGAGCGCATTACAATAATCCAAACGGGATGTGACTAAGGCATGTGTCACTGTGGCCAGGTCCGACATCTCAAGGAACGGGCGCAGCTGGCGCACAAGGTTTTTATCTGAACTCTGTTCTTTTAAATGTAATTTGTAATATTTTAAATTCTGTTTTTACTCTTAATGCATCTTAACTCCAAGAAGGGCCTCTTAACAACAATGCCCTAATATTGCTTATTTATTGACATGGGCTATGTGTACATTACAAATGTGTACAGGTTGTATACTAATGTAACTTCATGGTCCCTAAAGATAGTTTAGTGCAGGCACTAAGGAATGTGTGGTGTCACAAGATCTCCACCTTCATGACACACATGTCAAAGGCATTCCCAGAGCGAGAAAGGCTGCTAAACCTGCTTAGCTGCAGTGTGCCCCGAAATGGGTCCTAGCAAAGGGGGTCACAGCAGTCTGGGTTTTGCAGCTGTCTGGGGCTTCCGGATGGAGCTTTAGATACTGATACTTGCTGCTAAGAGCCTTGCCCGCTTTCCCAGGCTTAACATTTATATTTGCCAAGGCAGAAGTCACAAAAACACCAGAAACCTCCATCGCTTTTTCATCCAAAGGGAATTCACCCTGCAGAAGGCTGCCCTTTGCGATTCCCTAAATCTCCAGGAAATTCAGATCAGCAACCGTACAAGGGTTATTCTTCAGGAGAGAGAGAAAGAATAGACCAGCCCAAACCTGGTGCCCTCCAGTTGTGATGGACTATAACTCCCGCCATTCCCACCCAGGATGATGGGAGTTGTAGTCTGATGCATCTCGAGGACCACCAGGTTAGTACACCTAATGTACTGTTTTTTGTACATGATGTTCATGATACTTGTGAGAGGCGGATGCTTCTCTACCTTTGACTGAAGTTGGTAGTTGAATAGTTTCAGGACAAGGACTTTTCTCTCTCATCGATCAAGAAAATAAGGTAGTGTTGGAATGAAGCTGTGAACTGAGATTCCGGGATATCTCCTGGATCACACTTCATGTCCTTACTCTTCCACTCAAGCCTTGCTTTCTCCAGGATAGTCTTGGAAAGTGTGGCTTTGTCGGAAAGAGGCCTTTTGAGTTTTCTCTTTCAAGCATTGAGCAGGGGGATGGACTGGATGGCCTTATGGGCCCCTTCTAACTCTACTATTCTATATGATTCTACAATGCTTTCAGCTCCTCATTGGGAAGGCGTCACATTGGGCTTTCTTGCCAGGTCTTTTACATGTCGCCTGCAAGTATTTTCATGTCTATATCTGGATCCCGCAAAAAGCCCCCCAGGAGCAGCCGGAGCGGTGATGCTGCAGGGAGAGAAAAGCCCCCCTGGTCCATGTGTCTCTGCCAGGAGCATTGTCCATCTAAGGGTTAAAGAGAACGAGTGTGCTGCTCCTAGAGAGGCCCCTGAAGAGCCAAGGCTGATTGAATGCCCTTCACTTCCTCCTCCTCCTCCTCCCCCCCCCCCCCAATGCCAAAGCAGCCCTGGGATGTTTGCATTGTGTTCCACCTACAGCCTCTTCTTCCCCCTGCAAAGGAGCCGGTGGGTGCAAAATGCATGGGGGTCCCAGGGGGTGGGGGTGGGGGGGTGGAAGTAGCCCCCAGGGAAGAGAGGGAGCCAAGGGCAGGGTGGGGGGAGAGAGAGGGAGCCCCCTGCCCCCCAGGCAGCTGACCCACTTGGGACCCCTCCAGGAGACCCCTGCCTTGCACCTCCTTCCCTCCCCATAATTCTGGTATCCTGGAAGGGAAGATTGGAAAAAGGGGTCTGGGAGGGACAGAAGGGGAAAGATCCTGGGGGGGGGGGGGGAGGAGGAGGAATCCCATCTGTGGGCGCAAAGCTTTAATAATGTCATGTTTGCATTGCATTTTTTGCTTTTTCCCCCTGTTTTAAACTAAGTGAATAAATACCATGGTACATTTCCCCCCCCCCCCCTTTTTAGGTTAATCTCGAAGCCTTCGGAATAAACCTCAGGTGCTTTTATGAGGAGGTCGTAAAACAAAGACAGCACTTCCCCCTCCCCACACCCTTAGGGAAACCATGCCTGCCTATAGGGAAGCATAGGGCAGGACTTGCCCATAGGGAAATTTAGGACATTTTTCCTCCCCCATAGGGAAACCGTATCTGCCCCACAGGGAGATGCACGACTTCCCGATCCACAAGATCAGAGCGGCGGATTCAGGGGTCCTTCACACCTCCTGGTCCCAAACCACTGTGGGCAACATGCTGCTTTCATCTCTGGCCAGGCAACTCAATGGCTGCATTCGGACAACACAATAAGCAATAAATAAAACAAAAGTCTACAACTCCCAGTATACAGTGCCTGGGAGGGCTGGACTTACCGGGGCCCAGGAGCAGAGGGTAGAGCTTTTGTTGTTGCCACCCGCCATGGCATTGCATGCTCCTCAGCACCGTCTTTTCCGGGGAGAGAACTCGTGAAATTGCCAGCTTCCCCGTGAGAGAGCTCGCGTGATTGGCGGCACTCTTGCGAGATCTCTCCCCGGAAAGGACGCACTGGCGCCATGCATCAGGAGGATGCATTGGTGCGTGGGGACCTTGAGTCATCGGTGCTGAGGTTCAGGCATTGCCATGGTGGGTGGCAAAGATGATAGCTCTACCCTCTGCTCCTGGGCCCCGGGAAGTCCATCCCTCCCAAGTACTGTATGCCGGGAGTTGTAGACCTTTCCAGGGCCTGGGAGTGGGCGAGGAAATGGCGAATCCGCCATTTTATTACGAATCCGTCATAAAATGGCCTCCAGGCTTCGGATTCGTGATTCCGAGGCCCAAGGCTTGCCTAGCCCTAGTTGCCTTTGACTAGTTGGGACTGGTTAGGCTGACCAGATAAAATCCAGGTCAGGGCTCATGTAACTTTCACAGTTGTAGAGAAAAGGGAATTTCAGCCAGTGTCGTTTGTATGCAATTAGTTCCTGGTGAAATTCCCTCTTCATCACAACAGTTAAAGTTGCAGGGGCCCTGCCTTCTTTTGTATATGGTCACTCTAGTATAGTGCCTGCAACTTTAACTGTTGTGATGAAGAGGGAATTTCACCAGGGACTAATTGCATACAAATGACACTGGCTGAAATTCCCTTTTCTCTACAACTGTTAAAGTTACATGAGCCCTGACCTGGATTTTATCTGGTCAGCCTAGGACTGGTGGAAGTTTAAAGTGTAGCTAAATAACAATTCAGCTGCTACTAGTTGGGCCGAATTGTCTTTTCACATTCTTTTCTAACAGGCTTTAGCAGGAGTTCAGCTGTAGTGTATTTTGCACAGTGTACACATATTTTCTTTGTAATCAAAACATGTTTCATATTTCACTTTGGTATGTGACGTTCTTTTGCATTTACTTTCTTTATAAACCATATCTTAAGGCTTCCTTTGTGGCATGTTTCATTTGTTTAACAAGTTGAAAAAATATTCACTGTTTTCTTGCTTACAATGCTACTTTCACACATACTGAGCTTTTAATCGCAATAATTCAGCTCTGGTTACACCCTCTCTCTCCCATTGGGGCAGAGTCCGAACCTCATTTTCAACCACGAGTCTGGTTCCTGTGGGATGGGGTTGTAGAGACAAATTGGAGACAGGTCCTGAGTATTAAGTTGGCCACAGCTGTATCTAATTCATGCAGCTCTCTATTATAATTCCTACAGTGCAGTCCTTGCCTCAAGAAATTGGCAGCCAAGGAAGGAGACCTTTTGAGTCCTGGTGGTAGCAGAGATGGAGAAGAGAGTAAAGATGGAAGAGCAAAGCTTTGCTGGCCCTGAGGGAGGAAACATCTCCTGTACCATCCAGGAAGGGAGCATTGCAGAGCCCTGGGAAAGAAGAGAGCAGGAGAACTTCCCTAGGAGCAACACCAGCTCAGACGCAGAGCGCCAGCGCTTCAGGGACTTCTGCTACCAGGAGGCCGAGGGCCCCCGAGAGGTTTGCAGCCAACTCCACCACCTTTGCCGTCAGTGGCTGAAACCAGAAAGACTCATGAAAGCTCAGATGCTGGACCTGGTGGTCCTGGAGCAGTTCCTTGCTGTCCTACCACTGGAGATGGAGAGCTGGGTCAGAGAATGTGGAGCGGAGACCAGTTCCCAGGCAGTGGCCCTGGCAGAAGGTTTCCTCCTGAGCCAGGCAGAGGACAAAGGGCAGGTGAGAGCATTTCATCCTGATAACTAAAAGGGACTGTGTTCTTAATACTTATCTGAACTTGCTTTTGCATGTCCTCTAAGGAAGGGATGCCCCAATTTCCAATGGCCCACCCCCCGAGAATAGTTGTTCTTAGTATGTAGAGCAGGCCCTACCACATGATATCATGCAATTCCCTACTACATGATATAGTGATGGCCACCAATTTGGATGGTTCAAAACAGGGGTTAGACAAATTCCTGGAGGAGCAGGCTATCAATGGCTACTAATCATGATGGATATATCGTAGATCGTAGTTCAACTTTAGATTGGGAAAAACAGCCCTTGGCCTTGACCTGGCTGCTGTTTTTACAGTGGGAAATGTTGGGTGTCAGGGAATGTCTGGGAGATTCTCCCTTTCCTCCTGGCTGGTTTTTGGAGGTTCTTCAAGCACTTTGCTTATGCCAGGGTTAGACTATTAGCCCCAAAGCTCACACCTTAGACAAAGACAACACTTAAATTGCTCCATGGCTTGGACCGTAGATCATCTTTAGAAGGAGCCCTAAAATGCAAACTGATTGGGAAATGCTGCCCTTGGCCCTGACCTGACCCATTTCTTTCCTTCCCTCATCCCTCTTCTCTCTCTGGGATCCACCCTCCGGTTCCAGGTGAAGGAGATGTTGGCCAAAGCATGCGCAGATTTCCCTGAGGCAGAGAAGGCTCCACCGGGCACCACCCAGAGGCTGCTGGACAGGCGGATCTTGCAGGAGGGTGAAGGAGGACTCTCCTCACTGGGTAAGGATTAGTGGGATGTATTTCCCTTTGGTCTCCTTCTCTCACTTACGCCTGAGGTGCATGAGCTGCTTTAATGTTCTCCTTTAGCCTGATTTCCTTTTGATGGGGAAGGAGGAGGAAGAGAGACTCTTTTTCTCTAGATGCTAAAAAAGATATGTTGTTTAGTAATGCAAACACTGATTCCGCTAAAACAATGAAAATGGAAATACTTAAGAACAATAATTTACCTTCCCACCTTCTTTGCCTTCCTCACAGGGTGCGGAAAAATCTGCCGAGAGAGTGAACTGATCCTGGGGGATCCTTCTAGGCCTCCTTCGCTTTGTGGTGAAGTGGAAGCGGATTCTGCGCAGCCAGAGCAGGTAGGGGAGTCCTGGGTGCCTCGGTCTCCTGCACATCTCTTTGCTCTTGGAAGAACCTGTCCCAGTAGCCTTTGCTCCTCTCCAAGATAGGTGCTAGGAAGGCCTTGAATGTCACTCATGAAGCTCTGGATCCTGCAAGAAAACCTCCAACCACCTCACCTTTATTGTCCTCATGGATTGCAACATTATGTGTAAGGAGAACATGATCTCTTCTCCTTCTTTCAGTGTCTGGTGACTCTAAAGGATGTGGCTGTGCATTTCTCGGAGGAGGAGTGGGCTCTGCTGGATCCAGGCCAGAGGTCTCTGCACAAGGAAGTCATGGAGGAGAATCGTGGGAACCTGGCTTCTCTGGGTAAGGAATAGGACCCTCTGGGTAAGGCTCCCTCTTTGCCTTCTTGACAGATCCTAGAAGGTGGAACTGCAGCTCTTCTTTCTTTGTGTCAGCGCATAATACACAGGTCATTGAGGACAACAGTGCCTGGGCCTTGTCCCTGGGATACTCTAGTCCAGATTTAGCTCACAAGATGGTGTACATAAAGCCTTAAAAGTGTAGATAAAACACTCACATCCTCTCCAACCTTACTTGTTGGTCTTTTTATAGCTGAATGCTGGTTGGACTTTGGAAACAGCAGGGTGTCCCTCCAGTTGGGGCTTCCCATCTCTAAGAAGTAGCGAAGACCTATGCTATTGGCATCTGATCTGCAGTTGCCTTATTAATATGAATTCAGAGCAAGGTTTAAAAGCAGCAAAAACAGTCCAGTAGCAGAATGGTCCTTCTTGTTCCAAACAGCATCCGTCCACCTTCATTCCACCCCAACTGCCTTCTCCTGTGCAGAAGTTACAAGATCTGGCCATCCATCCTTTGACATGTTCAGGGCTGTTTTGAACCTCTGAATGTTACCCTTGTGTTGAAGGGACTCCACTGGCTGCCTGTCGGCTCCAGGGCCAAATTTCCACATAATCCACATTAAGGCAAACCTTACAGTTGGCTGACCAGCGGCATCTTGAACGCCTCTAGTGTGGGAGAGCCCACGACCTCCCTAGGTAATTCGCCAGGAAGTTTTTTCTGATGTTCAGCTGGAATCTGACTCCCAGGCTCAGTCATGGGAGTCATCCCACCATGTTTCATGTATACCTAACAAATCGTAATTGCCTTCATGTATGAAGAGTTCAAGTTTGTTCTGTTTCTTTCCCATGCTTTGGGCACGAGTGGATAGACATCGAAGACCATGTGCGTTATCATCTGGCTTCCTTCTTCCATTATTGTGAAGAGTATTATTGGGCATTATTAGAACTGTTATGGTGCATAAGCTTTCTTCCATTGTTGCTGCCGAGTTTATGTCCCCCCCCCCCCCCAAGTAGGATTCAGTTTAAAGCCCTCGTGAGGAAGTTCTTCATGCTGTGGACAAACACATTCTTCCCAGTCCTTGTGAGGTGCAACCCATCACTTGCCCATCTTCCAAGTAGAGTACCCCTTGGTCCCAGAGTATTTTTCTTTCCCTTTTTATTCCTTTTCCAAATACTGGAGGAGCAGGAAGGGGTCCATGTCACTTCTCTAATCTGGGAGACAGCATCCCTGGCAAGTCCATGGGAGGGTTCGTGACAGACTTGAGTTTCAATCCCAAGCAGCAGGGAGTCTTCCCCGACAATCACCCTTCTTGTTTTGTTGTAGGCATTGATTTTGTTGCTGCTGTTGGACTGGCCTTCTGCCTCTTGCTCGCTGTGGCGTGGGGTCCCCTGTAATGTTTCCTCTGCAGACGGTCCTCCAGTCTCATCCTCCAGGACCTGAAAGCGGTTCCATGGTTCTACTGGTTCCACTGGTGCCGAGGGTCTTCTAGGTCTTCTGCTCCTCACTGTCACCCTTGTCTAGGGAGTTTCCTCGTCATTGGTCCTCCTCGCCTCAGCATCCCCCACTTCTGCTTCAACTTCCTGTTCCTCTTCCACCTCCTGTGCTTCTCTTTGCTGCTGAAGTTCCACCGTCCTGTCTAAGAACTCTTCGCCTCCTCTTATTCCTTGGAGGGCGGACAATGGCCTCTCAGGTCCTCTCACTCCTCCTTCCAATAGTGCAACCAGCTTGCACATGTGGCAGGTGTCCGCCATGTTGATCTCAGACAGGAACACAAACATTGCACACACTGTCAGGTCACCCCCACTGGAGACTCCTTTCTGTCCATAGTCTCTATTCCGGTTTTGTTCTGCCTTTCCAATTGTGCTGGAATAGCCTGTGCTTTTGTCCCGCCCTCCCTGAAGGTTATCAATAGAGTCCCCTAGTATAGGAGTGGATGTGTTACAAGAGAACAAGGTTTTGTTAGGCACCTCCCCCTTGACCTCCCCTGCCAGGCACCGACAATTCTCTTTTATATGCGTGTTGAAGGCACATCTGGTCCTGGGATTGTGGTTGTGCCCTCAGTAAGTTTCCTTTTTGGTTGCACATCCCTCTTTCAGTCTCTTCTCCATGTCCCTTTTGAGTCTCAGCTTATCAGAGAGCTCCCAGAGCAGCCAAACCAGATTCTTTCAATGTTTCATCCCTCTTGAACTCTGTTTTCCTTCCTAATTTCTTGCTATGGGGTCCGAACCAACCTTTCTCTGAGCTTTGTGGGCTTTCTGAAGGTCCAATGTCCATTGCCAACTAAGCTTTTTTTTCAGAACCCTTGCTGCTACCATGGATTTGAAGGTGATGTGGTCACTTTCTCCCAATGTTTCTGCCACTTTTACTTCATCTACCCGTTCTTCCCTATTGGTTGCGATTAAGACCAGGGCAGCAGATCCGCCTGTTGCTTCTTTCACCTACTTGAGAGTTAGACTAGCAGAAGACGCCAGGATAGCTGAAATTCTCCATTACTACCATGACTTGCCTAGGTGAATGTTTGATCATCTCTTCCAGGAAAGCATCGTCCATGTCTTCTGACTGGCTGGGTGGTCTGGAAAATCCTGCCACGACCATAAGATTCTGTTTTCTCTCTTTACCTAATTGTTTTCGACAGGGCTTCTTTTCTCTGAATGATGGGTTTCCCTACAGGCATAAACATTCCTTGCATATAACATTACTTCTCCTCCATTCCTGTTGAGCCTTTTCCCTTTGAACAAGGTTTACCTTTCAATGGCTGCTTTCCCATCCTGAGTCTTATCCCAGCAAGTCTCAGTGATGCATACCAGATTGAACCTACCACCATATATTAGGATTTCAAGTTCATCCTGTTTTTCCCCATGATCCGTTGGTTGGTACATGGACATCGGAGGCCATTGGTCTTACACTTACCCAGTTTCCCTGCTCTCTTTACATACAAATTCCTGGGCTGTACATCCAACTGTCTTCCCCTTTCCTTTGACTCTTGTGTTCTTGTCTCCACTACATGGCTCTATAATTAATGCTGGAGTTTTGTTATCCCCTCCTCAGAAGTCATAGAATCATAGAATTGTGGGATTGGAAGAGACCACAAGGATCAGCTAGTCCAAGCCTTTAAACTATCCATGAGAGGTGGCTGTTAGTCTCTTCTTAAAAGCCTCCAGAGATGGAGAACCCACAACCTCGGAAGTCAATTTCGAGCCCTCTCAACCATGATACCAAACATTTCCTGATGACACCATGATTTGTGGTGTCATGAAGCTTCGGTAATTCCATTGTCATGAAGGGAGAATCCCCTCTAACCCCCACAAAGGGGGAGGATCAAATGTGATGATCTGGCCCTGGAAGATAATGAATCCAGATGTTCCCTGTGCTTGCTGGTGGAGTTTCCTGCAATGTCCTTGGGTTAGGGTGGCCACCTTCACATTTTTCTTAGGATCTTTAGGTAATGAAACAATTGTTTTGATAGATAAAATACCAGGAGAGAAACACTCTGGAGACTTGACAAAACATGGATAGAAGCGCATCTATGGACTTCTTTTGTGGCAGTTATGGCTGCAAACAAATCTTATTTTGCTGCCATGATTGCATCCGCATAATATGGAAGATATTACAGATATTTTCTTAATGGTCTCCACGGAGGAAGCACAGGAGAGCAGAGTACAGCATATTCAGAAGCATGTTCTGGACAGTTTGCTTTCCATTTTCAGATACAACCAGACAGCAGGACCAACTCCAGTTTCAATATAGGTCTGTTAAAAACAAGAGTACAATGCAGTGAGATGGTCTAGGAGGTTACCATGACTGAGGGTTTTCAACGCTGCTGAGACATCTGAAAGTAGAAATGGTTGAACCCCCACTTTTCATTTCCTAGTTAAATAATCAGCTAGGACAAGATGGCAGATTGTAGGTGTACTGTATGCTACTCTGGTTATCAGTTCTGTTGAGCATCAGAGGATATTTAATATATTGGGAAATATCTGCCTCTCCAACCAAATATTTTTTTATCCTGTTAATCAAATCAGCAAACCATTTGGTTTGTTCCTTGATTTTAGGAAGATTTCTTCTTTTTATTCTTGCAGGTGATCACAGGGAGAGCAAGGAAAATGGAGAACACCAGAGAAGGAAAACGGAAACTGAAGAGAAGTGGGGAATCAAATCCATTTCTTATGAAGGGTCAGAGTTCAGTGAAATTCCAATACTAGAAGGACCTTTTGAAAGAAGCAATACGAATATGCACAGTGGGAAGAGACAGCATGTAAAGACTCTGAATAGTCACACAGGAGAGAAGCGCTATAAATGCTTAGACTGTGGAAAGAGCTTTGCTCAGAGCAAGAATCTTAAGCAACATCAAAGAATTCACACAGGCGAGAAGCCCTATGAATGCTTAGAGTGCGGAAAGGGCTTTGCTGACAGCACACACCTTAAGCGACATCAAAGAATTCACATGAAGGAGAAGCCTTATAAATGCTCAGAGTGTGGAAAAAGCTTCACTACGAGCAGCCAACATAATTCTCATCGAAGAATTCACTCCGGTGAGAAGCACTATAAATGCCCAGAGTGTGGAAAGAGCTTTGCTCAGAGCAAAAACCTGAAGCAACATCAAAGAATTCACTCTGGTGAGAAGCCCTATGAATGCTCAGAGTGTGGAAAGAGCTTCACTATAAGCAGCCACCTTAATTCACATCGAAGAATTCACACAGGGGAGAAGCCCTATAAATGCTCAGAGTGTGGAAAGAGTTTCACTTGGAACATTGGTCTAAAGCGACATCAAATACTTCACTCCGGTCTGAAGCCCTATAAATGCTCAGAGTGTGGAAAGAGCTTCATTCAGCACTGCCAACTTAGGTGTCATCAAAGCACTCACACAGGCAAGAAACCCTATGAATGCCTAGAGTGCGGTAAGAGCTTTGCTCAGAGCAAGAATCTTAAGCAACATCAAAGAATTCACACAGGCGAGAAGCCCTATGAATGCTTAGATTGCGGAAAGGGCTTTGCTGACAGCACACACCTTAAGCGACATCAAAGAATTCACTCCGGTGAGAAGCCCTATAAATGCTCAGAGTGTGGAAAGAGCTTCGCTCTGAGCAGCCAATTTAAATCGCATCAAAGGATTCACACAGGTGAGAAGCCCTATCAATGTTCAGTATGTGGAAAGCGTTTCACTCAGAACATCACCCTGAAAGCACATGAAAATATCCACTCAGAGGAGAAGCCCTACAAATGTTCTGAGTGTGGGAAAGGTTTCAGCAGTAGCTTCGGCCTTAAATGGCATCAAAGCAATCATGCAGGGGAGAAGCCCTATAAATGCTCAGAGTGTGGAAAGGGCTTCACTCAGCACTGCCAACTTAGGTGTCATCAAAGCACTCACACAGGCAAGAAGCCCTATGAATGCCTAGAGTGCGGTAAGAGCTTTGCTCAGAGCAAGAATCTTAAGCGACATCAAAGAATTCACACAGGAGAGAAGCCCTATAAATGCCTAGAGTGCGGTAAGAGCTTTGCTCAGAGCAAGAATCTTAAGCGACATCAAAGAATTCACACAGGCGAGAAGCCCTATGAATGCTTAGATTGCGGAAAGGGCTTTGCTGACAGCACACACCTTAAGCGACATCAAAGAATTCACATGAAGGAGAAGCCATAAAAGTGCTCAGAGTGTGGAAAGAGATTGCGTCTTGCCTCACATCAAATGATCCATTCAGGTGAGAAGCGCTATGAATGCTCTATGTGGAAAGCACTTTCTTCGGAACACACACAAAATGTAACTTGCATCAAAAAAGTCACACAGTAGACAAGGCCTTTCCTGGGGAGATTTGAACTCACGGCATTACTTCAGTCCTACAGGGGTGGAGGTCTCATTTGGATGGTCCGCCCCACTAGACTGATGAAATCCGTCTAGTGATTTTCCAGTGGAGAGATTTGGTGATCTAGCCGAGGCCCTAGCCTCTCTGTGGAACAGTGAGATGTGGAGGGCCTTCGACCTAATTACACCTGAGTGCCCTCTCCAGCCATGTAGAGCCCGCTCTGCTTCTTCGTATATTGGGGAGCCGCAGTCGATGAAATAGGCTGGACATCAGCCAGAGCACAAATGGTGCAAGACTGGAAGCGAAGATGACCGAGCACACTCTAGAGCGCATAATCGTGCCTCTTGCGTGGCAGTGCAGGCAGCAAAGAAGACTTATTTTGCTGCCTCTGTTGCATCCCTGAGTAGGCCTCCAGTGGAGCCCTTCCAGGTGGTCCATGGGCTGTCCACACCCTGCCCAGCCAATGGGACCCTGGCCCAGTCTAGGACCCGCTGTGACCTTTTGGCATTGTATTTTGAGGACAAAATCGCTTTTCTCCGCTGCGAGCTTGACGCTGTTGTTAGCGCAGCTCCAGTTGAGGTGTCCGATTCCCCCATCTGCCCGGTTTTGTGGGATCAGTTCCAGTCATTGCGGCCTGATGACGTGGACGAGGTGCTTGCAACAGAGTGGCCAACCACTTGCTCTCTCAATCCCTGTCCATCCAGTATAATGAACGTTAGCCAAGGAGGTGTGACTAGGTGGGTCCAGGGAGCGATCAAAGTTTCCATTTTGGAAGGGGTGGTCACTGGTGCGACCACTCCTGAAGAAGCCCACCCTGGACTCGGATGGTACTAGACAACTACCACTCAGTCACAAACACCCCCTTCCTCTGGAAGGTTCTTGTGATGTTGGCGGTGGAGCAACTGCAGGCACTCTTGAAGGATACTGATTGTCTTGACCCATTCCAGTCTGGGTTTTGATCTAGTTACGGGACTGAATCAGCCTTGGTTGCTCTGGTGGATGACCTTTATTGAGAGATGGACACGGGGAGGGCAACCACGCTACTTCTGCTCAATCCGTCATCGGCTTTTGATACCATCAACCATGGTATCCTCCTGGATTGACTCCGTGGGATGGGCATGAGAGGCTCTGTGCTACAGTGGTTCCGGTTCTACATATAGGGCCAATTTCAGAGAGTTAATATTGGGTGGTTATTCCTCGGCCCCTTGGCAATTGAGCTATGGGGTTCTGCAGGGTATCATCCTGTTCCCATTGTGGGTTAAGCCTTGTACTGTAAATTGTCTTTATGGTTTTAATTGTTGTCAACCGCCCACAAAACTCCAGCTATTGGGCAGTATAGGAACGCATTAAATAAATAAACCTGAACTGAATCCTGGCAAGACGGGAGCCCTGTGAGTGAGTGGTTCCCGAGTCCGGGAGAAAGGCTCATTGCCTGTTCTGGATGGGTTGCAGTCTCTGAAAGATCAGGTTCATGGGAACTCTGAGCCCCATCTGTGTCGCTGGAGGTCCAAGTGGCCATGGCAGCTCTGAGTGCCTCTTTCCAGCTTCCCCTGGTTCGCCAGCTACAGCCTCTCCTTGACTGGGATAGCTTGGCCATGGTGGTACAGGCATAAGTAACCTCCAGGCTGGATTACTGCAATACACTCTATGTGGGGCTGCCCTTAAAGCTGCTCTGGAAGCTGGAGCTAGAACAGAAAGCAGCAACGCAGCTATTGTCGGGAGCTGCCCCTTTCCGGCCTGCAACTCCTTTGCTGGGGAAACTGCACTGGCTACTAATTCGCTACCAGGCCAGGTTGAAGGTTCTAGTACTAATGTACAAAGCCCTAAACGCCTTGGGACCCAGATACCTGAGAGAGCACCTTCTCCCCTATCAACCTGCCTGGTCAGTGAGGTCATCTGAGGGTATCTTCCTGGTGGTTCTGCATGGTCCGATTGGAGTCCACCAGGAGAAGAGCCTTCAGTGTAGTGGCCCCTTCCTCTGGAACTCCTTGCCTCTGGAGGTCAGGCAGGCGCCAATGTTGTGTTTCTTCCAGCACCTTCTGAAAACGTTCCAGACAGCTTTCCCTGAATGACTGGCCATGTTTGTTCTCTGAACAGTGTTCTGTTAAATGCAATTTTAATACATTTTTCTTCTGTTTTTACTCCTCTGATCTATTTGTTCACCGTTACAAAATCTTGGATGGGGAGTGGTATAGAAATATTGTAAATAAACATTGAAAGGTTTCAGTGATAAACCACAATTTTAGTAACATTGAAGAATTCACACAGGTGAGAAGCCCTGTCAGTGCTCAGTTTGTGAAAAGAGGTTCAATCAATGTGAATCTTAAAGTACATCAAAATATCCACACAGGCGAGAAGCCCTAGAATACAGAACTTTGCTTGCAGTACATGTCTCAAATCATATGAAATAATTCACACAGAGGGGAGAAGCCATCCAAGGGCTCAGAGGGTGGAAAGCAATGCTCAGGTTCACATTTTCATCGCAAAGCGCTACTCAAAAACCCCTAGGAAGTGAAAGAAGCAACAGTTACACATTGTGGATTGCTTAGTGGCCATTGAAATGATGTTGGTTCCAAAATATTTATTTCTATTTCAAACAGTGCCAAGTTTGAGCCCTCAAAGCCAACTGCAATACTGGGATAAACAATTTAATTTATTTTAGGTACTAAAGCTCCTAGATTACAGAAATCACTCTTGTATAAACAATATGGGAAGGTTGGGTGGGGAATCCTGAACTTGGCATGTCTTTATGAGACCAACCACCTCCAGCATAGAATTCCCTTGATGGAAGACGATGTCTCTAAACAGTGGAAGGGGATAAAGAGTGAGGGGGTTTCATGAAGGATCTTGTGATTTTGGAAACAAAAATTGCTACCCGTAGTGGATTGTAGCATCTGAAACAGGCGTAATTGACCCTCTCTGGATGCTGAAGGAAACAGACCTGGGCATCCACATATAGAGGACAAGATTGGCTTTGCTTTGTGGGATTCGTCTCCGTGTCCTGGTGGACTAGATTGAGCCTTGGTCTGATCTGGTCTGGCTCCTCTTAGGTTCTCATGCGAACACAGATGGGAGACGCCTCCCTGCTTTTGCTCTGTCTGGGACAATACCGCATTGCGCAAGGATGGGGGGGGGGGCAGGAGAGATGGGACCTCTGAAGTGATGGGTTGTATTTAAAGAAGGGATCTGGATCCCCCCAAAAGCCCCCCAGGAGCAGCCGGAGCGGTGATGCTGGAGGGAGAAAAAAGCCCCCGTCCCGTCCCGTCCCGTCCCGTCCCTGTGTCTCTGCCAGGAGGAGCCTCCGCAGCTCTTGCGCTTTCCTGGGTGGATTCAATCTGGTGGTTAAAGGGAGCGAGAGGGGGCTGGGTCCTAGAGAGGCTGGATGAGGCCCCTCCTTTCCCGCCCCACACTTCCTGCCCCCCACCCACTGGCAAAGACGCCTGGGAGTCCCCCCCCCCCCCCCCAGCCCTGCATGCGTCTCCTGTTCGCTATTTGCAGCCACTTCTTCCCCCTGCAAAGGAGCAGGTGAGAGCAAGATGCATGGGGCGGGAGGAGCCCTCAGGGTAGGAGCAGAGAAAGGACGGGGCCCAGGGCAGGGAGGCAGGTGTGGGGCAGGGGATGGGTGGGAAGAGAGAGGGAGCCCCCTGCCCCCCAGGCGGCAGACCCATTTGGGGTCCTTCCAGGAGACCCCCGCCTTGCACCTCCTTCCCTCCCCATAACTAGGGAATCCTGGAAGGGAGGAGAAAGGGGGGAGTCTTGGAGGGAGAGAAGGTGGGGAGGAGGAGGAATCCCATCTGTGGGCAAAGAAAGTTGTGATGGTGCCGTGTCTGCATTGCATTTTTCGTATTGTTTCCTCCCCCTGGTTCAAACGGAGTGAAGAAGGACCATGATGGGGCCATTTCTCCCCCATCTTTCATCCTGATGCCTTTGAGATCAATCCTGGGCTTCTTTCCCTGATGAAGTCCTGCCTGCTGTTCTTATCCTGAAAGTGGGTGGAAACCACGAGCCCCGATCCTGTGGGACGTTGTGGGGCTGGAGAGACCCACTTGAAGATGGAACCGGCTAGCAAAGGGCCCCCGGAGACCTGACCAGCACCTTCACTTTGGGGCCGAGGTCAAACATGGCTTTTTATCAGAACCTTTGGGGGCTAAATTCTCCCTGCACTAGCTGCACCTCCTGAACCACACAGTCCCTGACATAAACCTCAGGTGCTTTTTTAAGGGCGCTGGCTGATACACCACCTGGTGTTGCTCGGGCCCCCTAAGATGTAGGTCTGGGAGGTTACCATCTTAAAGTAATCGGCCGGTGCTAGGCCTGTGAGTTAACTTTTAATCAAATTACATTTGTTTCTTTTTTTTCCTCCCTCACCCTCATGACAACCCTGCAAGGTAGGCTGATGCTAGGCCTGTGAGGTAACTTTAAAATGAATTCAGTTTGTTTCTTTTCTGTCTCTCTTTCTCACCCTCTTCTGTTATGTTTTTATTTTGTGTTTCCATTTTGTTTTTATTTGGTTCTTTGCTCTTCTTGGTTTGTTTTGCCCTGCTTCTATTTCTTTTATTCCGGCTCTGTAGCACATTTATTTTTATTTATTTATTTATATTTTAGTATTTTTAATCCCTTGTAAACAGATGAAAGATATCTCTTTTAAGATATAGTCAGCTGACTATAAATTAAATAAATACATACATAAATACTCCCCCTACTACTATACTGCCAAACAACACAACACCAAAAGATCGTTAAATCATAATCAATAAAATTTAAAAGTCACAAATATAAACCTAAATACAGCTAATAAAAAGTCAAGTACTGTCCTATCTTTTTTTCCTATGGTCAAGCGGGTGATTCGCTATCGGCCTGTCATTTGTTTTATTTTCCCTATGGAAAAGTATGATTTTCTCAAAGCATTGTCATTTGTTTTAGAATGTCCTGCTTTTATTTATTAAGTCAGTCTGCTGTTCACATCCTCAGAGTGGTTAGAAATCACTTTTGGGGGTTCAAGTGCTGGGAACAGAGAAGGGGCTTAGAAGGAAGCCATGGAAGGGGTTGGGAGGGAAACTCTGGTTCATCAGCAGACCTATTTTTTTCCTTGAGGGCAGAAAGTTTTGCTGCCTGGAGCCTGAGAGGGAGGCCGTCCTGCTCTCAAAGCAATGGTCAAGGTGTGGAGCAAGAGGCCACCATGAGAAGACGTTGCAATGTGAGTTACTCCTCAGAGTTAGTGGCTCTATGAGTCTGGAATGTTCCTTATATCCTAATAAGGCCAAACATAACATCAGCTGCCTCAAACTTCTATTATGACGTTCACCAATATAGAACCAAATTTCTAGTGCACAAATAAAAAGAACTAAAAAGGCTAATTAGAAGACAAGAAAGTTTAGGGGAGCCATTGAATCAAAACAAGACTGGAACTTAAGAGAAGGGCAGAACTTTGATTCCGTTCTCTTTCTGTCATTTTCTTGTGCATAGCTCCAAGTTTTGCTAACAGATGTTTGCTAGTTTGGGAGTCTTTTGAACTAGGTTTGGGGGCTGGATGCTAAGACATTGGGCAGCTTGATTCAGTTTTTCCCAACTATTTTATTTTACTCACTAGTGGAGCTCAGACTTCACTATCCTTTTCCGTTTTAAAACACCCTCTCGAATTTATACCTGGATTGATTTTTCCTAACTAGACTTAGCAGAGTGCTACACCTTGGATTCTAAGAGACATCTCTTTCAACTTTCCTCTGGGTCTGCAATGCCCTGATCTTCAGATCTCTGCCTGGGATAGGGAGCTCTGCCTTCCTTTTAATTCCACGCCATCCCCACTCTCTTTCCTCCCGTTTCTGTAAAAGTTTAGACTGTACTGTTATGTAGTTGAAAGCTTTTAACTTTGCATCTAACTAGTTTGGACTGGTGAAAGTTGAGGTAGAGCTAAATAACAATTCAACTGCTGTTAGTTGGGCTGAGTTCTCTTTTCACATTGTTTTCTAACAGGCCGTAGCAAGAGTTAAACTGTAGTGTATTTTACACAGTGTACACATGTATTTCTACATAATCATTGCATGTTTCACATTTCACTTCTGTATGTTATATTCTTTTGCATTACCTTTCATTATAAACCATTCATATCTTAAGTCTTCCTTTGCGGCATGTTTCATTTGTTTAACAAGCTGAAAGAGTACTCACTGTTTCCTTGCTCATGTTTTAATATAACTTTTCAAACAGATTGAACTGTGATTAGCCTTACGATGGCTCTGGTTACAACTCTGTCTCCCATTGGGGCAGAGTCCGGACTTCTTTTTCAACCAGGAGCCTGGTTCCAGTGGCACGGGGATTTTTGGGACCCATTTGAGACAGGTCCTGAGTATTAAGTTGGCCACAGATGTATCTAATTCATGCAGCTCTCCATTTGAATTCCTACAGGACAGCCTTTGCCTCAAGAGAGAAATTGGCACCCAAGGAAGGAGACCTTTGAGTCCTGGTGGCAGCAGATATGGAGAAGAGAGTGAAGATGAAAGAGCAAAACTTTGCTGGCCCTGAAGCAGGAAAAGGCCCCTCAATCATCCAGGAAGGGAGCAGTGCAGAGCTCTGGGAAAGAAGAGAGCAGAAGAATTTCCCTGGAAGCAACACCACTTCGGATGTAGAGCGCCAGCGCTTCAGGGACTTCTGCTACCAGGAGGCTGAGGGCCCCCGAGAGGTTTGCAGCCAACTCCACCACCTTTGCCGCCAGTGGCTGAAGCCAGAAAGGAACACGAAAGCTCAGATGCTGGACCTGGTGGTCCTGGAGCAGTTCCTGGCTGTCCTCCCCCCAGAGATGGAGAGCTGGGTCAGAGAATGCAGAGCGGAGACCAGTTCCCAGGCAGTGGCTCTGGCAGAAGGTTTCCTCCTGAGCCAGGCACAGGATAAAGAGCAGGTGAGAGCATTTCATCCTGATAACTAAAAGGAACTGTGTTCTTAATACTTATCCCAACTTGTTTTTGCATGTCCCCTAAGGAAGGGATGCCCTAAATTCCCCCAAGAATAGTTGTTGTTGTTTTCCTTTCTTTTTTTCCTACATTTTCTTATCCAACAACATTTAAATCATTTTAACAATAATTTTCCCCAATATCCAATATATATTTCCCCCCCTCCCCTGCATCCCCCCCCTACAGTTTTTCTTCTGGCTCGTCTCTTTTTCTTCTTTCTCTCTTCTTTTTCTTTCCTTTATTTTCATAAGTCCCATAACTTTTGATATGCTTCCACCATATTTTCCCTATTTGGTTTTTCTTTCATATACTCTATGTATGTTTTCCACTCCATTCTAAAGGTATCTCTTTTCTCCCCCCCCCCATTCCCCCCCCCCCCGTAAACTCTGAGTTTCTGTGTCAATTTTTCATTTATTGCAATGTTCCATAATTTTTTCCCCACATTTTGATTGTCAACATCCTGGCTTCCTTCCATTTGGATGCTATCCGATGTCTTGCTGCCGTCAACATGAACCCAATTAGAATTTTATCTTCTAACCTTCTGTTTTCTTTAATACACATCTTCGGTAGAGCTAGCTCCGGCTTTATTTTTATCTCCTGACCCGTAACTTCCTCTGTTTTTTGAAATACCTTTTTCCAAACTTTCTTAACCCTTTTTCATTCCCACCACATATGTATTTGGGTCCCCTTTTCTTTGCATCCTCTCCAGCACGTTGATGTCAGATTTCTGTTTATTTTTGCCATCTTCACTGGTGTCAGGTACCATTTTTGTGCTGTTTTTAAAGCCTCTTCCCTTATCCTTGTTGAGGTCGTTTGGAAGGGGAATTTCTCCAATATATCTCCCCATTCCTTCTATTCCCTCTTCCAAATCTCCTTCCCATACCTGCCTTAATATCTGCTTTTCTCCAGTCTCTTGTCTTATCAAAATTCTGTATAATTCTTTATCCCCGACTCTATATTTATCTACATATTTTCCCCACTCTGTTAATTCCCTTGTACTTTCCCTTGTACCCCCCAAGAATAGTTGTTTTTAATTTGTAGAGCAGGCCCTCCTCGGAGGATAGTTAAACTGACACCGCATAGTTATGACATGTAATTCCCTACCAAAGGATGGATTGATGGGCACCCATTTGGACTGTTTAAAACAGGGGATGGACAAATTCCTGGAGGAGAAGGCTATCAATGGCTACTAATCGTGAAGGCTATAGCCAACCTCCAGTATCGGATGCAGGATGTCTGTGTACACCAGTTGCTGTGGTACATGGACAGGACTGTTGCACTCATGTTCTGCTTGTGAGTTCGTGGTCAACAACTGATGGGGCTCTGTGGGAAGAAAATCCTGGACTAGATGGACCCTTGTTCTGATCCAGAATGGTTCTTCTCACGTTCTTATGATCACAGGAGAAATGAATGGGTTTATGAAGTTCTGGAGAAGGAGGGGCTCCTTCTTCAACCAGTGGCAGAGACCTCCCAACAGGACAGGATTAGCACCAAACTGCTGTGTTTACAGCGGAAAATGCTGGGGGTCAGGGAATGTATGGGAGGTCCTTTCTTTCCTCCTTGGTGGTTTTCAGAGGGTGTTCAAGCCCTTTGCTTATGCCAGGGTTGACCTCTTAGCCACAAATTACACATCCTTAGCAGCTCCCCTGATAAAGACACAACTTATTGTGCTGTGTGGCTTGGACCATAGATGAACTTTAGAAGGAGCCCTGAAATGCAAACCAATTGGGAAACGCTGCCTTTGGCCTTGACCTGGCCCATTCCTTTCCTTCCCTCATCCCTCTCCTCTCTCTGGGATCCTCCCTCCTGTTCCAGGTGCAGGGGAAGTTGGCCAAAGCATGCGCAGAGTTCCCTGAGGCAGAGAAGGCTCCACCGGGCAGTATACAGGGGCCGTTGGACAGGTGGATCTTGCAGGAGGGTGATGGAGGACCCTCTTCACTGGGTAAGGATTAGTGGGACATATTTTACCATGGTTTCCCTCCCTCAATGACACCTGAGGTGTATGAGTGAGACGTGGAGGGGAGACTGTTTTTGTTTAGATACTCAAAAAAGATGTGTTGTTTAATAATGGGGATAAACATTGATTCCAGTAAAAAAACAAAAATGGAAATGCTTAAAGACTGTCACTTACCTTCCCACCTTCTTTGCTTTCCTCACAGGGAGCAGAAGAACCTGCAGAGAGAGTGAACTGATCCTGAGGGATCCTTCTAGGCCTCCTTCGCTTTGTGGTGGAGTGGAAGCGCTTTCTGCACAGCCAGGGCAGGTAAGGGGAGTCCTGGGTGCCTCTGTCTCCCGCACATCTCTTTGGTCCTGGAAGAACCTGCCCCCTTTAGCCTTTGCTCCTCTCCAATATGGTGGCTAGAAAGGCCTTGAATGTCAGTTATGAAGCTCTGGATCCTGCAGGAAATCCTCCAACCACCTCACCTTTATTGTTTTCATGATACTGCTACATAATGTGTAAGGAGAACATGATCCCTTCTTCTTCCAGGGACTTGTGATTTTTGAGGAGGTGTCTGTGCTTTTCTCGGAGGAAGAATGGGCTCTGCTGGATCCAAGCCAAAGGACTCTGCACAAGGAAGTCATGGAGGAGAATCGTGGGATCCTGGCCTCTCTGGGTAAGGAATGGGACCCTCTGAGTAAGGCTCCCTCTTTGCCACCTTGACACATCCTAGAAAGAGGAATTGCAGCTCTTCTTTGTTTGTGTCACTGTATAATAAAGATGTCACTGAGGACAACAGTGCCTGGGCCATGTTCCTGGGATACTCGAGTCCAGAGAAAGCTCACGAGGTATGTATAAAGCCTTAAAAATGTAGGTAAAGCACTCACATCCTCTCCAGCCTTTACCTGTTGGTCTCCTTATAACCACTATGAGATTAGGATGTTGGTTTGACTTTGGAAACAGCAGGATGTCCCTCCTGTTGGGGCTTCCCATCTCTAAGAAGTGGCCAAGACCTCTGCTATTGGCATCTGATCTGCAATTGCCTGTTAATCTGAATTTAGAGCAGTGTTTAAAAGCAGCAAGTATGGTCGAGTAGCAGATCCTTCTTGGGCTGCCTCTGCAAGAGAGGTTTAAAGCTCTTTCAAGGCTGATTAAAATTTTTACCTCTGCAAGAGAGGAGCGCAAATTGGGAGCTGAGGCCCTTTAAACATCCGATTATTTGCATTATCGAATGCGCGTTAATTAGCGAGTTTTAATTTACGGCGGGAGTAAGAGCGCCTTATGTCCGTGTAAACAACTTTCTGAGGAGGCGCATTAACGATCAGGGGGTTGGACTGGGGTCGTGATCTCGTGCATAGAACAGGCCCTTCGCTGGGAAAACCTCCCACTTTTTGGTTTAGATTCATTTCCTCTCGCCTCCTGGCAACTTCCTCCTTGTACTCCGTCTCTCTGGATGGAAGCTCCAAGAAGAGGTGACCCAACGTGAACCAAAAATAAAGTTTCTTTGAAGTACCCTGATGAGATATTTTTAACATGGAGACACAGGGCCAGATGGAAGTGGTTTTATGAGAAGGAAAGGGGGTAAGAAGGATGGGCGGATGTGCGCATAATTAGCCATCAGCGGACATAACTTCCCCTCGCTTCTTGCTGGGTTCCTGAGCTGAGGGGGTGTGCTGGGAAGAGGAGGGGGAAGGAACGAAGCAGCATCCCCCTGTCTGTTTTGGCGCGCGCGTGTGTGTGTGTACATTCACATTTACTCCTGAGACAGTAAGACAGGTAGCTGAATATGTTAATCGGCTCCTTCCTTTCAGGTAACCTGGGAAACCAAAGGCGGGAGATTCTGTTGGGCGGGAAAAATAAAGAGAGGAAACCGGTTTGGGGAGTTTCTCTGGGACAAAGCACATTACTTTCAGCAACATTTGCATGCGATTCTCAGCATGTCAACAACTTTAAAATGCCTTTCATACAGCCTGTAATGCGCTTCAACGCCTCCCATGTATAGGGCTTAGGCGTAAAAGCACTTCAGAGAAGATGCGCATAATCGGGGAACCGGGCGTCAAACCGAAATCTTGTAGAGGGGACCTTGTTCCAAACCATCCTTCCACCTTCATTCCATGCCAGCTGCCTTCCCCTGTGCAGAAGTTTTGGCCATCCATCCTTTGACAGTTTTTAGGGCTGTTTTGAACCTCTGAACCTTACGCTTGTGTCGAAGGTCCTCCATTGGCTGCCTGTTTGCTACTGGGCCAAATTTAAGGATGCTGCTACTATAGAAAGCCCTAAACAACTTGGGACATGGTTAGCAGTTCTTGGGGTCCTCTGGTGAGGTGGGCCACATGCCTTTGAGGTTTGCTTTGTGATTGTTTAGCATGGTAGTGCCCACGGTGTTGACACAGCATAATAGAAAAGTAGAGTTGGAAGGAGCCTCTAAGGCAATTGAGTCCAACCCCCTGCTCAATGCAGGAATCCACCTGAAAGCAGACCTGACAGATGGTTGTCCAGCTGCCTCTTGAAGGCCTCTAGTATGGGAGAACCCACTTAACTCCACTCTGGGATAATCAGGAAGAGATCTTGGCCTTCCTCTATTTGACAGTCTGTCAAGTCCTTGAAGAGTGCTATCATGTCTCTCTTCATTCTGCTCTTCTCAAGTCTATGCTTCTAAATATGAAAGTATAGCTTCCACATTTAGAACTAGAGCTCCCCTGGTGTGACTTACCCCTTGCTTATTGAAATCAAGGCATGATCCAACAGACTCTGCTACCGAGGCTTAGTTGGCTGGATCGGTGCAACACAGCGTTGTGCTACTTGTCAGGAGGAGGAGGGGGGTGGGTCTCTCTGTCGTGCCTCTCTTTTGTCCATTCAAAGCAAAGGTGATCCAGAAGGCTCAGCTTCCCGATTCCTGATTGGCTGGGCTCACACAATCCTGAAGCGGTTCTGCCCTCAGAAGGTTCATGTGTAAACTTGAGTGTTTTCAACTAAGGGAGGGTGTGAGACTCTCTGTGAAATACTTGCTCTTGCTTTTCTTGTATCATTTATTCATCGCTTTTTCCTCTTCCCCAATTCCCCTAAATGAATCCTTTTGCTTGCTTCACTACCTGGTTGTGTTTCCTGCCTCCTCCTCATGAGATCCAAGCTGTCCCAGCCTGATTAACGGAGCAGCTTAGGGGGTTATTTAAATCCCTTTTTCACAGCATGGTCAATTTCTCCCAAAGTTCCTGCCACTTTTACTTTAGCCTCCTGTTCTTCCCTGTTGCTTATGATTTAAGTCCAGGATAGCAGATCCGTTTGGTGCTTCTTTCCCTTACTTGAGAGTTAGACTAGCAGAAGAGACGAGGATAGCTGAAACTCTCCATGACTGGAACGACTTGCCTATGTGAACGTTCGATCATCCGAAAGAAGTGATGACAGGGCTGTCATGCTGGTTGTCAGTTCTGTTGAGCATCAGAGGATATTTAATATATTGGGAAGGATCTTCCTCTCCAACCAATTACTTTTTGGTGCTGTTAATCAAATCAGCAAACCATTTGGTTTGTTCCCTGATTTCAGGAAGATTTCTGTTTTTATTCTTTCAGGGGAGCACAGGGAGAGCAAGGAAAATGGCGAACACCAGAGAAGGAAAACTGAAGAGAAGTGGGGAAACAAATCTATTTCTTTTGAAAGGTCAGACGGCCATGAAATTCCAATACGAGAAGGTCCTTTTGAACAAAGTAATACGAATATGCAGAGTGGGAAGAAACAGCGGAAAAGTTCAGAGTATGTAAAGACTCAGAAGACACATCTTACCAAATGTCAGAGATTTCTCACAGAGAAGACAAGATTTCAGTGCTTAGGGTGTGAAAAGCAATTCAATTGCAACTCACAACTTAAGTCACACCAAAGAATTCACACAGCGGAGAAGCCCTATAAATGCTTAGAATGCGGAAAAAGCTTTGCTCGGGCCACACAATGTAAGCGACATCAAAGAATTCACTCCAGCGAGAAGCCGTATGAATGCTCAGAGTGTGGAAAGAGCTTCACTATGAGCCACCAACTTAATTCGCATCAAAGAATCCATACAGGGGAGAAGCCCTATCAGTGCTCAGAGTGTAGAAATTGTTTTACTTGGAACACAGCATTGAAGCGACATCAAAGAGTTCACACAGGTGAGAAGCCCTATGAATGCCTAGAATGCGGAAAGAGCTTCTCACAGAGCACACAACTTAAGCGACATCAAAGAATTCACTCCAGTGAGAAGCCGTATAAATGCTCAGAGTGTGGAAAGAGCTTCACTATGAGCCACCAACTTAATTTGCATCAAAGAATCCACACAGGGGAGAAGCCCTATCAGTGCTCAGAGTGTGGAAATTGTTTTACTTGGAACACAGCATTGAAGCGACATCAAAGAATTCACACAGGTGAGAAGCCCTATGAATGCCTAGAATGCGGAAAGAGCTTCGCACAGAGCACACAACTTAAGCGACATCAAAGAATTCACTCCAGCGAGAAGCCGCATGAAAGCTCAGTGTGTGGAAAGAGCTTCACTATGAGCAGCCAACTTAATTCACATCAAAGAATCCACACGGGAGAAAAGTCTTATAAATGCTTAGAATGCGGAAAGAACTTTGCTTGCAACACATACCTAAAGCAACATCAAAGAATTCACACAGGGGAGAAGCCCTATGAATGCTCAGAGTGTGGAAAGAGCTTCACTATGAGCCACCAACTTAATTCGCATCGGAGAATTCACACAGGGGAGAAGCCCTATCAGTGCTCAGAATGTGGAAATTGTTTTACTTGGAACACAGCATTGAAGCGACATCAAAGCATTCATTCTGGTGAGAAGCCCTATGAATGCTCAGAGTGTGGAAAGAGCTTCAGTCAGACATCCTACCTTCAGAGTCATCAAAGAATTCACACAGGGGAGAAGCCCTATGAATGCTCAGAGTGTGGAAAGAGCTTCACTATGAGCCACCAACTTAATTCGCATCGGAGAATTCACACAGGGGAGAAGCCCTATCAGTGCTCAGAATGTGGAAATTGTTTTACTTGGAACACAGCATTGAAGCGACATCAAAGCATTCATTCTGGTGAGAAGCCCTATGAATGCTCAGAGTGTGGAAAGAGCTTCAGTCAGACATCCTACCTTCAGAGTCATCAAAGAATTCACACAGGGGAGAAGCCCTATGAATGCTCAGAGTGTGGAAAGAGCTTCACTATGAGCCACCAACTTAATTCGCATCGGAGAATTCACACAGGGGAGAAGCCCTATCAGTGCTCAGAATGTGGAAAGAGTTTCACTTGGAACACAGCACTTAAGCGACATCAAAGAATTCACTCGGGTGAGAAGCCCTATAAATGCTTATAGTGTGGAAAGTGCTTCATTCAGAGCAACCAACTCTAGGCACCCCAAAGAAGCTTGCTCTGGACAGTTTGCTTTCCATTCTGGGATACAACTAGGCAGCAGGACCAATGTCATTTTGAAACAGAGGTCCGTTAAAAACAGTAGTACAACCCAGTGAGACGGTCTAGGAGGATGCTCTGACGGAGGGGTTCCAAAACAGCTGAGACATCCCAATGAAGCTACATGGTTGAGCTTCCACTTTCCAATTCCCAGTTTAAAAATCAGTGAGGACAAAATAGCAGATTTTTAAATGCATTCTGGTTTTACAGTATTTTCTTTTGTTCATTTATTTTTAGAGCTACTTTGTAAGAGTTATTATGAATAAATTAAAGTGCAGTAAGCCCCTCTACTTTTCAGTCCCATTGAACATCAGAGGCTATTTAATATATTTGGCAGGATCTGCCTCTCCAGCAATTGTTTTTTTTTATCCTGTTACCCAAACCAGCAAATCATTTGGTTTGTTCCGTGATTTCAGGACGATTTCTGTTCTTTTTCTTTCAGGGGAGCGCAGGGAGAGCAAGGAAAAAGGTGTACGCAGAGAAGGAAAACAGAACCTGAAGAGAAGACGGGAGACAAATCCATTTCTTTTGAAGGGTCAGACGTCCATGAAATTGCAATAACAGATGAACCCAGTAAAAGGAACGTTGACAATGGGGAGACACAGAGGGAGAACTTTCAGTATATAAAGACTCAGAAGAGACACCTTATCAAATGTCAATGATTTCGCACAGAAGAGAAAAGATTCCAGGGCTTGGAGTGTGAGAAGCAATTCAGTTTCAAATCTCAACTGAAAAAGCATCGAAGAATCCACACAGGGGAGAAGCCCTGTGAATGCCTAGAGGGCGGAAAGAGCCTTGCTCATGACATCAAAGTATTCATTCTGGTGAGAAGCCCTATCGATGCTCAGAGTGTGGAAAGAGCTTCAGTCAGAGTGTTCATCTTAACCGTCATCAAAGGACTCACATAGGGGAGAAGCCCTATGAATGCCTAGAATGTAGAAAAAGCTTTGCTCAGAGCTCACATCTTAGGCAACATTGAAGAATTCACTCCAGTGAGAAGCCCTATGAATGTTTAGTGGAAAGAGCATCAGTCGGAGCTGCAACCTTGTGCAACAATGAAGAATTCACACAGGGGAGAAGCCCTGTTAATGCCTAGAATGCAGAAAACAGCTTTGCCACTGCGCATATCTAAAGAGACATCAAAGAATTCACACAGAGGAGATGCCATAAATGTGCTCAGAGTTTGGAAAGCAATTCAATGAAAGGTTGCTCCTTGCCTCATGTCAAACGATCCATTCAGGTGAGAAGCGGTATGAATGCTTTGTACGTGGAAAGCGCTTTCGTTGTAGGACACACTATAACTTGCATCAAAGAAGTCACGCAGGCTCTGTGCTACAGTGCCTCCGGTCCTACATATGGGGCCGATTCCAGAGAGTAACATTGGGTGATTATTCCTTGGCACCATGACCATTGAGCTAAGGCGTCCCGCACGGTACCATCTTGTTCCCAGTATTGTTCAACATCTCTATGCAGCCGCGTCGAGCGGTCATTAGGGGATTTGGAGCCAAATGCCACCAGTATGCTAATGACATGGAGCTTTATCTCTCTGTGACATATGAGTCGGGTGAGGCTGTGCCTAGACTCAGCAATGGGCTGGATGAGGGCCAAGGTGCTTGGCCAAGTCCAGTCCACTGACTGCGTGCTTGAGCGGATGATTGCAGGACAACTCCAGGCATGAAACCGATTATCCAGATCCATTTCAATCGGGCTTCAGGCCTGGTTTTGGAATGGAACAGCCTGAGTTGCCCAGTGGGATGACCTTGCTGGAAGACGTACAGGGGGAGTTTTTCTTTTATACCCTTATATTGTGCTTTAAGTCTTATACTATAAATTGTACATTATAGTTTTAATTTTTGTGAACTGCCCACAGAATTCCGGCTATTGGGTGGTATAGAAATGCAATAAATAAATGAACTGAATCCTGGCAAGACGGAAGCCCTGTGGTTGAGTGGAACTCCTTGCCTCTGGAGGTCAGGCAGGCGCCAATGTTGTGTTTCGTCCAGCACCTTCTGAAAATGTTCCAGACAGCTTTCCCTGAATGACTGGCCATGTTTGTTCTCTGAACAGTGGTCTGATAATGCAATTTTTAATATGTTTTTTTTTCTGTTTTTACTCCTCTGATCTATTTGTTCACCATTACAAAATCTTGAATGGGAAGCGGTATATAAATATTGTAAATAAACATTGAAAGGTTTCGGTGATAAACCACAATTTTAGTAGCATTGAAGAATTCACACAGGTGAGAAGCCCTATCAATGCTCAGTTTGTGGAAAGAGTTTCAATCAGTGTGCATCTTAAAGCACATCAAAATATCCACACAGGCGAGACACCCTAGAATACAGAAAGAGCTTTGCTTGCAGTACACATCTGAAATCACATTAAATAATTCACATGGAGGGGAGAAGCCATCCAAGGGCTCAGAGGGTGGAAAGCAATGCTCAGGTTCACATTTTCATCGCAAAGCGCTACACAAAAATCCCTAGGAAGTGAAAGAAGCAACAGTTACACATTGTGGATTGCTTAGTGGCCATTGAAATGATGTTGGTTCCAAAATATTTATTTCTATTTCAAACAGTGCCAAGTTTGAGCCCTCAAAGCCAACTGCAATACTGGGATAAACAATTTAATTTATTTTAGGTACTAAAGCTCCTAGATTACAGAAATCACTCTTGTATAAACAATATGGGAAGGTTGGGTGGGGAATCCTGAACTTTGCATGTCTTTATGAGACCAACCACCTCCAGCATAGAATTCCCTTGATGGAAGACGATGTCTCTAAACAGTGGAAGGGGATAAAGAGTGAGGGGGTTTCATGAAGGATCTTGTGATTTTGGAAACAAAAATTGCTACCCGTAGTGGATTGTAGCATCTGAAACAGGCGTAATTGACCCTCTCTGGATGCTGAAGGAAACAGACCTGGGCATCCACATATAGAGGACAAGATTGGCTTTGCTTTGTGGGATTCGTCTCCGTGTCCAGGTGGACTAGATGGAGCCTTGGTCTGATCCGGTCTGGCTCCTCTTAGGTTCTCATGCGAACACAGATGGGAGTCGCCTCCCTGCTTTTGCTCTGACTGGGACAACACCGCATTGCGCATGGATCGGGGGGGGGGGCAGGAGAGATGGGACCTCTGAAGTGATGGGTTGTATTTAAAGAAGTGGCTGAGGGAGGGGGCAGAGGGAGGAAGGAGAAGTTGGGGGAAAGGAGTTCATCCCAACTGGGGGGGAGGGAGGGCAGTGGGTGGACAATGCTGCTGACATCCCATAATATCCGATGCACAGGGCAGGCTGCGTTATGCACTCAAAGGAAAACTGGAAGTGGAAAGACCTGGACCCTGCAAAAAGCCCCCAGGGTTAAAGGGAGTGAGAGGGGGCTGGGTCCTAGGGAGGCCATGAAGAGCCAAGGCTGGATGAGATCCCCTCCCTTCTTGCCCCACACTTTCCCCTTTCCCCATTGGCAAAGGAGCCTGGGATGCTTGCATTGTCCACCATCTGCAGTCTCTTCTTCCCCCTGCAGAGGAGCCGGTGGGTGCAAAATGCACAGGGGTCTCAGAGGGGTGGAGGGGAGGGGGTGGAAGGAGCCCCCAGGGCAGGGAGGCAGGTGTGGGGCAGGGGGTGGGTGGGAAGAGAGAGGGACCCCTACCCCCCAGGTGGCTGACCCACTTGGGGCGCCCTCCAGAAGACGCCCGCCTTACACCTCCTGCCCTCCCCATAATTCGGGAATCCTGGAAGGCAGGAGAAAGGTGAGTCTTGGAGGGAGAGAAGGGGAGAGATCCTGAGGGTGGGGAGGAGGACGAATCCCATCTGTGGGCAAAGAAAGTTGTGATGGTGTCGTGTCTGCATTGCATGTTTTGTCTTGTTTCCTCCCCCTGGTTCAAAAGGAGTGAAGAAGGACCATGATGGGACCATTTCTCCCCCATCTTTCATCACGATGCCTTTGAGATCAACCCTGGGCTTCTTTCCCTGATGAAGTCCTGCCTGCTGTTCTTATCCTGAGAGTGGGTGGTGCGGAAAGAGCTTTGCTCAGAGCACACAACTGAAGCAACATCAAAGAATTCACACAGGAGAGAAGTCCTATCAATGCCCAGAATGTGGAAAGAGCTTTGCTCAGAAGACACACCTTAAACAACATCAAAGAATTCACATGTGTGAGAAGCACTATAGATGCTTAGAGTGCAGAAAGAACTTTGCTCGCAGCATGAACCTAAAACGACATCACATAATTCACACAGGTGAGAAGCCCTATCAATGCTTAGAGTGTGGAAAGAGCTTTGGTCACAGCACACACCGTAAGCAACATCAAAGAACTCACATAAAGGAGGAGCTATAAAAGTGCCCGGAGTGCGGAAAACAATTCAGTCAGGGATTGCACCTTATCTTACATCAAACGATCCATACAGGTGAGAATTGGTATAAATGGTTTGTATGTGGAAAGCTATAACCTATATCAAAGAGTTAACACAATGGACAAAGCCTTTCCTAGTGAGATTTGAACTTCACTGTATTGATCCCTTCCTCTGGAACTCTTTGCCTCTGGAGGTCAGGCAGGCGCCAATGTTGTGTTTCTTCCAGCACCTTCTGAAAACGTTCCAGATAGCTTTCCCTGATTGACCAGCTGTGGTTTTTCTAGTTTTTAATATGTTTTTATTCTGTTTTGACTCTTGTATTCTATTTGTTCACCACTCTGAAATCTTGGATGGGGAACAGTATATAATTATTGTAAGTAAATAAATAAAGGATTCGAGTGATAACCCACAACTTCAGCACATCAGAGAATTCACTGAGGTTAGAAGCCCTATTTATGCTCTGTGTGTGGAAAAAGCTTCAGTCAGAGCAGCCACCTGAAGTTGCATCAAAGGAGACACACGGGGGAGAAGCCCTTTATCTGCTTTGAATGTGGAAAGGGTTTCAGTTGCACCATGAACCTTAGGAACCACCAGAGCATCCACACAGGCAAGGAGCCCTATCAATGGCCAGTATTTGGAAAGCGTTTCAATCACAGTGTGAATCTTAAAGCACATCAAAATATCCACACCAGCGAGAAGCCGTAGAATGCAGGAAGAGTTTTGCTCGCAGAACACGTCTGAAATCACATCAAAGAATTCACACAGAGGGGAGAAGCCATGTGAGGGCTCAGAGGGTGGAAAGAAATGCTCAGGTTCACATTTTCATCAGCAAAGTGCTATTCAAAAGCCCCCTAGGAAGTGGAAGAAGCAACCATTAGGCATTATGGAATGTTTAGTAGCCATTCCAACGATCTTGGTTCCAAAAACAATTTTGAGCCCTCAAAGTCAACTGCAATACTGGCAGATGCAATTAAATTTAGTTTAGGTACGAAAGCGCGTAGTTTACATAAATTACTCTTGCATGAGCAATATGAGATGGACGAATGGGGAATCCCGAACTTGACATGTTATTATGAGACCAACCAACTCTAACATACAATTCCCTTGATAGAAGATGTTGTTTCGAAACCGTGCGTTCGTATGCAATGGATCAAGTGTGAGGGAGTTTCAGTAAGTGACTTAGTGGGTTGTAACATCTGAAACAGGAATCACTGACCCACTTTGGATGGGGTGGGAAACAGACCTTGGAATCCACATAGAGGAAGCAATTTGGAATTCCTTGTGAGATAAGTCTCTGCTTCAAACCGTATTGATTAAAATATTTAACTGATTAACCAGCAGTAAGCCTATATGCCCCAGTTGCTGGGGATCATGGGCAGGAGGGTGTTGTTGCACCCGTGTCCTGCTTGTGGGTAGGCAGCTTGTGTGAACAGAGTGCTGGACTAGAGGGACTCTTGGTCTGATCCAGAAGGGCTCTGAGGATGTTCTCCTGTGTAGACAAAGGGGAGAAGCGTTACTGCTTTTAACTTCTGTGAAGCGCCCAGAGAGCTTCAGGTATTGGGCAGCAGAGAAATGCAATAAATGCAATAAATGAATACTTCTGGCTTTGACACGGAGAATATTGCCTTTTGGGGGGGGGGGGCAGGAGAGAGAGGACCTCTGAAGTGATGGATGGACAGGAGTGGCTGAGGGAGGGAGGCAGGAGAAAGGAGATTGGGGGGGGGGGGGGTTCATGCCAAGGGAGTGGGGAGGGGGCTGCCCCAGAGGGGGAGGGGAGTGGGCATGCAATGCTGCTGACATCCCATAATCTCTGGTGCACGTGGCAGGCTGGAAAGAGCGGATCTGGATCCCCCAAAAGCCCCC
Source organism: Anniella stebbinsi (assembly GCA_029215795.1). NCBI lineage: Eukaryota > Metazoa > Chordata > Lepidosauria > Squamata > Anniellidae > Anniella > Anniella stebbinsi. Next base: position 187,501,794 of record JARDYH010000005.1, read on the forward strand.
CAGGAGCAGCCGGAGCATTGAAGCTGCAGGGAGAGAAAAGCCCCCCCCCCCCGCTGTGTCTCTGCCAAGAGGAGCCTCTGCAGCTCTTTAGGGCTGAGACCATGTAAGGGTTAAAGAGAACGAGAGGGTGCTGGGTCCTAGAGAGGCAGGTAAAGAGCCGAGGCTGGATGAGGCCCCTCTCTTCCCACCCCACACTTCCTGCCCCCCCATTTGCAAAGGAGCCTGGGATTCCTCCCCCTGTCCTGCTTGCATCTCCTGTCCGTCCCTTGCAGCCTCTTCTTCTTCCCCCTGTAAAGGAGCCGGTGAGTCCAAGATGCATGGGGGGGGGGGGGGTCCCAGGGGGGAGGAGAGGGGGAAGGAGCCCCCAGGGTAGGGAGGCAGGTGTGGGGCAGGGGGTGGGAGGGAAGAGAGAGAGGGAGCCCCCTGCCCCCCATTTGGGGCGCCCTCCAGGAGACCCCCCCTTGCACCTCCTTCCTTCCCCATAACTAGGGAATCTTGGAAGGGAAGAGAAGGAAGGAGAAAGGGGGGTCTTGGGGGGGGGCAGAAGAGGAAAGATGCTGGGTGAGGATGAGGAATAACATCTGGGGGCAAAAGGCTGTGATTATAATGTCATCTTTGCATTGCATTTAGTTTCCTTTTCCTGTTCTAAACTGAGTGAAGAAGGACCATGGGGCAGTTCCCCCCCCCCTTTCATTTAGTCCTCAAAGCCTTAGAAATAAACTGCAGGAGCTTTTATGAAGAGAAAGGACAGTATTTGCCCATAGGGGAAACCACGCCTGTCTATAGGGAAAATATACCTGCCCCATTGGGGAACATAGGACTTTATTTCCCCATAGGGGAAACCACACCTGCCCCATAGGGAGACACAGGACAGGGCAGCGGCCTCTGCAACCTTGGCAAGGAAACATTTGTCATAGGAAACTCTTTGCCTCTTTGGGATTAAATAAATGAAGCCGCTTCAGCCGCTTTCAGACGTCTGCTGAAGACCTTATTTTTAGTTTCTGCAGGCTTCTTCTGATAGGCTACGTTCAGCAATGTTGTTTCTGTTATATTTCTATTTTATGTTTCCGTTTTATTTTACAATTGATTACAAAGAAGTTAAGGAAATGAATAGTAAATAGCATTTAATACAAATTACAGATTACAAATAGCACTTTCTGTAGACATTCAACAAAAAATGGTGTTTTCAAAACCGTGCTTAATCACTGCATTAAATACCTGGGCCAAACGTCTTTCGACAATGGCTGAATTCGGACGACACAATAAACAACTGGTGTGGGGGAAACAATCATCAGTTGTATTGACTATCGTGTCGTCCGAATGCTGCCATAGTCAACTCAGCGCTGATCCTAATCCACACCACGGTTGATTATTTATTACCATGTTGTGTGGGGAGTACCCCCTAGATAGACATCTGTAAAGTTGATTATTACCCCACCATTGACTATCGTGTTGTCTGAACGCAGCCAGTGACTTCTTCAGTGGCCAGTTTTCTGAAAATATACATAATACTACTACTACTACTAATAATAAGTGCTTAGGATGTTAGAGCAAAATTTACAGTTTTCACTAATAAAGTATTGTAAGGAGTAAAGGAGATCTACCAGAGACCTACCAGACCTACCATTTATATTAAAAAAATGTAGGGGCTGACTAAGTTAGCCCCAAAGTGTAATTATTAGTAGTGGGGCCTCTTGGCTCGCCTTACAGATACTCACTCAGTTCTGTACGTGGGATTGGCAAGAGTCTTAACTTGGTTTTAATACTGCAGTTGCACTTTTTAACATTATTATAGATTTTTGTGATTTATGGATTATATGTTTGTATAGTTTGAACACTTCCTCTACCACTGAAGAAGACCATAGGTCGAAATGCAAGGTTTGAAAGTTTTAATTTAGTGTTCCTTATGTTAATATATGCTGATCATTGTTCTGATTGTCTTTTGCTTTAGGCAGCCTGTAAATATTAAATATTTTGAAAGAATTGTTATCAATATTATTATTTTACATTGTTTTTGTATCTTAAGGGGTTGGGAATATTTTCCTGTTTTGTTGAAGCTTGCTCTGCTTCTGTTCATTTTATTTCTGCTCCTCACCAGTTCCATTTATGCATTTATGATTTAGTAGGATTTTTTGTATTTTTAATCCTTTAAAATGTTTTGTATATTTTAAACTTTTTACGCCCCTGTAAACCACTTAAATAGATCTCTTTCAAGATTTAGTCAGCAGATTATAAATTAGTGAAATAAATACTACTACCACTATTACAATTGCAAACAACAGAGCATAAAACAATCACTAAAATATATTAAATACTATGTCAAAGTCACAAATATCAAATGAAAACATGATTAAATAGGCCCAGGGTTGAACCTACCATGAGGCAGAGTGAGGCATCAGACACTTGGAGGCAGCAGCAAAATGCTGGAGCCGAAATCCGTGGCCTCTGCCCTGTGCCCCCCTAAGTCTCCCTGCTGCCTTCAGGTGTGACGGAGGATGCCGTCCCGTCGTCCGTGTTGAAGAAGGATTCAGCTGCCAGCCTTGTTGGCTTTGTCCATGGATTGGGAGGGGGCCCCCATCTGTTCTTGCACCTCAGGCAGCAAAATGTCTTTTGCCAGCCAGAACTTGCTTAAGTTTCAAAACCCTGCACAAACAAGTATGTTTTTAAATGGTAGCTTCAGAAAAAGCCCAATTTCTCCTGGAAGGGAGTTCCACAGCTGAGGTGCTGCCACCGAGAAGGCCCTGCCATCTCCAGCAGAGCCTCCCTGGCTGATCTAAAATTGTAGGTTGGTCAGGACTGGGGAAGGAGATCCTTTGAGTATTTGGGTGCTGAGCTGTTCAGGGCTTTGTGCACTAGTCCTAAAACCTTGAACTGGGCCCAGCAGCCGGAGCGGTGATGCTGTGGCAGAAAAGCCCCCTGTTGAAAAGCCCCCTGGTCAATGTGTCTCTGCCAGGAGCCCCTGGAGGAGCCTCTACTGCTCTTGTGCTTTCCTGCTGTGTGGATTCAATGTGGGGGTTAAAGGGAGCGAGAGGGTGCTGGGTCCTAGAGAGGCCATGAAGAGCCAAGGCTGGATGAGGCCCCTCACTTCCTGCCCCTCACTTCCTGCCCCCCATGGCAAAGGAGCCTGGGATTCCCCCTGTCCTGCCCTGAGTGCATCCCATCACCTCTCTTCTCCCTGCAGAGGAGCAGGTGAGGGCAAAATACACAGGGGACCCAGGGGGGAGGCGAGGGTGGAAAGAGCCCCCAGGGCAAGAGCAGGGAAGAAAAGGCTACAGAAAGGGGGGCTGGGGGGGACAGAAGTGGAATGATCCTGGAGGTGTGGGAGGAATCCCATCAGTGGGCAAAAGGCTGTATTTATAATGTCATCTTTGCATTTTGTTTTGTTTCCTCTCCCTGATTTAAACTGAGTTGACAAGAACCATGGGGCAGTTCCCCCCTTTAATTTAGTCCCAAAGCCTTCGAAGAAGAAGCTGCAGTCACACCACACTAAGAAATAATAATGCACTATTAAGCTAATTTTTTTTAGATCTGAGTGATCAAACTCCTTAGAATATGGCAAAACCAGTTTGTTTTTAATCGCTTTGTAGAGCTTTAAATGAAAGTTTCGCATTGGGAACGGTCTCTTTTTAAATATTTGTTTTACATTGTAAAGGCCTATGGCTAGGAACAGTGACGTTTATGTATGTCTGTATGTATAAATAGTGTTTGTAGAGACAAAGCTGCTGTGTTTACAGTGGGAAATGCCGGGTGTCAGGGAATGTCTGGGAGGTTCTTCCTTTCCTCCTGGCTGGTTTTTGGAGGTTCTTCAAGCACTTTGCTTTTGCCAGGGTTAAACTCTTTGCCCCAAAGCTCACATCTTTAGACAAAGACACAACTTAGATTGCTCCATGGCTTGGACCGTAGATCATCTTTAGAAGGAGCACTAAAATGCAAACCGATTGGGAAATGCTGCCCTTGGCCTTGACCTGACCCATTCCTTTCCTTCCCTCATCCCCCTTCTCTCTCTGGGATCTTCCCTCCTGTTCCAGGTGCAGGGGATATTGGCCAAAGCATGCACAGATTTCCCTGAGGCAGAGAAGGCTCCACCGGGGACCACCCAGAGGCCTCTGGACAGTTGGATCTTGCAGGAGGGGGACGGAGGACCCTCTTCACTGAGTAAGGATTGGAGGGAGATATTCCACCATGGTCTCCCTCCCTCAATGACACCTGAAGTGGATGAACTGCTTTGACGTTCCCCTTGAGCCTGATTTCTTTTTGATGGGGAGGGAGGGGGAAGAGAGTCTCTTTTTCACTAGATAATCCAAAAAGCTTTGTTGTTTAGGAATGTGGTCAAACATTGATTCCAGTCAAACAATGAAAATGGAAATGCATAAGAACATTAACTTTCCTTCCCACCTTCTTTGCTTTCCTCACAGGTAGCGGAAAGACCTGCAGAGAGAGTGAACTGATACTGGGGGATCCTTCTAGGCCTCCTTTGCTTTGTGGTGGAGGGGAAGCGCTTTCTGCACAGCCAGGGCAGGTAAGTCCTGGGTGCCTCTGTCTCCTGCACATCCCTGCATTGCTACATAATATTATAATAATAATAATAATAATAATAATAATCATAATAATATATTTATTTATCACCCGCCTCTCCCAACGGATCGAGGCGGGGAACAACACCAAACACAAAATACAAAAACTGATTAAAAGCAGATAAAACCAGTACATCATTAAAACACCAATAAAACACCAATAAAACACTTTAAAATTCATCTAGGTAGGCCTGCCGGAAGAGATCAGTCTTTATAGATCTTTTAAATTCCTGAAGACTAGTAAGTTGGCGAATCTCTCCCGGCAGGTTATTCCACAATCTGGGAGCGGCAGAAGAGAAGGTCCTCTGGGTAACGGTTGTCAGTCTAGTTCTTGTTGACTGTAATAAATTCTTCCCAGAGGACCTGAGCGTGCAGGGCGGATTGTATGGGACAAGGCGATCCCGTAGATAACCTGGACCCAAACCATGTAGGGCTTTAAAGGTAATAACCAACACTTTGTACTTCGCCCGGAAACTGATTGGCAGCCAGTGAAGAGATTTTAAAACTGGTGTAATGTGGTCAGCCCTAGATGTACCGGTGACCAACCTGGCTGCACAGAGGTAGCCCTATGTACAGCGCATTGCAGAAGTCGAGCCTCGAAGTTACCAGTGCGTGCACTACTGATTTTAGGTCTTCCAACTCTAGGAAGGGGCGCAGCTGGCGTATCAGCCGAAGCTGATAGTAGGCACTCCTGGCAGTCGCATCTATCTGAGCTGTCATTTGGAGCGACGGATCCAGGAGCACCCCCAAGCTGCGAACACAGTCTTTCAGGGGGAGTGTAACCCCATCCAGAACTGGTTGACACACCTCCAACCCCAGGTTGTGGCCCTTGACAGTAAGCACCTCCGTCTTGTCTGGATTCAGCTTCAGTTTGTTTTTCCTCATCCAGCCCATTACCGCCTCCAAGCATTCATTCAGAGGAGACACACTATCCTTAGCTGATGCTGTTGTCGAAGGCATAGAGAAATATATTTGGGTGTCAGCAGCGTATTGATAGCACCCCGCCCCATGCCTCCGGATGATCTCTGCCAGCGGTTTCATGTATATATTAAACAGCATTGGGGATAGGATGGCACCTTGTGGTACACCACATAGCTGCTCCTTCTTTGAAGAGCAACTATCCCCAAGCATCACCATCTGGAACCTGCCCGAGAGGTAGGACTGGAACCACTGAAGCACAGTGCCCCCGAGTCCCAATTCCCTCAGGCGTTCCACAAGGATACCATGGTCGATGGTATCGAAAGCCGCTGAGAGGTCCAGGAGTACCAACAGGGACACACTCCCCCTGTCAATACTTAAGCGTAGATCATCCACTAAGGCGACCATAGCAGTCTCAACTCCATATCCTGCTCTGAAGCCAGTTTGAAATGGGTCTAGAAAATCTGTATCATCCAAAACTGCTTGCAGTTGGAAGGCAACCGCCCTCTCGATCACCTTGCCCAAAAATGGAAGATTTGATACTGGCCTATAGTTATTAAAGTCCAGGGGATCCAGGGACGGCTTTTTTAGAAGCGGCCGTACTACCGTACTAATATGTGAAGAGAACATGATCTCTTCTTCTTCTGTCAGGGTCTGGTGAATTCGGAGGAGGTGGCTGTGCATTTCTCGGAGGAGGAGTGGGCTCTGCTGGATCCAGGCCAGAGGTCTCTGCACAAGGAAGTCATGGAGGAGAATCGTGGGAACCTGGCTTCTCTGGGAAAGGAATGGGACTCTCTGAGTAAGGCCCCCTCTTTGCCTTCTGTGTCATTGCATTATAAGGTTGTCATTAAGGACAACAGTGCCTGGGCCATGTTCCTGGGATACTCTTGTCCAGAGAAAGCTCACCAGGTGATGGAGAATGTGGATCGGGAGTCATTTTTCTCCCTCTCTCAAAATACTAGAATCTGGCATCATCCCATGAAGCTGATTGGTGGGAGATTCAGGACAAATAAAAGGAAGGACTTCTTCACACAGCCCATTGTTAAACTATGGAATTCACTACCACAAGATGTAGTGATGGCCACTGATTTGGATGGCTTTAAAAGGGGGTTGGATGAATTCCTGGAGGAGAAGGCTATCAATGGCTTCTAGCCCTGGTGGTTCTTTACATTTTGAATATTAATACCACATTTCTTTGAAATTATTATTGCCACCCCTCTTGATTTAGGGGTACCAAATGACTTTTCATAAACGCCCATATCCTTCATTCGTAGCTCATTAACACCCTCCTTTATTTGATGAGTTTCCTGCAAAAAAAATATATCTATTTTTTTCTTTTTCAACAACATTTCAATTCTTTTCCTTTTAATAACCGTTCCTAGCCCTTTGACGTTTAAAGTTGCAATTCTTAATTTATTTTCCATCTCTCCCTTTTACACACTTCTTTAAGTCGGTCTCCCCCTGTGAAACACTTAACACCCCCTCCCTCCCCCTCCCCCCCACATTCACCCCCAATTTCACCCCCCTCCTCACCAACATTCTGGGCACTGGTCCCAATTTATTTTAGAACTCTTTGGGGGGGGGGGGGGGAAGCAACCCAGCCCTCCGGAACAAAGTCTAACCCTCCCCTCCTTTTACTCTTCTTTATCCCTTATCCCTATTACAATAAAATTTCTTTATTGATCGCTTCCTCCTACAGCACCTTCATCTTGCTTTGATTCTCCATCTTCTGTGGCATCCACTATGCCCAGCTTCTCCAACTTTGTGTGAACACTTTGATGGCTCTTTAGGCTTGAGCTGTGAGCAAAGCTCTTTCCGCACTCTGAGCATTCATAGGGCTTCTCCCCTGTGTGAATTCTTTGATGGCTCTTTAGGCTTGAGCTCTGAGCAAAGCCCTTTCCGCAGTCAAGGCATTTATAGGGCTTCTCCCCTGTGTGAATTCTTTGATGTGACTGAAGGTAGCTGCCCATAGTGAAGCTCTTTCCACACTCTAAGCATTTATAGGGCTTCTCTCCTATGTGAATTCTTTGATGTCGCTTATGGTCTGTGTTCGAAGTGAAACTCTTTCCACACTCTGAGCAATGATAGGGCTTCTCCCCAGTGTGAATTCTTTGATGTTGCTTAAGGGCTGTGCGGTGAGCAAAGCTCTTTCTGCACTCGAGGCATTCATAAGGCTTCTCCCCTGTGTGACTTCTTTGATGTGACTTAAGGTTGCTGAAGCTCTTTCCGCACTCTGAGCATTGATAGGGCTTCTCGCCTGTGTGAATTCTTTGATGGTGCTTTAGGTATGTGCTCTGAGCAAAGCTCTTTCCACACACTAGGCATTCATAGGGCTTCTCACCTGTATGAGTGCTTTGATGTTGTTTAAGGTTTATCCTTTGACCAAAGCTTTTCCCACACTCCAAGCATTTATAAGGCTTCTCACCTGTGTGAATTCTTTGATGTTGCTTTAGATGTGTGCTCTGAGTAAAGCTCTTTCCACAGTCTGAGCATTGATAGGGCTTCTCCCCTGTGTGAATTCTTTGATGCAACCGAAGTTCGCTGCTTATTCTGAAGCTCTTTCCACACTCTAGGCATTTATAGGGCTTCTCCCCTGTGTGAATTCTCTGATGTTGCTTTAGGGATGAGCTATAAGCAAAGCTCTTTCTGCACTCTAGACATTGATAGGGCTTCTCCCGTGTGTGAATTCTTTGATGCAATAGAAGGTTTGAGCTACTGCAGAAACCTTTCCTGCACTCAGAGCATTTGTAGGGCTTCTCCCCTGGGTGGACATTTTCATGTACTTTCAGAGTCGTGAGCTCACTGAACCTCCTTCCACACACTGAGCATTGATAGGGCTTCTCCCCTGTGTGGATTTTGTGATGTCGCTTAAGGTGTGCACTGGAAATGAAACTCTTTCCACATTCAAAGCATTTAAAGGGCTTCTCCCTTAAGTGAATTCTTTGATGCCAGTTAAGTTGTGAGTTGGAACGGAATTGCTTCTCACACTCCAAACATTGAAATCTTTTCTCGTCAGTGTGAAATTGTTTGGAAAGGTGTATCTTCTGAGCCTTTATATCTCGAGAGCTTTTCCTCTGTCTCTTCCTATTGTGAATATTGCTTTTACTTGATTCTTCTGTTCTTGCAATTTCACGGACGCCTGACCTTTCAAAAGAAATGGATTTGTGTCCCCTCTTCTCTTCAGTTTCCGTTTTCAGTCTCTGGTGTACGTCATTTTTCTTCCTCTCCCTGCACTCCCCTGAAAGAATAAAAACAGAAAACTTCCTGAAATCGGGGAACAAACCACACGGTTTACTGATTTGATTCACAGGATGGAAAAAAAAATTGATTGGAGAGGCAGATCCTTCCAAACATATTAAATATTCCCTGTGATTAATAGACGTGATAACTAGAGTGGCATACAGCACTTTCATTTATATAGAATAACTCTTACAAAGTAGATCAAACAATAAATGAACAACATAAAATACTGTAAAAATCTGCTATTTAAAATTTGCCATTTTGCCCTAGCTGATCATTTATTGGGAACTGGAAAGTGGGAATTCAATCCTAATGGTTCTTTGCAATGTCTCAGTTACTTTGGAAACCCTCCGTCATGGCATCCTCCTAGACCATCTTGCTGGGTTGTACTATTGTTTTTTACAGACCTATATTTCAAAGTGAAATTTGTCCTGCTGTCTGGTTGTATCTCAAAATAGAGACTTCTGAATCTGCCGTACTCTGCTCTCCGGTGCTTCCTCCATGGAGAACATTATGATAATACCTTTAACATCTTCAACGCTATGGAGATTCAATCATGGAAGCAAAGTAAGATTCGTTTGTAGCCATCACTGCCACAAAATAAGTCCATAAATGGGCTTCTATCAATGTTTTGTCAAGTCTCGAGACTGTTTCCCTCCTGGTATTTTATCCATAAAACCAATTGTTTCATTGCCTTCAGCTGCTAAGAAAAATGTGACGGTGGCAAGGATTTTCAACTTAAGTGTATGTTGGAGCAATCATATCGACAGCCTAAGGCCTTGGAAGGACACGCAGGAAACTCCCTAGCAAGCACAGGGGACCATCTGGTTTCGTTACCCTCCAGGGCCCGGTCATCACATTTGATCCTCCTCCTCCCTTGTGGAGATTACAGGAGCTGATCAGGTACTTATCCCTTCATGACAACAGAACTGCCAAAGCTCCATCGCACCGTGGAACATGGTGTCACTGGAAAATGTTCGGTTTCACGATTGAGCTTTGCAAACCTGATCGAGAGGGCGTGAAATTTACTTCAGTGGTTGTGGGTTCTCCATCTCTGGAGGTTTTAAAGAAGAGGCTGGACAGCCACCTCTCATGGACGGTTGAATGGGTTCTCCTGCACATTGCAGAGCGTTGGACTAGATTACCTTTGTGTCCGTCATTCAGGTTTATTGTTTTTGGCCAATGACCTTTGCGTAACACAAACAAGAACAGTACCATCAGCAAAAAATAAATAATAATAAAAAAAACCACAGAGGTTAATCATAATGTACATTAACATGATGCATATAGTATATTATATACAAAATTTAAAAATATGGACCAGTATGTCATAGGTGATCCGTCAGTGATGGAATATAAATCGGATATGGTCAAATTCCTTGACAATTCATGGCTTCCTCTGTTATGCATTTCTTTCTAATCTTTTTGGCAGCTGTGGCAAACAGAGCGGCACGCCATGTCTGCTGGGAGGTAAAAGATCACTTCCAGTGGTCTCTGGGGCAAAAGTAGTTTCCAATTAAGGGTGCCACAAATTGTTCCCTTGGGTCATTGTATAAGGGACAGTTTGAAATATAATGGTGCAGATGAGGATATATAAACAGAGTTTAAATCCTTTTTGATAGCAACCTCCCCTTAGAGTTCTCTTGATGATGTTTTTCTGTATATCTGATGGGAAAGCCATTAAGCTCAGTCAGTGAAAAACCGTATTTAATCATATGTTGGGCTGCTTGATGTACCCAGTTTTTAATTGGCAATCCATTAGATAACTCTATCAAATATTTTTGGGTAGACTAGTATTATCCATCTGTTGTACCTTAAACCAATAGCATATTATTCTTTTGTCTATTTGGCTTTCAATACTCTGCACACAGGTTTTTAACCTAATCATGGCAGATTACATCTTTACATCTTTAGGTAAACCTAGCAACGCTCTCAGAAAATAGTTCTGAGGGGGCTCTAAACCTGACACCTTCAGGGTACCCCAAACCTCTGTCCTGTAAAGGATTTGTGCCACTGTTTTGGCTTTATAAACAGTTAAGGCAGGATTTACCAAATTTCCTCCAATAATAATAATAATAATTGTATTTCTTACCCGCCTCGCCCTCTGGATTGAGGCAGCAAATGTCAGAATAGCCTTGGCTGATTTAAAGGCTTGCATTTTAATGTTTGACAACTGTTCTCTCCAGGAAGCTGTTTCTGAATAGACCAATCCCAAATATTTGAAAGTTTTCACTTGGTTTATGATATATTCGTCCAAATGCCAGACGTGCTATTTAGGGTGCTTCCCAAATACCACAACCTGTGTCTTAGTATAATTTATGGTCGAAGTATTTCTCTTACAAAATGAAGCAAGTTTCACAAGGAGCTGTCTTACTCCCACCTGAGTTCTAGACACAAGTACTAAATCGTCCGCATATGTTAATAGCGAAAGTGTTTGATCAAGAATTGTAACAGGGCCAACTGAAGACCATCAAGTTCCTTTACCATATCATTAATATAGAAGTTAAACCAAAAAGGTGCCAAAATGCATCCCTGTTTAATTCCAACAAAAGTATTTATTTTCGGGGAGGCCTGCCAGGTCAACTTTGACTTGCACTGATGTATCAGTATACAAAGTTTTAATAAAAAATAATAAACAACGGCCTATATTTGCCCATTTCCAAATTCTGCCATAATAAAGGTCTAGAAACTGTGTCAAATGCTGACTTTGGATCTATAAAGGCGACATACAGCTTTTGCTTCGTGTTATGAACGTATTTACACATCAAAAAATTCATCACATAACACAAGTCGACTGCAGACTTCCCTCTTTGAAATCCGGCTTGTACCTCAGATATTCGTTTTTGCCTCTACGCCCATTCTTCTAACTTTTCAAGGAGAAACCTAGCATATAATTTGGAAGCCATGTCTAAAAGGCTAATGGGCCTACAATTTGCCGGATCTTTCTTATCTCCCTTTTTATATACGGGCACAATGATACTTAACTTCCATTCCTCTGGGATACGGTCTCACCTTATAAAGTTCCGTGGGGATCATGTCCTCTCCAGGAGCTTTGTTCACTGACTGCCTTGCAATGATCCCCTTGATCTGATTTAGGGTAACATCTAGCCATTTGGGAAAGTCTAACAATTGGGCTTAATGGACTTGTGAGGATGCACCAGTTTGAGGCACGTAGATTTCAGTAAAATATTTCTCCTACTTCTTTCCTTGAATTGATGAGTCTAGTGAGTAGCTTCTCATTCTAGTCCCTGTGCCAAAATTTCTGAGAATCCCTTTGGATTGCTGCATCTCCTAATTCTTTTCACTGTGACTCATAATATCTTGGTTTCTTTTCTTTAAGTAATGTTTTATACTTATATCGTAGTTGAATTATGTGTATTTGAGACGCAGAATTTTTCTCCTGTCTCCTTATTTTCAATTCCCCAAGTTCCTTGGCTAGTTTTTTCTTGCTCTTTTGACAGCCCTCATCAAACCACGTCTGGCTCTTGAACCTAGACTTTTTGAGCACACTGCCTGTAGTCATCAAAGGTTGTATTTGTGTAATTAAGGTCTCTCATATACACCAATAACATTGCTTGTTTCTAATAGGCTATTTTCCCTTAATATGGCAAAATCCTGGGAATACAAGGCCTTAAAGTCATCCGTTCCATTTTAGCCTCCTGCTGCCTACTATCAAATAGTCAGCTTTATCTGCTAATTTGGGAGAACAGGAGGGGACAATTGTGCAAGTGACTGTTCAAGGGGGAAGTGATCACTGTCAGCTCTTGGGATTATTTTAAAGGTGTCTCGATTAATTGGAACGTTATTGGACATCAATATATAATCAATGGTACTGCTGTATCCGCTAGGAGAGATAAATGTGAAATAACTCTCCTGATCCCCCAATCCAGGCCCATTACATAACAAAGGTTGTGTTTTATTGTGAGTTTGCAAAGGTGCTTCCCTGCATGGTTAGAAATTGTGTCCATTGCTGCTCTCTGACAAATTTCTGGTACATCCCAAATGCTATCTTATCTGGAGAGACAGAACCAATAAGAGCGTTAAGATCACCACCTAAAATGACTCTGGAGTTAGGGGAGAAAGAATCTATTTCCTCCAGTATTTGATCAAACCTTTCCCAGTGAGATCATTCTTCTACACCAGACTTCATTGGGGGGGGGGGGGGATGTACGCACAAATACAGTAGACAGTATTGAAGAAGACGTTGGAAATAGACAACGCTAAGAAATGAGAAGAGCTTAACGATGGACATTGATGAATAATAGCATTAAGTGATGTTGACCCTACCACTAACATTACCACGCCCACAGCAAGTCCTCCAGTTGATCTCCCAAACTTTGCCACTTTTAGTGCAGATGAAAAGTAAGAAGTAAATCCCTGTAAATCAACGACACTTCCATCTTTGACCCACGTTTCTTGTAGAAAAATAATCTCATACGACTGCAGGCAGGTAAGGAAATCAACATCTTGAACCTTCTAACTCCACAATTCTATGACTTCTGAGGAAGGGACATCAAAAGTCCAGGATTAACTATGGAGCCATATATTGAAGACAAGAACACAAGGGTCAAAGGGAAAACAGTTGGATGTAGAGCCCAGTAATTTCTACGTAAATAGAGCAGGGAAAATGGGGAAGTGTAAGAGCCGTGGCCTCCACGGGTATTACATATACTAACCCACAGATCGTGGGAAATAACAGGATGAACTCGAAATCCTAATACAGGGTGGTAGGTACATTCTGCTATGCGTCACTTGAGACTTGTTGGGATAAGACACTGGATTGGAAGATAGCCATTGGAAGGGAGACCTTGTTCAAAGGGAATAGACTCCCCTGAAAGGAGAGAGAGTAGTGTTATATGTAAGGAATGTTTATGCCTGCAGGGAAACCCATGATTCTGAGAAAGGAAGCCCCGTCAAAAACAATTAGGTAAAGATGGAGTGAGAAACAAGAATGTTATGGTTGGGGCAGGATTGTCCAGACCACCCAGCCAGTCAGAAGACGTGGACGGTGCTGCCCTGGCAAAGATGATCAAACGTTCACCTAGGCAAGTCATGGTAGCAATGGAGAATTTCAACTCTCCTGGTGTTTTCTGCTAGTGTAACTCTCAAATAGGTGAAAGAAGCAACAGGCGTATCTGCTGTCCTGGACTTAATCGTAACCAATAGGGAAGAACGGGTGGATGAAGTAAAAGTGGCAGAAACTTTGGGAGAAAGTGACCATGTCATCTTTGAATCCATGGTAGCGAGGGCTCTGAAAACAATGCTTAGTTGGCAATGGACACTGGACCTTAAGAAAGCCATCTTCAGAAAGCTCAGAGAAAGGTTGGGTCAGATCCCACAGCTAGAAACTGGGAAGGAAAAGAGAGTTCAAGAGGGATGGGAGATCCCAAAGACTTCAATTCTGATGTCAAAAGCACAAATTATTCCCAGAAGAAGGGAAAAAAATGGGAAACGTAGAAAGAATCCAGATTGGCTGCCCTGGGAGCTGTCTGAGAAGCTGAAACCCAAAAGGGGCACGGAGAAGAGATTGAAAGAGGGATGAACAACCAAGGAGGAAGATACTCACATTCTGAGGGCACACCCACAAAGGTCAAGGACCAGATAGGCCTTCAACATGTATATAAAATAGAATTGTTGGGGAGGTCCTTAACAAAAGTTGTTCTCTTGTCACACATACACACACACACAAACACATACTAGGGGACTCTGTTGTTAAGCTTCAAGGAGGACAGAACAAAACCACAGGCTATTCCAATACGATCGGAAAGGCAGAAACAAAAAGGGAATAAAGGCTATGGACAGAAAGGATTCTCCAGTGGGGGTGTCCTGCAGAGGAAGCATTACAGGGGACCCCATGCCACAGCGAGCAAGAGGCAGAAGGTCAGTCGATCAGCAACAAGGAAACCAATGCCTACAACAACAACAAGAAGAAGGGAAGGGTAGTCATTGAGGGAGACTCCCTGCTGCATGGGATTGAAACCCAAGTATGTCACAAACACTCCCATGGACCCTCCAGGGATGCTGTCTCCCGGATTAGGGGGGTGACCAAAGGGTTGGCAATGCTCATAAAGCCCACTGACACGGACCCCTTTCTTCTCACCCATGTGGGAACAAATGATAGTGCCAAGTAGACCTATGGAGAAATCAAATCAGACTTTGAAGCCTTGCGAAGGAAAGAATTTTGGGGCCAAGATAATTTTCTCATCCATCCTTCCAGCGTTTGGAAGAGGAATAGAAAGGGAAAGAAAAATATCCCGGGTGAACGACTGGCTACAATGATGGTACCATTGTGAGAGATTTGGATTCTGGGACCAAGGTCTACGCTTCTTGAAAGATGGACTCCTGGCAAGTGATGGGTTGCACCTCACAAAGACTGGGAAGAATGTGTTTGGCCACAGCATGAAGAACTTCCTCAGGAGAGCTTTATATTGAATTCTGTGGGAGAGGGAGACGCAAACTCTGAGGCAACAATAGATGAAGGCTTATGCACCATAACAGAGAGAACAGTTCTAATAGTGCCTAAAAATGTAGGAACGGGGACAGAATATATAGAAAGCCCATGGTCTTTAATGTCTATATAGTGCAGAGGAAGCCAATGTGGCTCCACAAAAAGCTTAGAGGTGACCTGAACACAAAAACCCGACACATATAGGGAGTGGAAGGAAAGCCAGGCTACAAAAGAAGAATACAGAGAGGTAGCACAGAAGTGTCAAAATGGCGTCAGGAAGGCTAAAGCTGAGAATGAGCTGAGGTCAAGGAGGGATGCTAAAAGCAACAGAAAAGCTTTCTTCAGGTAAGTGGATAGTAAAAGATAGAGGAAAGAAACGGTGGCTTGACTGCTTAATGAGGATGTCAAATTAATAACAGATGACAAAGAAAAGGCCGAAGTGCTCAATTCCTACTTTGGCTCAGGCTTCTCCCAAAAGCGAATCTATGGTAAATGAGAAGTACAAGCTGAAGGGACTCTGTAGGTCAGAATAAAAGTTCAAAGTCCTTTTGGTAGCCAGAAGCACTGGCCAGAAAACAACAGAATGGAATTTAATCGGGATAAACACCAAGTTCTACACCTAGGAAAAAGAAACCAAATGCAAAGTTAGAAGATGGGAGATACTTGGCTCAGCAATAATAGAAGCGAGAAGGACCTGAGAATTGTTGGAGATCACAAGCTGAATACGAGCCAACAGGGTGATGTGGTTGTAAAAAAAAGCAAATGCTATTTTGGGTTGCATTAATAGAAATATAGCTTCCAAATTGCATGAAGAACTGGGTCTCCTCTATTCAGCACTGGTTAGGCCTCATCCTGAGTACTGCGTCTAGTTCTGGGCACCACACTTCAAGAAGGACGCAGACAAGCTGGATGGGGTTCAGAGTGGGGTAACGAGGATGATCAGGGATCTGGAAACAAAGCCCTATGAGGAGAGACTGTAAGAACTGGGCCTGTTTAGCCTGGGGAAGAGAAGAAAGTTTATCACATAGAGGAGGGCCAGGATCTCTTCTCGATCATCCCAGAGTGGAGGTCGTGGGCTCTCCCACACTAGAGGCCTTCAAGAGGCAGTTGGACAACAATATGTCAGGGATGCTTTAAGGTGGATTCCTACATTCAGCAGGGAGTTGGACTTGATGGCCTTATAGGACCCTTTCAACTCAACTATTCTATTATTCTGTGTCCACACCGTGAGCACTACCATGCTAAACAATTACGAAGCAAACCTCATGTGGCACCACCTCACCAGATTGTCTTTAGGGAAGAAGGTGGATTCTCAACTGACCAGCTCCCATGTTGTTTTGGGCTTTATACACTAGCAACAACCTTGAATTTGGCCCAGTAGCAAACAGGCGATCAGCGGAGTCCCTTCAACACAAGTGTAACATTCAGAGATTCAAAACAGCCCTAAACATATCAAAGTATGAATAGCCAGATCTTGTCACTTTGGCGCCGGGGAAGGCAGCTAGGGTGGAATGAAGGTGGACTAATGCTGTTTGGAACAAGACAAATCATTCTGCTACTGGACCGTATTTGCTGCTTTTAAACCTTGCTCTAAAATCATATTAATAAGGCAATTGCAGATCAGATACCAATAGTAGAGGTCTTGGCCACTTCTTAGAGATGGGAAGCCCCAAGTGGAGAGACATCCTGCTGTTTCCAAAGTCAAAACAAGCATCCAGGTCTCTTAGAGGCTATAAGAAGACCAACAGCTAAGGGTGGAAGAGGATGTGAACGTTTTATCTTCACTTTTAAGGCTTTATGTACATCGCCTGGTGAGCTTTATCTGGACTTGAGTATCCCAGGAACATGGCCCAGGCACAGTTGTCCTCAAAGACATCTTTTTTATGAACTGACACAAACAAAGAAGAGCTGTCAAGAAGGCAAAGAGGGGTCCCATTCCTTACCCAGAGAGGCCAGGTTCCCACGATTCTCCTCCATGACTTCCTTGTGCAGAGTCCTCTGGCCTGGAACCAGCAGAGCCCACTCCTCCTCTGAGAAATGCACAGCCACCTCCTCAAAAGTCACCAGACCCTGACAGAAGAATAAATTATGTTCTCTTTACGCATGATGTAGCAATCAATGAAGACAAGAATGGGGAGGTCCTCCTTCTGAATGCCAGAGCTTCATGAGAGACTTTCACAGCCTACCTAGCAGCCCTCTTGGAGAGGAGAAAAGGCTAAAGGGGCAGGTTCTTCCAGGACCAAAGAGATGCGCAGGAGACAGAGGCATCCAGGATTCCCCTACCTGCCCTGGCTGTGCAGGAACCGCTTCTACTCCACCAAAAAGCGAAGGAGGCCTAGAAAGATCCTCCAGGATCAGTTCAATCTCTCTGCCGGTTCTTCCGCTCCCTGTGAGGAAGGCAAAGAAGGCGGGAAGGAAACGAACGTTCTTAAGAATTCCCATTTTCATTGTTTTACTGGAATCAATGTTTGACCACATTACTAAAGAACGCATCTTTTTTGAGTATCTAGAGAAAGAGTGTTTCTCTCCCACCGAAAAATCAGGCTCAAGGGGAACATCAAAGCAGCTCATGCACCTCAGGCATAATTGAGAGATGGAGACCATGGTGAAATGTGCCCCACTAATCCTTACCCGGTAAGGAGGGTCCTCCGTCCCCCTCCTGCAAGATCCACCTGTCCAGCGGCCTCTGTGTGGTGCCCGGTGGAGCCTTCTCTGCCTCAGGGAAATCTGTGCATGTTTTGGCCAACAACCCCTGCACCTGGAACAGGAAGGAGGATCCCAGACAGAGAAGAGGGATTAGGGAAGGAAAGAAACTAGTCAAGTGAAGGCCAAGAGCAGTGTTTCCAAATCTGTTTGCATTCAGGGCTCCTTGTAAAGTCCCCCCCTTTATTATTGTGAATATCAACAAAACAGAACAGAAAATGCATCATGAAAAAGAAAAAAAAAACATTACATATATAGGAATATCATAATTTCCCCATCATGCGTACCATTAATTTTTTTTAAAGGGAGAGAGTTATACATAGGTTTCAAGGAAAGCAGACCAAATATGCATGTATTTATCCACTCACAAGTTGCACCTATATAACACCCGTTCAAAAGTTGATAGTGTTATTAGGTCCTCAATCCATTGCATTATGGGAGGTGTGGATTTGTCCTTCCAATGTGATAGCATAAGTCTTTTGGCTGTCATAAGGGTTCTAAAGATCCATCTGCGCTGACCTCGTGTTAACTTCCAAGAAGCCGGTAGGTAATTTAGAAGGACCTGCACATTGTTCCATATTATAGGTTGTTTCAGTACAAAGTTTATCCTTATTATAACCTCCTCCCCAAAATGGGCGACCATGGGGCCTTGCCAAAACATCTGAGATAAAGAAGCATTAGGTGCCTTACATCTCCAGCAATTCTGCAAGTTAGTCTAGGCATAAGCAAAGTCCTTGAACAACCTAGTAAAACCAACCTGGATGAAAGTGAGAGCCTCCGAAACATTCCCTGACATCCAGTATTTTCCGCTGTAAACACAGCATTTTGGTGTCTACAAAGGTTATTCCTGCTATGTTGGGGGGACTCTACTACTGGCAGAAGAAGGATCCACACCTTCCCCAGAACTTCACAAACCCATTATGATCCTGTGATCATAATAAGAACATAAGAAGTGCCATTCCCGATCAGAACAAGGCTCCATCTAGCCCAGCATTCTCTGCCCACAGTGGCCATCAACTGTCAATGGGAAACCCACCTGTTAATCTGGTGCTAAAAGGGTTAAATTATGCTGCACAAAATATGGCTAATTTAATCTGGAAGGGTGGAATGACTTCAGTGAGGGTTTGGGGGAGATTTACTAGAAGACCCCCTAAAAGACCCCGGACTCCTATCTGAAAGATCCCCAGATGTATATTCCAGACCCCTAGGCCATGATTCTGATTCTGTGCTAATTGATTTTATCCCATTAACTAAGACTGTAGCAAAGACTTGCAGGACCGTCTTAGAAGCGGCTTCACAGTCCTTGTTCAAGGGCACCGGTGTGCCAGCAGAGAACAGAGAGAAGGAGAGACTGAACATGCTCAGACGTCCAGGAGGAGGAGGAAAATACTGGTTTGACATCTCGTGGTGTGCATCTGCTGATAAGACAATGTCCTCACTCGAAGTTGGGCGTGGAAAATCGTAATACTAAGCATATGTGACATTTGGGAGGAGGTGTTTGGGCGGATACGACCAAATATGTCCGAAGAGGAATGTGAGTTCAAAGAAGATGTACCAGACAGAAATATGTCAATCAAGATGATAAGCCCATATGGCAGCCATGTTGTAGTAAACACCTGGGTATAAGACGTGAAATGTTGGGGAACGGGTGGTCTCATTTGTATTCCTACTATTTGTGATTGGAAGGCTACAGGGTTCTTCTTGGTTTCCCCCCTTGTTTTTAATTTCCTTTTCCTCTTTTCTTCCACTTCACCTCTGATTTTGGATTAACAGACCCAAGGATTTGGGGTAACTATGAATCTTAGAATATTTTCTGAAGTTGGGACTAGGAATTATTTCCAAGTCTTGGATTTTCTCTTTCACTCTAACTTCTGCTTTCATTCTTTACATGCCTAGAGGAACTTAGCAATGCTTTAGCATAGTTTGTATATTCAAGTAACGTGCAGGAGGAAGAATATGGAGAGTTAACTACTGTGTTTTAGTTCAGTATAGATTTGTTTTAGTTTGGCTTTAAACCACAAATAGTAAACAGGAGTGGATGAGGAGAAGCCATAACAATGTTAGAAGCTCAGGCAGTTATCTTATTAGCTAAATTTGTAATTCCTGCTTTGGCAACTGAAATTCTTTTAATTCATCTTGTATTTCCATTGCATTCTCTTTTCTTATAACCACCGAGAGAGATATTGTATACTTATATAACCACCAATGCCAACAATCGTGATTTGCTAAAAATAAAATAGATTCTTATTTACAATTATGTCTGTGGTAATGTTTATCTAATTGGGATTAAATATTTGTCCGTTTGGAATAGCACTGGTTACCCACCGGGGTGTTGCGGACCCATTTGGTATAGGTTATGCAGTCAAAAGGACCACATTTACACTTCCTTCCCATGTTCCACAGCAACTGGTGTATGTAGACATACTGCTTCTGATACAGGAGGAACAATATAGCCATCCTGATTGGTAGCCATTGATAGCCTTCTCCTCTAGGAATTTGTCTAACCCCCTTTTGAT
The DNA here is from genome assembly GCA_029215795.1 of Anniella stebbinsi. Classification (NCBI taxonomy): domain Eukaryota; kingdom Metazoa; phylum Chordata; class Lepidosauria; order Squamata; family Anniellidae; genus Anniella; species Anniella stebbinsi. The sequence continues at coordinate 187,522,193 of JARDYH010000005.1, forward strand.
ACATCCAAATGAGTGGCCATCCCTACATCCTGTAGCTTAGATTAGTTTAACTATCCTCCAAGGAGGGCCTGCTCTACGCACTAAGAACAAGTAGGAAACGGGCCAGAGGAAATTGGGACATCCCCTCCTTAGAGGACATGGAAAAAAAGTGGACTCACTGGTGGGGAGAATTAAGATCTCATTCCCTTGTAGTTATAAGAAGGAAATGCTCTCACCTGTTCTTCGTCCTCTGCCTGGCTCAGGAGGAAACCTTCTGCCAGGGCCACCGCCTGGGAACTGGTCTCTGCTCCACACTCTTTGACCCAGCTCTCCATCTCCGGGGGGAGGACAGCCAGGAACTGCTCCAGGACCACCAGATCCAGCACCTGAGCTTTTGTGAGTCTTTCTGGCTTCAGCCACTTTGGGCAAAGGTGGTGGAGTCGGCTGCAAACCTCCCGGGGCCCCTCAGCCTCCTGGTAGCAGGAGTTCCTGAAGCACTGGTGCTCTACGTCTGAACTGGTGTTGCTCCCAGACAGGTTCTCCAGGGGTCTTCTTTCCCAGGGCTCTGCACTGCTCTCATCCTGGATGATACGGGGGCCTTTTCTTCCTTTAGGGCCAGCAAACTTTTTCTCATTCACCTTTTTCTTCTTCATCTCTGCTACCGCCAGGACTCGAAAAGTCTCCTTCCTTTGCTGCCAATTGCTCTCTTGAGGCAAGGACTACACTGTAGAAATTCAAATGGAGAGCTGCATGAATTAGATACAGCTGTGGCCAACTTAATACCCAGGACCTGTCTCCAATGGGTCTCTACAACCCCCATCCCACAGGAACCAGGCCCGTGGTTGAAAATGAGGTTCTGACTCTGCCCAAACGGGAGAGAGGGTGTAACCAGAGCTGTCTTCAGGCTATTCAAAGTTCAAAATATGTGAAAGTTTATTTTAAACCTTAAGCAAGAAAACAGTGAATACTTTTTCAAGTTGTTAAACAAATGAAACATGCCACAAAGGAAGTCCTAAGATATGAAAGGTTTATACAGAAAGTAAATGCAAAAGAACATCACATATGAAAGTAAAATGTAAAACATGCAGCAATTACAAAGAAATGCATGTGTACACTATGCAAAATACACCACAGTTTAACTCCTGCTAAGGCCTGTGAGAAAACAATGTGAAAAGAGTACAAGGCCCAACTAGCAGCAGTTGAATTGTTATTTAGCTCTAGTTAAACTTCCACCAGTTCAAACTAGTTCAATACAATGTTCAAAGCTTTCAACCATATAACACTATAGTCTAAACATTTGAAGAAAAGGGAGGAAAGAGAGCAGGGATGGCATGGAATTGAAAGGAAGGCAGAGCTTCCTATCCCAGGCAGAGAGCTCAAGAACAGGATGTTGCAGACCCAGAGGAAAGTTGAAAGCTATGCAAAACAGAATGACAGAAAGAGAATGGAATCAAAGGTCCGTCCTTCTCTTACATTTCAGTCTCCTTTTGATTCACCTACTCCCCTAAACATTGTTGCCTTTTAATTGGCCTTTTTGTTTCTTTTTAGTTGTCCACTAGAAGTTTGGTTCTGTATTTCATAGTTTTAAGCAGCTGATGTTACGTTCGGCTTCATCAGGATAGAAGGAATATTCTGGACTCACGGAGCTGATAGCCCTGAGGAGCAACATACATTGCAACTTCTGTTCATAGCGGCCTCTTGCTCCACACCTTGACCGTTGCTTTGAGAGCAGGACGGCCTCCCTCTCAGGCTCCAGGCAGACAAACTTTCTGCCCTCAAGGGGAAAAAAACAGGACTGCTGATGAACCAGAGTTTCGCTCCCATTTCAGCCTTCTGTTCGCAGCACTTGAACCCCAAAAGTGATCCGAGTAACAGTGATTTGTACTTACTCTTAGGATGTGAATAGCAGGCTCACTTAATAAATAACAGCAGGACAGATGACTTACACCTGCCTTTTCTCCCCAGGATCATCCTTGTGCGTCCAACTGATGCACAGGGGATCCTGGGAGCAGGCTGGGACGACTCCTCCGTTTTCGTGGGAAAACTTGTTGCCCAGTTATCCCGATTTTCCCTGTGGTCTCGAGACCATCCGGAAGTAGCAGGGGTCAGCAAAGGGGGAAGGAGTCGGCCTGGGGGGAGTCCAGGGACATCAGGGGGGGAGCGGGTTTTTAGAAATAAAAAATATGTATGCAACTGTGCTCCCGGCTCCTTTTTAAAAGAAATGGCTCCCATGACGTCCCTGTTTTCTTTCTGGGATGTCTCACTGGCGTTTGTACTCTGGGGGATGATCCCAGAAGCAGGTTGGTCCAGGATCACCTCCCCCTCCCTCCCTCTACACCCTTAGGTGTAGAAAGGGCCAATACTTGCCTTTCAGAAAACCGGATTTGCCCATAAGGAAAGCAGGCCTGCCCATAGGGAAAATACACCTGCCCATAGCAAAACCATACTTGCCTACAGGGAAAATATAGGACAGTCATTGCCTTTTTGTCAACTCTGCATAGGGTTTTTTAAATTGTATTGTTACTGGCTGCCGATCCAGGTCCGGGCCCAATTCAAAGTGCTGGTACTAACATTTAAAGCCCTAAACGGCTTGGGGCCAGGATATCTAAAGGAACGCCTCCCGGACCTGCCCGGACCCTAACATCATCTACAGGGGTTCTTCTCTGTGAGCCCCTGCCAAAGGAAGTGAGGCAAGTGGCCACTTGGAGGAGGGCTTTCTCTGCTGTGGCACCCCGGCTGTGGAATGAGCTCCCCAGAGAGGTTCGCCTGGCACCTACTTTGCACTCTTTTCGTGGCCAGGTGAAGACCTTTTTATTCTCCCAGTATTTTAACAGTTAAATTAGCTCAATTTTAATCCTTGCTGTTTTAAATTTGTATTTTAATCTGTATTAATTCCTGCTGCTTGGTTTTATTCTGGTTGTGTTTTTATATTGTATGTTATTCTGTGTTTTTAGATTGTGCCTTGTTTTATATATTTTAAAATGATTTCATGGTTTTAATTTTTGTGAACCGCCCAGAGAGCTTCGGCTATGGGGCGGTATAAAAATGCAATAAATAAATAAATAAATAAATTTTATATTTGTGACTTTTAAATTTTATTGATTACGATTTAATGATCTTTTGGTGTTGTGTTGTTTGGCAGTAGTATTTATTTATTTAATTTTTAGTCAGCTGACTATATCTTAAAAGAGGTATCTTTAAGCGGTTCGCTAGGGATTAACCAATTTAAAATATAGAAAATGTTTTAAAGGATTAAAAATACACACAATACACTTCCATCCTGCTAAATCATAAATAAATAAATGTGGTGTAGAGCAGAAATAAAACGAATAGAATAATGCAAAACAAACCAAGAAGAGCAATGAACAAAATAGAGATAAAATGGAAACATAAAATAAAAATATAAGAGAAAAAACACAGCTGAACGTACTTTATCAGAATAAGCCTACAGGACAAAAAAAGTCTTTGGCAGATATCTGAAAGCGGCTGCGCTTTCCTGCGTCTCCCTATGGGGCAGGCGTGGTTCCCCTATGGGGCAGGTATGGTTTCCCTATGGGGAGATAAAGTCCTATGTTCCCCTATAGACGGGCGTTGTTTCTCAATGGGCAAGTAATGTAATTTGTCCTAATAAAAGCTCCCGAGGTTTATTTTGAAGGCTTTGGGGACTAAAAAGGGGGGGGGGGGAATTGCCCCATGGTCCTTATTCACTCAGTTTAAAACAGTTAGAGGAAAGAAAAGCCTTTTCCCCACAGATGTTATTCCTCATCCCCACCCAGGATCCTTCCTCTTCTGTCTCCCCCCCCCAGACCCCCCTTTCTCCCCCCTTCTCTTCCCTTCCAGGATTCCCTAGTTCTGGGGAGGGAAGGAGGTGCAAGGCGGGGGTCTCCTGGAGGGGCTCCAAATGGGGGTGGGGGCAGGGGGCTCTCTCTACCCCCCCACCTCCTGCCCCCCACCTCCCTCCCTGCCCTTGGCCCCCTCCTTCCTCTGCTCCTGCCCTGGGGGGTCTTTCCCCCCCTCGCCTCCCCCCTGATATCCCCCCCTTGCATCTTGCACCCACCGGCTCCTTTGCAGGGGGAAGAAGAGAAGCTGCAGACGGTGGACACGAGATGCCCGCAGGGAAAGGGGGGCTCCCAGGGGCCTTTGCCATGGGGAGGGGCGGGAAGGGAGGGGCCTCATCCAGCCTCTCTAGGGCGCAGCCCCCTCTCGCTCCCTTTAACCCCCCACTGAATCCACCCAGGGAAGCACAATAGAGCGGCAGAGGCTCCTCCTGGCAGGGACACCTGGACGTGGGGGGGGGGGGGGGCTTTTCTCTCCCTGCAGTATCACCGCGCCGGCTGCTCCTGGGGGGCTTTTTGCAGGGTCCACATCCCTTATTTTCCAGCCTGCCCCGTGCACCAGAGATTATGGGATGTCAGCAGCATTGCACACCCACTGCCCTCTCCCTCTGGGGCAGCCCCCCTCCCCACCCCCTTGGCATGAGCCCCCCCCCCCCCATCTCCTTCCTTCTGCCTCCCTCCCTCCCTTGGCCGCGCCTGTAAATACAACCCATCCCTCCAGATATGGGGCTCTCTCCTCCCTCCTGTCCCCATGGGAGCTTTGACCCTGTCAAAGGGAGCACTAACGCTTCTCCCCTTTGTCTACACAGGAGGACATCCTCAGTGCCCTTCTGGATCAGACCAAGAGTCCATCTAATCCCAGTATTTTAACAGTTAAATTAACTCAATTTTAATCCTTGCTGTTTTAAATTTGTATTTTAATCTGTATTAATTCCTGCTGCTTGGTTTTATTCTGGTTGTGTTTTTATATTGTATGTTATTCTGTGTTTTTAGATTGTGCCTTGTTTTATATATTTTAAAATGATTTCATGGTTTTAATTTTTGTGAACCGCCCAGAGAGCTTCGGCTATGGGGCAGTATAAAAATGCAATAAATAAATAAATAAAAAATAATCCAGCGCTCTGTTCACACAACGTGTCGACCCACAAGCAGGACGCGGGTGCAACCGCACCTGTCTGCCCATGTTCCTGTATCACGATGCCACTAAAACTCAGTACCCTCTTGGAGCGGAAGCCGCCTGTCTGGAACGTGGGAAAGGGGATCCGTCCTCCAGCGGAGCAAGGACCGGGGACACAGGGCATGGACAGAGGGCGAAGTATTAAAAAAAATACGGTGTCCTGATCTCCGGGTTGAAGCACTACCACGCGGATCCCACTGCTGACACCAAACTGTCAAGGACATTAGCCGGCCTATGGAGTTGAAGAATCACCAGCGGCAGGCAAAGTCCGGTCCAACAAGGTTTTATTCAATACCACATTCTCAGCAGGGAGAGTGAACCACAGGCTGGTATCACCACTCTCTGCCTGGCAAAGGCAAAACTGTGACATTTTATCTCTGTTTCAGGCTTTGAAGTCACATTCTGTTCACCCTCCCTCCCTCCTGTGACAGATTACATGTCAATAAATGTTTCAAGCTAAACTATTTCCTAAACCATAATAGAAGCAATATCCTGGGTACTTGACGCTTCAATGTAAATTATTGTTCTCTGATAACACCAATCAAAGATACTTGAGGGTATTTGAGCTAACTTATGGCCCGATGTCTCTTGAGAAGACCTTGTGATTGTTTACACTTATAGGCACCATCCTGTCTGCAAGATTGTGTCTTGGGGGCAGTTGAGTCATGTTTAATTTGCAGCACAACTGGAAGGGTGGGCATGGGTCAGGGCATCAGGAGGGATGTTTTAGGCTCTGGTACTCAACTGTTTTTCTTTGTAATGCTGGAATGTGAGGTGTGAACTTTAGCCTGGTATAATTTAAGGATCTCTGCTTCCCCTTGAAACGTCCCTTTAGGGCTCCAGGGAAACCAGAGTTCAAATTTTGATTTTATATCAATGGCCATATCAAATATTCTTCATCACACCCTCCTGCCAGGGCTGGATTAAGGCCATCTGATGCCCTAAGTGCAGCCCAATCATGGTGCCCTCTTGGCCCTTCCATTATTTAGCCGGCAAGACATTAAGACTCAATGGCTCAATTCGGACGACACGATAGTCAATGGTGGGTTGACTAACCCTAACCCTCACGCTAACCCTAGGGGGCACTCCCCACACAACATGGTAATAAATAATCAACTGTGGTGTGGATGAGGATCAGCGCTGAGTTGACTATGGCACCATTCAGATGACACAATAGTCAAAACAACTGATGATTGTTTCCCCCATGCCAGTTGTTTATTGTGTCGTCCGAATTGAGCCAATAAGTGCTAAGTGTGAAATAAGACATTAAAAACTCAGTTTTCTTCAAGGCCATCCCCCATGCCAGAACACACAACGATATTAAATATAATATAATATAGTGCTTATATTGCAGGGCTGCCTCCTACCCATGTTCCCCAGAAAATGATGATGATGATGATGATGATAATAATAATAATAATAATAATAATAAATGTATTTCTTACCCGCCTCTCCGTTTGGAGCGAGGCGCGGAACAACAGTAAATATAAAATATGATAAAATACGTAAAACTGATTAAAAACATGGTACACATTATTAAAATATCAAGAAAACATCCTAAAAACATCTTAAAATTCCACTGGATATGCCTGCTGGAAGAGATTAGTCTTTATAGCTTTCTGAAATTCTAAAAGACTCCCACAGTCTGGGAACGGCAGAAGAGAAGGTCCTCTGGGTAACACTTGTCAGCCTAGTTTTCACTGACTGAAGTAGATTCTTCCCAGAGGACCTGAGTGTGCGGGGCGGATTGTATGGGAGAAGGCGATCCCGCAGGTAACCTGGATCCAAACCATGCAGGGATTTAAAGGTGATAACCAACACTTTGTACTTTGCCCAGAAACTAATTGGCAGCCAGTGGAGTGATTTTAAAACTGGTGTGATATGGTCACCCCTTACTGCCTCTGATACTGGTTAATCTGTTAATTATTTTCAACCGATATTGTTTTAAATGGATACTTATGTAAACCGCCCAGAGAGCTTTGGCTATGGGGCGGTATACAAATGAAATAAAATAAATCCCACAAAGCAATCCAAATTGCTTCCTCTCTGTGGGTTCCACTTATTTCCACTAAGGATCGGAATTGATGCTTCCAAAATGGCAAGACACTTCTTGAAACCCCCTCACACTTGATCCCTTCCATTGTTAATCCACTGGTCAGACATCATCTTCCATCAAGGGAATGATATGTTGGAGTTCATTCTGCCAGTATTGCAGTTGGCTTTGAGGGCTCAAAATTGGCAATATTGGGGGGGAGGGAATGTTTTGGAACCAACATCGTTTGAATGGCTACTAAACAATCCATAATGCCTCATGATTGCTTCTTCCACTTCCTAGGGGCTTTTGAGTAGCACCTTGCTGATGAAAGTGTGAACCTGAGCATTGCTTTCCAACCTCTGAGCCCTCAGTTGGCTTCTCCCCTCTGTGTGAATTCTTTGATGTGATTTCAGGCATGTTCTGCGAGCAAAGCCCTTTCTGCATTCTAGGGCTTCTCGCTTGTGAAGATATTTTGATGTGCTTTTAAGACTCACAGTGTGATTGAACCACTTTCTATATACTGAGCATTGATAGGGTCCCTTGCCTGTGTGGATCTGTGCTACCAACTGAAACCCTTTCCACATTCAAAGCATATGAAGGGCTACGCGCCCAGGTGAGTCCTTGGATGCAACTTCAGGTGGCTGCTCTGACCGAAGCTTTTTCCACACACTGAGCATTACAGGGCTTCTCACCTGACTTAACTCTTTGATGTAACTTAATTTGTGGGTTATCACTGAAATCCTTTATTTATTTACTTATAACATTTATATACCACTTTCTCTCCAAGATTTCAGAATGCTGAACAAACAGAAGAGTAAAAACAAAATTAAAATATATTAAAAATTACATTTAAAAAGCAGAATTCAGATAAAAACCGCAGCTGGTTATTCAGGGAAAGCTGTCTGGAACGTTTTCAGAAGGTGCTGGAAGAAACATAATATTGGCGCCTGCCTGACCTCCAGACGCAAGGAGTTCCAGAGTTAGGGGCCACGACACTGAAGGCTCTTCTCATGGTGGACTCCAACCAGACCATAGGTCCATGTGGAACCACCAGGAAGATATTCTCAGATGACTTCAGAGACCAGGCACGTTGATAGGGCAGAAGTCACTCTCTCAAGTATCCTGGTACCAAATCATTTAGGGCTTTGTACATTAGTGATATAACCTTAATCCTGGCCCGGTGGCAAATAGGCAGCCAGTGCAGTTCCCTCAGCAAAGGAGTTGCAGGCCGGACAGGGGCAGCTCCCGACAACAGCCGAGCTGCTGCATTCTGCACTAACTCCAGCTTCCGGAGCCGCTTTAAGGGCAGCCCCGCATAGAGCGCATTGCAGTAATCCAGCCTGGGGGTTCCTAATGCCTGTATCACCGTGGTCAAGATATCCCTGTCCAGGAAAGGCTGTAGCTTGTGAACTGCGGGAAGCTGGTGAAAGGCACTCCGAGCCACCGTGGCCACTTGGGCCTCCAGCGACACAGATGGGTCTAAGAGTACCCCGAAACTATGGTCCTGGTCTTCCACAGGCAATGCACCCCACCCAGAACAGGCCATGAGCCTCTCTCCCAGATGCTGGAACCACTTACCCACAGGGCTTCCATCTTGCCCGGTTTCAATTTATTTATTGCATTTATATACCTCCAATAGCTGAAGTTTTCTGGGCAGTTCACAAAAATTAAAAACATAAAATACAATTTACAGTATAAGACTTAAACCACAATATAAGAGTATAAAAGTAAAACCAGAAGAAAACTGAGAAACAGTGCAAAGCAAAGTGAAAAGACTAGGCCAGTAACATTAGAATACCGGCAAAATAAAAATGGTCTTCACCTGGCATCAGAAAGAGCACAACATAGGTGCCAGGCGAACCTCTATGGGGAGCTCATTCCACAGCCAGGGTGCCACAGCAGAAAAGGCCCTCCTCCTGGCAGCCCCCTGCTCCACTGCTTTTGACAGGGGATCACGGAAAAGGACCCCAGAAGATGGTCTTAGAGACCAGGCACCTCCATATGGGTGGAGGCATGCCTTCAGAGAACCACTCCCCAAGCCAATTCGGGCTTTGAATGTTCATACAAGGACTGTGAATCGGGCCCGACCCTGGACTGGCAGCCAGTGCAGCTGGAAACATAGTGGCATAATGTGGCTCCTCCTTCATGTGAATTTTTTGATGTCGCTTTAGGTATGTGCCCCGAGCAAAGCTCTTTCCACACTCTAGGCATTCATAGTACTTCTCCCCTGTGTGGATTCTTTGATGACGCTTAAGTTCACTGTTCATAAAGAAACTCTTTCCACACTCTGAGCATTGATAGGGCTTCTCCCATATGTGAATTTTTTGATGTTGCTTAAGGTATGGCCTGTTAGAAAAGCTCTTCCCGCACTCCAGGCATTCAAAGCGCTTCTTCCCTGTGTGGATTCTTTGATGTGACTTAAGCTCACTGCTCATAAAAAAACTCTTTCCACACTCTGAGCATTGATAGGGCTTCTCCCATGTGTGAATTGTTTGATGTGATTTAAGATTAAAGATCTGACTGAAGCTCTTTTCTTCAGTTTCCGTTTTCCTTCTCTGGCGTATGCCATTTTCCTTGCTCTCTCTGTGATCACCTGCAAGAATAAAAAAAGGAATCTTCCTAAAATCAGGGAACAAACCAAACCGTTTGCTGATATGATTAACAGGACTAAAAATATTTGCTGGAGAGGCAGATCCTTCCAAACATATTAAATATCGTCTCATGATCAATAGAACTGAGACCTAGACTGGAAGATGATACCTTCATTTATATAGAATAACTCTTTCAAAGTAGCTCAAACAATAACTGAACAACATTAAATACTGAAAAAACAAAATGCACTGAAAATCTACCATTTTGTCCTACCTGATTCTTGAACTGGGAACTGAAAAGTGGGAATTCAACCCTAATGGTCCTTTTCAATGTCTCAGGGGCTTCTGAAACCCTCAGTCATGGCATCCTCCTAGACCATCTCGCTGGGTTGTATTATTGTTTTTTGCAGACCTCTACTTCAAAATGAAGGTTGTCCTGCTGTCTAGTTGTATCTCAACATGGAAAGCAAACTGTGCAGAGAAAGCTTCTGAATATGCCATACTCTGCTCTCCTGTGCTTCCTCCATGGAGACCATGAAGATAATATCTGTAACTTCTTCAACATTATGCAGATACAATCATGGCAGCAAAGTAAGATTTGTCAGCAACCATCACTGCCACAGAATATGTCCATAAATGGGCTATTATCAATTAATTTTCAGGTCTTCAGTGTGTTTTAGTCTTGGTATTCTAGCTATCAAACCAACTGTCTCATTGCCTTCAGCTCATTAGAAAAATGAGAAGGTAGCAAGACTTTTCAATTTGTTTAAGTGTATGTCGGACCGATCATATCATGAGCCCAGGAAACTCCACTAACAAGCACAGGGAACCATCTGGATTCGATAGCCTCCAGGGCCCCGGCGTCACATTTGACCCGCCTCCTTTTTGGAGGTCACAGACTTGATCAGGTATCTCTTCATGAGAACAGAACTCCCATGATTACGCTACGGATCATGTTGTCTTTGGAAACTGGTTGCTTTCACAGTTCAGCTTCGGAAACCTGATCAAAAGGGTTTGAAATTTATTTCAGAGATTATGGGTTCTCCATCTCAGGAGGTTTTTAAGAAGAGGCTGGGCAGCCACCTCTCACGGACGGGTTTTCCTGCACATTGCAGAGGGTTATACTAGATGATCCTTGTGGTCTCTTCCAATCCCACAATTCTATGATTCTATGACTTTTGAGGAGGAGATATCAAAAGTCCAGGATGAACTACGGAGCCATGTATTGGGGACAAAAACACAAAGGTCAAAGGAAAAGGAAAGACAGTTGGATTTAGGGTCTAGTCATTTGTACGTAAATAGAGCAGGGAGACTGGTTAAGTGTAAGACCCATAGCCTCCGATATCCATACACCAACCCATGGATCACGGGAAAAAAACGGAAGATCTTGAAATCCAAATATACGGTGGTAGGTACAATCTGATATGCGTCACTGAGATCTATTGGGAGAAGACTCATGATAGGAATATAGCCATTGAAAGTGGAGAGTGAGTATTGTTATATGTACGGAAGGCATATACCTATAGGGAAATTCTCAGAAAGGAAGCCCTGTTGAAAGCAAGTGGGTAAAGATGGAGTGAGAAACGAGAATCTTATGGTCGTGGCAGGATTGTCCAGACCACCCAGCCAGTCAGAAGACATGGATGATGCTTTCCTGGAAAAGATGATCAAACGGTCACATAGGCAACTCATGGTAGTAACAAAGAGCCACCAATGGTGACTTCTGCTAGTCTAACTCTGCTAACAATGGAACATCCGGTATATTTTGGACTTGTCTTGCGGACAACTTCATCTCTCAAGGAGGTGGTAGAAGCAGCAAGGGGATCTTCTGTCCTGGTCATGTTTGCAAACCAATTGGGAAGAACTGATGGATGAAGAGGAAGTGGCAGGGACCTGGAGAGGAAGTGACTGTGTCATCTTCAAATCCATGATAGCCTGGACTCAGAAAATGAAGCTTAGTTGGCATGTAGGAAAGCCAATTTGAAAAAGGTCAGAGAAAGGTTGGATCGGATCCCATGGATGGACATTTGGAAGGCAAACAGAGTTCAAGAGGGATAGGTGACCCAGAAAACTTAAATACTGAGGGCAAAAGCACAAACTATTCCCATGGGAAGGAAAAAAATGGGAGACAGTGAAAGAATCCATTTTGGTTGCCCTGGGAGCTCTCTAATAAGCTGAGATTCAAAAGGGACATGGATAAGAGACTGATAGAGGGAAGTACAACCATGGAGGAGGATACTCAAATACTGAGGGCACAATCACAAGTCCAAGGACCAGATGTGTCTTCAACATGCTTATAAAAGAGAATTGCTGGCGTGTGCCTCATCTCAGGGGATAAATTATTCCAGACTGTGGACGACACCACCACTCTCAACAACCATGGAGCAAAACTCAAAGGCACCACTAGATGACCTCAAGAACTGAATGGGTCTTTAGGGGAGAAGGCAGATTCTCAGCTATCCAGGTCTCGAGTTGGTTTGGGGGGTTTATATAATAGCAACAACCTTGAATTTGGCCCAGTAGCAAACAGGCAGTCAGTGGAGTACCTTCACCACAAGGGTAACATTCAGAGGTTCAAAACAGCCCTAAACATGTCAAAGGATGGATGGCCAGATTTTGTAACTTTTGCGCAGGGGAAGGCAGCTGGGGTGGAATGAAGCTGGATGGATGCTGTTTGGAACAAAAAGAATCATCCTGCTACTAGACCATATTTCCTGCCTTTTTGACCTTGCTCTAAATTCATATTAATAAGGCAATTGCAGATCAGATGCCAATAGCAGAGGTCTCGATCACTAGACGGGAAGTCCCAAATGGAGGGACATCCTGCAGTTTCCAAAGTCAAACCAGGATCCAAATCTCATAGTGACTATAAGAAGACCAACAGGTAAAAGTTGGAGAGGATGTGAGTATTTTATCCCAGGAACATGGCCCAGGCACTGTTGTCCTCAGTGACACCCTTATCATGCACAGACACAGAAGGCAAAGAGGGAGCCTTACCCAGAGGGACCCATTCCATACCCAGAGAGGCCAGGTTCCTACGATTCTCCTTCATGACTTCCTTGTGCAGAGCCTTCTGGCTTGGATCCAGCAGCACCCACTCCTCTTCCGAGAAATGCACAGCCACCTCCTCAAAAGACACCGGACCCTGAAAGAAGAGGAAGATCTCTTTAGCCATCCATGAAGGCAGTAATGGTGAGGTCCCCCTTCTGAATGCCAGAGCTTCATGAGAGACTTTCAAAGCCTTCCTAGCAGCCCTCTTGGAGAGGAGAAAAGGCTAAAGGGGGCAGGTTCTTCCAGGACCAAAGAGATGTGCAGGAGACAGAGGCACCCAGGACTCCCTTACCTGTCCTGGCTGTGCAGAAACCGCTTTCACTCCACCACAAAGCGAAGGAGGCCTAGAAGGATCCCCCAGTATCTCTTCAATCTCTCTGCAGGTCTTTCTATACTCTGTGAGGAAGGCAAAGAAGGTGGGAAGGAAAGTTATAGCTCTTAAGCTTTTCCATTTTCATTGTTTTGGTGGAATCCATGTCTGACCAAAATACTAAACCTCATTTCTTTTTAGAATATCAAGAGAAAGAGTCTCTCTTCCCCCTCCCCCCCAAAAGAAATCAGGCCCAAGGGGAATGTTAAAGCGGCTTATGCACCTTAGGTGTAATTGAGGGAGGAAGACCATGGGAGAATATGTCCCACTAATCCTTACCCAGTGAGGAGAGTCCTCCATCACCCTCCTGAAAGATCCACCTGTCCAGCAGCCTCTGTGTGGTGCCCGGTGGAGCCTTCTCTGCCTCAGGGAAATCTGCGCATGCTTTGGCCAACATCCCCTGCACCTGGAAAATGAATGAGGATCCCAGGCAAAGAAGAAGGGTAAGGGAAGGAAAGAAATGGGTCAGGTCATGGCCAAGGGCAGTGTTTCCCAATCTGTTTGCATTTCAGGGCTCCTTCTAAAGATGATCCTCCATACAAGCCACACAACACACTAAGTTGTGTCTTTATCAAGGGAGCATATAAGGATGTGTGCTTTGGGGCTAAGAGTTCAACCCTGGCATAAGCAAAGGGCTTGAACACCCTCCAAAAATCAACCTGGAGGAAAGAAATAACCTCCCAGACATCCAGCATTTTCTACTGTACGTACGCTCAGCAATTTGGTGCCTACGAATGCTATTCCTGTTCTGTCCAGGGAAATTTGCCATCACTATGCCTTGTGGTAGAGAATTCCATACTAATGAATACAGGCTTACTGCCTCTGATACTGGAGGTTGCACGTAGCCATCAGGACTAGTAGCCATTGATAGCCTTCTCCTCCAGGAAGTTATCCAACCCCTTTAGGAAGCCATCCAAATTGGTGGCCATCACCACATCTTGTGGTAGTGAATTCCATAGTTTCACTATGCGCTGTGTGAAGAAGTCCTTCTTTTTCTCTGTTCTGAGTCTCCCACCCATCAGCTTCATGGGATGTGACCCCATTGAGTTCTCGTATTCTGAGAGAGAGGAGAAAAATGTCTCCCTCTCCACATTCGCCACATCAGGCCTCATTTTGTGCACCTCAGTCATGTCTCCCCTCAGCCTCCTTTTTTCAAAGCTGAACAATCCCAGCAGTTGTAAATCTTCCCTCATAGGGGAGATGCTCCAGCCTCTGGATCATTTTAGCTGCCCCTTTCTGCCTTTTTCCCACCTCTATAATATCTGTTTTTAGTTGTGGTGACCAGAACTGTACACAGTATTCTTAGGGTTTGTATAAGGGCAGTTGGATTCACAATTCATTTCCTAATCACGCCTATTGTTTGCTTTTCTTTACAGCAGCCACACATGGGGCTGACATTTCCACTGAGCTGTCCACTACAACCTCCAGATCCCTTCCTTGTTCGGTCACTGGAAGCTCTGATCCCATCAGGTTATACTTGAAGTTGGGGCTTTTTGCCCCCGCGTTCATCGCTTTACACTTGCTTCCTTTGAACCACATTTGTCGTTCAGACAGCCATTCTCCCAGTTTGGAGAGATCTTGTTGGAGCTCCTCACAATCCCTTTGTGTTTTAAGCACCTTAAATAATTGTCAGTGGCAAACTTGGACATTTCACTGCTCACTCCTAATTCCAGATTGCTACCCAAAAATCAGAAGGATAATCCTGGGAGGGCTATGTCCACACTATAGGTGAGAGTCCAACCAGCAAAGGTTTATTCTTTTGCTTTCTGCGCAGAAAGGGAGAACACTCCACAGCTAAAGGAGTGCTTCACCCCTTTCACTTATAGAGCAAACTTTTATAAACTTAATCACACAAAGAAGTATACAGTAAGTCTTCTGATTGGTGTTTACACTACGCACACGTGACTCACGTACATAGCAAGGTAACAATCCACACACTACGCAAATGCTAAATACCTCTAGAGGGGCAGTCCCTCATTAGCATGTTGACTCTCCACCTAGGGGTGTGATTTTTAGCATTATGCTGAACTACGGTGGCTACTTTCGGTCACCACTATCTATTTTGTCTCCCTCTTTTGGAATCTTGGTGGCTACTCCTACGGCCACTGTTCTTTCTCACACAGATAAGGCTGGAGCTACCAGAACTCCTTATCTATCTGGTTTTTCCCCCTCATCAAGATCATTTATGAACAAGTTGAAAAGCACTCCACTATTTACATCTCTCCATTGGGAGAATTTACCATTTATTCCTACTCTCTGCTTTCTGTTCTTTAACCAGTTACTGATCCGTAAGAGGACCTCTCCTGTTATTCCATGACTGCTATGTTTGCTCAGGAGTCTTTGTCGAGGGCCTTTGTCAAAGTCCAAGTAAACAATGTCTACTGGATCACCCCTTTCTATAGGTTTATTGACGCTCTCAATAAGGTTAGTAAGACAGGACACCTACCTTTAAAGAAGCCATGTTGATTTCTTTCCAGCATGGCTTGTCCTGCTATATTTTACCTTTAATAATGCTTTCGGTACATTGGCCATTCTCCAGTCATTTGACACAGATGCTGATCTTAGGAAAATGTTGTATATTTTGGTTAGAAGATCCTCCGAGGAGGGCCTGCTCCACACATGGCGTACAATATATTTGGGGCGGGGGGAATTATTGAAAATTGGGGCATCCCTTCCTTAGAGGTCATGCAGAAAAAGTTGAGACACTATTAGGGAGTTTTAAAATTTTAGTCTCTTGGAGTTAACAGGATGAATTGCTCTCACCTGCTCTTTGTCCTCTGCCTGGCTCAGGAGGAAACCTTCTGCCAGGGCCACTGCCTGGGAACTGGTCTCCGCTCCACATTCTCTGACCCAGCTCTCCATCTCCGGAGGAAGGACAGACAGGAACTGCTCCAGGATCACCAGGTCCAGCATCTGAGCTTTTGTGTTCCTTTCTGGCTTCAGCCACTGACGGCAAAGGTGGTGGAGCCGGCTGCAAACCTCTCGGGGGCCCTCATCCTCCTGGTAGCAGAAGTCCCTGAAGCACTGGCACTCCACATCTGAGCTGGTCTTGCTCCCAGGCTGGTTCTCTAGCACTCTATTTTCCCTTAGCTCTGCACTGTTCCCTTCCTGGATGGTGCAGGAGATGTTTCCTGCCTTAGGGCCAGCAAAGTTTTGCTCTTTCATCTCTACTCTCTTCTCCATCTCTGCTACCACCAGGACTCCTTCCTTGGCTGCCAACGTCTCTCTTGAGGCAAGGACTGTCCTGTAAAAAATACAATGGAGAGCTGCATGAATTAGATACAGGTGTGGCCAACTTAATACTCAGGACCTGTCTCAAATGGGTGCTGAAGCTGCTTCCAGGTCAACACCTATGGGGGAGGAATACTTCAGTCAGCCCAGGTAGCAGTGTGAGAATTGCCACCGAATGTCATAGAGTCCCAAGCTGCAGTACCAGCAAGAGGATCTCTCTCTCTTCAGTGTTTCTTGTGAGAAAAGGAGACCTTTATGGGACTGAGGACTTCTAAAGCATCTTCTGGGATTTCTTCCCCACCCCATCTTGGCTGCTCTGGTGGATTACAGGCCCACAGCCTCATTGCTGGAGTGTGTGATGTCTACTCTCTTGCGGTGGGAGGTACTGAAGAGACTGCATTGACACTGCTGTTTAATACAGACTATTTAATCTGTCTGGTCTCCACCCCCCCACCCCCACCCCCCCCGTGAAGCAGCTTTATGATCTTAGAGCCACATAGGATAAAATAGAAGAAGTAATCTGTCACCTTTATTTATTTATTAAGATGTTTGTATCCCACCATATACCACTGGGATCCCAGGGTGGCGTACAGATAAAATCAGAACAATGTAAACATAAGTAATATACAGAGCTAAAAAAAAAGGTACTGAATCGTTAACAAATTAAAACCATTAGAACATTTTTAAAAGTAATAAAAACTATTAAAACTATGTGCAACCACGGAAGAATTTAGCCTTCAAAGGCTTTGATTAAAAAAAAAAAAGAAAAGGCATATTTTAACTTGGCGCCCAAAATGAAGGCAGCTACTAATGGGCCTCTCCAGCCCCACAACGTCCCACAGGATCCAGGCTGGTGGTTTCCACCCACTCTCAGGATAAGAACAGCAGGCAGGACTTCATCAGGGAGAGAAGCCCAGGGTTGATCTCAAAGGCATCGTGATGAAAGGGAGTGGGGGGGAGAAATGGCCCCATCATGGTCCTTCTTCACTCCGTTTGAACCAGGGGGAGGAAACAAGACATGCAATGCAAACACGGCACCAGAACAGCTTTTTGCTAACTGATGGGATTCCTCCTCGTCCCCCCACCGAGGATATTTCCCCTTCTGTCCCTCCCAGCCCCCCTCCCCTTTCTCCAGCCTTCCCTTCCAGGAATCCCTAATTACGGGGAGGGAAGGAGGTGCAAGGTGCGGGTCTCCTGGAGGGCGCCCCAAGTGGGTCAGCCGCCTGGGGGGCAGGGGACTCCCTCTCTTCCCACCCATGCCCTCCCCACCCCTGGAACCCCCATGCCTTTTGCCCTCACCAGCTCCTTTGCAGGGGGAAGAGAGGCTGCAGATGGGGGACAGGAGATGCACGCAGGCGGGGGGGGGGGGGGGATCCCAGGCTCCTTTGCCAATGGGGGGGGGGGGGCAGGAAGTGTGGGGCGGGACGTGAGTTCAATCATCCAGGGAGAAATGCTTACTTGTTAAACTGCATTTAAATCAGGAAGAGGAAATAAAACAAAAAAATGCAATACAATCAGGACACAATCGCAGCCTTTTGCCCCATAGATAGGATTCCTCCTCCTCCCCCCACCCAGGATCTTTCCCCCTTCTGCCCCCCCAGACCCCCTCCTTTCTCCAGCTTTCCCTTCCAGGTTTCCCTACTTATGGGGAGGGAAGGAGGTGCAAGGCGGGGGTCTCCTGGAGGGGCCCCCAATGGGGGGGGCAGAGGTCTCTTCCTCTCTCCCCTCCCTCCCTCCCACCCCTCCCTTCCCCGGGACCCCCCTGCCTTTCTCACTCACTTGCTCCTCTGCAGGGGGAGGAGAGGCGGACCCGGATGCAGGCAGGGCAGGGGGGACCCCAGGCTGCTTTCTCGGGGGGGGGGGACAGGAAGTGAGTGCTTCCATCTAACCTATGTGCTTCACGGGCCTCTCTAGGAGCAGCGCACTCGTTCTCTTTAACCCTTTAGATGGAGGCAACACAAAAAGAGCTGCAGAGACCCATGGACGGGGTGGGGTGGGGGCTTTTCTCTCCCTGCAGCATCACCGCTCCGGCTGCTCTTGGGGGGCTTTTGGGGGGATCCAGACCCCTTTTCCCACTGACCAGTTTTCCTGGCTGGTGGAGCCTGGAGGGATATTATGGGATGTCAGCAGCATTGTCCACCCACTGCCCTCCCTCTCTAGGGCAGCCCCCCTTTCCCCCCCCCCCCCCGCATGAACCCTTCCTTCCTTCCACTGCCCCACCAAACAACCCATCACTTCAGAAGTGGGCTCTCTCTCTTGCCCCCCCCCCACTCCTCCAGATGCAGTATTATCAGTGTCAAAGCAAGCAGTGACGCTTCTCCCGGTTGTGTAGGCACGCTGAGAACATCAGAAGAGCCCTGAGGCTGGATCAGGCCACGGGCCCATCTAGTCCATCTCTCTCCCTCTCTTTCTGCAGACAGTGACTGACCAGCTGTCCATCCACAAGCAACAGCACCCTCCCACCCAGGGGGCATCAGACACCTCAACTGGAGCTGAGCCAACAATAGCGTCAAGCTCACTGCAGAGACAAGTGATTTTGTCCTCAAAGCACAATGCAAAAAGGTCACAGTGGGTCTTTGATAGGGACAAGACTCCCTTTGCCGGTGAGGGTGTGAACACCCCATAGACCACCTGGCAGAGCGTCATTGGATGGCTACTCAATGATACAACAAGGGCGGCAAAGTAAGTCTTCTTTGCTGCCCACACTGCCAATCAATAGGCACGATTATGCGCTCTAGAGCTTGCACGTCCATCTTGGCTTTGAGTCTAACGCCATTTGCGCTCTAGCCAACTCCCAGCCTATTTCATCGACCGCAGATCCCCAGGAGTGGAGCGGACTCTACAGGGCTGGAAAGGGCACTCAGGTGCAATCAAGTCAATGGCCCCCCGCATCTCACTGTTCCATAGAGAGGCCAGGGCTTCAGCTGGATCACCAGCTCTCTCCACTGGAAAATCCCCAAGACCATTCAGGAATCTGTTGGGATTCCATCAGTCTAGTGGGGTGGACCATCCGAATGGGTCCTCCACTCTTGCAGGAGGAAAGTAGCGCAGCGAGTTCTAATCTCACCAGAAAATTATCTGACCATGTCAATGGTGTTCCTTGAACACCCCCCCCCCCTTATCTTCAGACTGCCTAGAGATGCAAAATTCCAGGAAATTTTGAAGCCATAGGGGGAAAAAACGGGCTTTTTCCAGGGGGTTTCGGAAAAAAATGAAAATTTCCGGAAAAATGGAAAAAGATGCAATATTCGCAGTTTTTACAGCTTGAAAGTCACTTTGTTACCTTAGGAACATAAAATGTAATTACGTATAAGTTGGTCTGGCATAAAATTATCACAATTGGTATATTCAAAGTACAGTGTATTCAAACAACTAAAACAGACTGAATTGACTTTTTAAAGTTTTTACTTTATTTGGTAAACAAATGGAGCTACAAGCTCCTGAACTGTAAGGAAAACCTGAACTGTAAAGAACCTCTTTGGTTTTGCCAGTTTATGAGGAACAGGCAAAAATGTTTTTTTTAAAAAAACCAGAAGAAACCATCAACATTCGTAACAAAGAAAAGCATCTCTCTGCTAGTCCTCCACAGCGCCAAGCAGATATAAAGCACCCATTCCCATAAAAAAAACTGAGAGAAAAAAGGTGGGGAACAAGATTCAATGAATAGACATGACATTTAATCAGACTCCTTCTCTGAGCTGTCGCTATCACTACCAGTTTCAGTCTCTGCTTCTGCTTCGTTATGTTTGTTATCATCATAGGGTGCCTCTACAAGAGGCATTTAAAGCTCTTTCAAGGCGCATTAAAAAAATTACCTCTACAAGAACGGAGCGCAAATCGGGCGTAGAGGCGCGTTATCTCCCCGATTATGCGCATTATCGAATGCGCGTTAAATCGCGAGTTTTATTTTGCTCCGTCCGTTAAAGCGCATTTTGACTGTGTGAATAAGCACTTATGCGCATTAACTACTTGTAAAGCGCATTTTGGACATCCGTTAATGTGCTTCACCGCCTCTCGTGCAGAGGCATTAGGCGCAAATGCGCTTCTGCGATTATGCGCATAATCGCCTAATCAGGCCCAAAAGCGAATCCTTGTAGAGGGGACCATAGTTATCATGGCTTCCTGAAAACGGAAGGTTTGCCCAGATTGAAACGAGCTTCTCTACCCTTTCACATGTAGTTAGTTTATTTCTTGATTTGGTGCGAGTGTTTCCAAACATAGACCAGATTCTTCCACATGCTGCAGAAGATGGAGGAATCTGAAGAAGGCGAGAAGCAAGAGGAGTCAGAGGCTGTGTTGTGCAAAGACCTTGCCACCACGTTCCAGGAGGGATATGTTTGGCAGAATCCCAGACTGCATTCCAGGACCAAATCCCTGAAGGTGTTCTGCGTTCTGCAACGTTTGAAAGTACCTTTCCAACATCAAGTCCTAAAGCGTTTTTGTAATCCAGTCAAATGCAGCAGCAGCGCTATCATCACTGATATTTCCGCCTTTGAACCTTGGATCCAGCAGATTTGCAGCAGTACAAATTGGATGGCAACAAAATTCTTCCCTTTTTTAAATAAAATCTTTCACGTTACTTTCTTCTGTAGTTGTAAGTGGAGATGCACTGAGATTCTCAAAAACAGTTGTTTTTCTCTTGGCCATTTGGTAAGGAATTTCCGATAAAAGTACACTGTCAGATTCAGATGCAGCAATCGCTGAAGAAATTGGCTTTAGAATCTTCAAGGAATTCTGCAGCTGAACCCACAAGACATCCTCATCCTTACACTCCTGGGTACTTTAAGATCCTCAACTCTTACTGTTTCTTGAAGAGCTTCTTTGTTTTTCAGTAAACTTTCAAAGAAGATCACCACTCCACCCCACCGAGCTTTCGTATTTGAGAGTTGTAGCCTCTCAGTTTGCAGTCTAGGACTTGCTTGTCCTCGGTGCACAGAAATTGTAATAATCTGATACTGTAAATAGTTTTTAGAAATCATTTGGAGAAGTAATATATGAACACCTTGTCTTAAACATTTTATTCATCATGCTAAAAGAAAACATTCCATACTCCATTTTTTCCTTCATTTTTTTCAATTGTTCCAATTTTTCAGGGGGAAAAACCCTTCGGAAAAAAACTGGGGTTTTTTTCTGAATTTTTCCGTTTTTTTTTACAGGCCTTCATATCTCTAAGACTGCCCATCTCACAACTTGGATCAAAAACAAAACCAAGTGTATGTCCTGAACTCCACACTCAAAACATGAAAAGAGCTGTTCTCCTGTGTGAATTCTTCAATGCAAGTTAAAGTATGTGCTACAATGAAAGCGCTTTCCACATACAAAACATTCATAGCGCTTCTAAACTGAATGGATCGTTTCATGTGAGGTGAAGTGCAATCTGTGACTGAATTGCTTAACACACTCTGAGCACTTTTATGGCCTCTCCTTCATATGAACTCTTTGATGTCGCTTAAGGTGTGTGCTATCAGCAAAGCCCTTTCCACACTCTAGGCATTCATAGAGCTTCTCTCCTGTGTGAATTCTTTGATGTAGCTTAAGTCCTGTGTTCCAAGTGAAGCTCTTTCCACATTCTAAGCACTGATAGGGCTTTTCCCCAGTGTGAATTCTTTGATGTTCCTTAAATGCTGTGTTCCAAGTGAAACTCTTTCCACACTCTGAGCATTGATAGGGCTTTTCCCCAGTGTGAATTCTTTGATGTTGCTTAAATGCTGTGTTCCAAGTGAAACTCTTTCCACACTCTGAGCACTGATAGGGCTTTTCCCCAGTGTGAATTCTTTGATGTTGCTTAAATGCTGTGTTCCAAGTGAAACTCTTTCCACACTCTGAGCACTGATAGGGCTTTTCCCCAGTGTGAATTCTTTGATGTTGCTTAAATGCTGTGTTCCAAGTGAAACTCTTTCCACACTCTGAGCATTGATAGGGCTTTTCCCCAGTGTGAATTCTTTGATGTTGCTTAAGGTCTGCGCTGTGAGCAAAACTTCTTCCACATTCTAAGCATTTATAGGGCTTCTCCTCTGTGTGACGTTTTTGATGGTTCCTCAGGACTGTGCTGTGAGCAAAGCTCTTTCCGCACTCGAGGCATTCATAGGGCTTCTCTCCTGTATGAATTCTTTCATGTTGCTTAAGGTCTGGACTGTGAGCAAAGCACTTTCCGCACTCTATGCATTCATGGGGCATCTCCCCTGTGTGAATTTTTTGATGCGACTTAAGTTGGCTGCTCTGAGCAAAGCTCTTTCCACACTCTGAGCATTTATAGGGCTTCTCACCGGAGTGAATTCTTTGATGTCGCGTAAGGTGTGAACTGTGAGCAAAGCTCTTTCCGCACTCTAGGCATTCGTAGGGCTTCTCTCCTGCGTGCATTTTTTGATGTTGCTGAAGGTGCTGGTTCTGAGCAAAGCTTTTCCCACAATCTGAGCATTTATAGGGCTTTTCACCTGTGTGAGTGATTTGATGAAACCTAAGCTGGTAGCTCTGACTGAAGCTCTTACCACACTCTGAGCATTGATAGGGCTTCTCCCCTGTATGAATTCTTTGATGTAACTTACGTTTGCTGCTCCTAGTGAAGCTCTTTCCACACATGGAGCATTTATAGGGCTTCTCACCGGAATGAATTCTTTGATGTCGCTGAAGGTCTGTGCTCTGAGCAAAGCTCTTTCCGCACTCTGAGCATTGAAAGGGCTTCTCACCTGTGTGAATTCTTCGATGTGACTTAAGTTCGCTGCTCGTAGTGAAGTTCTTTCCACACTCTGAGCATTTATGGGGCTTCTCACCGGAATGAATTCTTTGATGTTGCTTAAGGTGTGCGCTACGGGCAAAGCTCTTTCCACACTCTGAGCATTGATAGGGTTTCTCCCCTGTGTGGACATATTCATGTGCTTTCAGGGTCATGCGCTGATTGAAACTCTTTCCACATACTGAGCACTGATAGGGCTTCTCCCCTGTGTGGATCCTGTGGTGTTGCTTGAGGCATGCGCTGCGAGCAAAGCTCTTTCCACACTCTGAGCACTGATAGGGCTTCTCGCCTGTGTGAATTCTTTTATGCAAGTTAAGTTTTGAGTTGCAACTGAATTGCTTCTCACACTCCAAGCACTGAAATCTTGTCTCTTCTGTGTGAAATTGTTGACATTTGGTAAGGTGAATCTTCTGAGTCTTTATATTCTGTGAGATTTTCCACTGTGGCTTCCCATTGTGAATATTCCCTTTACTTGGTTCTTCTATTATTGGAATTTCATGGACACCTGACTCTTCAAAAGAAATGGATTTATTTCCCCTCTTCTCTTCAGTTTCAGTTTGTCTTCTCTGTTGTATACCATTTTTCTTCCTCTCCATGTGATGACCTGCAACAATAAAAACAGAAATCTTACTGAAATCAGGGAACAAACCAAACAGTTTGCTGATGTGACTAACAGGATAAAATAATATTTGGTTGGAGAGGTAGATCCTTCCAAACATATTAAATATCCTCTGATGATCAATAGAACTGAGAACTAGAGTGGCATAGGTGCTTTCATTTATATATAGTAAATCTTTCAAAGTAGCTCAAACAATAACTGAAATAAAATACTGTAAAAATAAAATGCAATAAAAAATCTGCCATTTTGTCCTAGCTGATTATTTAACTGGGAACTGAAAAGTGGGAATTCAACCCTAATGGTCCTTTTCAATGTCTCAGGGGCTTCTGAAACCCTCAGTCATGGCATCCTCCTAGACCATCTCCCTGGGTTGTGCAACTGTTTTGAACAGACTTATTTTTCAAAAGGAAGTTTGTCCTGCTGTCTAGTTGTATCACAAAATGGAAAGCAAACTGTGCAGAGAAAGTTTCTGAATATGTCATACTCCACTCTCCAGTGCTTCCTCCATGGAGACCATTCAGATAATATCTGTAACATCTTCAACATTATGCAGATACAATCATGGAAAACTAAGATTTGTCTGCAACCATCACTGCCACAGAATAAGTCCATAAATGGACTGCTATCAATATTTTGTCAGGTCTCCAGTGTATTTTCCCCCTGGTATGTTTTAGCCACCAAACCAATTGTTTCATTGTCTTCGGCTCCTAAGAAAAGTGTGAAGCTGGCAAAGCTTTTCAATTTGTTTCAGTGCATTTCAGAACAACCAAAATGATAATAGCCCAAGGCCTTCGAAGGGCACTCCAGGAAACTCCCCTAGCAAGCACAGGGAACCAGTTTCATAAGCCCCCAGGGCCAGATCATTATATTTGATCCTCATGCCCTGTGAAGGTTACAGGACTTGATCAGGTACTTATCCCTTCTTGACAACGGGACTTCCAAAGCTTCATCACACCATGGATCATGGTGTCATTGGAAAATGTTTGGTTTCAGGGTTGGACTAGATGATCCTTGGGGTCCCTTCCAACCCCACAATTCAATGATTCTACGACTTCTGAGGAGGAGATATCAAAACTCCAGGATGAACTATGGAGCCATTTATTGGGGACAAGAACACAAGGGTCAAAGGAAAACGAAAGACAGTTGGATGTAGAGCCCAGTAATTTCTACGTAAATACAGCAGGGAGACAGGGTAATAGTCATGGCCTCTGATGGCAATATAGCAACCCACAGATTATGGGAAGAAATAGGATGAACTTGAAATCCTAATGTACAGTGGTACAATCTGATATGCATCACTGAGATCTATTGGGAGAAGACTCAGGATTGGAATATAGCCATTGGAAGGGGAAGGGGAATATTGTTATATGTAAGGAAGGTATGTAGGGAAATTATGAGAAAGGGAGCCCTGTTGAAAGCAAGTGGGTAAAAATGGAGTGAGAAACAAGAATGTTACGGTTGTGGCGGGATTGTCCAGACCACCCAGCCAGTCAGAAGACATGGATGATGCTTTCCTGGAAAAGATGATCAAACGGTCACATAGGCAACTCATGGTAGTAACAAAGAGCCACCCATGCTGTCTTCTGCTAGTCTAACTCTGCTAACAATGGAACATCCGGTATATTTTGGACTTGTCTTGCGGACAACTTCATCTCTCAAGGAGGTGGTAGAAGCAGCAAGGGGATCTTCTGTCCTGGTCATGTTTGCAAACCAATTGGGAAGAACTGATGGATGAAGAGGAAGTGGCAGGGACCTGGAGAGGAAGTGACTGTGTCATCTTCAAATCCATGATAGCCTGGACTCAGAAAATGAAGCTTAGTTGGCATGTAGGAAAGCCAATTTGAAAAAGGTCAGAGAAAGGTTGGATCGGATCCCATGGATGGACATTTGGAAGGCAAACAGAGTTCAAGAGGGATAGGTGACCCAGAAAACTTAAATACTGAGGGCAAAAGCACAAACTATTCCCATGGGAAGGAAAAAAATGGGAGACAGTGAAAGAATCCATTTTGGTTGCCCTGGGAGCTCTCTAATAAGCTGAGATTCAAAAGGGACATGGATAAGAGACTGATAGAGGGAAGTACAACCATGGAGGAGGATACTCAAATACTGAGGGCACAATCACAAGTCCAAGGACCAGATGTGTCTTCAACATGCTTATAAAAGAGAATTGCTGGCATGTGCCTCATCTCAGGGGATAAATTATTCCAGACTGTGGACGACACCACCACTCTCAACAACCATGGAGCAAAACTCAAAGGCACCACTAGATGACCTCAAGAACTGAATGGGTCTTTAGGGGAGAAGGCAGATTCTCAGCTATCCAGGTCTCGAGTTGGTTTGGGGGCTTTATATAATAGCAACAACCTTGAATTTGGCCCAGTAGCAAACAGGCAGTCAGTGGAGTACCTTCACCACAAGGGTAACATTCAGAGGTTCAAAACAGCCCTAAACATGTCAAAGGATGGATGGCCAGATTTTGTAACTTTTGCGCAGGGGAAGGCAGCTGGGGTGGAATGAAGCTGGATGGATGCTGTTTGGAACAAAAAGAATCATCCTGCTACTAGACCATATTTCCTGCCTTTTTGACCTTGCTCTAAATTCATATTAATAAGGCAATTGCAGATCAGATGCCAATAGCAGAGGTCTCGATCACTAGACGGGAAGTCCCAAATGGAGGGACATCCTGCAGTTTCCAAAGTCAAACCAGGATCCAAATCTCATAGTGACTATAAGAAGACCAACAGGTAAAAGTTGGAGAGGATGTGAGTATTTTATCCCAGGAACATGGCCCAGGCACTGTTGTCCTCAGTGACACCCTTATCATGCACAGACACAGAAGGCAAAGAGGGAGCCTTACCCAGAGGGACCCATTCCATACCCAGAGAGGCCAGGTTCCTACGATTCTCCTTCATGACTTCCTTGTGCAGAGCCTTCTGGCTTGGATCCAGCAGCACCCACTCCTCTTCCGAGAAATGCACAGCCACCTCCTCAAAAGACACCGGACCCTGAAAGAAGAGGAAGATCTCTTTAGCCATCCATGAAGGCAGTAATGGTGAGGTCCCCCTTCTGAATGCCAGAGCTTCATGAGAGACTTTCAAAGCCTTCCTAGCAGCCCTCTTGGAGAGGAGAAAAGGCTAAAGGGGGCAGGTTCTTCCAGGACCAAAGAGATGTGCAGGAGATAGAGGCACCCAGGACTCCCTTACCTGTCCTGGCTGTGCAGAAACCGCTTTCACTCCACCACAAAGCGAAGGAGGCCTAGAAGGATCCCCCAGTATCTCTTCAATCTCTCTGCAGGTCTTTCTATACTCTGTGAGGAAGGCAAAGAAGGTGGGAAGGAAAGTTATAGCTCTTAAGCTTTTCCATTTTCATTGTTTTGGTGGAATCCATGTCTGACCAAAATACTAAACCTCATTTCTTTTTAGAATATCAAGAGAAAGAGTCTCTCTTCCCCCTCCCCCCCAAAAGAAATCAGGCCCAAGGGGAATGTTAAAGCGGCTTATGCACCTTAGGTGTAATTGAGGGAGGAAGACCATGGGAGAATATGTCCCACTAATCCTTACCCAGTGAGGAGAGTCCTCCATCACCCTCCTGAAAGATCCACCTGTCCAGCAGCCTCTGTGTGGTGCCCGGTGGAGCCTTCTCTGCCTCAGGGAAATCTGCGCATGCTTTGGCCAACATCCCCTGCACCTGGAAAATGAATGAGGATCCCAGGCAAAGAAGAAGGGTAAGGGAAGGAAAGAAATGGGTCAGGTCATGGCCAAGGGCAGTGTTTCCCAATCTGTTTGCATTTCAGGGCTCCTTCTAAAGATGATCCTCCATACAAGCCACACAACACACTAAGTTGTGTCTTTATCAAGGGAGCATATAAGGATGTGTGCTTTGGGGCTAAGAGTTCAACCCTGGCATAAGCAAAGGGCTTGAACACCCTCCAAAAATCAACCTGGAGGAAAGAAATAACCTCCCAGACATCCAGCATTTTCTACTGTACGTACGCTCAGCAATTTGGTGCCTACGAATGCTATTCCTGTTCTGTCCAGGGAAATTTGCCATCACTATGCCTTGTGGTAGAGAATTCCATACTAATGAATACAGGCTTACTGCCTCTGATACTGGAGGTTGCACGTAGCCATCAGGACTAGTAGCCATTGATAGCCTTCTCCTCCAGGAAGTTATCCAACCCCTTTAGGAAGCCATCCAAATTGGTGGCCATCACCACATCTTGTGGTAGTGAATTCCATAGTTTCACTATGCGCTGTGTGAAGAAGTCCTTCCTTTTCTCTGTTCTGAGTCTCCCACCCATCAGCTTCATGGGATGTGACCCCATTGAGTTCTCGTATTCTGAGAGAGAGGAGAAAAATGTCTCCCTCTCCACATTCGCCACATCAGGCCTCATTTTGTGCACCTCAGTCATGTCTCCCCTCAGCCTCCTTTTTTCAAAGCTGAACAATCCCAGCAGTTGTAAATCTTCCCTCATAGGGGAGATGCTCCAGCCTCTGGATCATTTTAGCTGCCCCTTTCTGCCTTTTTCCCACCTCTATAATATCTGTTTTTAGTTGTGGTGACCAGAACTGTACACAGTATTCTTAGGGTTTGTATAAGGGCAGTTGGATTCACAATTCATTTCCTAATCACGCCTATTGTTTGCTTTTCTTTACAGCAGCCACACATGGGGCTGACATTTCCACTGA
This sequence comes from Anniella stebbinsi, assembly GCA_029215795.1. NCBI lineage: Eukaryota > Metazoa > Chordata > Lepidosauria > Squamata > Anniellidae > Anniella > Anniella stebbinsi. The sequence goes on from JARDYH010000005.1 coordinate 187,550,503, forward strand.
GCTGTCCACTACAACCTCCAGATCCCTTCCTTGTTCGGTCACTGGAAGCTCTGATCCCATCAGGTTATACTTAAAGTTGGGGCTTTTTGCCCCCGCGTTCATCGCTTTACACTTGCTTCCTTTGAACCACATTTGTCGTTCAGACAGCCATTCTCCCAGTTTGGAGAGATCCTGTTGGAGCTCCTCACAATCCCTTTGTGTTTTAAGCTCCTTAAATAATTTCAGTGCCAGTGGCAAACTTGGACACTTCACTGCTCACTCCTAATTCCAGATCATTTATGAACAAGTTGAAAAGCATTGGTCCCAACGTAGATCCCTGTGGGACTCCACCATAATGCTTTCAACTAATTTACATTGAAAAGACATTAAGCTAATCAGCCTGTACATCAGTGTTACATTGGCGATTCTCCAATCATTTGACACAGAGGCTGATCTTAGGAACATGTTGTATATTTTGGTTAAAAGATCCTCCGAGGAGGGCCTGATCCACACGTGACATACAATATACTTGGGGTTGGGGGAGGATTGGAAATTGGGGCATCCTTTCTTTAGAGGTCATGGAGAAAAAGTTGAGACACTATTGGGGAGTTTTAAAATTTCACTCCCTTGGAGTTCTCAGGATCAATTGCTCTCACCTGCTCTTTGTCCTCTGCCTGGCTCAGGAGAAAACCTTCTGCCACGGCCACTGCCTGGGAACTGGTCTCCACTCCACATTCTCTGACCCAGCTCTCCATCTCCGGGGGCAGGACGTCCAGGAACTGCTCCAGGACCACCAGGTCCAGCATCTGAGCTTTCGTGTTCCTTTCTGGCTTCAGCCACTGATGGCAAAGGTGGTGGAGTCGGCTGCAAACCTCTCGGGGGCCCTCGGCCTCCTGGTAGCAGAAGTCCCTGAACTGCTGGCGCTGTACGTCTGAGCTGGTGTTGCTCCCAGGCTTGTTCTCCTGCACTCTTCTTTCCCAGGGCTCTGCACTGCTCCCTTCCTGGATGATATGGGGCCCTTTTCCTGCCTCAGGACCAGCAAAGTTTTGCGGTTTCATCTTTTCTCCCTTCTCCATCTCCGCTACCGGCAGAACTGAAAAGGTCTCCTTCTTTTGCTGCCGATTTCTCTCTTGAGGCAAGGACTGTCCTGTAGGAATTACAATGGAGAGCTGCATGAATTAGATACAGCTGTGGCCAACTGAATACTCAGGACCTGTCTCAAATGGGTGCTGAACCTGCTTCCAGGTCATCACCTGGGCCGGGGGGGGGGGGGGGTAGAGAATACTTCAGTCAGCCCAGCTAGCAGCATGAGAATCCCCACAGAAATCTATAGATTAGAGGCAGAAGCTGCAGTACCAGCAAGGGGATCTCTCTCTCTTCAGTGTTTCTTGCCAGAAAAGGAGCCCTTTATGGGACTGAGGACTTCTAAAGCATCTTCTGGGATTTCTTTCCCCCCCCCCCCCCCCCATCTTGGCTGCTCTGGTGGATTACAGGCCCACAGCTTCATTGCTGGCATGTGTGATGTTTACTCTCTTGCGGTGGGAGGTACTGAAGAGACTGCAATCACACTGTTGTTTAATACAGAGTATTTGATCAGTCTGGTGTGTGTGTCCCCCCCCCCCCCCCGGCAAAGCAACTTTATTATCTTAGAGCCACACAGTGTGAAATAGCTGAAGAAATCTGTCACCTTTATTCATTCATTCATTAATTTATTTATTAATACGTTTGTATCCCACCATTTATCATTGGGATCTCAGGGTGGCATACAGATAAAATCAGAACAATGTAAACATATATAATATACACAGCTAAAACAAAAAGTACTTCATTGTTAACAAATTAAAACCATTTTTAAAAGCAATAAAAACTATTAAAACTATGTTCAACCATGGAGAATTTAGCACTCAAAGGCTCTGATTAAAAAAAAAAAAAAGGCATGTTTTAACTTGGCACCCGCAATGAAGGCAACTACATATGGGTCTCTCCCATTTGTAGGGTATGAACAGCAGGCAGGACTTCATCAGGGAAAGAAGGTTGATTTCAAAGGCATGGTGATGAAAAGGGGGGGGGGGGGGGAGAAATGGTCCCATCATGGTCTTTCTTCACTCAGTTTAAACCAGGGAGAGGAAACAAGACAAAAAATGCAATACAAACACAACACCAGAACAGCTTTTCCCCCACCACAGATGGGATTCCTCCTCCCCCCACCCAGGATCTTTCCCCTTCTGTCCCTCCCAGCCCCCTTCCCCTTTCTCCAGCCTTCCCTTCCAGGAGTCCCTAATTACAGGGAGGGAAGGAGGTGCAAGGCGCGGGTCTCCTGGAGGGGTCCCTAAGTGGGTCAGCCGCCTGGGGGGCAGGGGGGCTCACTCTCTTCCAACCCCCTCCCTTCCACCCCCCCTGAACCCCCCCCCCCCATGCATTTTGCACCCACCGGCTCCTTTGCAAGGGAAGAAGAGGCTGCTGATGGCGGACACCAGATGCACGCAGGGGGCAGGGGGAATCCCAGGCTCCTTTGCCATCGGGGGAGGGGGAGGAAGTGTGGGGCGGGAAGGGAGGGGCTTCCCACTGACCCAGCGCCCTCCTCCTCCTCCTCCTCCTCCTCTTTAACCCTTCGACGGACTCAACTCAAGGCTGCCAGGAGCTCCTCCAGGGGTTCCTGGCAGCCTATTCACACTACTGCTTTAAAACGGTTTATAGCAGTTTTAAACCAGTTAATAAACTGTTGCAAACCATTTTAAAGCAGTAGTGTAGCGAGACACAGGGGGGGGGGGGGTTCCGCAGGGGCTTTTCTCTCCCCACAGCATCACCGCTCCTGGGGGGCTTTTTGCGGGACCCAGATCCGCTCTTCCCACCTACCCGTTTTCCTTGGAGAGCCTATAAGGCAGCCTGCCACGAGCATCGGATATTATGGGATGTCAGCCGCATTGCACGCCCCCTGCCCTCCCCCTATGGGGCAGCCCCCTCCCCCCAACCTTGGCATGAGCCCCTTCCCTTCCCCATCATCTCCTTTCTCTCCCTCTGCCTCCTCTCCCCCTCCCCCTCCGTCCCTGGGCCACCTCTGCCTATTCCATCCCTCCCTCCAGAAGTGGGATCTCTCCTGCCCAAGGCAGTATTATCAGTGTCAAAGCGAGCAGTGACGCTTCTCCCGGTTGTGTAGGCACGCTGAGAACATCAGAAGAGCCCTGAGGCTGGATCAGGCCACGCGCCCATCTAGTCCAGCTCTCTCCCTCTCTCTGCACACAGTGACTGACCAGCTGTCCACCCACAAGCAACAGCACCCTCCCACCCATGTTCCCCAGCCACAGGTGCGCATAGGCACGCTGCTGCTATTTCTGGAGGTAGCACAGAGACATCAAGGCTACTAGCCCTTGATAATCCTCTCCTCCAGGAACGTAATATAAATGATTATGATGATGATCATCTCTACCTATAAAGCGGAAAGTATGTGTGCGTCACGTCTGTTCGGAAATGTTAACCCACTCCCACATATGGTACGGCCTTAATACTGTTCACCCAGTACATGGATGGATCCTTGTACATGGATCAGGGGAAAAAATCTAAAAAACATTATTGGGGGGGGGGGGTTAAGTATTTTTAAAGAATTTCATAAATACCCAGGTTTATGCCTACAACTCCCGGCGTGCCTTGGGCGGAACCCCCCAACCTGGCATGCCTTGGGTGGGAGGCCCGTCTCTAACAGTCAATCCAATTCCAGATAAAAGGAAACAACCCACATAAATGGTCTGCATCCATTTGCGGTGCCTCCTCCCACCTGCCTTGTGCAGCTTTGAAATCATAACTAGATATACAACAGCGTGTCTTTGAGGAGCCGAACTCTGGACATGCTCAAAGGCACCCCGTCCTGATATTGCTGTTGTTTTCTCAGAACCTGGGGGAAGAGCACGCACACAGCTTTCACCCTTAAGAGGGAGGGAGGGAGGAAAGAGAAGCACTCTGCACATGCCCAGAAACCAGCTCAATGAAGGTGGGGAAGTGCCCGGCCCAACCCTGGCCCTTCACTACAGGCTCCTGATGGAGCACTTGGTGGGTGAGAGAAGCCCAGGCCAAGGCAGTCCCAGCAGGATTGGTGCATCCACTAATAGCCGCTGACCTCCCCTCCTTGGCGATGCTGCTCCTTGATGCTGTATTGGGGAGCAGCATCGGCAACAAGAGGGCATCTCAGAGGAGGTGGGCATCTGCGGGCTGCCAAAGGCATGCTGGGAGGTGTGGTACTGGCATGTAGAGTGGCTGCTAAAGCAGGTCACTCTCTCTCAGTCCTCACTCAGCTCCCACCTGCTGTCTTTGTTCTCCTTCTAGCTGACTTGGTATCCAACTGCCACTCGCCAACTGCCCCACCGTCCCATTCTAGCCTGGGCTATGTCAGTCAATCCTCCATTCACTCTTCTGTCTCAATGGTACAGTCAGGCTCTCACATAAAAATCATAAACTTTATCCAGTAATTCTTGCATCTGTCTTGGAACGTTGTGGTTTAGTTATGACAGGGGGGGAAAGGCAGCATGAAAAAATCTCATCAAGTTAAAAGGCCCTGGGAAATAATAATTGTAAAAAAACCTCACGCGGCACTTAAACGCCATTGATGCAGTCACTAGGCCAGCCTGCCAGGGAAAACCAAATCCACAAGCAGGGTGCCACGACGAAGAAGGCCAGCTCTCCCACCACATTTCAGACGGTGTTCAAAGACTAACATGTTCTCCAGGGACCTAGGCTTATGCCTACAACCCCCAGCATGCCTTGGGCAGGAGGGAAGATTTATCAGGCTTTGGCAGCCATTATCTGGTAGTGGCTCGCCCTCCTGGGCCTGAAGGGAGAGCACCTGGGGCCAGCTGCCTCAGTTGTTAGGCCCCATCGGGAGCAGGAAGAGAGGAGGCTGCAGCTCTGGGCCCGTGGCCAACGGCAACCAAGCTAACCGTCAGCCAGCCAGCTCCCTCAAGGCCTACCTATGGGCATGGATTGCACAGTGTAGTGTGGACTGGCTCAGCCAGACTTCACTTCCCATGAGCTTCAGCAGCAGAACTCCCACTGGGCAAGTCGGGCACCACAGCAAAAGGCATGCTGGGAGTTGTAGTTTTTGTTTTCTGTGGGGACAAGGAAAATAGGTAACAGCTTCAAGGCAGCCCTGGCCATGCGTTGAGGGTGAGAGGGGGTGGGAGGAAAGAAACTAATTTAATTTGTTTTAAAGTTACCTCACAGGCCTAGGTTTGGCCTATCTTGAAGGGTTGTCATGAGGGTGAGAGAGGTAAAAAAGAAATGAATTTAATTTGTTTAAAGGTGAACTCACCGGCCTAGCACCGGCCTGCTACTTTAAGATGATAACCTCACAGACATATATTTTAGGGTGCCCATAAATTATGCCAATAAAGTATTCTGTGTTCTGGCGGCTTTTCCCTTTTTTCATGATAATAACTTCAGACCGAATGCATACAACAGTCCCCACCCCCGGTCCATTAAGATCTGGTTCCCTACTATATGTCTATTTTGAAATCATCTTTTTAGGTGTGCATCTTTTTTAGCTGGTAGAAAGGGTGTTGTGTGTCCTGATTGTTTTTGAAGTTTAGATGGCTGTTCCAGCCAAGGCGTGATAGGAGGTGTAGGCATTTCAGGTAAAACAAAAAAAATGGTGACCATATGTCAGGAAAAACCAGGACATGTCAGGGGGGAAATTATAAAATTTGAAGAAGAATCTGGATTTTTCCCATCCTCCCCCCAACCCAAAGGGCAGCTCTACTTTATAGTCAATGGGAATTAACACAAGCTGCGCAGTTTTACCCTGGTTGTGTTTTCATATTGTATTTTTATATCACATTTTTTATACTGTTTTGTTGATGGTTTTAACTTTTGTGAACCGCCCAGAGAGCTTCGGCTTTTGGGCGGCATATAAATGTAATAAATAAATAAATAAATAAGCAAGCAAGCCATGGTTTACAGTCAGCAAGCCAGAATCAGAAATTGTGTCTCAGTTTGGACGACACGTTAGTCAACAGTGGTTTTAGAATTCCTCTGCGGTGAAGTTTTTACACCACTGTTGAGAAACGTGTCATCTGGCAGGAAAACTCCATGCAACGGTGAAGGGTTTAAAAAAAACCAACACAAAACACTCCACGCAGAATATCAATGCTGTGCAGAGGAGAGTTCCTGCACAACCGTTGTGTGTCGTGTGGAGGGCTCCGTGGAGTTTTCCCCATGTCTACAGAGTTGCCAGGCAAGAGTGGCAGAAACCCTAGCTGCTGCTCTTGCCCAGCAGGGCTCTATAGGCATGGGAAAGAATGGGATGTGCTTGGGGAGCCCTGATCATGCGGTGCCCCACATGTTCCCAGAGACATGCATGTCCCTTTGCCCACCCACCCCTGACCCATGATCCTTGTGGATATCGGCTTGAGGGGATGGAAAGAACTTACCTGATGCTCTCAGGGGAGAGGCCAAGCTCAGTCCATCCCCTCGCGCCGATCTCCAAATGCTTCGCAGGGCGGGCGGGTGGGTGGGTGGGTGGGTGGGTGAAGAATGTTTCCCACGACTTAACATATATTGTCAAACCATGAGATCCTTCCTCCTTTCAGTGCGGCTACAGCAAATTGCAGTGGGGCATCCTTACTGAGGCTGTCCCGCGGCAGATTGCTCTAGCCGTGCTGAAAAGTGGATGCGGCGGATAGCTTTTCCTCAGAGGACTGATCCACCCCCCCACCCCTTTCTTCCTATGGCGGTGGCTGCGTCACCCCAGCAACAAGTGGCGGTGCCTCACTGCAAAATGGAAACATCCACCAAGGCCATCACCTTCTTCCTTCAGAGGAGGGATCTCTTTTCCAGGGAGGCACGGTGCCACCGCTTGTTGCTAAGGCGACAGGCACATCGCGTGTTTCGGCTTTCTCCCTCGCTCCGCTCATCCCCATGGAATGGCAGCACCCCGATACAGTAAGCAGGAAGGGGGGAGGGGGGAGAGAAGACTACCCCATGTAGCGGGTGAACTCCACCCCACGGACAACCTTTACCATGATGCTTTAAGGCAACATGCTAGAAGTCCACACCGCTCAGTCCATGGGGTGGAGTTCACACCAAAACGTCCAGACGAAGCCTGTCGCTTAAAGCAGTTTGTGCTAACTACGGTTTGGTGTGATGTCTGAGCTGACGAGCCATCATTACCATTATTGCTCCACCTCCAGAGTTTTCTGTAGCAGAGAACAGAAGTGAGAGAACAGAAAACGGAAGCAGGTAAGCAGCTCTTAACCATGGTTTGCCTGTGGGATGTTAGGCAGTTGAAGCCATGGATTGGGTTCTAAACTACGGGTAATACAAATCATAATTTGATATGAGATTTGGTCTGAGCTGGTAATGTGGATATTAGATATCAGAAAATGCCTGCTTCTTGGCAAATGTCCTATGTGTCCATAGAAATGTCACTTAATTTATTGATTATTATATTTATATTGTGCCTTTTTCTCTTGCAAGAAGCCCCAAGGTGGCTTACATGGCCCTGCTCCTCGTCATGGGGCACCTGGCCTCGTTGGCAAGTGTGGACCATTTCCCGGTGTTCTGGATTGCATCAGAGTTGCTCAAAGGACCTTCCCCGTACCTTCCCCCCAGTGCCCTGGCTCTACAGTTTGCTCAAGGTAAACATGAGCCTGAGCGGCTCTATTATATCACCCGCACACAGCAGCAGAGGAAAATTCTTAGCAGCTTGCTGAAGCTCTGAGGCATAAAACATGCAGTAGGCTCTGTAAGGCGGGGGCTGGCAGGTGCTGGGGACGTTTTCCTCTTTTCTGCAGATTTCTCAGTGCTTGAATGTCTGTTACGTCAATGGCTCTTTCACCCATGCCAGATGTTTCCCCCCTTTGCCATCCTTAAACCAGAAACCAAAACACAGGGCCAGTTATCGGCATCTGATAAATGTAACTATGCAGTATTATAGGTTCACTTAGCACTGTTAGATTTGATCGCCTCTTATCCATAATCCATACAGGTTACAGAATTTAGCTTCCCATCATTGGGAAAAGGGCAGGATATAAATGAATATAATAATAATAATAGGACTTAATAGGGATGGGACAGAGTTCTGCCATATGGCCTTTGAAACCAGTCCCCACCATGAAAAAGTGGCTGCATTTCATGGCACTTACACCTTGCTTCCAAATAATGGAGTAAGGTTGTCTATCTTTGCATTCACACATAACGCTAAACCATGTCTTAGCGAGACAAAGATGAACCTGTGTGTGCCTTGGGCTTGCCTATTTCCTGGTGCAGCCATGAAGAAGAATTCAGAAGCGTCTACTCCAGTTTCGATTAACTGCAGCATAGCACTACATCCAAATCTGGACGAGGGCTGGTTAATCTGAACTAAGATGTATTGGATTTGGTTTCAGAAGACTGGTGAGGAGTCAGGTGTGAACTAGTACAGAGTCATATCCAATGTATAGTAGCATATGCATTTTTATTCAGTAGAGTAGCTGGCAATTAAGCTCGAATTCGTTTCTACAGATGCATAGTGAAGGTCAGTGCTTTCTTGCTACTCTTCCTCCTCCTTGGTGAAGGGAGGGAGGCGCATGTGTGCTTTCTGACAGTCTGAAACTCAGTGAGATCCCTATAAAATCCTGGGCAGATTGGCCCATGACCTGTTCTCATCTGGGAGGGGGAAGGTGTATCACTCGCTCAGATAAACAGCCCCCTCTCCCTGAGACAACGCCTGTTACTTCAAGAGAACCGGAGTCACAGCAACTGCAAGTTGAGGGGGGGGGGGAGTGTATGCTTTACTTTTATTAACTGCATCCATTTTTCATTAATAAACTGTATCATTCTTTCATACTAGTGGACTTGAGTCATATTGTACCTTTGCATCTGGTTGGCGGGCATCCTAAATGGATCAGGCCCCAGGTTCAAGCTAAACTGGCGTGTTTTAGTAAACAAGATTAGGATTTGTACCTAACGCTAAACTGTGGTTAACAAGAAATGGATGTGGAAGGTTTTGATTTCCTCCCCACAGCCTCACCAAAAGAGATGGGGAGGGGTTTTGAAGCAGGCTTGCCCTTATAATGCCAAATCATGGTTTAGCGTTATGTGCAAACATTGCCAATTGATCTTTCCCGCTTTTTCTGTTTGTAGGGGGGGGGGGGTTTACAGCTGAAAACATTGATTTAATGTATAGGTATGCATTGCATGGAGTTCCACACTTGCACCATTTACTCTCATTAATGCATGAGATTTTAAAGTCCCACGACCTCTACGGCAAAAACTACCTCAAGTGGCTTTGGGCAGAAACCTCTTGGGTGAGCTGCCACCATCTAGCTCCCAGTGGGGGTCCCACCCGGCCCCACATCTTGCCCTGAGGGGGTGGGAAAAGAACAGATTTGGTTTGAACGCCAAGGAAAATAAACTGCTGAAGAGAAGAAATAGAAGAAAAAAAGGTCCGGCAAAGGACAGGGCAGCCCAGAAGGGCAATAGATGCAGTACATGCCTGAATTCAGTGAATATATTCACATCCATCTGGGCAACTAAATCAAGTGTCACCATCATACTTTTCCCTCTTCCCGCTCGCCTCGGATCTTTTTAGATTGTAAGCATGAGGACAAGGGCTGTCAGAGGCCTCCTCCACACGAGACGTTTAATGAGCCTTGAAGGCTCATTAAAAAATTTACCTCCACAAGCACGGAGCGCAAAACGGGCGTACAGGCGCGTTATCTCCCCGATAATGCGCATTTTCAAACGCGCGTTAAATAGCTACTTTTATTTTGCTCCGGCCGTTAAAGCGCATTTTCGCGGTGTGAACAAGCGATTACGCGCATTAACTGCTTGTAAAGCGCTTTTTGGACATGAATTAATGCGCTTCGCCGCCTCTCGCCGCCTCCGGTGCAGAGGGATTAGGAGTAAAAGCGCCTCCGCGATAATGCGCATAATCGCGGAACCGGGCGCAAAAGCACATCCTTGTGGAGGAGGTCTGATTCTCCTAAGCTAGGGTGACCAGATAAAATCCAGGTCAGGGCTCCTGTAACTTTAACAGTTGTAGAGAAAAGGGAATTTCAGCCAGTGTCATTTGTATGCAATTAGTTCCTGGTGAAACTCCCTCTTCATCCCAACAGTTAAAGGTGCAGGCACTATACTAGAGTGACCATATACAAAAGAAGGCAGGGCTCCTGCAACTTTAACTGTTGTGATGAAGAGGGAGTTTCACCAGGAACTAATTGCATACAAATGACACTGGCTGAAATTCCCTTCTCTACAACTGTTAAAGTTACAGGAGCCCTGACCTGGATTTTATCTGGTCAGCCTACTCTAGCTGCCAGTTTGATGCACACTTTCAATGCTCATGCTGCCACAGATATTACAGGCTTTGGAATTCTGGGCCATGCACAGAACCTGGCCAAGCAGCAGCGCAGTGAGGTGTCATTCGTCATCCACAATCTGCCCATCATTGCCAAGATGGCTGCTATCAGCAAAGCATGCAGTAACCGGTCTAGGCTCCTGCAAGGAACATCCCCAGAGACATCTGGTAAGAGAGATAGCCTGGGCTCCAGGGGTGGGCAGCTCAGAATCTACTGGTTGACCTCTGGGTAACTGCAGTAAATTAGCAAGGATTTCTGATTTGCAGTTGCCTAACAATAGGCTGACCATATGAAAAGGAGGACAGGGCTCATGTAACTTTAACAGTTGCAGAGAAAAGGGAATGTCAGCAGGCATCATTTGTATGCAATTAGTACCTGGTGAAATCCTCTCCATCACAACAATTAAAGTTGCGGGCACTATACTAGAGTGACCAGATACAACAGAGGGCAGGGTCCCTGCAGCTTTAACTGTTGTAATGAAGAGGGAATTTCACCTGGTATGACTTGCATACAAATGATGCTGGCTGAAATTCAATTTTCTCTATAACTGTTAAAGTTACCTGAGCCCTGTCCTCCTTCCCCTTCCTCCTATCCACCCACCCCACTTATACTGATAAAATGAAGAAAGCTTTAAATAACCAGGCATTAATTTTTGTGTGGAAGGATGGAGTTCTCTTTGGTTCTGGTATTCCACAAGTTTCTGTGCTTTTGCCCTGGGCCTCCACTTGGTAGATTTTGGGGTTTCAGAATCATCATCATCAAAGGAGATCCAGCACCGCTGAAGTCTACACAGCCCTGGTCTCGGCTATAATTGTTGCAGGGAGTTTTAAGTATTTGAATGGCCTTAACTTGCTCTCTTTACATGGCAGGGGGGCAGCTTCTGTGCTGAGATCAACTCTCCCAAGTATGGAGAAAGACACCAAGCCTGGATCATTGGCATTGTGGAGAAGGGCAACCAGACCGCTCGCATCATGGACAAACCTCGTATGATTGAAGTGACACCCCGTGGGGCCAGTGCATCCCCCCAGGATAACAATTCCAGTGCCAGCCCTGAAGCTGCCTCACGAGGTGGCGAAATGACTTTCTTCTATCCACTGTAGGCTCTGGAGTTGAAAAGTACCCTGAGGCTCCGGATCAGTGCGCCCTTCTATAGCACCATAATCCCCAGAATATTGTCTTCTTATTGGTTGGTGGCCCCTGCCATCTGATGTAATTGGTTATGAATCCATATCTTGCTAGCAGGTAAAATTGTTGTCACCGTTGATTTGGAGAAGATGGTAACTTGAATTATTTATTGGAATAGTTCTACCTGTTCTACCTGTCCCAGCTTTTGGTCAGACTGAGCAGCTGGTCCAAAAGGAGGGTTGGGTGATTTAAGAAGCCACTTGGTTGGGCCAGCAGCCGCTCCTCTCTTCATGAAGCCCCTCCTTTAAATCCCCATTGTGGGCTTGGAGGAGCACAGGAACCCTGGAGGAGCAGAGCACCAAGCTCAGCTTCATGGATTGTTCCTTGGGTTGTAAATTATTGGTGATTTGAGCTAATTTAAAAAATTGATTTCTGTAGCTAGTGTGGGACTCAGAAGGCTGGAGTTGCTTGCACAATTAACATAGAAGGGAGGTGCCTGGTATAAGTAGGAAAGCTAATGTTGAACTTTGCTTTAATTGACTTTAGATCATAGTAAGAGTCATACAGTGGCTCTTCATGCTGTCAACTAATCACAATAAGCAGTTTCAACGGGGGGCAGCTCTTAAAAAGCAGGAGCAAATATGTCCCCCTTTTGTATTTTATGTATAATCTACCTCATCACAGCTTGACTGAGGAAATGTTTAAGGCCCAGTTAGAGCAACCTGAAGGGTTCTTCTTGTGAGGCACACAGGAAGAAGCAAGAACTATAGCAATCTTCATAGAGAAAGGGGGCTTCTTCTTACCACCCCTGAAAGGAGGGCTACTGAGAGATAAGTAACCATGCCGCAGATCCATGCAGCCTCTCCTCCCCAGTCTGTGTGCGCAGCTGCACAAGAGGAAGAGGTCTCCGTTCAGATCCTTGCACTTTCTTGGCACTAAATCAAACTTCTGCAACCCAGTGGTTTCCACATGTGCTGTGCCTACACATCAAGCCCTGAACAACTTGGATGCCAGGAAACCTAGCAGTCCGCTTTCCCCTATTTATAGCCCCCTCCAGCCGACCTTTAAGACCTTCAGAAGAGGCCTTGCTGGTCGCTCCAAACCCACAGAATGTTGCCATGTTGAATCTTGAAGGCAGGGCCTTCTCGGTGGCAGCACCCACCCTCTGGAATGCCCACACCCACACACTCGTGCAGTTTGGGAGGCAGAAAATGTGGTGTGTTTTTTTAAAAATGCCTCCTTGAAAAATGCACTTGTTCAGCCAGTTTTTCTGGCTTGGAATTTGTTGCCATTACTCATATGCTGTTCCGTTTTACCGTTCTTTATATTACATTAGTTGAAATTGTTTTTAGTAGTCTATTTTAAATAGTGATTTTTAATATTTATATGAAAACCAAGTAGAAGTTGTCTTATATTCAGCCATATAAAATTATTAATAAATAAATAATACAACTCCAATCATCCTCAAATGGCATGGCCAGAGTGGCCATATCAGCTCTGTGGGTGATGGGAGTTGTAATACTGAGAACACAGGTCTTGTTCACATCCAACCCAGAAGGTGGGATGGCCAAGAGTCCTGCTTTACAGAGGACTCCTTGATCTCTCAGCAGCTTTCAATACCATCGACCATGGTATCCTTCTGGGACGACTGGCTGAGTTGGGAGTGGGAGGCACGGTATTGCAGTGGTTCCGCTCCTACTTGGGGGGTCGGCTCCAGAAGGTGGTACTTGGGGAACATTGCTCGGCCCCGTGGATTCTCCAGTATGGGGTTCCACAGGGGTCAGTCTTGTTCCCCATGCTGTTCAATATCTACATGAAACCGTTGAGTGCAGTCATCCGGAGTGCGTTGTCATCAGTACGCTGATGACACGCAGCTCTATTTCTCCTTTTCATCTTCATCAGGTGAGGCTGTGGATGTGCTGAACTGGTGCCAGGCTGCGACAATGGACTGGATGAGGGCTAATAAACTGAAACTCAATCCAGACAAGACTGAGACACCGTTAGTGGGTGGTTCCGCTGACCGGATGGAGGGTGTTCAACCTGTTCTGGATGGGGTTGCACTCCCCTTGAAGGAGCGGGTTCGTAGCTTGGGGGTTCTCCTAGAACCATCTGTCACTTGAGGCGCAGGTGGCCTCAGTGGCACGGAGTGCCTTCCACCAACTTCGGTTGGTGGCCCAGCTACATCCCTATCTGGACAGGGATAACCTGGCTTCAGTTGTCCATGCTCTGGTAACCTCCAAGTTAGATTACTGCAATGCACTCTACGTGGGGCTGCCTTTGAAGGTGGTTCGGAAGCTGCAGCTTGTGCAAAATGCAGCGGCCAGATTGATAACTGGAACCAGTAGGTTCGAACATATAAGACCTACTCTGGCCCGCTTGCATTGGCTGCCTGTATGTTTCCGAGCCCGGTTCAAGGTGCTGGTTTTAACCTATAAAGCCTTACACGGCTTGGGACCACAATACCTGATGGAACGCCTTTCCCGACATGAACCTACCCGAACACTACGTTCAACATCTAAGGCCCTCCTCCGAGTCCCTCCTCCGAGGGAAGCTCCGAGGTCAGCAACAAGAGGGCCTTCTCTGTGGTGGCTCCCCAATTGTGGAACCATCTCCCCAACGAGGCCCGCCTGGCGCCGACATTGTTATCTTTTCGGCGCCAGGTCAAGACTTTCCTCTTCTCTCAGGCATTTGGCAATATCTGAGGAGCCTGGGTTTGTTTTGTTTTGTTTTTGTAGTTTTTTGAAGTGTTGAAGTGGTTTTTAAATGTACAGATTGTGTGTATGTTGTATGTTTTTGCTGTTTTAATTTTTGTATATTGTTTTTAATTGTTTTTAATCCTATGTAAACCGCCCAGAGAGCTTCGGCTATGGGGCGGTATACAAATGTAATAAATAAAAAAATAAAATCTTAGCTACTTGGCAGAGGGCGGTCCTCTATTTGAAGGTGTCCTTTATTTGATGGTCTGTCCTGTCCAGCTTGTTTCAAGATAAAGAACCATAAGGTTGGGGAACAGAGGCCATGAATTGACCCATCAACACTTGGCACCTGGGCAGCAGAGTGGTCTGCCTTCTTCACTATGGTGAGATGAGTTCTATTTCGATTTAAGGTATAGTTATTTCCAAATTTGCACCCATCCATACAAATTAGCATATGCAAATGTACATATGATTTTGTTCTCTATTTTGGGGGATCATAGAATCGTAGAATAGTAGAGTTGGAAGGGGTCTACAAGGCCATCCAGTCAAACCCCCTGCTCAATGCAAGAATCCACCTTAAAGCACCCCTAACAGATGGCTGTCCAGCTGCCTCTTGAAGGCCTCTAGTGTGGGAGAGCCCACGACCTCCCTAAGTCATGAGTTTCACTGTCATACTGCTCTAACAGTCAGGAAGTTTTTCCTGATGTCCAGCCCGAATCTGGCTTCCTGTCACTTGAGCCCATTATTTCGTGTCCTGCACTCTGGCATGACCGAGAAGAGATCCTGGCCCAATTTTCTGGCAATGCATCAGTGACCACTCTACTGGGACAGGCCAGAAATATTTCCCAGAGAGGGGGCATGGATGGGCTCTCTTGACCCACACAATGCCGGACCTTGACATTCCCATGTTGGCCAAGTCCCAAAGAGAGCAGCTTTCCCATGAACCTGAAGTTAAGTCTCTGCCCTCTGGGCTAAAATGAGAAATGGAACCCAAACACCTCGGAATTCTTTCTGGAAGCAATGGGGCAAAGCCGGGACTTTATATGGAGCACGGTGGCTCACAATGGAGTGGGGGGGGGGGGCGGGGGGGAGGAAAAGGCCACTATTATGCGCAGGCCACTGGGAACAGGCAGGAGTTCTCTCCTTTGCTGGCCAGTCCCTGTGTTTCTCCATGCCTGGAGCATATGTATGTATACATTTATTACATTTCTGTACCGCCCAAGAGCCAAGCTTTCGAACTCAAGTGTATCTCCACATGCCTCTTCCTGCAATTAGCTGAACTGGAAATTGCGGGTGGGAGGACGTGTCGCAGGGGGTCCCTCCGAACTCCACGAGACTACAAAAACAAGCTATGGGGAGCCAAGTGGCCCCGAGCACAGGTGTGCACCCTTCAACTGCATTGGCGAAGGCACCCCGCTCGCTCCTGCCTGGAGCTGACCCCAAGGACTCCCAGCATCCATGGCAGAAACAGCCGAAGCTTGGCACACAGCCAGGAAGCGTCTGTTTCTGATTCTCTTGCTGCGGCTGCTGGAAACTGTTTTATTTATGGAAGCGGCATTTGCCCCTGGGAAGGGGTTTTTCATGCCGTAGGAACATCTTCAGTTGCGGAGGGGAAATAAACAAGTGCAACTTTGCTGAGTTGGTCTTGGGGCAAATTCTCCTTCAGCCACCAGCCTCTCAGGGGATTCGGAGACAAAGTGGCCGCGTCGTGCACGGATCAGGATCCACACCCAAGCCCTAACAGGGAGACCTGCATTAACTCCATGGAATCTGGCCAGCTCCAACCTCTGCCCCAGGTTTCACCAACTGATATTCATCTAGCCACCAGCAGGCAAGTAGGACAAATTCTGGGAACATGGGAGTATATTTTGAAGTGGAGAAAACAGCAGCAGCCACGTTGGAGTGAGCTATTTGGGCTGAAAAGATGCCTTGCGAACGAGTCCCAGCGGTACTTGGGGGGGGGTCTAAATTACTCTCTCGGGGATCAGAGAGGAAAGAACTCTCGCCATTTGGCATAGCTGCACTGCTCCGCACAGCTCAGAAGTCATTTGGCTTTGCTGCCCTTACTGTCACAGAATAGGCTCTCTCAACACATGCCCAGATGCTTGCTCAGAGATGTCCTTCACTTACACACTCAAGCCGGCGTCCCACCCGTTTCATTTCTCCCAATTCCCCCAGTAAACCAGGAGCGATCGTGTCCAGCTCTACAAGGATATCCATCTTCCACGTGAGGGCACTGAATTACAAAATGGACGCCTAGAATATTTTGGGCTATCCTGGTTGCAGGAGAACATCCCACATAATCCGGATAAGACGGAAGTACTGTGGGCTTGGAAAAGGGCTCTACTGGAGGCTTATTGGCATTTTGTAAGATTTGCATTTATGTACAAATATACAGGTTTGCCAATAGCTGGAGGAGATTTAAATACTCCAACAGATAGCCAAAATCCAGTGCTCCATCATCAGATCCCTAGGGAGACAAAGGAGCAATCCTATGCATGTTATAGACAGGAAAAAAAGTCCTACAGCTCTCAGCATTCCCCAGCCAGGAGTTATAGGACTCCAAATTCTGGGAATTGTAGGACTTTTCCTGTCTAAACATGCATAATTTTGTGCGGTGTTTCTGTCTAAACATGGATAGGATTGCGCCTTATTTCTGTCTAAACATGCATAGGATTGCACTCGAAGATGTTTGCAGATCTGCCAAAACTCAGGTCTCCGGGGCTCACTCAGTCCTCTTAAACCACAGCCTCTCGCCACAGGCAGAGACCTAGATCAAGTGATCCTTTGCTAAGGGGTGAGTGGGGGAAGGTATCCACCTCTCAGATTTTTTCCTAGCCATTTGAGAAGACCTGCGATTGATAGCAATCAGCTAATCTCCATAACAAAGGGCGATTCTTTACAACTTTGCCAGGCCTCTTAAGGCAGAGTGAGCGATTCCCAGTAAACAGATGCAGAAAAACATCTGTACTGAGCCCTCAACTTACAGCTGTGAGTAATGAAGTGGATGCAAAGACAGACTCCTTACCAGGGGGAGAACTTTCTTCCTCTTTTATCTCTCCTCTCCCCTACCCAGGTGCGGTGCCTTCTCGTGAAGGTTAATACACATAATAGGAGGAATTGTTGAAAGGCCTGGCTATGTTTAGCCTGGAGAAGACATGATTCTAAGACACACAACGACTGGGTTCGCACAACACGCTAAGCCACTCTCAGTGGTTGAGCGTGAGCTGTTGTTGAACCTTGGGGTGATTAGTTGAACCATGTGTTGCCCAAACCCAGAACATTTTCCATAGGGCGGCTTGTTAACCAATGCAGTGTGGCTTATTTTTCTCAAACAAGCCACTCTGCATAGTTAACAAGCTAACCTGGATTCAGACAACATGCCAACTCACGGTACAACCCACACTCAACCACTGAGTGTGGGCTAGTGTGTTGTGTGAACCCAGCCAATAGCTGTACAAAGATCTGAAGAGTTGTCACACAGAACGTGGAGTCCTGTGGCTTCCCCAACCTGGTGTGCTCTCCAGATGAGTTGGGGTAGTCTGGGAATGTGCTGGGAATGGTAGTCCAAAACACATCTGGAGAGCAGCAGGTTCGGGGGGGATTCAAAATGAAAGGGTGGAAATTGCAAGGGAGCATATTTCAGCTACTCTCCTGACAGTTGAAGCTCTTTGACGATGGGACAGACTTCCTCGCGAGGAGGTGGGCTCTCCTTTCAAACTGGCAACCAATGAAACGGGTGCAGGATAGGTGCGAGATGAGTCGGCGGCTTAACTGGGCAGTCAAGAAATGTAATAAATAAAAGTATCTGGCAAGTGGATTTTGGACCATCCCATTCCTCAACCTGGAGCCCTCCAGAGGTCTTGGACTGCAGCTCCCAGCACCCCCCAGCCAGCCATGGCTGGCTGGGGGATGCTGGGAGTTGCAGTCCAAGACCTCTGGAGGGCTCCAGGTTGGGGAAGCATCCCCTAATTTTGCCCTGTTGCAACGTATTTAAAGCCCAAGAGGCCCTTTTGAGTGCAGCCACTCAAAAGCTGCAGCCTCTCTTTCATGGCTCTCGCCCAGCCGACGAAGCGGCCCACAAAAGCCTCATTCTGGCCCAATCAACGTGTTGCGCGGCTCTTTGGGATTCCCACGGTTTCTCTCTCTGCCGGCAACTGGTGGATGAGCTGGTCTCCTGGTTCTTGTGTGCCCTCTGGCAGATTTACAGTCAATCCCCTTTCGTTAAAGAGCGCAGGGGCGACGCAAATGTAAAAACGCAAGCAGAAAACCCACACGGTCCTGCCTGAGTAACCATCACGTTAAGTCTTCACAAAAGGGCAAGCCCCCAGCCCAGGACAAACAGCTCTCACCATTAGGATGTCTCTCCTAATGTTTAGCCAAAATCTGCTCCCCTGCGGTTTCCACCCATGGGTTCGCATCCTACTCTCCAGAGCAACAGAAAACAAGTCCGCTCCATGATTTGATTGTCCACTTCGAGCTTTACAGCCACCCACTGGCACCCTGCGCTGCAAGAAATGGAGCCCATTCAAAGCTTTCCCACCCCGCTCTAGCCGAGCTGCTTTTCCAGTTTCTCAGAGAGTGCCGAGACACCAGAAGTCCACTGCAAATTGAACGGAAGAGTTCCACGGCTTAGCTATCACTGGTCAGGGTTTAAGGAGAATAGATGCAATTAGTTATTTGTGCAATCCACCCTTATTCACATAATCAGACATAGAAATTACGACTAGCTTTGGATCACAGGATGAGTTTTGTCTCATGATGGCAGACGATTCATCGAACACCTTCAGCCAGAAATCGTTTACCACCCTATAACTCCTGGGGAAAGGAACTTTGATTTTTTTTTTTAGTTTACACCCTCTCCCAACAGGAAGGAGAGTCCTGATACTGGATCAGACCAAAAGTCCAGCTAGTCCAGTATTCTGTTCACACAGTGGCTAACAAACTGCTCACAGGAAACCCACAGCACGCTCCCGCCCATGTCCCTCAGCAACTGGGGTACATAGGCTTATCGCCTCTGATACTGGAGGTAGCATAGAACCATCAGGACGAGTAGGAATTTCTCCAACCCCCTTTTAAAGCCATCCAAATTGGTGGCCATCACTACATCTTGTGGAATGAATCCCACAGTGCAACTCTGTGCTGTGTGAAGAAGGACTTCCTTTTATTTGCCTGGAATCTCCCTCCATTCAGCTTCATGGGATGACCCCATGGGGTTCTAGTATTATGAGGGGGGGGGAGGCAAATGTCTCCTCCTCCATTTTTTTCACACCGGGCAAAACCTTGTACACCTTATTCACCTTTTTACTAAGCTGAACAATCCCAGATGTTGGAATCAATCTAGGTTTACTGATATAGATAGGAATCTGTGGAATGAGGTGACACCTATGAACATCCTTAGTAACATTCTCATGTACACGGGCCAATATGAATTCTTCATCTACCAAAGCGAACCCCATTGCTGGGGTCAATTGCTGTCCTTATGTATCCTGTTCCCAAACGTATTTTTAGAATTCACTAACCAAAGCATTGTAAATACTGGAAACCAAACCTTCTGATTCAAATGAGTCAGACTACACTACTTAAATTTCCAAACTGCGCAACGGGTTAATCATATATTTTTAAAGATTATAACAGCAGCAATACAAAAACTGCAAAAACGTGTCTTACATACGAGGGGGGGAGGGGGGAATCCAGGCACCAGCTGATCAGGAAATCAGCCTTCCCCAACCTGGTGTCCGCCAGATGTTTTGAACTACCACGCCTAGCATTCCTTACTATTAGCCATGTTAGCTGTGGCTCATGGGAACTGGAGTCCAAAACATCTGGAAAGCGCCCTGTAGAAGAATACTGCCATAAACAATCTTCTCTATCTCTAATACAGAGTAGGTTTTCTTGAACCTTAAAAAGGCTCTAAAAACAACTAAGTATTCACTAAGAGAAACACCCCAAAAAACCAGGCACTACAAATATCAGCATTTATCTTAACAGGGCTACAAGACCACTTAACTTATACAAGACTCTCCTCATTTTATCAAGCTTGCTGATTTTTTTCTTCTATTTTAAACATGAACAGAAAAACCTTCTCAGTGTTGCTTTCCTTCCGTTACTTTCTGGGGACAGCAAATCCTCTCCCTGTCCCCGCAAAGGTGAATCCATCAAACTTGCGTGATCCAAGCGTCTTATTCTCAAACGGACTTCTTGGGTACCGCGAGTGTGTTGAGAAGAACGAGGAGTATTATGGGTGCCCCAAAACGTTTCTTTTCTCTGCACTATTAAAGTGTCTAAGGTCTGCTGTAAAATACCCTTATCGGGGTAATAATAGAACTGATCCGCATAAGCAAACAATTTTTCTCCTACTATGCCGGCTTCCTTGTACCTTTTCAGGTTGTTTACATCCTCATATACTTCTTTAATGGCCTCTTCTAGTTTTACAAGATCGGTTTTTTCTTCCCCGTCTTGGAGATTTTCCCAAATCACTTGAGTTTCTAGTGTCACCTTCCTTGACTGCGCCTCTATGACCTCCACAAATCGCAGCCTCCCATTTTTGCTAGTCCAAATCCTGCCCACATCTAGTTCAATGACGTGTCTGGAAATGGCTTTCAATGGCACTGACATTTCTGGACAGGAAGCCATGTTGCCTTCGTTTTGTTGTTGGGATAAAAAAAATAAGTATTTATTTATTTATTTATTTTATTCCATTTATATACCGCCCCATAGCCGAAGCTCTCTGGGGGGTTTACAAAAATTAAAAACACTGAACAATTAAAACACCAATATACAAAATTTAAAAGCATGCCCCAACTACAATGTACAACATGGAGAGAAATGTTATGTATTTGCTAGCTGACACATTTAAAGTGCAATCCTATGCATATTTAGGCAGAAAAATGGCACAATCCTATGCATGTTTAGTCGGTGTGTGTGTGTGTGTGAGGGGAATCAACAACTCCCAGCTCTGGGAGTCTTATAATTCCTGGCTGTGTAATGTTGGCACTGTAGGACTTTTTTCTGTCTAAACATGCATAGGATTGCACCCTTAGCTAGGGTGACCATATGGAAAGGACAGGGCTCCTGTATCTTCAACAGTTGTATAAAAAGAGAATTTCACACATGTCATTTTGTATGCATCTAACACCTGTGAAATCCCCTCTTCATCACAACAGTTTAAACTGCAGGAACTATAAAGTGACCAGATACAAAAGAGGGCAGAGCTCCTGCAGTTTAACTCTTGTAATGAAGAGGGAATTTCACCAGGTGCTCCATGCCTACAAATGACACCTGGCGAAACCCTTTTCACTACAACTGTTAAGGATACAGGAGCCCTGTCCTCCTTTTAGATTTGACTGGTGCTCCAGCAATCAACTCTCTCCCCTGGGGCGTTTCTACCGTTTAAATTTGTTATATTCTGGAAAACAGTTTTGGTTTTTTTAAACCACAGTTACTTGTGTTTTTGTACTTTCATCGTCAGCACATCAAAATCCAAATAGTTCAAAGACATCCTGAAGTAACGCATATGGCAATAAGTACCCCCCCCCCCCCGAACCCAATCCTGATTTCATGGGATTGGATCCAGATTTACACTGGATCAACGATGCTGAGGGAAGTGGACTTCCTTGCCTCCGCCTTCCCACAGCAGACTCTCTAAAATGCTACACAGAGAGTCCAGAAAACCCTGCTGAATGGACAGTGCCCCCCCCAAAAATAATTTGGTCGGAGGCCCCTTCCATGAGCAAGGCCAAAGGCAGATCCTGAAGCCAAGCCACGTATTGCAAAAAAAGAAAAGATCACCCTCTGCAAACGCTTGTCCAGATGTTTGCTTTTATCTTGCACGCATCTACTCCTTTTGCCCTCCGCCTCGGGGGCCTAGCAGATGGAAAGGCGGGGTGCTAATGCAGATTAAAGCCCTCCTGGTTTCCACGAGGCTTGCGCCCCAATGAAGCGCACCTGGGATCGCAGCAGCCACAAACGCGCCACCCTTTGCCCTGCGACTGCCAGCGCCTGCAGCCACCCGGTCGCCGCGTGCCTTCGCAAGCCGCCTCGCGCGCCTCCTGCAGGGCCAGCCAGGCGGCCAAAGCTGCCTCCACTGCGCAGGCGCCCAGAAGCGGGCAGCCGGGTGGCGGCTTCCAGCCAGCGGCGCACAGATGTAGGAACAGGGTAGAGAGACATTCAGGTCGAATGGCTGACAATTCCAGGGAATCCTTTAAAACAAACAAACAAGCAAACAAACTTTTCTTTTTCACCCCGGGGGTGGTCCTGTGCGCGCTTAACATGTCTCCAGTACCATTATTGTGGATGGGTGGGTGGGTAGGTGGAGGGCATATCGAGGTAATGACCTGGCATTATCTAGGTGAACATCCCAACAAAGGAGAACATGGATGTATCATTGGATGCGCCCACAAGCCTTCCAATGGCAGATTTCCCCCTCCCAAATCAACCATGGTAGATGATAGGTAGGCCCTTGATTAAAGAGGGCCTGAGTGTCTTGTTGGAAAGTGGGCACGTGCGCCCTAGGCAAGCAAGCTAGCAGTGAAATTGATGGGGTTGAGAAACAGGGCCTTCTCAGTTTTAGCCCCAAGGCTCCCAAATTATTTCCCCAAATCCTGGTATAGGACCCTAAGGACGCTTGCAAAACTTCCCTCTTTATTATTGTTATTTTTAAAAAGCATTAAGATTAGCAGAACAAATTTATTCCCAAGTTATTCTCTTTCAGAAAGCGTTCTTCTTGCTCCACCCCGCCAAACAATACAGGGATTAAAGATTGTACTGGCAGCCAGCTCTGTAATTTCAGCTGCCACCCTGGGAACAAGTCCCATTGAACTCAATGGGGTTTACTTCTGAGTAGACAGGCCTACCATTGCACTGACACAGGTGGGTCTGCAAAATGGGACTTTGTGATTAACAGGGACATCTCTGTTCCCTCTGATCTTAGCTGGGGGAAATGAATTTGTTCAGCAATTATAGATAGTTGTGAGTTCTCCCTGTTGTAATGCAAAGTATTTTGGGGTGGCCACGTCTTGAATGCGCAATGAAGACCCAATGCTTTGATAAAACAGCTGCTCCTGGTGGAGATAAACCTGCTAGAATTGGTTAATTGATATGGATCAATGCAGCTGCCTGGATTTTTGGCCTCTCCTGTGGGGGGGGGGGGGCTGTTTATGGCACCCATCATGATGAGCATCAGTACCCTGATCAAGATCAGCCTCACTTCAAACATCTGTCCTGCATGAAATCAGCGGGTGGTTCTCCGCATAAACCTCCACCCACCCCATCAGCTGTAACATGGAGATCATAGTAATTTTGCCCTGCCTTACAAGGCTGTTGTGAGAATTACTGCCCCTGTGAGGAGAGTCATATTGAACCTTGCTTTCAGTTGCTGACAGGTGCTTGCTTTCCCTGCAAACTGTGTGCGCAAGAAGTGAATGCTGCCTTCTAGCCCTTGTATATGTGGAGATTAAAGGAAAACATTCTCTGTTTCTATGCCGCTTCCTTTGGCTTTAAGGCTGCTGGGTTGTCTGTCCTTTTTGTTTATTTTTAATCTGTTTAACTGTTATTATACTTTCTTTTTTTCCTTTGGACCTGTTCCCATCTTCCAATGTTCCAGCTAATTTCTGCAAAAAGTTAACTGACAAGCACTACACGCTTATTTTTAAATGCTATATTTATTTATTAACAAAACTGATCTGCCTTTCTGGGCAAAAACTCTGAAGGCAGCTTACAACAAGACCATAATATTGAATATATCTATCAAACCACAAACAGCAGCAGTTAAAACAATACCCTTGACATTAATAAACAAGCACTTAAAATCAACCACATCATAAACATGAGATATTAACATTTAGTACTATGAATTGCTTTTAAATCTGTCAGGCTATAAACATTTAGATGATGGCTATTTTCCACTTACTGTTCCCTACCTTTCCATGTACTTACGATCCCACACCATGAGAGAGCTTCGGCTATGGGGCGGTATATAAGTGACGATGATGATGATGATGATGATGATAATAATAATAATAATAATAATAATACCAACATTTTTCGCCTACTGGCCAGAAAAAGCACAGCGCTAGTAGCAGAGAACATCTGGAAATGGTCATGCATGTGCTCCATGGAAATGGCCTTCCTTGCATGTGGCCGGTGCATTTCCTTCAGCGTGAGGCTTAATAGAAACTTTGGTGGGTCATTTGCAGTTTCTCTATGGGCAAATATAGTTTTCCAATGGAGATTTACTGTCCTATGTTTCCCTATAGGGCAGGCCTGGTTTCCCTATGGGCAAATACTGTCATTTGTTTTAGTATGTCCTAATAAAAGCTGCTGAGGTTTATTTTGAAGTGACTGAATTAATGGGGGGGGGGGGGGGGGACATGTACCCTGGTCCTTATTCACTCTGTTTAAAACAGGGAGAGGGAAGGAAACCAAATGCAATGCAGAAATGGCACAACCCCTTTTTGCTAACAGATGGGATTCCTCCTCCTCCCCCCACCCAGGATCTTTCCGCTTGTCCCTCCCAGCCCCCCCCCCTTCTCCAGTCATTCCTTCCCTTCCAGGATTCCCTAATTATGGGAAGGGGGCTTTCTCCCCACCCACCCCCTCCCCCAACCCTGCCTCCCTGCCCTGGGCTCCCCCTTCTCTGCTCCTGCCCTGGGGGCTCCTAATGCCTAATAATTGCTTCTTCCACTTCCTAGGGGCTTTTGAATAGCACTTTGCTGATGAAAGTGTGACCCTGAGCATTGCTTTCCACCCTCTGAGCCCTCAGATGGCTTCTCCCCTCTGTGTGAATTCTTTGATGTGATTTCAGACATGTACTGTGAGCAAAGCTCTTCCTGCATTCTAGGGCTTCTCGCTTGTGTGGCTATTTTGATGTGCTTTAAGATTCACACTTTGACTGAAACGCTTTCCAAATACTGAGCATCGACGGGGCTTCTCACCCGTGTGGATTCTGTGATGGTTATTAAGGCTTTCCACATTCAAAGCATATAAAGGGCTTCACCCCTGTGGGAGTCCTTGGATGCAGCTGAAGGTGGCTGCCCCTGACGAAAGGTTTTTGTTTACACTCTGAGCTTTTATAGGCCTTCTCACCTGAGCCAATTCTTTGATGTTGCTGAAGTTGTGGGTTATCACTGAATTCCTTTATTTATTCATTATATTTATTTACTATATATATATATATATATATATATATATATACCGCTCCCCAATCAAGATTTCGTAGTGGTGAACAAATAGAAGAGTAAAAACAGAAAAACATATTAAAAATTGCATTTAAAAGAACAGAGTACAGATAACAAACATGGCCAGTCATTCAGGGAAAGCTGTCAGGAACGTTTTCAGAAGGTGCTGGAAGAAACACAATGTTGGCGCCTGCCTGACCTCCGGGGGCAAGGAGTTCCAAAGGAAGGGGCCACTACACGGAAGGCTCTTCTCCTGGTGGACTCCAATCGGACCATAGGTCTCAGGTGATCTCAGTGACAGGGCAGGTTGACAGGGGAGAAGTTGCTCTCTCAGGGATCTGGGTCTGAAGTCGTTTAGGGCTTTGCATATTAGTACTAAAACCTTGAACCTGGCCCAGTGGCGAATAGGCAGCCAGTGCAGTTCCCTCAGCAAAGGAGTTGCAGGCCGGACAGGGGCAGCTCCCGACAACAGCCGAGCTGCTGCCTTCTGCACTACCTCCAGCTTCCGGAGCAGCTTTAAGGGCAGCCCCACATAGAGCGCATTGCAGTAATCCAGCCTGGAGGTTACTAATGCCTGTATCACCGTGGTCAAGATATCCCTGTCCAGGAGAATCCGTAACTTGTGAAATGGGTTAGGGTTAGGAGCAGCTTTAAGGGCAGCCTGTGATGTTTTACTGTTTATTGCCAGTTATATAAATAATGTGTTTGTAATGTTTAATGATATTTGCCATTTAGAATGTGAGCGCTGTGCGGACTTTAAATACAAGCACTGAACCTGATGAAACCATAAGCTTTGTAACAGCATAATCTTACTTTTGTTCAAGAAAGGTTATTTTTTAAATAAAACCTGGATTGGATTCTTAGGGTACCTGAGGTCCCATTGGTTGGGGAGGGTGTTAACAACCTACCACCCGGAAGAGCTCCGCTGGACATCTACTCAAGGACACAACGGAGGCACCAAAATAAGCTTTCTTTGCAGTCCACATTACCAATCAATAGGCATGATTTTGTGCTCTATCTTCGCTTCAAGTCTGATATCCAACCTATTTCATCGACTGTAGCTTCCCAGTGTACCAAAGAGCGGAGGGGGCTCCACAGGGCTGGAGAGGCCACTCAGGTACAATCAGGTCGATGGCCCTCCGCATCTCACCCTTCACAGTGAGGCCAGGGCCTTGGCTGGATCATCAGCGCTCTCCACAGGGAAATCCCCAAGAGCATTCAGAACTCCATTGGAATCCATCAGTCTAGTGGGGCGGACCACACAAATGGGACCTCCACCCCTGCAGGAGGGAAGTAACCCCTTGAATACAAATCTCACCAGTGAAGGCCTTTTCTCCCGTTGTGAATTCTTTAATGTAAGTTACAGTGTGTGCTCCGACAAAGCGGTTTCCACATACAAACCATTCACAGCGCTTCTCACCTGTATTGATCGTTTGACATGAGGCAAGGTGCAATCTCTGACTGAATTGCTTTCCACATTCTGAGCATTCATAGGGCTTCTCCTGTGTGTGAACTCTTTGATAGCTCTTCAGGCTTGAGCTCTGAGCAAAGCTCTTTCCACACTCTGAGCATTCATAGGGCTTCTCCCCTGTGTGAAGTCTTTGATGTGACTTAAGTTGGCTGCTCTGACTGAAGCTCTTTCCAAACCTTAGAGTGAATCAAGACTTAGTCATGCTCAGATCTCATTGTAATCAACGAGACAGGTCAGCAATAACTAACTTGAGCCCCGTTGATTTCAATGGGTCTTCTCTGAACACGACTTCCTCTGGATCCAAACAACTGTCTATAATGAATCACTAAGGGTGCAATTCCAAGCATATTTAGACTGGAAAAAGTCCTACAATTCATGACTGGCTGGAGCATACTGGGAGTTGTAGGGCGATTTTTGGTTGAAACATGCACAGGATTGCACCCTACCTTTGCAATCCTATACACACTTGCTTGGAAGTAAAACCTATTGAACTTCTGAGGAGACATGTATAGATTGCCGGGTGATGCTGAGTAAACAGGCTCTGGATGGTTGCATTAAGCATAGCAAATCATAAACATTCATAACTATAAATTTTAAAGAATCCAATCACCGTAGTCCTTCATTTTTGAGCTGCATTGACTTCAGTTTAGACTGGAGATAATGTTAAATTAATTCCAAAAGTGCAGCTCAACTGATAAAAATGAGGAGAGCAAAAGCCCTTTGTAAGATGACAAAACATAAATAAATAGATTATGGCACTAACATAGAAAATACCAGGAATCTCTGACTTCGCTCATTAGGGTTTTTTATTATTATTATTCAAGCAACCTTTTTTGCTTGAATAATAACTTTAGAATAAACTTTAGAATAAACTCTGACCACCTTAAAAATGGGGCTTCGTCTTTACACTGAGCATTTTTGAAAATGTCTAGTACAGTCCAGTACATCTAGCGTGATCCAGTATGGACCTGCATGCCAATTACATCCTCTTCCATGGCCATATAAAGTTCCTGGAAGAATTACAATCCCTGCTGTTTACAGACTTGCAATCTTTTCCACCCATTTGTGGAAACGTCCAAGGCCTGTCAAAAGTAGGGTGGGAGAATGTCAGTATTCCCTTGGTGCAGGGATGCACGCCCTGTCTCCCCCAGAAGTCTCATGAGACTTCCAGGATAAGTTGTCTGAGACTTCAGACACCTGATCCTGGAAGTCTCACGAAACTTGAGACTGCTAGGAGAAGAAAGGAAGGCATCTTCCTAGCTCTGTGTCCTGAGACGGCTCAGAAGACAGCTGGTCAAAACGCTAGGAAGATACATCATCCGAATGGGTCCCTATCCCTCCAGAAGGGAAGTAATGCTGTGAGTTCAAATCTCACCAAGAAAGGCCTTGTCTCCTGCGTGAATTCTCTGAAGCAAGTTAAGTTTGTTTCGACCAAAGCGCTTTCCAAGTACAAAGCAGTCATAGAGTTTCCACCTGAATGGATCGTTTGAAAAGAGAGAAGGTGAAATCGGTGATTGAATTACTTTCCAAACTCTTGAGCGCTTTCATGGCTTCTCCTTTGTGTGAATTTGTTGATGTCGCTTTAGGTTTGTGCTCCGAGCAAAGCTCTTTCCGCACTCTAAGCATTCATAGGGCTTCTCCCCTGTGTGAGTTCTTTGATGTAACTGAAGGTGGCTGCTCATAGTGAAGCTCTTTCCACACTCTGAGCACTGGTAGGGCTTCTCACCTGTATGAATTCTTTGATGTTGCTTTAGGTATATGCTGTGAGCAAAGCTCTTTCCACACACTAGGCATTTATAGGGCCCCTCCCCTGAGTGAGTCCTTTGATGCGGCTTAAGCTGTGAGCTGTGAGCAAAGCTCTTTCCACACTCCAAGCATTTATAGGGCTTCTCTCCTGTGTGAGTGTTTTGATGACACCTAAGGTGGCACCTCCGCCTGAAGCTCTTTCCACACTCTGAGCATTGATAGGGCTTCTCCCCCGCATGAATTCTTCGGTGTGACTTAAGTACGCTGTTAGTAGTGAAACTCTTTCCACACTCTGAACATTTATAGGGCTTATCCCCTGTGTGAATTCTTTGATGTGGCTTTAGCTGTGAGCTGTGAGCAAAGGCCTTTCCACAGTCTAAGCATTCATAGGGCTTCTCCCCTGTGTGAGTTCTTTGATGTGACTGAAGGATGCTGCTCGTAGTGAAGCTCTTTCCACACTCAGAGCACTGGTAGGGCTTCTCACCTGTATGAATTCTTTGATGTTGCTTTAGGTTTGTACTCAGAGCAAAGCTCTTTCCACACACTAGGCATTTATAGGGCTTCTCCCCTGAGTGAGTCCTTTGATGCAGCTTAAGGTGTGAGCTGTGAGCAAAGCTCTTTCCACACTCCAAGCATTTATAGGGCTTCTCTCCTGTGTGAGTGTTTTGATGAAACCTAAGGTGGTACCTCTGCCTGAAGCTCTTTCCACACTCTGAGCATTGATAGGGCTTCTCACCTGTGTGAATTCTTTGATGTGGCTTAAGCTGTGAACTGTGAGCAAAGACCTTTCCACACTCTACGCATTCATAAGGCTTCTCCCCTGTGTGAATTCTTTGATGTGCCTTAAGCTGTGAGCTGTGAGCAAAGGCCTTTCCACACTCTGAGCATTGATGGAGCTTCTCCCCTGTGTGAGTGCTTTCATGAGACCTAAGCTGGTACCTCTGACTGAACCTCTTTCCACACTCTGAGCATTGATAGGGTGTCTCCCCCGTATGAATTTGTCGATGCAACTTAAGTTCGCTGCTAGTACTGAAACTCTTTACACACTCTGAGCATTTATAAGGCTTCTCCCCTGTGTGAATGCTTTGATGGAACCTAAGGTGGCACCTCTGTCTGAAGCTCTTTCCACACTCTGAGCATTCATAGGGCTTCTCCCCTGTGTGAATACTTTGATGCCGTTTAAGGCTTAACCTACTGCTGAGACTCTTTCCACATACTGAGCATTGATAGGGCTTCTCCCCAGTGTGGGTTCTGTGATGGATTTTAAGGTTTAAGCTACTGCTGAAAACCTTTCCACATTCAAAGCACTTAAAGGGCTTCCCTCCTGAGTGAATTCTTTTATGTAAGTTAAGTTGTGAGTTGAAATGGAATTGCTTCTCACACTCCAAGCACTGAAATCTTTTCTCTTCTGTGTGAAATCGTTTAGATTTGGTAAGGTGAATCTTCTGAGTCTTTATATACTGAGAGCTTTTCCTCTGTGTCTTCCCATTGTGAATGTTCCTTTTACTGGGTTCTTCTAGTATTGGAATTTCATGGACATCTGACTCTTCAAAAGAAATGGATTTGATTCCCCTCTTCTCTGCAGTTTCCGTTTTCATTCTCTGGCGTACTCCATTTCCCTTGCTCTCCCTGCACTCACCTGCAAGAATACAAACAGAAATCTTCCTGAAATCGGGGAACAAACCGATTTTATTCACAGGGTAAAATAGTATTTATTCAGAGAGGCAGATCCTTCCAAACATATTAAATATCCTCTGATGATCAATAGAACTGAGAACTGGAGTGGCATACAGTTATTTCATATCTACAGACTAAGTCTTTCAAAGTAGCTCAAACAATAAATGAACAACATAAAATACCGTAAAAACAAAATGCACTTAAAATCTGCCATTTTGTCCTAGCTGATTCTTTAACTGGGAACTGGACAGTGGGAATTCAACCCTAATTGTCCTTTTCACTGTCATTGAAAGGTAGACCTTGTTCAAAGGGAATAGACCCAACAGGAAGGGAGAGGAAGTAATGTTAAATATGCCTGCAGGGAAACCCATCATTCTGAGAAAGGAAGCCCTGTAAAAAACAATTAGGTAAAGATGGAGTGAGAAACAAGAATGTTATGGTTGGGGCGGGATTGTCCAGACCACCAAGCCAGTCAGAAGACATGAACGATGCATTCCTGGAAAAGATTATCAAACATTCACCTAGGCAAGTCATTGTAGTTATGGAGAATTTCAGCTATCCTGGCATCTTCTGCTAGTCTAACTCTCAAGTAGGTAAAAAAAGGAAGAGGCGGATCTGCTGTCCTGGACTTAATCGTAACCAATAGGGAAGAATGGGTGCATGAGGTGAAAGTGGCAGAAACTTTGGGAGAAAGTGACCGTGTCATCTTCAAATCCACCACAGCAAAGGCTCTGAAAAGGAAGCTTAGTTGGCAATGGACATTGGACCTTAAGAAAGCCAACTTCAAAAAGCTCAGAGAAAGTTTGGTTCAGACCCCATAGCAAGAAATTAGGAAGGAAAACAGAGTTCAAGAGGGATGGGAGATCCTGAAAACTTCAATTCTGATGTCAAAAGCACAAACTATTCCCAGGAGAAGGTAAAACGGGGGACATTGAAAGAATCCAATTTGGCTGAACCTGGGAACTAGGGATACAAATCGGAGGAAATCGGGCATCTGATGTCCGATTCTGATGCTGGCCGCATGAGGTCTGATTCTTTTCGATCCGATTAATATTGAAAAAAATCGGAAAATTGGGCCTTCATTTTACGTGTTTTCACCATAGGCTTGCATTGAGGGGAGACATGATAGCACTCTTCAAATACTTGAAAGGTTGTCACACAGAAGAGGGCCAGGATCTCTTCTTGGACAACCCAGAATGCAGGACACGGAATAATGGGCTCAAGTTACAGGAAGCCAGATTCCGGCTGAACACCAGGAAAAACTCCTTGACTGTTATACCTATGGAGGTGGTGGGCTCTCCCACACTAGAGGCATTCAAGAGGCAGCTGGACAACTCTCTGTCAGGTATGCTTTAAGGTAGATTCCTGCATTAAGCAGGGGGTTGGACTTGATGGCCTTATAGGCCCCTTCCAACTCAACTATTCTATGATTCTGTGTCCACAGCGTAGGCACTATCACAGTAAAGAATCATGAAGCAAACCTCAAAGGCAGGTGGCACCATCTCACCAGGTGATCCCAAGAACTGAATGGGTCTTTGGGGGAGAAGTTCTTTAGGGCTTTATATACTAGTAACAACCTTGAATTTGGCCCCATAGCCAGCAGGCAGCCGGTGGTATACTTTCCACACAAATGTAGCATTCAGAGGTTCAAAACAGCCTTAAAAATGTCACAGGATGGGAAGGCAGCTGGGGTGGAATGAAGGTGGACAGATGCTGTTTGGAACAAGAAGAATCATTCTGCTACTGCACCGAATTGGCTGCTTTTAAACCCTGCTCTGAATTCATACTACAAATGCAGTCACAGATCAGATGCCTATAGTATATGTCTTTGACTCTTCTTAGGGATGGGAAGCCCCAATGTAGGGACATCCTGCTGTTTCCAAAGTTGAAATAAGCATCCATGTCTCACAGAGGCTATAAGAAGACCAACAGGTAAGGGTTGGAGAGGATGTGAGTATTTCACCTACACTTTTAAGGCATTATGTACATTACCCGGTGAGCTTTCTCTGGACTAGAGTATCCCAGGAACATGGCCCAAGCACTGTTGTCCTCAATGACACCCTTATAATGCATTGAAATGGAAGGCAAAGAGGGAGCCTTACCCAGAGGATCCCATTCCTTACCCAGAGAGGCCAATCAAGGAGAAGATGAGGACGAAACTTTTGAAAAGCAAACTGCCAGTGTTCCAAGGAAATGTAGAAGTAATGATGGACATCAATTACACCGATATCTGTTGGGAGACCAATTCTGCCAAAAGTGGCCCCTCCTCCAAGAAATTCCTGACATGTGTGGCTGATAACTTTCTAATACAGAAAGTGGAGGAAGGAACTAGAGGATCGGCTCTCCTTGACTTGATTCTGGCCAAAAGGGAGGACTTAGTGGATAAAGTGGCAATTACAGGACAGCTGGGGGAAAGTGACCACGTCTAAATTCATACAGAAAAGGGAATTGCAGATCAGATGCCAATAGCAGAGGTCTTGGACACTTCTTAGAGATGGGAAGCCCCAACTGGAGACACATCCTGCTGTTTCCAAAGTCAAATCAACATCCAAATTTCATAGTGAAGATAAGAAGACCAACAGGTAACGGTTGGAGAGGATGTGAGTATTTTATCCCAGGAACATGGCCCAGGCACTGTTGTCCTCAGTGACACCCTTATCATGCACAGACACAGAAGGCAAAGAGGGGGCCTTACCCAGAGGGGTCCCATTCCTTACCCAGAAAGGCCAGGTTCCTACGATTCTCCTTCATGACTTCCTTGTGCAGAGACCTCTGGCCTGGATCCAGCAGCGCCCACTCCTCCTCCGAGAAATGCACAGACACCTCCTCAAAAGTCACCAGACCCTGAAAGAAGAAGAGATCATGTTCTTTTTATGCATTATGTAGCCATCCATGAAGACAATGATGGTGAGGTCCTCCTTCTGAATGTCAGAGCTTCTTGAGAGACTTTCTAAGCCTTCTTCTTGGAGAGGAGAACTGGCTAAAGAGGCAGGTTCTTCCAGGACCAAAGGGATGTGCAAGAGACAGAGGCACCCAGGACTCCCCTACCTGCTCTGGCTGTGCAGAAACCGCTTTCACTCCACCACAAAGTGAAGGAGGTTTAGAAGGATCCCCCAGTATCTCTTCAATCTCTCTGCAGGTTTTTCCGCTCCCTGTGAAGAAGGCAAAGAAGGTGGGAAGGAAAGTTACAGTTCTTCAGAAATAGCATTTTCACTGTTTTAGTAGAATCCACATCCTACCACAATAGTAAACCTCATTTCTTTTTAGAATTTCAAGAGAAAGAGTCTATCTTCAAACACCCCCCCCCCCCCTTAAAAAAAGTTAGGCTCCAGGAGAACACTAAAGCAGCTCATGTACTTCAGGCTAATTCAGGGAGATCATGTTGAAATATGCCCCACTAATCCTTACCCATTGAGGAGGGTCGTCCGTCCCCCTCCTGCAAGATCCACCAGTCCAGCGGCCTCTGTGTGATGCCCAGTGGAGCCTTCTCTGCCTCAGGGAAATCTGCACATGCTTTGGCCAACCTCCACTGCACCTGGAACAGGAGGGAGGATCCCAGGCAGAGAAGAGGGATGAGGGAAGGAAAGAAATGGGTCAGGTCAAGGCCAAGGGCAGCATTTCCCAATCTGTTTGCATTCAGTGTTCCTCCTAAAGTTGATTCTCCATCCAAGCCACACAGCACACTAAGTTGTATCTTTATCAGGGGAACACATAAGGATGTGAGCTTTGGGGCTAAGAGTTCAACCCTGGCATGAGCAAAGCACTCGAACACCTTCAAAAAACCAGCCAGGAGGAACGTGAGAACCTCCCAGACATTCCCTGACACCCAGCATTTCCCACTGTAAACACAGCGGTTTGGTGTCTACAAATGCTATTCCTGCCCTGTTGGGACAACTCTGCCACTGGTAGAAGAAGGATCCCCTCCTTCCCCAGAACTTCACAAACCCATTCATTTCTCCTGTGATCATAAGAACATAAGAAGAGCCATTCTAGATCAGAACAAGGCTCCATCTAGTCCAGCCTTCACTTCCCACAGTGGCACATCAGCTGTTGCTCATGAACTCACAAGCAGGACATGAGTGCAACTGCACCCTCCTGCCCATGTTCCCCAGCAACTGGTGTTCATAGACATACTGCCCCTGATACTGGAGGTAGGATATAGTCATCAGGATTAGAAGCCATTGATAGCCTTCTCCTCCAGGAATTTGTCTAACCCCCTTTTAAATACATCCATATTTTAACTATGCACTGTTAGTTTAACTATCCTCTGAGGAACCACTATTCTGGGGAGAGGGGCATTGGAAATTGGGGCATCCTTTCATTAGAGGACATGCAAAAACAAGTAGAGATAAGTATTTAGAACACTGTCCCTTTTAGTCATCAGGATGAAATGTTCTCACCTGTTCTTTGTCCTCTGCCTGGCTCAGGAGGAAACCTTCTGCCAGGGCCACCGCCTGGGAACTTGTCTCCGCTCCGCATTCTCTAACCCAGCTCTCCATCTCTGGGGGTAGGACAGCCAAGAACTGCTCCAGGACCACCAGGTCCAGCATCTGAGCTTTCGTGTTTCTTTCTGGCTTCAGCCACTTATGGCAAAGGTGGTGAAATCGGCTGCAAACCTCTCTGGGGCCCTTGTCCTCCTGGTAGCAGAATCCCCTGAAGCGCTGGCACTCCACATCTGAGCTGGTGTTGCTCCCAGGCTGGTTCTCCTGCACTCTTCTTTCCCAGGGCTCTGCACTGCTCCCTTTCTGGATGATATGGGGGATTTTTCTTTCTTCATGGCCAGCAAACTTTTGCTGTTTCATCTTTTCTCCCTTCTCCATCTCCGCTACCAGCAGAACTCAAAAGGTCTCCGTCTTTTGCTGCTGATTTCTCTGTTGAGGCTAGGACTGTCTTGTAGGAATTCAAATGGAGAGCTGCATGAATTAGATACAGCTGTGGCCAACTTAAAACCCAGCACCTGTCTCAAATGGGTCTCTACAACCCCCATCCCACAGGAATCAGGCTCATGGTTAAACATGAAGTTCGGACTCTGCCCCAACGGGAGAGAGAATATAACCAGAGCTGTCTTAAGGCTATTCAAAGTTCAATATGTTTGAAAGTTTAATTTAAATCTTAACCAAGAAAACAATGAATATTCTTTCAACTTACTAAACAAATGAAACATACCACATAGGAAGCATTAAGATATGAATGGTTTATAGAGAAAGTAAATGCAAAACAGCATTACCTACAGAAGTGAAATGTGATGCAATGATTACAAAGAAACACGTGTGAACACTACATTTTAACTCTTGCTAAGGCCTGTTAAAACAGCGTTAAAACAGTACATTCAAAGAGCTGAATTTTTTTTTAGCTCCAGTTAAACTTCCACCAGCCCAAACTAGTTAAATGCAATGTTCAAAGCTTTCAACTACATAATATTATACTCTAAACTAAAAGGAAGGAAAGAGAGCAGGGATGGCGTGGACGTAAAAGGAAGACAGAGCTCCCTATCCTAGGCAGAGATCTGAAGAACAGGATGTTGCAGACCCAGAGGAAAGTTGTCTTAATGGTCCCATGCAGGAAGCACCGGACAGCAGAGTATGACATATTTAGAAGCCTACTCCGGACAGTATGTTTTCCATGTTGTGATACAACTCGACAGCAGGACAAACTTCAGTTTGAAATATAGGACTGTTCAAAACAATTGCTGAAAGCCGCGAGATGGTCTAGGAGGATGCCATGACTGAGGATTTCCAAAGCCACTGAGACATTGAGAAGACCCATTCGGGTTGACTTCCCACTTTTCAGTTCCCAGTTAAATAATCAGCTAGGGCAAAATTGCTGGTTTTTAAGTGTGTTTTACAGTCTCTTATGTTGTTCATTTATGGTTTGAGCTGCTTTGTAAGAGTTATATATGTAAATGAAAGAGCTGTATACCACCC
The DNA here is from genome assembly GCA_029215795.1 of Anniella stebbinsi. Lineage (NCBI taxonomy): Eukaryota > Metazoa > Chordata > Lepidosauria > Squamata > Anniellidae > Anniella > Anniella stebbinsi. Next base: position 187,586,623 of record JARDYH010000005.1, read on the forward strand.
TAGTTGTCAGGATATTTAATATATTTGGAAGGATCTCATTCTCCACCAAATATGTTTTTATCCTGTGAATCAAAACAGCAAACCATTTGGTTTGTTCCCTGATTTCAAGAAAAAAATCTATTTTTATTCTTTCAGGCGAGCGCAGGCAAAGCAAGAAAAATGGCACACCGCAGAGAAGGAAAACCAAAACTGAAGAGAAGAGGGGGAAACAAATCCATTTCTTGTGAAGGGTCAGATGTCCGTGAAACTGCAATACTAGAAGGACCCAGTAAAAGGAATATTCACAATGGGAAGACACAACTCAGGCTCCAGGCGGACAAAACCTTCTGCCCTCAAGGGAAAAAACCAGGTCTGCTGATGCACCAGAGTTTCCCTCCCAATCCCTTCCACGGCTTCCTTTCTGAGCCCCCCATCTCTGTGTTCCCAGCACTTGGACCCCCCAAAGGGGCCTGAGAGTCAGTGCTGTCCTCCCACTCTGAGGCTGTGAAGCGCAGGCACCCTTCTCATCAAATAAAAGAACCCTCGGTTCATTTCAAAGGCATTGAGACGAAAGAAGAGGCAGCCGGGTGCTTGTTAAGGCAGATTAAAGCAGGGAGAAGGGGGGGGGGGAACAAAATGCAATGCAGACATGGCAACACAACAGCTTTTGGCTCACAGATGGGATTCCTCTTCCTCCTTCCCCCACCCAGGATCTTTCCCCTTCTGTCCCTCCCAGACCCCCCCCCCCTTTCTCCAGCCTTCCCTTCCCTTCCAGGATTCCCTAGTTATGGGGAGGGAAGGAGGTGCAAGGCGGGGGTCTCCTGGAGGGCGCCCCAAATGGGTCAACAGCCTGGGGGGCAGGGGGCTCCCTCTCTCTCCCCTCCCTCAAACCTCCCTCCCTGCCCTGGGCTCCCTCCCTCCTCTGCTCCTGCCCTGGGACCCCCTTGCACCCCCTCCTCTCCCCTCCCCCTGGGACCCCCTTGCATTTCGCCCTCACCGGTTCCTTTGCAGGGGAAGAAAAGAAGCTGCAGGTGGAACTCCATGCAAACCTCCCAGGGCTGCTTTCCCACGTGGCAGGGGAGGAAGTGAAGGGCATCATCCAGCCCTGGGTCTTCTTCAGGCCCCTTCTAGGAGCAGCACTCTCGTTTCCTTTAACCCTTGGATGGACTCGACACAGAAGAGCTGCTGCAGAGGTTCCTCCACCTGCTGCTGCCTGCCAGAGGACCTGAGTTATTGCAGGAGCCTCCAGCCAGCCAGGCCTGGCAATGCAAACAGAGTGTTTGTACGGGTGGAGCACCTGGTGAAATTCCCCCTTCATCACAACAGTTAAAGCTTGCAGGAGCCCTGCCCTCTGGACCAGAGGAGGTCAGGGCTCCTGCAGCTTTAACTGCTGCGATGGAGAGGGAATTTCACCAGGTGCTGCTCGCATTAATGACACCTCCTAAATTCTCTTTTCTATACATCTGTTAAAGATTCAGGAGCCCGGTCCTCCTTTTCATAGGGTCACCCTAATAGGGTCACCGATTGTATTGGGGTAAGGGGGGGGGACCCCTCTGGAGACAACTTAGATTGCCACTTTTTCCAAATCGTAAAGATAGTCTTTGTGTATAGATTTTGGATATCGTTTATTTCCTTTGTCTTTATAGGTTGAAAAGGTAATGCCTATAAGGGACCTTTATTCAACATTTCTTCCTCCAGGCGTATCCAATTTTTATTTGCTCTCATAATAATAAAACGAAGTTCTTGTATTTGGAAAGCTTAATATAGTTCAAGATGTGGAAGCCCCCAGCCTCCATTAACTGGTTTTTTATAATATAATTTTAAAGCCAGGTTGCTTGAAAAACAAATGTATTAATTTGATTTTGCCATGATTTCAATGTTTTTGGCTGGAAGAGGATAGGGAGAACCTGGAATAAGAATAAAGACCAAGGAATTAAAGACCTTTGTATTGCTGCAATTCTTCCAAGAATTGACAAATTCAATTTCTTCCATTTCTTCAGATCATTATTCATATTTTTTAATAAAGGGACCATAGTTAATTTTAAATAATCTATTAATTTTCCTAGGAATATTTATTCCCAGGTATCTAAATGAGGTTCGACAAATTGGTGATCCTAGAGTGGAACTAATTTGATATTGATGATTAGGAAGCACATTATATGACATAATAGTTTTTTTCATAATTAACTTTTAACCATGCCATTATTTTAAATTCTTCAAGTTATTGCTTTAAATTAGAAGCTGACTGATAAGGATCTCCCAACAAAATGATCATGTCATCCACATACATGTTTATCACGTGTTCTTCCCCCCTCTACTATATCCAACAATTCCTGGATGCTGACGTATTATATTAGCCAATGGTTCCAAACAAAGGGCGAAGAGCAAAGGTGACAAGGGGCAACCTTGTTTTGTTCCTCATTCCAAGCTAATAAGTGGAGAATTTATAATATTGATTTGAACCATTGCAGTATTAAAACTCTATAGTTTAGAGACTGTAGATACAAATTTAGTTCCCAGTTTATAGTAATTTAGGACTCTTAATAGATATTGCCATTCCAGGCAGTCAAGGGCCTTGAATATAACAAGTGATATTAACAACAGTGAATGACCTGTTTTAGTTGCATCATGAATATTTCAGACCCGTCGTATCGGGTCCGATATATGTCTTTGAGGAATAAAACCATTCTGGTCAGTATGAATGAGGTCACCCACCAACTTGTTTAACTGATGGACTAAAATAGATGAGAAAAGTTTTTGATCCTGGTTTAGTAATGTAATTGGACGATAGGACCGTTTTGGAATTATCTTTCCCAGGTTTACGTATAACTGTTATCCTGGATGTTTTCCAAGTCTCTGGGGGATCTTCGCCATACCAAATCTTCGAAAAAAGTTGAGTAAGTTTAGGGCTTCATATATCTTTAAACTTTTTATGAAAAGAGTTTACAAATCCATCTGGACCAGGAGTTTTATTTTGCTTTAAATGGTTAATAGCTTGCTCCACCTCCTCTATCTGTATATCTCCATTCAACATATTTTGCTGATATTCATTAATTGGGTTAATTCCACTTCTTCCCAAATATGTTTCTATAAATTCTGCTGCCGGAGAAGTTGTGCGATAAAGCTGTGCATAGGAGTCTGTGAATAAAGTATTAATTTCCATCTGGTCAAACGATAAGGTTCCATCATTCCTACTTATAGAGTGGATTTTGGATTTTATTTGTCTCTTTTTAAGAGCATTGGCCAACATTTTGGAATGTTTATTGCCAGAAGAGTAGTATTTTTGTTTTAAATATAACAGGGATTTCGCATTGCTCATGCGATGTTACTTTCCAATTCTCTTCTTTTGCCTCTAGGTGCTTAAGTACTTTTATAGACCCAGTTTGTTTATGTTTAACTTCCAAGACTGTGATGTCTGTAACTTTGGTCCTTTTTAACTTCAGAACCTATACCAAATGGGTCCGGAACACCCCGGTGGGTAACCCGTGCTTCTCCAAACGGACAAATATTTAATCCCAGTTAGATAAACATTACCACAGACATAATGGTGAACCAAAATCTATTTTTATTTAAGAAATTTGCAAAATTAAACAATTGTTGGCATTGGTGATTATATAAGTATACAATATCTTTTTCAGTGGTTACAAGGAAAGAGAATGCGGTGAAAATATAAGATCAATTAAAAGAACTGCAATTGCTAAAGCAGGAATTACAAACTTAGACAATATGATAACCGCTTGAGCTTCTAACATTGTTATGGCTTCACCTTATCCACTCTTTTTCATACTTGCGGTTTAAAGCCAAACGAAAACAAAATTATACTGAACTAAAACATAGGAGTTAACCCTCCTTATTCTTCCTCCTGCACGTTGCTTGAATATACAAACTATGCGAAAGCATTGCCAAGTTCCTCTAGGCATGTGAAGAATGAACGTATAAGTTAGAGTGAAAGAGAGAATCCAAGACTTGGACATAATTCCCAAGTCCCAAGCTCAGAAAATATTCTAAGTCCCAACTTCAGAAAACATTCTAAGTCCCATACTTACCTATGTCCTCACGTCTGTCCAGTCAAAGAGGGAACGGAGCAAAATTAAAAAAATGATCCCTCTGTACCCTCTGTTAGCAGCTTTTATCCACTTGCTCTGTCCAAAGGTGGGGCTCAGAGGGTGATGAGATCTCTATCTTCCAATCAAACAATGAGTTGAGTAAGTGATTCGACCCCCCATTCACCAATCAGAAGTTTAAGTGTCTCCCTCCTCCCAATATTTCACGTATTATACCCATGTGTCTGGAGGGGACACAATGTGAATGGCTGCATATAGGCACATTGTCTTGATTGACATATTTCTGTCCAGTTCATCTTCTTTGAACTCACGTTCTTCTTCGGACATATTTGGTGTTTTCCGCCCAAAAACCTCCACCCAAGTGTCACGTATGCTCAGTATTATGATTTCTCCACGCCCAACTTTGAGTAAGGCATTGTCTTATCAGCAGCTGCACATTGCGATAGACAAAACAATATTGTCTCTTCTGTCTTTCTCTCTCTTCTGCTGGTCCACTTGACTAGTCCATGGCCTTGAACAAGCTCTGTGAAGCCACTTGTAAAGTCAACTGTGTTTTTTCTTCTTCTTCTCAGACGGTCCTGCAGGTGTTAGCTCCAGTCTTAGTTAATGGCATGAAATGAATTAGTATCGAATAAGAATTCCAAAGTCTTTCTGCCCATAGCCCTGGGGTCTGGAATACACATCTGGGGGCCTTTGAATGTGAGTCTGGGGTCCTTTTGGGAGTCTTCTTATAAGTCTTCCCAAAAACCTCACTGAGGTCATTCCATTTGGCCATATTAGTTTAGGACAGCCTCTTCTGTTCAGCAAGATTTAACCCATTTAGCACCACATTAACAATGTATAATAAATCTCGCTTCATTGGGTCTAACCATTTTTTTATTTTTACACTTTCAGCAATGCAGGTTCCACGGATTGTAGCCTTCATGGCATCCCAAATTATCTTTGGTGCCATGTCCGGCTCCTCATTTAATTTAAAATATTCCTCAATGGCCTTCTTAATTATTAAAGTAGAGGATTGTCTAATTAAAAGATTACTATCCAGACGCCATATTGGATGATATAGGCTTTGGGGATTTAATGACAAACCTGTTTCAACTGCAGCATGATCAGAAACTACTCTGGGAAGAATATTCAATATTTTAAGGTTGGAAGTCCATAACGGGGAAACCAGAATATAATCTAGCCTTGAAAATGAACAAAATCTGGGGGAGAAATACAAGTCTCTTACTGCTGAGTTTAGAAGTCTCCAAGAGTCAATTAAATGAAAGTGTTTCAACAAGGGATCCAGAGTCTTCCCTCCTCTATATTTATCTGATCGGGAACCAGGTTTCCTATCCAAGTCCAGACTGCATACCACATTCAGGTCACCAGCTACAGTTAGTTCCTCCATTGCAAATTTACTTAACTTTTTAAACACTTTAACCAAAAACAAATATTGCTGCACGTTAGGTGCATATATAGAGGCTAGTGTAGTAGATTAACCATCGAGTTTTGCAGCTAAGAATAAAAATCTTCCCTCTGGGTCCCTTTTTATCTTGTCCACCTGCCAGTTAACATGCTTTGCTATAGTAATAGCTACTCCTCTATCATGACTAGAGCCAAAAAGGTTGCTTGCGCCATTGATTTATTCACATTCATATCTGCGGTGTCGGCCTTCTGTGAATACTTTTATGTTGAGAAAGGGTAGAGTTCTGATTGAAGCTTTTTCCACGCTCCGAACACGGAAATGGTTATCTGCCGTGTTGAGTTCTTTGATGTAAAGTCAGGGTGAACGTGCGAGTGAAGCTTTTCCCACACTCCATGCATTTGTATGGTTTCTCCCCTGTGTGGGTTCTTTGATGTCTACTCAAGGTCCCACTACGTCCGAAGCTTTCCCCACATTCCATACATTTATATGATTTCTCTCCTGTGTGGGTTCTTCTGTGTGCGTTGAGAGTTCCTCTGTCACCGAAGTTTTTTCCACACTCAAAGCACTGGTGCGGTTTCTCCCCCGTGTGAGTTCTTTCATGGTCATTAAGGCTACCACTATTGGAGAAACTCTTTCCACACTGACTGCATTTATACGGTTTCTCCTCCATGTGAGTTATCAGATGTCTATGGAGGATTCCCCGATCGCTGTAGCCCTTCCCACACTGTGGGCATTTCCATGGCTTCTGCTCCGCGTGGCTACTTTGATGTCGTTCAAGGTGATGATTCCGACCGAAGGTTTTCCCACACACCAGGCATTCGTACGGTTTCTCCCCTGTGTGGATTCTGCTATGTCTCTTGAAGTCTCCTTGACTTAAGAACGTTTTCCCACAGTCTGGACACTCTACCCTTTCCTTCCCTTTGAAGCCTTCATGTGGTGCCAGGAGATGGTGGCCATCAGCACCATGAGAAGTAGAGGATTTCCTACTCTTCTTCTTTGACTTGGCTCCCATGACCCCTTGGGGTCTATTTTGATTTCCACGTGTCCCTTTTGGCACTTTGTGTGTGACTGTTTGCACTGATATCTCCCATGGCTTCCTGTAACTCTCATTGTCTTGTGCAGCACCTGTTTTGAGGGGAAAACGGGAAAAAGCAAGACGTTGCCATGAGGACTTCATGGAAGAAACGAAGGACAGATGCGGACATGTTTGTGGCCGTGCGTGCAACCCCCCCCCCCCCCCCCATGGACACAGGGACTTTTAGGCCAAACAGGCTCTGCACACCGGTGTGGGTGGGTGGGTGTCTATACAACGTGGCTTTGTAGCAGATTCCCTCAAAAAGCCTCAGCATCGCTGCTGTGAAGCAGAACAGATCAATACAGACAACAGGAGGGAGCGCGGGCTGTCCGGCTGGAAAAACACACCGCCATGCGGCCATTTGGCTCATCAAGCCCGCTCTTCCTCAGAACCCCGGATAAATGGATCTTCTCCATCTTCCAGCCAGGAGATGAGGTCTGGTTTGGGCATTTCTTTCAGAGAAAGGAGGCAGGCTAGTTACTTCTCTCACTGCAAAATATTCCGGCCTTCCAAATCCACCCATCGCTATGGCCCCCTCCCCAAAGCCAAGAGCAGTGAAAGGCAAGGTCTTCCATCTCCTGCCAATCCATAGGACTCAACAGGATCCATTTGGTTCTTTTGAACAGGGTTATTTATTTTTCGAGAGCCACACATGGAAGTTGGGCACATTGCAGATGGCCTGTAGGTACTCATGTGTGCCAAATTACTGGAACATGCAGACCTACATGCCATCTGCAATGTGCCCAACTTTCATATGTGTATCTTGACAAATAAAGAAGATATATTTATTTATTTATATTTATTTATTACATTTGTATACCGCCCCATAGCCGAAGCTCTCTGGGTGGTTTACATAGGATTAAAAACAATTAAAAACAATATACAAAAATTAAAATAGTAAAAACATACAACATACACACAATCTGTACATTTAAAACCACTACAACACTTCGAAAAGCTACAAAAAACAAAACAAAAAACCCCAGGCTCCTCAGATATTGCCAAATGCGTTTCTTGATCTCTTCTGGCAGGCCTACCCAGTCGAATTTTAAGACTTTGTGATTTTAATAATGTATTAACTTTATATGCTTTTAATCAGTTTTATGTACTTTATATGTGTTTTATATTGTTTTTACTGATGTTGTTCCCCGCCTCGATCTGGAGAGGCAGGTAAGAAATAAATATATTATTATAAATATATATTATTATTTTTCAAAAATTCATAGCCACTACATGCTTGCACCTATGTTTCTGAAATTCTGCACACATGAGTACCTACAGCCCAAGTTTCATTTTTATATCTTTAAAAATAAAGAAGTTATAGCCCTTTCTTTCCCCCAATGCTGTCCTGATTCTCTAACTTCTTGCACTCATGGAAGTCAATAAGGAGGCCTCTTAGGAAAGCAATCAATCTTTTATTTAGCAAATACCCCTTCCTTCCCCTCAAAAGGAGTTAAAACTTAGAAAGCGTTTTGCCCCAAGGCGTAATTTAGCTAAGCAAACAAAACAGTTGATCCATTCAAAAGAAAGCAAGAGTCACTTCTGAGAAGAATCCACCTCAAGCTTTTTCTGAGCCCCTCCTACAGAAAATGGGATTTCTGAGTTCACTCTCCTCTTTGCCCTCTGAAGTTGAAGGCTGCTTATCAGCTGGAGGGTTATTTACATCAGGAGAAACACCCACTAAAGGTGAAGCTATGGGAACGACATTTTCCCCTTCTGGTATGGACTGGAATATCTGTTCGAGTTCTGAATCTGATTCTGAATTAACGTCTAACATTCCTTCGCCCTGAGCAAGGGGAGAGGAATTAGACACAACAAATACAAGTCTATGGGGGAAAACACTTAAAATGGCATCAGAATCTCCGGAAATTGATTGACTGATCCGATCCAATCTGGATCGATTCGGACCTCCCTGATCCGCTTTGGATATGGTGTTTTCAGGTCTGAATTACCCTGATTCGCTTCGGATTTGGGATCCGCAACTGGATCTGTGCACAGACCTAGTGGTGACCTCAGAGCAACCAAAACAATTGCTGTAAAAGCAAGTACCTGTTGATCTCTCTTCTTCCTCAGAACCCTGGATAAATGGATCTTCTTCATCTTCCAGCCAGGAGATGAGGTCTGGTTTGGGCATTTCTTTCAAAGAAAGGAGGCAGGCTAGTTACTTCTAACTGCAAAATATTCCGGCCTTCCAAATCCACCCATCGCTATGGCCCCCTCCCCAAAGCCAAGAGCAGTGAAAGGCAAGGTCTTCCATCTCCTGCCAATTCATAGGACTCAACAGGATCCATTTGGTACTTTTGAACAGGGGCTGACACGCTTTGGCTTCCGGTTTGTTTCTGGGCAAAATTCAAAGGGCTGTTTTTGACCTACAAATCACAGGATCAGAGAATAGTAGAGTTGGAAGGGGCCTCTAAGGCCATGGAGTCCAACCCCCTGTTCAATGCAGGAATCCACCCTAAAGCCTGTCTACCTGCCTCTTGAATGCCCCTAGCGTGGGAGAGCCCATGACCTCCCTAGGTCCTTGGTTCCATTGTCATACTGCTCTAACAGTCAAGAAGTTTTTCCTGATGTCCATTCAGAATCTGGCTTCCTGTAACTTCAACCCATTACTCTTTGTCCTGCAATCTGGAATAATTGAGAAGAGATCCTGGCTCTCCTCTGTGTGACAACCTTTCAAGTCTTTGAAGACTGCTATCATGAAACAACTTCTGGACCCCCTCCTCCCATAAAAACCCGTCTGAACTTTTAAATCATCATCAGAGTTCCCTATCTATCTATCATCTCTCCATCTGTATATCTGTATATCTGCAGAAAGGGGCTAGTTTAGCGGCTTCTAGAGACAGGGGCTTTTTGGTAGCAGCACCCAGATTATGGAACACCATCTCCAATGATGTGAGGTTGGTTCTCTTGTTACTATGTTGCAGGAGGACAGCCTACACTGTCCTGTTCTGTTAGTCTTTTTACTGCTGCTTGAGTTTTTATCTGACTCTGTATTTTTAATTTTAACTGCACTCTTGGGATTTTGTTTCATTTGCGGTTGTGCACCTGTGTTTTGTGGTGTGAAGTTTTTACGGTATTCATAATCACCCCTGGGCATCTTATTTTATCCTGGATATTCGCATGTAAAATTTGCACATTGTCCAGCACTTGTGTTTTTATCGTACCTGAGCACTATATTAAGTGTATAAGTTCATTAAATTAATAAGAAAAATGATTTATTGATGTCCTTATCACCTCATCTGCTCTTAGAGAGAACTGCACTACAGGAGGAAAACCATGAAGGGATTCCAATCAAATCAGCTACAAGCGACAAGCTTTGCCAGAACCACGTTTACACAACTGGGGTTTTGCCCTTTTCAAGATAGCATTCATCCAACGGATAGGGCAACCTCGGAACATAAAGAGAGCCATGCCGGATCAAACCAAAGGTCCATTCAGTCCAGCATCAAGAGAGTCCTTACCTAGAAAAGCCAAATTCTGGTAATTCTCCAGCATGACTTCCTCGTACAGAGTTCTTTGCCCTGGATCCAGCAGAGCCCACTCCTCCTCCGAGAAATGCACAGACACCTCCTCAAAGGTCACCAGATCCTGAAAGGATAAGGGGGGAATCCCTGCTCAGAAATCATTTTCCCTACACATTTCCCCCACATCCACAGTTGCTCCTAGGTTGAAAGAGGAAGTGATAACAGGAAGGGTAGAGTACGCTTGTTTTTGAGTATTGATAGCAATCTTAGTCTTACTTAGAGTAGACCCATTGAAATGATTGGGGGCCGAACATAGGATATTACCTTTCAAGTGTGAGAGAGTAGAGTTCATAGCTTTCTTACTTGATCACCTTAAGAACATCAGAAGAGCCATGCTAGATCAGACCGAGGGTCCATCTAGTCCAACCCTCTGTTCACACAGTGGCCAACCGGCTGTCGCCCACCAGGGACCCATAAGCAGGGCACAGTGCAACAGCACCCTCCCACCCATGTTCCCCAGCAACTGGTGCATGTAGTCTTATGGCCTCTGATACCAGGGGAAGTACATAGGCATCAGGACTAGTAGCCATGCATAGCCTTCTCCTATGGGAATTCACCCAACCCCCTTTTAAAGCCATTCAAACTGGTGGCCATCGCGACATCTTTTGATAGTGGATTCCATGATTTAACTCTGTGCTGTGGGAAGAAGTCCTTCCTTTTATTTGTCCTGAATCTCCCACCAATCAGCTTCATGGGATGATGACTCCATTGAGTTCTAGTATTTTGAGAGAGGGAGAAAAATGTCTCCCTCTCCACACTCTCCATACCCTGCATGAGTTTGTACACCTCTATCAGGTCTCCCTTGAGCCTCCGTTTTTCCGAGCTAAACAGTCCCAGCTGTTGTAACCTTCCCTCATAGGGGAAATGCTCCAGCCCCGGGATCATTTGAGTTGCCCCTTTCTGCACCTTTCCCAGCTCTAGAATATTGTTTTTCAGTATGGTGACCAGAACTGTACACAGCACACCAAATGTGGTAGCACCATAGAATTGTATAAAGGTCGTGTGATACTGGCAGTTTTATTCTCAAGTCCTTTTCTTACATGGCCTAACATGGAGTTTGCCTTCTTGGCAGAAGTGATTCCTATTGAGGAAGGAGGACTATTTCGGGGAGAGCCTCTACTCAACGAGTCCTTTGAGGGTAGGCGATTTGGGATTCCTAGCGAGGGGATTTCTAATGAGGAAGGAGGACTATTCAGGGCTGAATCTCTACCCTATGTAAACCGCCCAGAAAGCTACAGCTATGGAGTGGTATAGAAATAATAATAATAATAATAATAATAATAATAATAATAATAATACTCAATGGCTTGTTGATTCTGGAAGGATGTGGCTTGCAAGGAGTGAGCCTTTTATGTAGTATTATTGTTATTATTATCTCTTTTCTCACTGGTGGCAGTTTTTCTAGTCGGACGTGACGGGCTTTGCCAGTTCATGCTGTCTTTTACTGATTCAGGAATTTCCTGACAACTGAGCATGATTTAATTATGACTCTGCTTTCTGGATGTTGGTGTGGATGTACTTTGGTAGGCCCAGTTTCTGAAGGTTTTCTGTATAATTTTTTGATGTGACTAATGAGATCAGTGTGACCATTTCCTGTTGCCATAGTACTTTGACTTCCATTATTATTGTTGTTGTTGTTTGTGTGTGTGTGTTTTAAAACTCAGCGAATTCTGAAATCTGCTTCATTTAATGAATTGCTTTCTCAGGCCTAAACACCTCAACATCCTGCATTGCCAAAAGTAAAGAGGCAGATACTTTCAGACCGCCATAGGCATTTGCACACACACACACCTCAAGGATCCCTCCCTTACCTGAGACGGCTGCACTGCAGCTCTTTCCGCTCCACCCCAACGGAAACACGATCCATCTTGTGCCTCTGAGGCCATTCCAATGCCTATCGGAGAGACAAAAGGGGTGTAAACGACGGCATTGCTTGGACTTTGTGTGGCTATTGCCACTGTATGTTTCGGGTGCAACTCGGAGGCTGCCATGTATCCAATGCAAGGGGGCTGCAGCATGGAAGGGATCTTTGCATCCGCTTTCTAACCACTCTGCATTTTAGCTAGATGGGCAATTTTAGCTAGATGGGCGATTTTGCCAATCCAGCAGAGGCTTCAGGGAAGGGAAGGAAGGAGACTGGGGAATGCTGGGAATAGCTCAAAGCCCCATGTCCCCAGTATCCTCTCCCCTTCCCTGCCCCCAGGAACACCTCCTTTTCCGCCCGTCACCCCTAGGTAGCCACCATGGTACTCTCCGCATCAGCTATGAGGGGGAGAGGGCGGGGAGTGTGGTGTCCTGGCTCCCAGCTCAGAGACCGATCTACAAGCTTAGAGGCAGGAAATGGAACAATCCTATTTCCCCCCAGGCTCTGTCTAGGGTACACAGGGTTGCTCCCTTAGTTGACATATTTGGATTTCATGGCTTTCATTATTCTAAACTGCTTCATGCTTTTGGGCGTGATAATGGACTGCATAAATATATTTCATTCACTTTCTCCTGCAATTTTTTTCATGTTCCTTTTGGCCTGAGGTGCTCAAGCCAAAATGACATAATGTCTAATCCAGCTGTTGACCAGGAACCTACAAGAAGCACACAAGTGCAACAGCACCCCCCTACCCATGTTCCCCAACTACTGGCATACATAGACACACTGCCTCTGCTATTAGAAGCAGCAGATGGATAGCATGACTAGTAGCCCTTGATCGCCTTCTTCTCCAGGAATGTATCCAACTCCCTTTTGAAGCCAACCAAATTGGTGACCATTACTACATGTTGTGGCAGTGAATTCCATAGTTTAACTCTGCGCTGTGTGAAGAAGTCCTTCCTTTTATCTGTCCTGAATCTCCCACCAATCAGCTTCATGGGATTGTTAGAAAAAGCCTATATTATGACGCCTCTGAATCTGTACCTATTTTTCTTCTGTTTGTTCCCCAAGATATGTTTAGTATTGCGCTATAACTTTTTGTGCTGTCTGTAGGTTCAAAAGTAATGGGTAACTAGCAAGAAATGCAGTCTGCCTTACTATTCCCTTTGAAGAGAAGGGAATCGGCCCGGCAAGACTTTTAATTTTGTTTCCTTGCCTACGCTTGTATTTTGGGACTATAACTGTTTTAATTATAGTTTTGGACTATAACTGTTTTAATTAGTAACTGTTAATCATTAGTTAAAGGACATGTAGGTAATGCATGAAACTAAGACAGGTGCAACAGCAATTGAGAATAAAGCTTGAATATGCCCACAAGGTTGGAAAGAGTTCGGGGAGTGCATTCCTGTGGAAATTAGTATAAGGTATAGATTAATAGAGGTGAGGTAATATGCTGGACCACCTTTGCAAAAGTAAAGATCGGTTGAGCCTCACTCTGACTCTGTTCCCTTTTTGGAGGGGTTTTGGTTCCTTGTCCTCTAGAAAGACGTACATGAAGGCAATTTATGCAACAGGATGACCCCACTGGGTTCTAGTATTGTGAGAGGAATTCTTTCTATCAGATCTCCCCTCAGCCTCCTTTTTCCCAAGCTCAACAACTCCAGCTGTTCTAACCGTCCCTCATAGGGGAGATATTCCAGGCCCTGGATCATTTTAGCTGCCCTTTTCCCAGCTCTACAATATTCATTTTTAAAGTGTGATGACCAGAACTGTACACAGCATTCCATCCGTGGTCGAAACGTGGACTTGTCTAAAAGCAGTGTGATATTGGCGTTCCACGTGTACAGGAACGGAAGCAGGACATGCGAGCTCAACATGGGCCCAGCGCACACCGGAACCGTTCCAGCACACGGCATGGGGGTGGGGGGTGGGGTGGGGGCACAGGGCCAGGAGTGACCCCCACCCTCCCCAAATGCCAGACCTGGTTCGGCAGTTCATTGCTGTCAGTGATGGGTCGCCCTACCTGTGGGATCCTGCCTTTTCTTAGATGTCCACGCCTCCCACTGCCACGCGTGGTCACGTCTTGTTCGGCTCCAACACGATCCAGATCTTTGCTGTGCAAAAGAAACCCAGAACTGGTTACAACACAGGACGATTCAAGCATGCAACGCGTCCAGCACCGTTTCCTCAGGCAGCCCACGGATTCCCCAGAGCGCAGGCAGAGGTGGGGCGGAGGCTGGTGGCTCTGAGTTCGAGGGGGCTGTGAATCCATGCTGAGCTCCTGGGGGAACTGGGGGAACCCCTGATCTCCCCAAAGAGGTCCGGCGCCTTGGAAAGCGGCTTCTTGAGTTCTGGCTGCTTCTGACCGGACCCCAGAATGGATGCATAGCTCCACCGGCCTCGGAGCCCCCTACCCCCTTGTCGAGGGGTGGGGGGGAGTTGGGGAGGCTTTTCCTCCTTCGGTCCCAGGCTCACCCCCCAAAAGCCCCTCTCATCACCTCCACAGCGTTGACCTCTGTGCCTGCCCTGCCCCGCTGCAAGCCCTCCCGGGAAGAGGCGAGTTCGGGGTACTGCTCAGGACTAGCGACCCTTCCCCTTTAAAGAGAAGCAACAACCCCCTCCCCTTTAACAAGAGAACACCCCCAGACCCCAGTTCATTAACCCGTGCAGGGCTGAGTGGCAGAATCCCCCTCCCCCTCCCCCTCCCCCCCCCCGGTTTGCCCACCTGCAACCTTGCAGTTCTCACAGCTCTCTCCGGCTCTGCGTCGAGACTTCCGGTTCGTGAGCGAAGGTGGCCTCTTTGGAGGGCGCCCAATGCCGAGAGACCCCGGGCGGGGAGGCCATAGAGCTATGGCCCATAGAGCTGCTCCTCCTGCTGTGCAGATACCTGCCCGGTGTTCAGAGGGTGGTGCTTGCTGTCAAGGGCCCCAACCTGGGTTTGGAGGTGTGTCAACCAGTTCCGGATGGGGTTACACTCCTCCATGGTTTACAGGTAGGCGGCACTGGGGCCAATGGGTCTCCTCGCGAGGCTCCCGGAGAAAGAGCCGAAGTGGGGCAGGAATTCCAGGTGCGACACTCAGGTGAATGCCAGAGAGAGATGGGGGGGAGAGAGAGGCGCCCCCTTCCCGGAGGGCCTTTTTCCTGCAAGCAGATGCAACGTGCGCCTGGACTTGCCTGGGTTGCATCGCAGGAGCCTCCAGCCAGCCAGCCAGGCCTGGCAATGCAAAAATAACATCTTGGTATTGGCATATATTATCCAGTGCTGTTTTTCCCCCAACTGTGTCATGTTGTGTAGGCTGACCCTATGAAAAGGAGGACAGGGCTCATGTAACTTTAACAGTTGTAGAGAAAAGGGAATTTCAGCCGGTGTCATTTGTATGCAATTAGTTCTTGGTGAAATTCCCTCTTCATCACAACAGTTAAAGTTGCAGGCACTATACTAGAGTGACCATACACAAAAGAAGGCAGGGCTCCTGCACCTTTAACTGTTGTGATGAAGAAGAGGGAATTTCACCAGGAACTAATTTCATGCAAATGACACTGGCTGAAATTCCCTTTTCTCTACAACTGTTAAAGTGACATGAGCCCTGTCCTCCTTTTCATAGGGTCAGCCTAATGTTGTGCAATATTCTATGTCTGTCTTTCTGTGCTGACTGGACCTTCCTCAGCACCATATTCTCTAATGCCCAAATATTGTGACAAAAGGTGTTTGGATTAAAAGTTGACTTAGGCCTGAACACACATTCATCTCTAGTTGGACAATCATTTTGATTCTTAAACTGCTGTACCTCAATCGTGGATTCAGAGGCGTCATACCTTGGTGTGGGGAGGAAGGAGAAAATTAAGGCAGGCTATGTTTAAAGTGAGAAATATGGAACGGAAGAATTTATTTAAAAAACAAAAATAAAGAAAAGCATGAATCCAGAATACTGGTACCTTTAACTTACAATGGACGTAATGAATATATACAAAATGCTGTACTTAAGCACTGGAACCTGTTGGTGGGTGTACCAGGATGTGAAAGTAAACCATTAATTTTCCACAAACGTGCCAGGAATTTAAAGGATCTACTAGCGCATAGTACTTTCAGAAACCACAGTGAAAGCATTGGGGGGGTCTAAGCACACACCAGAAAACCAAGGGCGATTTTCCGTGCCATCATTGCAGCGTCTGTGAAAATTGCATGAGTGTCAAGGAATTTACAAACCCACAGGACAACAAAATATATATCTTAAAGGATCTGTATAATTGTGAGTTCAGGGGGGTTGTGTATGCTATTCAATGTCCTTGCAAACTTGTGTACGTTGGTATGACCACCAGAAAAGTAAAAATAAGAACCTGCGAGCACAAAAGCTGGATCAGGAACAAAAGTCTGCAGGCCCCTTTGGTGAAAACGTTTCATTGAATTGGGACACTCTGAAAAGGATTTGAAATTCTGGACTTTGGAAAGACAGACTGGTTCCGGACAACAACTGGAAACAAGACTGAAAAAAACGAGAACTCTTTTGGATTTTCACACTCAGAACAGTCATGCCGAATGGACTTAATGAGGATTGTAATTGGTCGTGTATTTTGTAAATTGATTTGATAGCATTCAGCTGAAATTTGTTTCTCAGTGTGTGTGTGTGTGTGTGTGTGTGTGTGTATGTATTATCATGTGTGCCTGTTAAGATTGAGGGAGCAATTCCTAGCTTTTTCTAAAGCTGTGAACACAGCTGATATACATAATGAGCCTACTAATTGGGTATATAATGAAAGCCTGGCAGCCAAGGGTTTATCTGGGTAGTACTTTATCATTAACAAGCAGTGAAGCTAGTGAATTACATTTGTGAGTATCTCTTAACTTACTCTTGGTGGAAATTGATGTACATTTCTGTGAGTTAAAGTATAATTGGGCATCTAAACATTTTTTCTGTATATATCTTTCATTCCAGGGTGTACTATACACCCCAATTTGGGGAGTGATACAGTCCCATAATTTGGGAAATACTTAAATTAGGCTGACCAGATAAAATCCAAGTCAGGGCTCATGTAACTTTAACAATTTTAGAGAAAAGGGAATTTCAGCCCGTGTCATTTGTATGCAATTAGTCCCTGGTGAAATTCCCTCTTCATCACAACTGTTAAAGGTGCATGCACTATACCACAGCGACCATATACAAAAGAAGTCAGGGCCCCTGCACCTTTAACTGTTGTGATGAAGAGGGAATATCACCAGGAACTAATTGCATACAAATGACACTGGCTGAAATTCCCTTTTCTCTACAAGTGTTAAAGTTACATGAGCCCTGACCTGGATTTTATCTGGTCACCCTAACTTAAATCAGCCCCGTTGTGAAAAACTTCTACCTGGTACTCAAACAATTTAGGTGGGTCATTAAAAAATCTTATATTATATTATATATTGGAAAAGACTAAATTTTCCTGCCTTCATCTAAGGCACTACTAAATGTTTTATTATTTCTATTGTTTATTTTCAGTGATTGGGCCACCGAAGAAGACACTTTTGTCAAAATGCATTTGGCCAGAATCATAAGAGCTTTGTTTTTACTTTGATATTATACATATATATGTTGAATAGTGTTTTTCTGTGATAGATATATTTTATTAGTATTAAAATTCATTACATATTTTCTCCTTAACTTTGTTTTTTTAAAACCAATGATAACATTACTTAAACTATTTTTTCAAATATTTTAGAAGCAGCAACTATGACTACTGTATTTCCCCCCTTCTCCCTTGGAACATGCAAACTGTTGAGTTTTGGAAAACTGCCTTAGTGTGTGAGTTGCATGGCACTGTTGTGGTCAACTCTCTACGGTCTCTACATATGGGCCCGTTCTGACAACACACTAAGCCATAGTTAGGCTGCCAACCCTTTTGCAGCAAATGGCTAGTGAGCACCCTTAATAAGCCCACGGATGGAAATTCACTTTTACATTATTTATCGTTTCATCCACCGCATCTTTGGAGAAATTTACCTCTTGCACAATTGTTGCGGTTCAAGATGAATTCTTCAAAATCCGTTCATTATTTAGAACAAAAGCTAAAATTCTGAAGATCATTGGCTAATAGGGGCTATCCGAGGTTCGTGATTGCAACAGCAGAAGAACGTGTTGACGCTCCCCCTAAGTGGTCTCTACTATCTGTATCTAAAAAGTCAGTGAGTGATAAGATCACCTGTGCGTTTGATTACACACTAGCTGCATCAGCTATAGGGAATTCTATCCGGAAGAATTTGCACATTATTGGCCACTTGCTGGGATGTTCTACTCCACTGTATATTGGTTGGAGGAAGACCAGAAATCTAAGAGATCAACTGATACGTATGGATATTGTCCCACCTAGACCTTGCAGCAATATTCAAGGATCTTTATACTTGTGGAAGATGTTCTGTGTGTCATCTTGCTTTACAGACTAAAAGATTTCATCATCCTAATAATGAACTCATTTTTGATTTACGCCATTTTTCAAATTGCAATATGGAAGGGGTAATCTATACTATTATTTGTCCCTGTGCACTGCTCTATGTGGGGAAAACCAGACGCAGTATCCAGATAAGAATAATTGAACATCGTTCAAAAATCAAGAAAATAACAGAGGAAACAGCTTTGGTACAATATTTTAATATGTTTAATCACCGATATGATGACTTTCAGTTTGTAGTAATAGATCAAGTGTATCCCTTTAAGTATCATTACCAGGATATTGACACCATACTTCTTCAGAAGGAAGCTGAATAGATTCATCGTCTGCAAACGATGCATCCCACAGGATTAAATACGCAATTAGACTTGGCAGCATTTTGAATTGAAGTTGCTAATCAGCTGGTTTACTTGCAGCTTGGATGTTAAATATAAGCATCCCCCGCTAACAATTAGATTACAGCTGCGACCAGGAGTTTGGAAACGAATGCTCTACTTTCAAATGGTAGGCTATTCAGGTCTTTCAGACGAGTAACATGAAACGTTGGGTTTTGTTTTATTTAGTTTTGATTTAATTAAAAAAGGTTATAACCTCTTATCATACTCTCTCTAGGTTTCAGGTGGAGGCTTTGTCCCCACATACAAGGCCACGGCAATGTCCCTGGATTAAGGTGGGGAGTGTTGTTCGGTTGTTGTAATTAAAATTAAAACATGTACAGTTCAAAAAAATAGAGAGATACAGAAATTAAAAATATAATTAAACATAGTACAATTTTAAAATATTAGTTTTTTAAAAAGCCAACTATAAGCAGCACATTCACAGGGTCTCCACTACTCCCCAAAAGCCTGCTGAAACAGAAAAGTTTTAGCCTGCCTCCAAAAGCACACCAAGGAAGGAGCCAGTCTAACTTCCCTGGGAAGGGAGTTCCAGAGCCCTGGGGCAGCCACCGAGAAGGCCCTCCCATGGGATGGAGAGAAGGGCCTTCCCTGAAGACCTCAGGGGACAGGCAGGCTCATAAGGGAGAAGACGGTCTTTCAGATAACCTGGACCCAAGCCGTATAGGGCTTTGTAGGTCATAAAAAGCACTTTGAAGTCTGCCCGGAAATAGATTGGAAGCCAGTGGAGCTGTTTTCACAGGAGAGTTGTATGCCACCATGGTTAGTAATGGTTCACATGATACGCTAAGGCATAATGGTTAGGTCAAAATGCTTAACCACCATAGCTTAGCGTGTCGTCTGAGCAGGGTCATTCTTTGCTGTCTCAGATGGTACAACAATATATTGTTTACCATACTCTACCAATATACTCTCTGTTGCTATTTATTTATTGCTTTATTTATTTATTTAATTTATTATATTTTTATACCGCCCTATAGCCGAAGCTCTCTGGGCGGTTCACAAAAATTAAAACCATGAAATCATTTTAAAAATATAAAACAAACCTCAATCTATAAACACAAAATGACATACAATATAAAAACACTACCAGAATAAAACCAAGCAGCAGGAATTAATACAGATTAAAATACAAATTTTAAACAGCAAGGATTAAAATTGAGTTAATTTAACTGTTAAAATGCTGGGAGAATAAAAAGGTCTTCACCTGGCGACGAAAAGAGTGCAAAGTAGGCGCCAGGCGAACCTCTCTGGGGAGCTCATTCCACAGCCGGGGTGCCACAGCAGAGAAAGCCCTCCTCCTAGTGGCCACCTGCCTCACTTCCTTTGGCAGGGGCTCACGAAGAAGGACCCCTGTAGATGATGTTAGGGTCCGGGCAGGTACATATGGGAGGAGGCGTTCCTTTAGATAACCTGGCCCCAAGTCGTTTAGGGCTTTAAATGTTAGTACAAGCACTTTGAATTGGGCCCGGACCAGACCGGGATCGGCAGCCAGTGAAGTTGGAAAAGGACTGGCATAATATGGTCTCGTTGGCCAGTCCCATTAACAGATTAATATTTTTAAACTGCCCAATAACCAATGCACTCTGGGTGGATTGCAAAACCTAAAAGTCTAAAATGTGATACGAACATTTAAAAATATTAAATGGCATACGAATATTTAAACCTAGCAGATATTCCCAGCATTGCTCGGGTCCCTGAATAGAGTTTATCACATTTTTTTGATGAAGAAGAAATACCTCTGTGACTTATCCCCGGTGAGGCCCTCCAGGCTCCAACACTGTTAGCTTTTCGGCGCCATGTCAAAACTTTTCTTTTCTCTCAGGCATTTTAACAGCTTAAGCTGAGGTTTTAACTGACTTTGTGGCCAGGCTTAACAATTTAAAACGTTTTAAATGTCAGCTGTTTTATGTTTATGGTTTTAAATTTTGTATATTGTCTTTTTAGTGTTAAATCTTTTAATTTTTGTAAGCCGCCCATAGAGCTTCGGCTATGGGGCGGTATATAAATGTAATAAATAATAATAATAATAATAATAATAATAATAATAAATTTAAGGAGGGAAAGGGCAGGAGAGAAAGAATCCCAGAGCACCCCTCTGCTTTATCCCAGCAATTGAGCCAACCCTCACCGTAGGGCCAACCCATTCTCTACTGCAGGCTCCCTCAGACTGGCACCATTGTCATTGGCGTGTGGCCGAAAGCACAGACCCCGGTGCCCATTGCCTTGGTCACAGAGGGAGGGGTACCGCAGACGGCTGTTTTCAAATGCTGTGCTGCCGTAGCAGACGGGGTGTTTCTGGGCATGTGCAGAGTACCTCACCTACCTACCTCTTAAGGCTGCATGTGCACTTTCCCCTTCAGGTTGGAGGCAGATTCTGAGAAAACAGTGATATCAGGACAGGGTGCCTGTTGGGTGTCAGATGCTTCATAGACAATTCACAGGGCTGGCCCTGTGAATTGTGGACTGAAGACTTGGCAATTTGTCATGAGAAAATGTATCTCTGCTTCTCTGGTATGTGCTTATCTCAAATGGTAGGCTGAAGGCCTTGAAAGTTCTCTGGGAATTAAACTATGTTTTGCAAAGGTGGGGGCTCTCTTCCTCACACTGTGGCGTCATCAGAAGAGGTTGAACCGTGCCGCCCTGTTGGCACGTGAGTTTAGATTACAGGCCTGAAGCCCTGTCTATCAAAGTAGCTTAGAATTGCCCAGCCTCCACACTATATTACCTTTGTCCTGAGAGTAATTCCGTTGCTAGGAATTATCTCGTCTATCCTCTTGCGGCTCTGCTGCTGCTGTGAGTTACTATCTGATGTGGAATTGTGTGATGCACTCTGTACATGTTTTATTGCTGTGTGAACTTGTTACTTCTAAAGAACTCTGCTATGAAAAGTGCACTGTGGCTTTTCATAGATTTAGACTTGAGATTACTGTTCTGGATTCGTGTTCTATAGCTTGCTGTCTCCCTCCATGGAGCCAAAGTTACGGGCAGAGGGAGGCAGAAGCTGATCGTTGCTGTTCTGAAACTCGTGTGTGTGTGAGACCTGTGAGAGGACCTTCCTCAGAGCTAAAGCTACGTGAATTGGGAAGGCTCCCTAGGTCGAAGAGGTTCATTCCCTGGCTTCTGGCTTCCGTGGTCAGCTCAGCGTTCCCTGACAGGCTGAGTGAAGATTTAGTTGCCAGTTGACCGATATACTACTGTTAGGAGGCCTAATCCTAGAGTCTCTCTATGTTCCAGAGGATTCCAGTGCAGCGTGGCCGCTCCTGCCCTCTAAGGACTAGAGTTAATCTCTAAATGTCAGTCCCTGAGTGAGTGCTGTTCTCATTAAGCCGTTCTACCTGAAAGCTGTGTGGTCCGTCTTCAGCTTCAAGTGTGTGTTTGCAGAAATGAAACCGTTATGCTTTGAATCTCCGTGTGATTACAATAAAAGAAATCTCACTGTTATTGTTGTGTATCAGTGTACCTGAAGTCGTGAGCAAGAACTTTAGAGAGTTAGCCAGAGTCACGACAGTGCCTTTGATGTGGAATTATGTGGACTGCTTGAGACCAACCTTAGGTGATTGGGTTGTGAAAGGCACGCAGCAGCCACAACACCTGCATACTCACAATGGCTGCCATAAGCCGGTAAGACTGGCCTTCTACCCAAGGCATGCTGGGAGTTGTAGGCATAAGCCTATGTTTTTTATTAAATTCTTTAAAAAATACTTAAAACTCAAAATTCTGTGTTTTTAGATTTTTCTAGTACATTGTATAGCCAAACTTATCAGTGTGCCAAATTTCAATCTGGAAATGGGTAAACATTTCCGGACATACAAACCCACATACATATTTTCAGCTTTATAGGTAGAGATAATACAGTACAATGAAAAAGAAAGAAAGAGGACAGGGATGGACAAAACATCCATTCAAATCTAGAATTAGATCTTGCCCCCTGTCCATTGGTCCTTCTCTACTGCTTCATATATAGCACATCAGCTTACAGCTAAGACTATCTGATGCGGGAGGAACAGACAGTAAACTGGCCTTTTTCTTGACTAGCTGCAGACAGATGTTCAACAACAACTGTGCCCTCGGATAAATCCAGACAGTGGCGGGAGGCATTAGCAGTCCAGGGTGTTGTTGCCACCGGATCTGTTGTAATGATCAAAATTACTGACAATGACTTGAACAAGCCACAGTTGCGTGTTGGGAGCTGCGACACATGCCAAGTTTAATCTAAACATGTCGTGTCATCCAAACCCAGGCAGTTTGAGCCAAACCACAGACAGCAGAGCGGCACAGGAAGAAACCGAACTGAAAAACAACAATTGCTTCTCTTTTACGAAGAAAGAAAATATGACAGAAGTAAATAGGGAAGCAGTTATTGGAAGTTCTTGCAAAATTGCTGGGTGAAGCAGGAGTTCTGCTTGGCATACTCTGGGTGGAGGTTCTCAACATTTCCCATGTGCCTGGGCAGGGTGTTTTCCTTTTCACCTGCATTTAAAAGGTGCAGCTATATACATGTGTTTATACATCCAGGTATGGCCCTCAGAGCCAAAAAGGTTGCTTGCGCCATTGATTTATTAACATTCATTTCTGTGGTGTCGGCTTCTGTGAATACTTTTATCTTGAGAAAGGGTAGATTTCTCACTGAAGCTTTTTCCACACTCTGTACACAGAAATGGTTATCTGCCATGGTAAGTTCTCTGATGTAAAGTGACGGTGAACATGCGAGTGAAGCTTTTCCCACACTCCATGCATTTGTATGGTTTCTCCCCTGTGTGGGTTCTTTGATGTCTAGTCAAGGTCCCACTACGCCCGAAGCTTTCCCCACATTCCATACATTTATATGATTTCTCTCCTGTGTGGGTTTTTCCATGTGCGTTGAGGGTTCCTCTGTCACTGAAGCTTTTTCCACACTCAAAACACTGGTGCGGTTTCTCCCCCGTGTGAATTCTTTGATGGGCGTTAAGGCGACTACTATAGCAGAAGCTCTTTCCACACTGACTGCATTTATACGGTTTCTCCTCCATGTGAGTTCTTTGATGTGTATTAAGGGTTCCCCGATCGCTGTAGCCCTTCCCACACTGTGGGCATTTCCATGGCTTCTGCTCCGCGTGGCTACTTTGATGTCGTGCAAGGTGATGATTCCGACCAAAGGTTTTCCCACACACCAGGCATTCGTACGGTTTCTCCCCTGTGTGGATTCTGCTATGTCTCTTGAAGTCTCCTTGACTTAAGAACGTTTTCCCACAGTCTGGACACTCTTCCCTTCCTTTCCCTTTGAAGCCTTCATGTGGTGCCAGGAGATGGTGGCCATCAGCACCATGAGAAGTAGAGGATTTCCTACTCTTCTTCTTTGACTTGGCTCCCATGACCCTTTGGGGTCTATTTTGATTTCCACGTGTCCCTTTTGGCACTTTGTGTGTGACTGTTTGCACTGATATCTCCCATGGCTTCCTGTAACTCTCATTGTCTTGTGCAGCACCTGTTTTGAGGGGAAAACGGGAAAAAGCAAGACGTTGCCATGAGGACTTCATGGAAGAAACGAAGGACAGATGCGGACATGTTTGTGGCCGTGCGTGCAACCCCCCCCCCCCCCCGGACACAGGGACTTTTAGGCCAAACAGGCTCTGCACACCGGTGTGGGTGGGTGGGTGTCTATACAACGTGGCTTTGTAGCAGATTCCCTCAAAACGCTTCAGCATCGCTGCTGTAAAGCAGAACAGATAAATATAGACAACAGAGCTTGGATCTGCCCCCCAGCAAAGCCCACTGGGTTTCACCCAAACCGAGGCTTCCACAGTCAAGACGGAGAAACAACATGGTGACCTCAGAGCTACCAAAACAATCGCTGTAAAAGCAGGTACCTGTCGATCTCTCCTCTTCCTCAGAACCCTGGATAAATGGATCTTCTCCATCTTCCAGCCAGGAGATGAGGTCTGGTTTGGGCATTTCTTTCAAAGAAAGGAAGCAGGCTAGTTACTTCTCTCACTGCAAAATATTCCGGCCTTCCAAATCCACCCGTCGCTATAGCCCCCTCCCCAAAGCCAAGAGCAGTGAAAGGCAAGGTCTTCCATCTCCTGCCAATCCATAGGACTCAACAGGATCCATTTGGTACTTTTGAACAGGGTTATTTCTTTTCAAGAGCCACACATGGAAGTTGGGCACATTGCAGATGGCATGTAGGTACTCATGTGTGCCAAATTACAGGAACATAGGTGCAGGCATGTAGTGGCTATGAATTTTTGAAAGTGTGCATTTCAGGGCAATCCACCGCAAGTGCTATACCGTTCTCATTTTTCAAGATCCACACATGAAAGTCGGGCACATTGCAGATGGGCTGTTGGTACTCAGGTGTGGCAAATTTCAGAAAAATAGGAGCGCGCGTTTACTCGCAAGGAATTTTTAAAACTGCATTTTCCCAGGCAATCCACAAGTGCTAGTAACGTTCTTATTTTTCAAGAGACAATCCAGACACATCACATTGGACAACTGCGCAGGTGCAGGCAGCCACACACAGACGCAGTTCGCAGCCGTCATGGATGATGAGAGCACGACTCAGTGAGGCCAAGATTGCCTCAATTTTCAATTGTGAAGCTGAAACGCAACCAACGGCCCTACAAGGCGGGCACATTGTTTAGAAAATCATAGACAGTGTCAGATGCTTTGGCATCCCTTCAATATAGGAGGCTAGGAGGAAGAGGATCCCTTTGGGTTCCTCCCTTCAGAGTTGAGTTCGTGAACTGTAAGCACAGCCAGTCATAAATAATAATAGGAATACTCGGGCGCATTGCATGAGTAAGAAATAGATCTGTGGGGATGACCCACCAGATCCGTCTACTCCACGATGCTGGCACACAGGTGGGCGGGTGGGCAGGCAGGCTGGCAGAGAGGCTGTCAGGTATGTACGGGCGCATTGCATGAGAAAGCACTAGATCCGTGGGGTTGACCCACCAGATCCAGCAACTCCACAATGCTGGCACACATCCATTCAATCCTTGCGAGTAAACGCCTGCACCTGTGTTTCTGAAATTTGCCACACATGAGTACCTATATGCCATCTGCAATGTGCCCAACTTTCATACGTGTTTCTTGACAAATAATGAAGACATAGGCGTTTCTTGATCTTTTCCGGCAGGCCTACCCAGCCGAATTTTAAGACTTTGTGATTTTAATAATGTATTAACTTTATATGGTTTTAATCAGTTTTATGTGTTTTATATGTATTTTATATTGTTTTTACTGACATTGTTCCCCACCTCAATCCGGAGGGAGAAGCAGGTAAGAAATAAATATATTATTATAAATATATATTATTATTTTTCAAAAATTTATAGCTACTACATGCTTGCAGCTATGTTTCTGAAATTTTGCACACATGAGTACTTACAGCCCATCTGCAGTGTGCCCACGTTTCATTTTTATATCTTTAAAAATAAAGAGATTATAGTCCTTTCTTTCTCCCATTGCAAGTCTATGGGGGGAAAAACACTTAAAATGGTGTCTGACTCTCCGGATCTATCTGAATCGATTCAGACCAATCCAATCCAATCTGGATCAATTCGGACCTCCCCTGATCTGCTTCAGATCAGTTGTTTTCAGGACTGAATCACACCGATCCGCTTCAGATTCGGGATCTGCATCAGGATCTGTGCACAGACCTAGTGGTGACCTCAGCGCAACCAAAACAATCACTGTAAAAGCAGGTACCTGTTGATCGCTCCTCTTCCTCAGAACCCCGGATAAATGGATCTTCTCCATCTTCCATCCAGGAGATGAGGTCTGGTTTGGGCATTTCTTTCAAAGAAAGGAGGCAGGCTAGTTACTTCTCACTACAAAATATTCCAGCCTTCCAAATCCAACCATCGCTATGGCCCCCTCCTCAAAGCCAAGAGCAGTGAAAGGCAAGGTCTTCCATCTCCTGCCAATTCATAGGACAACAGGATCCATTTGGTACTTTTGAACAGGGGCTGACACGCTTTGGCTTCCGGTTTGTTTCTGGGCAAAATTCAAAGGGCTGTTTTTGACCTACAAATCACAGGATCAGAGAATAGTAGAGTTGGAAGGGGCCTCTAAGGCCATGGAGTCCAACCTCCTGCTCAATGCAGGAATCCACCTTAAAGCATCCCTTACAGATGGCTGTCCAGCAGCCTCTTGTGGGAGAGCCCACTACCTCCCTAGGTCATTGGTTCTATTGTCATACTGCTCTAACAGACAGGAGGTTTTCCTGATGTCCAGCCGGAATCGGGCTTCCCGTAACTTGAGCCCATTATTCCTTGTCCTGCATTCTGGGATGAATGAGAAGAGATCCTGGCCCTCCTCTGTGTGACAACCTTTCGAGTCGTTGAAGAGTGCTATCATGAAAGAACTTCTGGACCCCCTCCTCCCATAAAAACCCATCTGAAATTTAAAAACATCATCAGAGTTCCTGTTACGTATATTACACTCTCGAGGGGCTAGTTTAGCAGGTTCTAGGGACAGGGGCTTTTTGGTAGCAGCACCCAGATTATGGAACGCCATCTCCAAGGATGTGAGGTTGGTTCTCTTTTTACTATGTTGCAGGAGGACAGCCTACATTGTCCTGTTCCATTAGTCTTTTTACTGCTGCTTGAGGTTTTATCTCACTCTGTATTTTTTATTTTAACTGCACTCTTGGGATTTTATTTTATTTGTGGTTATACATCTGTGTTTTGTGGTGTGAAGTTTTTACGGAATTCATAATCACCCCTGGGCATCTTATTTTATCCTGGATATTTGCATGTAAAATTTGCACATTGTCCTGAACTTGTGTTTTTATCATACCTGAGCACTATATTAAGTGTATAAGTTCATTAAATTAATATGAAAAATGATTTATTGATGTCCTTATCACCTCATCTGCTCTTAGAGAGAACTGCGCTGCAGGAGGAAAACCATGAAGGGATTCCAATCAGATCAGCTACAAGCGACACGCTTTGCAAGAACCACGTTTACACAACTGGGGTTTTGCCCTTTTCAAGATAGCATTCATCCAACGGATAGGGCAACCTCGGAACATAAAGAGAGCCATGCCGGATCAAACCAAAGGTCCATCCAGTCCAGCATCGAGAGAGTCCTTACCTAGAAAAGCCAAGTTCTGGTAATTCTCCAGCATGACTTCCTCATACAGAGTTCTTTGGACTGGATCCAGCAGAGCCCACTCCTCCTCCGAGAAATGCACAGACACCTCCTCAAAGGTCACCAGATCCTGAAAGGATAAGGGGGGAATCCCGGCTCAGAAATCATTTTCCCTACACATTTCCCCCACATCCACAGTTGCTCCCAGGTTGAAAGAGGAAGCGATAACAGGAAGGGTAGAGTACGCTTGCTTTTCATTTTTGATAGTATCCAGTATTAGTCTTACTAAGAGTAGACCCATTGAAATGATTGGGGGCTGAACATAGGATATTACCTTTCAAGTGTGAGAGAGTAGAGTTCATAGCTTTCTTACTTGATCACCTTAAGAACTTCAGAAGAGCCATGCTAGATCAGACCGAGGGTCCATCTAGTCCAACCCTCTGTTCACACAGTGGCCAACCGGCTGTCGCCCACCAGAGACCCACAAGCAGAGCAGTGCAACAGCACCCTCCCACCCATGTTCCCCAGCAACTGGTGCATGTAGTCTTACGGCCTCTGATACCAGAGGAAGCACATAGCCATCAGGACTAGTAGCCATGCATAGCCTTCTCCTCTGGGAATTCACCCAACCCCCTTTTAAAGCCATTCAAACTGGTGGCCATCACGACATCTTTTGATAGTGGATTCCATGATTTAACTCTGTGCTGTGGGAAGACGTCCTTCCTTTTATTTGTCCTGAATCTCCCACCCATCAGCTTCATGGGATGATGACTCCATTGAGTTCTAGTATTTTGAGAGAGGGAGAAAAATGTCTCCCAAACCACACTCTCCACACCCGGCATGAGTTTGTACACCTCTATCAGGTCTCCCTTGAGTCTCCGTTTTTCCGAGCTAAACAGTCCCAGCTGTTGTAACCTTCCCTCATAGGGGAGATGCTCCAGCCCCGGGATCATTTGAGTTGCCCCTTTCTGCACCTTTCCCAGCTCTAGAATATTGTTTTTCAGTATGGTGACCAGAACTGTACACAGCACACCAAATGTGGTAGCACCATAGAATTGTATAAAGGTCGTGTGATACTGGCAGTTTTATTCTCAAGTCCTTTTCTTACATGGCCTAACATGGAGTTTGCCTTCTTTGCAGAAGTGATTCCTATTGAGGAAGGAGGACTATTTCGGGGAGAGCCTCTACTCAACGAGTCCTTTGAGGGTAGGCGATTTGGGATTCCTAGCGAGGGGATTTCTAATGAGGAAGGAGGACTATTCAGGGCTGAATCTCTACCCTATGTAAACCGCCCAGAAAGCTACAGCTATGGAGTGGTATAGAAATATTAATAATAATAATAATAATAATAATAATAATAATAATACTCAATGGCTTGTTGATTCTGGAAGGATGTGGCTTGCAAGGAGTGAGCCTTTTATGTAGTATTATTGTTATTATTATCTCTTTTCTCACTGGTGGCAGTTTTTCTAGTCGGACGTGACGGGCTTTGCCAGTTCATGCTGTCTTTTACTGATTCAGGAATTTCCTGACAACTGAGCATGATTTAATTATGACTCTGCTTTCTGGATGTTGGTGTGGATGTACTTTGGTAGGCCCAGTTTCTGAAGGTTTTCTGTATAATTTTTTGATGTGACTAATGAGATCAGTGTGACCGTTTCCTGTTGCCATAGTACTTTGACTTCCATTATTATTGTTGTTGTTGTTTGTGTGTGTGTGTTTTAAAACTCAGCGAATTCTGAAATCTGCTTCATTGAATGAATTGCTTTCTCAGGCCTAAACACCTCAACATCCTGCATTGCCAAAAGTAAAGAGGCAGATACTTTCAGACCGCCATAGGCATTTGCACACACACACACCTCAAGGATCCCTCCCTTACCTGAGACGGCTGCACTGCAGCTCTTTCCGTTCCACCCCAAAGGAAACACGATCCGTATTGTGCCTCTGAGGCCATTCCAATGCCTGTCGGAGAGACAAAAGGGGTGTAAACGACGGCATTGCTTCGACTTTGTGTGGCTATTGCCACTGTATGTTTCGGGTGCAACTCGGAGGCTGCCATGTATCCAATGCAAGGGGGCTGCAGCGTGGAAGGGATCTTTGCATCCGCTTTCTAACCACTCTGCATTTTAGCTAGATGGGCGATTTTAGCTAGATGGGCGATTTTGCCAATCCAGCGGAGGCTTCAGGGAAGGGAAGGAAGGAGACTGGGGAATGCTGGGAATAGCTCAAAGCCCCATGTCCCCAGTATCCTCTCCCCTTCCCTGCCCCCAGGAACACCTCCTTTTCCGCCCGTCACCCCTAGGTAGCCACCATGGTACTCTCCGCACCAGCTATGAGGGGGAGAGGGCGGGGAGCGTGGTGTCCTGGCTCCCAGCTCAGAGACCGATCTGCAAACTTAGAGCCAGGAAATGGAACAATCCTATTTCCCCCCAGGCTCTGTCTAGGGTACACAGGGTTGCTCCCTTAGTTGACATATTTGGATTTCATGGCTTTCATTATTCTAAACTGCCTCATGCTTTTGGGCGTGATAATGGACTGCATAAATATATTTCATTCACTTTCCCCTGCGATTTTTATTCATGTTCCTTTTGGCCTGAGGTGCTCAAGCCAAAATGACATAATGTCTAATCCAGCTGTTGACCAGGAACCTACAAGAAGCACACAAGTGCAACAGCACCCTCCTACCCATGTTCCCCAACTACTGGCATACATAGACACACTGCCTCTGCTATTAGAAGCAGCAGATAGATAGCATGACTAGTAGCCCTTGATAGCCTTCTCCTCCAGGAATGTATCCAACCCCCTTCGAAGCCATCCAAATTGGTGGCCGTCACCACATCTTATGGTTGTGAATTCCATAGTTTAACTCTGCGCTGTGTGAAGAAATCCTTGCTTTTATCTGTCCTGAATCTCCCACCAATCAGCTTCGTGGGATGTGTCCCCACTGGGTTTTAGTATTGTGAGAGGAATTATTTCTATCAGATCTCCCCTCAGCCTCCTTTTTCCCAAGCTCAACAACTCCAGCTGTTCTAACCGTCCCTCATAGGGGAGATATTCCAGGCCCTGGATCATTTTAGCTGCCCTTTTCCCAGCTCTACAATATCCATTTTTAAGGTGTGGTGACCAGAACTGCACACAGCATTCCATCCGTGGTCGGAACGTGGACTTGTCTAAAAGCAGTGTGATATTGGCGTTCCACGTGTACAGGAACGGAAGCAGGACATGCGAGCTCAACATGGGCCCAGCGCACACCGGAACCGTTCCAGCACATGGCATGGGGGTGGGGGGTGGGGTGGGGGCACAGGGCCAGGAGTGACCCCCACCCTCCCCAAATGCCAGACCTGGTTCGGCCATCCATTGCTATCAGTGATGGGTCGCCCTACCTGTGGGATCCTGCCTTTTCTCAGCTGTCCGCACCTCCCACTGCCACGCGTGGTCACGTCTTCTCCGGCTCCAACGCGATCCAGATCTTTGCTGTGCAAAAGAAACCCAGAACTGGTTACAACACAGGACGATTCAAGCATGCAATGCGTCCAGCACCGTTTCCTCAGGCAGCCCACGGATTCCCCAGAGCGCAGGCAGAGGTGGGGCGGAGGCTGGTGGCTCTGAGTTCGAGGGGGCTGTGAATCCATGCTGAGCTCCTGGGGGAACTGGGGGAACCCCTGATCTCCCCAAAGAGGTCTGGCGCCTTGGAAAGCGGCTTCTTGAGTTCTGGCTGCTTCTGACCGGACCCCAGAATGGATGCACAGCCTCACAGGCCTCATAGCCCCCTACTCTCTTGTCCGAGGGGTGGGGGGAGTTGGGGAGGCTTTTCCTCCTTTGGTCCCAGGCCTCACCCCCCACCCCACCCCCCACAAAAAGCCCCTCCCAGCCTCCCATCACCTCCGCAGTGTTGACCTCTGTGCCTGCCCTGTCCTGCTGCAAGCCCTCCCGGGATGAGGCGACTTTGGGGTACTGCTCGGGACTAGCGACCCTTCCCCTTTAAAGAGAAACAACAACCCCCTCCCCTTTAACAAGAGAACACCCCCAGACCCCAGTTCATTAACCCTTGCAGGGCTGAGTGGCAGAATCCCCCCTCCCTCCCTCTCTCCCTCTTTCCCAGCTTGCCTCCTTTGCCAACCTGCGAAGTTGCAGTTCTCACAGCTCTCTCCGGCACTGCATCGAGACTTCCGGTTCCTGAGCGAAGGTGGCCTCTGGATGGGGAGGCCATAGAGCTATGGTCTGTAGAGCTGCTTCTCCTGCTATGCAAATACCTGCCCGGTGTTCAGAGGGTGGTGCTTGCTGTCAAAGGCCGCAACCTGGGTTTGGAGGTGTGTCAACCAGTTCTGGATGGGGTTACCCTCCTCCTGAGAAGCTGTGTTCGCAGCTTGGGGGTGCTCCTGGAAATGTCACTCCAAATGACAGATAGATGCCACTGCTAGGAGTGCCTACTATCAGCTTCGGCTGATATGCCATTTGACGCCTGGTTAGCCGATTATGCGCATATTCGCTGAAGCGCTTTATCGTAAATGCTTGTATGCAGGAGATAATTGAGCACTCAACAGGTGACCTTACCGGTTGTTTCAAATGCGCTTTACAAGTAGTTAATGCGGAGAATCGCTTGTTCACATATTCAAAATGCACTTTAACCGCCGGAGCAAAATAAAACTCGCTATTTAACGCGCATTCGATAATGCGCGTAATCGGAGAGAAAACGCGCCTCTATGCCCGATTTGCGCTCCGTTCTTGTAGAGGTAAAGAGCTTTAAATGTCTCTTGTAGAAGCAGCTCTAGAGTTGGAAGACCTAAAGATGGTAGTGCACGCGCTGGTAACTTCGAGGCTTGACTTCTGCAATATTTAAAGATACAAGATGCCATTTCTCTAACCAAAGGGAGCCGGGAGCGAAGGCTGCGTGTGTTTCATCCATGCCCCCTTCTCTATCTCTGTGGTTTACAGATAGGGGGCACTGGGGCCTATGGGCCTCCTCGCGATGCTCCCGGAGAAAGAGCCGAAGTGGGGCAGGAATTCCAGGTGCGACACTCAGGTGAATGCCAAAGAGAGATGGGGGGGGGAGAGAGAGGCACCCCCTTCCCGGAGGGCCTTTTTCCTGCAAGCAGGTGCAAAGTGCGCCTGGATTTGCCTGGGTTGCATCGCAGGAGCCTCCAGCCAGCCAGGCCTGGCAATGCAAAAATAACATCCTGGTATTGACACATATTATCCGGTGCTGTTGTTTTCCCCCCTGACTGTGTCATGTTGTGCCATATTCTATGTCTGTCTTTCTGTGCTGACTGTCCTCCCTCAGCACCATATTCTCAAGTGCCCAAATATTGTGATTAGAGGTGTTTGGATTAAACGTTGACTTGGGCCTGAACACACATTAATAATAATAAATTTTATTACGGTCAACAAGACCAGCAAGTAGGCCTGAACTCAGGCCTGAACACACATTCATCTCTGTTTGGACAATAATTTTGATTCTTAAACCAATCTGCCAATTTGATTTCTTCAAAAGGACTGCTGTACCTCAATCATGGATTCAAAGGCGTCATATCTTGGTGTGGGGACAAAGGATAGCCCTTTCTGTAACACCTGTATTTCGGTGGTGTTAAAGTCTCTGTGTGATAAATTAAGGCAATTTTCAGCATTGACCTCTGTGCCTGCCCTGCCCCGCTGCAAGCCCTCCCGGGAAGAGGCGAGTTCGGGGTACTGCTCGGGACTAGCGACCCTTCCCCTTTAAAGAGAAGCAACAACCCCCTCCCCTTTAACAAGAGAACACCCCCAGACCCCAGTTCATTAACCCTTGCACGGCTGAGTGGCAGATCAGGGAATAGGGACTCAGCTTGTGCTGGATGGGGTGACACTCCACCTAAAGACACAGGTCTGCAGCTTGGGTGTACTCCTGGATTCAGCCCTGAGCCTGGATGCCCAGGTCCCGGTGGTGGCCAGGAGAGCATTTGCACAGTTAAAGCTTGTGCGCCAGCTGCGCCCGTTCCTGGAGATGTCGGACCTGGCCACGGTGACACACGCCGTAGTCACATCCCGTTTGGATTACTGTAATGCGCTCTACGTGGGGCTGCCTTTGAAGAGTGTTCGGAAACTTCAGCTGGTTCAAAGAGCTGCGGCCAGATTGTTCATTGGGGCTGGTTAGAGGGAGCACAAAACTCCCCTTTAAAAACAGCTCCAGTATGTTTCCGGGCACCATTCAAAGCCCTATATGGTCGGGTCCAGGATATCTGAAAGACCGTGTCTCTGTCTGTGTGCTCTCTGTGTATATGTTTGTATGTAAATAGGGTTTTTTAATACTATGTTTCATGTATTTTAATAGTTTTTGATCTTTGGCTATTGGGCGGTATAGAACTATAATAAAGAAAGAAATGAAATGTTCCGAAGGAGGATTTGCAGTATTGTAAGGTGGCTTTTACTCAAAAGTCATATGTAGGGCTGGTTTTTGTCCATTTGTTTTTAAAGAATGGACCAATTGGCTAGGCACATATTGAAAGATCATAATCAAGTATTGAATGCATTCGTTTACTAGAACAATAGCCAAAAAATAGAGAGTATAACACTATTGAGAATCAGTAATGGTTGACTTTGGGCCCGTCACAGACTCTCAGCCCAACCTACCTCACAGGGTTGTTGTTGTGAGGATAAAATGGAGAGGAGGTGGATTATGCATGCTGCCTTGAGTTCCTTGGAGGAAAAAAGGCAGAATATGAATGTAATAAATAAATATCGCAAAAATGATGTCTTCCTCCTGCCCTCAGCAAATGCAAATGACTCAAAAGTTAGGCTGGGCCCCTGGTATTTGGGATTCGTGTAAGTGTCCAGCTTTTTTAGTCATAAGAATTCACTCCCCACTCGGGATAGAGCCTATGCAGAGTTCTTTTCTGATGGGAAAGAAACCTTCAAAACAAAGCACCCCTTAGCATGTGAAAAGTGCCTTTTCCTTGCAGAAGGAATATTTCCTCACCCATCTGGATGGGAAACTAGGAAAACTGATGTAAACCCAAGTGTATCGCTTGCAAAAGGGCAACAATCCCTCTTTTCTCGTCCTCTTGAGGCGCAGGAGGTGTAGCCAGTGTGCTGTAGTGGCTAGAGCGTCAGCCAGGAGTCAGGAGATCTGGGTTCTAGTCCCCACTCGGCCATGGAAGCCCACTGGATGACTTTGGGTCAGTCAGAGACTCTCAGCCCAACCTACCTCACAGGGTTGTTGTTGTGAGGATAAAATGGAGAGGAGGAGGAGGATTATTTACGCCGCCTTGGGTTCATTGGAGAAAAAAAGGCGGGATATAAATGTAATAATAAATAAACAAACAAACAAATAATAAAATTGCAGCTCGTTGAGAGAAGGCAGAAGCTCGATGGACAGAGTTGCGGGGCATTTAAAGTTGCATCCAAGAAAGGTGCTGCAAGTGATCTTACGAGGCTGGGAGGATGGATGATCTCCTGTTGCTATTGGAATCTGCGATGGAGCTCCTCCCAAGGTGCCTTTTCCTCGGGTTCTGATGCACGGAGGTGGCTGCCCAGAGCTCTCTGCCCCCCACCCCCCACCCCCCACCCCCCACCCTGTTTGCATCGCCAGGCCTGGCTGGCTGGAGGCTCCTGCGATGCAACCCAGGCAAGTCCAGGCGCACTTTGCACCTGCTTGCAGGAAAAAGGCCCTCCGGAAAGGGGGCGCCTCTCTCTCCCCCCCCCCCCCCCCATCTCTCTTTGGCATTCACCTGAGTGTCGCACCTGGAATTCCTGCCCCACTTCGGCTCTTTCTCCGGGAGCATCGCGAGGAGACCCATTGGCCCCAGTGCCCCCTATCTGTAAACCATGGAGATAGAGAAGGGGGCATGGATGAAACGCACGCAGCCTTCGCTCCCGGCTCCCTTTGGTTAGAGAAATGGCATCTTGTATCTTTAAATATTATACTTTAATCGGTTTCGTGCTTTTAGGTTTTTTTGTACTCCTGCGGTTCCAGAAGAATGTTGTAAACAAGCCACAGGACGCTGCCTGGTTTTAGGTTTCTTCTCTGACAGGAAAACCGAGCAAGCAGGCCTGCCTTTAACAACGTCTGAATGTACTTCAAAGAGGAAAGAGCCGATGGAAAATATTCCGGTCACGTTAATCCAAGATATTGATGAATGTCATAACTGACAGCACATCAAAGGACTTTGGAAAGTACACGCATGCAATGACTTGTATCAATACTGCCTGCTTTCTGTCTGTTCTTGGTTCAGCTTTGGAGGCGCCAGCCGCATCGTTGAACCCTCTTGCAAGAGCAAAACAACTTGTTTGCACCTCACTCTGACTCTGTTTCCCTTCCTGGAAGTGTTTTGCTCCCTTCTCCTCTAGAAAGATGAATAGTTAAAGCATTTTATGCAATTTACTATATTATTTGGCTTAGTATAGGTATAACCCTCCTTTAAATATAATGTGTATGTTTATATTTGCATTTGTAAAAACCCCTAAGAAATTAGGGTGACCAGATAAAATCCAGGTCAGGGCTCCTGTAACTTTAACAGTTGTAGAGAAACGGGAATTTCAGCCAGAGTAATTTGTATGCAATTAGTTCCTGGTGAAATTCCCTCTTCTTCATCACAATTGTTGAAGTTGCAGGGGCCCTGCCTTCTTTTGTATATGGTCACTCTAGTATAGTGCCTGCACCTTTAACAGTTGTGATGAAGAGGGAATTTCACCAGGAACTAATTGCATACAAATGACACTGGCTGAAATTCCCTTTTCTCTACAACTGTTAAAGTGACATGAGCCCTGACCTGGATTTTATCTGGTCAGCCTAATAAGCGGGAACATTGCGTTGAAAGGCCTATCTATGCCCATATGTAGGTATGTTAAAAACTGTTTACATAGTGTATTTCAAACATATTAAAAAAAACCCTTATGAAAGTACATTTTAAAAGCTTTTGTGCCTGTCCAGATTATACATCAAAATAGCTGTAATTTATCTAGTATATATGAAAGAACATCTCTTGAGTATAAAAACAGTATTATCAAAAGTTAAACACATTCTGACATGATTAGATAGGTCTACAGAACTCTCTAAACCAATTGGAAGTCTGTCGTGTTCACTAGCGACTGGGGAAATAGGATTACTTCAGAATCTCTTTTGCTATGATTTTAAGTTTACTTCCATTCTCGTTGTTACATCATTTCTTGGCACTTGCTTGAGATTTTGCAGGTGTTGCGGATGAGTGCAGGAACTCCGAATGCCTCATTATTGCTGTGTTTTTTCTAGTTGGGTGGGAGTCACGGCTGGATTCTAGTGGTCCCTACTCAGCCATGGAAGCTCCCTGGGCGCCTTTGGACCAGCAAAGACCCTTAGGCCAAACTATTTCTTTCATTTGTAGTCCATCTTTTTTCTTCCAAGGAACACAAGGGGGCATATAGAATCCCCCTCCTCTCCATTTTATCCTCACAACCACCACCCCTGTGAGGTAGATTGTGCCACCTACCTCACAGGATTGTTATTGTGAGAATAAAATGGAGAAGAGGAAGAGGAGGATTATGGACGCCACCTTGGGTTCCTTGGAGGAACGAAGGCGGGATAGAAATGTAATAAATGGTTGGGCTACAACCGCAGTCACGTAGACTCAGGTGCGAGCCACCTAAGACAACGAGACATATTTGTAAGGCAGGATTGCACTGTTCCGTCTTTCTTTTGGACTTATTACTGACTCTGAAAGGACCAGATGCTGGTAAAAGGCATTGGTTATGTATTTTATATTTGATGTTGTTCCCCGCCTTGATCCAGAGGGAGTGGCGCATAAGAAATAAATACAGTATTGTTATTATTAATATTAATTATTATTCCTGGCTGCTGCTACCCTATCTAGGGAAAGCAGACCGAGGCAATAAGCCAATATACACCAGTTGCTGGGGAACAGGGGTGGGAGGGTGCTGTTGCATCCGTGTCCTGCTTGTGGGTCCCTGGTCAACAGCTGGTTGGTCACTGTGTGAACAGAGGGTTGGACTAGATGGACCCTCTTTGGGCTGATCCAGCCTCAGGGCTCTTCTTGTGTCCTTCTGCATGCCCTCGTGACATCCAGACAGTGTCATGCGCTCTATGTGGGACTGACGTTGAGGAGAACTTCAACACTGCACCTCGTAGGGACAGCGGCTGCTCATGTCCTTGCTGGGCCAGCACCGATCCTATTACGCTTACAGATGACCCATGTTCTGCTCTCCTGCAGCTTATATCAATTGGCCAGAGCAGATCTGGTATGGCCAATTCTGCAGTCTTACCCAGGCCGTTCGTTTGATATTCTTACGACTATTTTGCTGCAGGGTACAAATAAGTCCATAACGATACAGGTTGCCAAGTTCCTGAAGCTGGCTATTCCTACAAGGGCCCAGATGGTCGGCTGATTGAGGGGAATTAGAGATATTCCTTAAATACGGTGATAAATTAAATCAGTAATATATATATATATATATATATATATATATATCCCTGGTTTACCAGCCTAATTTTTAAAATGAGATATTTAATTCTGTTTTTATATGTATATATGAGATATCTTGTTTATATACCTTGGTCTATTGACTGCAAATAAAGGTGATTGGTTGATTGATATTGTTTATCGTTGAAAGTAGTTTTGTAATTTATACATTTTGAATTTTATGGCTTTATATTGTAAAACTGCCTTGGGAAGACTTTGGCCTTGAAAGGCAGCTAAGAAATATATTTAATAAGTGCCACGAGACTCTCTCGTGTTTTTGGTAATAAACTTCCATCGCTACCAATGATCGTGGTATATCGTTTGTTTTGTGCTGAAAATGCTCCCTGCGCTGATGGGAGCCGGGAGAGAGAAATAAGACCGTCCACTCTTATTAGCTCCATACTGCAGATATAGGAAGGCAGGTGACAAGAAGCTGACGACAACCCTATCCAGGAGTCCACTCTTATCCTTATATTGTAGACGGAATGGGGGATGAGATTGGATGCTTAGAAGGGGGTTTGGGCTTCTGGGATACTTGCACTGTAACTTGTCAGCCATTGACAATAGCTGCATATTGCACAGGGCGGAGTGGGGGAGAGTCAGCACCCGCTGCCCAAGAACATCAGAAGAGCCCTGAGGCTGGATCAGGCCCAGGGTCCATCTAGGCCAGCAGTCTGTTCACACAGCAGCCAACCGTCTGTTGACCAGGAAGCCACAAGAAGGACTTGGGTGCAACAGCACCTTCCTACCCATGTTCCCCAGCAACTGTTGTATATCTAGGCTTACTGCCTCTGATACTGGAGGTGGCACATAGCCATCAGGACTTGTAATCATTGATGATCTTCTCTTCCAGGATTTTATCCGACCCCCTTCTAAAACCATCCCAATTGGTGGCCATCAACCCTTCAATAAAAGTCCAAAGTTATGACCCCCATATAACACGTGGGGTCTGATGCAGATAAGTTTCCAGTGCCATTTTATGTCTGTCTACTCAGGAGCAAGTCTTACTCCCAAGCAAGTGCCCAGGTAGGAGTGCAGCCTTAAGGCCAGCCCTGGGTCAGCCGCTGGCACGCAGCTACGTAGGGCTCTCACTACAGTCACACGAATGCTCGATGACGGTTCCCCCATTGGACCAGAAACAATGAAGAGGCCGGTGGGACACTCAGCTTGTGGCACCCTCTCTCTCTCTCCTTCTCTGTGCTCAGCTCCATTTGG
Source organism: Anniella stebbinsi (assembly GCA_029215795.1). NCBI lineage: Eukaryota > Metazoa > Chordata > Lepidosauria > Squamata > Anniellidae > Anniella > Anniella stebbinsi. The sequence continues at coordinate 187,626,078 of JARDYH010000005.1, forward strand.
GAGGCTGCACAGGACTCTGCCTGGGACGGGGGGAAGGAAGGTCCAACTGGAGCCTTGCCAGACACATGCCTGGCTGGCTGGAAGGGGGACAGTGAGGTGGGTGAGCACGGATCAAATGCATCTCAGGAACCTAATGCCACAATCAATGGGTTAGGTATGTCGTTCTTGGTGTGTTTGTTGAAAGGGAGCCTGCAGGTGGTCCTTGATTGCTCCCACTGGCGGCCTTTGGGGCCCTCCGAGCTCACCCACTTTCCCCATCGGATCAGCCATCAGCTGGGCAGCGGGGAAAAGGTTGCTGTTTTTATAGTGCAATCCACGAGCACTGCCGTTCTTGGCTCCAAACAATGGAAGGGCGAAAGGAAGACCTGGCTCTTTTTCTTCCTTGAACAACGCATCCGCTGGGGAGACAAAAACGACCTGAGATTCTTTTAAGATGGCAGAATAGGAAGGGACTAAAGGGTTTCTTTCAAGCAGCAAATCTCTGCCCTCCTCTGAAGGAAGGCACCCTGACATCCACCCCATCTTCAATGTGCTTTTATCCTCATTTTTAAGATGTATTAATTTTTTTGCTGTTCTTATTCCGTAACAGTTTACGGGTGCTGGCAACATTTTATGATGGCTCCAGAATGGGAACCAAAGAAATAGAGCAATAGCTGCTTTTGAAGCCTTTGCCATCTCTCTCCTGGAGAGTAAAACCAAGGCTGCCTCTACAAGAGGCATTTAAAGCTCTTTCAAGGCGCATTAAAAAATTTACCTCTACAAGAACGGAGCACAAATCGGGCGTAGAGGCGCGTTTTCTCTCTGATTATGCTCATTATCGAATGCGCGTTAAATAGCGAGTTTTATTTTGCTCCGGCCGTTAAAGCGCATTTTGCCTATGTGAACAAACGCTTATGCGCATTAACTACTTGTAAAGTGCATTTTGGTCATCCGTTAATGCGCTTCGCCGCCTCTCGCCGCCTCTCGTGCAGAGGTATTAGGCGTAAATGCGCTTCAGCGATTATGCGCATAATCGCCTAACCAGGCGCAAAAGTGAATCCTTGTAGAGGGGACCCAAGAATTTCATAGTTCCAGAGGTCTGGCAGCATTTTAACTCCCCTCCCCACAAAGTAGAATCACAGACACGCGGATGTTCTTTCCAACTCTCTCTATGTTTATTATTATCTGTAAATCCTTCCTGCATCAGAAAAGAAGAATTAAATTTTCTGTAGAATTGTCCCCATAATAAAGACAGGGAGGAGCGTGAAGCTGACACCTATTTCCTGTTGCTGTAGGTGGGAAAAAGAGAGGCTGAGGGAGGGGCTTATGATGACATTCTCACAAACACATTTGCAATTATTCCCTCATCTTTGGCTATGCTGATGTCCTGTCAATCCCTGGATATCCCTGTTGGAAGCTGCTCTCACTCAATTACATTCCGATCTGCCTTTTCATAACCGCATTTTGGTACGGTTTCTGGTGGAAATGATCCGCTCCCTCCTGGAGTATTAATGGAGATTCTGGCTGAAGAGAAATCATGCCATCTTTTCAAACAAAACGCTTCCCGCACTCAGAACTCTGATAACATCTTTGTCCCCTGCGCGTTCACTGATGTCTTCTAAACCAATATGTCAAAAACGGCAACTGAATGGATCCTCTTTTAGCTGCATTCTCTGATGATCCGTCACATGCACTCGCTGACGGAAGCTTTTCCCACCATATGAATAGCCTGATGTTTCTTCAAGGTTCTTCTTTCCGCGTAGCATTTTCCGCACTCGGAACATTTGTATGGTTTCTCTCCAGTGTGAACTCTCCTATGTCTATACAAATTATTCGCCACACTGAAGCCCCTCCCACACTGGGAACATTTGAAGGGTTTCTCTCCAGTATGAGTTCTGTGATGGTTTTTCAATGAGTCTCTCTCCCTGAAGCCGCTCCCACAATGAGAACACTTGTATCGTTTCAATCCAGTATGACTATCCTGGTGTCTCACTAATCCTCCTCTTGAAGTGTAGACCTTCTCACACTGGGGACATTTATGCCTTTTCTCTCCCATATGAAGTTGCTGATGATTCATCAACTGTTCTTTCTGATGGAAGCATTTGCCACAATGGGAGCATTCATAGAGTCTCCCTTCACTTTGAGACCCTTGATTCCAATCAGGATCTTTGTCATTCTCAGATAACCCAGATTTACTCCCTCCTCTTATTGTTCTCCGAGATTGATCAGAGCATGAGTTTTGCTGTACATTTTCCTCGGACATGGGACATTCATTGCACTCCTCCCTAGAACCTATCCTATCAAGTTCGAACTTGTAGCGATACCTTCTACCGTACTTGGAGAACATGGGCATGTTTCCTCTCACATGTACTTCGGAAGGCGGGCCAATTGCAGCTGTAAGACCTTCTGTAAGCAAATCACATTCCTCCTTTCTCTTCACTGGATGCTTCTCCTGTCCCTTCTCGTAGCCTTCCTCCTGCATCTCAGCTGACTCCAACCCATCCGCTTGGCTTACCTGCGGGGCAGTGCTGGGCATGTCCTGCCGCTCATTTCCTCCAAACTGAGAATCCTCCATCTTGACCTGACTTCCCTCCTTGTCACCTGTAGGAATACAATAAAGAATTTCCCCCATTCTCTGGTGATCTCTTTTCAACAAGCCTACAAACTCCATTTGCCTGACTGTTCCTTCTCAGGCAGCCAGGATCAATATCTGCAAAATCCTTCACAGAATTGTTAGGCAAACGAAAAATATACAAGACTGGATCATATCCAAAGGTGTCTTTCGGCCAGAGGAACCGATGCCGGTGGCACACTGAATTCCCTGTCCCCCTACAGCACATCCCCCAAATCTGCTCCGCCGGTTTGGGAAACCCCCAAAGCAGATTTCTAGGCATGTGTGGGAGTCTCTGTTGGATCAGACCCAGGGTCCATCTAGTCCAGCACTCTGTTCACACAGTGGCCAACCAGCTGTCGAGGAGGGACCCACAAAGCAAGTCCAACAGTGGCCAACAGCACCCTCCCACCCACGTTCCCCAGCAACTGCTGTATATAGACATACTGCCTTGGAAGCTGGAGGTAGCATAGAGCCATCAGAACTGGCAGCCGTTAAGAGCTTTCTCCTCCAGGAATTTCTCCAACCCCCTTTTAAAGCCTTCCAAATGGGTAGCTATCACTACATCTTGTGGTAGTGAATTCCATAATTCCATAACTATGCACAGTGTGAAGAAGTCCTTCCTTTTATCCGGTTCTGAATCTCCCACCAATCAGCTTCATGGGATAACGCCATTGGGTTCTAACATTATGGGAGAGGGAGAAAAAGGTCTCCCTATCCACACTCTCCACACCAGGCATAATGTTGCACACCTCTAAGAGGTCTCCCCTTAACCTCCTTTTCCCCAAGCAAAACAATCCCAGCTGTTGTAACCTTCCCTCCTAGGGGAAATGCTCCAGCCCCATGATCACTCAGTATCCTAAGTGTGATGGCACCCTAGATTTGTATAAAGGCAGTATGACGCTGGCAGTTTTATTCTAACATGGCTTTTGCCTTCTTGACAGCGGCCGCACACTGGCTTGACATTTTCATCAAGCTGTCCACCACAACCCCAAGTTCTTTTCCTTGGTTGGTAACAGCCACCTCAGAACGGCGGTGGAGTTGCTACACCACTGTTGAGAAACGTGTTGTCGGGCAGGAAAACTCCACGCAACGGTGGAGATGTTTTGGAAAACACACCGCACAGAATAGCCACACTCTGCAGAGGAGAATTCCTGCAGAACCGCTGTCTTGCGTGTTGTGTGGAGGGCTCCATGGAGTTTTCTGCTGCATTGAGTTGACTTTTCCCACTGGCTACAGAGTTCTCTGGCAAGTGCAGCAAAAGGAGGAGTGACGCTCTAGGAGAGCCGCCAGGATTGATGTTTTGCAGCAATGGCTGATGGGATACTATCGGGGGGGGGAAGAGAGAGGGGGGAGGCACCGTCAATGAAATGTCACGATGGATTTTACGCAACTCCATGGTAGCCCACAGTCACACAACGGTGGAGTTAGATCGTGTTATTTGGGGAGTACCTCCTAAAAACTCAACCGTTGAGTGGAGGTTTCACACTGCGTTGACTAACGTGTTGTGTCCAGCACATCCCCGCGTGCCATCCCCATCCACTTTTCCTTGTGTGTTGTGTGTGTTTTTAGGTTGTAAGCCTGAGAACAGGGACTGTCTTCTTTGCTGATTGATTGTAAGATGCAAAAGGAGCCTTTTTTGCACGAGGAGTGGGAGAAAAATAGGATGATGACTATTATTATGAACAACCACCACCATGCTGTGGCAGATGTGGGGGTGGGGACTTATGAGGTGTTTGTGTGGTGTGATTATGTCTTTCAAAAAGCTGTGTGCCCAATGAAAGGGGGGCCGAGTTTTGTATTTTTAAAAGCACCTCAGCACGATATCGACTCCACCTCCAGTGACTCCTCTGCTGACCTGCTTCCCGCCCCAACAATTACATTGGCCACGAGCCGCCACTATAAAAGCCATTTATGTCTTGGTTCTCCCCAATGATATTTAGACATATTTGGAATGCAAAAGAGGACTATACTTTTTGGCTATTCACGCTTTGGAACTGCTCTTTCTATCAACTCTTTTCGGTTCTCAAAAAGACAACTCACATCGGTTCTTCTTTCCTGCATTGACGGGACTTGAGCAAAAGAGCTCCTGACCTAAAGACTCTACGTTCCCACCATCCTCCAGCAGGACTTGCCAGACTGTGGTCTGTTGAGCTGGCTGGGGCAGACTCGGGTAGACCATGTGCAAACCCAGGCTGCTTCCATGGAATATCATTTCTACCTACAGGGAAGAAATCAGGCAGAAAGACAAACAGAAATCCAAAAAGAATTAATTTCACACTTAGTAGTCCAATGATAAATATTCACTGAAACAAAATTGGCCCATCCCACCCCAACATTTACAAGTATCATTGTCGAGAATATCTGTGAAAACAGGGTGCTGCATTCAACCATTCAGTTTCTGCCCCTGGCTGTAACCCTATTTATCCTTGGAAGCTGCTTTGAGAGGATGACATCCCATCGGGTTGTCATGGATAAAAATCCACTTTGGTTATAAGGCAACTCTGTTTTATTGAGCATAATGTAAAACCACCAATTCACAACAACTATATAACTGTACATCCCGATGTCTCCCATGTCTGAGGTATTTTGGTTCAGTGATAGAACCATTGAACCAAGAGCACTGATCACCTGCCTAGCAAAATTTCATCTGGGGACAGCATCTGAAAGAATAGGGGAAATATTCCATTGTGGATCACTAAGGAAGCTCTGTTTTGTTGAGCGTAATACAGCTGTATGGAGAGGGTCCTACAGACAAAGAATTTCTCAACTGGCAGTGTGAAAAGCAGGTATATTTATACATAGTAGCATCTTATTAACTAATTAGGTTAGCAAAGTTCTAAAGCAAAACAAAGATAGATCAAAGAAAACTTCATTCTACCTTATCAACAGGTGGCCCATAACTCTTCTAGCAATGTCAGATTGGCCTGGAGGGTCAGTCCTCCTTATCAAACTAGCTTATTTGTTTCATATCAGAAAGGTCTTGACAGTTAGAAATTCCAGTTAAGCATTTCCTTCCAATTAAGCAGTTTCAGCATTGCAGCACATTCAGACACATACATCATTCCGATCCCATCATGCAATTCACTTGCAAGAACCAAACTGCATACAGAGGCCTGCATACAGAGGCCTACATGCAGAGCAGGTATATCAAGGCTTTTGGCCTTGTTTTCTCAGGGTAAAGTTGCTCCAGCCTTGGCTCAAACAGTGTGGGCAACCCTGACTCACCAGAATGTCACCTACCTCAGTCTCACCGGTTTGGTCCATTCCCTGTCCTTCAGGAAGAAGCAAAGAATTGGCAAAGTTTGGGGATTTGATTCCACTGCCTGTGAAGGACAGAAGGAGAATCTTACTAAGGGAAGCAGCCCTTTCCTCCATGCTTTAGGGTGGTCACATTATTTTATTACTGAGTCGCCTTTAAAAACAGAGAACGGAATTATATGTTTAAAAATGGAAAAGCCAAGCAGTACAAAAATGTTTTAACAGCCTGCCGAAAACCAAACATTGGAACAGCCAATCTGACCCCCCAAGGAGAGACTTCCTTTAAGTGTTATAGACAAGAGGGAATTTTGGCACAAAGACAACCTACAATTCAGCTGTGGGAGAAGATGGGGCTGCTGAAATTCCCTTTCCCTTGCAACTGCTGAAGGCTCAGGAGACCTGCCTCCCATTTCACCTCCTCCTCCTCATACAGGATTTTAGTCAGGAATTCTCTCTCCGTATTCCTTGCTCAGCCTTGTTTACAGCTGCTTCCTTTGCACAATGTATGTGCAGCTAAGTTGTTCTTGTGAGCTCTCTTTCGATCTAGCAGCTCAGCTCTTGCACGGCTTATTATTTAATTAATCTTGCTTAGGAGCTGGCCCTCCTTTTAATGGAGACCCCTCTATGCATCGTACAAACATAAAAGAAGCGTCACCATTTTGCTGGGCTTCTTTGTAGATCTGTTCCCTCACAGGATCCGAGGGCTCGTCCTCTGCTTCCAGGGAACCCTCAAACTCCTCCTTCAGCGGCCCCTGAAACAGGCAGGATGATTCTACTCAGAACAGAGGCACATGGCAGGGAGACTCAGGGCTCTGGGCAAGAAACACTTTCCGTTCTTCGGGATAAATATGGTTTATTAGAGTTTACATTTGTTTGTACATACTATCTGCTGCCACAAAACAAAAAGGCATGATATTTCTATAGTCAACAAAATAACAGCAAAAACAACAGGAATAATGCTAACGCAGGAATTGTAAGTGGCAATACACCATAAGGGAGGAACTGTCTACGATTTTAGCCCCTTTTGAAAACAATGAAAAGGCCCTTATTTAAAATGGCATTCAGTGCAGGAAGTTAAGCTTGTCCTTAGCTAGGTGTTATCGGTTCTATCCATATGTAACTGAGCCATCAACCTGCAGGAGAGGGAGGCCTGCTGCCAGGGGAGGAGAGGAGTGTGCCTGCCTGCCTGCCTGCCTGCCTCCTGATCTTTGCTGCTGCCACCACCACCACCACCCTCCAGAGGATTTCAGCCTGGCAGACTGCCACTCCCTGCAGGACCAGGCCCCCAGGTACTGAGCCAGCTGCTGTGGACAATTACATCTATCCCCCTCCCTTCCTGGGAAGGATATTTAAGCTGCTGGCTGAGGGGGCCTGGGAAAGCCAACAAACCTGCAGCAGAGGGAGGCCTGCTGCCCGGGGGAGAGGAAGGGCTGCCTGCTCCCTGCTGGCTTTTTGTTTTTGTCTTGCTTTGTTTTTTTGTTTTGTTTCCCTTTCCCCAGGCTTGAGCTATGTGCCTGGGAGGGAGGATACAGGGCCAAGTGGGGGGGATCTGAGGGGTGCCCCATCAGTGTAGTGACAGGTAGATATGGCATTGTGAGGAGGACTTGCCAGGTAAGGGGAACAAGGCCCAGACAGTTAATGGCTGTGCCTTGTTTCGGTCCCCCTCACACCCACAGGCTTGTTGGTTGCCTTATCAGCCAGCCCTCAGGCCTCCGGGTGCTGCTTTTAAATACCAGATCAGTGCATCATAAGATCTCCCTCATCCACAACTTAATTGTGGATGAGGCAGCCGATCTGGCATGTATAACCGAAACCTGGGTGGGAGAGCAGGGAGGAGTTAGTCTCTCCCAGTTATGCCCACTGGGGTACTTGGTTCAGCATCAGGGTAGACTTGAGGGCCGGGGAGGGGGGGTTGCTGTGGTCTATAGGAATTCCATCCCCCTCTGCAGGCTCCCTGTCCATGCGACTACTGGTCTGGAGTGTTTGCACCTTGTGTTGGACCAACGGGACAGATTAGGGATTCTGTTGGTGTACCGCCCACCCCGCTGCTCAACAGACTCCCTAGCTGAGCTGACGGAGGTGGTCTCTGGTGTACTGTTGAGGTCCCCCAGACTCTTGGTTCTGGGGGATGTCAACATTCATGCCGAGGGCACTTTATCTGGGGCAGCTCAGGATTTCATGGTTTCCATGACAACCATGGGACTGTCCCAACATGCCATCGGCCCAACGCATGTATCAGGGCACACTCTAGACCTGGTTTTTTCAACTGGACATGGAGATGGGGATCTGAAAGTGGGGGACTTTACATCAACCCCTCTGTCATGGTCAGATCACCACCTGCTGAGGTTTAGACTTACAGCGGCTTTTCCCCTCTGCAAGGGTGGGGGACCCATTAAGATGGTCCGCCCCCGGAGTCTAATGGATCCGGATGGTTTCCAGAGGGCTCTGGGGAGTTTTCCGGCTGATAGGGCTGGCTCTCCTGTCGAAACCCTGGTTGATCTGTGGAATGCAGAAATGACCCGGGCAGTTGACACGATTGCTCCTGAGTGCCCTCTCCTGTGTAGAGCTCATACGGCTCCATGGTATACCCCGGAGCTGAGAGTGATGAAACAAAACAGGAGACGGCTTGAGGGCAGATGGAGACGAACTCCTGATGGATACAATCAAACACTGGTAAGTGCTTATGGTAAGCTGTATTCAGGGGCAGTGAGGGCAGCAAAAAAACAATACTTTGCTGCCACTATTCAATCATCAACCTGCCGCCCAGCGGAGCTTTTCAGAGTTGTCCAGGGGCTTTTACATGCTGGCCCCAAGGACATGGTAGAACCATCTAAGGCCCGCTGTAATACATTTGCTGGGCACTTCCAGAATAAAATCTCTGGCATCCGTCAGGACTTAGACTCCAGTGTTATAGCAGGTGAATCTAGTGAGGTATCCAGAGCACAGGTTTGTCCTGTTTTCTTGGATGAGTTTCAGTTGGTGCAGCTCAAGGATGTTGACAAGGTGCTTGGACAGGTTCGTGCAACCACTTCCATATTGGATCCTTGCCCCTCTTGGCTAATAAAAGCTAGCAGGGATGGAACAACTGGCTGGGCCAGGGAGGTGATTAATGCCTCTTTGCAAGAGGGAGTGGTCCCAGGCCTCCTGAAAGAGGCAGCAGTGAGACCACTCCTAAAGAAATCTTCCCTGGACCCTGAAAATCTTAATAACTACAGGCCAGTAGCAAATGTTCCATTCCTGGGCAAGGTCCTGGAGCGGGTGGTTGCGAGCCAGCTCCAGGCACTCTTGGATGAGACTGATTATCTGGATCCATTTCAGTTGGGCTTCAGGCCTGGTTTTGGTACGGAAACAGCCTTGGTCGCCCTGTATGATGACCTATGTCGGAAGAAGGACAGGGGGAGTGTGACTCTGTTGATTCTCCTTGATCTCTCAGCGGCTTTCGATACCATCGACCATGGTATCCTTCTGGGACGACTGGCTGAGTTGGGAGTGGGAGGCACTGCATTGCAGTGGTTCCGCTCCTACTTGGGGGGTCGGCTCCAGAAGGTGGTGCTTGGGGAACATTGCTCGGCCCCGTGGATTCTCCAGTATGGGGTTCCGCAGGGGTCAGTTTTGTCCCCCATGCTGTTCAACATCTACATGAAACTGTTGAATGCAGTCATCCGGAGTTTTGGAGTGCATTGTAATCATACGCTGATGACACGCAGCTCTATTTCTCCTTTTCATCTTCATCAGGTGAGGCTGTGGATGTGCTGAACCAGTGCCTGGCTGCGACAGTGGACTGGATGAGGGCTAATAAACTGAAACTCAATCCAGACAAGACTGAGACGCTGTTAGTGGGTGGTTCCGCTGACCAGATGGAGGGTGTTCAACCTGTTCTGGATGGGGTTGCACTCCCCTTGAAGGAGCGGGTTTGTAGCTTGGGGGTTCTCCTAGAACCATCTCTGTCACTTGAGGCGCAGGTGGCCTCAGTGGCACGGAGTGCCTTCTACCAACTTTGGTTGGTGGCCTAGCTACGTCCCTATCTGGACAGGGATAACCTGGCTTCAGTTGTCCATGCTCTGGTAACCTCCAAGTTAGATTACTGCAATGCACTCTACGTGGGGCTACCTTTGAAGATGGTTCGGAAGCTGCAGCTTGTGCAAAATGCAGCGGCCAGATTGATAACTGGAACCAGTAGGTTCGAACATATAAGACCTACTCTGGCCCGCTTGCATTGGCTGCCATTATGTTTCCGAGCCCGGTTCAAGGTGCTGGTTTTAACCTATAAAGCCTTACACGGCTTGGGACCACAATACCTGATGGAACACCTTTCCCGACATGAACCTACCTGAACACTACGTTCAACATCTAAGGCCCTCCTCCGAGTGCCTCCTCCGAGGGAAGCTCGGAGGTCGGCAACAAGAGAGAGGGCCTTCTCTGTGGTGGCTCCCCAATTGTGGAACCATCTCCCCGACAAGGCCTGCCTGGCGCCAACATTGTTATCTTTTCGGCGCCAGGTCAAGATTTTCCTCTTCTCTCGGGCATTTGGCAATATGTGAGGAGCCTGGGTTTGTTTTGTTTTGTTTTTGTAGCTTTTTGAAGTGTTGAAGTGGTTTTTAAATGTACAGATTGTGTGTATGTTGTATGTTTTTGCTATTTTAATTTTTGCATATTGTTTTTAATTGTTTTTAATCCTATGTAAACCGCCCAGAGAGCTTCGGCTATGGGGCGGTATACAAATGTAATAAATAAATAAATAAATAACTGCAAATGATTCCAGACATCTTATCCACGTAGTATTTCCTCTTTGAGCCTCTGGGAATGAAATATTGATTCCTCACCTGCCAGGTAGCTGGGACAGCCTCTCGCTGACTCATTAGGAAGTCCTCTGCCAGGGCCACAGCCTGGGAACAGGTGTCCGGCCCTCCTGCTCGAATCCAGTTCTGGAGCTCCGGCGCCAGGCTGGCCAAGAACTGCTCCAGGATCAGCAGCTCCAGGATCTGCTCCTTGCTGTGTCTCTCCGGCTTCAGCCACTGGCGGCAAAGCTCTTGGAGTTGGCTGTGAAACCTTCGGGGTTCGACCTCCTGGCAGCAGAATTGCCTGAAACGCTGGCGCTGCACCTCCGTTCTCAGGGCTTCCCCTCGCAAGATGGCCGCCTTCACTTTCCCATAGTCCTCCCTGTCTTTTGCTTCCAGGCTTCGAAAGGCCTCTTCTGCTTCCCCACTCAGGGCTGGCAGGAGCCGGGCCACCCACTCTCCTCTAGGCCACTGGCAGGCCTTGGCCACTTGCTGAAAGGAGGCCAGAAATGCCTTGGTATCTTCCCACGGGGCAGCCTCTGGCACCCCTGGGCTTCCCCATGTTGTGTGAATGGGCTGTAGTGTCCTCAGGAATTTCTGCCATTGGGCTTCCCAGCACTCTTGCATCTGCCTGGATGGCTCCCCTTTGCCCTGTTGGCATGCATGTTCCCATCCTGGTCTCTCTGTGGCATATTCCGGCTGAACTTCACTGGTAGCATTTCCGGCTCTGCCTGGTCCTTCTTCTGGGCCTGCAGTTTCCCCCCCCTTCATCGCTTTCTTTCCTAGCTGTGCCCTCTCAAGCCTAGAGTTCAAATATTTTCAAATTAGACATGTTTAGTGGAATATCTTAGACATAACGAACATCAGAGAGTTTAAAAAACAATTTTTGAAACACATGGGAAAATTACTATCCACTCTTTATAAAGTGGATAGTATTTAAAAATAGAATAAAATATGATACGGAGCCAGAACAAGGGCAAGAGTTCCTGATCAGATGGGTAAAAATATAGGAAACAAGAATGCTATATGGGTATTTGGGAGACTGTTTGACTCCAAACATGGCACTGAGAGGAAACCGATTTAAGATCATGATACTAATTCTGAAAGAAATAGTTAATCCCATCTTAAGAAATATTAGAGAAATTTGGGAAAAATATAAGAAGAAATTAATGCCAGGAATTTCCCCTCTGTCCCCAGTGGTTTTGATGGATAACTTCCCAGGTAATTTGAGAGGAGAATTGGAGGGGTTATTAAGGGGGAAAAAAATAATTAAATTGAAAGATTGGGTAATGAAAATGACCAATAAAAAACAAATAGAAGAAATATTAAAGGGCCAGGAAAATTTATGGTTTACAAGTATGCAATTGGAACAGTGGACAGTCAAATGGAAGAAACAAAATAAGGAGTATAGAAAGGAAACAAGCTTTGAAAAGTTAATTGAGGTTAGACAGAAGGTGGGAGGAAATAATATGGATAGTAGAAGTAAAAAAGGTTTAATGAGCGAGATTTATAAGATATTAGTGGAGGAGGATAAGGGGTATGATAGCTTGAAAACAATCTGGGAAGAGGACTTGAAAATTCAGATCACTGGGGACAGCTGGAGAAAGATATGGGAATCAAGAAATTTAAAGTTGTTTTCTATAAGGATAAAATAAAATCAGTATAAAATTATTTGGAGATGGTATCTCACTCCTGTAAGATTACATCAGATAGACAAGAAGGCTTCAAGTTGTTGTTGGAGGGGATGTCAGGAACTGGGGACATATTACCATATGTGGTGGACTTGTGAACATGTTAAAAAAATTTGGGAGAGAGTTTTTAAGGAGATAAATGAGATAGTAGATAAAAAGGTAGAGGCAAGTCCGAAGATAGCTTTATTGGGTTTATTTGATAAAGAATATGGTAATAATATTATCAAAGAATTAATAAACAATCTCCTGACACCGGCAAGACTTATGATAGCCAAAAATTGGAAAACACAAGGGGATTATTGTATGGAAGAGTGGTATAAAGGAGTGTGGGATATTGTTCTTAATGACAGATTAACTTGTGCAATGAAAGTAAAGATGGGATTAACTAAAAAGAATGATTTTGGAAGGATTTGGGCTATGTTTCTAGAATATGTTTTAGAAAAGGGGAGAGGTTGTACACCGTCTAAAGAATCAATGCAGTTTTGGAAAAAATTATAAGTAATAGGGTTAGAAGGTCTCGGGGGGAGGGAGCACGGGGGTTGTTGAGGCTTTTGTATTGTGTATTGTTATGTTATATGTTGAAATTAATAAAATTATTTTTTTTTTAAAAAAAAAAAGACCATGATACTAATTCTAGCGGTAATAAATGAGATTTTTCAAAGTTATCCATCTACCTGTCAGACGTGCAATAGATAGAGAAGGTACGGAGATATGAAATTATTATTGCCTATTGTGGGAATGTCCTGTAGGTAAACAGGACTGGATAAAAATTAAATTTGTATCAAAAAAGATTGTGAGCTATGAGATTATATTATACCAAGTTTTCTTGGTATACGTTGAGGGATCAATTTACGAAGCACACAAAGGGCTGGTAGGCGGCATGTCTGCTGAGGAAAAGTGATTCCTTGTTCCAGACACTCCCATCCTCCTCATCTAGGTTTAGGCCCCAAAGACGAAGGAGAACGTGAGCACCTGGAGGATACGTTGTAAGCAAGCACAATTCATGGCTTCACTGATCACTGGGCCTGTCTCTCGAGGCATCAGCCATAGGAAGCTTCCCATTTTCCAGAACTGTGGAGCTTCAACCAACATGAGATCGCTTTAAACCTGGAATTAAGGCAGCGGTTTACTGGCCATTCCATTTAGATAGCTTTCCGAGGACTTCAGTTCAAATACGTTCTCTCAATAAACTTTTCAGAACTCTGCCAGGTAGGATGGTATTTAAAGTAGGCTGACCTACTTTACCAAGCCAGCCCAGCACATGGAGAGGAGCCAGGATCCAAGCGAGGCCTGAGAATCCAAACAACTCCAACAAGAACCAAGCAGAGAGAAGTTGCTCTAAAACATAGAAAAGTACATCAAACTCCTCCACTGTGACTTACTGGCTAGACTCTGAAGAGTGACGACTCACCAGAGCTAGCAGCTACACCAGGGTGTCTCCTTGGGCCTGCAGAGCTTGGCAGAGTTGGAGCCTGGGCTCTTTGCTCTCCAGTAGAAACACACAAGTCCTTCTAGGGGATTGGGCGGTTCCCAGGGAGAGCCACTCACGCGGACCAATCCATGGCCTTGGAGGACTTACAAGCAGGTTCTGGGAATGCTGAGATATCTTTTATTAATAAGGGAATTTCAGCCAGTGCTATTTGTATGCAATTAGTGCCTGGTGAAATTCCCACTTCCTCATCACAACAGTTAAAGCTTGCAGTAGCCCTGCCCTCTGGACCAGAGGAGGTCAGGGCTCTTGCAGCTTTCGCTGTTGGGAAGGAGAGGGAATTTCACCAGGTGTTGAAATGACACCTGCTGAAATTCCCTTTTCTTTACATCTGTTAAAGATACAGGAACCAGGTCCTCCTTTTCATATAGTCACCCTAATAGGGTCCAAGATCAAGGGTCCGTCCCCCCATAGCCACGCAGATAGCGGCAAGCAAAGAGAGCACCGGACCCAAACTCCCATTTTATTCCTGTAGCCGCGATGGCACTGAGCGTTAAGTGCATTTAAAATGCAACTCTGCACGTGCTCAGAATACATTAACCAGCTGGCTAAAAAAGACTACAGCTAAACATGCCATGTTACCAAGCAAAGCTGAGCAAGATAGCCTATGTCCCCAATCTGTTGTCAGGAGACCCAGGAAACGGAGAGACTCCAGTCGGCCGGTTGCGCAGCTCAAACCAAGTGGCCCTTTGGCGAGATTTTTATATATGATTTCTCCTAGGACTACATGCTCTTCTTCACAGCACCTTAAGTAATCGCACCTGTGGTGATAGTCAACATCCCAGTCTCCTGATTTTACTACATTCTTTATCTCCCTAGAAGCGAGTGGACAGTAGCCAACCTCATGCATCCGGAGACCCTCCCGCATACCAGAATCGCCCCATCCTGGGCTAAGCTCTAACCTTGAAAAACAGAATATCAAGTCAAGAGGTTTGAAGGCTTTTAACCCTTCAAGACACCTGATTATGAAGATTCAGGCAGGAAAGAAGCAGTTGTAGAATGTCACATCTATCTCCTCGATATTACAATGGTCTTCTGGAAGATTTCCTCTACAATTGGTAAACCGTTTTGCTGATGATGCTCTAACGGAACAGGAATGTGGAGTTTTCAGTTTTCAGAAGAGAAGGCGATCCATGGCTATTGGTCCTGATGGCATTGCAGTAAGCTTCTATGCACCAGCTGCTGGGGAACATGGGTGGGAGGGTGCTGTTGTACAATGTCCTGCTTTGTTAGTCCCTGGTTGACAGCTGGATGGCCACTGTGTGAAGAGTCGATGAGAAGGGGGGGAAGCCGGTACCAATTACCAGGGTGAGTTGTCCGGAAGACCCCCCAGGGGCCCGACTATGTCGCCTGTGTTTTTCTCTTTCTTGGTAGTAGTATCATTATTTGTCAATTTTTTTCCAGGAGAAAATGCATATGCTGCTCCAGTTGCCTTTCCCAGTTCTTTCCAAGACTCTTCCTACTTGCGTTGATGGTTTCTTGATCTTAAAACATTACGGGGGATCATCCTGGCTAGGAGCCCCAGAAACCATTTTTCACCGGGGCCCGGACACACTCTCGGTGGCCCTGACTGTGTGAACAGAGTGCGGGACCGGATGGACCCTTGGTCTGATCCAGCAGGGCTCTTCTGATGTTCTTACAAGTTGGCTGTGCACTTGACAGCTGAAGGAATACACATAGTCAACTAAACGCCCCTCCCAGCCTCCACAAGACCACTGGGGCACAATCCTAGGCATGTTTAGACCATGGGAGGGACCATAGCTCAGTGTGATGGAGGACCTGCTTGCAATCGGAAGGTCTCAGGCTCAATCCCCAGCTCCTCCAGGTAGGGCGAGGAAAGCATCCCGCCTGATACCTCGGAGAGCTGTTGCTGACAGTCAGTGTCGACAGTACTGGGCTAAAATAGACCAAGGATCTGACTCTCTGACCCTGTTCAGACGACACACAAAGCCATCATAGTTAAGCACTTTGAGCTAAACATTATGGCATAGAAGTGTCGTGTGAAGCATTCCTAGTCATGGTGGCTAATCAAGGTTTAAATGTGCTCACTAAGCATTTGCTGCAAAAGGGCTAACAGTCTAACCATGGCTTAGCATGTTGTCTGAGCAGACCCAGTATAAGCCAGCTTCCTGGGTTCCAGAAAAAGTCCTAGGACTCCCATTGCTGGCTGGAGCATGCTGGGAGTTGCAGGACTTTCTGTCTAAATATGCATGGAATTGCATTTTTAGTCCAGAGTCTAAAATTACCAGCCAGCACTACTGAGTTTGATCAGGCTCCCTTTGTGCCTTCTAAAACTAAAGTCTCAAGACAGAGAGCGTCTCTGCATTAAGGGAAAACCCCACATCCTTACCGTTTCTTCTTCTTCTGGGGTCTTTCTGCATTGACTACGGCTCCTTTAGATGAACACTGGGTGATTTGTAACTGAGTGATTTATTGCACGCTCATGATTGGCCACTCAAGGAAGTTTATGGTTTCTTTACATGACACTGGCAACCTCCAGGATGCCTCCCACATCTTTCCCCAATAATCAGAGATAACATCCACTTTTGGCAATGCTGCATAAAGTTTAATGAAACACTGCCATCTAGTGGCCTGTGATATCCCGCGAAAATTTTAAATAGTGCATTATCAATGATATTTTTTAAGGTGAGATGACCAGGGGAAGGTGGGGAAGGCGGCCTGGAGGTTGGCGGCATCATGTAAAGGACCCTCAAAGTTCCTTGAGTGGTCTATCATGAGCGTGCCATAAATCACTCAATCAGAGAAGCTCTCAGGGCGCTGTTGCATGCAGTCTGCTTGTGGGTTTCCCCGTGGACAGCTGGTCGGCCACTGTGTAAACAGATTGCTGGACTAGATGGACCCTTGATTCGATCCAGCATCTGGGCTCTTCTTCTCATGGTCTTATGAAAGTGGAGAAACTGAAGACGCCTCTGGGCGTTTCATTGCTGCCATGGACAAGAGCAGAGCATTCCAAGGCACTGAGGAGATGCTGTAAGACAAGAGAGAGAAATGAACTCTGGATTTACAGTGGGGACGTAACTCTAACCTTGTTCTCACCCCCATCTGCAATGTCTAGATCAGAACCAGCACCTGGAAGATGGACTCAACTCAATGTGTGTGTGAAGCATAAAACCCCAGGCAATGTTTTGGTTTCTCCCATGGGCCGTGGGATGGCTTCAGTGGTGCCACGTTTGAGACTGGCTCCTCCTCGGGGTGAAGGGGAAACATTTACAGTGTGGCCTGCTCAGGTATGGGAGGGGAGGAATCATCTCCGAAATGTGCAAAACTCAGCTTCATGTCTCCTCATTAACTAACAAGAAGGGTTTTGCACATTTCTTTTTAGTTTCTGGTGGTGCAAGATGTCACAGCTCAGACATCTGTGAGCCCCTTTGATCTTCACACATGACTGACGCCTTTCTGTTGATGTGTTCCCTGTTTGTGGTCCCATTTTGTCCCATATTCCTCCAAGTCAAAAGCGCCTTTGTCTAGGCAGCAGACTCCAATAGCAACAGGAGATCATCCCTCCCTCCCCCCCAGCCTTGTAAGATCACTTGCAACATCTTTCTTGGACACAACTTTAAATGCCCTGCATCTCTGTCCATCAAGCTTCTGCCTTCGCTCTACGAGCTGCAATTTTATTATTTATTGATTGATTTGTTTGTTTATTTATTATTACATTTATATCCTGCCTTTTTTTCTCCAATGAACCCAAGGTGGCGTAAATAATCCTCCTCCTCTCCATTTTATCCCCACAACAACAACCCTGTGAGGTAGTTGGGCTGAGAGTCTCTGACTGGCCCAAAGTCATCCAGGGAGCTTCCATGGCCGAGTGGGGACTAGAACCCAGATCTCCTGACTCCTGGCTGACGCTCTAGCCACTACAGCACACTGGCTACACCTCCTGCGCCTCAAGAGGACGAGAAAAGAGGGATTGTTGCCATTTCGCAAGCGATATACTTGCGTTTCCATCAGTTTTCCTAGTTTCCCATCCAGATGGGTGAGGAAATATTCCTTCTGCAAGGAAAAGGCACTTTTCACATGCTAAGGGGTGCTTTGTTTTTGGAAGGTTTCTTTCCCATCAGAAAGGAACTCTGCATAGGCTCTATCCCTGAGTGGGGAGTGAATTCTTATGACTAAAAAAGCTGGACACTTACACGAATCCCAAATACCAGGGGCCCAGCCTAACTTTTGAGTCATTTGCATTTGCTGAGGGCAGGAGGAAGACATCATTTTTGCGATATTTATTTATTACATTCATATTCTGCCTTTTTTCCTCCAAGGAACTCAAGGCAGCATGCATAATCCACCTCCTCTCCATTTTATCCTCACAACAACAACCCTGTGAGGTAGGTTGGGCTGAGAGTCTGTGACGGGCCCAAAGTCAACCATTACTGATTCTCAATAGTGTTATACTCTCTAATTTTTGGCTATTGTTCTAGTAAACGAATGCATTCAATACTTGATTATGATCTTTCAATATGTGCCTAGCCAATTGGTCCATTTGTTAAAAACAAATGGACAAAAACCAGCCCTACATATGACTTTTGAGTAAAAGCCACCTTACAATACTGCAAATCCTCCTTCGGAACATTTCATTTCTTTCTTTATTATAGTTCTATACCGCCCAATAGCCAAAGATCAAAAACTATTAAAATACATGAAACATAGTATTAAAAAACCCTATTTACATACAAACATATACACAGAGAGCACACAGACAGAGACACGGTCTTTCAGATATCCTGGACCCGACCATATAGGGCTTTGAATGGTGCCCGGAAACATACTGGAGCTGTTTTTAAAGGGGAGTTTTGTGCTCCCTCTAACCAGCCCCAATGAACAATCTGGCCGCAGCTCTTTGAACCAGCTGAAGTTTCCGAACACTCTTCAAAGGCAGCCCCACGTAGAGCGCATTACAGTAATCCAAACGGGATGTGACTACGGCGTGTGTCACCGTGGCCAGGTCCGACATCTCCAGGAACGGGCGCAGCTGGCGCACAAGCTTTAACTGTGCAAATGCTCTCCTGGCCACCACCGGGACCTGGGCATCCAGGCTCAGGGCTGAATCCAGGAGTACACCCAAGCTCCCTCTGAACACCGGGCAGGTATCTGCACAGCAGGAGGAGCAGCTCTATGGGCCATAGCTCTATGGCCTCCCCGCCCGGGGTCTCTCGGCATTGGGCGCCCTCCAAAGAGGCCACCTTCGCTCACGAACCGGAAGTCTCGACGCAGAGCCGGAGAGAGCTGTGAGAACTGCAAGGTTGCAGGTGGGCAAACCGGGGGGGGGGGGGGGGAGGGGGAGGGGGATTCTGCCACTCAGCCCTGCAAGGGTTAATGAACTGGGGTCTGGGGGTGTTCTCTTGTTAAAGGGGAGGGGGTTGTTGCTTCTCTTTAAAGGGGAAGGGTCGCTAGTCCTGAGCAGTACCACGAACTCGCCTCTTCCCGGGAGGGCTTGCAGCGGGGCAGGGCAGGCACAGAGGTCAACGCTGTGGAGGTGATGAGAGGGGCTTTTGGGGGGTGAGCCTGGGACCGAAGGAGGAAAAGCCTCCCCAACTCCCCCCCACCCCTCGACAAGGGGGTAGGGGGCTCCGAGGCCGGTGGGGCTGTGCATCCATTCTGGGTTCAGGTGAGAAGCAGCCAGAACTCAAGAAGCCGCTTTCCAAGGCGCCGGACCTCTTTGGGGAGATCAGGGGTTCCCCCAGTTCCCCCAGGAGCTCAGCATGGATTCACAGCCCCCTCGAACTCAGAGCCACCAGCCTCCGCCCCACCTCTGCCTGCGCTCTGGGGAATCCGTGGGCTGCCTGAGGAAACGGTGCTGGACGCGTTGCATGCTTGAATCGTCCTGTGTTGTAACCAGTTCTGGGTTTCTTTTGCACAGCAAAGATCTGGATCGTGTTGGAGCCGAACAAGACGTGACCACGCGTGGCAGTGGGAGGCGTGGACATCTAAGAAAAGGCAGGATCCCACAGGTAGGGCGACCCATCACTGACAGCAATGAACTGCCGAACCAGGTCTGGCATTTGGGGAGGGTGGGGGTCACTCCTGGCCCTGTGCCCCCACCCCACCCCCCACCCCCATGCCGTGTGCTGGAACGGTTCCGGTGTGCGCTGGGCCCATGTTGAGCTCGCATGTCCTGCTTCCGTTCCTGTACACGTGGAACGCCAATATCACACTGCTTTTAGACAAGTCCACGTTTCGACCACGGATGGAATGCTGTGTACAGTTCTGGTCATCACACTTTAAAAATGAATATTGTAGAGCTGGGAAAAGGGCAGCTAAAATGATCCAGGGCCTGGAATATCTCCCCTATGAGGGACGGTTAGAACAGCTGGAGTTGTTGAGCTTGGGAAAAAGGAGGCTGAGGGGAGATCTGATAGAAATAATTCCTCTCACAATACTAGAACCCAGTGGGGTCATCCTGTTGCATAAATTGCCTTCATGTACGTCTTTCTAGAGGACAAGGAATCAAGACCAAGGAACTGTGGAATTCACTGCCACAAGATGTAGTAATGGTCACCAATTTGGATGGCTTCGAAGGGGGTTGGATACATTCCTGGAGGAGAAGGCTATCAAGGTCTACTAGTCATGATATCTATCTGCTGCCTCCAGTAGCAGAGGCAGCGTGTCTATGTATGGCAGTAGTTGGGGAACATGGGTAGGGGGGTGCTGTTGCACTTGTGTGCTTCTTGTAGGTTCCTGGTCAACAGCTGGGTTAGACATTGTGTCATTTTGGGCTTGAGCAGCTGAGGCCAAATGGAACATGAAGAAAAATCGCAGGGGAAAGTGAATGAAATATATTTATGCAGTCCATTATCACGCCCAAAAGCATGAGGCAGTTTAGAATAATGAAAGCCATGAAATCCAAATATGTCAACTAAGGGAGCAACCCTGTGTACCCTAGACAGAGCCTGGGGGGAAATAGGATTGTTCCATTTCCTGACTCTAAGTTTGCAGATCGGTCTTTGAGCTGGGAGCCAGGACACCACACTCCCCACCCTCTCCCCCTCATAGCTGGTGCGGAGAGTACCATGGTGGCTACCTAGGGGTGACGGGCGGAAAAAGAGGTGTTCCTGGGGGCAGGGAAGGGGAGAGGATACTGGGGACATGGGGCTTTGAGCTATTCCCAGCATTCCCCAGTCTCCTTCCTTCCCCTCCCTGAAGCTTCCGCTGGATTGGCAAAATCGCCCATCTAGCAAAAATCGCCCATCTAGCTACAATGCAGAGTGGTTAGAGAGCGGATGCAATGATCACTTCCAAGCTGCAGCCCCCTTGCATTGGATACATGGCAGCCTCCGAGTTGCACCCGAAACATACAGTGGCAATAGCCACACAAAGTCGAAGCAATGCCGTCGTTTACACCCCTTTTGTCTCTCCGACAGGCATCGGAATGGCCTCAGAGGCACAATACGTATCGTGTTTCCTTCGGCGTAGAGTGGAAAGAGCTGCAGTGGAGCCGTCTCAGGTAAGGGAGGGATCCTTGAGGTGTGCGTGTGCACAAATAAATCTATAACAGAACAGGTGGCCACTTGTGGGTCCCTGATGGGCGACAGCCGGTTGACCACTGTGTGAACAGAGGGTTGGACTAGATGGACCCTCGGTCTGATCTAGCATGGCTCTTCTGAAGTTCTTAAGGTGATCAAGTAAGAAAGCTATGAACTCTACTCTCTCACACTTGAAAGGTAATATCCTATGTTAGTGACAACTAATTTCGGCCCCCATTCATTTCAATGGGTCTACTCTAAGTAAGACTAAGATTGCTATCAATACTCAAAAACAAGCGTACTCTACCCTTCCTGTTATCGCTTCCTGTTTCAACCTAGGAGCAACTGTGGATGTGGGGGAAATGTGTAGGGAAAATGATTTCTGAGCAGGGATTCCCCCCTTATCCTTTCAGGATCTGGTGACCTTTGAGGAGGTGTCTGTGCATTTCTCGGAGGAGGAGTGGGCTCTGCTGGATCCAGTCCAAAGAACTCTGTACGAGGAAGTCATGCTGGAGAATTACCAGAATTTGGCTTTTCTAGGTAAGGACTCTCTCGATGCTGGACTGGATGGACCTTTGGTTTGATCCGGCATGGCTCTCTTTATGTTCCGAGGTTGCCCTATCTGTTGGATGAATGCTATCTTGAAAAGGGCAAAACCCCAGTTGTGTAAACGTGGTTCTTGCAAAGCGTGTCGCTTGTAGCTGATCTGATTGGAATCCCTTCATGGTTTTCCTCCTGTAGTGCAGTACTCTCTAAGAGCAGATGAGGTGATAAGGACATCAATAAATCATTTTTCTTATTAATTTAATGAACTTATTCACTTAATGCAGTGCTCAGGTACGATAAAAACACAAGTTCAGGACAATGTACATATTTTACATGCAAATATCCAGGATAAAATAAGATGCCCAGGGGTGATTATGAATTCCGTAAAAAAACTTCACACCACAAAACACAGGTGCACAGCCACAAATAAAATAAAATCTCAAGAGTGCAGTTAAAATTAAAAATACAGAGTGAGATAAAACCTCAAGCAGCAGTAAAAAGACTAATGGAACAGGACAGTCTAGTCTGTTCACCTGCAACGTAGTAACAAGAGAACCAACCTCACATCTTTGGGGATGGCGTTCCATAATTTGGGCACTGCTACCAAAAAGCCCGACAGGTTTTTATGGGAGGAGGTGGTCCTGTGATTTGCAGGTCAAAACAAACCGGAAGCCAAAGTGTGCGTCTCAACGTCTAGCCACCATGTCAGCCCCTGTTCAAAAGTACTAAATGGACCTGTTGAGTCCTATGAATTGGCAGGAGATGGAAGACCTTGCCTTTCACTGCTCTTGGCTTTCGGGAGGGGGCCATAGCAATGGGTGGATTTCGAAGGCCGGAATATTTTGCAGTGAGAAGTAACTAGCCTGCCTCCTTTCTTTGAAAGAAATGCCCAAACTAGACCTCATTTCCTGGCTGGAAGATGGAGAAGATTCATTTATCCGGGGTTCTGAGGAAGAGGAAAGATCAACAGGTACCTGCGGATAGGGGTGAATCGGACCTGAAAACACCAGATCAGAAGCAGATTGGGGAAGGTCCGAATCGATCCAGATTGGATGGATTGGTCTGAATCGATTCAGATCGATCTGGAGATTTGGACGCCATTTGAAGTTTTTTTCCCCATAGACTTGCATTGGGGGAAAGAAAGGGCTATAACTTCTTTATTTTTAAAGCTATAAAAATGAAACCTGGGCACATTGTAGATGGGGGCTGTAGGTACTCATGTGTGCAAAATTTCAGAAACATAGGTGCAAGCATGTAGTGGCTATGATTTTTGAAAAATAATAAAAATAATATATGTTTTTAATAATATATTTATTTTTTACTCGCCTCTCCCTCCGGATCGAGGCAGGGAACATCAGTAAAAACAATATAAAATACATATAAAGTACATAAAACTGATTAAAAGCATATAAATACATTATTAAAATCACAAAGTCTTAAAATTTGACTGGGTAGGCCTGCTGGAAGAGATCAAGAAATGCCTATGTCTCCGTTATTTGTCAAGATACATGTATGAAAGTTGGGCACATTGCAGAAGGCATGTAGGTACTCATGTGTGTGGTGAGTCATCCTCATGGATCTATTGCTTACTCGTGCAATGCGCCTGCACATACCTGCTTGCCTCTCTGCCTGACTCCCTGCCCACCTGTGTGCCAGCATCGTGGAGTAGACAGATCTGGTGAGTCATCCTCATGGATCTATTTCTTACATGTGCAATGCGCCCGAGTATTCCTATTATTATTTACGACTGGCTGTGCTTACAGTTCACGAACTCAACTCTGAAGGGAGGAACCCAAAGGGATCCTCTTCCTCCTAGCCTCCTATATTGAAGGGATGCCAAAGCATCTGACACTGTCTATGATTTTCTAAACAATGTGCCCGCCTTGCAGGGCCGTTGGTTGCGTTTCAGCTTCACAATTGAAAATCGAGGCAATCTTGGCCTCACTGAGTCGTGCTCTCATCATCCATGATGGCTGCGGACTGCGTCTGTGTGTGGCTGCCTGCACCTGCGCAGTTGTCCAATGTCATGTGTCTGGATTGTCTCTTGAAAAATAAGAACGTTACTAGCACTTGTGGATTGCCTGGGAAAATGCAGTTTTAAAAATTCCTTGCGAGTAAACGCGCGCTCCTATTTTTCTGAAATTTGCCACACCTGAGTACCAACAGCCCATCTGCAATGTGCCCGACTTTCATGTGTGGATCTTGAAAAATGAGAACGGTATAGCACTTGCGGTGGATTGCCCTGAAATGCACACTTTCAAAAATTCATAGCCACTACATGCCTGCACCTATGTTCCTGTAATTTGGCACACATGAGTACCTACACGCCATCTGCAATGTGCCCAACTTTCATATGTGGCTCTTGAAAAATAAATAACCCTGTTCAAAAGTACTAAATGGATCCTGTTGAGTCCTATGGATTGGCAGGAGATGGAAGACCTTGCCTTTCACTGCTCTTGGCTTTGGGGAGGGGGCCATAGCGATGGATGGATTTGGAAGGCCGGAATATTTTGCAGGGAGAAGTAACTAGCCTGCCTCCTTTCTTTGAAAGAAATGCCCAAACCAGACCTCATCTCCTGGCAGGAAGATGGAGAAGATCCATTTATCCAGGGTTCTGAGGAAGAAGAGAGATCGACAGGTACCTGCTTTTACAGTGATTGTTTTGGTGGCTCTGAGGTCACCACATTGTTTCTCCATCTTGACTGCGGAGGCCTCGGTTTGGGTGAAGCCCAGTGGCCTTTGCTGGGGGGCAGATCCAAGCCCTGTTGTGATTCCCCCCCATCCAGGTAAGCGCGGGAATGCAGGGCAGGGAGCGGGCTTGATGAGCCAAACGGCTGCATGGGGGTGTGTTTTTCCAGCCGGACAGCCCGCGCTCCCTCCTGTTGTGTGTATTGATCTGTTCTCCTTCACAGCAGCGATGCTGCGGCTTTTTGAGGGAATCTGCTACAAAGCCACGTTGTATAGACACACAACCACACACACCGGTGTATAGAGCCTGTTTGGCCTAAAAGTCCCTGTGTCCATTGGGGGGGGGGGGGGTGTTGCACGCACGGCCACAAACATGTCCGCATCTGTCTTTGGTTTCTTCCATGAAGTCCTCATGGAAACGTCTTGCTTTTTCCCGTTTTCCCCTCAAAACAGGTGCTGCACAAGACAATGAGAGTTACAGGAAGCCATGGGAGATATCAGTGCAAACAGTCACACACAAAGTGCCAAAAGGGACAAGTGGAAATCAAAATAGACCCCAAGGGGTCATGGGAGCCAAGTCAAAGAAGAAGAGTAGGAAATCCTCTACTTCTCATGGTGCTGATGGCCACCATCTCCTGGCACCACATGAAGGCTTCAAAGGGAAAGGAAGGGAAGAGTGTCCAGACTGTGGGACAATGTTCTCAAGTAAATCAGCCTTAAAGAGACATAGCAGAATCCACACAGGGGAGAAACCGTATGAATGCCTGGTGTGTGGGAAAACTTTCAGTCAGAGTCATCACCTTGCACGACATCAAAGTAGCGATGCGGAACATAAGCCATATAAATGCACACAGTGTGGGAAGGGCTTCAGTGATCGGGGAATGCTCAATAGACATCAAAGAACTCACACGGGGGAGAAACGTTATAAATGCACACAGTGTGGGAAGGGCTTCAGCCGTAGTAGTAACCTTAACGCCCATCAAAGAATTCACACGGGGGAGAAACCACACCAGTGTTTTGAGTGTGGAAAAAGCTTCAGTGACAGAGGAACTCTCAACGCACATAGTATAACCCACACAGGAGAGAAGTCATATAAATGTATGGAATGTGGGGAAAGCTTCGGTCGCAGTGGGACCTTGAGTAGACATCAAAGAACCCACACAGGGGAGAAACCATACAAATGCATGGAGTGTGGGAAAAGCTTCACTCGCACGTTCACCGTTACTTTACATCAAAGAACTCACCATGGCAAAAAAACATTTCCGCGTACGGAGCGTGAAGAAAACTTCAGTTAGAACTCTACACCACAGAAATGAATGTTACTAAATCAATGGCGCAAGCAACCTTTTTGGTTCCGAGGGCCATACCTGGATGTATAAACTCATGTATATAGCTGCACCTTTTAAATGCAGGTGAAAAGGAAAACACCCTGCCCAGGCACATGGGAAATGTTGAGAACCTCCACCCAGAGTATGCCAAGCAGAACTCCTGCTGCACCCAGCAATTTTGCAAGAACTTCCAATAACTGCTTCCCTACTTACTTCTTTCATATTTTCTTTCTTCGTAAAAGAGAAGTAATTGTTGTTTTACAGTTCGGTTTCTTCCTGTGGCGCTCTGCTTCTTCTTGGTTGGCTCAAACTGCCTCGATTTGGATGACACGACAAACTGTGGCCAGCTGGTGATTAAAACTTGGTATGTGTCGCATCACAACAAGCAACTCTGGCTTGTTTAAGTCATTGTCAGATAGATAAAACTTTATTGTTTCAACCAGTGGTGACAAGAAGTATAGTAAAATCTATAGTAAGAGAAATCATACATTCTGCAAGGTCAGAAATTTTGCTCTATACATTTGCGCTATACGAGCAAAGTTGGCCAATGGCAATAGGACAGTCTTGCTATCGCATGTAAACAAAAAGTGTATTCTTTCTGAATCAGACCAGCTGGACTTTTTCTCAAGGAAACAATCTAAATATTTAGAATGAATTTGGGGATAGGGCAGTAGAACAAGTAATGAGGCAAATCCTCCACTTTACCATTACGGCAAGGGCAAAATCTCGGGGTATAACGAATTTTATTAAAACGCCCTTCTAAAACTGCTGTTTTCATTTGTTGCATCTTTAATTGTGCAAGGGCTGATCTAAGACGAGGATTAGAAATTAGAGTCAGGTAGCGTTCACATTCAAATTTAAGCATAGTCTCTGCAAACCAAGGTGCTATCTTATTACTTGAAACTGTGAGCTAAATTCAAAGTTTTCAAAGGCCAAGACCTATTCTCAATTTGAATGGGTGTTTTATCCATCCCTGTCCTCTTTTTCGTTGTATTGTATTATCTCTACCTATAAAGCTGAAAATATGTATGTGGGTTTGTATGTCTGGAAATGTTTACCCATTTCCAGATGAGTTAGAAACTTGAAATTTGGCACACTGATAGGTTTGGCTATACAATAGTCTAGAAAAATCTAAAACCACAACATTTTGAGTTTTAAGTATTTTTAAAGGATTGACTAAAAAACATAGGCTTATGCCTACAACTCCAAGCATGCCTTGGGCAGGAGACCAGTCTTACCAGCCTATGCCAGCCATTGTGAGCATGCAGGTGTTGTGGCTGCTGCATGCCTTTCACAACCCAGCCTCCTAAGGTTGGTCTCGAGCAGTCCACACAATTCCACATCAAAGGCACCCTGTCCTGATATCGCGGTTTTCTCAGAATCTGCCTCCAACCTGAAGGGGAAAGTGCAGACTCTGCCTTGGCCCTTAAGAGGTAGGTAGGTAAGGTACTCTGCACATGCCCAGAAACACCCCGTCTGCTATGGCAGCACAGCATTTGAAAACAGCCATCTGCAGTGCCCCTCCCTCTGTTGCCAAGGCACTGGGCACTGGGGTCTGTGCGTTTTTGGCCACATGCCAATGACAATGGTGCCAATCTGAGGGAGCCCGCAGTAGAGAATAGGGACCAGCCAGCAGGCCAAGGGCAGCGAGGAGGAGGAGGATGAGCAGCAGCTGGCAAGGGGCCCAGGCCCTACGGTGAGGGTTTGCTCGATTGCTGGGATAAAGCAGAGGGATGCTCTGGGATTCTTTCTCTCCTGCCCTTTCCCTCCTTAAAGATGAAGAAGTCACCGAGATATTTCTTCTTCATCAAATACATGTGATAAAATCTATTCAGGGACTCAAGTGAGGCAAGAGGAACCATGACCTCTAGACGCAAATGTGCATGCTTAAGCTGCTGCTGGACAAAGTTTGCTCGCACTCTGTGCATGCTCTGGACTTGTGTAACACTTACGCTTGGCTGCTATTACATCTAACCACAGACAGGTGTGAAGTCTAAAGCCGAGAAACCTGCAGCTTGGAAAGTTCCTAGTTCAACCACGCAAGTTTCCTGTTCAAGTGTTTTAGCTTCAAAGCATATGGGTCGAGCTTCAAAGAATATGATGGGCGAGGTAACCTAGATTAAAACAGGAGAGGATAATGGGGTGGGTGGTTTCTTGGGCGACACAGCAGCCATTTCAACTGCTTGCTGTATATTTTCTTGACACCACTGCCTGGAGAGTCCCCACTCCCTCCTCCCCTACTTCTTGACACCTCCCCAAAGAGCAGTGGCCAACATGTGCTTTCAATATAAGTACATGAGCTGAAAATGGAAAAGGACTGCATGATGCGTGCGCTTGCTAGCTGATGACTCCAGTGTATAAATATGCGCGCCCTACTTGTAGCTGGGGCAGTTCCCCGCGCCTTCAGTGGAGAGCACTTGCATTGCAATGCAGCGAATAAACGCTTTTTGAGTTCACCACTTGGCGTGTCAGTACGTGATTGGTCAGTGGCTGGACACGGATCTTCAGGGTCCCTGGAACCCCTTACCACACGAGCAATGTTGGGAATATCTGCTAGTTTTAAATATTTGTATGCCATTTAATATTTTTTAAATTTTATCACATTTTAGTCTTTTCGGTTTTGTAAT
Source organism: Anniella stebbinsi (assembly GCA_029215795.1). Classification (NCBI taxonomy): domain Eukaryota; kingdom Metazoa; phylum Chordata; class Lepidosauria; order Squamata; family Anniellidae; genus Anniella; species Anniella stebbinsi. The sequence continues at coordinate 187,654,557 of JARDYH010000005.1, forward strand.
CCACCCAGAGGACGTTGGTTATTGGGCAGATTAAAAATATTAAGTAATAAATTAATGGCAACAGAGAGTATACTGGTAGAGTAGGGTAAACAATAAATTGTTGTACCGCCTGAGACAATCTGTTTCCAGGCACAATTCAAAGTGCTGGTTATGACCTACAAAGCCCTATATGGCTTGGGTCCAGCTTATCTGAAAGACCGTATTCTCCCATATGAGCCTGCCTGTTCCCTGAGGTCTTCAGGGGAGCCCCTTCTATCCGTACCACCACCATCACAGGCACGCCTGGTGGGAACGAGGGAGAGGGCCTTTTCGGTGGCTGCCCCGGGGCTCTGGCACTCCCTTCCCAGGGAAGTTAGACTGGCTCCTTCCTTGGTGTGCTTTCGGAGGCAGGCTAAAACTTTTCTGTTTCTGCAGGCCTTTGGGGAGTAGTTGAGACCCTGTGGATGTGCTTCTTATAGCTGGATTTTTAAAAAACTATTTTGTATGTAAAATGTTTTAAATGTTCTAAATATTGTAAAATTGTACTATGTTTAATTATATTTTTAATTTTTCTATATCTCTATTTGTTTTAACTGTACATGTTTTAATTTGTAAGCTGCCTTGAGTCCCAGTATTGGGAAAAGGGTGGGAAATAAATAAATAAAATAAGAATAAGAATACTGGTTTAAATATGCTCACTAGCCATTCGTTGCAAAAGGGTTAGCAGCCTAACTATGGCTTAGTGTGTTGTCTGAATGGGCCCATATGTACCATATTCAGACCATAGAGCATTGACCACAACAGTGCCATGCAACTCACACACAATGGGTCCCTCTATACGATGTTGCTTTGGCGCCTGTTTCTCCAAATATGCGCATTTTCCTATATTTGAATTTACGTCTAATAGCAATTGACGAGAGCCATGAAGGTGCATTACAGGCTCCATATATTGCGCCTTACAATTGTTTATATGCGTAGATTCGCATTATAGTTGGAGCACAGATCGAGTCTTGAACGGGGAAAAGTTGAGGAAAGTACCGCCCTAGTTCCTTTGGTACGGCCCACCTGCATTTCCCGCCATTCAAGCAAGTTACATTGCAGTCTCTTCCTGTCAGATAGAAACATCGCTTGTCTCTCAGATGTGAATCTGTTGCAAATCGGGTCCCCTTGCCAACATCCTGTGGGCTTGATTTTGTATTAAAATGCCTTGCAGAAGAAGATTTCAGGCACAAGTCCCCCCTCTGTTCAATGTGTCTTACTCCCAAGGAACAGCGTGCAAGGCGGCAGCTCAATGCCAGGAACTCTCTTGCACTGAGAGGAATTTTCCTGCCTTTTTCCAGCCAGGATCCCAGCAAGACAAAGTGAGAAGGGAGAGGGGGGAGGGAACTGGAGTAGATACGAAGCCTTAGCAGACCTCCAAGACTCAAAATGAACAGCGTGCATCTTTTTTCCAACCCGCTTCCTCTCTCAACGAAGGGGCAGTCATTCACTCATGACCTCGCCACCAGCCCTGCCCTCCAAACTACGCCACTATTAGCATTAATACGAATGGATTGGTTACATTAAGACAATGCGCTCGAACTGCGGAGAAAAATTAAAGTCGCGGTAAATCGATATGTTGAAAATGCGCATAATCGGAGCCTTTAAATCGGCTGTACGTCTGATTTGCGCCTCGCTCGTCTGTCGCAAATGCCACCAGGGCGCATTCAATGAGGTGCAAATAAGCCGTCTAGAGGTACCCTAAGGCAGTCTTCCACAAACTGGTTCCTCCAGAGCTGTCGGACTACATGCTCATCACGCCCAGCCAGCATGACCAATGACCATGATGTCTGGGGATGATGTGAGTTGTAGTCAAAAGCATATGTTTTTAGGAATGACTCCCATGAAATTTCATTTGGAGCCCCTGAGGAAGGAAATCTCTCTCCAAACAGAGTCGGGCTTATTATTGAATCACTTCCTGCTGCTGTAGACATTATGGAGAAAGTGTCCCTCAATCCCCACCCAAAACCCAACAGTTTGCGTATTCCAAGGCCTCTGAGGAAGGGAGAAGGAGGAAAATACAGTAGTCATAGTTGCTGCTTCTAAAACATTTGAAAAAAATAGTTTAAGGAATGTTATCATTGGTTTTAATGTATTTGTGTTTTATTTTTTCATGTCACCCTGAGAGTGTTGGTGATAGGTTGACTCATACATTGAATGAATGAATGAATGAATGAAAATTTCTACCAGAAGCTGTGGTCCAGATTCAGATTCTGGAGGTGTGGAATTCTTCCCCATACCTAGTATTAAGAATCAGATGCCATCTTGACTTTTCATCATTAGATGCTCCCTTGTATTTAGATCAGGCCTCAATACAATGATGTAACATTTGGGAAGAAAGATGCAACCTAGCAGCCCAGTACTGGAAGCCAAGATAGAGAAGATCTGAACCGCTACCATGTATTTCCCCTTCGTGCTCAGGTAGGTGGGGACAAAGGAGACCCAAACACTGCAGAAGACCAGCATGCTGAAGGTGATCAGTTTGGCTTCATTGAAGGACCCCGGCAACTTCCTGGCTAGGAAAGCCACCGTGAAGCAGGTGGCAGCCAGGAAGCCCATGTAGCCAAGGGCACCATAGAACATGGAGACAGACCCTTCATTGCATTGTAGGACGATTTGTCCAGGCTGGGAATGCATGTCAGATTCAGGGAATGGAGGGGAGGTCCCCAGCCAGATGGTACAAAGGCCAACTTGGACACTGGAGCAAGAAAGGACAATAGCATTTGCCAGACTTTTCCCTAGCCATCTCCTCATCTTGTTCCCTGGTTTTGTGGCCAGGAAGGCCAACACCACAGTGATTGTTTTGGCCAACACAGAAGAGACAGCAACTGAGAAGATGATGCTGAAGGCCGTTTGTCGGAGGAGGCAGGTCGCTGTCCGTGGTTGGCCAATGAAAAGGAAGGAGGACAAGAAGGAAAGCAGGAGGGAGACGAGGAGAAGGTAGGAGAGGTCCCGGTTGTTGGCTTTGACTATAGGAGTTTCTAGGTATTTAATGAATATACCCAAGACCAAGCCTGTCGTTAAAGACAAGAATAGGTTAAAAGAAGCCAGGATGATCCCCAAATATTCTTCATAGGACAGGAAAGTTATAACCTTAGGGACACAGTGATCTCGGTCCATGTCTGGATGCTGATCTTCTGGACACTTGGTGCAGTGGTCTGCATCTGAAAAGAAAAAGAGGGAATTCAGGACCATTGTCTTACATTCCTAATTCTCTAAGTTTAATTACATTGCATAAACAATATGTTTTTTGATTAACATGGGTCTTTTGTTTTCCTACAAATGGATGCCAGAAACAATAGACAAACAATGATACTACCAAGAGAGACAAAAACATATGCAACATAGTTGGGCCCCGGGGGGCCCTTGCAGACCACTGGGCCCCGGTAATTTGGACCGGCTTTCCCCCCCTCTCGTCGACCCTGCACACAGCGGCCAACCAACTGTCAACCAGGAACTAACAAAGCAGGACACTGTGCAAGGACATGTCAGGAATGAGATCAAGAAGTGAAAATGTATAGTCAGGATGGGTTTAGATGTCAGATCCCAGGACCCGACACATCATCTGAACAGGCATCTAAATGTGGAAGCCACAAAAGGAACATCAACACTAGAGAGGCCTACTAGGGATGAGCCCCAGGACATAATGAAGAGGTAGCCTTGCCCTTTTATTATAAACCCACCGAGTCTTCCGCAGAGTTTCTTGGATTTCAGGAGGGCACGTCTCTTCCCAGGACAAATCTGGAAACAGAAGAAGGTAACCCTACCCCACCAGCATCTATGATTTCAGAACGGCCATTATTGATCTTTAAAACTCTCAAGAGCCTGATACCAAGTTACCTGAAGGCAGGGCAGGGCAACCGGAATGGGGGGAAGGGGTGACATCTCCCACGTCCCACCTTCCACAGGTTGCATAATGTCAGGGCTGGTGCCACACCCCTTGATGTCATATGGTCTCTGGTGGGCAGAAGAACACCAGAAGAGCCCTGAGGCTGGATCAGACCAAGGGCCCATCTAGTCCAGCGCTCTGTTCACACAGGGGCCAAGCAGCTGTCGACCAGGGACCAACCAAGCGGGACATGGGTGCAACAGCACCCTCCCACCCACGTTCCCCAGCAACTGGTGCACACAGGCTTACTGCCTCAGATACTGGAGGTAGCACATGTCGGGAGGATATCCTCCCAAAGCATGCACAGCGTACCCACTTCTCTGTGTGCAGTGCCTCTATCAGAGATCACGAATGTGGGGCTTGCGGAGGGGCCACAGAGGCAGTCAAAGGCTCTGTGGGTCACTTTAGACTCATGGACTAATTCTCACTCGTAAAACCGCTTGCTGCTGAATGATGCCTCTCTCCCCCCCACGTCTTTTGTGGTGGTGGCTGCAAAACGTTGCCCTTTTCCTGGCTTTCCCTTTGGTGTCCCTTACCTTCTTGATTGGAGATGGTCCCTTCTGTGCACTGTGCGCAGCCGTAGCAGCAAAATGGCTTCCCTTCTTCAATCACCCTGGCATATCCATGGTGACAGCTTTCAGTACACCTAGAATGAGGCAGGGTCTATTCATAAAGAGAAGGAGCATCAACAAAGGAATGGTTAGGGGTATTTCTGGCTATGGTTGCCCAGAATCAGAGGGCCAGTTCCCATGACACGAGGGTGGTTAATGAGCCAGTAGAAAAGGGTAAAAAAACACCAGCCAGCAGGATGCAGAAAAAGAGAAATACAAGCTCTGGTGTTCAATGAAGTCAAAAATCTTTCATGCTTGTATCCACATTAAAAAAGGTGATTCGTTTCTTTAAAAAGAATAGACTGACTTATTCAAAAGCTCAGCGTTTCAGGCCCTAAGGCCCTTCGTCAGGAGCTGCAAACACATAACACAGTCTGTCAACAATCTCATTGGAATACTAATACAATCAATAATAATAATAATAATAAACTCGCAGAACCACGCTCATAATTACACTTAGATGACATCTACAACTTTTCTCGCTCAAATCAATATTTGTCAGAGGGCTCCTCTTCAATATCTTGAATGCTTTTCTATAGTTATGTTCATACATGCCTACATATGATAAAAATCTGTGTAGATATGGGATTTTCCGGCAGGCATATCCAGTGGAATTTTAGAATGTTTTAATGATGTTTTTAGGATGTTTTAGGATGTTTTAATGCAGTTTTAATAATATGTGTCATGTTTAATCAGTTTTATGTCTTTTATCATGTTGTTGTTCCCCGCCTCGATCCAGATGGAGAGGCGGGTAAGAAATAAATAATAATAATAATAATAATAATAATAATTATTATTATTATTATTATTATTATTAAAAGGTATCCATTTCCCCTTGACACGCACACACACAACAGTAGACGCATCTATACACGTGTCCGCAGACACGCTCACATCTGCACCCACCCACGTCTATGGGCGCACACCCAAGCCCCGCTCACAGCATCCCAAATATAGTTAGGATAGATGTGGGGGGAAAAACCCATTCCCCTATTGCCTCTTGGCTCCACGCAGTCACCGTAATTCAAAAAGCCTTAGTCACTTTGATGCTAGTTCAGGGCACGGGAAGTTCAGGGCACAGGAACCAGGTGGGTGACTCATCCAGATATGACTGGATGTTGACACACCTGGATGAGGACAAAATGACCGTATAAGGCAATGATAGAAGGGCAGGGATGTTGCAAAGCACCTCTGGGTACAGATAATCCCGCACATGGCAATGGCGGCAACCAACGGTCCTTGACTGCAATGTCCCATGGTCCACTACTCGGGACTGCTCAGGACTACCCGAGAGTATAATGGGTTTGTCCAAATTATGTCACTGGGGCTATGGACCAATGAAATGGGGGCTAATGAGGCGTAAGACCGAGGGTATAAAAACTGCTGCTTTGAATCTGCCGCTCGGAGACACTGATTTGAGGCCAGTTGGGCACCAGTGTCCCCTATTCTGCAGAATAACCTTGTTCTCAATGCCTTACCTGGATCTTTCGTCAAGAGTTTTATTTTTGGACCTTGATACACTTGGGATTTGGCACAATTTGTGCAACATACATGCCTAACCGGACTGGTCCCCCGTTTGCGCGCCAACTTCTACAGTTCAATGAAACCTATTTTATACTAACACTCCGTTTTCTGTTGACCCGGTGTCTGAGCAAAAACACCCTAGACTGACCTGTAAAGCTATTAGATTAGCAAGTCTCAAGTTATCTTCTGCTGTCTCGTCGTCTGATGATTCTGTCTGAGTTGCAACACAAGTGATGACAGAATCATTGCTCTAATTTACTCCTAGTCAGACAGCTATCACCTTCGAAGTAAACTAATTACGTAAAATAAATAACAGCTGGCTAACCTGGAGGAGTTCAGATGGTATTTCTTGCAGCAAAGGCAGGCTTTGAGACGATGAGACAGCAGAAAATAACTTGAGACTTGCTAATCGAACGGCTTTACAGGTCAGTCTAGGGTGTTTTATACTAGAACATTTTTAGGATGTTTTAGGATTTTTATGCAGTTTTAATAATATGTGTCATGTTTTAATCAGTTTTATGTATTTTATCATGTTGTTGTTCCCCGCCTCGATCCAGACGGAGAGGCCGGTAAGAAATAAATTGTTGTTGTTATTATTATTATTATTATTATTATTATTATTGAACTGTAGAAGTTGGCGCGTGAACGGGGGACCAGTCCGGTTAGGCCTGTAGGCATGTATGAACATACGTACAGAAAAGCACTCAAGATATTGAAGAGGAGTCCTCTGGCAAAGATTGATTTGAGCGAGAAAAGTTGTAGATGTCATCTAAGTGCAATTATGAGCGTGGTTCTGCGAGTTTATTATTATTATTGATTGTATTAGTAGTTTTATAGATTTTAGAATAATTTTGTATTCCAATGAGATTTTTGACAGACTGTGTTATGTGTTTGCAAACGAATCACCTTTTTTAATGTGGATACAAGCATTAAAGATTTTTGACTTCATTCAACACCAGAGCTTGTATTTCTCTTTTTCTGCAACCTGGTTAATTAGCCACCATGGCTTGTTAACCAACCCTTGTGCATGATGGTCATGTGCTCACTGAATTCCCAATTCACCCTTGCTGGGCGGGGTTGTTGTGTTATCTAAAACCAGCAAGGGTGGTTAACAAAGACTAAGATGGTTAACATTAGGTGGGGCGGTTAACATTGGCCCCAGAAAGAGGCCCTGGAAAGCACACATTGGTTGGTTTCAAACGACACAATAATCAACAGAGGGGGGAAGAGGCAACCATCAGTTGCGTTGCTTTCTGTGTTGTGTGGAGGGTTACACACCACACACACACAACTGACGGTATGCTATTCCGCCCAAATAAGCAACGGAGAGAAACAATGGGCTTGCACGTTATTTAGCCCAAAGTCCAGTGTCATCTGAAACCAACCCCCCCATCTCTCTGTGCACTATTCCGTTTGAGCATAGAGTTCTGCCAGCCAGAGCAGCCAAAAGACCCTGGCTGCTCTGATATAGCCAGCAGAACTTGCAGTGCATGCTGGGATATGGCTGGAGGACTGAGGAGGGTGGGAGGGAGGAGACGCTGCAACCAAGATGGACACCGGAACTTTCAGCCGCTCAATGGACGGAGTAGCAACGTGTCGTATGGGGAGCTCTGCCTACCTAACGCACGATCAGGGCGCTCTCTCCCCCTCCTCCATTGCCTAATGTGTCATGCGAAACCAGCCATTGTCTCCCCACCCCATGGACCAATCATGGCTTTTAAGGCCACGATTGCTGTTGGGGTGGGGAGAAACATAATTTCCTCAAGGAAAATGAGTATTTCCCCCTCCATTCTTACGGAGAGGGGAAATATATGCAATATCCCCAGCCTTCATGTTTCTTCCCCACCTTCCCACCAATGGGCACCTTAAATAGGGCCTTTAAGGCCCCTGTTAATGGGACCTTTAAGCCCTCCCCCCCCCCATTGGAATAGGGGGCAGGGGAGAGAGAAACACAATTTCCCCAAGGCTGGGGAAATTGCGTATGTTCCCACGTTGTGTTCATGGCAACCGCCATAAATACAATGGGGGAAAGGACAAAGGTCAAAGTTCTGCCCTGACCTGTGCCCCTTCTAGCGTTTGGGTGCAAATCTGCCAGGCACTTGGCTATCTGTTTTGCTATTCACCCCAGCCGTCCACCTTCGACAAGTTCGGACGTAAAAACAGCCCTGGTGAGGGTGATTCAGGAAATGGCCTGGCATGTGAGCGGGTGGATAACAAGCCGCCATGTCTCGTTAAACACCCTCCATGTTGTGCAAGTCAGGCCAGAGAGTTGGGATGGATCCAGAGACTCCTCTAGTCTGGCCCTTGTTGTTACTTTAAAGTGTCACCGCTGCATGCCCTACCTGGAGAAAGGTTCACCTGATCAAGAAGAGTAAGGGGAGAGCCAGTACAACAGGCCCCAGCCAGAGCCAGGCAAGGAACTGGAGGCTTCAGATGACATTAGGCTGACCATATGAAAGGAGGACAGGGCTCATGTAACTTTAACAGTTGTAGAGAAAAGGGAATTTCAGCCAGTGTCATTTGTATGCAATTAGTTCCTGGTGAAATTCCCTCTTCTTCATCACAACAGTTAAAGTTGCAGGAGCCCTGCCTTCTTTTGTATATGGTCACTCTAGTATAGTGCCTGCAACTTTACCTGTTGTGATGAAGAAGAGGGAATTTCACCAGGAACTAATTGCATACAAATGACACTGACTGAAATTCCCTTTTCTCTACAACTGTTAAAGTTACATGAGCCCTGACCTCCTTTTCATAGGGTCAGCCTAGCTGACATCCCTCCCCTGAAACCATTGGAAGAGCAACCTGGCCCCTCCAGTGCTGTTCCTGAACTCCCTGAAATGCAGGAACCAGAGCCTCAGATAATTCATCCCTCTGAATGGTGTCGGCTCAGAGGCGAGCAGCAAAAGAACAAAAGGAACGCATGGTGTGAGATCTCCCTTAAAAGCAACATGCTGACCTAATTAGCCGGCTGTGCTGATTCATGACCAGCTATAAACTAGCAGAGCCTAAGGGGGTAGGGTGACCCTATGCAAAGGAGGACAGGGCTCCTGTGTCTTTAACAGTTGTCTTGAAAGGGGAATTTCAGCAAGTGTTGTTTGTATGCCTGTAGCACCTGGTGAAGTTTTCTCTTCATCACAACCGTTAAAGCTGCAGGAGCTATACTAGAGTGACCATATACAAAAGTGGGCAGGGCTCCTGCAGCTTTAACTGTTGTGACGAAGAGGGGATTTCACCAGGTGCTGCAGGCATACAAATGGCACTTGCTGAAATTCCCCTTTCAAGACAACTGTTAAAGATACAGGAGCCCTGTCCTCCTTTCCATAGGGTCACCCTATAAGGGAGATCTCCGCTGCAAACGACAGAGCTTTCACCCTCATGCTTCACCTTGCTCTTCTGGACCTTCACAGATTCCTAGAACCTTGGCCACCCATCTGGACCGCTCTCTTGGACACCCCCTGACTGGCCTTGATGCTCGCTCGGTATGATTGCTTCCTAAGGACTGAACACTGGACTACTTTGACCTCACCTCTGCCTTCTCCTGCTAACCACACTTGGAATCTCATACCCTGGTCTGGTCTGGTTTCTACCTTTGTTATTACTGGGGCTATCTGAGCCTTGAGCAGGGCAACTGCTGACCTCGAAGCAAGACACACAAGATTTTCAGAGATTATAGAATCATGGACTAGTAGAGTTGGAAGGGGCCTATAAAGGCCATCCAGTCCAACCCTCTGCTCAATGCAAGAATCCACCTTAAAGCATCCCTGATGGATGGCTGTCTAGCTGCTTCTTGAAGGCCTCTAGTGTAGGAGAGCCCACCACCTCCCTAGGTCATGGGTTCCATTGCCGTATTGCTCTAACAGTCAGGAAGTTTTTCCTGATGTCCAGCTGGAATCTGGCTTCTGTAACTTGAGCCCATTATTCCATGTCCTGCACTCTGGTGATCTAGAAGAGATCCTGGCCCTCCTCTGTGTCACAACCTTTCAAGTCCTTGAAGAGTATTATCATGTCTCCCCTCAATCTTCTCTTCTCCAGGCTAAACATGCCCAGTTCTTTCAGTCTCTCCTTATAGGGCTTTGTTTCCAGACCCCTGATCATCCTCGCTGCCCTCCTCTGAACCCCCTTCAGCTTGTCCGCATCCACCTTGAAGTGTGGTGCCCAGAACTGGACACAATTAGGGATGTACACGCCCAAAAATATCGTATTTTATCGTTATAGGAATTTCGGACCAAAAACATTATCATCTCCGATAATATCGTAGGTTAATTGTATCGTCTTCACAATAATTATCAGAAATCCAGTATTTAATTTGCAGCCCCATTGTGCCCTATAGAGCTGAATCTTTTTAGAAAAAATGCCTATAACTTCTGTATTTTCAAAGTTATAGGCTTGAAACTTGGTCACAATGCTTATGGGGTATGCCTAAGTATGTGTATGAAACTTGAGATCGATCCCTCCAACTCTCGATTTTATATGAATTTAGTAAAGAATGTTTACATTCTGACAGGTCAAAAGTTGCACGATCGTTCAAAAATTCATATAAAATACAGGGGTGGAAGGAAGTGATTAATGCCTCTTTGCAAGAGGGAGTGGTCCCAGGCCTCCTGAAAGAGGCAGCAGTGAGACCACTCCTAAAGAAATCTTCCTTGGACCCTGAAAATCTTAATAACTACAGGCCAGTAGCAAATGTTCCATTCCTGGGCAAGGTCCTGGAGCGGGTGGTTGTGAGCCAACTCCAGGCACTCTTGGATGAGACCAATTCTCTGGATCCATTTCAGTCGGGTTTCAGGCCTGGCTTTGGTACGGAAACAGCCTTGGTCGCCCTGTATGATGACCTATGTTGGGAGAAAGACAGGGGGAGTGTGACTCTGTTGATTCTCCTTGATCTCTCAGTGGCTTTCGATACCATCGACCATGGTATCCTTCTGGGACGACTGGCTGAGTTGGGAGTGGGAGGCATTGCATTGCAGTGGTTCCGCTCCTACTTGGGGGGTCGGCTCCAGAAGGTGGTGCTTGGGGGACATTGTTCGGCCCCGTGGATTCTCCAGTATGGGGTTCCGCAGGGGTCAGTCTTGTCCCCCATGCTGTTCAACATCTACATGAAACCGTTGAGTGCAATCATCCGGAGTTTTGGAGTGCATTGTCATCAGTACGCTGATGACACGCAGCTCTATTTCTCCTTTTCATCTTCATCAGGTGAGGCTGTGGATGTGCTGAACCGGTGCCTGGCTGCGACAATAGACTGGATGAGGGCTAATAAACTGAAACTCAATCCAGACAGGACTGAGACGCTGTTAGTGGGTGGTTCTGCCGACCGGATGGAGGGTCCTCAACCTGTTCTGGATGGGGTTGCACTCCCCCTGAAGGAGCGGGTTCGTAGCTTGGGGGTTCTCCTAGAACCATCTCTGTCACTTGAGGCTCAGGTGGCTTCAGTGGCACGGAGTGCCTTCTACCAACTTTGGTTGGTGGCCCAGCTATGCCCCTATCTGGACAGGGATAACCTGGCTTCAGTTGTCCATGCTCTAGTTACCTCTAAGTTAGATTACTGCAATGCACTATGTGGGGCTGCCTTTGAAGGTGGTTCGGAAGCTGGTTCGAGCATATAAGACCTACTCTGGCCCACTTGCATTGGCTGCCTGTATGTTTCCGAGCCCGATTCAAGGTGCTGGTTTTAACCTATAAAGCCTTACATGGCTTGGGACCACAATACCTTTCCTGACATGAACCTACCCGAACACTACGTTCAACATCTAAAGCCCTCCTCCAAGTGCCTACTCTGAGGGAAGCTCGGAGGTCGGCAACAAGGGAGAGGGCCTTCTCTGTGGTGGCCCCCCAATTGTGGAACGATCTCCCTGACAAGGTCTGCCTGGCGCTAACATTGTTATCTTTTCGGCGCCAGGTCAAGACTTTCCTCTTCTCTCAAGCATTTGGCAATATCTGAGGAGCCTGGGTTTGTTTTTGCTTTTTGTAGCGTTTTGGGTTGTTGTAGTGGTTTATTATTTATTTATTATTTTATTGTATTTATTGTATTTTTATACCGCCCCATAGCTGAAGCTCTCTGGCCGGTTCACAAAAATTAAAACCATGAAATCATTTTAAAAATATAAAACAAGCCACAATCTAAAAACACAGAATAACATACAATATAAAAACACAACCAGAATAAAACCAAGCAGCAGGAATTAATACAGATTAAAATACAAATTTAAAACAGCAAGGATTAAAATTGAGTTAATTTAACTGTTAAAATACTGGGAGAATAAAAAGGTCTTCACCTGGCCACGAAAAGAGTGCAAAGTAGGCGCCAGACGAACCTCTCTGGGGAGCTCATTCCACAGCTGGGGTGCCACAGCAGAGAAAGCCCTCCTCCTAGTGGCCACCTGCCTCACTTCCTTTGGCAGGGGCTCACGGAGAAGGACCCCTGTAGATGATCTTAGGGTCCGGGCAGGTACATATGGGAGGAGGCGTTCCTTTAGATAACCTGGCCCCAAGCCGTTTAGGGCTTTAAATGTTAGTACAAGCACTTTGAATTGGGCACGGACCTGGATCAGCAGCCAGTGAAGTTGGAAAAGGACTGGCGTAATATGGTCTCGTTGGCCAGTCCCCATTAACAGTCTGGCTGCCCTGTTTTGTACCAGCTGAAGTTTCCGGACCGTTTTCAAAGGCAGCCCCACGTATAACGCATTGCAGTAATCCAAACGAGAGGTTATGAGAGCATGCATAACTGTAGCTAGGCTATCTCTGTCCAGATAAGGGCGCAGTTGGTATATCAGCCTAAGCTGGTAAAAGGTGCTCTTTGCCACCGAGTTCACCTGTGCCTCAAGCGACAGTTCTGGATCCAAGAGCACCCCCAAACTACGGACCTGATCCTTTAGGGGGAGTGCAACCCCCTCCAGAACAGGGTGAACATCACCTCGCCGGACAGACGAACCACCCGCTAACAGTACCTCCGTCTTGTCTGGATTGAGTCTCAGTTTGTTAGCCCTCATCCAGTCCATTACCGTGCTCAGGCACTGATTCAGAACAGCCACTGCCTCACCTGGGTTTGTTGAAAAGGAGAGGTAGAGCTGGGTGTCATCCACATATTGGTGATATCTCAGCCCACATCTCCGGATAACCTCTCCCAGCGGCTTCATGTATATGTTAAACAGCATAGGGGATAAAATAGAGCCCTGTGGAACCCCATGGCTTAAATGCCATGGCACAGAGCAATAATCCCCCAGCACCACCTTCTGAAAACGGTCATCTAAGTAGGAGCGGAACCACTGCAGCGCAGTGCCTCCAACTCCCAGCCCAGACATCCTATCCAGAAGGATACCATGGTCAATGGTATCGAAAGCCGCTGAGAGGTCCAAGAGAACCAACAGGGTCGTACTCCCCCTGTCCCTCTCCCGGCAAAGGTCATCCCACAGGGCGACCAAGGCAGTTTCTGCTCCAAAACCAGGCCTGAAACCCGATTGAAATGGATCTAGATAATCCGTTTAATTCAAGAGTGTCTGGAGTTGTCCTGCAACCACCCGCTCAAGCACCTTGCCCAGGAAAGGAATGTTCGCCACCGGCCTATAGTTGTTAACATCTTCCAGGTCCAGGTTAGGCTTTTTCAGGAGTGGTCTGATTACTGCCTCTTTTAACGAGGCCAGCACCACTCCCTCTCTCAAGGAGGCATTTACAACCTCCTGGACCCAGCCGGCGGTCCCCTTCTTATTTGATGTAATTAGCCACGACGGGCAAGGGTCAAGCACACAAGTGGTCGACCGGACTTGGCCAAGCACCTTGTCCACATCCTCAGGCCTCAGTAACTGAAACTCATCCAATAAAACTGGACCAGACGGTGCTCTGAACGCCTCTACTAGCGGAGCTGCATTAAGCGTGGTGTCCAATTCAAAACGAATCTGAGCAACTTTATCTTCAAAGTGCCGTGCAAACTCGTCACAGCATGCTACCGAGGGTTCCACCATCTCTCGCCCTGGCCCAGAGTGTAGCAGGCCACGAACCACCCGGAAAAGCTCCGCCGGACAACACTGTGAAGATGCAATGCTGGTGGAGAAGAACTGTCTCTTCGCCACCCTCACCGCCACCGAGTAGGCTCGATAATGAGCTCTAGCCCATGTCCGATCAGACTCAGCACGAGTTTTCCTCCACCTGCGTTCTAGCCGTCTCCCCTTTTGCTTCATTGCCCTCAGCTTAGGTGTAAACGAAGGAGCTGGCCGAGCTCTGCTCAGAGGGAGAGGGCGCTTGGGTGCGATCGTGTCAATCGCCCGGGTCATCTCTGCATTCCACAGAGCGACCTGGGCTTCGATAGGAGCACCGGCCATATCAGCAGGAAAATCCCCCAGAGCCTTCTTGAATCCATTGGAGTCCAACAGCCTCCGGGGGCGGACCATTTTAATAGGCCCCCCACCCTTGCAGAGGGGAAAGGATGCCGAAAGTCTAAACCTCAATAGAAAGTGATCCGACCATGACAAGGGGGTAGATGTTAGTTCCCCCACTTTCAGATCACCATCCTCCTGTCCACCCGAGAAAACCAGGTCAAGAGTATGTCCTTTTACATGCGTTGGACCGATGACATGTTGAGACAGCCCCATGGTTGTCATGGCAGCCATGAAGTCCTGAGCCGCTCCGGATGCAGAAGCCTCTGCATGGAAGTTGAGATCCCCCAGGACCACCATCCTGGGGGTCCTCAACACCAGGTCCGAGACAACCTCCGTCAGCTCAGGCAGGGAGACTGTTGGGCAGCGGGGTGGGCGGTACACCAGCAGAATCCCTAATCTGTCTCGGGTACCCAACACAAAGTACAGACACTCAAGACCAGCACTCGAATGAACAGGAAGCCTAGAGAGGGAGATCGTATTTCTATTAGGGATGTGCACTGACCCCCCGGATCGGATCGGATAGCGGATCGGAATCGGACCTGGGGGGTCGGATCGGATCGGATCGGATCGGAGGATGGTCGGATCGGACCGGATGTCCGATCCGGATCGGACGCCATTTTGAATGCTTTTTCCCATAGCCAAGTATTGTTTTACAAAAACGCCTATAACTTTTTCATTTTTAAAGATAGAAGGATGAAATTTGGGCACATTATGCACTTGTTAGGGACAGTTATCTGTGAGAAATTTCAGAAAGATTGGTGCATGCGTTTTGTGGCAATTAATTTTTTAATAAATACCCAGGAATGCCTATAACTTTGTCATTTTTAAAGTTGCATACATGAAACCTTGCCACATTGTAGGTGGTACCTTGGGAACTATGTGTGTGAAATTTCAAAAACGTAGATGCTTCCCTTGTATGGCAATTAATTTTAGAAAAATGGGTAGTAGTGGGGTAAATACAGTTATGCCTCCCATTTTTTTATTTTTAAAGATACAAACAGGAAACATGGGCACATTACAGGGAACACTTCACTTGATATGTGTGTAAAATTTCAGAATGATAGGTACAGGCATGTGGTGGCAAGGTGTCTGCACACACCACTTTGAAGGCTGTAGAAAATTTCTCCTGTAACGATCCTAGCGCGAGAGAGTGATCCTAGGCTCAGCCGTTCTGCTTGAGTAAGTGAAAGTATCAAAGCAGACACGAGCCAAGTGCTACTTTGTTTCTCCTTTTGTAATGGATACTAGCTCAGTTGCAGCCAAGCGTGCAAGGATCAAAGAGATGAGAGAAAGTGTTTCCTTCTTCTTCCCGGGAGGCGGGAGGGTGCAATTGACAGCCCCAGCCTCTGTGGAAAAACGTTTATAACTTTTAATCTAAAAAATTCGTAGCCACCAAATGCCTGGACCTATCATTCTGAAATTTTACACACATATCAAGTGAAGTGTTCCCTGTAATGTGCCCATGTTTCCTGTTTGTATCTTAAAAAATAAAAAAATGGGAGGCGTAAATGTATTTACCCCACTACTACCCATTTTTCTAAAAATTAATTGCCACACAAGACAAGCACCTACGTTTCTGAAATTTCACACACATAGGTCCCAAGGTACCACCTACAATGTGGCAAAGTTTCATGTGTGTAACTTTAAAAATGACAAAGTTATAGGTGTTTCTTTCCTCATTGTTTCAAAAATTAATTGCCACACAAGGCAAGCTCCAATGTTTCTGAAATTTCACACACATATCAAGGCAAGTGGTACCTGTAATGTGCCCAAGTTTCCTGTTTGTATCTTCAAAAATAAAAAAATGGGAGGCGTAAATGTATTTACCCCACTACTACCCATTTTTCTAAAAATTAATTGCCACACAAGACAAGCACCTACGTTTCTGAAATTTCACACACATAGGTCCCAAGGTACCACCTACAATGTGGCAAAGTTTCATGTGTGTAACTTTAAAAATGACAAAGTTATAGGCATTCCTGGGTATTTATTAAAAAATTAATTGCCACAAAACGCATGCACCAATCTTTCTGAAATTTCTCACAGATAACTGTCCCTAACCAGTCTATAATGTGCCCAAGTTTCATCCTTCTATCTTTAAAAATGAAAAAGTTATAGGCGTTTTTGTAAAACAATACTTGGCTATGGGAAAAAGCATTCAAAATGGCGTCCGATCCGGATCGGACCTCGTCGGATCGGATCGGAGGTTGATCGGATCAGATCGGATCGTGGATCGGATCCGATCCGATGCACACCCCTAATTTCTATAGACCACGGCAACCCCCCCCTCCCCGGCCCTGAAGTCGATGCTGGTGCTGCACCGAGTACCCAGGGGGGCAAAGCTGAGTGAGAGTAACCCCTCCCAGTGTGTATGTGTGTATTGTGTGTATGTTGTATGTTTTTGCTGTTTTAATTTTTGTATATTGTTTTTAATTGTTTTAATCCTATGTAAACCACCCAGAGAGCTTCGGCTATGGGGTGGTATACAAATGTAATAAATAAATAAATAAATTTGGCACATATGTGTAGCAACATGTGCTAGACATGTGTATGAAATTTGAGATCGATCTCTCAAACCCTAGATTTTATATGAATTTTGTAAAGATCCTTGCAACTTTTTGACAGGTCTGAATGAACGCACGTGGCGAGCTGTCATTCTGACCTGTCAGAACTTAAACAATCTTTAATAATTTCATATAAAATCGAGGGTTGGAGGGATCGATCTCAAATTTCATACACATACTTAGGCATACCCCATAAGCACTGTGACCACGTTTCAAGCCTCTAACTTTTAAAATACAGAAGTTATAGGTTTATTTATATGTCAGTCTGATAATTGGACTGAAAATTATCGGATCGGATATTTATCGGAGGTTTTTCTATCGTATCATTATCATTAAATGCATGCATGATAAAGAGCATATCATATCGTTATCATACATTTTAACGATACGATACACATCCCTACACACAATACTCAACATGAGGCCAAACCAGTGCCAAATCGAGGTAGATGACTTGAATTTCTGATGCTCCAAACTGCATGGAAGGCAGTTTTCTCTTGTTGGCCTGCAATAGACTGTGATGAATCTACTCAGAACCAGCAATCCCCTAATCCTATCCCGCCCAACAAAGCTCCTCTACCCTTTCCCAGGTGCAGCTTCCCAAATGTCACTTCCCAAATCGTCATTTGATAGTCCCTCCAATTCCCAGAGTTGCCAGGTGAGCTTTGGTCATTTGTCCATCACACTATCTCTTCTGCTGTGTACATTGTAAGGCAATAAACCAACTGGTCAAGAATCATATATATTTTCTGTTCTGTATAGCAGCCTCCCCCAATCTGATTCTGGGGACCCTCAGAGTTGTAGTCCAACACATCTGGAGGGAACCAGTTAGGGAAAGGCTGATGTATAGTCCCCAAACATCAGTATCAGAGTTGGCGAAGGGAAAACAATGAAGCAAATGTCTTTCCCTACCTGGTTGAACCACCTGGGCCACATGATGGCATCCTGCTCCAAGGTGAGCATTATTTCTTGGGATGCCTGTCTCTCAATGCTCCCCACTTTCACTTCAGCAACTGACACATTATTGGTGAACACCAACAAGTTCACAATGTCAAAGTTGGCTGCCAGGTCTCCTTCCTCATCCAAATAGACTCCGTCCATGGAATTGTTGCGAAACTGGGCATTTCCCAGGAAAGGATGAAGCTAGAATAGCAGAGAAAACACCAACATTGAGAATACAAAACAACAACAACTAAGGCTGATAAACTCAGGACTGCATTATTGGAGCTCAAATCTTCAAGAGCTCACAGTGGGTTGATTGGAGACATCTTCCAGAATTGTAAAAGCAATATAAATTTTCCTACATTCCCAATGGACCTGAAGCCCATTCTTGTGTAACTTCTGTCTACTTTAGCATTTAGGGAGAGAATAAAGGTGCAATCATTTATTTTAAAACTATCTATGCTGTCATTGCATTATATGGGGTCATCACAGCAGTTCACAACTCATTTTAAACACAGAATAAAATAGCACGTCAAACTAAAAATTATGCCGTCTAAAAGGTCCCCCAAACAAACCCTATGCACATAAACTAGGAGAGATGAAAAGAAAATCCGTATCACTTGCCATCAAAGGCCAAAGAGAACTGGAATGTAGCAGCATGGTTGAATGTGTGTGGGGAGATGCACAACCAGGGTGCCACCATAAAAAAAGGCTGTGTCGTTGTTAAATGCACACTCAACTTTTTGTGGTGGGAGCACCCAGGCCTGGGTTTTGTATTGTGTTTTCAGCTGATGGGCGTTTTTTCTTTCAATGTGAGAACTCTACAAGCCCAGAGAGCTTCGGCTACGGGGCAGTATATAAATGTAATAAATCATCATCATCATCATCTGCTGGTTCTGCTGTGAGGAAAAGACTTGCTACTTCAAGTGCTAGATGTTGGGCATCATTAAATTGTAACACACACACACACACACACACACACACATATGTGTGTGTGTGTGTGTGGCTAAGTCTCCTTCAGAAGACTTAGCCACCGTGGTTAAAGCCATGGTTTAAGATGTCTTCTCATTGGGGCCACTGTGTGGCGAGTGAGGCACCATCTTTATTTCCTGCTTTATACATCCAATTATATTTTGCCAGTCTTATCCATAGGCCAACTGTGTTGGGATGGAAATGAGATATATTGACCAAATGTCAGCTTTACCAGCTCCTTCTCTTCTAAGGCCCAAGGTCTCCTCCCTCCCATTGCAAGCTGTTGCTCAGACAGCATGGGTGTATGCTCCACGCAAGAAACTAAACATGGATTCTCCATGACACAAAGAACCAAAAGTTGCTCCCTCTTTATTTGCATGAGTTTTGAGGAGCCTGATTTGTCTACACTTCTATGAATTCCTAGCTCACAATCCACCTCCTCATTGACCTCATAGGGGAAAAGCATGTTGTGAGATCAAGCAAGGGACAACAAAAATGTAAGTAAGAAAGAAATACGCATAAAATTTCACCACAACGCTACATTTGTAAAATTATCCCTCTCCAGATATAGAATTGAACAACCGGCAGTAATTTTCAATGGAACTACCTGTGAAGAAAAGGGAATACCTGCCATGGTTGTACTCTTTGGACATCCAAGCCATTTCCACCCCTGCGCTTGGATCCCAATGAGTGGACAAACTTCAAGGCCCGCACCACAGCCTGGACAAGACTGTAGATACTGTAGCTGTCCTGGAGGAGGCTATTTCTAAGCACATCTTGAGACACGGTCTCCTGTATCTCTGCGCATCTCGTCCGGACTTTCACAGACCGAATATGCTTTGAATTAAAGCAACGAAATGCTTTCTTCCCAGCCTGTGGCTGAACATTTTCATATTCTGTCCTTGTTTCGGTCCGTATTAAGAAAGCAAAACTGGTATGAATGTTCTGGAACTGAAATATTTTGTAAAACGCATTCAAATTGATGTCCTGCAAATCCGTTGTGATCCAAATTTTCCCAGCCACGGGTTGCTTATGCTTTACAGCATGATACATGACCAGTGCCAGACCGAACATAGTTTGGGAGTCCCCAGAAAAAATGGCAACGTTGATTTTTCTCTGGTTCAGGAAAGAAAACATGTGTGAATAGTCTCTGTGCAAGCTTAGGATTGGGATTTTTTCCGAGAAGTCCACGCAAACCCTGTTCCTGGTAAGCACAGCTGTCAACGCCCTCATGAACCTCTCTCCATTGTCATTGTCTGGAGCGATGAGACCGATCCATGTCCATCTGAAATGCAGGAGCAGCTGGGCGATGCCCAGGTATTTGCTCTGCGGTGTAGGGACCATCCGGTAGACAAAAGGGAACTGGGCTTTATCATTAAAGGCAGGAGAAGCAAAATCGTAACTGACCTAGTGAGGAAAGGAAGAGACTGGAGTTTGGTTCTGGTTTCAGGATCGAGCCCAGATGTCTGCAAATGTAAAACAAATCATAAGAACATAAGTGGCGCCATGCTGGATCAGACCCCCGAGGGTCCATCTAGTCCAGCACTCTGTTCATACAATGGCCAACCAGCTTTCAACCAGGGATCAACAAAGCAGGACATGGTGCAACAGCACCCTCCCACCCATGTTCCCCAGCAACTGATGCACACAGCCTTACTGCCTAGGATACTGGAGGTAGCACATAGCCATCAGGGCTAGTAGGCATGGATAGCCTTCTCCTCCAGGCATTTATCCAACCCCCTTTTCAAGCCATCCAAATTGGTGGCCATCACTACATCTTGTGGTATTGAATTTCATAGTTTAACTCTGAGCTGTGTGAAGAAGTCCTTCTTTTTCTCTGTCCTGAATCTCCCACCCATCAGCTTCATGGGATGTGTCCCCATTGGGTTCCAGTATTTTGAGAGAGGGAGAAAAATGTCTCCCTCTCCACACTCTCCATACCCTGCATGAGTTTGTACACCTCTATCAGGTCTCCCTTGAGCCTCCGTTTTTCCGAGCTAAACAGTCCCAGCTGTTGTAACCTTCCCTCATAGGGGAGATGCTCCAGCCCCGGGATCATTTGAGTTGCCCCTTTCTGCACCTTTCCCAGCTCTAGAATATCTGCTTTTAGGTATGGTGACCAGAACTGTACACAGCACACCAAATGTGGTAGCACCATAGAATTGTGTAAAGGTCGTGTGATACTGGCAGTTTTATTCTCCATTCCTTTTCTTATACGGCCTAACATGGAGTTTGCCTTCTTTGCAGAAATATCTTTTTCTTTTTAGGCTTGGTGACCAGAACTGGACACAGTATTACTCTGCCTCTACAAGAGGCATTTAAAGCTCTTTCAAGGCGCATTAAAAAATTTACCTCTACAAGAACGGAGTGCAAATCGGGCGTAGAGGCGCGTTTTCTCTCCGATTATGCGCTTTATCGAATGCACGTTAAATAGCGAGTTTTATTTTGCTCCGGCCATTAAAGCGCATTTTGCCTATGTGAACAAGCGATTCTCCACATAAACTACCTGTAAAGCGCATTTGAAACAACCGGTAAGGTCACCTGTTGAGTGCTCAATTACCTCCTGCATACAAGCATTTGAGATAAAGCGCTTCAGCGAATATGCGCATAATCGGCTAACCAGGCGTAAAGCCTAATTCTTGTAGATGAGGCCTTATTCTAAGTGTGGTCGCCCCGCCCCATAGACTTGTACGATGCTGGCAGTTTTATTCTATGCATTGCAAAGTGGAATTAGATGTATTGCCCTTCCTCTTTTGACCCCCCACCATTCATACCTGTGGGATTTTGTAGATGCTCAACAGAGTTGAAATCTGGTTGGAGATTTCAGATTCAGCTCCTTCAAGGACGGCCAGCAGGTGATTCCGCCTTCCACAGTAGTAGTTTGGAATGCTTTTCTGCCCAGTTGAGAGCAGGTCTACTGTGGCCTCGTAAGTCATTCTTGCATTGAAATAGTTCTCATAAACGTTGTAGCCCAGGGTGATGTTGGGTAAGAGCCTGGGATTCTGGTTGACCTCCTGAACAGCAATGGAGAAGGGCAGGATGTGCCAGGATTTCATATCTGTTAATCTGCAGCAGAAGACATGGGTCACTGTGTCAATCTCCATTCACTGCTCTAGAAGAGAGGGCAGCCTTCATTCTTTCATTCGTTCCATGACATTTTTAATCTGTCCAATAACTACTGTTCGCTAAGGCCCTTTCCGCACCATAGGGGTGGAGAGGGCGGGAAGCAGGCAAACCCGGAAGTAGCCACTTCTGGGTTCGGCGCAATGAAGCCGCACCACAGTGCGACGGCCCAGGCTTCTCCTGGGCTGTCGCAAGTCGTGGTGACCATTTTTAAAAAAAGATCCGCAGAGGAGCGCACGAGTGCTCCTGCGCAAATGTAAGTATATATTTTTTTAAAATGTTGCGTGATCATGCCCCCCTCCCCCCGCCATCCTGGGGATGGCGATTTTGCTGTCCACCTGATGGCCTCCGAGCCGTGCGGTGCTGCTCCGTGGCCATTGGTGCAGCCGCTTACTTGCTGGTAAGCGCGGCTGCGTCCGGGATGGGCGGCCACACCAGCCGCCCATCTCGCTGCCTTCCCGGAAGCTGGGAACAAATGGGGATAATAGCATTCCCTGAACTCAAGGGAAAATGGAGGGCTGGCCCCAGCCTGCTCATGGGATGCCCTGTGCCTCATATGGTCTCTCCGTGAGCAGGCAGGGGCAGCCCCGGGGTGGGTGTGCTTGAAACCGCCCATGTGATAACGACCCTATTGAAGTTCCCTGTCATATTGCAAAGCCACTGGGAAACGAACCTTGATAGTTTCCATGTTTTTATTTCATATCAGAATGGGAGACGCTAAAATAACTTATGCATCAACATTGCATAGCTGGATATTCTTGTCACCCGCTTTATTCCCGTGTATCAAATATCACTGCCAGAATAATAATAATAATAATAATAATAATAACAACAACAATTTATTTCTTACCCGCCTCTCCATCTGGATCGAGGCGGGGAACAACATGATAAAATACACAAAACTGATTAAAACATGACACATATTATTAAAGCTGCATAAAAATCCTAAAACATCCTAAAAACATCCTTAAAACTTTCTAAAATTCCACTGGATGTGCCCGCCGGAAGAGAACAGTCTTAATGGCTTTCTTAAATTCTAAAAGACTGTTAAGTTGACGAGTCTCCTCCGGCAGTCATTCCACAGTCTGGGAGCGGCAGAAGAGAAGGTCCTCTGGGTAACGGTTGTCAGCCTAGTCTTGGCTGACTGTAGTAAGTTCTTCCCAGAGGACCTGAGCATGCGGGGCGGATTGTATGGGAGAAGGCGATCCCGCAGGTAACCTGGACCCAAACCATGTAGGGCTTTAAAGGTAATAACCAACACTTTATACTTGTCTATCCGCTCCCTCCGAGGGTCAAGGGCACGTGACCTACGATTTTTGCACCAATAGTTGGACTTGGCTCAGTTTCCAAAACAGCTCATCATAACAGTCAACATCTTCTAAACGTTAAGGCTGTTTGGTAGAATGCTGCGTTTCATAATGAACAGGGTTTTACTTGATACAGAAGAGCTACCACTAAAAATAAATTCAGCAACCTTTATGATCTCAACAGTCTGGGAATCATAGAATCATAGAATAGTACAGTTGGAAGGGGCCTCTAAGGCCATGGAGTCCAACCCCCTGCTCAATGCAGGAATCCACCCTAAAGCATCCCTGACAGATGGTTGTCCAGCTGCCTCTTGAAGGCCTCTAGTGTGGGAGAGCCCACCACCTCCCTAGGGAGTAGAGAGGATGCCATGAGCTGGCATTTCATGTGTTGACAACCAAACAAGGGACCATTTCAGTCGAAGTATGTAGGGTGGCTGGCCACTTCCGAGTAAAATTCATTGTTTTTCAGTTACAGGTTGGCTAAACCAAATGCAATTGTACAGCGATGTTATTGGGTGCTCCACCCTCCCCCAAGCAGCGAAATGTTCGGAAGCAGCACTGTCTGGATGTGCAATGTCTGATGGCTTTTTCAACTGTTATAAACCGTTTTAAAGTAGTAGTGTAGATAGGCTCACACAGCAATCAGATGAGAACCTCAGAACATAAGCAGAGCTATGATGGGAAGTGTAGTGATGATAAGAACATAAGAAGAGATTTATTGGATCAGACTAAGGGTCTGTCTAGTCCAGCAGTCTGTTTACACAGTGGCCAACCAGCTGCCCATGGGAAACCCACAAGCAGGACATGCGTGCAACAGCACCCTCCCCACCCATGTTCCCCAGCAACTGGTGTACACAGGCATACTGCCTCTGATACTGGAGGTAGCAAGCTCAAAACCCCAGATTCTCACCAGCTGCATCCTAGGAAATGGCAGGCTGTGCATTATTATTATTATTATTATTATTATTATTATTATTATTTATTACCCGCCTCTCCTTCCAGATCGAGGCAGGGAACAGCATCAATACAAACAATATAAAATACATAAAACTGATCAAAAGCATATAAAATTAATACATTATTAAAAACAACCAAGTCTTAAAATTTGCCTGCCGGAAGAGATCAGTCTTTATAGCTCTCTTGAATTCTAGAAGACTGGTAAGTTGGCGGATCTCTCCCGGCAGGTCGTTCCACAGTCTGGGAGCAGCAGAAGAGAAGGTCCTCTGGGTAACACTCGTCAGCCTAGTCAGCCTAGCATGACCTGTTGCATCAATGTTCAAGCAGCCCCTAAACCTTCTGCCAAAATCAAAATAGGGTGAAAACGAGGTGGTGGTTTTTTATTTTGTTGTTGTTGTTGTTTTCAAAGGGGCAGAGACTAGAAAATAGGGTTTGTCCTGATAAGAAGTGACAATTCGAACATACAAAATCAGAATCGGCAGAAATTACGTTAGATCTATCACTGCATAATCACTTACGAGTAAAGCTGAGTCCGGGGAGGGTAGGAAAAGTTGTTGATTAAGAATATGGCGTTCGTAGCAGATATGATCCCACTAATGAGATAGTCTCCTGATCGGTAATAATTAAATGGGTCAGACTGATCGTTTACTAAATTCAGTGGGCATTTTCCCATCAGCATCCCACAAACCGCACGGGGAAGAAGCAACAGCAGCGTCACCATTTGGACATGCCTGCTACCATCACCTCCTTTGTAACTGCTCTCCATGACATATCCAGCAACCAAACCCTCTGGCAAGGCGAGGGCTACAGGAACTTTACTCACACCAGGAGTCCATCCATGGCTGAGGATTCACCTGGGATGATAGTAAATCTCTCACTGACATAGGTCCCCAAACACCTATCCATGGTCTCCCAGTCACACAGGAGGTATTTATGTACCACTACTTCCAGGCTGTTACAAGAAGTTACATCCTGTCGCTTCTGATTCTGATGTTCATATTCTTGGTCTCAGAAGTGATCTTCAGAAAAATCCCCTTGAGCTTTGGAAAGAAGATGAATAAATCAACACAATTTTAATAATTATAAGGGGAAGAACCATCTCATTTCCTGACCCTCTGTGGTTCAGGCTGCAGGTACAGATGTGGAGGAAAAACATGTTTGTGTGAGACTCAGCAAAGTTGCATCATATTCTGATATTGGTTAGCGATGGGGGAGATCAGAGAGGTTGAAGGGGCCTATAAGGCCATCAAGTCCAACCCCCTGCTCAGTGCAGGAATCCACCTTAAAGCATCCCTGACAAATGGTTGTCCAGCTGCATCATGAATGCCTCTAGTGTGGGACAGCCCACGAGCTCCCTAGGTCTTTGGTTCTATCGTTGTACTGCTCTAATAGTCAGGAAGTTTTTCCTGATGTCCAGCCGGAATCTGGCTTCCTGTCACTTGAGCCCATTATTTTGTGTCTTGCATTCTGGGATGATTGAGAAGAGATCCTGGCCCTCCTCTGTGTGACAAGCTTTCAAGTATTTGATATGACCTTTAGTCCAAAAACCCCTCCAAAACAAATTTAGCTGGAACCTATTCCATGAAGATGTAGATGGTTATGTTTCATTAATTCCCAGAGAAGTAGCCATTTTACTCTTTACTGTGCATGACTCCTTTTTTTTGTTTTTGCACTATAAAACAGTTACTCTCAACGAGGAAATTGGAAGCTAAGGCTGATGCCTTAACTGACCCATATCACGCTGCCCATACATTAAGATCAGAAAGAGAGGCCCTTCTCATTTGCCCACCAGCAAGAAAAATTAGGTGGGTCTCCACATGGGAGAGGGCCTTCTCAATGGTGGCCCCATACCTGTGAAATGAAATCCCACTGTTGGTCCGCCATGCACCATCCTTACAGCTTTTATTGTTTTTCCTGATATTTTACTGTCTATGCTTTTATTGCTTTTAATGTTTATAATGTTTTATGTAGGGTTGTAAGCAGCCCTGAAAAGGCGGCTAAGAAATGTTTTTAATAATAATAATAATAATAATAATAATAATAAATAAATAATGTACCCCTTGATTTGTGATGATGATGTTGTGCAGAAATTGTGCTGGCTTACAACTTACTGTCTATGTATCCACACTTTTCCCTTGGTCAGTGAAGGGGCCCATGTCCTGGTTCTGTATTGCCTAATGTAGTATCTTGCCTTACTGCTAGAAGACAGCTCCCTCTCTCTTGCCAGCTACTGATGTAAGAAAGAAACTGTCCTGGGTCAACTCACAGGAGGATTCCTCTAGCGATGCAGTCAAGTTCAGGCTCTTCATAATGCAATACAGGACCTGGATAATGGTGGGCATCTTTGCTGGTCTCAGGCACTCCATCATCCCTGTGAGAAATAAAATAATTGTTACTTTTTCAGGGAATATTAAAATGCTTAAGCTCATAGTAAAAGTAGACGAACAGGCATGCTTGGACTAACGGACTAATTAATGGACAAACGCTATGCTTGAAGTAAAATACATGTAATGGAAACCGTGCTGGTAAAAAGAAGACAGGAAGGAGTGTGAGTAGGCGGTTTGTGGTAAAACCTATGTAAGGGAGACTATGCTCCGTTCGCTTCATTTGACATATCACTTAACTTGACATTTAAGAATTAGTAGAAAAACACCGTTTGTGGTAAGGTTTTATCTATTGTGGGAAAGCTTCAAAGAAGGCAAGCCTTGCAATCATGCAGAAACGAAACTTAGCTTAGCAGAAAGCTGCTTGCAGGGTCTAGGAAGTAGCCAAATAAGGAGAATTGTAAATAGGTGGGTTGGGGTTGCAAATATAGAGTAAGGGGAGAAGTAAACAGGGGCGGGGATTTTATTATTTTAATGAGGCGGTCGTGATAGGTTGTGAGCCTGGAATACCCTGCCCTGGGGGAAACAGCAGAGGAGGTTCTTACCGGCCGTGGCAGGGATAAATATGTGTGATTTCTTATGATTGGTGTGCCTGCTCTGCTTTTTCCTTATCATGCACCTTCCAGAAACTGTCAAGGCGGCAAAGAGGGAGCCTTACCCAGAGGGACCCACTCTTTACCCAGAGAGGCCAGGTTCCCACGATTCTCCTCCATGACTTCCTTGTGCAGAGTCCTCTGGCCTGGATTCAGCAGAGCCCACTCCTCCTCCGAGAAATGCACAGCCACCTCCTCAAGGGTCACCGGCCCCTGACAGAAGAAGAAGAAATGATGTTCTCTGTACGCATTATGTAGCCATCCATGAAGGCAGTAATGGGGAGGCCCTCCTTCTGAATGCCAGAGCTTCACGAGTGACATTCAAGGGCTTCCTAGCAGCCCTCTTGGCGAGGTGAAAAGGCTAAAGGGGCAGGTTCTTCCAGGACCAAAGAGATGCGCAGGAGACAGAGGCACCCAGGACTCCCCTACCTGCTCTGGCTGTGAAGAAATCGCTTCCACTCCACCACAAAGTGAAGGAGGCCTAGAAGGATCCCCCAGGATCAGTTCACTCTCTCTGAAGGTTTTTCCGCTCCCTGTGAGGAAAGCAAACAAGGTGGGAAGGAAAGTTAACGTCCTTAAGCATTTCCATTTTCATTGTTTGACTGGAATCAATGTTTGACCAACAAGAGACTCTCTTCCCCGTCCCTCCCCATCAAAAGGAAATCAGGCTCAAAGGGAACATTAAAGCAGCTCATCTGCCTCAGGCATAAGAAAGGGAGACCATGGTGGAATATCTCCCTCTAATCCTTACCCAGTGAGGAGGGTCCTCCATCACCCTCCTGCAAGATCCACCTGTCCAGCAGCCTCTGTGTGGTGCCCGGTGGAGCCTTCTCTGCCTCAGGGAAATCTGTACATGTTTTGGCCAACATCCCCTGCACCTGGAACAGGAGGGAGGATCCCAGGCAGAGAAGAAGGAAAGGAATGGGTCTGGTCAAGGGCAGTGTTTCCCAATCGGTTTGCATTTCAGGGCTCCTTCTAAAGATGATCTAGGGTCCAACCCAACTCACTCATGCCTTTGTCTAAGAATGTGTGCTTTGGGCCATATGCGAAGTGCTTGAACAACCTACTAAAACCAACCAGGAGGAAAGGGAGAAACTTCCAGACATTCCCTGACACCCAGCATACAGACACACATAAACTTTGTTGTATATAGCTAGGCTGACCCTATGAAAAGGAGGACAGGGCTCATATAACTTTAACAGTTGTAGAGAAAAGGGAATTTCAACCAGAGTAATTTGTATGCAATTAGTTCCTGGTGAAATTCCCTCTTCTTCATCACAACAGTTAAAGTTGCAGGGGCCCTGCCTTCTTTTGTATAGTGTCACTCTAGTATAGTGCCTGCAACTTTAACTGTTGTGATGAAGAAGAGGGAATTTCACCAGGAACTAATTGCATACAAATGACACTGGTTGAAATTCCCTTTTCTCTACAACTGTTAAAGTTACATGAGCCCTGTCCTCCTTTTCATAGGGTCAGCCTACCCTATATGCCATCTTGAGCTTCTTGGAGGAAAGGAAGGATATAAATGTACTAAATGACAAGTATAGCCATGTTTGGATTCAAAATCAAATCACAGGGTTTTGGCCCACAGATGTTATTCCTCATCCCCACCCAGGATCTTTCCTCTTCTGTCTCCCCCAGACCCCCTTTCTCCTGCCTTCCCTTCCAGGATTCCCTAGTTATGGGGAGGGAAGGAGGTGCAAGGCGGGGGTCTCCTGGAGGGGCCCCCAGTGGGTCAGCCGCCTTGGGGGCAGGGGGCTCTCTCTCCCCCCTCCCTCCTCTGCTCCTCCCTGGGGGCTCCTTTCACCCTCTCCTCCCCCCTGAGATCCCCCTATGCATTTTGCACCCACCTGGCTCCTTTGCAGGGGGAAGAAGAGGCTGCGAGGGGCGGACAGGAGATGCACGTGGGGCAGTGGGAATCCCAGGGGCCTTTGCACTGGGGTGGGTAGGGGGAGTAGGAAGTGGGTGCAGTCCTCCAGCCTAGGCTCTTCCCTGCCTCTCTAGGAACAGAGCACTCGTTCCCTTTAACCCCTTAGATGGACTCTACGCGAAAGAGCTGCAGGGCCTTTTCCACAGGGGGCTTTTCTTCATTTTTATTCCTTGCATTTGTCTAGCGCCCCATAGCCGAAGTTCTCTGGGCGGTTTGCAGAAGATTGAAACCCTGCAGCATCAGATCCCTTCCTTACAGGGCTGGTGCACCGGAGGTTATGGGATGTCGGCAGCATTGCACATCCACTGCCCTCCCCCTTTGGGGCAGCCCCAGGCATGATCCCCCCACTCCTCCTCTGCCCCCCTCCCTCAGCCACTTCTATGCATGCAATCTAGGCTTTCAGGCGTCTCCTCTTTCCGGACCCCCTCCATGATTCCTGCGCAAGGCAGCGATGCCCCTGTCAAGGCCAGCAGTCACACTAGGGTGACCCTATGAAAAGGAGGACAGGGCTCCTGCATCTTTCACAGTTGCAGAGAAAAGGGAATTTCAGCCGGCGTCATTTGTATGCAGTTCGTACCTGGTGAAATTCCCTCTTCATCACAACAGTTAAAGTTGCAGGGGCCCTGCCTTCTTTTGTATATGGTCGCTCTAGTATAGTGCCTGCAACTTTAACTGTTGTGATGAAGAGGGAATTTCACCAGGAACTGATTGCATACAAATGACTCTGGCTGAAATTCCCTTTTCTCCGCAACAGTTAAAGTGACATGAGCCCTGTCCTCCTTTTCATAGGGTCAGCCTAGTAAAAAACATCTTCCTTGGTTAACGTCACTACAGTCTAATAATACTGAACATTATAGGTTTGTGCTCAAGGGATTAGGTTTCAAGTGCAAAGATGAGATATGTACATATGAGTGAGTTATAGAGTTCTCCTGCTCTCTTCTTTCCCAGGGCTCTGCACTGCTCCCTTGCTGGATGATCCAGGGGCCTTTTCCTGCTTCAAGGCCAGCAAAGTCTTGCTCTTCCATCTTTACTCTCTTCTCCATCTCTGCTACCACCAGGATTCAAAATATCTCCTTCCTTGGCTGCCAATTTCTCTCTTGAGGCAAGGACTGTCCTGTAGGAATTACAATGGAGAGCTGCATGAATCAGATACAGCTGTGGCCAACTTAATACCCACAACCTGTCTCCAATGGGTCTCTACAACCCCGTCCTACAGGAATTCTTCTCATGGTGGCCTCTTGCTCCACACCTTGTCCGTGGCTTTGAGAGCAGGATGGCCTCCATCTCAGACTCCGGGCAGCAAAACTTTCTGCCCTCAAGGAAAAAACCAGAACTGCTGATGCACCAGAGTTTCCCTCCCAATCCATTCCATGGCTTCTTTCTAAGCCCTCTCTGGTCCCAGCACTTGAACCCCAAAAAGGACCTGACTAACAATGATTTGGTTTCCCAGGCTGTCTGAAAGAGGCGGTAGTGAGACCACTCCTGAAGAAAGCTTCTCTGGACCCAGAAAATCTTAATAGTTACAGGCCAGTAGCAAATGTTCCATTCCTGGACAAAGTCCTGGAGCAGGTGGTTGCTGGCCAGCTCCAGACACTCTTGGATGAGACGGATTATCTGGATCCATTTCAGTCAAGTTCCAGGCCTGGTGCAGGATGCCGCTCCTTGCGTGTTGACAGGGACACTGAAGGGGGAGCGTCTCACCACTGTCTTGAAATCTCTGGACTGGCTGCCAGGGAGCTACTGGGCCCAATTCAAGGTTTCAGGACGAGTGCACGAAGCCCTGAACAGCTCAGGACCCAAATACTCGACGGATCCCCTTCCCCAGTACTGACCAGTGTGATGCGTGCTCCATGTAAATGGCACACGCCTTGCGCATGGCCATAAGAAAGCACAGAGAGGAGCGGGAGCCCCCAAACTGGCCATGGGAGTTCAGAGTTAGCACCCCAGACACCCGAAGGCTACCTGCTGGAGGTGTGTTTGGGATACCTTCTCCAAGCCCCTTCGCGGCTGCGGCTGCCCCTGTCCAGGCCCTCCAAACCACGAGCCAATCAGCACTCGCTCCCCACTCACTCCATACTCCCCCAGCCCTGCAACTCCAAACAATGACAACTTTTGCAACACATCCACATCCCTAAACAGCAGAACCACACAGGGTCCCATAGGAACGGGGGCCCCTCCTCCTCCTCCTCGCGCCGGGCTCTACTATCAGCGGTCCTTGGGAATGGCCATAGGGAAGCATTAGAGGCTGAGACAGGCGCCCCTCCCCCCATTTCTTCTGCCTTTCCTTCCAGGGCCCCCCAATAATGGGTCTTCAGTGGGTGCCCCAAGTGGGGGTGGAATCCCCCCATGCATTTTGCACCCACCGGCTCCTTTGCAGGGGGAAGAAAAGGCTGCGGGGAACGGACAGGCGATGCAGGTGGGGCAGGGGGAATCCCAGGGGCCTTGGCCATGTGGGGGGGTGGAGGGGGGTAGGAAGTGGGTGCAATCCTCCACCCATGCTCTTCCCTGGCTCTCTAGGAGCAGAGCACTCGTTCCCTTTAACACCTTAGATGGACTCTACACCCAAGAGCTGCTGGGGCTTTTCCACAGGGGGCTTTTGTTGCATTTTTATTCCTTGCATTTGTCTGGCGCCCCATAGCCGGAGCTCTCTGGGCGGTTTGCAGATTTTGAAACCCTGCAACATCTCCGCTCCTGGGGGCTTTTAGCAGGATCCAGATGCCTTCCTTACAGGGTCGGGTTTTCCTTCGAGTGCATAATGGAGCCTGCCACATGCCCCGGAGGTTATGGGATGTCAGCAGCATTGCACGCCCATTGCCCTCCCCCCCAACCTCTCCTCTCTAAACACCATCTCCCCTGACCACCTTCCTTGCTTGAGTTGCAATAGCCGGCCTCCTGTAATCTCCTCCGCTTGGATGCCTTATACATTTAAAACATGCTTCACAACTCTCGAGGCAGAGCGTCGGCTATGGGGCGGTATAGAAATAATAATAATAATAATAATAATAATAATAATAATAAATAATGGCACAGGCAGGAGGGGCACCTTGAATGTAAACAAGTGCAGTTTCTCCCCTAGGAAGATGGAACCAAGTAGCAGCAAGAACCCTTGATCGAAGGTGATCAGCAGACCAATCATTCACGTTAGAGCACCAAGGACTCAGGATATTGTTTTATTATAGTTTAGGAAATAGTTTTGGTTTGAAACATTTATTGACAGGTCATCCATCACGGAAGGGAGGGGGCGAGGGGAACGTGACATCAAAGCCTGAAGCAGAGAGAAAATGTAAGTTTTGCCCTTGGGGGGCAGAAGGTCTTTGAACAATGTGCCCCGCCTCAGGTACCCCAATGATCCAGCCCAGTTTGTGAGACAGAAAGAACTATTTATAAGCAATAAGTAAGGTGATGCAGTTACAAAGCTTATGGTTTTATCAGGTTGAAATGCTCGTTCGTTTCATACAGTTCCAACTGCAATCCTGCCTATGCTACCCACTAGTCTACACTCTCTCCTCCCAGTCACTCTGTTCCCAAAATAATGGAAGTCATTGTTCCTACACTTTCTCTCTCACTCTCTCTCCCCCCTTCACAGACAAACCCCAAACTCAACTCCGCCCCCTCACTACTACCAACCAATCCAGACCTTTGAACAACCAGCCAATCAGCATTCACATCACATTCGCTTCATTCTCTCCCAATAGCTTTCGAGACTTACCAGCCTTGTATTTGGAATCACACAGCACCGACGTCTTCAATGGCAAACCCTATTAAAACTTCACAAGTACCGACATCGTATCAATAACTGGCAATGAACAGCAAAACATCACAGCCCGTGCTGCCAATCAATAGGCACGATTCTGCGCTCCAGAGGGGGCTTGGTCCTCTTCGCTCCGAGTCATGGCTGCTCCTTCATGTGAATTCTTTGATGTCGCTTAAGGTTTATGTTGCAAGCAAAGCTCTTTCCGCACTCTAGGCATTTATAGGGCTTCTCACCAGTGTGAATTCTTTGATGTGACTTAAGGTGTGTGGTGTGGGCAAAGCATTTTCCACACTCTATGCATTTATGGGGCTTCACTCCTGTGTGAATTGTTTGATGTTGCTTAAGAGTTGAGTTCTGAGTAAAGCTCTTTCCGCACTCTAGGCATTTATAGGGCTTCTCCCCTGTGTGAATCCTTTGATGTCTCTTAAGGACTGTGCTGTAAGCAAAGCTCTTTCCGCACTCTATGCATTTATAGGGCTTCTCCCCTGTATGAATCATTTGATGACTCTTAAGGAGTGTGCTGTAAGCAAAGCTCTTTCCGCACTCTAAGCATTTATGGGGCTCCTCACCTGTGTGAATTCTTTGATGTTGCTCAAGCTGTATGCGCTGAGCAAAGCTCTTTCCGCACTCGAGGCATTTATAGGGCTTCTCCCCTGTATGAATCATTTGATGTCTCTTAAGGACTGTGCTGTAAGCAAAACTCTTTCCACACTCTAAGCATTTATGGGGCTTCTCACCTGTGTGAATTCTTTGATGTTTCTTAAGGTCTGTGCTGTAAGCAAAACTCTTTCCACACTCTAAGCATTTATGGGGCTTCTCTCCTGCGTGAATTGTTTGATGTTGCTTAAGAGTTGAGTTCTGAGTAAAGCTCTTTCCGCACTCTAGGCATTTATAGGGCTTCTCCCCTGTGTGAATCCTTTGATGTCTCTTAAGGACTGTGCTGTAAGCAAAGCTCTTTCCGCACTCTATGCATTTATAGGGCTTCTCCCCTGTATGAATCATTTGATGACTCTTAAGGAGTGTGCTGTAAGCAAAGCTCTTTCCGCACTCGAGGCATTTATGGGGCTTCTCACCTGTGTGAATTCTTTGATGTTGCTCAAGCTGTATGCGCTGACCAAAGCTCTTTCCGCACTCGAGGCATTTATGGGGCTTCTCACCTGTGTGAATTCTTTGATGTTGCTCAAGCTGTATGCGCTGAGCAAAGCTCTTTCCACACTCGAGGCATTTATGGGGCTTCTCCCCTATGTGACTTCTTTGATGTTGCTTAAGGTTTGTGGTGTGGGCAAAGCTCTTTCCGCACTCTATGCATTTATAGGGCTTTTCACCTGTGTGAATTCTTTGATGTTGCTTAAGATTTGAGCTCTGAGTAAAGTTCTTTCCGCACTCTAGGCATTTATAGGGCTTCTCACCTGTGTGAATTCTTTGATGGTTCCTAAGGGCTGTGCTGCAAGTAAAGCTCCTTCTGCATTCTGAGCATTGATAGGGCTTCTCACCTGTGTGAATTCTTTGATGTGACTTCAGGGCCATGCTGCAAGCAAAGTTCCTTCCACAGTCTAAGCATTGATAGGGCTTCTCCCCTGTGTGAATTCTTGTATGCAAGTTAAGTTTTGAATTGGAACTGAATTGCTTTTCACAGTCTAAGCATTGGAATCTTTTCTTCTGAGTCTTGACACACTCTGAGCCTTTCTGCTGTTTCTGGCCACTGTACATATTCTGATTGCTTTCTTCAACAGGATCTTCTCTTATTGGAATTTCATGGACGTCTGACCCTTCAAAAGAAATGGATTTGATTCCCCACTTCTCTTCAGGTTCCGTTTTCCTTCTCTGGTGTTCTCCATTTTCCTTGCTGTCCCTGTGATCACCTGCAAGAATAAAAAACAGAAATCTGCCTGAAGTCAGGGAAAAAACATATTAGATATCCTCTGATGATCAATAGAACGGAGAACTAGAGTGGCATACAGCACTTTCATATTGATATAGAATAACTCTTACAAAGGAGCTCAAATAATAACTGGTACAACATTAAATACTGTAAAAACAAAATGCACTGAAAATCTGCCATTTTGTCCTAGCTGATTCTTGAACAGGGAACTGAAAAGTGGGAACCTTGAGAGAAAGTGACCGTGTCATCTTCAAATCCACCATAGCAAGGGCTCTGAAAACAAAGCTTAGTTGGCAATGGACATTGGACCTTAAGAAAGCCAACTTCAAAAAGCTCAGAGAAAGGTTGGTTCAGACCCCATAGCAAGAAATTAGGAAGGAAAACAGAGTTCAACAGGGATGGGAGATCCCGAAACCCTAAAATTCTGATGGCACAACCACTAACTATTCCCAAGAGAAGGAAAAAATGGGGGACATTGAAAGAATCAGGTTTGGCTACCCTGGGAGCTATCATCTCAGAAACACTGTCTATTATCTTTGCGAAATCATGGAGGAAGGGAGAAGTGCCGGACAACTGGAGGAGGGCCAATGTTGTCCTTTTCAGTCTGACATCCATCCCTGGGAAAATTTTGGAGCAGATTATGAAGAAGTTAATGGCTGAATTCAGACAACACGATAGTCAATGGTGGGGTAATAATCAACTTTACAGTTGTTCATCTAGGGGGTACTCCCCACACAACATGGTAAGAAATAATCAACCGTGGTGTGGATTAAGAGCAGCGCTGATTTGACTATGGCAGCATTCGGATGACATGATAAGTCAATACAACTGACGATTGTTTCCCCCACACCAGTTGACTATTGCTTTGTCCGAATTCAGCCAACCTGTTAGCACCTTGAAAACAATGCAGTGGTTAATAAAAGCCAGCATGGATTTGTCAAAAACAAATCCTGTCAGACTAATCTGATCTCATTGTTTGCTCAAGTAACCTCCCTTGTGGATGGTGGGGATGCTGTGGACATAGTATATCTTGACTTCAGCAAAGCTTTTGACAAAGTGCCCCATAATATTCAGATTAGCAAACGAGCTAAAATTGGGCTAGATGGAACAATTGTTAGGTGGATCTACAGTTGGCCACAGATTTGGACTCAAAGAGTGCTTCTCAATGCTACCTTCTCAAATTTGGGTAAGGTAATAAGCGCGTTACCGCAGGGTTCACTCCTAGATCCAGTGCTCTTCAACGTTTTTGTTAGTGACTTGGACGAGGAGGTGCAGGGAATGCTTATCAAATTTGCATATGACACATATCAACTATCTTTTTCATTTGAGGCTCAGGTGGCCTCGGTGGGGTGGAGTGCCTTCTACCAATTTTGATTCGAGGCCCAGCTGCCCCTATGTGGACAGGGATAACCCAGCACATCACCACCAGGGATAATAGCCATTGATAGCCTTCTCCTCCAGGAATTTATCCAACCCCCTTTTAAAGACATCCAAATAGGTGACCATCACTACATCTTGGGTTAGTGAATTCCATAATTCAACTAAGCGCTGTATGAAGATGTACTTCCTTTAATTTGTCCTGAATCTCCCACCAATCAGCCCTCCAATCAGACCAGATTCTAGTATTTTGAGAGAGGGAGAAAAATGACTCCCGATCCTCATTCTCCATCATCTGGTGAGCTTACTGTGGACAAGAGTATCCCAGGAACATGGCCCAGGCACTGTTGTCCTCAATGATATCCTTATCATGCACCTTCCAGAATCTGTCAAGGCGGCAAAGAGGGAGCCTTACCCAGAGGGACCCACTCTTTACCCAGAGAGGCCAGGTTCCCACGATTCTCCTCCATGACTTCCTTGTGCAGAGTCCTCTGGCCTGGATCCAGCAGAGCCCACTCCTCCTCTGAGAAATGCACAGCCAACTCCTCAAGGATCACCAGCCCCTGACAGAAGAAGAAGAAATGATGTTCTCTGTACGCATTATGTAGCCATCCATGAAGGCAGTAATGGTGAGGTCTTCCTTCTGAATGCCAGAGCTTCATGAGAGACTTTCTAAGCCTTCCTAGCAGCCCTCTTGAAGAGGAGAAAAGGCTAAAAGGCAGGTTCTTCCAGGACCAAAGAGATGCACAGGAGACAGAGGCACCCAGGACTCCCCTACCTGCTCTGGCTGTGCAGAAACCGCTTCCACTCCACCACAAAGTGAAGGAGGCCTAGAAGGATCCCCCAGGATCAGTTCACTCTCTCTGAAGGTTTTTCCGCTACCTGTGAGGAAAGCAAACAAGGTGGGAAGGAAAGTTAAAGTCCTTAAGCATTTCCATTTTCATTGTTTGACTGGAATCAATGTTTGACCACATTCCTAAACAAGAGACTCTCTTCCCCCTCCCTTCCCATCAAAAGGAAATCTGGCTCAAGCAGCTCATCTGCCTCAGGCATAAGAGAGGGAGACCATGGTGGAATCCGTCCCACTAATCCTTACCCAGTGAGGAGGGTCCTCCGTCTCCCTCCTGCAAGATCCACCTGTCCAGCAGCCTCTGTGTGGTGTCCGGTGGAGCCTTCTCTGCCTCAGGGAAATCTGCACATGCTTTGGCCAACATCCCCTGCACCTGGAACAGGAGGGAGGATCCCAAGCAGAGAAGAAGGAAAGGAATGGGTCAGGTCAAGGGCAGCATTTCCCAATTGGTTTGCATTTCAGGGCTCCTTCTAAAGATGATCTAGGGTCCAACCCATGGAGCACAGACTCACTCATGCCTTTGTCTAAGAATGTGTGCTTTGGACCATATGCAAAGCGCTTGAACAACCTACGAAAACCAACCAGGAGGAAAAGGAGAACTTCCCAGACATTCCCTGACACTCAGCATACAGACACACATAAACTTAATTGTATATAGCAACAGACCTTTACAATGTATACAAATATTTAAAAAGAGACCTCTATCCTATACAAAACATTCATTTAAACCTCAACAACCTGGGTTTGCCACCTTCTAAGAAGTTTGACCCCTCAGATCTAAAACAGATGAGCTTTATAGTACATCATATTTCTTAGTGAGACAGGACTGCAGCTCCTTGACTGCCAAAGCAAATTGGGCTAGCGATCACGTGAGAAATAAATGCTTATCAACCAGTGTTTGGTAATTGTTCAATGCAGGCAATATTATCTGAAGTAAACAGACCTGCGAAAACGGCATCCATTTGGTTTAACCACGGTAAATCATTTTAGGTCATTGGCAGACCTGGCTAATTCATGGCTCACTTCTAATTCCAGGTCATTCTTCTCATACGGTGATAAGAACTGGTCCCAATACCGATCCCTGTGGGATCCCACTATTTACCTCCCTCCATTGGGAGAATTTACCAGTTATTCCTGCTCTCTGCTTTCTCTTCTTTAACCAGTTAGTGATCCGTAAAAGGACCTCTCCTCTTATTCCATGACTTTATCAAAAGCCTTTTGGAAATCCAAGTAAATAATGTCCACTGGTTCAGCCCTAACTACATGTTTCTTGTCACTCTCAAAGAACTCTAAAAGGTTAGTGAGAAAGGACTAACGTTTCCACAAGCCATGTTGATTCTTTTTCAGCAGGGCTTGTCCTTCTATAGGATTAATAATTTAATTTGAACATTGCTTTCAACCAATTTGCCTGAAACAGACTTTAAGCAAACTTGGGGCATCCTTTCCTTATGGGACATGCAAAAAATGTTGAGATACAATTGGGGAGTTTTAAAATTTCACACCCTTGGAGTTCTCAGGATCAATTGCTCTCACCTGCTCTTTGTCCTCAGCCTGGCTCAGAAGGAAACCTTCTGCCAGGGCCACCGCCTGGGAACTGCTCTCCGCTCCACATTCTCTGACCCAGCTCTCCATCTCCGGGGGCAGGACAGCCAGGAACTGCTCTAGGACCACCAGGTCCAGCATCTGAGCTTTTGTGAGTCTTTCTGGTTTCAGCCACTGACGGCAAAGGTGGTGGAGTTGGCTGCAAAGCTCTCGGGGGACCGTAGCCTCCTGGTAGCAGAAGTCCCTGAACTGCTGGCACGCTACGTCTGAGCTGGAGTTGCTCCCAGGCTGGTTCTCCTGCACTCTTCTTTCCCAGGGCTCTGCACTGCTCCCTTCCTGGATGATATGGGGACCTTTTCCTGCCTCAGTGCCAGCAGAGATTGGCTGTTTCATCTTCTCTCTCTTCTCCATCTCTGTTAGCAACAGAACTCAAGAAGTCTCCTGCTTTTGCTTCCTATTTCTTTCTTGAGGCAAAGACTGTCCTGTAGGAATTCAAACGGAGAGCTGCATGAATGAGATACTGCTGTGGCCAACTTAATACCCAGGACCTGTCTCAAAGGAGTCCCTCCAACCCCAGTTCCACAGGAATCAGGCTCCAGGCTGAAAATGAGGTTCTAAAACATGAGCAAGAGAAGAGTGAATACACTTTCAACTTGTTAAACAAATGAAACATGTCACACAGGAAGCCTTAAGATATGACTGGTTTATAAAGTCAATGCAAAAGATCACATACAGCAGTGAAATTTGAAACATGCAAAAATTACAAAGAAATACATGTGTACGCTATGCAAAATCCACAACACTTTCATACTTGCTAAGGCGTGTTAGAAAAGAATTTTAAAAGACTACTCGGCTCAACTAGCAGCAGTTGAATTGTTATTTAGCTCTAATTTAACTTCCAACAGTCCAAACTAGTTCAATGCAACATTAAAGGCTTTCCACTACATAACATTATAGTCTAAACTTTTGAAGAAAAGGGAAGAAAGAGAGCGGGGATCACGTGGAATTAAAAGGAAGGCACAGATTCCTAGCCCAAGCTAGAGATCTGAAGAACAGGATGTTGCAGACCCAGAGGAAAGTTGGAAGAGACTTCTCTTAGAATCCAAGCTGTAGAACTTGGCCAAGATTAGTTGGGAAAAATGAATCCAGATAGAAATTGGAGAGGGTGTTTTAAAATGGAAAAGAGTAGTGAAGTCTGAGCTCTCAGAAAGAAGGCAAACTTGTAAACTGTGGCCCAAAGCCAGCAAAAGTCGGTTAGCAAAACTTGGAGCTACGTGAAACAGAATGACAGAAAGAGAATGGAATCAAAGGTCTGTCCTTCTCTTATGTTTCAGTCTCGTTTTGATTCACTGACCCCTAAACTGTCTCAGCTTCCAATTGCCCTTTTTCTTTCTTTTTAGACATCCACTAGAAATTTGGTTCCTGAATTTGGTTCAGTAGAACTGAATGACATATTGGGTTGGAGGACAGTATTTTCTTTTCAGTTTGAGGCAGCTGCTGTAATGTTAGACCTCAGCAGGGTACATAGGAAGATTACGGACTCCCGGAGCCGCAAGCCGTGAGGATTAACACACACTGCAACTTCTCGGAGTTACTTGCAGTAAAAGAGGTGCTCTCCACACAGGCCGCAGCCAACAATTACAGGAGGCTAGCGGCCTGCCAAGACACAACTGCTGAAGCAAGTACTTTCTTTTGCTTTCCTGAGCCTCGGAGCCGGTGTTTCTTTGGAAGGGTCTCTGACAGCCTACGTGGCGGTTCCTGAGGGAAGGAGGTGGCAGTGGCGCTGGGCCTCGGGAGCAGTGTGAGGCCTCCCCTCCCCTCTCTCCCCCCTCCCGTCTCCCCCTCCCGTTCTCTTTTCATGGCTCTTAGGCTTGTTGTAGTACACGGACAGTAGGAGGAAAGATTGGGCGTAACCAGCTGGAGCGGGATCTCTCCGGGACTCTCCTCTCAAGTGTGCGCGCGACAAAATGTCTCTCCGCTAGAGTGCCCACCTGGGATTCGGAGGGGTAACATACCGTGCAACTTCTTCTCATTGTGGCCTGTTGCTAAGATTTATACGTTCTGGAGAGAAACCAGATGATTTTAACTTTGGGTCAATTAAGATGTCCAGACGACGAGTTTCTGTCCAATTCTGATTTGTGTGTTAAATATAATTCACCTACTACTGCTGAATTGCAATCCTTGCAACTGAAACACATGCTGGAATGTAGGTTTGGTCCAGCTGCTTTTACTGCCTCAGAGCTTCCTTACTGTTAGAAACACTTATAACAGCTGAACTGACACATTGATCCGCAACCCATATATACAGAGAGAGTAGTTTAAGACAGGATTGGAATAGAGAATTGGAGTGCCCTATTTGCCTAATCAATGGACGGTTTGCCATAGCAGCTGTATCCCAAACTCCTATGGATCTCAGGTTATGTCTTATTCAGCAAAAACAGTTGTTTCGGGTTTACTGGACTCCACAACGTCTTTTCAATAAGAGTTTGTATAACTTGCACAATTTTTGGAGATTCAGTGCACCTAATTTTTCTTTAACTCAGATGTTTTGGCAAGGCCCAGTAGTCACCTCCTTTGGGAAGGAAGTTATAAGAAGGATAAATGTTGTGCTAAAACAATCTCTAATATGGAACGATGTGCAGGTCCTTCTAAATCACCTACCAGCTTCTTGGAATTAACACAAGGTCAGCGCAAATGGATCTTCAGAGCCCTTCTGACCGACAAAAGCCTTATATTATCACGTTGGAAGGATAAATGCGCACCACCAATAATGCAATGGACTGAGGACCTAATAACACTATCAACTTTTGAAGGGGTGTTATATAGGTGCAACTCGCAAATGGATAAAACGTTAGGATATTTGGTCTGCTTTTCCCAAAACCTATGTATAATTCTTTCTCTTTTTCCTTCCTTTTTTGAAATTTACAAATGCTATACTTGAAAAAACAAACAACATTCCTAAGTATGCAATATGTTTTTGTTTTCCTTTCTTTTCCCCCCTCACGATTCCTTTTTGTTCAGTTTTGGTATTATTCACAGTAAAAAGGAAAAATGGGATATATGTTTGATACCAAACTAATAGTAATAATAATAATAATATAATAAGTAATAAGAATAATATATTTTTTAAAAAACTCCAGACAGCAAAACATTCTGCCCTCTAGGAAAAATCAGGTCTGCTGATGAACCAGTTTCACTCTCAATCCGTTCCATGGCTTCCTTCTAAGCCCCTTCTCTGTTCCCAGCACTTGAACCCCAAAAGGGACCCGATGAAGAGTGATTTCTACACACTCCTGGGATGTGAAGAGCAGGCTCACTTCATAAAGAAAATCAGGATATTCTTAAACAAATGACAATTCTTGGCTATCAGAAAACCATACTTGCCCATGGGGAAAAAAGAAAAGTAATGAAAGTACTTTGCCCATAGGGAGACATAGGATGGTACCTGCCCAAGGGGAAAACATATTTGCCCATAGGGAAACCTGGTGCAATCCCTCCCAATGGGGAAACCATACTCGCCCAAAGTAGAACCTCACAGGGTCCCATAGGAATGGGGGCCCCTCCTCCTCCTCCTTGCGCATGGGGTCCTTGGGAATGGCCATAGGGAGGTAGGAGAGGCTGAGACAGGCGCCCCAACCCCCCATTTCTCCAGCCTTCCCTTTCAGGACCCCCAATAATGGGTCTTCAGTGGGTGCCTCAAGTGGGGGTGGGGGTCTCTCCCCCTCTCCCTCCCCCTGCCTCCCTCCCTCCTTCCTCTGCTCCTGCCTTGGGGGTTCTTTCCCCCCTCTCCTCCCCCCAGAGATCCTCCCATGCATTTTGCACCCACCGGCTCCTTTGCAAGGGGAGGAAGAGGCTGCAAATGGCAGACAGCCGATGCACGTGGGGCAGGGGGGGAATCCCAGGCGCCTTTGCCATGTGGGGGGCAGGAAGTGGGCTCAATCCTCCACCCCAGGCTCTTCCCTGCCTCTCTAGGAGCAGAGCACTCGTTCCCTTTAACCCCTTAGAGGGCATGATTCCCCCATCTCCCCCTCTCCTCCTCTGCCCCCCTCCCTGGGCCACTTCCATGCCTGCAATCCAGACCTTCAGGCGCCTCCTCCAGATTCCTGCGCAAGGCAGCGATGCCCCTGTCAAGGGAAGCCGTCACACTAGGGTGGCCCTATGGAAAGGAGGACAGGGCTCCTGCATCTTCCACAGTTGCAGAGCAAAGGGACTTTCAGCAGGTGTCATTTGTGTGCATGCAACACCTGGTGAAATCCCCTCTTCATCACAGCAGTTCACGCTGCAGGAGCCCTGCCCTCTTTTGTATCTCGTCCCTCTAGACAACTGCTAAAGATGCAGGAGCCTTGTCCTCCTTTTCATATGGTCACCCGAAATAACACTTCTCCCACTTGTGTGAATGTGAGAACATCCTCAGAGCCGGTTCTGGATCAGACCAAGGGTCCCTCTAGTCCAGATCTCCATTCACACAAGCACAACTCCTCATTTTGCCCCTGTGGAGACGGGGTGTTTAATTTCAGAATCCACTCCGATTTCATTCTGGAATGAAAGAGGGCTGAGGTCACTGTATCCTTATTTCTTTGAAAAAAAAAACATTGTCAAACCTGTTTTAAGGCTCCAGGTGTTGGAGAAGACAAGAACAAGATCCCTCATGCATTGCTAACATGGACATTGTCCCTGCGGTCTCTGGGACTGACAAGCACCGTCTGCCTCAAGAAGCCCTCACTGGACAGGCTGAGGGCCAGCAGATCTTCCCTTTTCTTCTCAGAGGCAATTGTAGGACACATCTTACACATATCCTGATAAGCCCCTATACTTGGGGAAATGGGGCTCTAGCACCCCCCTTTGAAAAAGTGGAGAAGCCATGCCATAATAATAATAATAACAACAACAACAACAATATCTGGGGCATGTTCAGAACCTCCCCATTCAATGCGCATTCTTTAGTTTGCAATATATTTGTTAATGTTTAATGTGCCATACAGCTCTTTGCGGGTCCAAATATAAGATTAATCTCTGATCAGGAGACACGTTGGCTTACAGGGTTACCTTGATCACGTAGCTGTAATCATTGAAGCTGCTGCCTCCAGGAAATGTTCCTTCCCCACAGAGAGACATGCTGTTGGGACTTTTCTGCCACATTTTGAGCACTCCATGCTTGTGTGAATTTTCTATGGGTCACTAAGGTTGGATTGGTCAAATATTCTTCTCTAATTGTATTTTTTCTTCTGGAATTGAGCTTTTGAAATGAAGGGCTAGGCTCTCCTGAGAGGTTTCCCCACATTTCAGTCACTCTTAGAATTTACTGGACTCTCCCTATGTGTGACCTCCAAGGCAATTTCAGGCCTTTGCTATGGTGGAGGCTCATTGCACACTCTTTGAGCATTGATGGTGCCTTTGGCTGTATGAATTCTTTGATGCCAGTTAATATGTCTAAACTCGACAGAAGCGCTTTTCCCACTCTGAGCACTGAAAGGGCTTCTCCCCTCTATGGATACTTTGATGGGATGTAAGGCTTACACTATGACTGAAAATCTGTCCATACTCTTAAGCCTCCTCCCCAGTGTGGATTATTCCATGGGTTTTAAGGTGTGAACTGACAGTGAAACCGTCTCCACCTATTGAGCACTGATAGGGCTTCCCCCCGGGTGGATTCAGTGATGATTATTAAGGCTCCTGCTCCAACTGAGACCTTTTCCACATGCAAAGCATTTAAAAGGATTCACCTCCCCCCCCCCCCCCAGTGTGCAGTTTCTCCCCTAGGAAGATGGAACCAAGTAGCAGCAAGAACCCTTGATCGAAGGTGATCAGCAGACCAATCATTCACGTTAGAGCACCAAGGACCCAGGATATTATTATTATTATTATTATAGTTTAGGAAATAGTTTTAGTTTGAAACATTTATTGACAGGTCATCCATCACGGAAGGGAGGGGGCGAGGGGAA
Source organism: Anniella stebbinsi (assembly GCA_029215795.1). NCBI lineage: Eukaryota > Metazoa > Chordata > Lepidosauria > Squamata > Anniellidae > Anniella > Anniella stebbinsi. The sequence goes on from JARDYH010000005.1 coordinate 187,699,087, forward strand.
CGTGACATCAAAGCCTGAAGCAGAGAGAAAATGTAAGTTTTGCCCTTGGGGGTCAGAAGGTCTTGGAACAATGTGCCCCGCCTCAGGTACCCCAATGATCCAGCCCAGTTTGTGAGACAGAAAGAACTATTTATAAGCAATAAGTGAGGTGACGCAGTTACAAAGCTTATGGTTTCATCAGGTTGAAATGCTCGTTCGTTTCATACAGTTCCAACTGCAATCCTGCCTATGCTACCCACTAGTCTACACTCTCTCCTCCCAGTCACTCTGTTCCCAAAATAATGGAAGTCATTGTTCCTACACTTTCTCTCTCACTCTCTCTCCCCCCTTCACAGACAAACCCCAAACTCAACTCCGCCCCCTCACTACTACCAACCAATCCAGACCTTTGAACAACCAGCCAATCAGCATTCACATCACATTCTCTTCATTCTCTCCCAATAACTTTCGAGATGTACCAGCCTTGTATTTGGAATCACACAGCACCGACGTCTTCAATGGCAAACCCTATTAAAACTTCACAAGTACCGACATCGTATCAATAACTGGCAATGAACAGCAAAACATCACAGCCCGTGCTGCCAATCAATAGGAACGATTCTGCGCTATAGAGGGGGCTCAGTCCTCTTTGCTTCGAATCATGGCTGCTCCTTCATGTGAATTCTTCGATGTCGCTTAAGGTTTACGTGGCGAGCAAAGCTATTTCCGCACTCTAGGCATTTATAGGGCTTCTCTCCTGTGTGAATTCTTTGATGTTGCTTAAGAGTTGAGTTCTGAGTAAAGCTCTTTCCGCACTCTAGGCATTTATAGGGCTTCTCGCCTGTATGAATCATTTGATGTCTCTTAAGGACTGTGCTGTAAGCAAAACTCTTTCCACACTCTAAGCATTTATGGGGCTTCTCCCCTGTATGAATCATTTGATGACTCTTAAGGAGTGTGCTGTAAGCAAAACTCTTTCCACACTCTAAGCATTTATGGGGCTTCTCTCCTGCGTGAATTGTTTGATGTTGCTTAAGAGCTGAGTTCTGAGTAAAGCTCTTTCCGCACTCTAGGCATTTATAGGGCTTCTCCCCTGTGTGAATCCTTTGATGTCTCTTAAGGACTGTGCTGTAAGCAAAGCTCTTTCCGCACTCTATGCATTTATAGGGCTTCTCCCCTGTATGAATCATTTGATGACTCTTAAGGAGTGTGCTGTAAGGAAAGCTCTTTCCGCACTCTATGCATTTATAGGGCTTCTCCCCTGTATGAATCATTTGATGACTCTTAAGGAGTGTGCTGTAAGCAAAGCTCTTTCCGCACTCGAGGCATTCATAGCGCTTCTCACCTGTGTGAGTGCTTTGATGTTGCTTAAGGTGTGTGGTGTGGGCAAAGCTCTTTCCGCACTCTATGCATTTATAGGGCTTCTCACCAGTGTGAATTCTTTGATGGTTCCTAAGAGTTGTACTGCAAGCAAAGCCCCTTCCGCATTCTGAGCATTGATAAGGCTTCTCACCTGTGAGACTTCTTTGGTGTCGCTTAAGGTGTGTGGTGTGGGCAAAGCTCTTTCTGCACTCTATGCATTTATAGGGCTTCTCACCTGTGTGAATTCTTTGATGTTTCTTAAGGACTGTGCTGTAAGCAAAACTCTTTCCACACTCTAGGCACTGATAGGGCTTCTCACCTGTGTGAATTCTTTGATGTTTCTTAAGGTTTGTGCTGTAAGCAAAACTCTTTCCACACTCTAAGCATTTATGGGGCTTCTCTCCTGCGTGAATTGTTTGATGTTGCTTAAGAGTTGAGTTCTGAGTAAAGCTCTTTCCACACTCTAGGCATTTATAGGGCTTCTCCCCTGTGTGAATCCTTTGATGTCTCTTAAGGACTGTGCTGTAAGCAAAGCTCTTTCCGCACTCTATGCATTTATAGGGCTTCTCCCCTGTATGAATCATTTGATGACTCTTAAGGAGTGTGCTGTAAGCAAAGCTCTTTCCGCACTCTATGCATTTATAGGGCTTCTCACCTGTGTGAATTCTTTGATGTTTCTTAAGGTCTGTGCTGTAAGCAAAACTCTTTCCACACTCTAAGCATTTATGGGGCTTCTCTCCTGCATGAATCCTTTGATGTCTCTTAAGGACTGTGCTGTAAGCAAAGCTCTTTCCGCACTCTATGCATTTATAGGGCTTCTCCCCTGTATGAATCATTTGATGACTCTTAAGGAGTGTGCTGTAAGCAAAGCTCTTTCCGCACTCGAGGCATTCATAGGGCTTCTCACCTGTGTGAATTCTTTGATGTTGCTCAAGCTGTATGCGCTGAGCAAAGCTCTTTCCACAGTCTATGCATTCATAGGACTTCTCCCCTATGTGACTTCTTTGATGTTGCTTAAGGTTTGTGGTGTTGGCAAAGCTTTTTCCGCACTCTATGCATTTATGGGGCTTTTCACCTGTGTGAATTCTTTGATGTTGCTTAAGATTTGTACTTTGAGTAAAGCTCTTTCCGCACTCTATGCATTCATAGGGCTCCTCACCTGTGTGAATTCTTTGATGTTGCTTAAGTTTTGAGCTCTGAGTAAAGTTCTTTCCGCACTCTAGGCATTCATAGAGCTTCTCACCTGTGTGAATTCTTTGATGTTGCTCAAGCTGTATGCGCTGAGCAAAGCTCTTTCCACACTCTATGCATTCATAGGGCTTCTCCCCTATGTGACTTCTTTGATGTTGCTTAAGGTTTGTGGTGTTGGCAAAGCTTTTTCCGCACTCTATGCATTTATAGGGCTTTTCACCTGTGTGAATTCTTTGATGTTGCTTAAGATTTGTACTTTGAGTAAAGCTCTTTCCGCACTCTATGCATTCATAGGGCTCCTCACCTGTGTGAATTCTTTGATGTTGCTTAAGTTTTGAGCTCTGAGTAAAGTTCTTTCCGCACTCTAGGCATTTATAGGGCTTCTCACCTGTGTGAATTCTTTGATGGTGCCTAAGGGCTGTGTTGCAAGTAAAGTTCCTTCCACAGTCTAAGCATTGATAGGGCTTCTCCCCTGTGTGAATTCTTGTATGCAAGTTAAGTTTTGAATTGGAACTGAATTGCTTTTCACAGTCTAAGCATTGTAATCTTTTCTTCTGAGTTTTGACACACTCTGAGCCTTTCTGCTGTTTCTGGCCACTGTACATATTCTGATTGCTTTCTTCAACAGGATCTTCTCTTATTGGAATTTCATGGACGTCTGACCCTTCAAAAGAAATGGATTTGATTCCCCACTTCTCTTCAGTTTCCGTTTTCCTTCTCTGGTGTTCTCCATTTTCCCTGCTGTCCCTGTGATCACCTGCAAGAATAAAAAACAGAAATCTGCCTGAAGTCAGGGAAAAAACATATTAGATATCCTCTGATGATCAATAGAATGGAGAATTAGAGTGGCATACAGCACTTTCATATTGATCTAGAATAACTCTTACAAAGGAACTCAAACAATAACTGGTACAACATTAAATACTGTAAAAACAAAATGCACTGAAAATCTGCCATTTTGTCCTAGCTGATTCTTGAACAGGGAACTGAAAAGTGGGAACCTTGAGAGAAAGTGACCGTGTCATCTTCAAATCCACCACAGCAAGGGCTCTGAAAACGAAGCTTAGTTGGCAATGGATATTGGACCTTCAGAAAGCCAACTTCAAAAAGCTCAGAGAAAGTTTGGTTCAGACCCCATAGCAAGAAATTAGGAAGGAAAACAGAGTTCAAGAGGGATGGGAGATCCTGAAACCCTAAAATTCTGATGGCACAACCACTAACTATTCCCAAGAGAAGGAAAAAAATGGGGGACATTGAAAGAATCAGGTTTGGCTACCCTGGGAGCTATCATCTCAGAAACACTGTCTATTATCTTTGCGAAATCATGGAGGAAGGGAGAAGTGCCGGACAACTGGAGGAGGGCCAATGTTGTCCTTTTCAGTCTGACATCCATCCCTGGGAAAATTTTGGAGCAGATTATGAAGAAGTTAATGGCTGAATTCAGACAACACGATAGTCAATGGTGGGGTAATAATCAACTTTACAGTTGTTCATCTAGGGGGTACTCCCCACACAACATGGTAATAAATAATCAACCGTGGTGTGGATTAGGAGCAGCGCTGATTTGACTATGGCAGCATTCGGATGACATGATAAGTCAATACAACTGACGATTGTTTCCCCCACACCAGTTGACTATTGCTTTGTCCGAATGTTAGCACCTTGAAAACAATGCAGTGGTTAATAAAAGCCAGCATGGATTTGTCAAAAACAAATCCTGTCAGACTAATCTGATCTCATTGTTTGATCGGGTAACCTCCCTTGTGGATGGTGGGAATGCTGTGGACATAGTATATCTTGACTTCAGCAAAGCTTTTGACAAAGTGCCCCATAATATTCAGATTAGCAAATGAGCTAAAATTGGGCTAGATGGAACAATTGTTAGGTGGATCTACAGTTGGCCACAGAATTGGACTCAAAGAGTGCTTCTCAATGCTACCTTCTCAAATTCAGGTAAGGTGATAAGCGCGTTACCGCAGGGTTCACTCCTAGATCCAGTGCTCTTCAACGTTTTGGTTAATGACTTGGACGAGGAAGTGCAGGGAATGCGTATCAAATTTGCATATAACACATATCAACCATCTTTGTCACTTGAGGCTCAGGTGGCCTCGGTGGGATGGAGTGCCTTCTACCAACTTTGGTTCGAGGCCCAGCTGCCCCTATGTGGACAGGGATAACCCCGCACATAACCATCAGGGATAATAGCCATTGATAGCCTTCTCCAGGAATTTATCCAACCCCCTTTTAAAGACATCCAAATCGGTAGTCACTACATCTTGGGGTAATGAATTCCATAATTCAACTAAGCGCTATATGAAGATGTATTTCCTTTAATTTGTCCTGAATCTCCCACCAATCAGCCCACCAATCAGCCCAGATTCTAGTATTTTGAGAGAGGGAGAAAAATGACTCGCGATCCACATTCTCCATCTTCTGGTGAGCTTACTGTGGAAAAGAGTATCCCAGGAACATGGCCCAGGTACTGTTGTCCTCAATGATATCTTTATCATGCACCTTCCAGAATCTGTCAAGGCGGCAAAGAGGGAGCCTTACCCAGAGGGACCCACTCTTTACCCAGAGAGGCCAGGTTCCCACGATTCTCCTCCATGACTTCCTTGTGCAGAGTCCTCTGGCCTGGATCCAGCAGAGCCCACTCCTCCTCTGAGAAATGCACAACCACCTCCTCAAGGGTCACCAGACCCTGAAAGAAAAGGAAGGTCCCTTTAGCAATACATGAAGGCAGTAATGGTGAGGTCCTCCTTCTGAATGCCAGAGCTTCATGAGAGACTTTCAAAGCCTTCCTAGCAGCCCTCATGGAGAGGAAAAAAGGCTAACGGAGCAGGTTCTTCCAGGACCAAAGAGATGCGCAGGGGACAGAGGCACCCACGACTCCCCTACCTGCTCTGGCTGTGCAGAAACCGCTTCCACTCCACCACAAAGCGAAGGAGGCCTAGAAGGATCCCCCAGGATCAGTTCACTCTCTCTGAAGGTTTTTTCATTCCCTGTGAGGAAAGCAAACAAGGTGGGAAGGAAAGTTAAGGTCCTTAAGCATTTCCATTTTCATTGTTTGACTGGAATCAATGTTTGACCACATTCCTAAACAAGAGACTCTCTTCCCCCTCCCTTCCCATCAAAAGGAAATCAGGCTCAAAGGGAACATTAAAGCAGCTCATCTGCCTCAGGCATAAGGGAGGAAGACCATGTTGGAATCCGTCCCACTAATCCTTACCCAGTGAGGAGGGTCCTCCGTCCCCCTCCTGCAAGATCCACCTGTCCAGCAGCCTGTGTGTGGTGCCCGGTGGAGCCTTCTCTGCCTCTGGGAAATCTGTGCATGTTTTGGCCAACATTCCCTGCACCTGGAACAGGAGGGAGGATCCCAGGCAGAGAAGAGGGGTAAGGGAAGGAAAGAAATGGGTCAGGTCAAGGGCAGCGTTTCCCAATCGGTTTGCATTTCAGGGCTCCTTCTAAAGATGATCTAGGGTCCAACCCATGGAGCACAGACTCACTCATGCCTTTGTCTAAGAATGTGTGCTTTGGGCCATATGCAAAGTGCTTGAACAACCTACAAAAACCAACCAGGAGGAAAAGGAGAACCTCCCAGACATTCCCTGACACTCAGCATACAGACACACATAAACTTTATTGTATATAGCAATAGGCCTTTACAATGTATAAAAATATTCAAAAAGAGACCTCTATCCTATACAAAACATTCATTTAAACCTCAACAACCTGGGTTTGCCATCTTCTAAGAAGTCTGACCCCTCAGTTCTAAATAAGATGTGCTTTATAGTACATCGTATTTCTTAGTGTGGCAGGATTGCAGCTCCTTGACTGCCAAAGCAAATTGGGCTACTGATCACGTGAGAAATAAATGCTTATCAACTAGGAGTTGGTAATTGTTCCATGCAGGCAATATTAACTGAAGTAAACAAACTTGCGAGAATGAGATCCATTTGGTTGAACCACCCCAAATCATTTGAGCTCATTGGCAGACCTGGCTCACTCCTAATTCCAGGTCATTCTTCTCATACGGTGAAAAGAACTGGTCCCAATACCGATCCCTGTGGGACCCCACTATTTACCTCCCTCCGTTGGGAGAATTTACCAGTTATTCCTGCTCTCTGTTTTCTCTTCTTTAACAAATTACTGATCCATAAAAGGACCTCTCCTCTTATTCCATGACTTTATCAAAAGCCTTTTGGAAATCCATGTAAATAATATCCACTGGATCAGCCCTATCTACATGTTTCTTGTCACTCTCAAAGAACTCTAAAAGGTTAATGAGAAAGGACTAACGTTTGCAGAAGAAATGTTGATTCTTTTTCAGCAGGGCTTGTCCTTCTATAGGCTTAATAATTTAATTTTAACATTGCTTTCAACCAATTTACCTGAAACAGACTTTAAGCAAACTTGGGGCATCCTTTCCTTACGGGACATGCAAAAAATGTTGAGATACAATTGGGGAGTTTTAAAATTTCACTCCCTTGGAGTTCTCAGGATCAATTGCTCTCACCTGCTCTTTGTCCTCAGCCTGGCTCAGGAGGAAACCTTCTGCCAGGGCCACCGCCTGGGAACTGCTCTCCGCTCCACATTCTCTGACCCAGCTCTCCATCTCCGAGGGCAGGACAGCAAGGAACTGCTCCAGGACCACCAGGTCCAGCATCTGAGCTTTTGTGAGTCTTTCTGGCTTCAGCCACTGACGGCAAAGGTGGTGGAGTCGGCTGCAAAGCTCTCGGGGGCCCTTGGTTTCCGGGTTGAGGAAGTTTCTGAACTGCTGGCGCTCTACATCTGAGCTGGTGTTGCTCCCAGGCTGGTTCTCCTGCACTCTTCTTTCCCAGGGCTCTGCACTGCTCCCTTCCTGGAAGATATGGGGGCCAGCAAAATTTTGCTGTTTCATCTTTTCTCCCTTCTCCATCTCCGCTACCAGCAGAACTCCAAAGGTCTCCTTCTTTCGCTGCTGATTTCTCTCTTGAGACAAGGACTGTCCTGTAGGAATTCAAATAGAGAGATACATGAATTAGATACAGCTGTGGTCAACTTAATACCCAGGACCTCCAACCCCAGTTCCACAGGAATTAGGCTCCAGGCTGAAAATGAGGTTCTAAAACATGAGCAAGAGAAGAGTGAATACTCTTTCAACTTGTTCAACAAATGAAACATGTCACACAGGAAGCCTTAAGATATGAATGGTTTATAAAGTCATTGCAAAAGAACATCACATACAGCAGTGAAATCTGAAACATGCAAAAATTACAAAGATATACATGTGTATGCCATGCAAAATACACAACATTTTAACACTTGCTAAGGCGTTTTAGAAAAGAATTTTAAAAGACTACTCGGCTCAACTAGCAGCAGTTGAATTGTTATTTAGCTCTAATTAAACTTCCACCAGTCCAAACTAGTTCAATGCAACGTTAAAAGCTTTCGAATACATAACATTATAGTCTAAACTTTTGAAGAAAAGGGAGGAAAGAGAATGGGGATCACGTGGAATTAAAAGGAAGGCACAGATTCCTTGCCCAAGTTAGAGATCTGAAGAACAGGATGTTGCAGACCCAGAGGAAAGTTGAAAGAGACTTCTCTTAAAATCCAATGTGCAGAACTCAGCCAAGATTAGTTAGGAAAAATGAATCCAGGTGGAAATTGGAGAGGGTGTTTTAAAATGGAAAAGAGTAGTGAAGTCTGAGCTCTCAGAAAGAAGGCAAACTTGTAAACTGTGGCCCAAAGCCACATAAACAAAGCAAAGATCGGTTAGCAAAACTTGGAGCTATGCAAAACAGAATGACAGAAAGAGAACGGGATCAAAGGTCCGTCCTTCTCTTACGTTTCAGTCTCGTTTTGATTCACCGACTCCCCTAAACTGTCTCGGCTTCCAATTGCCCCTTTTCTTTCTTTTTTAGTTGTCCACTAGAAATTTGGTTCCGTAGGACTGAACGACATATTGGGTTGGAGGACAGTATTTTCTTTTCAGTTTGAGGCAGCTGCTGTTATGTTAGGCCTTATCAGGGTACATAGGAAGATTACGGACTCCCGGAGCCGCTAGCCGTGAGGATTAACACACACTGCAACTTCTGTTTGTGGCCTGTTGCTAAGATTTATACGATCTGGACAGAAACCAGATGATTTTTACTTTGGATCAATTAAGAGGTCCAGGCGATGAGTTTCTGTCCAATTCTGATTTGTGTGTTAAATATAATTCCCCTACTACGGGTGAATGGCAATCCTTGCAACTGAAACACATGCTGGAATCTAGGTTTGGTCCAGCTGCTTTTACAGCCTCAGAGCCTCCAGCACTGTTAGAAACACTTATAACAGCTGAACTGACACGTCGATCCACAACCCATACATATAAACATTTAGTAGCTGTAAATAAATATGACACACATAGTTTAAGACAGGATTGGAATAGAGAATTGGAGTGCCCTATCTTGCCTAATCAATGGATGGTTGTCCTAGTATCTGTATCCAAAACTCCTATGGATCTCAGGTTATGTCTTAAAAAACTGTTGTTTCGGGTTTACTGGACTCCATAATGTCTTTTTAATAGGAGTTTGTTTAACTTGCACAATTGTTGGAGATTCAATGCACCTAATGCTTCTTTAGCTCAGATGTTTTGGCAAGGCCCAGTAGTCACCTCTTTTGGGAAGGACGTTATAATAAGGTTAAATTTTGTGCTAAAACAATCCTTCTAAATCACGTACCAGCTTCTTGGAATTGAACACAAGGTCAGCGCAAATGGATCTTCAGAGTCCTTATGATCGCCAAAAGCCTTATATTATCACACTGGAAGGATAAATGCACACCTCCAATAATGCAATGGAATGAGGACCTAATAACACTATCAACATTTGAACGGGTGTTATATAAGTGCGACTTCCAAGTGGATAAATATGGTCTCAGTGGCAAAGCAGAGTTCTGGCTGGATACAGCTTCTTCACCAACCAGGGCTGTCCCTGCACCAGGATAACCTGGCGACAGTAGTCCATGCTCTGATCGCTCCCCGATTGAATCATTGAAATCGGGCTTCTCTTGAAGATAGTTTGGAGGATGCAGCTGGTGCAGGATGCCGCTGAAGGGCAGAACACGGCTGGTAAAGCATTGCTGGGAAGGCCCTGATGTGGAGTCACTTTGTTTTTCCCTTCTCCCTAATCTCTCTATCCTGCTATATACAAAATGTTCCTGCAAGCCAGCTAACGATTTCTCCATCCAACAACATTGTTGCAGTAATGATGTAGCAGAAGTTATGTCGCATTCTTATTCTGTGCTCCATTGTGCTATCCTATGACATACGATTATGTGTGTGTGTTCTACTGTGTGGAAACCTGCTGTGTCTTCACAAACAGCATTGCTAGAGATCTATATAAACCAAGCTAACAAACAATAAACAAGCTTCCTGCCTAGAACATCTCGGTGTGTGTGTCTTCACTCCTTCATCTGGCGCCCGAACCAGGGACCTCTGCGTCCACTCACTACGCTCGGCCTGAGCTTCAAGGTGCACCTATCATCCTTCGGGATCCCGGTGAGTATGGGCGTCTCGCTGTCCGTGGGGCAGCGGACACAAGCAGACGAATTAGCATTCTTGCTAAAGAGAATTGGGCATAGAGTTCCTTCTTCTGTTATCATACGGCTGGTCCGTACACTTCAGGAACAATGTCCATGGTGCCCTGAGAACGGACCTTTAGCTTTGAGTGACTGGGAACGTATAGGGCGTCTGCTTCGACATGCAGTCGACCTCTACGGGTCCCAAGCCGCTTTGTCTACGCAACCTTTGCAAGCCGCTTTTTCTACGCAAGCAGCTTTCTCTACACAGCTTCCTCCCGCACATCACACGCCTACGCTTTTGCCTCCTTCTTCAGCCCCTAGTGACTGCATTAACCATTTGCAAGCCGCTATTGCACAGCAGGTAGAAAATGCTAAAGCTGCCACAGAATTGCTTATCTGCTTAACTAAAGAAAATGCTAATCCAGATTGCCAGCAAGCTCAGCAGCCTTTTTCTGCCGCTAAAGTAACATCAGCAGATATGCTCAGCACCTGCCAAGACATTGGCATGCAAACATACAAAATGAATCTGCTTGCTCAAGCATTCACCCACAGCAACAAGAAAACTGGCAAATGTTACAATTGTGGCAAAGAAGGGCATTTTCGGCATGAGTGCCGCTCCACCCCTCAGTCAGGTAAGCGACCATCTACCAAGTGTCCAATTTGCAAGAAAGGGTTTCATTGGGCAAACCAATGCCGCTCAAGAAACTCCAAACCAGACGTACCTTCAGCCCCAAGCCAAAAGAGAGCATACTCCTTCACAGCCCTTCCCCCTCAAGTATGCTCTCCACCTCCTCCTCCACTGGAGCCCGACCCATTCCTGTTTCCCATCCATCAGCAGCTACCACCAGTAGCGCTGGGTTTAACTTAATTGTTACAGAAGACACTATGTTCCCTTCCCTTTGGAAGTGCTTTTAACTCCTACACAGGTTGCAAGTCCGTTACCTGCTCGAATTCTTTGGATTGATTCTTCCTCAATCTTCGGTAAGTAAAAACGTTTTTTCATTGTTCCAAGAATAATTGATTTTGATTACACAGGTACCTACAAATGTTTGAAAACCCTGCCCAAAACCAACTTGAGTAGTGAAATAAACCCCCCCCAGGGGAATTTTCAAAAGAGTAAAACCTCAGAGGGACGCCTCTGAAGCAAATCTCAGAGGGACGCCTCTGAAACAAACCTGCATCAAAAAGAACCTGATTGTACCTTGTATGCAAGTGATTTCACTGTACCTCTTGCTGTGAATGGTGATTTGCCCATAAAAGCCAAGTTCCTAGCTCCCAATGAGCGCAAAAGCACTTCAGAACATGAGTTCAGCTTGTTAGAAAGTCGGTGTGGCTTTCCACTGGGCCCGTGGAGAGATCCCACTATCGGCTAGCGAGCTCTATGCACATGAAGTGAGTTTGTGGCTTAATAAGTTTTTCAGAGTGATTGAGTGTGTATGGTGTGTGACAAATGACGAAGAAAGAAGAAAAAGAGGTTTTTCAATATTGTGTTCAGAACCAGATCCACTGGTGCTCTGATAATGTGATAGTTTTGTTAAAAAATGTTTATAGAAAATGCTTTATTGATCCTGTTTCAGACCAATCGCCTGATGGTCTGTTTAGTTTAATCCTTCCTTGATCATCTGCCAGCAACAAACTTTTCCCCATTGTTCCAGGTATAGTTGGTTCTAATTACACAAATGTTTTAAAACTGTAAGTCTAAACGTTTTTCCTTTAATGTTATTCTGTTTAAACCTCCTTATTTCATTCCTCAAGCTGCTGCAGCCATCCATAGAGATGCGAGTTATAGATCTACTGTCTTAACCCTTTATCTCCTATATAGAGCAACCCATTGGTCAGAAGTGACCACTCTGCATTTTCATTGTCAATAACTTAGTATTTACAGGTCTTGTTGATAACCTTCAACCTGTGCAACAACTAGCTTGCTGTTCCACAATTGTGTGTGTGTGGGACCTTCCTCAGTGCAAAACTGTTCTTTCCCTGACATGTTTCTGTTGTCAGTTCAGTGTTCCCTGACAAGCTGAGTAGTGATTTATTTTCAAGATAGTTGGAAAAAACTAATGTCAAAAAGCTTTTTGTAGTGTTCCAGTGCAGTGTATCTGTTCCTGCCCTTTGGAGACTAAGGTTAACTCCAAATGTCTAACCCCATGTGAGTTTTGTTCACATTAAGCCGTTCTAACTGAAAGCTGTCTGATCCGTCCTCAGCTTTAAGTATGTGTTTAGAATGAAACCAATATGCTTTGAAGTTCCGTGTGATTTACAAAGAAGTCGCACAGTTGTTAAAGTTCATAAGCTGCTGAGTCAAGGTTTTTCTCAAGCTACAGTTCCCCTCAAATTCGAAAAAAGACTTAACCATAGCTTCTCTTCAAGATCGAGAACTGTTTAAAACTTCTTCAAACAGAGTCAGTAAATTTCCCTGACATTGGATTTACAAAACTTTGCCTGCCTTTCCATAAAAGATTTATCCATGAAGCATTCGCCTCCCCCTTCCACCGTCCGGGGGAACGAAGATAAAAGACTTGCCATCTGCCTTTGTTTGCAGCCAATTTGAAACATTTCCCCCCTCATCCTTGCTAAAAGACACTGTTTATTTCATTCAAGAGACTTTTGAACGCTGTTCATTTAATAAGAGACTTTGAATCTGTTCTGGTCGTTTCAATTGGGGCCTTGTGCTGGCCTCAGAAATTTTGTTCTAAAACCTCATTACACTGTTGAATGTTGCCATTATTGCCCTATTATTTCAAAAATAATTATGTTTTGCTCTGATTCTGTGTTTTTGTGTTCCTTGCCATGTAGAAAGTATTTTGAAATGTCAAAACAGCTTCTGTTACCTTGTCATTTTCTAAGTTTGCATTGTGTTTCTTGCCATGTACAAAGGTTTTTGAAATGTCATTGCTGGTGTTAGAGTCAAGTGCTGAATTGTTTTAGAAAGTTTTTCAAAGGTTTTTCGCTTTTCCCCTGGCTGTCTCCGTTCGCCGGAGGGGGCTGGGGGAAGGGAGAGAGTATGAGTTTTCCAAGTTGAAAGGTTTTAGAGAGAGAAAGATTTCGAGCCGTCTGAAATGTTGGGTTTTTAGAAAGAAACCGTCTTTGTTCTCTGCTTATCTCTAATTGTAAGCCGAAGCCTTGAATTCTGTAAAATGAAAGTTGCTTAGAAAAAAAAGTAGAGGCTCTTTTGCAAACTGTCCCTCACATTTGTGTCGTCATCAAGAAGAGGTTGAACTGTGCTGCCTTGTTAGCACAGAAGTTTAGAATTACAGGCCTGAAGCCCTGTCTGTCAAAATAGTGTAAAATTAGCCATCCTCCAGCCTCCAGCCTCCAAAAAGAAATTCCTTTGTTAAGAATTATCTTGTCCTTTGCTGTTTCTGTTTGCTGTTTGCTATGCTTGCCAAGAAACTTGTGTTTGAGACGCTATCTGATTGAGAAATGCTTGATGTACTCTGTACATGTTCTGTTGCTATTTGAACTTGAAACTTCTAAGAGTTATGCCATGAAAAGTGCCCTGTGGCTTTTCATAGATTTGGACTTGAGATTACTGTTCTAGATTCGTGTTCTATAGCCTGCTGTTTCCCTGCATACAGCCAAAGAAGCAAAAGATGATTGTTGCTATTATTCACCTAATTGTCACATTCTAATTGCTTTTGTTTTACTTCTCCCTTTGTCTCACTCGCCTACCGCCTTGCTTTTTGTGCCAAAAGACCACAAGTTTATTTTATATCTGTGAATAGTTAGCATTAACTGCTACTCTGCCATGCAATATTTACCCACTGGTACAGCTACTAGGCTAAGACAAAAGCAGAACCTGTTCACTTTATTCCAATTTGCTTTTTCCAATCATGTGGGTCCTCTATCATTTAACATGTCAAATGATCCACGAATCACTGTAACTTTGACTGTTCAGTTACAAACACAGTCAGCCGCCATTGCAGCTCCCCAAAAAGAGGTGTTCTTACCTATGTAGATGCCATTACTAAAGCCTGGCGATTTTTTTACACTCCCATTCAAGTATCTGCACAGCAAGTTAAAAACTGCTGCAATAATCCTTGCTTTCCAGCGTTTCGCACAACAACCTTTCAATTTGATTGTAGATACTATGTATGTATGTTTTTCATTTAATTTTTCATTTGACTGATTCTCTGTTGATTGCTCAAATTGATCCCAATCTAATAGCTTTGTTTTTAACTCTGCAAAATGTTTTCACAACTCACTACCCCTTTTTTCATAGCACATATTCACAATCATACCCCTTTCTTTGCCCAGACCATTGAGTCTTGGCAAATGCTCAAGCAAATGCTGCTTTACAGCGTCCAGCAGCAAATTCCTTATTCTCAGACCCTTTCCAGAGCCAAGCTTTTTTCACCAATCTGCAAAATCCTTAACATGCCAATTTTCTCTCCCACTGACACAGGCACAAGTCATTGTTCAAAATTGTTCGCACTGTTCCTTCCATCATTCCTCTCCATGTATGGGGGTAAACCCCAGAGAGAAAAAAACTAACTGTCTATGGCAAATAGACGTTACCCATTTTCCCCATTTTCACATTTGTCAGCAGCCAATTCCATTTTACGCAAACCTCAAAAACTACAAACAGACAATGCACCTGCTTATTGCTTCCAAAGCATTAGAAGATTTTTTGCTCCTGACGAGATATTGTTCTCACCCATGGCATTCCTTACAATTCCCAAAAGCAAGCTATTACTTACCCCTCAACAAGTGTGTTAAACAAACTCATCCCCATTATCGCAACATTCAAACTCATTTAGCTGTAGTCCTAGTTGTTTAAAATCATTTTACTTAGAATTTTTACAGCTCAAGATGTCTCCAAGAACGAAAGCTGCCTGAAACTCCTGAACTACTCTATTTGCTGTAATTACTGTCAATTCTATGATGATATTATGTTTAATCTCTGCATTATTTGATTTAAGCACTGCTACTCCAATACCTTCAGTTTGTTTAGTGCCTGACGCTAACATGGACAATCTATGTTTGATGTTCATAGTCACAATGGTACCTTGTATTATGAACATCTGTTAACTGCCAAGCCAAGTAGCCTTTATACCTACTGCCTTTGTTACCCCAGACATTGTTGTAGCGATGTTTTTGAGTGTCTAAAATCACTCCAGCTATGTGCTTCTGCTATCATGCCACTGGCATTTAGAATACATGATTAGCATACAACTGTTAAAATCCTTGCTGTTGTAAGTAATTATTCTGCTTGCATTGAAAAATTTTGGTTATAAGAGAATTATAACTCTTCCTATCCTTTCAGTGTTACATACTGGAATCAGTCCTCAACGCTTAATGACATTTATACAACTTTTCCTATGTTCCAACCAATTATACAGCTATGGCTGATAGTATCTGTAGTAGATAGTAGATCCAAGACCCTGATTTATGGTTTTCCTTCAATAACACAGCCACTAATTATCACTCAGGCGCATATCAATGTGCTGCTTTAAGTTACCTCACTTTGCCTGTATAAGTTGCTCATTCAGTAGCGCTTTAAGACCTCATCACTTTGCATACAGTTATTATTGATTCACAACTCTCTAATTTGTCTGATGGGTCTCGAGCTGTTCTAAGAGCCATCACCAGCACTTCATCCTTAAGATCCTACCTTAGAATCATTGCATAAGAAAATAGACACTGTATTCTTAGATTAACAAGTTGTTTAGAAAAAACTGTTAAAGCTACTAGCAATATATTGTACGTGATCTGCAACTTGAAATTATTGAACCACATCATTGATCAAATGCAAAATTGTTTTGCAATAGACTATCTGTTAGCAAAAACTACAGGGTTCTGTAAATTAGTGAGCCCTGCTAGTTGCGTAGGTCAAACTATTGAAGATCATTTGTTTAGTTTAGCACGTTTTATTCAAAACAATGTTCATACGCAATTCTCTGTGTTTTCCTGGTTAACAGACTGGCTTCCTAATTTTGCATATCTTAGACAACTATTCCTTTATGTCATTTGTGGAATAGCTATTATAATATCCTTACGATGTTTTGCTCAATGTATCCCTTCACTGTTAATGATGGTAAAAGATTGCTTTACCTGTACTTCATATTCTACACCCAAATCATCCTTTCACAAAACTCCTTATTAATCAAATTCACAAAACTTCTTCTCAAATTTAATTAAGGAAAAGAGATGAGATGAAGGGCAGAACACGGCTGGTAAAGCATTGCTGGGAAGGCCCTGATGTGGAGTCACCTAGTTCTTTCT
This sequence comes from Anniella stebbinsi, assembly GCA_029215795.1. Lineage (NCBI taxonomy): Eukaryota > Metazoa > Chordata > Lepidosauria > Squamata > Anniellidae > Anniella > Anniella stebbinsi. Next base: position 187,715,392 of record JARDYH010000005.1, read on the forward strand.
TTCTCCCTAATCTCTCTATCCTGCTATATACAAAATGTTCCTGCAAGCCAGCTAACGATTTCTCCATCCAACAACATTGTTGCAGTAATGATGTAGCAGAAGTTATGTTGCATTCTTATTACGTGTTCCATTGTGCTATCCTATGACATACGATTATGTGTGTGTGTTCTACTGTGTGGAAACCTGCTGTGTCTTCACAAACAGCATTGCTAGAGATCTATATAAACCAAGCTAACAAACAATAAACAAGCTTCCTGCCTAGAACATCTCGGTGTGTGTGTCTTCACTCCTTCATGCCGCTCCTTGCGTGTTGACAGGAACAGCGAGAGGGGAGCATCTCACACCTGATTTGAAATCTCTGGACTGGCTGCCAGGGAGCAACTGGGCCCAATTCAAGGTTTAAGGACTAGTGTACAAAGCCCTGAACAGCTCAGGATCCAAATATCGTTAGAAGATCGCTTATATGGCCAATTACACAGAAATTTCCTGGCAGAACGCAGGACAAACTGGTAATTGTCCTTCTACAAGGGAACAATAAGCAAATCTCTATTCAGGTTGCAAAGTTTCTTAATCTTGCTATCAGTTGTAGAACCCAAATGAATTTATAATTCACTAGAAAGCGAACAAAAGATAAAATACATCATTAACAGAATAAATGGGCCCCTTATCTCCATTGGTCTGGCACCCGAATTACAGTTCAAACTCCATACTTTTAGATCACTGTAACTGATGTCGTTTCTGTAGCATTGTAATATATGCTGTATATGGATAATGGCCTATGGACTTAAATATTGTTGAGACCAGGATCCAAATACTCAAAGGAGCTCCTTCCTCAGTGCTCAACAACCTGTGATTTCAGATCAGGCTCTGCTGGACATGCCTCAGGAACATGTGTTTCGAGGGGCTATCACACATGGCAAGGCCTTCCTGGTGGCGGCACCCCAGTTGTGGAACTCCCTTCCAGGAGAAATTGGGCTTTTTCTGAAGCTACCATTTAAATACATACTTGTTTGTGCAGGCGAACTTAAGCACGTGGTGTCTTCTGGCTGACAAAAGACAGTTTGCTGTCTGAGACGCAGGAATAGATGGGCCCCTTCCCATTCCACGGACAAAGCCAACAGGGGCGGCAGCTGAATCCTTCTTCAATATGGGCGATGGGACGGCATCCTCTGTCACTCCTGAAGGCAGCAGGGAGGCTTAGGGGGCACAGGGCAGAGGCCATGGAGGCCACGGATTTCGGCTCCAGCATTTTGCTGCTGCCTCCAAGCGACTGATGCCTCACTCTGCCTCATGGTAGGTTCAATCCTGGGTCTATTTTATCGTGTTTTTATTTGATATTTGTGACATTCTCATTGTATTTATTATGATTTAATGATCTTTTTGTGCTGGGTTGTTTGCATTTGTAATAGTGGTGGTAGCATTTATTTAATTTATTTACATGTATTGTTTTATAGAGTTGTTCCTTTTATACTGAAATTCTTATTGTTATGATTTTGTAACCTGTAATTACTATACATACATTTTTATGTTTACTTTAGACTACCCTGACAATATATTGTCAGAAATGCGGTAGTAGTATATTTAATTTTGATTTTATTAAATCGTTCTCTCTGGTTCCAGCCCTTTGCCTTTGGCTTTTTTGGGGGGCTTCCTTCCTGGGTTCCCTTTTCTTTTGGGCTCATATTTTCCCTATAGGCAGCCATGGTTTCCCCTATGGGCAAGTACTGTCCTTTGTCTTAATAAAAGCTCCTGCAGTTTATTTCGAAGGCTTTGGGGACTAAATTAAAGGGGGGGGGATTGCCCCATGGTCCTTCTTCACTCAGTTTAGGAGAGGAAAGAAAACGAAATGCAAAGGACATTATGATAACAGCCTTTTGCCCACAGATGTTATTCCTCATCCCCACCCACGATCTTTCCTCTTCTGCCCCCCCCCCCCAGACCCCTCTTTCTCCCACCTTCCCTTCCTGGATTCCCGAATTATGAGGAGGGAAGGAGGTGCAAAGCGGGGGTCTCTTGCAGGGGCCCCAAGTGGGTCAGCCGCCTGGGGGACAGGGCGCTCCCTCTTTTCCCACCCTCCCTCTGCCCCACACCTCCCTCCCTCCTCTGCTCCTGCCCTGGGGGCTCCTTCCACCCTCCCCTCCCCCCTGAAATCCCCCCCATGCATTTTTCACTCACCGGCTCCTTTGCAGGGGGAAGAACAAGAGGCTGCAAATAGCGGACAGGCGATGCACGTGGGGCAGGGGGGGAATCCCAGGCTCCTTTGCCATGGGGAGCGGCAGGAAGTGTGGGGCTGGAAGGGAGGGGCCTCATCCAGCCCCTTCAGGACCCAGCCCCCTCTCGCTCCCTTTAACCCTTAGATGGACTCAACACAGGGAAGCACAATAGAGCTGCAGAGGCTCAACCTGGCAGAGACCCATGGACCAGGGGGGCTTTTCTCTCCCTCCAGCATCACCGCTCCGGCCGCTCCTGGGGGGCTTTTTACAGGGCCCAGATCTTTCCACCTCCGCAGCCTGCCATGTGCATCGGATATTATGGGATGTCTGCAGCATTGTACGCCCACTGCCCTCCCCTTATGGGGCAGCCCCCCCTCCCCATCTCCTTCCTTCTGCCTCCCTCCATCAGCCACTCCTGCCCATTCCATCCATCACTTCAGAGGTCCTCTCTCTCCTGCCCCCCCCCCCCAAGGCAATAGTCTCCCCGTCAAAGCCAGCAGAATTTATTTATATTAGGCTGACCCTATGAACATCCTCAGAGCCCTTCTGGATCAGACCAAGGGTCCCTCTAGTCCAGCACTCCGTTCACCCAAGCTGCCTACCCACAAGCAGGACACGGGTGCAACAACACCCTCCTGCCCATGTTCCACAGCAACTGGTGCAGTAATCGGTAAACCATTTTTAAGCAATATTGTTTGAAGCAGAGACTTCTCCCACAAAGAATTCCAAATCGCTTCCTCTGTGTGGATTCCAAGGTCTGTTTCCTGCACCATCCAGAGTGGGTCAATAATTCCTGTTTCAGATGTTGCAATCCACTAAGTCACTTACTGAAACTCCCTCACACTTGATCCCTTCCACTGTTTAGAAACATCGTCTCCCATCAAGAGAAGTATATGTTGGGAGTTGGTTGATCTCACAATGACATGTCAAGTTTGGGATTCCCCACCCAACTTTCTTATACTGCATATACAAGAGTAAATTATGTAAACTTGGAGCTTTAGTACCTAAAATAAATGTAATTGCATCTGCCAGTATTGCAGTTGGCTTTGAGGGCTCAAAATTGTTTTTGGAACCAAGATCGTTTGAATGGCTACTAAACAATCCATAACGCCTAACGGCTGCTGCTGCTTCCACTTCCTAGGGGCTTTTGAATAGCATATTGCTGATGAAAGTGTGAACCTGAGCATTGCTTTCCACCCTCTGAGCCCTCACATGGCTTCTCCCCTCTGTGTGAATTCTTTGATGTGCTTTCAGACATGTACTGCAAGCAAAACTCTTCCTGCATTCTAGGGCTTCTTGCTTGTGTGGATATTTTGATGTGCTTTAAGATTCACACTGTGATTGAAACGCTTTCCAAATACCGAGCATTGATAGGGCTCCTTGCCTGTGTGGATGCTCTGGTGGTTCCTAAGGTTCATGGTGCAACTGAAACCCTTTCCACATTCAAAGCACATAAAGGGCTTCTCCCCCATTGTGTGTCTCATTTGATGCAATTTCAGTTGGCTGCTCTGACTGAAGCTTTTTTTCTTTGATGTTGCTGAAGTTGTGGGTTCTCACTGAAATCCTTTATTTATTTACTTACAATAACTATATGCAGCTCCCCATCCAAGAGTTCAGAGTGATAAACAAATAGATAAAAGAGTAAAAACAGAATAAAATCAGTATTAAAGATTATATTTAAAAGAACAGAATTCAGAGAAAAACCATAGCCGGTCATTCAGGGAAAGCTGTCAGGAACGTTTTCAGAAAATGCTGGAAGAAACACAATGTTGGCGCCTGCCTGACCTCCAGGGGCAGGAGTTCCAGAGGAAGGGGCCACTACACAAAAGGCTCCTCTCTTGGTGGACTCCAAGTTACCATGTGGAACCACCAGGAACACACTCTCAGATGACCTCAGTGACAGGGCAGGTTGATAGGGGAGAAGGCACTCTCTCAGGTATCCGGGTTCCAAGGCATTTAGGGCTTTCTACAATAGCACTAGAACCTGAAACCTGGCCCGGTGGAGAATAGGCAGCCAGTGCAGTTCCCTCAGCAAAGGAGTTGCAGGCCAGAAAGGGGCAGCTCCCAACAACAGCCGAGCTGCTGCATTCTGCACTAGCTCCAGCTTCCGGAGCAGCTTTAAGGGCAGCCCCACATAGAACCCATTGCAGAAAAGGCCCTCCTCCTGGTAGCCATCTGCCTCACTTCCTTCCACAGGGGCTCACAGAGAAGGACGCCAGACAATGATCTTAGGGGCCAGGCATCTTAGGGAGGAGGCATTCCTTCAGGTAACCTGGGCCCAAGCCAATACTGGCACTTTGAATCGAGCCCGGACCAGGACTGGCAGCCATTGGCATAATGTGGCATCGTTGGCCAGCCCCTATTAACAATCTCACAATCCTGTTTTGGATTACCTGAAGTTTCTAGACAATTTTCAAAGGCAGCCCCACGTAGAACGCATTGCAATAATCCACCCGAGAGCTTGTCAGAGCATGGATCACTGGAGCTAGGCTGACTCTGTCCAGATGAGGGCGCAGTTGGCAATGGGGCAGATGGGGGCATCAGATGCCTCAACTGGAACTGTGCTGCTGGGGAGGGTATTAACACCCCACACACCACAAGGAGAAGCTCCGGCTACTCAAGGATGCAATGAGGCTGCAAAATTCAAGGACACAGTGGAGTAGGGATGTGCATCACATCAGATCCGATGTCAGATTCCAAAGCAAATCGGCGGAAATCGGACATCCCATTTCCAATTCCGATGCTGGTCTGAGGAGCTCCGATGTTATCCAAACCGATTTTATCGATCTGATTTTAATTGCATAGAATCGGTGCATCGGACCGCCATTTTTGGAGTCTTCCCCATAGGCTAGCGTTGTGGGAAATAAACTGCTATAACATTATTGTTTAAAATGATAGAAACATGAAACATGGGGACATTGCAGATGGGATGTTGCTAGTCATGTGCGCCAAATTCCAGAAACATCCGTGCAAGCGTGTCGTAGCTATGAAGTTTTGAAAGGTCGTGCTTCTGGTTTTGACAGCTGATAGCATGGATGTTTCTAGAATTTGGCACACATGACTAGCAACATCCCATCTGCAATGTGGCCAAGTCTCATTTTGATCCCTTTTAAAATGAAGAAGTTATAGCAGTTTATTTCCCACAACGCAAGCCTATAGGAGACCCCCATAGGCTTGCATTGGAGGAACTTTTTTATTTTAAAAGATAGAAACATGAAACTTGTGGACATTGCAGATTGTATGTTGCTAGTCATGTCTCCCCAAGTTTCATGTCTTTATCTTTTAAAATGAAGAAATTATAGGCAATTATTTTTCCCAATGCAAGCATAGGATGCCTATTTTCCCCTAAAGGCTGGCGTTGGGGGAAAGATCCACCTATAACGTCTTCATTTTAAAAGGGATCAAAATGAAACTTGGGCACATGGGAGATGGGATGTTGCTAGTCATGTGTGCCAAATTCCAGAAATATCCGTGCAAGCGTGTTGTCGCTATGAAGTTTTGAAAGATCATGCTTGTGGCTATTGTCAAAGCCAGAAGAACGATCTTTCAAAACTTCATAGCCACAACACGCTTGTACGGTTGCACACATGACTAGCAACACCCCATCTCCCATGTGCCCATGTTTCATGTCTCTTACTTTTAAAATAAAGAAGTTATGGCCATATCTTTCCCCCAATGCAAGCCTTTAGGGGAAAATAAGTATCCAATGCTTGCCTCGGATGTCCGATTATCGCATCGGAATCGGAACTGAAGTGATTTGAGGCACATCCGATTCGATCCAATACGATTCATGGCCACATCGGAAGTTCCGATTCCGATACGATTTTCAGGGCCTTGCACATCCCTAAAATGGAGACAGCAAAATAAGCCTTCTTTGCTTCCCACACTGTTAGCAAGCGTCCGCGTTGCCTCTAAGCCTGAGTGCACTTTCAGACATGCAACTTTGACACTTGAAAGGATCTTTTAACATTGTACACTGAGCGTCCCAAAGCTATGCACCTTAAGGAGAATTTCAGAGATTGAAGACACGATTGCTTAACCCAGGAGTAATTTATTGAAAGGAATTAAAGACATACATTCGAGAGATCAGATCATAGGAATAGGCTTTTAAAGGATCACTATTCTGTTGTACAAAATTCGAGTTCTAATGATTAAGACAGACACATAGAAAGCAATGGTTTGGTATAACTGACTAGCAGAGGAGAGGAGAAGATGTTTTGGACTCTGAAGAGATGGGGAGGTGAATCTTGGGACTGACAGGGGAAGGAAATAGAGGCTGGTAGCAAAGTTGGTGAATGGAGAGAGAAGCCGCTAGCAAGTCTCCCTGAAGAAAGAAGCAGGGAAAGTTGACCGGGCAGTAACAGAAGAGATGGGAAAACCTGGTAAGAAAGTAGACTTCTTGGGAAGAAGTTAGTAAGGGGTTCATATCTGTGTGGTCTGGGGTGCGATGAAGTTGGAGGCAGTGGGGTGCCCCTCCGGTGAAGAAAGAAAGACAGAAAGAAAAAGGAAGAGGAAATTCCACAAGATTCCTCTGGTGAGTAAGAGTGAGGCTTCTCTTGGTTTGAAGAGACACCTGCCTTTCAGGCTGTCTAGGAGATGGTTATATGGCCCAAATTTTAGTTTAATCTTAAAACTTAAACAATGGCTATAATCCTTAAACAATGGTTTATCGAAATGCTATTCAGAAATCAAATTTGGAAACACCTGATGAGTGGATTTCCTGGTGACTCTCTTGAGATGACATTTTGGAGACTTAATATAATTGAAGATACGATTAAAGGAGGGTAGGACATCAAGGAGTGAAAACGGAAGAGTCATGGTTATTCCAGGGCCTTGTACCACGTCTACCATTCTGCTTTGATTGTCAGGCTTGGCCCTTCGAATGGTAGATTTCTCCTATGCTTTCCCAAGCCGGAATAAAACCTTCCTTTCTATGTTAACATCAGCAGAATACTGGCTTGTCTGACAACAGAACTGTCAATCAATAGGCACGATAATGCACACTTGAGCATACTCAGCCATGTTCGCTTTGAGTCTTACGCCACTTAGCCGACGTCCAGCCTATTTCATCGACCACAGACCCCCAGTATACCAAGCGAGCTCCACAGGGCTGGAGAGGGCACTCAGGTACAATCAAGTGGATGGCCCTCTGCATCTCACTCTTCCACAGAGAGGCCAGGGCCTTGGCTGGATCACCAGCGCTCTGCACTGGAAAATCCCCAAGAGCATTCAGGAATCCCTTGGATTCCATCAGTCTAGAGGGGCAGAACATCCAAAAGGGATCTCCACCCATGTAGGAGGGAAGTAACGCCGGGAGTTCAAATCTCACCAGGAAAGGCCTTGTCTACTGCGTGAATTCTTTGATGTAGGTTACAGCTTTCCACATGCCACTTCTCATCTGTATGGATCGTTTGATGTGAGACAAGGTGCAATCTCTGACTGAATTGCTTTCCACACTCTGAGCACTTTTATGGCTTCTCCTTCATGTGAATTCTTTGATGTCGCTTAATGTTTGTGCTGTGAGCAAAGCTCTTTCCACACACTAGGCATTTATAGGGCGTTTCTCCTGTGTGAATTCTTTGATGTCGCTTTAGGTTTGGGCTCTGAGCAAAGCTCTTTCCACACTCTAGGCATTTATAGGGCTTCTCCCCTGTGTGACTTCTTTGATGTTGCTTAAGACTTGTGCTCCGAGCAAAGCTCTTTCCACACTCTAGGCATTGATAAGGCTTCTCCCCTGTGTGAGTGCTTTGATGTCGACTGAGGAGTGAGCTGAGAGCAAAGCTTTTTCCACACTCTAGGCACTGATAGGGCTTCTCCCCTGTGTGAATTCTTTGATGTTGCTTAAGATTTGTGCTCTGAGCAAAGTACTTTCCACACTCTAGGCATTCATAGGGCTTCTCACCTGTGTGAACTCTTTGATGTTGCTTAAGGCGTGTGCTGTGAGAAAAGCTCTTTCTGCACTGTAGGCATTTATAGGGCTTCTCGCCTGTGTGAATTCTTTGATGTGACTTAAGGTCCAAGCTGCAAGCAAAGTTCTTTCCACACACTAAGCATTCATAGGGCTTCTCACCTGTGTGAAATCTTTGATGTGACTTAAGGTTTACGCTGTGAACAAAGCTCTTGCCGCACTGTAAGCATTGATAGGGCTTCTCCCGTGTGTGAATTCTTTGATGTTGCTTAAGTTGACCACTCGTTCTGAAGCTCCTTCCACAGTCTGAGCATTCATAGGGCTTCTCCCCCGTGTGGATTTGTTGATGCAACTTAAGTTTTGAATTGTAACTGAATTGCTTTTCACAGTCTAAGCATTGTAATATTTTCTTCTGAGTCTTGACACGTTCTGAGCCTTTCCGCTGTTTCTTGCCACTGTGAATATTCCGATTGCTTTGTTCAAAAGGATCTTCTAATATTGGAATTTCATGGACGTCTGACCCTTCAAAAGAAACGGATTTGTTTCCCCATTTCTCTTCAGTTTCCGTTTTCCTTCTCTGGTGTTCTCCATTTTCATTGTTCTCCATGCGATCACCTGCAAGAATAAAAAGAGAAATCTGTCTGAACTCAGTGACCAAATCAAATGGTTTGCTGATTTGATTAAAAGGATAAAATATATATACTTGGTAGGGAGGCAGATCCTTCGAAACGTATGGGATATACCGGACCCTGAAAGAAGAAGAAATCATGTTTTTCTTTCACGTCATGTTATTATTATTATTATTATTATTATTATTATTATTATTATTATTATTTATATTTATATTTGCATACCACCCCATAGCCGAAGCTCTCTGAGCGGTTTACATAGGATTAAAAACAATTAAAAACAATATACAAAAATTAAAACAGCAAAAACATACAACATACACACAATCTATACATTTAAAAACCACATCAACACTTAAAAAACTACAAAAACAAAACAAAACAAACCCAGGCTCCTCAGATATTGCCAAATGCCTGAGAGAAGAGGAAAGTCTTGACCTGGCGCCGAAAAGATAACAATGTTGGCGCCAGGCGGGCCTCGTCGGGGAGATCGTTCCACAATTGGGGAGCCACCACAGAGAAGGCCCTCTCTCTTGTTGCTGACCTCCGAGCCTCCCTCGGAGGAGGTACTCGGAGGAGGGCCTTAGATGTTGAACGTAGTGTTCGGGTAGGTTCATGTCGGGAAAGGCGTTCCATCAGGTATTGTGGTCCCAAGCCGTGTAAGGCTTTATAGGTTAAAACCAGCACCTTGAACCGGGCTCGGAAACATAATGGCAGCCAATGCAAGCGGGCCAGAGTAGGTCTTATATGTTCGAACCTACTGGTTCCAGTTATCAATCTGGCCGCTGCATTTTGCACAAGCTGCAGCTTCCGAACCACCTTCAAAGGCAGCCCCACGTAGAGTGCATTGCAGTAATCTAACTTGGAGGTTACCAGTGCATGGACAACTGAAGCCAGGTTATCCCTGTCCAGATAGGGACGTAGCTGGGCCACCAACCGAAGTTGGTAGAAGGCACTCCGTGGTAGAAGGCAATCCATAAAGACAATAAAGTTGCTATGGTTGAACGTTTCTCCTTCTGAATGCCAAAGCTTCATGAGTGACTTTCAAAGCCTTCCTAGCCATCATCTTGGACAAGATCAAACGCTAAAGGGGCTGGTTCTTCCAGGAACAAAGGGATGCACAGGAGGCACAGGAACCAAGGACTCCCTTACCTGCCCTGGCTGTGCAGAAAGCGCAGGAGGCCTAGAAGGATCCCCCAGGATCAGTTCACTCTCTCTGCAGGTTCTTCTGCTCCCTGTGAGGAAAGCAAAGAAGGTGGGAAGGAAAGTTAACGTTCTTATGCATTTCCATTTTCATTGTTTGACTGGAATCAATGTTTGACCACATCCCTAAACAACAGATCTTTTTGGATTATCTAGTGAAAAAGAGTCTCTCTTCCTCCTCCCTCCCCATCAAAAAGAAATCAGGCTCAAGGGGAACATTAAAGCACCTCATCCACCTCAGGCGTCATTGAGGGAGGGAGACCATGGTGGAATCCGTCCCACTAATCCTTACCCAGTGGGGAGGGTCCTCCGTCCCCCTCCTGCAAGATCCACCTGTCCAGCGGCCTCTGGGTGGTGCCCGGTGGAGCCTTCTCTGCCTCAGGGAAATCTGCGCATGCTTTGGCCAACATTCCCTGCACCTGGAACAGAAGTGAGGATCCCAAAGAGAGAAGAGGGATGAGGGAAGGAAAGAAATGGGTCAGGTCAAGGCCAAGGGCAGCATTTCCCAATCAGTTTGCATTTTAGGCCTCCTTCTAAAGATGATCTACAGTCCAAGCGTTGGAGCAATCTAACTTGTGCTTTTTTCTAAGGATGTGGGCTTTGGGGCAAATAGTTTAACCCTGGCAAAAGCAAAGTGCTTGAAGAACCTCCAAAAACCAGCCAGGAGGAAAGGGAGACCCTCCCAGACATTCCCTGACACCCAGCATTTTCCAATGGAAACACAGCAGCTTTGTCCCTACAAACACTATTTCTACATACAGACACACAAAAACTTCACTGTACATAGCCATAGGCCTTTACAATGTATAAAAATATTTAAAAAGAGACCTTTCCCGATACAAAACTTTCATTTATTGCTCAACAAAGTGATTAAAAACAAACTGGGTTTGTCATCATCACTCAGATCTAAAAAAGATAAGCTTAATAGTACATTATTATTTCTTAGTGTGGTGGGATCGCATCTTCTTCTGGGCTGCCTAAGCAAATTGGGCTAATGATGATGTGATAAATACATGCTTTACCACGTAGGGATTTGTAACTGTTCCATGCAGGCAATAAAGAACGGCATCCAATCGGTTTAATCACCGTTAATAATCTGAGGTCATTGGCAGACTTGGCCAGTTTACGGCTCACTCCTAATTCCAGGTCATTCTTCTCATACGGTGAAAAGAACTGGTCCCAATACCGATCCCTGTGGGACCCCACTATTTACCTCCTTCCATTGGGAGAATTTACCATTTATTCCTGCTCTCTGCTTTCTCTGCTTTAACCAGTTACTGATCCATAAAAGGACCTCTCCTCTTATTCCATGACTGCTAAGTTTGCTCAGGAGTCTTTGGTGAAGGGCTTCATCGGAAGCCTTTTGGAAATCCAAGTAAATAATGTCCACTGGATTAGCCCTATCTACGTGTTTCTTGTCACTCTCAAAGAACTCTAAAAGGTTAGTGAGAGTGGACTAATGTTTGCAGAAGTCTTGTTGATTCTTTTTCAGCAGGGCTTGTCCTTCTATATGCTTAATAATTTAATTTTAATAACGCTTTCAACCAATTTACCTGAAATAGACTTTAAGCAAACCAACATGTAAATTGGTGTAACATTAGCCATATTCCAGGCCTTTGACACAAAGGCTGATCTTAGGAAATTGATGCATGTTTTTATTAGAAGCTCCTCCAAAGTTAGAGTCTGCTCTACATATTACAAACAACTAGACTTGCGGGAGGGAAGCATTGGAAATTGGGGCATCCCTTCCCGAGAGGACATCCAAAAAAAATTGAGATACAATTGGGGAGTTTTTAAAATTTCATTCCCTTGGAGTTATCAGGATGAAATGCTCTCACCTGCTCTTTGTCCTCAACCTGGCTCAGGAGGAAAACTTCTGCCAGAGCCACTGCCTGGGAAGTCGTCTCCGTTCCACATTCTCTGACCCAGCTCTCCATCTCTGGGGGCAGGACAGCCAAGAACTGCTCCAGGACTATCAGGTCCAGCATCTGAGCTTTTGTGAGTCTTTCTGGCTTTAGCCATTGATGGCAAAGGTGGTGGAGTCGGTGGCAAACCCCTCGGGGGCCCGTAGCCTCCTGGTAGCAGAAGTCCCTGAACTGCTGGCGCTCTACGTCTGAGCTGGTGTTGCTCCCAGGCTGGTTCTCCAGCACTCTTCTTTCCCAGGGCTCTGCACTGCTCCCTTCCTGGATAATATGGGGGCCTTTTCCTGCCTCAGAGCCAGTCTTTTCTCTCTTCTCCATCTCCGCTAGCCGATTTCTCTCTTGAGGCAAGGACTGTCCTATAGGAATTAAAATGGAGAGCTGCATGAATTAGATACAGCTATGGCCAATTTAACAGCCAGGACCTGTCTCAAAGGAGTCCCTCCAACCCGTTCCACAGGAATCAGGATTCTGGTTGAAAACGAGGTTCTAAAACTTGAGCAAGAGACCAGTGAATATTCTTTCAACTTGTTAAACAAATGAAACATGTCACACATGAAGCCTTAAGATATGAATGGTTTATAAAGACAGTAAATGCAAAAGAACATCACATACAGCAGTGAAATCCGAAACATGCAATAATCACAAAGAAATACATTCGTACACTATGCAAAATACACAACACTTTAACACTTGCAAAGGCTTGTGAGAAAAGAATGTGAAAATGCTACTTGGCCCAACTAGCAGCAGTTGGAGTGTTATTTAGCTTTGTTTAGTTAAAAGCTTTCAACTACATAACATTATGGAGAGACCAGTGCTTTGAGAGCAGGACTGCCTCCATCTCAGACTCCAGCTAGCAAAACCTTCTGCCCTCAAGGGAAAAACAGGTCTGCTTACGAAGCATGATTTCGTTCCCAATCCATTCCATGGCTTCCTTCTAAGCCCTCTCTGGTCCCACCACTTGAACCCAAAAAGTGACCTGAGTAACAGTGATTTCTACCCACTCCTAGGATGTGAAGAGCAGGCTCACTTCATAAAGAAAAGCAGGACGTACAAAGACAAATGACAAAACTTGCCGATCGGAAAACCATACTTGCCCATAGGGAAAGAACAAAACAAATGTCCGTACTTCCCCATAGGGAAACATAGGATCGTACTTGACCATAGGGAAAATATAGCTGTCCTCAGGGAAACCTGTCATTCCTTGCAGTACAAGGCTGTATCATTCCTGTGTTGCACAGTTATAAGACATCGTTTAAAATACACTTGGTACAGAAATTGGGATTGGGTGGTATTGTGTGTTGAGGGTGTTCAAAGCACCACACAATTGTATCCAAACCATCCTTTTCCATTTTCCTTGTTACCGGGCTGTAACTGTTCTCCTCCTCAGTACAGACCTCGCTCTGTTCTTGCTGCCTGTTGCCACTTTGGAGTCACTCATCCCATTCTCTAAGACTGGATGGCCTGTTCAGCCAGAGAAGACAGAGGTGCTGTGGTTAGGCTGTTCCCAGGTACGGGAAGGAGGCAGGAGGGCTCTTCTGCATGGGGTGGCCCTCCCTGTGATTTAGCTACTGGGCCCAATTCAAGGTTTTAGGACTAGTGTACAAAGCCCTGAACAGCTCAGGACCCAAATACTCAAAGGATCTCCTTCCTCAGATCAGCCAGGGAGGTTCCCCTGGAGATGCCCCAGGAACATGTGTCTCGAGGGGCTACCACACATGGCAGGGCCTTCAAGGTGGCAACACCCCAGCTGTGGAACTCCCTTCCAGGAGAAATTGGGCTTTTTCTGAAGCTACCATTTAAAAACATACTTGTTTGTGCAGGGTTTGGGAACTTAAGCAAGCGGTGTCTTCTGACTGGCCAATGACATTTTGCCGCCCAAGGCACAGAACAGAAGGGCCCCCCTCCCATTCCATGGACAAAGCCAACAGGACCAGCAGCTGAATCCTTCTTCAACACAGGTGATGGGACGGCATCCTCTGTCACACCTGAAGGCGGCAGGGTGGCTTAGGGGGCACAAGGCAGAGGCCACGGATTTCAGCTCCAGCATTTTGCTGCTGCCTCCAAGCGCCTGATGCCTCACTCTGCCTCATGGTAGGGCCAGTCCTGGGTCTATTTAATCGTGCTTTTATTTGATATTTGTGACTTTGACATTGTATTTATTATGTTTTAATGATCTTTTTGTGCTGTGTTGTTTGGCGTTGTAATAGTAGTAGTATTTATTTAATTAATAGATAGTCTGCTGCGTAAATCGTGGAATGAGATCTCTTTAAGCGGTTTACAGGGGAGTAAAATGTTTAAAATGTAGAAAACAACTGGTGAAGAGGAGAAATAAAACGAATACAAACAGTGCAAAACAAACCAAGAACAGCAACAAATAAAATGGAATCACATAATAGAAACATAACAGAAACAACATTGATGAATGTAGCTTATCAGAATAACCATGCAGGAAATAAAAAAGGCCTTCAACAGAGGTCTAAAAGCGGCTGAACCGGCTTCATTTATTTAATCCCAAATAGGCAATGAGTTTTCCATGCCATGGTTGCAGAGGCCACTGTACTGTCCTGTTTCTATGGGGCAGGCGTGGCTTCCCTATGGGAAGGTACTGTCCTCTGTTCCCCTATGGGGCAGGTATATTTTCCCTATAGGTAGCCATGGTTTCCCTTATGGGCAAGTTCTGTCCTTTCTCTTCATAAAAGCTCCTGCAGTTTATTTCTAAGGCTTTGGGGACTAAATGAAAGGTGTGTGTGTGTGTGTGGGGGGGAATTGCCCCATGGTCCTTCTTCACTCAATTTAGAACAGGGAGAGGAAAGAAAACCAAATGCAAAGAGGAGATTATAAAAACAGCCTTTTGCCCCCAGATGTTATTCCTCATCCCCACCCACCATCTTTCTTCTTCTGTCCCCCCTCCAGACCCCCCCTTTCTCCTCCCTTCCAGGATTCCCTAGTTATGGGGAGTGAAGGAGGTGCAAGGCGGGGGTCTCCTGGAGGGGTTCTGAATGGGGGGCAGGGGTCTCTCTCTCTTCCCACCCTCCCTCTGCCCCACACCTCCCTCCCTGCCCTTGGCCCCCTCCCTCCTCTGCTCCTGCCCTGGGGGCTCCTTCCTCCCTGCCCCACACCTCCCTCCCCCCTGAAATCCCCCCCATGCCTCTTGCACCCACCGGCTCCTCTGCAGGGAGAAGAAGAGAAGCTGCAGGTGGCGGACACGAGATGCACGCGTGGGGGGGGGGGAATCCCAGGCTCCTTTGCACTGGGGGGGCAGGAAGTGAGAGGGCCTCATCCAGCCTAGGCTCTTCATGGCCGCTCTAGGACCCAGCCCCCTCTCGCTCCCTTTAACCCTTAGATGGACTCAACACAGGGAAGCATAATAGAGCTGCAGAGACCCATGGACTGGGGGGGGGGGGGCTTTTCTCTCCCTGCAGCTTCAATGCTCTGGCTGCTCCTGGGGGGCTTTTGGGGGGATCCAGATCCCTTCTTTAAATACAACCCATCACTTTAGAGGTCCCATCTCTCCTGCCCCCCCTCCAGATCCTTGCGCAATGCGGTGTTGTCCCAGTCAGAGCAAAAACACTCTGTAGTGAGCATGATGCTATTGTTAGCGTAGTTGAGGCGTCTGATGCCCTCATCTGCCCCATTGCCAACTGCGTCCTCATCTGGACAGAGTCAGCCCAGCTGCAGTGATCCATGCAGTGTCCGGGCCCGATTCAAAGCCCTAAACTGCTTGGGGCGAGATTATCTGAAGGCATTCCTCCTCCAATATGTAACTGCTTAGTCCATAAGATCATTTTCTGGGCTCTTTCTCTGTGAGCCCCTGTCAAAGGAAGTGAGGCAGGGGGCTTCCAGAATTAGGGCCTTTTCTGCTGTGGCACCCAGGCTGTGTCATAAGCTCCCCAGAGGGCTTTGCCCAGCACCTACGTTGTACTGTTTTCGATCTAGGTGAACTGAAACTATTTATTTATAGCCAATAGGCCAGACATGATCTAGGTGAAGGCCTTTTTATTATCTCAGTATTTTAACCATCCTAGTCTTTTATCTTTGCCATTTTAAATCTGTGTTTTAAATTTATGCATTGCTGCTGGGATTTATTCTGGTTGTACTTTTATATCGTGGTTTAAGCTTCTGTATTTTATATTTTATGGTGTACCTTATGATTTAAGTCTTGTGAACCACCCAGAGAGCTTCATCTATTGGGTGACATACAAAGTAATTAAATAAATAATATAAATAAATATTTGGAGATGCCTGGTGTTGAACATGTACGTCATTCAAGATGCCAGATCATCCAAAGGCTATGTACTATATTTGGAAGAATCAATCAACCTTACCTGTATTGTTTGTGTTTTATCTTTGTCTGAAAAATAAAAAGTTTTAAATTGAAAAAAAGAATTCACATGAAGGAGAAGCCATAAAAGTACTCAGAGTGTGGAAAACAATTCAATCAGGGATTTCACCTTGTCTCACATCAAACGATCCATGCAGGTGAGAAGTGGTATAAATGGTTTGTATTAGGGTTGTGCACGCCAGAAAATTTTGTATCGTATCGTTATCGGAATTTCAGACCAAAAAATTTATCGTCTCCGATACTATCGTATGATAACCATATCGTATTGTATTTCCGATAATTATCGGAAATCCGATATTATATCATTTCTCCATTTTGCCCTATAGACTCTAGAGTTGATTTTTGAGTCAGAAAGGCCTAAAACTTCTTAATTTTCCAAGTTACAGGTTTGAAACTTGGTCCGTACAGAGTGAGTGTTGCTAGTCTTGTGTGCCAAATTTTAGAACAATCGGTGCAAGCGTTACTCGGAAGTAAGTTTTCAAATACACTGTTTCAGGTGGCTGAAATGTGGTCCTTTTTCAAGAGACGTCGTCCAGTACTCATGGGCATCTCACAGATGGCCTTGAGGGGACTCATCTGTGCCCAATTTCAGACTCACAGCTGCAGGCGTTACTCGGAAGTAAGCTCTCAACAACATGCACTGTTTCTGGTAATGCATTCCATGCTGCTGCTGCTAAGTCAACAACTTTATTCACAGCCAATAGGCCAAGCTGCTGTTAAGTGCTATAATAACTCCTCACTAAAGCAGTCCAGACTGCAAACATTGGATGGAGCAGTGGCAAAAAAAAACTAAAGGCAAGGTGTGAGAGATGCTGCTGAAATCCCCCACCAATGCTGCTAGTACAGTGGAATTAGGTGAAGCAAGTCAATGAATTGCCTGGTTCCACAACATCCCTATTGTTAACAGGGAATCCGGGTTCGATTCCAGAGGGGTAGCCTAAGACAGAATACATCTTGCAGGAGGAAGCAGCTTGACACTGCAGGCCAGGCTAGCGCCAAGGAAGACGTGTGCTTGATTTCACTGGGGGAGAGACAGCCACCCCAGAACTGCCCCCAGCAGCAACAGCATCTCTCCTAGAGCCACAGCCACCTTGCCCGCCTGAGAGCCGTGTGTCATACTGCTATAAAGTGATTGAAATTAATGATTACAATGTATGCTTTGCCCACAGTTTGTGACTATGGCTCAATTCGGACGACACAATAAGCAACTGGTGTGGGGGAAACAATCGTCAGTTGTTTTGACTATTGTGTCATCCGAATGCTGCCATAGTCAACTCAGCGCTGATCCTAATCCACACCACGGTTGATTATTTATTACCATGTTGTGTGGGGAGTACCCCCTAGATGAACAGCTGTAAAGTTGATTATTACCCCACCATTGACTATTGTGTCGTCCGAATTGAGCCTTTGTGTGCTGCTTTGACCACATAGATTGTGGAGTGAGTGATATACTGGCTGAATTCGGACGACACGATAGTCAATGGTGAGGTAATTATCAACTTTACAGTTGTTCATCTAGGGGGTACTCCCCACATAACATGGTAATAAATAATCAACTGTGGTGTGGATTAGGATCAGCGCTGAGTTGACTATGGCAGCATTCGGATGACACGATAGTCAATACAACTGTTCCCCCCCCCCCCCAGTTGACTATTGTTTCGTCCGAATTCAGCCCCTGTGTAGCAGGCTACAGGACACACCAGCACACTCACAGTCAATCAAGCAAACACACCCACCCAGATATATATATATATATATATATATATATGAAAGTTAAACAGGGAGGGGACAACAACATACCCACTCAGTCACAGTACCCCCACTCATGCTAACCTAACTCTTCAATTAAACCAACCAGAAAACGTATAAAAATTATAACTCAAACACACAAGCAACGAACAGCCAAACGAACCTGAGACACAGAAGGGAACAGAAAGATGCAAGACTACAATGAATTTCCAACAATTCGCCACCAAGTAATTATAAGACCCAGGAGCCAGGACAGAGCTTCAACAAAATCCACCCTTCTTCCCTCAATGCCTACCTCCCAACACAGCTGGAACACCAAGTGTGGGGATTTTATACGGGGATATCCTTAGCCCTCCTCCAACATTGTGATTGGAGCCTGCTGGAATCCTTGCTGCATGATTGGTCACTGAATCTGTCAGTCTCAGCAAGCACACCCCATCTTCTAGCTCTCTCCTTGTGGTGGCAAAAGAGAAAGAGCCTTCCGATAAAAAGATAAAAATCCGACAATTATCGTAGGATTTTTATAGTCTCCGATAATTATCGTAGGTTTGTCTACCCTATCGTTATCATTAATCGGGTGTCCGATAAAGACCATATTGTATCGTTATCGGACATTTTAACAATACAATACACATCCCTAGTTTGTATGTGGAACGCTGTAACCTGCATCAAAGAATTCACACAGTAGACAAGGCCTTTCCTGGTGAGATTTGAACTCACTGCATTTCTTCCCTCTTGCGGGGTGGAGGTCCCATTTGGGTGGTCTGCCCCTCTAGACTGATGGAATCCAATGGTTTTCTGAATTCTCTTGGGGATTTTCCAGTGGAGAGAGCTGGTGATCCAGCTGAGGCACCTGGCCCACGGCGGAACCATGAGATGCAGAGGGCTATTGACTTGATTGCACCTGAGTGCCCTCTCCAGCCCTGTAGATTCCACTCCGGTCCTTAGTATACTGGGGAGCTGCGGTTGATGAAACAGGCTGGACATCGGTAGTGCAGGAAGCAAAGAAGGCTTATTTTGCTGTCTCTGTTGTGTCCTTGAATTTTGCTGACTCCATTGCGTCCTTGAGTAGCCGGAGCTTCTCATCATGGCCCGTGGGGTGTAAATACTGTCCCCAGCAGATGTGGCCCTGTCCCAGTCAAGGACTCACTGCGACCTTTTTGCATTGTACAAAATCGCTTGTCTCTGCAGTGAGCTTGACGCTGTTGTTAGCACAGCTCCAGTTGAGGTGTCTGATGTGCCCCCACAGCCTCAAACCCCAGGCCTAGACGTGCACACCCCTCTCAGGCTAAGCACCACCACTTAAATACCTGAGGGAAGGGTAAAAGACGCACCGCTTGTCCCTTATAGCAGAGGGGAAAAAGGTGTTCAGGGTTTTTGAATAAGGTTCTCCTGTGAGTATGTTGGCTGAAGGTGTAATGATCTGTGTTTCTTTATCAAACTGATAGAGCAGGTGACAAAGCCAAGCGGACACGTGGTTTGTGGCAGCAAAAAGAAAAGAAAACGTTTATTGTTGTTAACAGTTCTTTCAAATCAATTTCACACCTGCCTATTCTTAACACTTCAAACAATCTTATTAATAATAATCCTAGGTACTTATAATCTCGTCACACACACCTGACTAGAACACGCACAGCTATCTTCCACACAACTAGGCTGACCCTATGAAAAGGAGGACAGGGCTCATGTAACTTTCACAGTTGTAGAGAAAAGGGAATTTCAGCCAGGGCCATTTGTATGCAATTAATTCCTGGTGAAATTCCCTCTTCATCACAAGAGTTAAAGTTGCAGGCACTATACTAGCGTGACCATACACAAAAGAAGGCAGGGCTCCTGCACCTTTAACTGTTGTGATGAAGAAGAGGGAATTTCACCAGGAACTAATTGCATACAAATGACACTGGCTGAAATTCCCTTTTCTCTGCAACTGTGAAAGTTACAGGAGCCCTGTCCTCCTTTCCATAGGGTCAGCCTAGACAAACCCCTCCCTCACCCTATATATGCTCTTCCCCCTCCGTTTCCCAGCATCACCAGCCACGCCCACTCAGTCCAACATTACGCACTCTCCAGACATACTAATATAGACATATATAGGGAGACGGAAATGTGGGGTATCCTCACACATTCCCCCCATTTCTTTTGAAATCTGATGTGCTTGATGCAGGTTTAGGGCAAACCAAACATTAATGCAAACCTGTGTACTACCTAATACATAAATGCATCACATTGCTTACTGGTAAGCACATGGCAGGCTGCCTGGAAAGAGCGGATCTGGACCCTGCAAAAAGCCCCCCAGGAGCAGCCCGAGCGGTGATGCTGGAGGGAGAGAAAAGCCCCCCCAGTCCATGGGTCTCTGCCAGGAGGAGCCTCTGCAGCTCTTTTGTCCATCTAAGGGTTAAAGACAACGAGCGCACTGTGTCCTAGAGCGGCCATGAAGAGCATAGGTTGGATGATTGCACACCCTTCCTGCCCCACACTTCCAGCCCCCCTCATTGGCAAAGCAGCCTGGGATTCCCCCTGCCCTGCCTGCATCTCTTGTACCCTGTGCAGCTTCTCTTCCCCCTGCAGAGGAGCCGGTGAGGGCAAAATGCATGGGGGTCGCAGGGGGGAGGTGTGGGGCAGGGAGGAAGGAAGGAGCCCCCAGGGCAGGAGCAGAGGAGGGAAGGGGCCAAGGGCAGGGAGGGAGGGAGGTGTGGGGCAGCAGGAGGGTGGGAAGAGAGGGAGCCCCCTGCCCCCCCCCATTTGGGGCCCCTCCAAGAGACCCCCGCCTTGCAAGTCCTTCCCTCCCCATAACTAGGGAATCCTGGGAGAAGAAAGGGGGGGTCTGGAGGGGGGACAGAAGAAGAAAGATGGTGGGTGGGGATGAGGAATAACATCTGGGGGCAAAAGGCTGTTTTTATAATGGGACGTACTAAAACAAAGGACAGTACTTGCCCATAGGGAAACCATACTTGCCCATAGGGATCCATTGCATAGCACTTTCCCATTGAGAAACCATACTTGCCCATAAGGAGAGATAGGACAATGCTGTACCCTCTGTTATTGTGGTAAGGAAACGTTTTCATAGAAAACTGTTTGCCTATTAGCATAATAACACTACTATAGTCACTTGCTGTAGAAATATGCTGGAAAATTTTTTTTTTGCTCCTGTTAACTTAGTTAGATAAACAATGTTTAGCTACATTGCTTTCATTATATTTTCATTTACTGTTTCTTTCTAATGTAAGATGTGTTTTTCATGGTCTTATTTGCACTGCCTTTAATGAATGCATTTCTGCTGTATATCACTTTTTCTTTTACTGATTAAGTGGGATATAAGTGTTTTAAAAAAGGAAAGGGAAGGCTCAGGCAAGCAGCATAGATAGCATTCTATGTCAGTGAGTCTCATACTGTGGGTTGGGAGTCACCAGGGGGTTCCACCCCACTCTCAGGTTGGTCCCGGTGCTGCAGCCTACGCAGTATCTCATTGTTTGACCACCCTGTGCCATGGCAGCACCCCAGCTTTCTAAGATTGATATAGCAGCAATTGCCCACATCCACATGGCATGGGTATTTGTGGGAGCGGGATTTGGTTAAAGAGCAAGGGTGGAGCATAAAAGGTGCGAAAGAATGTGAATCAGGGAAAGATCCGCCAACTCACCAGTCTTCAAGAATTTAGAAGAGTTATAAAGACTGATATCTTCCGGCAGGCCTAACCAGATGAATTTTAAGTGTTTTATTGGTGTTTTATTGGTATTTTAAAGATGTATTGGTTTTATGTGCTTTTATCAGTTTGTGTATTTTATGCTTGATGTTGTTCTACGCCTCAATCCGGAGGGAGAGGCGGGTAATAAATATATTATTATTATTATTATTATTATTAAAAGGTAGTTAATTATAGTTTGTATTAGCATTTTTAAATTTTGTTTTGTTAACTGCCCTGAGGAGGTTTTTACCTAAAAAGGAAGTTTAAAAGTATTTGAAGTCAATACACAACCTAAAAGCACAGACAGGTTGAGGGGGAGGGAAAGGAGCTCTCTTACCTTTTTACCTTGTTGATGAAAAAATTCTGTATTGATTTTTAAACAGAGAAACACACAAGACTTACAATTTTCATAACTTTTACTAACAACCCCCCTTCAGTAGCGCAGTTTGTCTTATCTGGAGTCTGTCTCTTTAGTCCGTTGCCCATCCATCTCCCTCCGTTGCCCTTGTGTTACCCCATGAGCACAGAGCAAGAGCCTCTACACACACACCACCATGACATATCTTTATGGATTGCATTGGTTGCAAATGTAGTAGTCCGGCAATGGAACAACGTTCTGTCCCAGACATGCTACATGATACCACGTCCTGCAAATGCAACAGAAAACCATTGTGTCACCTGGTCCAAAGTCTCCTTTGCAGGAAGCTTGTGGACATGTAGACCATCTACTTTCCTCTTTATCTGTCAACTGTAATAGAGATGTGGACAATGGCGCCTCCACAACCTCCACAGCTGAAGACATTCTTAGTAAGTTCTTATGCATTTTGGTGTAGATGGGAATTTTTTTCCTTGGCTTTCTTTTCTTGCAGGCACAGTTCTGATGCATGCCCACCTGTGTTCCGATCCAAGACCTTGCTGTCTTACTTACAATGTTGATGCATTCCTCACCAGATATTGTGACTGGGCAGAAAGCAAAACTCCATTATAAAATTTTCAAGATGGTGTGAGAGTTCCACAAGGTTGAATATTTCATCATTGCCAATTCGTTTTTGCTGGTTCAGTTTGTATGATGCATTTTGCACCTGTTTGAGATTCCGTGGACGATCAATGGCCATATGTCTATGAGAACTGTTCTTTGATGCAATTGTTTGTAAATGTTTATAGGCTTTCAATGGGTTTTTGTGTGACTCCAATGCAATCTCCATTTTGTCTAAAGCCTGCTTCATAGTGCCAGTATAAGGCTTCTTTGAATGTTTCCTGTTACCATGACTGGAAGGTTGGTGAAATGTTTCATCATCCAAATAGTGGATAATGTACAACTTCCTAGGATCTGTGCACTCCCTTAGGCAGAATACATATCTCTTGAAACCATGTAGTGAGTCTTTCCAGGATCCATCTGGGTCCTTTAGATAGTAGTACCTTTTCAGTACAGATGGGGGGTGCAACCTTTTGTGATGGAAATTTGACCCCCTTGCTACCCATCTGTACTGGTCAAAATGATAATCATGCTCATGCTCAGGAACAGGGGAAGAGGAACAGTACACAAACACCTCCCCTCCCTTTGGCAGCACAGGTGGTAATGAAATAATTTTGCTTTCATGTATGTTTTCTCTCCTGAGAATTGCTAGCACTTCTTCCATTGGAAGATCACTTGTCTGACCAGTCATATATGGGCTGTTGCATGAATCCATACCTGTATCATGGCAATCTCTCATCTCTGTACTTGTTGTTGGCTTGCTCTCACGGTGATAAAAAAGGCCAAACACTGATGTTAGGGGTTGAAGGAGGTTGAGAAGAGTAAGATCAGCTGCTCTGCTATGAAATAGAAACTGAAAGCAAGCCTCCAAAGTTTCTATTAAGTCTCATGCTGGCTTCCAGAAACTGTTAAGATGAAGATTGACTCCAGCCAATAGGGGGAGTAGCACTATGAAGTCAAAGGTCTGAGTCTGTCTTTGCACCTATCTATAAGCACCTATCTTTAAGACAGTCATTAGCATGTACTCTTTTGTGGGATGGTGTAAAAGCCAGAACGGAACGGGCTGGAACGACCTCTTTATATTAAAAAAAACCATGCCAGAAAAGTGGCATGTGTTAGAAACACTTGAGAACAATATTTTAGGACTAAAACCATTGCAATATTATATTGTATTAACCCCATAACTCCCAAAACAACATCCAGAACAGAATGGATGGCCCGGAACAGCCACTTCCGAATGACTGAAACCAACCAAACTCACCAATCACACATTACTAGGTGGGACAGATACAATGTGCCACAAAACAGCCACAAAACCCACATTCCGATGCCTGTTCTGGTCCATAGTCCATATTGCGCAAAACAGGCCAGAACGGCATCTTCCAAGTGATGTAAGTCAAATGAATTCAACAGTCACATGTTACTCAGTTGGACAGAAAATAATAATAATAATAATAATAATTTTATTTCTTACCTGCCTCTCCATCTGGATTGAGGCAGGAAACAACAGTAAATATAAAATATGATAAAATACATAAAACTGATTGAAAACATGGCACACATTATTAAAATAGCAATAAAACATCATAAAAAAACATCCTAAAATCATTCTAAAATTCCACTGGATATGCCTGCCAGAAGAGACCAGTCTTTATAGCTTTCATAAGTTCTAAAAGACTGTTAAGTTGACAAGTCTCCTCCAGCAGGTCATTCCTCAGTCTGGGAGCAGCAGAAGAAAAGGTCCCCTGGGTAACGGCTGTCAGCCTAGTGTTGCATAAATTATGCTGTTCCCAAGTGTGCCAAAGTCCAGATATGAAACACTTGACGAAAGACCTCCTGAAGCTTTGGAAACTAATTTATTATTCTGCGCAGAATAGGTGACCTCCGGACGCTAACGCTGCTTTTCCAGAGTCACACCACACCAAGGTTCAAACAATGCTCTTATACTCCAAAAGTTACACGGCATCAGCCCTCATCCCATTGATTTATAGCCCTAGTGACATCATTTGGCCAACTCTATTTTACTCTCGAGTAGTCCCGAGTAGTGCCAAATGTGGCGTTGCATTGCCATGTGCTATTTTACTTGTACCCAGAGATGCTTTGCAACATCCCTCTACTTCTATCATTCCCTTATATGGTCGTTTTGTCCCTCTCCAGGTGTGCCACGGTCACATCTGGATGAGTCACACCCCTGGTTCTTCTAAGTCAAGTAGCCTATGTGCGTCTTTGACTGTGTACAATGGAGTCTGACCTGGAAAAGAAGGAGCAATGGCAATATTGACAAGCTCCTAGTTCTTGCGCCGCCAAATCTCTTGCAAGCAGCTTGACTTTTGGAGAAATGGATACAATGGACAGGCAGTGGGGAATGGGGATTTGGGGTGCTGTGTGTGGACGGTTTGGGTGAGCGTGTCAGCAGACACATGTAGGATGCATGTAAGATGCGTGTCAGAGGAAATGGATGTGTTTTGGGATGGAAATCATAGATCTGTTCAGATTTTTATAACACCAGTGTTGGCTGACTGTAGTAAGTTCTTCCCAGAGGACCTGAGCATGCGGGGCGGATTGTATGGGAGAAGGTGATCCCGCAGGTAACCTGGACCCAAACCATGTAGGGCTTGAAAGGTAATAACCAACACTTTGTACTTCACCCGGAAACCAATTGGCAACCAGTGGAGCGATTTTAAAGCTGGTGTAATATGGTCACCCCTAGGTGTATCGGTGACCAACCTGGCTGCCATATTTTGAACTAGTTGAAGTTTCCAGACTAGGCACAAAGGTAGCCCTATATACAGAATAATGGTATTTAACAATTTTGTAACAACCTTGTGGGATAGGTTAGGCTGAGAGAGGTGATGGCCACAGGTCATTGGAAGCTTCATGACGGAATGGGTCCTACCCATCCTAGTCTGAGACCCCCTCTAGATGGATTCTGTTTGACACCTGGTTAGCCGATTATGCGCATAATCGCTGAAGCGCTTTATCGTAAATCCTTGTACGCAGGAGGTAATTGAGCGCACAACTGCTGGCCTTACCGGTTGTTTGAAATGCGCTTTAGAAGTAGTTAATGCGGAGAATGGCTTGTTCACATAGGCAAAATGCGCTTTAATGGTCAGAGGAAAATAAAACTCGCTATTTAACGCGCATTCGATAATGCGCATAATCGGAGAGATAAAGCGCCTCAACTCCCGATTTATGCTCCGCTCTTGTAGAGGTAAAAATTTTAATGAGACTTCAAAGAGCTTTAAACGTCTCGTGTAGAGGCAGCCTGATATTTTGAGTGCTACACCACACCACACCACAACAATGGGCTTCGGTATGAAACTGTCTTTGCAGATCTTCATTCTGGATTTTGTGAAAGTTTGTTAGCTCTTCCATTTAGAACACTGAAAGTGGTTTGTTCGATTGTCTTCACTCACACAGAACTTGCCATCCTGGGCTATTTCTCAAATGAGTTTCTACCTCATTTTGTTCACCCATGATCTGCTTTTCCAGGTTATTTTGCACAATAGGAACCACGGCCCAGAACGATGTGGTTTTCATGGCTGTTTCCTGGCTTATTCTATCTGTCCCACCTAGTAATGTGTAAGTGGTGAGTTTGGTTCAGTTGGCTCACTTGGAAGCTGCTGTTTCGGCCTGTTTTGCGCAATATGGACTATGGCCTGTAACGGGCATCGGAACGTGGTTTGCCTGGCTGTTTTGTGGTGTATTGTCTCTGTCCCACCTAGTAATGTGTGAACGGTGGGTTTTGGTTGAGTTGGCTCACTTGGAAGCTGTCTTTCCGGCCTGTTTTGCGCAATATGGACTATGGCCCAATACGGGCACCGGAACATGGTTTTTGTGGCTGTTTTGTGGTGTATTGTATCTGTCCCAACTAGTAATGTGTGACAGTTGAGTTTGGTTGGTTTCAGTCATTCAGAAGCGGCCATTCCGGGCCATCCATTCTGTTCCAGATGTTGTTCTGGGAGTTATGAGGTTAATAATAATATAATATTGCAATGGTTTCAGTCCTAACATATTGTTCTCAAGTGTTTCTAACACATGCCACTGTTTTTGGTGTGGTTTTTTTAATATTAAGGGGTCGTTCCAGCCCGTTCCGTTCCATTCCTGCTTTTACACCATTCCCCGTTTCTCTATGGGAAAGTGTTATGCAATGAATCCCTATGGGCAAGTATGGTTTCTCTATGGGAAAGTGCTATGCAATGAATCCCTATGGGCAAGTATGGTTTCTCTATGGGAAGGTGCTATGCAATGAATCCCTATGGGCAAGTATTGTCCAATGAATCCCTATGGGCAAGTATGGTTTCTCTATGGGAAAGTGCTATGCAATGAATCCCTATGGGCAAGTATGGTTTCTCTATGGGAAAGTGCAATGCAATGAATCCCTATGGGCAAGTATGGTTTCTCAATGGGAAAGTGCTATGCAATGAATCCCTATGGGCAAGTGCTATGCAATGGATCCCTATGGGCAAGTATGGTTTCCCTATGGGCAAGTACTGTCCTTTGTTTTAGTACGTCCCTTTTATAATGTCCTCTTTGCATTTCGTTTTCTTTCCTCTCCCTGTTCTAAACTGAGTGAAGAAGGACCATGGGGCAATTCCCCCCCCCCCACCTTTCATTTAGTCCCCAAAGCCTTGGAAATAAACTGCAGGAGCTTTTATGAAGAGAAAGGACAGAACTTGCCCATAAGGGAAACCATGGCTACCTATAGGGAAAATATACCTGCCCCATAGGGGAACAGAGGACAGTACCTTCCCATAGGGAAGCCACGCCTGCCCCATAGAAACAGGACAGTACAGTGGCCTCTGCAACCATGGCATGGAAAACTCATTGCCTATTTGGGATTAAATAAATGAAGCCGTTCAGCCGCTTTTAGACCTCTGTTGAAGGCCTTTTTTATTTCCTGCATGGTTATTCTGAGAAGCTACATTCATCAATGTTGTTTCTGTTATGTTTCTGTTATGTGATTCCATTTTATTTGTTGCTGTTCTTGGTTTGTTTTGCACTGTTTGTATTCGTTTTATTTCTCCTCTTCACCAGTTGTTTTCTACATTTTAAACATTTTACTCCCCTGTAAACCGCTTAAAGAGATCTCATTCCACGATTTACGCAGCAGACTATCTATTAATTAAATAAATACTACTACTATTACAACACCAAACACCACAGCACAAAAAGATCATTAAAACATAATAAATACAATGTCAAAGTCACAAATATCAAATAAAAGCACGATTAAATAGACCCAGGACTGGCCCTACCATGAGGCAGAGTGAGGCATCAGGCGCTTGGAGGCAGCAGCAAAATGCTGGAGCTGAAATCCGTGGCCTCTGCCTTGTGCCCCCTAAGCCACCCTGCCGCCTTCAGGTGTGACAGAGGATGCCATCCCATCACCTGTGTTGAAGAAGGATTCAGCTGCTGGTCCTGTTGGCTTTGTCCATGGAATGGGAGGGGGGCCCTTCTGTTCTGTGCCTTGGGCGGCAAAATGTCATTGGCCAGTCAGAAGACACCGCTTGCTTAAGTTCCCAAACCCTGCACAAACAAGTATGTTTTTAAATGGTAGCTTCAGAAAAAGCCCAATTTCTCCTGGAAGGGAGTTCCACAGCTGGGGTGTTGCCACCTTGAAGGCCCTGCCATGTGTGGTAGCCCCTCGAGACACATGTTCCTGGGGCATCTCCAGGGGAACCTCCCTGGCTGATCTGAGGAAGGAGATCCTTTGAGTATTTGGGTCCTGAGCTGTTCAGGGCTTTGTACACTAGTCCTAAAACCTTGAATTGGGCCCAGTAGCTAAATCACAGGGAGGGCCACCCCATGCAGAAGAGCCCTCCTACCTCCTTCCCGTACCTGGGAACAGCCTAACCACAGCACCTCTGTCTTCTCTGGCTGAACAGGCCATCCAGTCTTAGAGAATGGGATGAGTGACTCCAAAGTGGCAACAGGCAGCAAGAACAGAGCGAGGTCTGTACTGAGGAGGAGAACAGTTACAGCCCGGTAACAAGGAAAATGGAAAAGGATGGTTTGGATACAATTGTGTGGTGCTTTGAACACCCTCAACACACAATACCACCCAATCCCAATTTCTGTACCAAGTGTATTTTAAACGATGTCTTATAACTGTGCAACACAGGAATGATACAGCCTTGTACTGCAAGGAATGACAGGTTTCCCTGAGGACAGCTATATTTTCCCTATGGTCAAGTACGATCCTATGTTTCCCTATGGGGAAGTACGGACATTTGTTTTGTTCTTTCCCTATGGGCAAGTATGGTTTTCCGATCGGCAAGTTTTGTCATTTGTCTTTGTACGTCCTGCTTTTCTTTATGAAGTGAGCCTGCTCTTCACATCCTAGGAGTGGGTAGAAATCACTGTTACTCAGGTCACTTTTTGGGTTCAAGTGGTGGGACCAGAGAGGGCTTAGAAGGAAGCCATGGTATGGATTGGGAACGAAATCATGCTTCGTAAGCAGACCTGTTTTTCCCTTGAGGGCAGAAGGTTTTGCTAGCTGGAGTCTGAGATGGAGGCAGTCCTGCTCTCAAAGCACTGGTCTCTCCATAATGTTATGTAGTTGAAAGCTTTTAACTAAACAAAGCTAAATAACACTTCAACTGCTGCTAGTTGGGCCAAGTAGCATTTTCACATTCTTTTCTCACAAGCCTTCGCAAGTGTTAAAGTGTTGTGTATTTTGCATAGTGTACGAATGTATTTCTTTGTGATTATTGCATGTTTCAGATTTCACTGCTGTATGTGATGTTCTTTTGCATTTACTGTCTTTATAAACCATTCATATCTTAAGGCTTCATGTGTGACATGTTTCATTTGTTTAACAAGTTGAAAGAATATTCACTGGTCTCTTGCTCAAGTTTTAGAACCTCGTTTTCAACCAGAATCCTGATTCCTGTGGAACGGGTTGGAGGGACTCCTTTGAGACAGGTCCTGGCTGTTAATTGGCCATAGCTGTATCTAATTCATGCAGCTCTCCATTTTAATTCCTTCAGGACAGTCCTTGCCTCAAGAGAGAAATCGGCTAGCGGAGATGGAGAAGAGAGAAAAGACTGGCTCTGAGGCAGGAAAAGGCCCCCATATCATCCAGGAAGGGAGCAGTGCAGAGCCCTGGGAAAGAAGAGTGCTGGAGAACCAGCCTGGGAGCAACACCAGCTCAGACGTAGAGCGCCAGCAGTTCAGGGACTTCTGCTACCAGGAGGCTACGGGCCCCCGAGGGGTTTGCCGCCGACTCCACCACCTTTGCCATCAATGGCTAAAGCCAGAAAGACTCACAAAAGCTCAGATGCTGGACCTGATAGTCCTGGAGCAGTTCTTGGCTGTCCTGCCCCCAGAGATGGAGAGCTGGGTCAGAGAATGTGGAACGGAGACGACTTCCCAGGCAGTGGCTCTGGCAGAAGTTTTCCTCCTGAGCCAGGTTGAGGACAAAGAGCAGGTGAGAGCATTTCATCCTGATAACTCCAAGGGAATGAAATTTAAAAAACTCCCCAATTGTATCTCAATTTTTTTTGGATGTCCTCTCGGGAAGGGATGCCCCAATTTCCAATGCTTCCCTCCCACAAGTCTAGTTGTTTGTAATATGTAGAGCAGACTCTAACTTTGGAGGAGCTTCTAATAAAAACATGCATCAATTTCCTAAGATCAGCCTTTGTGTCAAAGGCCTGGAATATGGCTAATGTTACACCAATTTACATGCTGGTTTGCTTAAAGTCTATTTCAGGTAAATTGGTTGAAAGCGTTATTAAAATTAAATTATTAAGCGTATAGAAGGACAAGCCCTTCTGAAAAAGAATCAACAAGACTTCTGCAAACATTAGTCCACTCTCACTAACCTTTTAGAGTTCTTTGAGAGTAACAAGAAACACGTAGATAGGGCTGATCCAGTGGACATTATTTACTTGGATTTCCAAAAGGCTTCCGATGAAGCCCCTCACCAAAGACTCCTGAGCAAACTTAGCAGTCATGGAATAAGAGGAGAGGTCCTTTTATGGATCAGTAACTGGTTAAAGCAGAGAAAGCAAAGAGCAGGAATAAATGGTAAATTCTCCCAATGGAAGGAGGTAAATAGTGGGGTCCCACAGGGATCGGTATTGGGACCAGTTCTTTTCACCGTATGAGAAGAATGACCTGGAATTAGGAGTGAGCCGTAAACTGGCCAAGTCTGCCAATGACCTCAGATTATTAACGGTGATTAAACCGATTGGATGCCGTTCTTTATTGCCTGCATGGAACAGTTACAAATCCCTACGTGGTAAAGCATGTATTTATCACATCATCATTAGCCCAATTTGCTTAGGCAGCTCAGAAGAAGATGCGATCCCACCACACTAAGAAATAATAATGTACTATTAAGCTTATATTTTTTAGATCTGGGTGATGATGACAAACCCAGTTTGTTTTTAATCGCTTTGTTGAGCAATAAATGAAAGTTTTGTATCGGGAAAGGTCTCTTTTTAAATATTTGTATACATTGTAAAGGCCTATGGCTATGTACAGTGAAGTTTTTGTGTGTCTGTATGTAGAAATAGTGTTTGTAGGGACAAAGCTGCTGTGTTTCCATTGGAAAATGCTGGGTGTCAGGGAATGTCTGGGAGATTCTCCCTTTCCTCCTGGCTGGTTTTTTGAGGTTCTTCAAGCACTTTGCTTTTGCCAGGGTTAAACTATTTGCCCCAAAGCCCACATCCTTAGAAAAAAGCACAAGTTAGATTGCTCCATGGCTTGGACTGTAGATCATCTTTAGAAGGAGGCCTAAAATGCAAACTGATTGGGAAATGCTGCCCTTGGCCTTGACCTGACCCATTTCTTTCCTTCCCTCATCCCTCTTCTCTCTTTGGGATCCTCACTTCTGTTCCAGGTGCAGGGAATGTTGGCCAAAGCATGCGCAGATTTCCCTGAGGCAGAGAAGGCTCCACCGGGCACCACCCAGAGGCCGCTGGACAGGTGGATCTTGCAGGAGGGGGACGGAGGACCCTCCCCACTGGGTAAGGATTAGTGGGACAGATTCCACCATGGTCTCCCTCCCTCAATGACGCCTGAGGTGGATGAGCTGCTTTAATGTTCCCCTTGAGCCTGATTTCTTTTTGATGGGGAGGGAGGAGGAAGAGAGACTCTTTTTCACTAGATAATCCAAAAAGATCTGTTGTTTAGGGATGTGGTCAAACATTGATTCCAGTCAAACAATGAAAATGGAAATGCATAAGAACGTTAACTTTCCTTCCCTCCTTCTTTGCTTTCCTCACAGGGAGCAGAAGAACCTGCAGAGAGAGTGAACTGATCCTGGGGGATCCTTCTAGGCCTCCTGCGCTTTCTGCACAGCCAGGGCAGGTAAGGGAGTCCTTGGTTCCTGTGCATCCCTTTGGTCCTGGAAGAACCAGCTCCTTTAGCGTTTGATCTTGTCCAAGATGATGGCTAGGAAGGCTTTGAAAGTCACTCATGAAGCTTTGGCATTCAGAAGGAGAAACGTTCAACCACAGCAACTTTATTGTCTTTATGGATTGCAACATGACGTGAAAGAAAAACATGATTTCTTCTTCTTTCAGGGTCCGGTATATCCCATACTTTTCGAAGGATCTGCCTCCTTACCAAGTATATATATTTTATCCTTTTAATCAAATCAGCAAACCATTTGATTTGGTCACTGAGTTCAGACAGATTTCTCTTTTTATTCTTGCAGGTGATCGCATGGAGAACAATGAAAATGGAGAACACCAGAGAAGGAAAACGGAAACTGAAGAGAAATGGGGAAACAAATCCGTTTCTTTTGAAGGGTCAGACGTCCATGAAATTCCAATATTAGAAGATCCTTTTGAACAAAGCAATCAGAATATGCACAGTGGCAAGAAACAGCGGAAAGGCTCAGAACGTGTCAAGACTCAGAAGAAAATATTACAGTGCTTAGATTGTGAAAAGCAATTCAGTTACAATTCAAAACTTAAGTTGCATCAACAAATCCACACAGGGGAGAAGCCCTATGAATGCTCAGACTGTGGAAGGAGCTTCAGAACGAGTGGTCAACTTAAGCAACATCAAAGAATTCACACACGGGAGAAGCCCTATCAATGCTTACAGTGCGGCAAGAGCTTTGTTCACAGCGTAAACCTTAAGTCACATCAAAGATTTCACACAGGTGAGAAGCCCTATGAATGCTTAGTGTGTGGAAAGAACTTTGCTTGCAGCTTGGACCTTAAGTCACATCAAAGAATTCACACAGGCGAGAAGCCCTATAAATGCCTACAGTGCAGAAAGAGCTTTTCTCACAGCACACGCCTTAAGCAACATCAAAGAGTTCACACAGGTGAGAAGCCCTATGAATGCCTAGAGTGTGGAAAGTACTTTGCTCAGAGCACAAATCTTAAGCAACATCAAAGAATTCACACAGGGGAGAAGCCCTATCAGTGCCTAGAGTGTGGAAAAAGCTTTGCTCTCAGCTCACTCCTCAGTCGACATCAAAGCACTCACACAGGGGAGAAGCCTTATCAATGCCTAGAGTGTGGAAAGAGCTTTGCTCGGAGCACAAGTCTTAAGCAACATCAAAGAAGTCACACAGGGGAGAAGCCCTATAAATGCCTAGAGTGTGGAAAGAGCTTTGCTCAGAGCCCAAACCTAAAGCGACATCAAAGAATTCACACAGGAGAAACGCCCTATAAATGCCTAGTGTGTGGAAAGAGCTTTGCTCACAGCACAAACATTAAGCGACATCAAAGAATTCACATGAAGGAGAAGCCATAAAAGTGCTCAGAGTGTGGAAAGCAATTCAGTCAGGGATTGCACCTTGTCTCACATCAAACGATCCATACAGATGAGAAGTGGCATGTGGAAAGCTGTAACCTACATCAAAGAATTCACGCAGTAGACAAGGCCTTTCCTGGTGAGATTTGAACTCCCGGCGTTACTTCCCTCCTACATGGGTGGAGATCCCTTTTGGATGTTCTGCCCCTCTAGACTGATGGAATCCAAGGGATTCCTGAATGCTCTTGGGGATTTTCCAGTGCAAAGCGCTGGTGATCCAGCCAAGGCCCTGGCCTCTCTGTGGAAGAGTGAGATGCAGAGGGCCATCCACTTGATTGCACCTGAATGCCCTCTCCAGCCCTGTGGAGCTCGCTTGGTATACTGGGGGTCTGTGGTCGATGAAATAGGCTGGACGTCGGCTAAGTGGCGTAAGACTCAAAGCGAACATGGCTGAGTATGCTCAAGTGTGCATTATCGTGCCTATTGATTGACAGTTCTGTTGTCAGACAAGCCAGTATTCTGCTGATGTTAACATAGAAAGGAAGGTTTTATTCCGGCTTGGGAAAGCATAGGAGAAATCTACCATTCGAAGGGCCAAGCCTGACAATCAAAGCAGAATGGTAGACGTGGTACAAGGCCCTGGAATAACCATGACTCTTCCGTTTTCACTCCTTGATGTCCTACCCTCCTTTAATCGTATCTTCAATTATATTAAGTCTCCAAAATGTCATCTCAAGAGAGTCACCAGGAAATCCACTCATCAGGTGTTTCCAAATTTGATTTCTGAATAGCGTTTCGATAAACCATTGTTTAAGGATTATAGCCATTGTTTAAGTTTTAAGATTAAACTAAAATTTGGGCCGTATAACCATCTCCTAGACAGCCTGAAAGGAAGGGGTCTCTTCAAACCAAGAGAAGCCTCACTCTTACTCACCAGAGGAATCTTGTGGAATTTCCTCTTCTTCCTTTTTCTTTCTGTCTTTCTTTCTTCACCGGAGGGGCACCCCACTGCCTCCAACTTCATCGCACCCCAGACGACACAGATATGGAGAGGTAACCAACCCCTTACTAACTTCTTCCCAAGAAGTCTACTTTCTTACCAGGTTTTCCCATCTCTTCTCTTCTGTTACTGCCCAGTCAACTTTCCCTGCTTCTTTCTTCAGGGAGACTTGCTAGCGGCTTCTCTCTCCATTCACCAACTTTGCTACCAGCCTCTATTTCCTTCCCCTGTCAGTCCCAAGATTCACCTCCCCATCTCTTCAGAGTCCAAAACATCTTCTCCTCTCCTCTGCTAGTCAGTTATACCAAACCATTGCTTTCTATGTGTCTGTCTTAATCATTAGAACTCGAATTTTGTACAACAGAATAGTGATCCTTTAAAAGCCTATTCCTATGATCTGATCTCTCGAATGTATGTCTTTAATTCCTTTCAATAAATTACTCCTGGGTTAAGCAATCGTGTCTTCAATCTCTGAAATTCTCCTTAAGGTGCATAGCTTTGGGACGCTCAGTGTACAATGTTAAAAGATCCTTTCAAGTGTCAAAGTTGCATGTCTGAAAGTGCACTCAGGCTTAGAGGCAACGCGGATGCTTGCTAACAGTGTGGGAAGCAAAGAAGGCTTATTTTGCTGTCTCCATTGTAGGGATGTGCAAGGCCCTGAAAATCGTATCGGAATCGGAACTTCCGATGTGGCCATGAATCTTATTGGATCGAATCGGATGTGCCTCAAATCACTTCGGTTCTGATTCCGATGCGAAAATCGGACATCCGAGGCAAGCATTGGATACTTATTTTCCCCTAAAGGCTTGCATTGGGGGAAAGAAATGGCCATAACTTCTTTATTTTAAAAGCAAGAGATATGAAACTTGGGCACATGGGAGATGGGATGTTGCTAGTCATGTGTGCAACCGTACAAGCGTGTCGTGGCTATGAAGTTTTGAAAGATCGTTCTTCTTGCTTTGACAGTAGCCACAAGCATGATCTTTCAAAACTTCGTAGCGACGACACGCTTGCATGGATATTTCTGGAATTTGGCACACATGACTAGCAACATCCCATCTCCCTTGTGCCCAAATTTCATTTTGATCCCTTTTAAAATGAAGACGTTATAGGTGGTTATTTCCCCCAATGCTAGCGTCAGGGGAAATGTTTCCCCGTTGGGAAACATAATTGCCTATAATTTCTTCATTTTAAAAGGGATCAAAATGAGACTTGGGCACGTTGCAGATGGGATGTTGTTAGTCATGTGTGCCAAATTCCAGAAACATCCATGCTATCAGCTGTCAAAACCAGAAGCACGACCTTTCAAAACTTCATAGCTACGACACGCTTGCACGGATGTTTCTGGAATTTGGCGCACATGACTAGCAACATCCCATCTGCAATGTCCCCACGTTTCATGTTTCTATCATTTTAAACAATAATGTTATAGCAGTTTATTTCCCACAACGCTAGCCTATGGGGAAGACTCCAAAAATGGCGGTCCGATGCACCGATTCTATGCAATTAAAATCAGATCGATAAAATCAGTTTGGATAACATCGGAGCTCCTCAGACCAGCATCGGAATTGGAAATGGGATGTCCGATTTCCGCCGATTTGCTTTGGAATCTGACATCGGATCTGATGTGATGTACATCCCTACTCCACTGTGTCCTTGAATTTTGCAGCCTCATTGCATCCTTGAGTAGCCGGAGCTTCTCCTTGTGGTGTGTGGGGTGTTAATACCCTCCCCAGCAGCGCAGTTCCAGTTGAGGCATCTGATGCCCCCATCTGCCCCATTGCCAACTGCTCCCTCATCTGGACAGAGTCAGCCTAGCTCCAGTGATCCATGCTCTGACAAGCTCTCGGGTGGATTATTGCAATGCGTTCTACGTGGGGCTGCCTTTAAAAATGGTCCAGAAACTTCAGGTAATCCAAAACAGGATTGTGAGATTGTTAATAGGGGCTGGCCAACGATGCCACATTATGCCAATGGCTGCCAGTCCTGGTCCGGGCTCGATTCAAAGTGCCAGTATTGGCTTGGGCCCAGGTTACCTGAAGGAATGCCTCCTCCCTAAGATGCCTGGCCCCTAAGATCATTGTCTGGCGTCCTTCTCTGTGAGCCCCTGTGGAAGGAAGTGAGGCAGATGGCTACCAGGAGGAGGGCCTTTTCTGCAATGGGTTCTATGTGGGGCTGCCCTTAAAGCTGCTCCGGAAGCTGGAGCTAGTGCAGAATGCAGCAGCTCGGCTGTTGTTGGGAGCTGCCCCTTTCTGGCCTGCAACTCCTTTGCTGAGGGAACTGCACTGGCTGCCTATTCTCCACCGGGCCAGGTTTCAGGTTCTAGTGCTATTGTAGAAAGCCCTAAATGCCTTGGAACCCGGATACCTGAGAGAGTGCCTTCTCCCCTATCAACCTGCCCTGTCACTGAGGTCATCTGAGAGTGTGTTCCTGGTGGTTCCACATGGTAACTTGGAGTCCACCAGGAGAGGAGCCTTTTGTGTAGTGGCCCCTTCCTCTGGAACTCCTGCCCCTGGAGGTCAGGCAGGCGCCAACATTGTGTTTCTTCCAGCATTTTCTGAAAACGTTCCTGACAGCTTTCCCTGAATGACCGGCTATGGTTTTTCTCTGAATTCTGTTCTTTTAAATATAATCTTTAATACTGATTTTATTCTGTTTTTACTCTTTTATCTATTTGTTTATCACTCTGAACTCTTGGATGGGGAGCTGCATATAGTTATTGTAAGTAAATAAATAAAGGATTTCAGTGAGAACCCACAACTTCAGCAACATCAAAGAAAAAAAGCTTCAGTCAGAGCAGCCAACTGAAATTGCATCAAATGAGACACACAATGGGGGAGAAGCCCTTTATGTGCTTTGAATGTGGAAAGGGTTTCAGTTGCACCATGAACCTTAGGAACCACCAGAGCATCCACACAGGCAAGGAGCCCTATCAATGCTCGGTATTTGGAAAGCGTTTCAATCACAGTGTGAATCTTAAAGCACATCAAAATATCCACACAAGCAAGAAGCCCTAGAATGCAGGAAGAGTTTTGCTTGCAGTACATGTCTGAAAGCACATCAAAGAATTCACACAGAGGGGAGAAGCCATGTGAGGGCTCAGAGGGTGGAAAGCAATGCTCAGGTTCACACTTTCATCAGCAATATGCTATTCAAAAGCCCCTAGGAAGTGGAAGCAGCAGCAGCCGTTAGGCGTTATGGATTGTTTAGTAGCCATTCAAACGATCTTGGTTCCAAAAACAATTTTGAGCCCTCAAAGCCAACTGCAATACTGGCAGATGCAATTACATTTATTTTAGGTACTAAAGCTCCAAGTTTACATAATTTACTCTTGTATATGCAGTATAAGAAAGTTGGGTGGGGAATCCCAAACTTGACATGTCATTGTGAGATCAACCAACTCCCAACATATACTTCTCTTGATGGGAGACGATGTTTCTAAACAGTGGAAGGGATCAAGTGTGAGGGAGTTTCAGTAAGTGACTTAGTGGATTGCAACATCTGAAACAGGAATTATTGACCCACTCTGGATGGTGCAGGAAACAGACCTTGGAATCCACACAGAGGAAGCGATTTGGAATTCTTTGTGGGAGAAGTCTCTGCTTCAAACAATATTGCTTAAAAATGGTTTACCGATTACTGCACCAGTTGCTGTGGAACATGGGCAGGAGGGTGTTGTTGCACCCGTGTCCTGCTTGTGGGTAGGCAGCTTGGGTGAACGGAGTGCTGGACTAGAGGGACCCTTGGTCTGATCCAGAAGGGCTCTGAGGATGTTCATAGGGTCAGCCTAATATAAATAAATTCTGCTGGCTTTGACGGGGAGACTATTGCCTTGGGGGGGGGGGGGCAGGAGAGAGAGGACCTCTGAAGTGATGGATGGAATGGGCAGGAGTGGCTGATGGAGGGAGGCAGAAGGAAGGAGATGGGGAGGGGGGGCTGCCCCATAAGGGGAGGGCAGTGGGCGTACAATGCTGCAGACATCCCATAATATCCGATGCACATGGCAGGCTGCGGAGGTGGAAAGATCTGGGCCCTGTAAAAAGCCCCCCAGGAGCGGCCGGAGCGGTGATGCTGGAGGGAGAGAAAAGCCCCCCTGGTCCATGGGTCTCTGCCAGGTTGAGCCTCTGCAGCTCTATTGTGCTTCCCTGTGTTGAGTCCATCTAAGGGTTAAAGGGAGCGAGAGGGGGCTGGGTCCTGAAGGGGCTGGATGAGGCCCCTCCCTTCCAGCCCCACACTTCCTGCCGCTCCCCATGGCAAAGGAGCCTGGGATTCCCCCCCTGCCCCACGTGCATCGCCTGTCCGCTATTTGCAGCCTCTTGTTCTTCCCCCTGCAAAGGAGCCGGTGAGTGAAAAATGCATGGGGGGGATTTCAGGGGGGAGGGGAGGGTGGAAGGAGCCCCCAGGGCAGGAGCAGAGGAGGGAGGGAGGTGTGGGGCAGAGGGAGGGTGGGAAAAGAGGGAGCGCCCTGCCCCCCAGGCGGCTGACCCACTTGGGGCCCCTGCAAGAGACCCCCGCTTTGCACCTCCTTCCCTCCTCATAATTCGGGAATCCAGGAAGGGAAGGTGGGAGAAAGAGGGGTCTGGGGGGGGGGGGCAGAAGAGGAAAGATCGTGGGTGGGGATGAGGAATAACATCTGTGGGCAAAAGGCTGTTATCATAATGTCCTCTTTGCATTTCGTTTTCTTTCCTCTCCCTGTTCTAAACTGAGTGAAGAAGGACCATGGGGCAATTCCCCCCCCCCCTTTAATTTAGTCCCCAAAGCCTTCGAAATAAACTGCAGGAGCTTTTATTAAGACAAAGGACAGTACTTGCCCATAGGGGAAACCATGGCTGCCTATAGGGAAAATATGAGCCCAAAAGAAAAGGGAACCCAGGAAGGAAGCCCCCCCAAAAAGCCAAAGGCAAAGGGCTGAAACCAGAGAGAACGATTCAATAAAATCAAAATTAAATATACTACTACCGCGTTTCTGACAATATATTGTCTTTCTTCAGGGCAGTCTAAAGTAAACATAAAAATGTATGTATAGTAATTACAGGTTACAAAATCATAACAATAAGAATTTCAGTATAAAAGGAACAACTCTATAAAACAATACATGTAAATAAATTAAATAAATGCTACCACCACTATTACAAATGCAAACAACACAGCACAAAAAGATCATTAAATCAAAATAAATACAATGAGAATGTCACAAATATCAAATAAAAACACAATAAAATAGACCCAGGGTTGAACCTACCATGAGGCAGAGTGAGGCATCAGTCGCTTGGAGGCAGCAGCAAAATGCTGGAGCCGAAATCCGTGGCCTCCGTGGCCTCTGCCTTGTGCCCCCTAAGCCACTCTGCTGCCTTCAGGAGTGACAGAGGATGCCGTCCCATCACCCATGTTGAAGAAGGATTCAGCTGCCGGTCCTGTTGGCTTTGTCCGTGGAATGGGAAGGGGCCCATCTATTCCTGCGTCTCAGGCAGCAAACTGTCTTTTGTCAGCCAGAAGACACCACGTGCTTAAGTTTGCCTGCACAAACAAGTATGTATTTAAATGGTAGCTTCAGAAAAAGCCCAATTTCTCCTGGAAGGGAGTTCCACAGCTGGGGTGCCGCCACCAGGAAGGCCTTGCCATGTGTGATAGCCCCTCGAAACACATGTTCCTGAGGCATGTCCAGCAGAGCCTCCCTGGCTGATCTGAAATCACAGGTTGTTGAGCACTGAGGAAGGAGCTCCTTTGAGTATTTGGATCCTGAGCTGTTCAGGGCTTTGTACACTAGTCCTTAAACCTTGAATTGGGCCCAGTTGCTCCCTGGCAGCCAGTCCAGAGATTTCAAATCAGGTGTGAGATGCTCCCCTCTCGCTGTCCCTGTCAACACGCAAGGAGCGGCATCCTGCACCAGCTGCATCCTCCAAACTATCTTCAAGAGAAGCCCGATTTCAATGATTCAATCGGGGAGCGATCAGAGCATGGACTACTGTCGCCAGGTTATCCTGGTGCAGGGACAGCCCTGGTTGGTGAAGAAGCTGTATCCAGCCAGAACTCTGCTTTGCCACTGAGACCATATTTATCCACTTGGAAGTCGCACTTATATAACACCCGTTCAAATGTTGATAGTGTTATTAGGTCCTCAGTCCATTGCATTATTGGAGGTGTGCATTTATCCTTCCAACGTGATCATATAAGGCTTTTGGCGCTCATAAGGGCTCTGAAGATCCATTTGCGCTGACCTTGTGTAGGTGATTTAGAAGGACCTGCACATCGTTCCATATTAGAGATTGTTTTAGCACAAAGTTTTAGCACAAACTTCCTTCCCAAACGAGGTGACTACTGGGCCTTACCAAAACATCTGAGCTAAAGAAGCATTAGGTGCATTGAATCTCCAACAATTGTGCAAGTTAAACAAACTCCTATTAAAAAGACATTATGGAGTCCAGTAAACCCGAAACAACAGTTTTTTAAGACATAACCTGAGATCCATAGGAGTTTTGGATACAGATACTAGGACAACCATCCATTGATTAGGCAAGGTAGGGCACTCCAATTCTCTATTCCAATCCTGTCTTAAACTATGTGTGTCATATTTATTTACAGCTACTAAATGTTTATATGTATGGGTTGTGGATCGACGTGTCAGTTCAGCTGTTATAAGTGTTTCTAACAGTGCTGGAGGCTCTGAGGCTGTAAAAGCAGCTGGACCAAACCTAGATTCCAGCATGTGTTTCAGTTGCAAGTATTGCCATTCACCCGTAGTAGGGGAATTATATTTAACACACAAATCAGAATTGGACAGAAACTCATCGCCTGGACCTCTTAATTGATCCAAAGTAAAAATCATCTGGTTTCTGTCCAGATCGTATAGATCTTAGCAACAGGCCACAATCAGAAGTTGCAGTGTGTGTTAATCCTCACGGCTTGCGGCTCCGGGAGTCCGTAATCTTCCTATGTACCCTGCTGAGGCCTAACATAACAGCAGCTGCCTCAAACTGAAAAGAAAATACTGTCCTCCAACCCAATATGTCGTTCAGTCCTACGGAACCAAATTTCTAGTGGATGACTAAAAAGAAAGAAAAGGGGCAATTGGAAGTCGAGACAGTTTAGGGGAGTCGGTGAATCAAAACGAGACTGAAACGTAAGAGAAGGACGGACCTTTGATCCCGTTCTCTTTCTGTCATTCTGTTTTGCATAGCTCCAAGTTTTGCTAACCGATCTTTGCTTTGTTTATGTGGCTTTGGGCCACAGTTTACAAGTTTGCCTTCTTTCTGAGAGCTCAGACTTCACTACTCTTTTCCATTTTAAAACACCCTCTCCAATTTCCACCTGGATTCATTTTTCGTAACTAATCTTGGCCGAGTTCTACACCTTGGATTCTAAGAGAAGTCTCTTTCAATTTTCCTCTGGGTCTGCAACATCCTGTTCTTCAGATCTCTAGCTTGGGCTAGGAATCTGTGCCTTCCTTTTAATTCCACGTGATCCCCGCTCTCTTTCCTCCCTTTTCTTCAAAAGTTTAGACTATAATGTTATGTAGTTGAAAGCTTTTAACGTTGCATTGAACTAGTTTGGACTGGTGGAAGTTTAATTAGAGCTAAATAACAATTCAACTGCTGCTAGTTGAGCCGAGTAGTCTTTTAAAATTCTTTTCTAACACGCCTTAGCAAGTGTTAAAGTGTTGTGTATTTTGCATGGCATACACATGTATATCTTTGTAATTTTTGCATGTTTCAGATTTCACTGCTGTATGTGATGTTCTTTTGCAATGACTTTATAAACCATTCATATCTTAAGGCTTCCTGTGTGACATGTTTCATTTGTTGAACAAGTTGAAAGAGTATTCACTCTTCTGTTACTCATGTTTTAGAACCTCATTTTCAGCCTGGAGCCTTATTCCTGTGGAACTGGGGTTGGAGGTCCTGGGTATTAAGTTGGCCACATCTGTATCTAATTCATGTATCTCTCCATTTGAATTCCTACAGGACAGTCCTTGTCTCAAGAGAGAAATCAGCAGCGAAAGAAGGAGACCTTTGGAGTTCTGCTGGTAGCGGAGATGGAGAAGGGAGAAAAGATGAAACAGCAAAACTTTGCTGGCCCCCATATCTTCCAGGAAGGGAGCAGTGCAGAGCCCTGGGAAAGAAGAGTGCAGGAGAACCAGCCTAGGAGCAACACCAGCTCAGATGTAGAGCGCCAGCAGTTCAGAAACTTCCTCAACCCGGAAACCAAGGGCCCCCGAGAGCTTTGCAGCCGACTCCACCACCTTTGCCATCAGTGGCTGAAGCCAGAAAGACTCACAAAAGCTCAGATGCTGGACCTGGTGGTCCTGGAGCGGTTCCTTGCTGTCCTGCCCTCGGAGATGGAGAGCTAGGTCAGAGAATGTGGAGCGGAGAGCAGTTCCCAGGCGGTGGCCCTGGCAGAAGGTTTCCTCCTGAGCCAGGCTGAGGACAAAGAGCAGGTGAGAGCAATTGATCCTGAGAACTCCAAGGGAGTGAAATTTTAAAACTCCCCAATTGTATCTCAACATTTTTTGCATGTCCCGTAAGGAAAGGATGCCCCAAGTTTGCTTAAAGTCTGTTTCAGGTAAATTGGTTGAAAGCAATGTTAAAATTAAATTATTAAGCCTATAGAAGGACAAGCCCTGCTGAAAAAGAATCAACATTTCTTCTGCAAACGTTAGTCCTTTCTCATTAACCTTTTAGAGTTCTTTGAGAGTGACAAGAAACATGTAGTTAGGGCTGAACCAGTGGACATTATTTACTTGGATTTCCAAAAGGCTTTTGATAAAGTCATGGAAGAAGAGGAGAGGTCCTTTTATGGATCAGTAACTGGTTAAAAAAGAGAAAACAGAGAGCAGGAATAACTGGTAAATTCTCCCAATGGAGGGAGGTAAATAGTGTGGTCCCACAGGGATCGGTATTGGGACCAGTTCTTTTCACCGTATGAGAAGAATGACCTGGAATTAGGAGTGAGCCAGGTCTGCCAATGAGCTCAAATGATTTGGGGTGGTTCAACCAAATGGATCCCATTCTTGCAAGTCTGTTTACTTCAGATAATATTGCCTGCATAGAACAATTACCAACTCCTAGTTGATAAGCATTAATTTCTCACGTGATCAGTAGCCCAATTTGCTTTGGCAGTCAAGAAGCTGCAGTCCTGCCACACTAAGAAATACGATGTACTATAAAGCTCATCTTATTTAGATCTGAGGGGTCAGACTTCTTAGAAGATGGCAAACCCAGGTTGTTGAGGTTTAAATGAATGTTTTGTATAGGATAGAGGTCTCTTTTTAAATATTTTTATACATTGTAAAGGCCTATTGCTATATACGATAAAGTTTATGTGTGTCTGTATGCTGAGTGTCAGGGAATGTCTGGGAAGTTCTCCTTTTCCTCCTGGTTGGTTTTAGTAGGTTGTTCAAGCACTTTGCATATGGTCCAAAGCACACATTCTTAGACAAAGGCATGAGTGAGTCTGTGCTCCGCGGTTTGGACCCTAGATCATCTTTAGAAGGAGCCCTGAAATGCAAACCGATTGGGAAACACTGCCCTTGACCTGACCCATTCCTTTCCTTCCCTTACCCCTCTTCTCTGCCTGGGATCCTCCCTCCTGTTCCAGGTGCAGAGGATGTTGGCCAAAACATGCACAGATTTCCCTGAGGCAGAGAAGGCTCCACCCGGCACCTTCCAGAGGCCGCTGGACAGGTGGATCTTGCAGGAGGGGGATGGAGGATCCTCCTCACTGGGTAAGGATTAGTGGGACGGATTCCACCATGGTCTCCCTCCCTTATGCCTGAGGCGGATGAGCTGCTTTAATGTTCCCCTTGAGCCTGATTTCCTTTTGATGGGAAGGGAGGGGGAAGAGAGTCT
This sequence comes from Anniella stebbinsi, assembly GCA_029215795.1. Lineage (NCBI taxonomy): Eukaryota > Metazoa > Chordata > Lepidosauria > Squamata > Anniellidae > Anniella > Anniella stebbinsi. Next base: position 187,759,589 of record JARDYH010000005.1, read on the forward strand.
CTTGTTTAGGAATGTGGTCAAACATTGATTCCAGTCAAACAATGAAAATGGAAATGCTTAAGGACCTTAACTTTCCTTCCCACCTTGTTTGCTATCCTCACAGGGAGTGGAAAAACCTTCAGAGAGAGTGAACTGATCCTGGGGGATCCTTCTAGGCCTCCTTCGCTTTGTGGTGGAGTGGAAGCGGATTCTGCACAGCCAGAGCAGGTAGGGGAGTCCTGGGTGCCTCTGTCTCCTGTGCATCTCTTTGGTCCTGGAAGAACCTGCTCCGTTAGCCTTTTTTCCTCTCCATGAGGGCTGCTAGGAAGGCTTTGAAAGTCTCTCATGAAGCTCTGGCATTCAGAAGGAGGACCTCACTATTACTGCCTTCATGGATGGCTACATAATGCGTACAGAGAACATCATTTCTTCTTCTTCTGTCAGGGGCCGGTGACCCTTGAGGAGGTGGTTGTGCATTTCTTGGAGGAGGAGTGGGCTCTGCTGCATCCAGGCCAGAGGACTCTGCACCAGGAAGTCATGGAGGAGAATCGTGGGAACCTGGCCTCTCTGGGTAAAGAGTGGGTCCCTCTGGGTAAGGCTCCCTCTTTGCCGCCTTGACAGATTCTGGAAGGTGCATGATAAGGGTGTCATTGAGGACAACAGTGCCTGGGCCATGTTCCTTGGATACTCTTTTCCACAGTAAGCTCACCAGAAGATGGAGAATGTGGATCGGGAGTCATTTTTCTCCCTCTCTCAAAATACTAGAATCTGGGCTGATTGGTGGGCTGATTGGTGGGAGATTCAGGACAAATTAAAGGAAGTACATCTTCATACAGTGCTTAGCTGAATTATGGAATTCACAACCACAAGATGTATTGATGGCCACCGATTTGGATGTCTTTAAAAGGGGGTTGGATAAATTCCTGGAGAAGGCTATCAATGGCTATTATCCCTGATGGTTATGTGCGGGGTTATCCCTGTCCACATAGGGGCAGCTGTGCCTCAAACCAAAGTTGGTAGAAGGCACCCCATCCCACCGAGGCCACCTGAGCCTCAAGTGACAAAGATGGTTGATATGTGTTATATGCAAATTTGATACGCATTCCCTGCACCTCCTCGTCCAAGTCATTAACCAAAACGTTGAAGAGCACTGGATCTAGGAGTGAACCCTGCGGTAACGCGCTTATTACCTTACCCAAATTTGAGAAGGTAGCATTGAGAAGCACTCTTTGAGTCCAATTCTGTGGCCAACTGTAGATCCACCTAACAATTGTTCCATCTAGCCCAATTTTAGCTCGTTTGCTAATCTGAATATTATGGGGCACTTTGTCAAAAGCTTTGCTGAAGTCAAGATATACTATGTCCACAGCATTCCCACCATCCACAAGGGAGGTTACCCGATCAAACAATGAGATCAGATTAGTCTGACAGGATTTGTTTTTGACAAATCCATGCTGGCTTTTATTAACCACTGCATTGTTTTCAAGGTGCTAACATTCGGACAAAGCAATAGTCAACTGGTGTGGGGGAAACAATCGTCAGTTGTATTGACTTATCATGTCATCCGAATGCTGCCATAGTCAAATCAGCGCTGCTCTTAATCCACACCACGGTTGATTATTTCTTACCATGTTGTGTGGGGAGTACCCCCTAAATGAACAACTGTAAAGTTGATTATTACCCCACCATTGACTATCGTGTTGTCTGAATTCAGCCATTAACTTCTTCATAATCTGCTCCAAAATTTTCCCAGGGATGGATGTCAGACTGAAAAGGACAACAATGGCCCTCCTCCAGTTGTCCGGCACTTCTCCCTTCCTCCATGATTTCGCAAAGATAATTGACAGTGTTTCTGAGATTATAGCTCCCAGGGCAGCCAAACCTGATTCTTTCAATGTCCCCCATTTTTTCCTTCTCTTGGGAATAGTTAGTGGTCGTGCCATCAGAATTTTAGGGTTTCAGGATCTCCCATCCCTCTTGAACTCTGTTTTCCTTCCTAATTCCTTGCTATGGGGTCTGAACCAACCTTTCTCTGAGCTTTTTGAAGTTGGCTTTCTGAAGGTCCAATGTCCATTGCCAACTAAGCTTTGTTTCAGAGACCTCGGTACTGTGGATTTGAAGATGACGTGGTCACTTTCTCTCAAGGTTCCCACTTTTCAGTTCCCTGTTCAAGAATCAGCTAGGTCAAAATGGCAGATTTTCAGTGCATTTTGTTTTTACAGTATTTAATGTTGTACCAGTTATTGTTTGAACTACTTTGTAAGAGTTATTCTATATCAATATGAAAGTGCTGTATGCCACTCTAGTTCTCTGTTCTATTGATCATCAGAGGATATCTAATATGTTTGTTCCCTGACTTCAGGCAGATTTCTGTTTTTTATTCTTGCAGGTGATCACAGGGACAGCAGGGAAAATGGAGAACACCAGAGAAGGAAAACGGAACCTGAAGAGAAGTGGGGAATCAAATCCATTTCTTTTGAAGGGTCAGACGTCCATGAAATTCCAATAAGAGAAGATCCTGTTGAAGAAAGCAATTGGAATATGCCCAGTGGCAAGAAACAGCGGAAAGGCTCAAAGTGTGTCAAGACTCACAAGAAAAGATTACAGTGTTTAGAGTGTGAAAAGCAATTCAGTTTCAATTCAAAACTTAACTTGCATACAAGAATTCACACAGGGGAGAAGCCCTATCAGTGCTTAGACTGCGGAAGGAACTTTGCTTGCAGCATGTACCTTAAGCAGCATCAAAGAATTCACACAGGTGAGAAGCCCTATGAATGCCTAGAGTGTGGAAAGAGCTTTTCACAAGGCATGACCCTTAGGTCACATCAAAGAATTCACACAGGTGAGAAGCCCTATCAATGCTCAGAATGCGGAAGGAGCTTTGCTTGCAGTAGAACCCTTAGGAACCATCAAAGAATTCACAAAGGTGAGAAGCCCTATAAATGCATAGAGTGCGGAAAGAGCTTTGCCCACACCATACACCTTAAGTCACATCAAAGAATTCACACAGGTGAGAAGCCCTATGAATGCCTCGAGTGCGGAAAGAGCTTTGCTTACAGCACAGTCCTTAAGACACATCAAAGGATTCACACAGGGGAGAAGCCCTATAAATGCATAGAGTGCGGAAAGAGCTTTGCCCACACCACACACCTTAAGCAACATCAAAGCACTCACACAGGTGAGAAGCCCTATAAATGCCTTGAGTGCGGAAAGAGCTTTGCTTACAGCACACTCCTTAAACAACATCGAAGAAGTCACACAGGGGAGAAGCCCTATAAATGCATAGAGTGCGGAAAGAGCTTTGCCCACACCATACACCTTAAGTCACATCAAAGAATTCACACAGGTGAGAAGCCCTATGAATGCCTCGAGTGCGGAAAGAGCTTTGCCCACACCATATACCTTAAGTCACATCAAAGAATTCACACAGGTGAGAAGCCCTATGAATGCCTCAAGTGCGGAAAGAGCTTTGCTTACAGCACAGTCCTTAAGACACATCAGATGATTCATACAGGGGAGAAGCCCTATAAATGCATAGAGTGCGGAAAGAGCTTTACTCAGAGCACAAACCTTAAGCAACATCAAAGAATTCACGCAGGTGAGAAATCCTATGAATGCCTCAAGTGTGGAAAGAGCTTTGCTTACAGCGCAGTCCTTAAGACACATCAAAGGATTCGCACAGGGGAGAAGCCCTATAAATGCCTAGAGTGCGGAAAGAGCTTTACTCAGAACTCAACTCTTAAGAAACATCAAAGAATTCACAGAGGTGAGAAGCCCTATAAATGCTTCGAGTGCGGACAGAACTTTGCTCGCAGCATGGAACAGAAGCAACATCAAAGAATTCACGCAGGAGAGAAGCCCCATAAATGCTTAGAGTGTGGAAAGAGTTTTGCTTACAGCACAGTCCTTAAGAAACATCAAAGAATTCACACAGGTGAGAAGCGCTATAAATGCATAGAGTGCAGAAAGAGCTTTGCCCACACCACACACCTTAAGCAACATCAAAGAATTCACACAGGTGAGAAGCCCTATCAGTGCCTAGAGTGTGGAAAGAGCTTCACTCAGAGCTCAAATCTTAAGCGACACCAAAGAATTCACGCAGGTGAGAAGCCTTACAAATGCCTAGAGTGAGGAAAGGGCTTTGCTTGTAGCACAGACCTTAAGAAACATCAAAGAATTAATAGAGGGGAGAAGCCTTATCAATGCTCAGAATGCGGAAGGAGCTTTGCTTGCAGTACAACTCTACAGGGCACAAATGAGGATATTACTATACAAGTGGCCAAGTTTTTGAATGTGGCTATATCCACCAGAGCAATGGTTGTTGGTTAAGATAAGTGTTTTAACTTTTATGAAATGTATAAAGTATTTTAAGGTGTGTTGGATCCTGTTATTAACAATTTTATTTTTTTTATTCTGTAATAACTTTACTCTTGTCATATTTCCTATGGTCTATGGACTGCAATAAAGGAAAGGAAAGGAAAGGAAAGGAATGCATAGAGTGCGGAAAGAGCTTTGCCCACACCACACACCTTAAGCAACATCAAAGCACTCACACAGATGAGAAGCGCTATAAATGCCTAGAGTGCGGAAAGAGCTTTACTCAGAACTCAACTCTTAAGCAACATCAAAGGATTCACACAGGGGAGAAGCCCTATAAATGCTTCGAGTGTGGACAGAACTTTGCTCGCAGCATGGAACATAAGCAACATCAAAGAATTCACACAGGAGAGAAGCCCCATAAATGCATAGAGTGTGGAAAATGCTTTGCCCACACCACACACCTTAAGTCACATCAAAGAATTCACACTGGTGAGAAGCCCTATAAATGCCTAGAGTGCGGAAAGAGCTTTGCTTGCAACATAAACCTTAAGCGACATCAAAGAATTCACATGAAGGAGCAGCCATGACTCGGAGCGAAGAGGACCGAGCCCCCTCTGGAGCGCAGAATCGTGCCTATTGATTGGCAGCGCGGGCTGTGATGTTTTGCTGTTCATTGCCAGTTATTTATACGATGTCGGTACTTGTGAAGTTTTAATAGGGTTTGCCATTGAAGACGTCGGTGCTGTGTGATTCCAAATACAAGGCTGGTAAGTCTCGAAAGCTATTGGGAGAGAATGAAGCGAATGTGATGTGAATGCTGATTGGCTGGTTGTTCAAAGGTCTGGATTGGTTGGTAGTAGTGAGGGGACGGAGTTGAGTTTGGGGTTTGTGTGTGAAGGGGGGAGAGAGAGTGAGAGAGAGTGTGTAGGAACAACGGCTTCCATTATTTTGGGAACAGAGTGACTGGGAGGAGAGAGTGTAGACTAGTGGGTAGCATAGTCAGGATTGCAGTTGGAACTGTATGAAACGAACAAGCATTTCAACCTGATAAAACCATAAGCTTTGTAACTGCATCACCTTACTTATTGCTTATAAATAGTTCTTTCTGTCTCACAAACTGGGCTGGATCATTGGGGTACCTGAGGCGGGGCACATTGTTCAAAGACCTTCTGCCCCCCAAGGGCAAAACTGTTACATTTTCTCTCTGCTTCAGGCTTTGATGTCACGTTCCCCTCGCCCCCTCCCTTCCGTGATGGATGACCTGTCAATAAATGTTTCAAACCAAAACTATTTCCTAAACTATAATAAAACAATATCCTGAGTCCTTGGTGCTCTAACGTGAATGATTGGTCTGCTGATCACCTTCGATCAAGGGTACTTGCTGGTACTTGGTTCCATCTTCCTAGGGGAGAAACTGCACACGGAGGGGGGTGGGTGAATCCTTTTAAATGCTTTGCATGTGGAAAAGGTCTCAGTTGGAGCAGGAGCCTTAATAATCATCACTGAATCCACCCAGGGGAGAAGCCCTATCAGTGCTCAGTAGGTGGAAACGGTTTCACTCTCAGTTCACACCTTAAAAACCATGGAATAATCTACACTGGGGAGAAGGCTTAAGAGTGTGGACAGATTTTCAGTCATAGTGTAAACCTAACATCTCATTAAAGGATCCATACAGGGAGAAGCCCTTTCAGTGCTCAGAGTGGGAAAAGCGCTTCTGTCGAGTTTAGACATATTAACTGGCATCAAAGAATTCATACAGCCAAAGGCTCCATCAATGCTCAAAGAGTGTGCAATGAGCCTCCACCATAGCAAAGGCCTGAAATTGCCTTGGAGGTCACACATAGGGAGAGTCCAGTAAATTCTAAGAGTGACTGAAATGTGGGGAAACCTCTCAGGAGAGCCTAGCCCTTCACAAGACTCAATTCCAGAAGAAAGAATACAATTGGAGTAGAATATTTGCCCAATCCAACCTTAGTGACCCATAGAAAATTCACACAAGCATGGAGTGCTCAAAATGTGGCAGAAAAGTCCCAACAGCATGTCTCTCTGTGGGGAAGGAACATTTCCTGGAGGCAGCAGCTTCCATGATTACAGCTACGTGATCAAGGTAACCCTGTAAGCCAATGTGTCTCTTGATCAGAGATTAATCTTTTATGTGGACCCGCAAAGAGCTGTATGGCACATTAAACATTAACAAATATATTGCAAACTAAAGAATGCGCATTGAATGGGGAGGTTCTGAACATGCCCCAGATATTGTTGTTGTTGTTGTTATTATTATTATTATTATTATGGCATGGCTTCTCCACTTTTTCAAAGGGGGGTGCTAGAGCCCCATTTCCCCAAGTATAGGGGCTTATCAGGATATGTGTAAGATGTGTCCTACAATTGCCTCTGAGAAGAAAAGGGAAGATCTGCTGGCCCTCAGCCTGTCCAGTGAGGGCTTCTTGAGGCAGACGGTGCTTGTCAGTCCCAGAGACCGCAGGGACAATGTCCATGTTAGCAATGCATGAGGGATCTTGTTCTTGTCTTCTCCAACACCTGGAGCCTTAAAACAGGTTTGACAATGTTTTTTTTTTCAAAGAAATAAGGATACAGTGACCTCAGCCCTCTTTCATTCCAGAATGAAATCGGAGTGGATTCTGAAATTAAACACCCCGTCTCCACAGGGGCAAAATGAGGAGTTGTGCTTGTGTGAACGGAGAGCTGGACTAGAGGGACCCTTGGTCTGATCCAGAACCGGCTCTGAGGATGTTCTCACGTTCACACAAGTGGGAGAAGTGTTCCTTCGGGGGACCATATGAAAAGGAGGACAAGGCTCCTGCATCTTTAGCAGTTGTCTAGAGGGACGAGATACAAAAGAGGGCAGGGCTCCTGCAGCGTGAACTGCTGTGATGAAGAGGGGATTTCACCAGGTGTTGCATGCACACAAATGACACCTGCTGAAAGTCCCTTTGCTCTGCAACTGTGAAAGATGCAGGAGCCCTGTCCTCCTTTCCAAAGGGCCACCCTAGTGTGACTGCTTCCTTGACAGGAGCATCGCTGCCTTGCGCAGGAATCTGGAGGAGGCGCCTGAAGGTCTGGATTGCAGGCATGGAAGTGGCCCAGGGAGGGGGGCAGAGGAGGAGAGGGGGAGATGGGGGAATCATGCCCTCTAAGGGGTTAAAGGGAACGAGTGCTCTGCTCCTAGAGAGGCAGGGAAGAGCCTGGGGTGGAGGATTGAGCCCACTTCCTGCCCCCCACATGGCAAAGGCGCCTGGGATTCCCCCCCTGCCCCACGTGCATCGGCTGTCTGCCATTTGCAGCCTCTTCCTCCCCTTGCAAAGGAGCCGGTGGGTGCAAAATGCATGGGAGGATCTCTGGGGGGAGGAGAGGGGGGAAAGAACCCCCAAGGCAGGAGCAGAGGAAGGAGGGAGGGAGGCAGGGGGAGGGAGAGGGGGAGAGACCCCCACCCCCACTTGAGGCACCCACTGAAGACCCATTATTGGGGGTCCTGAAAGGGAAGGCTGGAGAAATGGGGGGTTGGGGCGCCTGTCTCAGCCTCTCCTACCTCCCTATGGCCATTCCCAAGGACCCCATGCGCAAGGAGGAGGAGGAGGGGCCCCCATTCCTATGGGACCCTGTGAGGTTCTACTTTGGGCGAGTATGGTTTCCCCATTGGGAGGGATTGCACCAGGTTTCCCTATGGGCAAATATGTTTTCCCCTTGGGCAGGTACCATCCTATGTCTCCCTATGGGCAAAGTACTTTCATTACTTTTCTTTTTTCCCCATGGGCAAGTATGGTTTTCTGATAGCCAAGAATTGTCATTTGTTTAAGAATATCCTGATTTTCTTTATGAAGTGAGCCTGCTCTTCACATCCCAGGAGTGTGTAGAAATCACTCTTCATCGGGTCCCTTTTGGGGTTCAAGTGCTGGGAACAGAGAAGGGGCTTAGAAGGAAGCCATGGAACGGATTGAGAGTGAAACTGGTTTATCAGCAGACCTGATTTTTCCTAGAGGGCAGAATGTTTTGCTGCCTGGAGTTTTTTTTAAAAAATATTATTCTTATTACTTATTATTATTATATTATTATTATTATTACTATTAGTTTGGTATCAAACATATATCCCCTTTTTACTGTGAATAATACCAAAACTGAACAAAAAGGAATCGTGAGGGGGGAAAAGAAAGGAAAACAAAAACATATTGCATACTTAGGAATGTTGTTTGTTTTTCCAAGTATAGCATTTGTAAATAAAAAAAGGAAGGAAAAAGAGAAAGAATTATACATAGGTTTTGAGAAAAGCAGACCAAACATCCATACGTTTTATCCTCTTGCGAGTTGCGCCTATATAACACCCCTTCAAAAGTTGATAGTGTTATTAGGTCCTCAGTCCATTGCATTATTGGTGGTGCGCATTTATCCTTCCAACGTGATAATATGAGGCTTTTGGCGGTCATAAGGGCTCTGAAGATCCATTTGCGCTGACCTTGTGTTAATTCCAAAAAGCTGGTAGGTGATTTAGAAGGACCTGCACATCGTTCCATATTAGAGATTGTTTTAGCACAACATTTATCCTTCTTATAACTTCCTTCCCAAAGGAGGTGACTACTGGGCCTTGCCAAAACATCTGAGTTAAAGAAAAATTAGGTGCACTGAATCTCCAAAAATTGTGCAAGTTAAACAAACTCTTATTGAAAAGACGTTGTGGAGGCCAGTAACCCTAAAACTACATTTCTTTTGCTGAATAAGAGGTAACCTTAGACCCATAGGAGTTTTGGATACAGATACTAGGACAACCATCCATTGATTAGGCAAGATAGGACACTCCAATTCTCTATTCCAATCCTGTCTTAAACTATGGGTGTCATATTTATTTACTGCTTCTCTCTCTCTCTCTCTCTCTCTCTCTCTCTCTCTCTCTCTCTCCCTATATATATATATATAGGTCATGGATCGACGTGTCAGTTCAGCTGTTATAAGTGTTTCTAACAGTGCTGGAGTCTCTGAGGCTGTAAAAGCAGCTGGACCAAACCTACATTCCAGCATGTGTTTCAGTTGCAAGTATTGCCATTCAGCCGTAGTAGGTGAATTATATTTAACACACAAATCAGGAAAGAACAGAAACTCGTCGTCTGGACCTCTTAATTGATCCAAAGTAAAAATCATCTGGTTTCTGTCCAGATCGTATAAATCTTAGCAACAGACCAAAATGAGAAGACATTGTAGGGTGTGTTACTCCTCATGGCCAGCGGCTCCGGGGCTCCGTAATCTTCCTATGTACCTTGCTGTGGCCTGACAAAACAGCAGCTGCCTCAAACTGAAAAGAAAATACTGTCCTCCAACCCAATTTGTCGTTCACTCGTACAGAACCAAATTTCTAGTGGATGACTAAAAAGAAAGAAAAGAGACAATTGGAAGCCAAGAAAGTTTAGGGGAGTCGGTGAATCAAAACGAGACTGAAACATAAGAGAAGGGCGGACCTTTGATTCCATTCTCTTTCTGTTGTTCTGTTTCGCATAGCTCCAAGTTTTGCTAACCGACCTTTGCTGGCTTTGGGCCACAGTTTACAAGTTTGCCTTCTTTCTGAGAGCTCAGACTTCACTACTCTTTTCCATTTTAAAACACCCTCTCCAATTTCTATCTGGATTCATTTTTCCTAACTAGACTTTGTCGAGTTCTACACCTTGAATTCTAAGAGACGTCTCTTTCAACTTTCTTTTCGGTCTGCAATGCCCTGGTCTTCAGATCTCTGCCTGGGATAGGGAGCTCTGCCTTCCTTTTAATTCCACGTCATCCCCACTCTCTTTCCTCCCTTTTCTTCAAAAGTTTAGACTATAATGTTATGTAGTTGAAAGCTTTTAACGTTGCATTGAGCTAGTTTGGACTGGTGGAAGTTTAATTAGAGCTAAATAACAATTCAACTGCTGCTAGTTGAGCCGAGTAGTCTTTTAAAATTCTTTTCTAACACGCCTTAGCAAGTGTGAAAGTGTTGTGGATTTTGCATAGTGTACAAATGTATTTCTTTGTAATTTTTGAATGTTTCAGATTTCACTGCTGTATGTGATGTTCTTTTGCATTGACTTTATAAACCAGTCATATCTTAAGGCTTCCTGTGTGACATGTTTCATTTGTTGAAAAGTTGAAAGAGTATTCACTCTTCTGTTGCTCATGTTTTAGAACTTCGTTTTCAGCCTGGAGCCTGATTCCTGTGGAACTGGGGTTGGAGGGACTCCTTTGAGACAGGTCCTGGGTATTAAGTTGGCCACAACTGTATATAATTCATGCAGCTCTCCATTTGAATTCCTTACAGGACAGTCCTTGCCTCAAGAAAGAAAGTGGAAGCAAAAGCAGGAGACTTCTTGAGTTCTGTCGGTAGCGGAGATGGAGAAGAGACAAAAGACGGAACAGCAAAACTTTGCTGGCCCTGAGGCAGGAAAAGGCCCTGGTACCGTCCAGGAAGGGAGCAGTGCAGAGCCCTGGGAAAGGAGAGTGCTGGAGAACCAGCCTGGGAGCAACACTAGCTCAGACGTAGAGCGCCAGGAGTTCAGGGACTTCTGCTACCAGGAGGCTCAGATGCTGGACCTGGTGGTCCTGGAGCAGTTCCTGGCTGTCCTGCCCCTGGAGATGGAGAGCTGGGTCAGAGAATGTGGAGCGGAGAGCAGTTCCCAGGCGGTGGCCTTGGCAGAAGGCTTCCTTCTGAGCCAGGTTGAGGACAAAGAGCAGGTGAGAGCAATTGATCCTGAGAACTCCAAGGGTGTGAAATTTTAAAACTCCCTGATTGTATCTCAGCTTTTTTTGTATGTCTCGTAAGGAAAGGATGCCCCAAGTTTGCTTAAAGTCTGTTTCAGGTAAATTGGTGGAAAGCAATGTTCAAATTAAATTATTAATCCTATAGAAGGACAAGCCCTGATGAAAAAGAATCAACACGGCTTCCACAAACGTTAGTCCTTTCTCATTAACCTTTTAGAGTTCTTTGAGAGTGACAAGAAACATATAGATAGGGCTGATCCAGTGGACATTATTTACTTGGGTTTCCAAAAGTCTTTTGATAAAGTCATGGAATAAGAGGAGAGGTCCTTTTATGGATCAGTAATTTGTTAAAGAAGAGAAAGCAGAGAGCAGAAATAACTGGTAAATTCTCCCAATGGAGGGAGGTAAATAGTGTGGTCCCACAGGGATCGGTATTGGGACCAGTTCTTTTCACCGTATGAGAAGAATGACCTGGAATTAGGAGTGAGCCTAGACCTGGCCAAGTCTGCCAATGACCTCTCATTGTTTACAGTGATTAAACCAAATGGATGCCGTTCTCGCAGGCCTGTTTACTTCAGATAATATTTCCTGCACGGAACAATTACCAACTTCTAGCTGATAAGCATTTATATATCACGTGATCGCTAGCCCAGTTTGCTTTGGCAGTCAAGAAGCTGCAGTCCTGGCACACTAAGAAATACGATGTACTAAAAAGCTCCCCTTTTTTTTAGATCTGAGGGGTCAAACGTCTTAGAAGATGGCAAACCAAGGTTGTTTGTAATCCCTTTGTTGAGGTGGAAATGAAAGTTTTGTATTGGGAAGAGGTCTCTTTTGAAATCGTTTTATACATTGTAAAGGCCTATTGCTATATACAATAAAGTATATGTGTGTCTGTATATATATATATATATATATATATATAGTTTGTTTACAGGAGAAAATGCTGGGTGTCAGGGAATGTCTGGGAGGTTCTCCCTTTCCTCCTGGTTGGTTTTCGTAGGTTGTTCAAGCGCTTTGCTTATGGCCCAAAGCGCACATTCTTAGACAAAGGCATGAGTGAGTCTGTGCTCCGCGGTTTGGACCCTAGATCATCTTTAGAAGGAGCCCTGAAATGCAAACCAATTGGGAAATGCTGCCCTTGACCTGACCCATTTCTTTCCTTCCCTTACCCCACTTCTCTGCCTGGGATCCTCCCTCCTGTTCCAGGTGCAGGGGATGTTGGCCAAAGCATGTGCAGATTTCCATGAGGCAGAGAAGGCTCCACCAGGCACCACACAAAGGCCGCTGGACAGGTGGATCTTGCAGGAGGGTGACGGAGGACCCTCCTCACTGGGTAAGGATTAGTGGGACGGATTCCACCATGGTCTCCCTCTCTTATGCCTGAGGCGGATGAGATGCTTTAATGTTCCCCTTGAGCCTGATTTCCTTTTGATGGGAAGGGAGGGGGAAGAGAGTCTCTTGTTTAGGAATGTGGTCAAACATTGATTCCAGTCAAACAATGAAAATGGAAATGCTTAAGGACTTTAATTTTCCTTCCCACCTTATTTGCTTTCCTCACAGGGAGTGGAAAAACCTTCAGAGAGAGTGAACTGATCCTGGGGGATCCTTCTAGGCCTCCTTCGCTTTGACAGATCCTGGAAGGTGCATGATAAGGGTGTCATTGAGGACAACAGTGCCTGGGCCATGTTCCTGGGATACTCTGGTCCACAGTAAGCTCACCAGGTGATGGAGATTGTGGATCGGGAGTCATTTTTCTCCCTTTCTCAAAATACTAGAATCTGGGGTCTGAACCAATCTGGGCTCTGAACTTTCTCTGAGCTTTTTGAAGTTGGCTTTCTTAAGGTCCAATGTCCATTGCCAACTAAGCTTTGTTTTCAGAGCCCTTGCTATGGTGGATTTGAAGATGACACGGTCACTTTCTCTCAAGGTTCCCACTTTTCAGTTCCCTGTTCAAGAATCAGCTAGGACAAAATGGCAGATTTTCAGCACATTTTGTTTTTACAGTATTTAATGTTGTCCAGTTATTGTTTGAGCTACTTTGTAAGTGTTATTCTATATAAATATGAAAGTGCTGTATATATGCCACTCTAGTTTTATGTATTTATTTATATTTATTTATTTATTACATTTGTATACCGCCCCATAGCCGAAGCTGTCTGGGCGGTTTACATAGGATTAAAAACAATTAAAAACAATATACAAAAATTAAAACAACAAAGACATACAACATACACACAATCTGTACATTTAAAACCACTACAACACTTCAAAAAGCTTAAAAAAAACCCACCACAAAACAAAACAAACCCAGGCTCCTCAGATATTGCCAAATGCCTGAGAGAAGAGGAAAGTCTTGACCTGGCGCCGAAAAGATAACAATGTTGGCGCCAGGTGGGCCTCGTCAAGGAGATCGTTCCACAATTGGGGGCCACCACAGAGAAGGCCCTCTCTCTTGTTGCCGACCTCCGAGCTTCCCTCGGAGGAGGCACTCGGAGGAGGGCCTTAGATGTTGAACGTAGTGTTCGGGTAGGTTCATGTCGGGAAAGGCGTTCCATCAGGTATTGTGGTCCCAAGCCGTGTAAGGCTTTATAGGTTAGAACCAGCACCTTGAATTGGGCTCGGAAACATACAGGCAGCCAATGCAAGCGGGCCAGAGTAGGTCTTATATGCTCGAACCTACTGGTTCCAGTTATCAATCTGGCCGCTGCATTTTACACAAGCTGCAGCTTCCGAACCACCTTCAAAGGCAGCCCCACGTAGAGTGCATTGCAGTAATCTAACTTGGAGGTTACCAGAGCATGGACAACTGAAGCCAGGTTATCCCTGTCCATATAGGGACGTAGCTGGGCCACCAACCGAAGTTGGTAGAAGGCACTCCATGCCACTGAGGCATGGAACCCCCAAGCTATGAACCCGCTCCTTCAAGGGGAGTGCAACCCCATCCAGAACAGGTTGAACAACCTCCATCTGGTCAGCGGAACCACCCACTAACAGCGTCTCAGTCTTGTCTGGATTGAGTTTCAGTTTATTAACCCTCATCCAGTCCATTGTTGCAGCCAGGCACTGGTTCAGCACATCCACAACCTCACCTGATGAAGATGAAAAGGTGAAATAGAGTTGCGTGTCATCAGCGTACTGATGACAACACACTCCAAAACTCCGGATGACTGCACTCAACGGTTTCATGTAGATGTTGAACAGCATGAGGGACAAGACTGACCCCTGCGGAACCCCATACTGGAGAATTCACGGGGCCGAGCAATGTTCCCCAAGCACCACCTTCTGGAGCCGCCCCGCCAAGTAGGAGCAGAACCACTGCAATGCAGTGCCTCCCACTCCCAACTCAGCCAGTCGTGCCAGAAGGATACCATGGTCGCTGGTATCGAAAGCCGCTGAGAGATCCAGGAGAATCAACAGAGTCACACTCCCCCTGTCCTTCTCCCGACATAGGTCATTATACAGGGTGACCAAGGCTGTTTCCGTACCAAAACCAGGCCTGAAACCCGACTGAAATGGATCCAGATAATCAGTCTCATCCAAGAGTGTCTGGAGTTGGCTCGCAACCACCCACTCCAGGACTTTGCCCAGGAATGGAACATTTGCTACTGGCCTGTAGTTATTAAGATTTTCAGGGTCCAGGGAAGATTTCTTTAGGAGTGGTCTCACTGCCGCCTCTTTCAGGAGGCCTGGGACCACTCCCTCTTGCAAAGAGGCATTAATCACCTCCCTGGCCCAGCCAGTTGTTCCATCCCTGCTAGCTTTTATTAGCCAAGAGGGGCAAGGATCCAATATGGAGGTGGTTGCACGAACTTGTCCAAGCACCTTGTCAACGTCCTCAAGCTGTACCAACTGAAGAACACCAGAGAAGGAAAATGGAACCTGAAGAGAAGTGGGGAATCAAATCCATTTCTTTTGAAGGGTCAGACGTCCATGAAATTCCAATAAGAGAAGATCCTGTTGAAGAAAGAAATCGGAATATGCACAGTGGCAAGAAACAGCGGAAAGGCTCAGAGTGTGTCAAGACGCAGAAGAAAAGATTCCAATGCTTTGAGTGTGAAAAGCAATTCAGTTACAATTCAGAACTTAACTTGCATACAACAATTCACATAGGGGAGAAGCCCTATGAATGCTTAGACTGCGGAAGGAGCTTCAGAAAGAATGACCATCTGAAGAAACATCAAAGAATTCACACAAAGGAGAAGCCCTCTGAATGCCTAGAGTGTGGAAAGAACTTTGCTCACAGCACATCTCTTAAGTCACATCACACAATTCACACGGGGGAGAAGCCCTATGAATGCCTAGAGTGCAGAAAGGGCTTTGCTCACAAGACACACCTTAAGACACATCAAAGAACTCACACAGGTGAGAAGCCCTATAAATGCCTAGAGTGTGGAAAGAGCTATGCTCAGCACATAACTCTTAAGTCACATCAAAGAATTCACACAGGCGAGATGCCTTATGAATGCCTACAGTGCAGAAAGAGCTTTGCTCGGAGCACAAATCTTAAGCAGCATCAAAGAATTCACAAACGTGAGAATCCCTATCAGTGCCTAGAGTGTGGAAAGATCTTTGCTCATAAGACACACCTTAAGTCACATCAAAGAATTCACACGTTTGAGAAGCCCTATAAATGCCTAGAGTGCGGAAAGAGCTTTGCCCACACCACACACCTTAAGCAGCATCAAAGAATTCACACAGGTGAGAAGCCCTATCAATGCCTAGAGTGTGGAAAGAGTTTTTCCCAAGGCATGAACCTTAAGTCACATCAAAGAATTCACACAGGTGAGAAGCCTCAGAATGCGGAAGGAGCTTTGCTTGCAGCATGGCCCTTAGGCCTATGTTTCCGTGCTGGCCACAGAAGCAGCTCTCCAATATGGAGGCTTCCTTCTCTCTGCAGCCAACACAGATACACTGGTGGAGGCGGGATAGCTACCAGGCTAGTTCTGAAATACAAAGTTGATTTAGGTGGCCCAAAACTGGTGAGTGATTGCTTGCAGAACAGCCTTTTCTGGAAAGGGAATGTTGGAAAGAGAGAAGTTGCCAGCCGGCCAGGCTTGATTCCCTTTCCCTATTCCGTTGTTGTTGTTATTATATTCATTTGTATCCTGCCTTTTTCCCAATAGTGGGACTCAGGAGAATGTATCCATAACTCACCTGGGTTTTCTTCTCTCTCTTTCTCTCTCTCTCAGCCTCCCCTCTTCAGCTTCAAGGACCTGAACTACTTGTCCACCTGGAAGAACTGCAAGAGCCCTGGGCCCCAGATAACCAATGCCCTGCCAATGATGCCAGCGAAGGTCTGGTTAACCAAGCAGTGAAAGAATGGCCGGAGACAAGTACCGGGTGGAATTCCTACCGCAGCCCTGTGAGCGTCCCCTCTTCGGATTCATCTAGTTCAGGTCAAGGCTGCCTCTGAAATGCTTTGCCTCCTAAAAGCAGGCCTTTGGCTTGTCATTTCTTATGTATCCAGTCTTTAGGACCAGCTTCCCCGCTGGATAGATAGAATATCAGTTCAGTGTATCAAGGCTGTGAGAGGAGTTGTGCACTTAATTGTTGGGACCAAGACCCACTTCTGACTCACTTGTGTAGGAGATGTTTCCCCGGCGTGGTCCATCCCACATGGCTCCCGTGTTTGTGAATAGTGAAACTACGAGGGCAAGGCTGATCTTACAGTGTCAGCTTCCCTAGTGCAGAACTGCCAGCCCAAGGGCCGAATTCTATATCAAAGAAGCTCTGGGGAAGAGGGGCTGCATTGCAGGGGTGGGTGGGGCCAAATGCAAAAAAGGTGGGGCCTAAATACCAGCATATTGTACCTTAAAGCTCTTACTGCCAGCAACTCAACCTTAGGAGAGGCATTCCAACCTTTTAGAATGGGGGGGGGGGGGGGAACCTGCACAAAATCTGGGAAACCACCAAATGATCAGCGGTTGGGAGGAACAGGGGTGGGGACGGGCGCGTGGCCGTCTGCAGAACCCCAGGAGGGCCGGTTTGGGACCCCAGGCCTGAGGTTTTGCACTCTTGCCCTAGGCAGACCTTTTAATTCCTGACTCCTTTACTGAGTTCCCTGTGAACATAAGAAGAGCCCTGATGGATCAGACTGAAGGCCTATCCTTGTCTAGCAGTAGGTTCCCACAGTGGCTAACCATATACCACCAGGAAGCCCACATACAGGACATGGGCAATAGGATCCTGCCACTTCGTTATAATTAGAATTAAGTATATGGTGGTTCCATATATCCATTGAAAGACCTCTCTTCATTAATTTGTCTAATCCCCATTTAAAGCCCTCTCCATTTGTGGCCATCATCACTTTATTCTGATTTATTATTAACATTTATATATCACCTTATCTGCTAAAAAGCCATGAAGTACAATTTACATCAATAACACCTTGCAACAATACAAACAACCTTTTAAAACATTAAAAATGACACATTTTAAAAGGCTGAATTGAAAAAGATGCGTCTTTACACCCTTTCTAAAAGCCAAGGAAGTGGGTGCATATTGTAAAAGGGCTTTTCCGGGAGATCTTAAAACTCGATCAGATTCATAGCGAATCAGGCAGTCCCTTAGATAGCCAGGTCTTAAGCCATGGAGGGAGCAGACAGAGTCTCAAGGGCTATAGGGCAATCTGGATTTCTGGATCTGAGGTTGGAGACAACGTGCCGATTACAGATCCAGGAATTTGTGCTCCCCACCCTCTCCTTGCAGCCGGCACCTAGGGAACCACACTGGCTGCCTCTCCAAGGTCACAAAAGGGGCATGCTGGTGGGAGGGGAAGGGGCTGCAGAACCTGAGATATGATGTATCCTGGGGCTTCCCCAGCCTCCTTCCCTTCCCCTCTAACATACCCCAGCTAGATGGGGAAAAAGCCCATCTAGCCAAAATGCAGAGTGGAGGAAGCTGCTCCTCACGCTCCGCATAGGATGCTTGTAAGCCTCCATGTTTCGAGGCTTACGGACAGCGCCCTTAGGATGCTGAACGTTAAAACCAACACCTTGCATCGACCCTAGAATGCAATTGGTAACCAGTGCAGGTCTTTCAGGAGAGGTAGAATATGTTCTCAGTACTGTGCTTCTTGTGGCAATGAAATCCATAAGCTAATTATATATTTTGTGAAGAAGTGCTTTTCCTGAATCTGTTGCTGATCAATTTCATTGGGGGTCCTCTGAATTCTAGTGGTATGAGAGAGAGAGAAAATCTCTTTCTCCTCAACACATATAATTTACAAACCTTGATCATGTCCCCCTTACCTTTTTCTAAACTAAAAAGTCTCAAATGGTAGCTTCTATCCAACCTGCTTATAAAATTGTTCTTTTCTCTGTTCATCCCAGCAGATGATGAATCAACAAGTGAGAAAGAGGAGAGAAATGTTAAGCAGGAAGGTTCCAGGGTGATAAAGCCACGTGCAGGTCTTCTAGGTCAATGGGTTGCCCATCACTGGAAGGAAGAAGCCAGTGAGAGTTGGCAAAGTCAACCTCAGGGCGTTCTTGGTTATGCCGACGACAATGATGGAGACCTTGTTGGTAGCAGTAATGGCCCAGGAGGAATAAATGTAGGCGAGAGCCACAACATATGCTCTGAGTGTGGAAAAAGCTTTGGTAGGAGATTGTCCCTCAATAGACATCTCAAAATCCACAGTAATGAGAGACCCTATACATGTTCCATCTGCGACAAATGTTTCATTGAGAAATCAGTACTCAATACGCATATAAGAAGAAACCATAAGAGAAAATCCCTTTCAAGAAAGGAACACCATGAATGCCCTGAATGTGGTGAGAACTTTGTGACAAGAGCCTCTCTTACTGAGCATCGGAGAGCACACACCAATGAAACAACCTATCCATGCCCTATCTGTAAGAAAAACTATAAGGTGGAGAGATATCTTGCTAGGCATCTAACGGCGGTCCACTCGGGAGCAAGTCTCTTTAAATGCTCTGTCTGTGGAAAAGGCTTCATGGAAGAGAAAGATCTTGTTAGGCATCGATGGACGGGCCACGTTGAAGACCGTGGGTCTTTGTATCCTGGCAGTGGGGAAAACTACAGGGAGAAATCATTCCTAATCAAACCCCTGAGTGAATTTCCTTGTAAATGCCCAGAGTGCAAGAAGAGTTCAAGAGACAACAGAAGTGTTGACAGTCGGAAAATGCACAAAAACGAGACACACACTCCTTATCAGGGAAGTGACATGGAAGAATATGACCATTTGTGCCCTGCTTGTGGGAAATATTTCAAGAATGAGAGACGTTTTGCTAATCATCAGAGCATGCACCTGAGAGAACAACAACATAAACAGACAGGTGAAGGGAACGTTGTCAAGGAAGAAGTGCTGCTCACTAGAAATCAGTTAATCCAAGTAAATATGAAACGCAATACAGGCTTTGACTGTGGAAAACCCCTCGGCACCAATGCAATGCTAGCTATGCAGCCAAAGACTGAAATGGAAGATAATTTCAGTGAGTGCCATGATTGTGGGGAAATCTTCAGCAACACCCGGTGTTTTGCTGCTGATCCTCAGAGAATCCACACAGAAGAACAATCTAAAAACGCCTCCCTTCGGATTGTCTGTAATGAAAGCACACTGTCCATGAGCCAACAGGAAACTCCCCTGAAAGAAAGATGTTATAGGTGCTCTAATTGTGGGAGAGCATACACAACCAAATATAATCTCAAGAGGCATCAGCACATCCATTCAGAATGCAGACCCCAAAGAGGTCCCAACCAAGGGAAGGGGTCTGCCCATAGATGGTCCTTCACTGAGGTTCAGAAAGCTCAGGCCAAAGAACAACTCCCTCAGCACAAATGCTCCTACTGTGGGAAAGCGTTCCGAGCTAAAAGTGCCCTCAATAGGCATCAACAAATCCATATAAAAGGTAAGCCCTATAAATGCAACGTCTGTGGGAAAGCTTTCAGAACCCATTCATCCCTCCTCAGACATCAGCAACTGCACATGGGAAGCAAACCCTATTCGTGCGACATCTGTGGAAAAGCCTTTGCCTACAGATACAGCCTCTCTCATCACCGGGAGATACATGTGGAAGGGCGGTCCTATAAATGCTCTTTTTGTTGGAAAGCCTTCCGAACCAGTTACTCTCTCAGTAGACACAAGCGCATCAACATGGAAATACGGTCCTATGAGTGCTCCACCTGTGGGAAAGCATTTGGTACAAAATACTCCCTCTCTAGGCATCAGGACTTGCATATGCTAGATAATCCAGATAACTTGTCCGGCACTGGGAAAGGTCCAGCTGACAGCTCAGTCTTGACTAAAGATCAAGCAAGTGACACGGAAGAAAATTCTAATAATTGGTCTGACAATTCAACCCTCTCTGGGCATCAGGAACTGCACATGGAAGGGGAAAACCTTGACTGCTCTGAGTGCTCCACCTGTACTAAACATCACTTAGAAGAAAATTCTGCTAAAGGCTTAGAATGTGAAAGAACATTCATTGGCAACTCGATGCTTCCTAAAGCTCAAATTAGCCTTGCTAATGGACATAATAATGAATGGTTTGAAAATTTAGTCTATTCTAGGCATCAGGGAGTCCGCATGGAAGGGGGAAAACTCGAGTGTTTTGGGAGTGTGGGCAGCTCAGACCTTGCTGGACATCAGAGCACCCACTTAGAGGGAAATTCTACTAAATGGTTAGATGGTGGCAAACATTTCAGGGATTGCTCAGTGCTCACTAAAGATCAAGCCAGCCAACCTGAAGGAAATTTCAACAAATGGACTGACGGTTCAGTCTACTCTGGGCATCAGGGACTTCACATGGAAGAAAATCCTCCAGAGTGCTCTGAGAATGAGGGAACCTTCATGGATAAAATAGCTCTCTCTAAACAGAGCACCCACGTAGAAGAAAATTCCATTAAAGGGTTTGAGGGCGAGGAATCCTTCGAAGACAGCTCAAGCAACAGTAGTCATCAGGGAATCATCACAGACAAGCAAAGCTATACATGCTCTGACTGTGGGAAATCCTGGAAGGACAAATATTCCCTCACGAGGCATCAGATAACTCACTCACGAGACAGACCATATCAGTGCCAAATGTGTAATAGAAGCTTCCGCCACTCCAAAGACCTTACAAGGCATCAGATAACCCATTCAGACCTCAGGCCTTACCAGTGTAGCGAATGTGGAAAGCAGTTTAAGACAAAATCAGCCGTTCTCAAACATCAGAAGGTCCACACAGGAGAGAAACCTTATTGCTGTTCTTACTGTGGCAAGAGAGTCACAACAAAAGCAATTCTTCATTGTCACCTGGGAATCCACACAGGAGAGAGGCCATATAAATGCTCAGAGTGTGACAAAGGGTATATGACAAAGTGCTCTCTTAAAAAACACTTGGAGTCACATTTGAAAACAAACTCATAAGTTGTTGATCAGATTTCTTAATACATCTTTCCATAATTTCGGGAGATGAAATGGGACAATCGTTGATGTTCTAAGAGTGCTGCCATAGGATTCTAGCTAGGATCTGTCTGCACTGAAACACCCATTCATCTTCAGATGGCCAGAAACTGAAACTTGAATCCACTTTATCTGTTCAGCCTCAAATCGCTCAGATGTCTTAGCTCAAGAAATGGGCCTGCATGCTGCCTGTGATATAGATGCTCCTCGTTTTTGAATTCCTGAGAGAAATGGGTACTGCATGGCAAAGGAAGAAAATGATGATAGTAACGGCAAAATAACCAGTTTACCTTGCCAAAGGAAAAGGTGTGTATGGGGGAGGGGGAACCATCCCATAATAACTCCTAAAACATCCACTGCCCAGTCAAAAAAACAAGTGTTGTAAAATATCTTGATGTTGAAATGGTCTGAATTCTAATTCAGAGTTCCTCTTTCATCTTCTGGAATATGTTTATGCCCTCAAATATCTAGAAATGAAACATTTTACTAAGGATGTTAATAAAAGATGGTGGGAGGAATCAATCCAGTTGTTTGGTAATGAAGACGCAAAGCGACAACAGAAGACACTGCCAGTTTATGTATCTAATGAGAGGTGAAACTATTCCACTTGTTTCCAGCGTATTTTGTGTTGTGAAGAAAGCTCACTATTTCTGATAACATTCCAAATGTTAAATCTAAAGAAATGCATTGGGAATTAAAACTAGTTGGAGAGTATTTCAAGTTACTGTCCTATTTTGGGACTGGCAGAGAAGATGCACAACAGTTTTCTGCAACCTGATGCCCTCCAGATATGTTGGATGGTAACTCCAATTATTCCCAGCCTGGCTGGAAATGATGGGCATTGCAGTCCAACACATCTGGAGGGTGCCAGGTTGTCGAAGGCATATAATGCTCAGCTTCCGTAGCAAGGCCCATTGTTAAATAGGGCACTGCCAAGGTTGTGGTTTGTGTACCCTTCTCTCTCTCTCTGTCTCTCTGTCTCTCTCTTTCTTTCCCTCTCTCCCCCATCTTGGGAATTTTTTTATAAAGGCAAAAAGAGGGATGTTGTCCTATAATATCTGAAGGCACAATAAGTAGGAGATAATGAAGCAAGCAAGTGATGAGATTAGAACTGCGGGTTTTTCACACTACACAAGGACCAAATACACAGGATTGTTGAGAATAATTCTGGGGAGTCCATCTTTGGCAGGAATCTGATGAACCCAAATTTCTCATATGAACACCTCATCACTACAGCTATTTTATTGGAACAGTTGTCACTAATTACTGGGTTAATCCGAAACCATGAGGTTGAATTCTTTACAGTGTGTGGCTTTTTGAAAATAAAGCTTTTGTTGCCAGCATCTGTTTTTCGGAGCTTTATTTGAGAGTGGGAGGAGAGACACAGCTGCTGATATGCCTGGCCCCATGTCAATATGAGATTACCTAGCCAAAATTAGAGGAGGACAAGACACTGCTAAACTTGACTCCTTACATACCAGAGGGCTGAAAAAGATGCCAGGAAAAGGTGAGCCGTTTCAGTATATATCTAGACAACCTGGAAGCAGTAGCACATCAAATAAAACAGTGGATGGATCAGGAGAAGCATGTATCTTGAACTTTTTAAGCTGATTGAAAATTATTATTTCATTTTCTTTAGGTCTTTACCTGTACAACCACACTTGGGCAGAGGTTAGCATAGTCACAATCTATGCCTGTTTAGACAGAAAAAAATTGTTGTAGGACTTTTTTTCTGTCTAAACATGTATAGGATTTCTCTCTTACGTTTACTTGAAACCAAACTGCATTCAAACCAGTGGGACTTTCTTCTGAGCAAACATGTCTGGGATTGGGTTGGGAATATTTTATGTTCCTGTCCTATTTTGGGACTGGCAGGGAAGATGCTCACCAGCTTCCTGCAACTTGTTTATGTTTAGATACTACCAAAAATAAAAAAAGCATATCTAGTTTTGGAACTTCTGAATCTGCTCATTGGATGTGTGAGTGTATAATATAATTCAAAATGATTTTCCCAATGTCTCTGGGAATCTCTTTCGGATGACCTTTCTTGCCAGACAAGTATAACTCTCTGCCCCTGTTCTCTCAAACAGCAGAGTTGCTGGTAAACCTAATTTTGGATTGAACTGAATGGTCTCCATACAAAACAAATATTTTTAAATAGACAAGACACAGGACATGTCAGGGAGATGCCTACGCAAGAACCCTTTTAAGTTAGATGCTAGTTTTCTGTGTTAGGGATTTGTTCGTGTTTTTGTATAGAGGAGCACAGACTCTTGTGAACGACCTCCCAAATCAAGTAATTCAGCCCAGAACCAGGTTAATCTGCTAGCTAAGGAGTGGTCTCAGAGGAAGGCGCACAGCCAATGCCAAAGGCCTTGGTTGCCCAACAAGCGGAAAGGTCTGTACAGAATGCAGTTGGCATTCTTGCTTCTGTGTGCTGTGTACAAGCTGACAGGGCAGGATTGCAGTTTGAAACTGATAAACAAAAGGTCAAGGAACACCTAATTTATTTGAACAAGTTCAAATCTCCAGGGCCCAACAAACCGTATCCTAGAGTAATGAAGGAGCTGGCAGAACAACTCTCAGAACCACTCTCTATTATCTTTGCGAAATCATGGAAGACGGGTGAAGTGCCGGATGACTGGAGGAGGGCTAATGTTGTCCCTATCTTCAAAAAGGGCAAAAAGGAGGAACCTGGGAACTACAGACCAATCAGTCTGACATCCATCCCTGAGAAAATTTTGGAGCCGATTATAAAGAAGTCAATCTGTAAGCACCTTGAAAACAATGCAGTGATTACTAGAAGCCAGCATGGATTTGTCAAGAACAAATCCTGTCAGACTAATTTGATCTCATTGATCGGGTACCCTCCCTTGTGGACTGTGGGAATGCTGTGAACATAGTTGGCTGACGAGTGTTACCCAGAGGACCTTCTCTTCTGCCGCTCCCAGGCTGTGGAATGGCCTGCCGGAGGAGATTCGACAAATTAGCAGTCTTCTGGAATTTAAGAAAGCCGTGAAGACTGTTCTCTTCCGGCAGGCCTATCCAGTTTAATTTTAAGATGTTTTTAATAATGTATTTGTTTTTATCTGTTTTAACGGTTTATCTATTTTATTGTTTTATATTTATATTTGGTGTTGTTCCCCGCCTCGATCTAGATGGAGAGGCGGGTTAGAAATGAAATAAATAATAATAATAATAAAAAGTATATCTTGGCTTCAGCAAAGCTTTTGACTAAGTGCCCCATGACATTCTGATTAAGAAACTAGTGAAAAGTGGGCTAGATGGAACAACTATTAGGTGGATCCACAGTTGGCTACAGAATTGGACTCAGAGTGCTTATCAATGGTACCTTTTCACACTGGGGGGAGGTAACGAGTGCGGCACCGCAGGGCTCAGTCCTGGGCCCAATGCTCTTCAACATTTTTATTAATGATTTGGACTAGGAGGTGCAGGGAATGCTTATCAAATTTGCAGATGACACAAAATTGGATGGGATCACTAATACCCTGGAAGACAGAAACAAACTCCAAAGTGATCTTGATAGACTGGAGCGCTGGGCTGAAAACAACAGAATGAAATTTAATAGGGATAAATGCCAAGTTCTACACCTAGGAAAAAGAAACCAAATGCACAGTTACAAGATGGGGGATACTTGGCTAAGCAATACGACAAGCGAGAAGGATCTTGGAATTGTTGAAGATCACAAGCTGACTATGAGCCAACAGTGTGATGTGGCTGCAAAAAAAGCAAATGCTCTTTTGGGCTGCATTAATAGAAGTATAGTTTCCAAATTGTGCGAGGTACTGGTTCCCCTCTATTCAGCACTGGTTAGGCCCCATCTTGAGTACTGCATCCAGTTCTGAGCACCACAATTCAAGAAGGATGTAGACAAGCCGGAGCGTGTTCAGAGCAACGCGGATGATCGGGTCTGGAAACAAAACTCTATGAGGAGAGACTGAAAGAACTGGGCATGTTTAGCCTGGAGAAGAGAAGATTGAGCAGAGACATGATAGCACTCTTCAAATACTTGAAAGGTTGTCTCACAGAGGAGGGCCAGGATCTCTTCTCGATCAACCCAGAATGCAGGACACGGAATAATGGGCTGAACACAGGAAGCCAGATTCCAGCTGGACATCAGGAAAAACTTCCTGACAGAGTAATAGGACAATGGAACCAATTACCTAGGGAGGTGGTGGGCTCTCCCACATTAGAGGCAACTGGACAACCATCTGTCAGGGATGCTTTAAGGTAGATTCCTGCATTGAGCAGGAGGTTGGACTCAATGGCCTTATAGGCCCCTTCCAACTCTTCTATGATTCTATGAAATCAGGGGTGAACAACTTGTGGCCCTCCATAGTATTGTTGGACTACAACTCCCATCAGCCCTAGCCAGCATAGTCAATGCCAGTCCAATAACATGTAGAGGGAAATTAACCAGCTCTGGTTTAAATAATCCCAATTTAGGGCCTGGTTCCACCTGGTCCTGGAGAATCTTCCAAGAGCCCTCAGGAATGCTTCCTTATCCTAGAGGGGAGATCCAGAAGTGAGCTAATGTCACTGGAAATGACTTCCTTGGTTCCCAAAGTCCCAATAATTCTTTTCCTGTCCTTCATCTAATCCTGCTTTCCTCAACTTGGTGCCCTTCAGAAGTGTTGGGCTACAACTCCTGTAATCCCCAGCCTGGGGGATTATGGGAATTTTAGCCCAACACCTCTGGAAGGCACCAGGTTGGGGAAAGCTGTGTGGTTAACTGCCCAACGGGATGGTTTTTGGCAATCAAGATGTTCTCAAGAGGCGCCAGAAACAGCACAATGTTGGCACTTGCCTGATATGGCAGATGTAGAACACCATTGCCAGGCTAAAGTGCCTATGTGAAGTACCTTGTGAGGGTCAAAAAGCAGATGTGGAATAAGAAGAGTTGTTTTTAAGTGGAGAAATGTTTGCTTATAATGAACACCTTTATAAAACACCTTGTGTAAAAAAGTAAATTTATAAATGAGTTTATGCAGATTGTATGAAAGTCAAGTGCAACAGAAAATCGATGAACACCTTAAGCTAAATGAGGGGGCCATTAGTTGATTCGTAAGTAACTCATCCTTGAACGAGCTTGAAACCCATCCAGACATCTACCTTTTAGCTACTCATTCACATAGGCGTGAGCACAGGGTGTGCTGGGTGTGCCCAGGCACACCCTAATTTCCCAGGGCACCTTTGCTTTCCTCCCCCACCCCCCACCGCTTGAATCGGAGCTTTTAAAAAGATGGGAATGCCTGTAGAATGCTGCCATTAGCATCTCTGGGGGAACTATGCATTGCCCGGAGGCCCTGGAAAGTGAGCTTTTCCCTCCTCTGCTCCAATCAGGGCCTTTAAGGTGCACACCCTAATTAAATGAGCTGCGCATGCCTATGCTCATTCATTGAATTGGGGGCAGATGTTTAAGGGGGCTTTTAAACCCACCCTTTAAATCCAGGGTGATCATAACACTTAAGATTTGACCATACGTGTTACTATTTTTATTTATTTATTTATTACATTTATATCCCGCATTTTTTCCTCCAAGGAACCCAAGGCGGTGTACTTAATCCTCCTCTCCATTTTATCCTCACAACAACAACCCTGTGAGGTAGGTTGGACTGAGAGTCAGTGGCTGGCCCAGTTGCTCAGTGGGTTTCCATGGCCAAGTGGGGACTAGAACCTGGATCTCCCGAGTCCCAGTCCAACTCTCTAACCACTAGTTTGGCACATCGTTATGCTCAAGTAGACATACATATCTTCCAAAAGTGTATTCACCACACCTAGTATTTTGTAATGTTGCAATAACGATACCTTTTTAAAGCGAGCTTTTAAATGAATGCATTATACACACATGCATGGTACAAATTAAACTTTACACAGCAACTGTATGTATCCATCATGCAACTTTATCAATAATTGGTTTATTTGCAAGATTAATCATTTACAAATAGCCAAAGGCCACAATTATGGCCCATTGTTGGCTATAGCTGTGATGGAAGGCGGAAAGCTCTGAGTTGCACTTGTTGGGGGATTATTGCTCTGTGCTGAGGCACCTAGGCCATGGGGTTCCACAGGGCTCTATTTTACCCCCTGTGCTGTCCAACATTTACATGAAGCCATTGGGAGAGGTCATCCAAAGATGTGGGCTGAGGAGCCATCAATATGTGGTGACACCCAGCTCTACTTTTCATTTTCATCAAGACCAGGTGAGGCAGTGGCTGTTCTAAATCAGTGCCTGGGCATGGTAATGAACTGGATGAGGGCCAACAGAGACTCAATCCAGACAAGACGGGGGGTACTGTTAACGGGTGGTTCATCTGTCCGGCTGGGTGATGTTCAATCTGTTCTGGAGGGGGTTGCACTCCCCCTAAAGGATCGGGTTCAGGGTTTGTGGGTGCTCTTGGATGAGTTAGAATATTAATAACAAAGCATCTGCTACAGCTGACTAACACAGCTGCCCTTCTGGAAATTGCTAAAGGGGATGAACATTAACAGTACTTTAACAGAAGATGCTGTCCTTATAAGGTATTAAAGTTACTTTTTGGCATCCTTGTGCAGCTGTTGGGGCCTCATCATCATGGCATGGCCCACCACCTGTACTAAGGCCCCTTATTTATTTTTTGAAGCCCAATGCCAGGCAGCTGAATCTAGCTGGTTTTGCCCCCTGATGTATCTTGTCATTGGGGCATTGTGGGAAATTAAAATGGCAACTCTCAGCCACCTGACACTTCTGCTTAGGTGAGCCTGCCAGAGCCCACCGTAGTTCGCTTTGCCCAGAACCTCTTGAAACCTGGAGCTGGCCCTGGGACGAGTTTTAGTTGTTTCATTTCTATACTGCCCAATAGCCGAAGCTCTCTGGGCAATTCATAAGTAGTTTGTTTCAGTATAAGGCAGCTTCCTGTATTTATTTATCTCTTATTTATTATATTTATATCCCACCTTTTCCTCCAAGGAGCCCAAGGTGGCATACCTGATCCTTCTCTTCATTTTCTTCTCACAACAACCCTGTGAGGTAGGTTAGGCTGAAAGTCAGTGATTGGCCCAAAGTCACTCAGTGAGCTTCATGGAGAAGTGGAGGCTAGAATCCAGGTCTACTGAATCACTGTCCAACACTCGCGCCTGTGACATTGTATGTCACAATAATACCATAGCGAGGGAACAGACTTCAGGAACAAGTAAGAACAAAGCAAAACACTTCAACGAAAATGTTTACTCAGAATTAAGTCCCACTCAGTACAATGGGGCATATTCCCGAGTGTGTATAAGGTTGCAACTAAATAATTGTAAAAATAAATAAATATAGAAACACCTTGACACTCTCTGACAGCACCCACAGAGCCACATGCACAGAGATTCTCCGTGGATTTTTATGCCATGATCTGTTCCAGGTCCAGGCTTACCACTATGGAAAATTCCTGTTCCCTACACTGTGGCAGCACACTGATTCTTGAAGTATCCAATTTTCTTGTTGCTGTCTCTGCAAATTCTCAGGAAAACGGATTTAAAATGCACTGCTACAGATTTGGATGTTGGCAAACCTGCCCCTTGACAGCAGTAGCAAGCTATGAAATGAAGACATTCAAATGAGGTCTTAAAATGGTTGCCGCCTGGGAACATAATTTGGAGGTCATATGTACGCAAGGTTTGGTTTGGTTTCCTTTAGCTATGAGTATATGCAGGGAGAGTTGCCCTTAATGGAAGATCCCTTGCTTGCTTCAAAGTAACCCAACTCTCTTTTTATTGACACCCGTTGGTACAAAATCATTTCAAAATGAAAAACAGTAACCTAACCTCCACAGGAAATGATACATCAGCAGAAAATGGGCAGGCCAGGCTATAACTAGTAACTACTTGTTGAAGGTAACATGCTGTTTTGCCTTCAAGTGTCCAAAAGGCAAGTTTCAATTCCAGATTGCTGGGTTTGATTCTGGTTGATCAGACCCACATGCCCTTCTCCACATCCAGAATCCACTAAGGACTGAATCCAGGCACCGTGGAAAAATACTCTTCTTGATTTTGCACATGAAAGAATCCACATTGCAGGGAAAACCTATCAATACCCTGACTGTGGGAACATTTTTGTTTGGGGTGGGGAGGGCTCCAGCCTTTATTGACCACAAGATAATGCTGAACAGAGATAACATTTTATAATGGTCAGGAATTCTGGGAGTTGACATCTGGACAGCTACTTCCTGTCCCCTCCCCTGTGCTTTATAAGACAAAAAGCTGATGTAACCTTGTTAGTCATAAGCAAAAATCCATATTAGTGTAATGCCTTTAGTAAGCCATGAAAAGATCACCAAAAATGTGCAAGCTTTCAAGATCTGTAGGTGTCTTGATCAGGCAAGAAATTACAAAATGCAGGTTGGGGGTGGAAGATAGAGAAAAAAAATGGACGATGCTGAAGTCATGGTACCTGCACAGTCACTTTTTAGAGTGGAATTGGGGAGGAGAAAGGGTCTGCAGACATTCAAATAAGGCCCTAGCAGGTGATACGATGGTTTCACTTGCAGCCGCTCTTGAATTTCCAGCCAAGACCCAGCTGTTATAGCCCTGGAAGACAGGAACCCTGAAAGACAAAGAAAGACAGACAGACAGACAAAAGATGGCAGTTCTACATCCAGGGTATTATTTGTTGCTCTCTGATGATGAAATACAGCAAGGGCTTTATTTACCTCAGTTGTACAAATGAAAGCCAGTATGGCACAGTGATTAGAGTATTGGATGAGATTCGAGTTCAAAGGTCCACTCAACCGTGAACTCAGTGGGTGTTGCTGGATCAGTAATTTTGTTATGGCCAAAATGTTTCTCAGGCCTCCTCCACACGGGGCGTTTAATGAGCCTTGAAGGCTCATTATAAATTTTACCTACACACGAGCGGAGCGCAAAACGGGCGTACAGGCGCGTTATCTCCCCGATAATGCGCATTTTCGAACGCGCGTTAAATAGCGACTTTTATTTTGCTCCGGCCGTTAAAGCGCATTTTCGCTGTGTGAACAAGCGATTATGCGCATTAACTACCTGGAAAGCGCTTTTTGGGCATCTTTTAATGCGCTTCGCCGCTTCTCGCCGCCTCCCGTGCAGAGGGATTGTGAGTAAATGCGCCTCCGCGATAATGCGCATAATCGCGGAACCAGGTGCAAAGGCGCATTCTTGTGGAGGGGGCCTCACAGGGTTGTTGTGAGAATAAAACATGAGGAGAGGAGTGATGTACACCACCTGAGTTCTTGGGAGAAAGGGAGGCTGTCATGGCTCCAGCACCGTTAACAGCAGCCTGGCATACAAACAGGTTTACAGGTGAAGCTTATTTATTATGGGTTGGATCCAGACTTAGTTATATTTGAAGTAGACCTGTTGAGTCATGACTAACTTAAGTCCTGTTGATTTCAATGGATACAACTCAAAGTATAGCCATGTCTGGATCCAAACATGTCCACAAAAAGGAGGCAGTGGTTGTATTACAAAATCAAGGACTCAAACAAATGGTGAAACCACTGTATTATGTATATATTTCTCAGTAGCAACTGTAATCATATAATATCATTCACATACGTGTTTCTATCTATTTACAGGAGTTCAAAACATTCTATAACACAATATATAAACTTAGCATTAATTACATACAGAAATTCATATATTCCCGATATTAATATTCTTGCATACATACTATTTGCCATGCTGGGTGCAACTGGACTTTCAGTTCTTGGTAATTGATACGGTTCAGCTTAACAAGTATCACTGGCATGATGTGGATTCCTTGCTTTTGAAAAAAGAGGCCCAATGGGTTTTTTGCTTTCAAACTATGCATCCTAAAGGTCTGAATACTCAATTTGACTTAACAGCCTTTATTGCTTAGGCCAGTTGTTAGCGAATGACAATACTGAGCTAATAGGCAGAATAGGCCAATTAGAGCTTATAGGCCTAATTAGACTGCCAATAAAAATGCTCTGCAACTGGCAATTATTTCACAGCTGGGCTCAGAGTCTTTGAAACAATACTACTTCTCAGAATGGGTAAGAGTCTGCACAGTTCTGGAGCAGATTGCATGAAGTGCTGTGGATTTATATTGTAATATTTTGTATATGTTCTTTAGATTCTACCAGGAGGCTTGTTTGCCCCTTATCAAAAAAATGATGGCAATTGTTCCTGAATTAAGGTGGGGAGTTTGTTTTTTGTAAAAATTAATATAATTGACTAATGCTGTAAATGGTGACTGCTTAAATGTTGTTTATCATGTTTTAATTTCAGCATATGCTGATGAAGACCTTCAAAACAGGGGAATACCGGAGTCCTGTTAAAGATATCATATGCTGATTATTATGTCAAAAGACACTATGTGTTCATTGTAAAGTTAGAAAATATTATGCCCACTAAAGCAATACTGAATGGAAAGTATTTACAAGTGTTGTTTGTACGTGGACTTGTATTCTTGGAAAAGAAATGGATGTATTTGTATTCAATAAGGACCTAATAGTATGTATGCAAGAATATTAATATCGGGAATATATGAATTTCTGTATGTAATTAATGCTAAGTTTATATATTGTGTTATAGAATGTTTTGAACTCCTGTAAATAGATAGAAACACATATGTGAATGATATTATATGATTACAGTTGCTACTGAGAAATATATACATAATACAGTGGTTTCACCATTGTTTGAGTCCTTGATATATTTAGATGGTTGGGTGCCAGTCACCTTGATTTGATTTTGGATCCAAACATGGCTATACTTGTCATTTAGTACATTTATATCCTGCCTTTCCTCCAAGAAGCTCAAGATGGCATATAGGGTAGGCTGACCCTATGAAAAGGAGGACAGGGCTCATGTCATTTTAACAGTTGTAGAGAAAAGGGAATTTCAGCTGGTGTCATTTGTATGCAATTAGTTCCTGGTGAAATTCCCTCTTCATCACCACAGTTAAAGGTGCAGGCACTATACTAGAGTGGCCATATACAAAAGAAGACAGGGCCCCTGCAACTTTAACTGTGGTGATGAAGAGGGAATTTCATCAGGAACTAATTGCATACAAATGACACCGGCTGAAATTCCCTTTTTTCTACAACAGTTAAAGTTACATGAGCCCTGTCCTCCTTTTCATAGGGTCAGCCTAATATAGGGTTCTCTCCCCACCCCTCCATTTTTTATTCTCGCAACAATCCTAAAATAGGCTAAGCTGAGAGAGATACATCCGTATATTGTAGCTGTATGTTGGGTTTGAATTATGAATTTTGGCTGAAAAGTGTGTGTATGGTAACGAACGAAATAGTCGTCTCTACGGGTTCCATAATGCAGGGGAAATCCGTACCTGTTGATTTTCAGCCTGCTGGTGCCCACACAACTCTCGAGAGCGCAGGAGCCCCAACAAGGAAGAAGGTGGCAACCTTAGGCGGCCAGCAGAAGGCTCCGGTGGGGGCGGAAGGCGGTTTTCTTTTTCTCGGGCGGTTTTGAGGCTGAAGCGGATCCGAGGCTGCTTTCCCTGGAGGTGGCTGGTTGCGGCCCCTCCAGGCTCCGTGGGACGAGGGGCAAGGCCTTCAGGCGCTGCTGCAACCCCTTTCAGCTCCCCAGGGACCCTGGGAAGGGCAACCAGCCCTCCTTTGCCCTGCAGCCGTGGATGCGTCGGTTTGGAGGCCCCAGGTGAGCGAGGGACAGGCAGGTCACTTTGGCGGGGGGGGTGGGGTGGGGGGGGCATGTGCTTTCCCTTCAGGAGCTGGGGGGGGTGGCCGTGGGAACGAACTGTCCTGCTGGGGACGGAGAGCGCAAAGAAGCCCTTTCTGAACGGTGCCTTTCTTGCTCCCCAGGAGGCTTGCAGGACGGAGGTCTCTAGTTTGACCCGGGACCATCCTAAACTTCTGGAGGACAGGAGATGGCTGTCGTGGAGATGGCTCAAGTAAGGGAGATTCAGGGAGAGGGGGAGAAAGGCTTGCCTGGGGTGGGGGTGGGGAAAAGGCCTCCAGGATTAGGGGTGGGGAGGGATTGTTCACATGTTAAGGGAAACCCAGACATAAAAGTGCTGCGTGCGGTTCCTGTTTCAAGTGATAATGTTCACACGCCTTCCAGTATATGCTTCATGTTCTCTGATTTTTAGGAGAGTAGCACTGTTGATCTATTGCAGGAACAGCTGCAAAGAGGAGTCTTGTGGCACCATAAAGACTAACGATTTGATTCTGGCACAAGTGGCCCACAGCCCACATTCAGAAGCATGGAGTCTTATGAAGAGTTTCAAGTGTTTATGTGGTATCTATAGGTAGGCTGACCCTATGAAAAGGAGGACAGGGCTCATGTAACTTTAACAGTTGTAGAGAAAAGGGAATTTCAGACAGGGTCATTTGTATGCAATTAGTTCCTGGTGATATTCCCTCGTCTTCATCACAACCGTTAAAGTTGCAGGCACTATACTAGAGTGACCATATACAAAAGAAAGCAGGGCCCCTGCACCTTTAATGGTTGTGATGAAGAGGGGATTTCACCAGGAACTAATTGCATACAAATGACACCGGCTGAAATTTATTTATTTTATTTTATTCCATTTATATACCACCCCATAGCTGAAGCTCTCTGGGCGGTTTACAAAAATTAAAAACATTGTACAATTAAAACACCGATATACAAAATTTAAAAGCATAAAAACAAGTTAAAATTACAATCTCCTTCTGTGTCAGAGCACAACAACACAAAAACCCTCATCATATGCTGTTAAATGCCTGGGAGAAGAGGAGAGTCTTGACCTGACGCCGAAAAGATAACAATGTTGGCGCCAGGTGAGCCTCATTGGGGATATCATTCCATAATTGGGGGGCCACCATTTCCCTTTTCTCTACAACTGTTAAAGTTACATGAGCCCTGTCCTCCTTTTCATAGGGTCAGCCTACCTATAGGGGTGGGGTTGAATTGTAAACAGCAATGTCAGAAGAAAATTAAATACACAAAGTGACAATCATATTCTTAACAGTGGCCATTCATGGTGCAGTTGTTGCTGCTACCCCAAAGAGCTTGACCATGGGGGGTGTTACAAATAGGCCCACCTAAGCATTGTCCTTGGGATCTTTTTTGAGCAGTGCGCCGGATCTTTAGAGCTGCCCCAGTTGCCATCATCTGCCTTGATACAAGCCTGCTCATTCCCTTTGAACTCAGTAGCTTCAGTCATTCACTCCCTTAGCAAACTAATAGGGGGTGTAGTGTGAAGGCGCAAGCCTTTTAAACTAAAGGGGAGACTGCCACCCTTCCTTCCACAGTCCGCTCACTATTTTCATTAAGTCCGTTGCCTAACAGCACCACCGTTATCTTGGAGAGCGCCCGACAGAGACCTGCCCAGCCAATTGCTACTGAACCATTGCATTTGTGCCCTGGGCCATTGTAGGCAGCAAGGCCCTGACAAGAGGAAGAGGAGGCGCTTTAGCTGCTCGCATATCAAATGGAGGGCCAGATGCTTTCCTTGTCTGTTGCTTCCTCCAAGGCAGCCTGTGTCCGATACCTTGAGTGAAAATAGAAGTGGGTTTGCTTGTAAAAAGAGTTTGAATGAGCAGCAATGTCTGAATTTGGGGGCAAGGTAACATTTGCATTTAAGGCTTGCTTGAGTGTCTGGAACTCCTTGGCTCTGCCATCATCTTTCTGAAGTGCACCTGCATATCATCTATGGTGCCAGATTCTGGAGGCTGCATGGTCTTCCTTGGCATCCGGGGTTTCCACCAGGCTAGAGAAAGGTGAATAGATATGGGAGGAGGTTAGGGGCTTTTTGCTCTTTTATGTTCAGAAGCCTCAGTGCTTTGTGGCACCTTAAAGACTCACAAATTTAATATACTTTCATGGACTGGAGTCCACTGTACAGAAAGTTATTTTGAAAGATGTTGCTTTTTATGTAACTGCAAAAAAGGTCACTTGCTGAAATACAGGTACAGGAGCCCTGATGATCTTTGTTGCCTCTTGATCTCCCCTGGGTTAGCTGGCTTCTTGCCACATGAACTTTACCTCCTGCTACCTCCCTTGAATCTTTCTGCTTGAGTTCTCCCCCCACGGCCCCAAATCAAATGCTCTCCTTTCTGCTGTCCATACATCCCTCTTTACAAATAGGAGTGTCCTTAGGTGACAAGGTCCTTTAAGACAGATGGGCACACACACAGTTTATAGCTTGATGTAGCTGCCTCAGACAGCTGATTTGGGACATTGTGAAAAAGCAGCACATTATTCATTATTGTATTTTCATTACCAGGAAAGGAAAGAGAGGTGTAGGGTTTTCTGCTTCAAGGGCAAAAACAACTCAACTGGTTTTTGAGTACTACTATGCACCTTGACTGGGTTGGGGGGAAGGTGCCATTTGCTTCTCTGCCTCAGGCAGCAACATATCTTGAGGCCAGCCCTGGACATGGCTATAGAGAGTTTGAGATGGAAAAAGTTAGCTGAGATGGTACAGGAAATATGAGGGGTAACAAAACAACTGGGGATACAGAGAGATTTGTGGATGTGAAAACATGTTCAGGATTTCATCAACCTTACTGTGTAATCTAAACATGTTTACTCAGAAGTAAGTCCTACTGAGTTAAGTGGGATTTACTCCCAGATAAGTGTATGTAGGATTGGAGTCTTACTTCTGTCTGGTGCTGTTGTGCTCTCCCCTCCCCACCCCCAACAAGTAGTGGGATTTACTTCTGGGTAAACCCTCACGTTTAATAGAGTTACACTCTAGTAGTTGTGTATATATGCAGTCTAAGAGCATGGTTTATTATAGCCTGCAATACATCCCCACACTCCCTTGCCAGTGTGCCACGTTTAGTTTGCAATTTATCAGTAAATGTTAAAGGTGCCATACAGCTCTTTGCTGGTCCCCAGCACTCCATCCTGATTTGGGCCTGAAAGACCAAGGAAAAGTGTAGGTGCATAGAGGGTAAGTTTTAAGCATGCACAATTTGGGACATTGCACAGTTCTGTCTTGAAAGTAAGAAAGGGGTTAATTAGCTTACCTTCTTAAAAAAAATAAATTATAGTAATTATTTTAATAGTGGACATATATTTGCATGTAGTGCAATAAAAAAACCCTTTAGCACAATTTTTATCTTTGAACCAGGATAAAGGATTTTTTTTTATCACACTACATTTGTTAATTCACTTACCTAATGTCAGGGTGTTTGTATTATGAAAGCCACCTGCACTCTGAATGACCGCTGTTAACAATATGTCACTTTTAGCCTTTAATTTCCCTTGACCTCCTTGTTTACAATTGTTCTCACCACCACTACGATATATGCTGAATAAAAACCTGAACCCTCTGTGTTTTCTAATATAAGAACACCTACCCTGGAGGAAGATGATAATACTAAGACAAAACAAAAAATAGCACATGCATTTCAAGTGGTCAAATAATGTCATGTCATGTAATATTTTTATATAGCACCTCTGTAAGTGTTATTTTCTGAAATAATGATTTTCCTATAGCTACCTAAATGGTGGAAAAAACAAGGTATGGTGGAGTCAAGTTCTCACCATTATTATTATCATTATCATTATTTATTGCATTTATATACCGCCCCATAGCCCAAACGCTCTGAGCAGTTTACAAAAATTAAAAACATTGAGCATTAAAAAAAGAACCGATATACAAAATTTAAAACCATAAAAAGCATAAAAACAAGTTATAAATACAATGTCATTTAAAAACAACTATTCTGGGTCAAACCAAAACACCAACAACAAAACCTGGTTAAAACTCTGTAAATGGACTCAGATCTTCCTGCGAGACACATTTCTTAATTTCAAGTTAATGTTTAAGGCAACGATGAGATAATGAAGATATCAGGAAGATAAGGACAGTCAAGTTCTCTAGACTAGGAAGAAAGCTCTAGGCCAGTGTGGTGTAGCAGCTATACTGCTAAACTATGGCTATGGAGACCTACACAGCCATGAAGCTCCCTTCTCTCCACCTAAGGTTGCTGCAAGGGTAAAAGGGGGCAGAGAAACCCATACAGTGCCCCAAGTTTATTTATTTATTGCATTTTTATACCGCCCAATAGCTGAAGCTCCCTTGGAGGAAGGGCAGTATTAAAATGTAAATACCAATTAATTAGGTCCAACCCCTTTGGGGAGAAAGGGCCAATCCAAGCTCTCAAAGCTTCCTCAAACATTATGAAGGAATCATAATAGTACTTGCCAGACCACTCTCTGCGCGCTTTCTGCGCTTCTGACCTCAATGATCAAAGGCGGAACTTGTATATGAAATGTAGCCATCCTGGCTAGGATGATCACCAGGAGATAATGCCTATCCTTTTTTAAAGTCTAAAGCAATACGAAAAGACACAGCATCTGCCCCTCCTTCCCCTCAGCCTCCCTGAGAAGGAACAACTCCGGGGGGTGGGGTGGGGTGGGGTGGGGTTTGTCAGTCCTTACCCTTGATGCCAGGCCCGCATCTCATGGTGACCCAGTGAACTTCGCAGCTGGGTGAGGATTTGAACCCTTCTTTCCCTGGTCCTAGTCCAACGCTATAACAACTACATTTCACTGTCTCTCTTCAACCGCCTGGTGGTTAGCATGGCCGATTCCAAATGAGGGACCTCTTCTCTGTTGTTGTTTTTCTAGGTTCCAGAAGCCTTTGTGGAGGTGACTGTGTATTCAGATGAAGGGCCATGTTCATTTGTGGGCCATCGTCAGAGAACGTTATACAGGAACGTCAAGCAGGAGAACTACGGGACCATGGCCTCGCTTGGTATGGATTCCTTAACGATCGATATATGGCCACTGAAATCTGCTCCCTCTTTTGCTTCACGGTGATCAAGCAGTGGCAGCCGCTGGCCTTCTCAAACATCAGGGAGCATAATGGGACTGCCAGGCATCCCTGCCCAGACCCTTGGGATGAAGAGCAGTTCTAGGGCACCTGCTTTGCATGCAGAAGGTTCCAGGTTCAATCCCTGGCTTCTCCAGATGGAGCAGGAAAGACCCTTGCCTGAAATCCTGAAGTGCTGCTTCCAGTTGGTGTGAAGTGGACAATACTGAGCTAGGTGGAGCAAGGCAACTGCCTGTGTTCCTTCCTAGTCACCAGAAATGCACAGTGCCACAGAGACAGGTAAACACACGCACAGGAATGCAGAGCTGCCTGCTTTCTTCCCACTTCAGAATACGGCAGCAATCAGCACTTTCTTGTCCAGGGTGGGCAACATGTGGCCCATCAGATAGTTTGGTCTGCAATTCCCATCGTCCCTCACGATTTGCTATAGTGGTTAGGGCTGACGGGAGCTGTAGGCCAAAACATCTGGAGGACCATATGTTGCCCATATTTGTTCTAGCTCTGGGAAACATGAGACAAAAATTCTCAGTCTTTCCTATCCAATTCTTTTCAAATCCCAATAAACATGCTCCTCTCATTTCCTGGACTTTATCTACAGCACCATCAGGATCTGAAAGCCCCAGCCAGAGTTTCACAGAATCATAGAATAGTTGTGTTGAAAGGGGCCTATAGGGCCATCGAGTCCAACCCCTGGCTCAATGCAGGAACCCACATTAAAGCAGACCTAACAGATGGCTGTCCAGCTGCCTCTTGAATGCCTCTGGTGTGGGAGAGCCCATGACCTCCCTAGGTAATTGGCTCCATTGTCGTACTGATGTTCAGTCGGAATCTGGCTTCCTGTAACTTGAGCCCAATTTCCCTTATATTTATCTCCCCTCCCACATATGTTCTAAGGTAAAGCGACTGAGGCTGCCTCTACAAGAGAGGTTTAATGCTCTTTCAAGGCGCTTAAAAAAATTTACCTCTACAAGAACGGAGCGCAAATCAGGCGTAGAGGCACGTTATCTCTCCGATTATGCGCATTATCGAATGCGCGTTAAACAGCGAGTTTTATTTTGCTCCGCCCGTTAAAGCGCATTTTGCCTATGTGAACAAGCACTTATGCGCATTAACTACTTGTAAAGCGCATTTTGGTCATCCCTTAATACGCTTCGCCGCCTCTCGTGCAGAGGTAATAGGCGTAAATGCGCTTCTGCGATTATGCGCATAATCGCCTAACCAGGCGCAAAAGCGAATCCTTGTACAGGGGACCTGATATAATTTCATGTGATACTGCTCATGTGATGATGCCATCCCACCCACCACCCACTCCCGAATCAAAGTATTCTGCTGAAAATGTTCATTTGAATCATGAGCACTAGAAACCTGTTTTAGAAAAGCTACCTCATGTCCTCAGTTTTCTGTGGCAGCTGCAATGTTTCGCAACTGTAAGCACCATGGCACAATCAAGGTCAATTCTTACTTTACAATTCTCTAAAGACCTTTCCTGCATAGTTTGCTTTGTTACAGTGAAATGGGATGTATGTGTGTTCTGTAGGTGAAGTATTCATATCACAGTGAAATGGGATGTATGTGTGTTCTGTAGGTGAAGTATTCATATCATACTCAGTAAGTCACTTCTTAATAAATAATAATATTTTTATTGTGCTTTCAAGTGTTCAAGGTGCTTCATATGCATTATTTAGGGTTAGGGTGCATCAACCCTGTAACCTAGGTTAGTATTATTTGCCATATGGCAAACCTAACTTAGGATAAGAGAGGGAGAGCTTGCCTCAGGACATCTAGTAAATTCATGGCACAGATGAGATTCGAACCAAGGACTTTGTGATTCATAGCTCAATCTCTTAGCTACTATGCTAGACCCTCTCTCTCATTTATTATTTTAATCTGTAACCTTCTCTTTCTTTCCTCTGTAGGAGGGTTTCCTATTCACACCTCTGAGCTGCTCTCCCGCCTGGATCGAGGGGAAGAGGCCTGGGTCCCGGATCTCCAGAGCTCCGATGAAAGTGCAGATGAGGGCCCAGTTAAGCCGACGCTGAAGCGAATGCCAAAGGGAGGGACGTGGTGGGATCGGTACCAAAGTCCTGTGGCCTACCCCAGTTCAA
The DNA here is from genome assembly GCA_029215795.1 of Anniella stebbinsi. Classification (NCBI taxonomy): domain Eukaryota; kingdom Metazoa; phylum Chordata; class Lepidosauria; order Squamata; family Anniellidae; genus Anniella; species Anniella stebbinsi. Next base: position 187,799,925 of record JARDYH010000005.1, read on the forward strand.
ACTCCACAAATTCAGGTCAGAATTGTCTGCAAAAGGCCTTGGTTTAAAAGGCTTCAGTGAAGGTGGCCCTTAAGTTCCATCAAATTCTGACCATTTCAAGAGTGTGTATCGGCAACATTCAGCTAACAAGGTAGCTTCATGCAGCATCTGGTCCAATTCAGTATGGTGTCGGCCTTCTTAGTACAATGTCAGTAACGCTTCACAGCTGCAGATACTTCCAGTGTAGCCTTTCACTTTCTAATGTGATGGATTCCTTTCATGCTTCTTTCTTTCTTTGATTTATGACCTGCCTTTCTACCAAATAAATTGTTTTCAAGGCACATGACAACAATAAAAACCAAAATTTAAAATAAAAACTTTGTTAAAACAATTACTTGAAAAACAGTTAAGAACACAACGATAAAAACTAAATAGAAACAGCACCCAATCCAACAGACCAAAGGCCTGATTAAATAAAAAAAAGGTCCTTGCCTGTTGGCGGAAGGAGAGAAGTAACCATCCTAACCTCCCTCAGCAGGGAGCTTCAAAGCCTGGGAGCAGCCACCAAGAAGTCCCTCTCTTGAGTCCCGGCCAAACATGCCTCTGATGGTAGCAGTACTGAGAGGTGTGTGTCAACCTGCCCCTGTGTTAAGATCTCCTGTTGAGGCCACCTTTACCTCCACTTCACCTCTACATGCCCCCAACATTCAAAGGTGAGACAAGTGGGTACCATGAGCAGGGCCTCTTCTGTGCCTACATCCAGACTCATCAGAACATAAGAAGAGCCATGCTGAATCGCCTTTTCCACTCCAGCATTCTGTTTTCAGAGTAGCCAACTAAATGCCCCAGTGGGAAGCCCGCAAGCTCTGGGAAACCTTCTCCAACCATGTTCATCAGGCAATTGTGTTACTCTGTCTTAGGTATTAATTTGGCCAAACTTTTAGTGATATTGTCTGATGTTTTTTAAAAAGGTATAATTGATCCACTATTCTGTTGGCTGATGTTATATTTTATTGAACTGGATTGGGTCTGGTTTTTTAAAAAATGTGTTATGAGCCATCTAGGGGACTACTTTTTGGTGGAAAGGCAGGGTAGAAGTGAGCTGCTTTTGGCCTAGGTAGGGCCTCTGCCTCAGTGATGTTGCTAAGGAAATGGTGGTGTTTGTCTGAGAAATCTCAGGAAGCTTGTTACCTGGCCAGTGCCTCATCCACTAGGAAATAAGAGCTCACCTCAGAGGCCTATGCGGGGTTGTTGAGCTGTCGCGGGAATTTGCGTCCCCCAGGGAGGCCTATGACTCCCTCTTATGAGAAAGGGGTCATTTATTGTCACAGATCCTTACTCTAATTCTTTATAATGCGTTGATACAGTAACTGGCCTAAATGTAGACTAGGGATGAATAACCTTAAGATGGGAAGGGACCTCCCATAGATCAGTGACTTCCCTCCCAATAACTTCAAAGGAGTTATATTCATGCAAGCAACTAGACTCAGTTCCAGTGGAGACCAAAGATACTCACGTATGGTTTCTTAAAGATAGGTTTATTGAAGAAGACACATCAGCTGAGGGAGCCAGAGATAGACCTCTGACTGAATTTAGGATATAGGGTATCACTCTTATATAGGAAACTGGAAACATCAGAATTAGCATATCTAGCCTTTTGTACTGAATCACCTTTGTATCAGGGGAAAGTTTACAATAATACAGGGTAGCACATAGGAATGATGTAACTTGACTCTAGGTCAAAATAAAGAAAGGCGCCACATAAGAATGATGGAGGTCAAGATAAACTAAAACAATACAGAATGCATATAGTTGCTAGTGGACCAAAGTTCATTATGGGGAGGCTTAACACATCTAGCTAGTACGTTGCTGGTTCTATCTTACAGGAGAACAGATACATGTATTTATTAGTAGAAAGAAATCAATATTAGTTTCTCAGTTATTTAAACGTTGTTATCACAAGCTATTGTATGATCACACCTGAAATATTCTCGCAACATGAGCCCAGGTTTAACCAGGAAGATTCCTGCTTCATATAGCTTCATTACCATTAAATAAACGCTGAGGAGGATTTTTTTTGACAAGAGTGTACCAGACTCTGAATTGAATTCCTCATATTTGGCCTCGCAAAGGTTTTATAAGTCTGCCCATGTTTCACTGTCCTGCCTAGTTCATTTTGAATCGGCACACAGTTTTGAATGAGCGCAAAACAGTATGGCCGCATTTGGAATAGTGTGTAAAGGTTTTAGTTGTTTCCTTTTGGGGGGAAAAAGATATAGTAGAACTGGAAAAAGATGCAGAAAAAAGGGCAACCAAAATTATCTAGGGACTGGAGTACATTCCTATGAGTCAAAGCTAAAGCATTTGGGGGCTTTTAAAAGTTTAGATGACTAATCTGCAATCCTGTAACACCTTCCTTGGAATAAGCTCCATTGATTTTAGTGGGGCTTACTTCTGAGTAGACATGCATTAGAATTGCACTGTAAGTGAGCCAGAACAATAGAGGTTTATGCAATTATGTGAAAGTAGCATAGTGAAAGTGGATAGAGAATTCTCTCTCTCCTTTTATTAGAACTTAGGGGGTCAACCAGTAAAACTGTGATTGGCAAAAGATTCAGGCCAGGCCAAAGGGTTATGTAAATACAAATTAACTTTGCATTATTCTTCACATAATGCATAATTTACTGCCACAAGATGCGATGCTGGCCATTGTTTTAGATGGCTTTAAAATTGGGTTGAACCAGAAACAGATCTAAGGAATGACAAATGAATGAACACTATACAGGATTCCTTATTACATATTAGTTTAATAAATGAATGTATGTACTGCTTATCATATTTTTAAAATATCTCAACTGTTTATGAAGAGAATACTTTAAAATAATATAAGACATTAACTTAAAAGGTATGGAGAATGTGGACACATTTTTCTCCCTCTCCCATAATACTAGGAACCCAATGGGGTCATTGTCCCATGAAGCTGATTGGTGGGAGAATCAGGACAGAGAAAAGAAGTCCTTCACACAATGCATAGTTAAACTATGGAATTCGCTACCACAAGACATAGGTCCCCTCTACAAGGATTCGCTTTTGCGCCCGGTTAGGCGATTATGCGCATAATCGCTGAAGCGCATTTACACCTAATCCCTCTGCACGAGAGGCGGCGAGAGGCGGCGAAGCGCATTAACGGATGACCAAAATGTGCTTTACAAGTAGTTAATGCGCATAAGCGCTTGTTCACATAGTCAAAATGCGCTTTAACGGCCGAAGCAAAATAAAACGCGCTTTAACGTGCATTCGATAATGCGCATAATCGGAGAGATAACGCACCTCTATGCCCGATTTGCGCTCCGTTCTTGTAGAGGTAAATTTTTTAAAGCGCCTTGAAGACAGATTCCTGGAGGAGAAGACTTTCAATGGCTACTAGCCTTGATTGACTATATGCTATCTCCAGTATCAGAGGTAGTAAGCCTATACACACCAGATGTTGGGAACATGGGCAGGAGAGTTCCATTGCACTCCTGTCCTGGTTGTGGGTTTCCCATGGTTGGTCACGGTTTGAACTGAATTTTGGAGTAGATGGCCCCTTGGTCAGATCCAGCATGGCTCTTCTTATGTTCTTATTTGTAAAAACATTGAAACCAAGTCCTCACAGTACCATAATTAACAAATCGACTGGGCAATCCCTCAAGGAAAGCCTGGAAAAAGCATAACATAAAATAATAGTTAGATATAATACCATATTAATATTATTAATATATAATAATATATTAATGTACATATAATACATAATAAAATAGTGTAACTATTGGCTTATGTAAAAATAAAGGATCCTGAACAGTTTCCATTTATTTGATTTTCTTAACTCTCTTTTTGGTTTAATAGGTTTCTGTTTTGGAATATGTTGTGTCTTTTGTTTGTATATTTAAAATATAGTTAAGTGAAATTGATGGGGGATAGGTCTATCGAGGCCTTATGAGGCATGACTGCAAGTGAATTCTCTCATTTCAGAGATAGTGTACCTCTAAAAACCAGTTGCCAAAGAGCAACGTCAGGAGAGGACTATGGCCTGCTTGTGCATCTGGTTGACCACTGTGGGAAACAGCTGCTGGACACGATGGGCCTCTGGCTTGATCCTCCAGGGCTCTTCTTGTGGATTGTTCACCCCCCTTTTCTCCTCCTTCTTCTCCCCTCCTCTGCTGAGTTCCCTTTCTTTTGCTGCTGCGATAACAACCTACGTTTGAATATTTTCCTCCCCGTTTTTTGCCTGTAGGCGATGAACAGGAGAGTGAAGGTGAACAAGAGAAATCTCAACGTGGAGGTCACAGGCTGACAATACTTAACAGAAACCTAGCGGACAATTCTAGAAGGAATGGATCCTACAGCCAAAAGCCAAGAGAGGTCTGTAAGATTGGGCCTCAGTTGAAGAAACCTCCACGAAGCCAGCTGGGAAAAGTAAAGAGCAATTTGAGAGAGTTTGGTGATGTTGATGAGACTACAACCAAAGAGAAGGCTGCAGGAGAGGAGCATGAGTACCCTTGCCCTGACTGTGGCCGGGCCTTCACGTCAAAATTATCTCTTTCCAATCACCGGAGAATACACTCTAGAGAGAGGGCCTATAAATGCTCTTCCTGTGGAGAAAGGTTTACTGCCCCAAAAGCCCTTGCTAGTCATCAGAAAACTCATGCAGGAGAGTGGGGCTATAAACGTCCCAGTGATGGTATGAAGCATCAAAGAGTCGATCCAAAAAAGGGGACCTATCAATGCCTTGAGTGTAAGAAATGTTTTGAGGTGAAGGACCACCTTCTACTCCATCAAAAGCGCCACACAGCAGAGCGGCCCCATAAATGCCCCGAGTGTGGGAATAGCTTCATTCGAAAGGAGCATCTTACCAGACACCAAAAAATCCACACAAAGCTGCCATCTGATAAACATCCTAAGAATAAAAAGGAAGCCAGAGTGGAAAGTTCACCAACTGTTCTTGATGAAAGGAAACCTTCTAGAGCCCCCGTCTGTGAGCAAACCATCTCATTGGACACCATAGTCACTGGACACCAGGGAATTGACCTCAGTCTCTACAAATGGCAGTTCTGTGGGAAATGTATGCGGTCCAAGTGTTTGCTCATTGATCATCCCTCCCAACAGCACTAGGAATCCAGGTTGGGCCGCCTTAAATATCCTCCTCCCCAACCCCTTGGTGACAAACAAACAAAAGTAGTGGCAAGCAAATGGCGCCCAAGCACCTTGGCAAGATGGTCAGGATATTGCCCTTGTGAACTCGGACTGGGATTTGGGGAAGAACAATGACTGTTTCTCCCCTTCCATGTGTGCTTTCATTCCCCATCCCCCCCCCCCCGGACTATGTGCAAAGCAGGAGCCCTGCCCTCCTTTCCATAGGGCCACCCTAGTGTGATGGCTTCCCTTGACAGGGGCATTGCTGCCTTGCGCAGGAATTGGGAGGAGGCGCCTGAAGGTCTGGATTGCAGGCATGGAAGTGGCCGAGGGAGGGGGGCAGAGGAGGAGAGGGGGGTGATCATGTCATCTAAGGGTTAAAGGGAACGAGTGCTCTGCTCCTAGAGAGGCAGGGAAGAGCTTGGGGTGGAGGATTGCGCCCACTTCCTACCCCCCTCCACCCCCCTTGGCAAAGGAGCCTGGGATTGCCCCTGCCCCACGTGCATCGCCTGTCCACCCCTCGCAGCCTCTTCTTCCCCCTGCAAAGAGCCGGTGGGTGCAAAATGCATGGAGGGGATCTCAGGGGGGAGGGGAGGGGGAAGGAGCCCCCAGGGCAGGAGCAGAGGAGGGTGCGGGGAGAGACCCCTGCCCCCACCCCCACTTGGGGCACCCACTGAAGACCCATTCTTGGGGGACCCTGGAAGGGAAGGCAGGAGATATGGGGGGAGGGGGCGCCTGTCTCAGCCTCTAATGCTTCCCTATGACCATTCCCAAGGACCCCTGATAGTAGAGCCAGGCACAAGGAGGAGGAGGGGGGGCATTCCTGTGGGACAGTGTGATGTTCTACTGTTTAGGGATGTGGATGTGTTGTAAAAGATGTTCTTGTTTGGAGTTAAAGGTCTGGGGGAGTGGGGAATGAGTGCTGATTGGCTGAGGGGTTGTTTTGAGTTGAATTGAGGAGGGGGGTTGATTGTGGGTTGAGCAGGGGGAGAGAGAGTATCTAGTGAGGTGTTTTGATGGATTGATATTGAGCGGAAACAGTTTGGCTTTAGAAACATTTTGAAACATAGAAGCATTATTATACTTGAAACCAATAAGCTTACTGTGCATGCAATATACTTGATGTTAATAAACCTTGTTCATTTCATCCAACTGGTGTGGTCATTGAAAGTGTACCTGAGGAAGGTACTGGTGGCAGCGGGAACATAGACGCTTGTCTGAGGCCAGGTTGCTGGGCTGTGGAGCTGTGGGGCCGGATAGTAAAGGCGAGACAGGGGCAGCAGCAGCAGCAAGGATAAGGTATCCCAAACACACCTCCAGCAGATAGTCTTGGGGTGTCTGGGTTGCTAACTCTAACTCCTATGAACAGTTTGGGGGCTCTCGCTCCTCTATGTGGGGCAGCCTGTCGCAACCTAATGCTTTCCTATGGCCATGCGCACTTTTCCCCAGTGATGTTATTTCACTCAGTGGTGGAGCTCAGACTTCACTACTCTTTTCCATTTTAAAACACCCTCTCCAATTCTACCTGGATTCATTTTTCCTAACTAATCTTGGCCGAGTTCTACACCTTGGATTCTAAGAGAAGTCTCTTTCAACTTTTCTCGGGTCTGCAACATCCTGATCTTCAGATTTCTAGCTTGGGCTAGGAAGCTGTGCCTTCCTTTGAATTCCACGTGATCCCCGCTCTCTTTCTTCCTTTTTTGCAAAAGTTTAGACTATAATGTTATGTAGTTGAAAGCTTTTAAGGTTACATTGAACTAGTTTGGACTGGTGGAAGTTTAATTAGAGCTAAATAACAATTCAACTGCTGCTAGTTGAGCCAAGTAGTCTTTTAAAACTCTTTTCTAACACGCCTTAACAAGTGTTAAAGTATTGTGTATTTTGCATAGCGTACATCACATACTGCTGTATGTGATGTTCTTTTGCATTGACTTTATAAACCATTTACATCTTAAGACTTCCTGTGTGACTTTCTGTGTGACATGTTTCATTTGGTGAACAAGTTGAAAGAGTATTCACTGTTCTCTTGCTCAGGTTTTAGAACCTCATTTTCAACCAGAAGCCTGATTCCTGTGGAACTGGGGTTGTGGGGACTCCTTTGAGACAGGTCCTGGCTATTAAGTTGGCCACAGCTGTATCTAATTCATGCAGCTCTCCATTTGAATTCCTACATGACAGTCCTTGTCTCGAGTGAGAAATCGGCAGCAAAAGAAATAGACCTCTTGAGTTCTGCCAGTAGCAGAGTTGGAGAAGAGAGAGAAGATGAAACAGCCAATCTCTGCTGGCCCTGAGGCAGGAAAAGGGCCCCATATCATCCAGGAAGGGAGCAGTGCAGAGCCCTGGGAAAGAAGAGTGCAGGAGAACCAGCCTGGGAGCAACTCCAGCTCAGACGTAGCGTGCCAGCAGTTCAGGGACATCTGCTACCAGGAGGCCCAGGGCCCCCGAGAGGTTTGCAGCTGACTCCACCACCTTTGCCATCAGTGGCTGAAGCCAGAAAGACTCACAAAAGCTCAGATGCTGGACCTGGTGGTCCTGGAGCAGTTCCTGGTTGTCCTGCCCCCAGAGATGGAGAGCTGGGTCAGAGAATGTGGAGCGGAGAGCAGTTCCCAGGCAGTGGCCCTGGCAGAAGGTTTCCTTCTGAGCCAGGCAAAGGACAAAGAGAAGGTGAGAGCAATTGATCCTGAGAACTCCAAGGGAGTGAAATTTTAAAACTCCCCGATTGTATCTCAACTTTTTTTGTATGTCTCATAAGGAAAGGATGCCCCAAGTTAGCTTAAAGTCTGTTTCAGGTAAATTGGTGGAAAGCAATGTTCAAATTAAATTATTAAGCCTATAGAATAATAATAATAATAATAATAATTAATATTTATTTATAACCCGCCTCTCCCTCCGGATCGAGGCGGGGAACAACAACAGTATAAAACACAAGAATCATAAAACAGTTAAAAAATAAAAAAAACAAGAAAAAAAATACATCATTAAAAACATCTTAAAATTCATCTGGATAGGCCTGCCGGAAGAGAGCAGTCTTCATGACTCTCTTAAATTCATGAAGACTGTTAATTTGTCTAATCTCCTCCGGCAGACCATTCCACAGTCTGGGAGCGGTGGAAGAGAAGGTCCTCTGGGTAACACTCATCAGCCTAGTTCTGGCTGACTTGAGTAAGTTCTTCCCAGAGGACCTAAATGTGCAGGGCGGATTGTACGGGAGAAGGCGATCCCGCAGGTACCCTGGACCCAAACCATGTAGGGCTTTAAAAGTAATAACCAACACTTTATACTTCGCCCGGAAACTAATTGGCAGCCAATGAAGCGATTTGAAAACTGGTGTGTGGTCACCCCTAGATGTACCGGTGACCAACCTGGTGCCATATTTTGAACAAGTTGAAGTTTCTGGACTAGGCACAAAGTAGTCCTATGTACAGCGCATTGCAGAAGTCGAGCCTCGAAGTTGCCAGCATGTGCACTACCGTCTTTAGGTCTTCCAACTCTAGGAAGGGGCGCAGCTGGCGTATCAGTCGAAGCTGATAGTAGGCACTCCTGGCCGTCGCATCTATCTGAGCTGTCATCTGGAGCGACGCATCCAGGAGTACCCCCAAGCTGCGAACACAGTCTTTCAGGGTGAGTGTAACCCCATCCAGAACTGGTTGACACACCTCCAAACCCAGGTTGGGGCCTTTGACAGTGAGCACCTCCGTCTTGTTTGGATTCAGCTTCAGTTTGTTTTTCCTCACCCAGCCCATTACCGCCTCCAAGCAATCATTCAGAGGAGACACACTATCCTTAGCTGATGATGTTGTCAAAGGCACAGAGAAATATATTTGGGTGTCATCAGCATACTGATAGCACCCCGCCCCATGCCTCCGGATGATCTCTCCCAACGGTTTCATATAAATGTTAAACAGCATTGGGGAAAGGATGGCACCTTGCGGTACGCCACACAGCAGCTCCTTCTTTGCAGAGCAGCTATCCCCAAGCATCACCATCTGGAACCTGCCCGAGAGGTAGGACCGGAACCACTGAAGCACAGTGCCCCTGATTCCCAATTCCCCCAGGCGCTCCAGAAGGATACCATGGTCGATGGTATCGAAAGCCGCTGAGAGGTCCAGGAGTACCAGCAGGGACACACTCCCCCAGTCAATACTCAGGCGTAGATCATCCACTAAGGCGACCATAGCAGTCTCAACTCCGTATCCTGCCCTGAAGCCGGTTTGAAATGGGTCTAGAAAATCAGTGTCATCCAAGACTGCCTGGAGTTGGAAGGCAACCGCCCTCTCGATCACCTTGCCCAAAAATGGAATGTTTGATATTGGCCTGTAGTTATTAAGGTCCAGGGGATCCAGGGAGGGCTTTTTTAGAAGCAGCCGTACCACCTGATGAAAAAGAATCAACACAGCTTCCACAAACGTTAGTCCTTTCTCATTAACCTTTTAGAGTTCTTTGAGAGTGACAAGAAACATGTAGTTAGGGCTGAGCCAGTGGACATTATTTACTTGGATTTCCAAAAGGCTTTTGATAAAGTCATGGAATAAGAGGCGAGGTCCTTTTATGGATCACTAACTGGTTAAAGAAGAGAAAGCAGAGAGCAGGAATAACTGGCCAATTCTCCCAGTGGAGGGAGGTAAATAGTGGAGTCCCACAGGGATTGGTATTGGGACCAATTCTTTTCACCATGTGAGAAGAATGACCTGGAATTAGGAGTGTGCCGTGAACTGGCCAGGTTGGTTTTAGTAGGTTGTTCAAGCACTTTGCTTATGGCCCAAAGCACAAATTCTTAGACAAAGGCATGAGTCAGTCTGTGCTCCATGGGTTGGACCCTAGATCATCTTTAGAAGGAGCCCTGAAATGCAAACCGTTTGGGAAACGCTGCCCTTGGCCTTGACCTGACCCTTCCACCATAGTCTCCCTCCCACAATGATGCCTGAGGTGGATGAGCTACTTTGACGTTCTCCTTGAACCTGATTTCCTTTTGATGGGGAGGGAGGGGGAAGATTGTCTGTTTTTCAATAGATAATCCAAAAAGCTTTGTTGTTTAGGAATGTGGTCAAACATTGATTCCAGTCAAAGAATGAAAATGGAAATTCTTAAGAATGTTAACTTTCCTTCCCACCTTCTTTGCCTTCCTCACAGGGAGTGGAAAAACCTGCAGAGAGAGTGAATTGATACTGGGGGATCCTTCTAGGCCTCCGTCGTTTTGTGGTGAATTGGAAGCGCTTTCTGCACAGCCAGGGCAGGTAAGGGAGTCCTGGGTGCCTCTGTCTCCTGCACATCTCTTTGGTCCTGGAAGAACCTGCCTCTTTAGCCTTTCATCTTCTCCAAGAAGGCGGCTAGGAAGGCTTAGAAAGTCTCTCATGAAGGTCTTGCATTCAGAAGGAGGACTTCCCCATTCTTGTCTTCATGGATGGCTACATAATGCGTACAGAGAACATCATTTCTTCTTCTTCTGCCAGGGTCCGGTGTCTTTTGAGGAGATGGCTGTGCATTTCTCTGAGGAGGAGTTGGCTCTGCTGGATCCAGGCCAGAGGTTTCTTCACCAGGAAGTCATGGAGGAGAATCGTGGGAACTTGGCCTCTCTGGGTAAAGAGTGGGTCCCTCTGGGTAAGGCCCCCTCTTTGCCTTCTGTGTCAGTGCATGATAAGGGTGTCAATGAGGACAACAGTGCCTGGGCCATGTTCCTGGGATACTCTTGTCCAGAGAAAGCTCACCAGGTGATGGAGAATGTGGATCGGGAGTCATTTTTCTCCCTCTCTCAAAATACTAGAATCTGGGCTCATCCCATGAAGCTGATTGGTGGGAGATTCAGGACAAATAAAAGGAAGTACTTCTTCACGCAGCTCATAGTTAAACTATGGAATTCACTATCCACTGGGCCCAGGAGTGAGCCCTGCGGTACCCCATTTGTAACTTCTCCCCAGTTTGAGAAGGTACTCTTTGGCTCCGATTCCGTAGCCAACTGTGGATCCACCTAATAGTTGTTCCATCTAGCCCACTTTTCACTAGTTTGTGAATCAGAATGTCATGGGGCACTTAGTCAAAAGCTTTGCTGAAGCCAAGATATACTATGTCCACAGCATTCCCACAGTCCACAAGGGAGGTTACCCAATCAAAAAATGAGATCAGATTAATCTGACAGGATTTGTTCTTGACAAATCCATGCTGGCTTCTAGTAATCTCTGCATTGTTTTCAAGGTGCTTACAGATTGACTTCTTTATAATCTGCTCCAAAAATTTCCCAAGGACGGATGTCAGACTGACTGGTCTGTAGTTTCCAGGTTCCTCCTTTTTGCCCTTTTTGAAGATAGAGACAACATTAGCCCTCCTCCAGTTGTCCGGCACTTCACCCGTCTTCCATGATTTTGCAAAGGTAATAGACAGTGGTTCTGAGAGTTCTTCTGCCAACTCATTTATTACTCTAGGATGCAGTTTGTCGGGTCCTGGAGATTTGGACTCGTTCAAAGAAAGTAGGTGTTCCTTGGCCATTTGTTTATCAATCTCAAACTGCAATCCTTCCCCTTCAGCTTGTACTTCACTTTTTCCAGGGGGGTCATAGACCCGCTCTTGGGAGAAGACTGAGCCAAAGTAGGAATTGAGCACTTCGGCCTTTTCTTTGTCTTCTGTTACCAATTTGCCATCCTCATTAAGCAGTTGAACCACCATTTCTTTCCTCTGTCTTTTACTATTCACGTATCTGAAGAAAGCCTTTTTGTTGCTTTTAGCATCCCTTGCTAGCCTCAGCTCCTTCTCAGCTTTAGCCTTCCTGACACCATTCCGGCACTTCTGTGCTACTTGTTTGTACTCTTCCTTTGTAGCCTGGCCTTCCTTCCACTTCCTATATGTGTCCTTTTTTATTTTCAGGTCATCTCTAAGCTTTTTGTGGAGTCACATTGGTTTCTTCTGTTGTCTTCTATCTTTTTTCCTAGTTGGAATTGTTTGTAATTGTGCCTTTAAAATTTCCTTTTTTAAAAACTCCCACCCATCTTGGACTCCTTTTCTCAGTAGGGTCACTTGCCATGGCGCCTTACTTGTCATAGTTCTGAGTTGATTAAAATCAGCTTTCCTGACATCCAGAGGCTACCCCCAGCTTATGCTTCCTTTAAAATGAAGAACTTAAGTATGGCTGCCTCTACAAGAGAGGAAGGCGCTTTAAAAAATTTACCTCTACAAGAACGGAGCGCAAATCGGGCGTAGAGGCGCGTTATCTCTCCGATTATGCGCATTATCGAATGCGCCAGGTATATCACAACCTTTTCAACTCATGTTGGCCTTCGACGCTACAAGCGCCTCAATTTTGGCATTTCTTCAGCTGCAGAGATATTTCAGAATGTTATCCATGAAGTTCTAGCTGGACTCCCTGGAGTTCTTAGTGTAAGTGATGATATCCTGGTTTTTGGTACCGCATCAACTGAACATGATATTCGACTTGAAGCAGTTTTAAAACGACTGCATGAGGAACACCTAACATTAAATCAAAGTAAATGTGAGTTCAAAAAACCTGTTTTGGAATTCTTTGGATATGTCTTCTCCAAAGATAGCATTTCGGCAGATCCAAAAAAAGTAATGGCTATACATAATGCTGTTGTAACTACTAATTCTACTGAAGTTCGCAGTTTGCTAGGCCTTGCAAACTATTGCGTCCGATTTATACCAAGATTAGCCACAATCTCACAGCCTCTCCGGGATCTCACTAAAAAAGATCAAACATGGGAATGGTCAGAAAAACACCAGATTGCTTTTACTGAGTTAAAGGATGCACTTGCAAGTGATGTAGTCATGTCATACTTTGATCCAAGCAAGAAGACGGAACTTGTGGTGGATGCCAGCCCTGTTGGACTAGGAGCTGTTCTCACACAGGTTGATCAAGATGGTCACATTTCTACTATTGCATATGCCAGCAAAGCTCTTTCTCCTACAGAACAACGATATTCTCAGACAGAGAGGGAAGCTCTTGCAGTAGCCTGGGCATGCTCTCATTTTCATTTATACATATATGGGTGCCCATTCACAGTTATAACTGATCACAAGCCTCTTGAGCCCATGTTTAATAATCCATCCTTTCAACCACCAGTTCGTATTGAGCGATGGATGCTCAAATTGCAAGGCTATAACTATAGAGTTGTGTATCGACCAGGTAAAGACAATCCAGCTGATTATTTTTCTAGGCATCCTATATTTAAAACAGCTGCCAACCACACAGCTACAAATGAAGCAGAGGCACATGTCAATTTCCTTGTCTCCCATGCTGTTCCTAAAGCTCTTTCTCTACAGGAAATAGAGACTGCTACACAAGCTGACACGTGTATACAGACAATCATCCAGACTGTCCACAATGGTCGGTGGAAAGATCTTCTGAATAATCTAGCACATCTGACTTGTGAAGCACGAGCAATCATCCAATCATTTGCTAATATAAAGGGTGAACTTACCGTCACAGAGAATTGCCTCCTCCTTCGAGGTACTCGTTTGGTTATTCCATGTCCTGTATGGACCCGTGCAATTGATTTGGCCCATGAAGGTCACCAGGGGGTAGTTAAAACCAAAGCACTGCTCAGAGAAAAGGTCTGGTTCCCTGGAATTGATAACCTTACTGAACAGCGTGTAAAATCTTGTACACTGTGCCAAGCAGCAATCCCACAGAACCACTCTGCACCACTGCATGTTTCTCCTCTTCCTTCAACACCATGGATGGAAGTCAGTGTTGATTTCTGTGATCTCCCTGCTGGAGGACATCTTTTGGTCATTATTGATGATTACAGCCGTTATCCAGAAGTAGAAACAGTCACTACCACTTCAGCAAATGCTGTCATTCCAAAATTAGACAAAATTTTATCCTCTTATGGCATACCTGCTGTTGTCAAAAGTGACAATGGACCACCTTTTCAAAGCCTGCAGTTTGCTCAATTTTCAGACTATCTTGGTTTCAAACATCGGAAAATTACTCCTCATTGGCCACAAGCAAATGGGGAGGTTGAGAGATTTATGAGGACCCTGAAAAAAGCCTTACAGATTGCTACAGCAAAGGAAACAAATCTGAAACAAGAATTATTTCAATTTCTCCGCAGCTACCGAACCACCCCCCATTGTTCCACTGGTGTGGCACCAGCTACCATAATGTTTGGCAGACAGGTGCGGACAAAGCTACCTCAAATAGATGTCCCACTGAAGGATGCACATCTGCGCCAACATGATAATAAGGCAAAACTTGCAATGAAACAGTACACTGATCAGCGTCGGTGAGCCAGAGTAGTACCATTCAAAGTGGGGGACATGGTGCTTGTTAAGAATCTCCAACCTCGAAACAAACTTTCAGTGCCTTTCTGTCCTGCACCATATCAAATCACAATGATAAATGGCACGATGGTTACTGCACAGAGGGGTACCCATAAAATCACAAGGAATGTTTCACACATTAAACCACTTCACAACACCCCTCTGACCCAAAGGCCTGACTGTGATGATGATCAGTTCACACAGAGTGAACATCCCATCCCATCCACCACTCCTGCAGCACCAGATCCAGCAACTCTTGGTGTTTCAGATTTGAACTTGCAACGTTACCCAACTAGGACCAGCTGTCGTGCTCCAAGCTATTTGCAGGACTATATTACATGAAAAACTGTTTTGTGAACTATTGAGCTAATTGTTCTTGTTTACCTAATTTGATTTGCATGTGCATTTTTAATATGTGCATTAGTTGTATATTTTCCTTATACAGTTGCAGTTTTGTTGTTGTTCAGATACTCTAACGTTATAGCTATGTTGCTGTTTTTCATATTTGAAGGAAAGGAGGGATGTAGTGTTTGTGATAGGCCCATTCTTTGAGCCAGGCCAGGATTTATGAATGACCTGCAATTAAGCACAGATAATCGATTCCAGGTTTTGTAGCAGGCGGGCAATACAAAGGCCAGTCTGCCTGTAGCTGCCTGCAAAGAAGGAGCACTACAATAAATATCTACCACCTAAGTTTTGTGTGGAACCAGATTCCTACTTCCAAGGGTCCCAGGTCTGTGGACACAACAGCCAGTATCAAATCTTCCATTTTTGGGCAAGGTGATCGAGAGAGCAGTTGCCTTTCAACTCCAGGCAGTCTTGGATGACACTGATTTTCTAGACCCAATTCAAACCGCCTTCAGAGCAGGATACGGAGGAGGATCTACGCCTTAGTAGATGATCTTAGTAGAGGATGATCTACGCCTTAGTACTGACAGAGGGAGTGTGTCCCTGCTGGTACTCCTGGACCTCTCAGCGGCTTTCGATACCATCGACCATGGTATCCTTCTGGAGCGCCTGGGGGAATTGGGAATCGGGGGCACTGTGCTTCAGTGGTTCCAATCCTATCTCTCGGGCAGGTTCCAGATGGTGATGCTTGGGGATAGCTGCTCTTCAAAAAAGGAGTTGCTATGTGGGGTACTGCAAGGTGCCATCCTTTCCCCAATGCTGTTTAACATTTACATGAAACCACTGGGAGAGATCATCCGGAGGCATGGAGCGGGGTGCTATCAATATGCTGATGACACCCAAATATATTTCTCTATGCCTTCAACAACATCATCAGCTAAGCATAGTGTGTCTCCTCTGAATGATTGCTTGGAGGCGGTAATGGGCTGGGTGAGGAAAAACAAACTGAAGCTGAATCCAGACAAGACGGAGGTGCTTGCTGTCAAAGGCCCCAACCTGGGTTTGGAGGTGTGTCAACCAGTTCTGGATGGGGTTACACCCCCCCTGAAAGACTGTGTTCGCAGCTTGGGGGTACTCCTGGATCCGTCGCTTCAGATGACAGCTCAGATAGATGTGACGGCCAGGAGTGCCTACTATCAGCTTCGGCTGATACGCCAGCTGCGCCCCTTCCTAGAGGTGGAAGACCTAAAGATGATAGTGCACGCGCTGGTAACTTCGAGGCTCGACTTCTGCAATGCACTGTACATAGGGCTACCTTTGTGCCTAGTCCGGAAACTTCAACTTGTTCAAAATATGGCAGCCAGGTTGGTCACCGGTACACCTAGGGGTGACCACATTACACCAGTTTTAAAATCACCTCACTGGCTGCCGGTCAGTTTCCGGCAAAGTATAAAGTGTTGGTTATTACCTTTAAAGCCCTACATGGTTTGGGCCCAGGCTACCTACGGGATCGCCTTCTCCCGTACAATCCGCCCCGCACTCTTAGGTCCTCTGGGAAGAACGTACTCAAGCCAGCCAGAACTAGGCTGGCGAGTGTTACCCAGAGGACCTTCTCTTCTATGGCTCCCAGACGATGGAATGGTCTGCCGGAGGAGGTTAGACAAATTGACAGTCTTCATGAATTCAAGAGAGTCATGAAGACTGTTCTCTTCCGGCAGGCCTATCCGGATGAATTTTAAATGTTTTAACGATGTGTTTCTCTTGTTTTAAAATTTTTAACTTTTCATGCTTGTATTTGCATTGTGTTCCCCGCCTCGATCCGTAGGGAGAGGCGGGTTATATAATAATAATAATAATTATTATTATTATTATTATAACATTAGCTCTGATTTTGAATTTATATCGGACATCAACATGGTGTAACACCCTGGCTGATACTGGCTTGGTTGCCAACTGTATAATATCTGGACATCCATTACAAAAAGCCATGAAATTCATTAAACAAAAAATCTACGGTTTACAAAACCAACGTTAAGGCTCTACAGTTTCCAACCAAGCACCAAAAAGCAGGGAAATTGGGAGTTAAGGCTCCCAAGCCTTAACGCCACATCCTCCCTAAGGAGGCAGAAAGTGCAAGTGAAATTCTCATTCTCCCAAAGCAGATAAACCATGAAGACAGGATGGAGATATATGATATGCAGAAGACCCCCGCCTTGCACCTCCTTCCCTCCCCATAACTAGGAAATCCTGGAAGGAAGAGAAGGCAGGAGAAGAGGGGGGAGACTGGGAGGGACAGAAGAGGAAAGATCGTGGGTGGGGATGAGGAATAACATCTGTGGGCAAAAGGCTGTGATTATAATGTCATCTTTGTGTTTGGTTTTCTTTCCTCTCCCTGTTTTAAACTGAGTGAACAAGGACCATGGGGCAGTTTCCCCCCCTTTAATTTAGTCCCCAAAGCCTTCAAAATAAACTACAAGAGGTTTTATTAAGACAAAGGACGGTACTTGCCCATAGGGGAAACCACACCTGCCCCATAGGGAGACACAGGACAGCGCAGCGGCCTCTGCAACCATGGCAAGGAAACATTTGTTATAGAAAACTCTTTGCCTATTTGGGATTAAATAAATAAAGCCTTTCAGTCGTTTTTAGACCTCTGCTGAACACATTTTTCGTTCCTGCAGGCTTATTCTGATCTACAACATTCATCAGTATTGTTTCTATTATATTTCTGTTCTATGTTACCATTTTATTTTATTCATTGCTCTTCTTGGTTTGTTTTGCTCTGCTTCTCTTCATTTTATTGTTGCTCTTCAACGGTTCCATTTATTTATGATATAGTAGGAATTTTTGTATTTTTAATCCTTTAAAACGTTTTGTATATTTTAAACTTTTACTCCCCTGTAAACCGCTTAAAGAGATCTCTTTCAAGATTTAGTCAGCAGACTATAAATTAATGAAATAACTACAACTACAACTATTACAACTGCCAACAACGCAGCACAAAAATATTAACACATAATAAATACAATGTCAAAGTCACAAATATCAAATAAAAACACAATAAAATAGACCCCAGGGCTGGCCCTTCTATTAGGCAGAGTGAGGCATCAGACGCTTGGAGGCAGCAGCAAAATGCTGGAGCTGAAATCAGTGTCCTCCATGGCCTCTGCCTTGTGCCCCCTAAGCCACTCTGCTGCCTTCAGGAGTGACAGAGGATGCCGTCCCATCACCCATGTTGAAGAAGGATTCAGCTGCCAGCCCTGTTAGCTTTGTCCATGGAATGGGAGGGGGGCCCATCTGTTCTGCACCTGAGGCAGCAAAATGTCTTTTGCCAGCCGAAATACGCTTTCTTAAGTTTCAAATCCCTCACAAACAATTATGTTTTTAAAAGGTAGATTCAGGAAGAGCCCAGGAAGAGCCCAGTTTCTCCTGGAAGGAAGTACTGGAAGGAAGTACCACAGCTGGGGTGCTGCCACCAGGAAGGCCCTGCCATGTGTGGCAGCTCCTCGAGACACATGTTCCTGGGGCATCTCCAGCAGAGCCTTCGAGTATTTGGGTCCTGAGTTGTTCGGGGCTTTGTACACTAGTCCTAAAACCTTGAATTGGGCCCAGTAGCTAAGTCACAGGGAGGGCCACCCCATTCAGAAGAGCCCCCCCCCTACCTCCTTCCCCTACCTGGGAATAGCCTAACCACAGTGCCTCTGTCTTCTCAGGCTGAACAGGCCATCCAGTCTTAGATAATGGGATGAGTGACTCCAAAGTGGCAACAGGCAGGAAGAACAGAGCGAGGTCCGTACTGAGGAACAGAACAGTCACAGCCCAGGAACAGAGAAAATGGAAAAGGATGGTTTGGATACGATTGTGTGGTGCTTTGAATGCCCTAAACACACAATACCACCCAATGCCAATTCCTGTACTAAGTGTATTTTAAACGATGTCTTATAACTGTACAACAGAGGAATGATACAACTCATACTGCTGGAATGCCATGTTTCCCTATAAGCAAATACTATCCTATGTTTCACGCTTTTCCGATTGTCAAGTACTGTCATTTGTTTCAGTATATCCTGCTTTTATTTATTAAGTGAGCCTGCTCTTCACATCCCAGGAGTCAGTAGAAATCACTGGTTACTTTTGGGGTTCAGGTGCTGGGAACAGAGAGGGCTTAGAAGGAAGCCATTGATTGGGAATGAAATCATGATTCGTAAGCAGACATATTTTTCCCTTAAGGGCAGAGGGTTTTGCTGCCTGGAGTCTGAGAAGGAAGCATTTCTGCTGGCAAAGTAGTGCTCAAGTTGTGAGAAGAAGTTGTAGTGTTTGTTACTCCTCACGCCTAGTTGCTCTGTGAGTCCAGAATGTTTTCTGTGTCCTGATAAGGCCTTAAGTAACATCAGCTGCCAATAACTATGAAAAGAAAATACTGTCCTCCAACCCAATATGTCGTTCACTCCTATGGAACCAAATTTCTAGTGGACAACTAAAAAGAAAGAAAAGGGGCAATTGGAAGCCAAGACAGTTTAGGGGAGTCGGTGAATCAAAACGAGACTGAAACATATATTGTATTACGTTGTTTAAGTTGAAATAAATATTATATATATATATATATATATATATATATATAAACATAAGAGGACGGACCTTTGATTCCGTTCTCTTTCTGTCATTCTGTTGCACATAGATCCAAGTTTGCCAACAGAGCTTTGCTGGCATTGGGCCACAGTTTACAAGTCTGCCTTCGTTTTGAGAGAAAAAGGAAATGTTTACTTTGACCAAGTCTCTTCAGTAGCTTGTGGAAGATAGATGCTAAGGTCTTGAGCAGTTTGAGTCTGTTTTCCCCAATGATTTTATTTTACTCAGTGGTGGAGCTCAGACTTCACTACTCTTTTCCATTTTAAAACACCCTCTCCAATTTCTATCTGGATAAATTTTTCCTACCTAGACTTGGCCGAGTTCTACACCTTGGATTCTAAGAGAAGCCTTTTTCAACGTTCCTCTGGGTCTGCAACCTCCTGTTCTTGAGCTCTCTGCCTGGGGTAGGTAGCTCTGCCTTCCTTTTAATTCCACGCCATCCCCGCTCTCTTTCCTCCCTTTTCTGCAAGAGTTTAAATAGGCTGACCATCTGCAAAGGAGGACAGGGCTCATTTAACTTTAGCAGTAGTAGAGAAAAGGGAATTTCAATCAGTGTCATTTGTATGCAATTAGTTCCTGGTGATATTCCCTCTTCATCACAACAGTTAAAGTTGCAGAGCCCTGACTTCTCTTGTATATGGTCACTCTAGTATAGTGCCTGCACCTTTAACAGTTGTGATGAAGAGGGAATTTCACCAGGAACTAATTGCATACAAATGACACCTGCTGAAATTCCCTTTTCTCTACAACTGTTAAAGTTATATGAGCCCTGTCCTCCTTTTCAGATGGTCAGCCTAGTTTGAACTATAATGTTATATGGTTGAAAGCTTTTAAGATTGCATTGAACTAGTTTGGATTGGTGGAAGTTTAATTAGACCTAAATATCAATTCACCTGCTGCTGGTTGGGCCGAGTAGTCTTTTCACATTCTTTTCTAACAAGCCCTTACAAATGTCTTGTGTATTTTGCATAGTGTACAAATGTATTTCTTTGTAATTATTGCATGTTTCATATTTCACTGCTGTATTTGAAGTTCTTTTGCTTTTACTTTCTTTATAAACCATTCATATCTTAAGGCTTTCTGTGTGACATGTTTCATTTGTTGAACAAGTTGAAAGAGTATTCTCTGTTCTCTTGCTCAAGTTTTAGAACCTCGTTTTCAACCGGAAGCCAGATTCCTGTGGAACTGGGGTTGGAGGGACTCCTTTGAGAGAAATTCTGGGTATTAAGTTGGCCACAGCTGTATCTACTTCATGCAGCTCTCCATTTGAATTCCTACAGGACAGTCCTTGCCTCAAGAGAGAAATCGGAAGCAAAAGAAGGAGACTTTTTGAGTTCTGCCGGTAGCGGAAATGGAGAAGAGAGAAAAGACGAAACAGCCAATCTCTGCTGGCCCTGAGGCAGGAAAAGGGCCCCATATCATCCAGGAAGGGAGCAGTGCAGAGCCCTGGGAAAGAAGAGTGCTGGAGAACCAGCCTGGGAGCAACACCAGCTCAGACGTAGAGCGCCAGCAGTTCAGGGACTTCTGCTACCAGGAGGCTACGGGCCCCCGAGAGGTTTGCAGCCGACTCCACCACCTTTGCCGTCAGTGGCTGAAACCAGAAAGACTCACAAAAGCTCAGATGTTGGACCTGGTGGTCCTGGAGAAGTTTCTTGCTGTCCTGCCCCCGGAGATGGAGAGCTGGGTCAGAGAATGTGGAGCGGAGAGCAGTTCCCAGGCGGTGGCCCTTGCAGAAGGTTTCCTCCTGAGCCAGGCTGAGGACAAAAAGCAGGTGAGAGCAATTGATCCTGATAACTAAAAGGGACTGTGTTCTTAATACTTTCCATGGGTATCTCAACATCGTTTTGGAGGTCCTCTAAGGAAGGGATACCCCTAAGAATAGTTGTTCTTAATGTGTAGAGCAGGATAGTTAAGTTTCCAGTGCATAGTTAAACTATGCAATTCCTTAAAACTGGAAGAAGACCAGAAATGCAAACTGATTGGGAAATGCTGGACTTGGACTTGACCTGACCCATTCCCTTCCTTCTCTAATGCAGGGGATGTTGGCCAAAGCATGCACAGATTTCCCTGAGGTGGAGAAGGCTCCACCGGGCATCACACAGAGGCCATTGGACAGGTGGACCTTGCAGGAGGGTGACAGAGGACCCTCCTCACTGGGTAAGGATTAGTGGGGCATATTTCACCACGGTCTTCTTCCCTCACTTACTCCTGAGGTGCATGAGCTGCTTTAAAGTTCTCCTTGAGCCTGATTTCCTTTTGATGGGAAGAGGAAGAGAGACTCTTTTTCTCTAGATACCCGCAAAAAAATATGTTGTTTAGTGATGTGGGTAAACATTGATTCTCACCTTCTTTGCCTTTCTCACAGGGAATGGAAAGACTTGCAGAGAAAGTGAATTTATCCTGGGGGATCCTTCTAGGCCTCCTTCGCTTTGTGGTGGAGTGGAAGCGATTTCTGTGCTGCCAGGGCAGGTAGGGGAGACCTGGCTGCCTCTGTCCCCTGCACATCCCTTTGGTCCTGGAAGAACCTGCCCCTTTAGCCGTTGCTCCTCTCCAAGAGGGCTGCTAGGAAGGCTTTGAAAGTCACTCATGAAGCTCTGGCATTCAGAAGGAGGGCCTCCCCATTCTTGCCTTCATTGATTGCTACATCATGCTTAAAGAGAAGATAATTTCTTCTTCTTCCATCAGGGTCAGGTGACTTTTGAGGAGGTGGCTGTGCATTTCTCGGAGGAGGAGTGGGCGCTGCTGGATCCAGGCCAGAGGTCTCTGCACAAGGAAGTCATGAAGGAGAATCGTAGGAACCTGGCCTTTCTGGGTAAGGAATGGGACCCCTCTGGGTAAGGCCCCCTCTTTGCCTTCTGTGTCTGTGCATGATAAGGGTGTCACTGAGGACAACAGTGCCTGGGCCATGTTCCTGGGATAAAATACTCACATCCTCTCCAACCGTTACCTGTTGGTCTTCTTATCTTCACTATGAAATTTGGATGTTGATTTGACTTTGGAAACAGCAGGATGTGTCTCCAGTTGGGGCTTCCCATCTCTAAGAAGTGTCCAAGACCTCTGCTATTGGCATCTGATCTGCAATTCCCTTTTCTGTATGAATTTAGACGTGGTCACTTTCCCCCAGCCGTCCTGTAATTGCCACTTTATCCACTAAGTCCTCCCTTTTGGCCAGAATCAAGTCAAGGAGAGCCGATCCTCTAGTTCCTTCCTCCACTTTCTGTATTAGAAAGTTATCAGCCACACATGTCAGGAATTTCTTGGAGGAGGGGCCACTTTTGGCAGAATTGGTCTCCCAACAGATATCGGTGTAATTGATGTCCATCATTACTTCTACATTTCCTTGGAACACTGGCAGTTTGCTTTTCAAAAGTTTCGTCCTCATCTTCTCCTTGATTGGGTGCTCGGTAGTAGACTCTGACTATCATGATGCTTTTATTCTTTGCCCCATTGTCTTTAATCCAGATGCTCTCAATGGAGCGCTCAGGCTCATCCTCTTGTATTTCTGGTGCAGGGATAAATATTTCTAACACATAGTGCGACTCCGCCTCCCTTTCTATTTCTTCTGTTCTTTTGGAACAAGTTATATCCTTCAATTGCTGTTTTCCAGTCATGGGTGTCCTCCCACCAAGTCTGAAGTCGCTTTTGCCTTCATGTATGAAGAGTTCATGTTCGTACTGTTTGTTTCCCGTACTCTGGGCCTTAGTAGATAGACATCGAAGACCATGTGTTGTATAGACTGGCTTCTTTCCTACATTGGTGTGAACCCTATTTTTGGATGCTCTTAGAGCTGTTCTCTCTGTTATGGTGCATAAACCTTCATCCTTTGTTGCTTCTAAGTTGACGTCTACCTTCCCGATAGGAGTCATTTTAAAGGCCTCCTGATGAAGTTCTTCATGACACATTCTTCGCAGCCCTTGTGAGGTTCAACCCACCACTTGCCAGCTGTCCATCTTCCAAGAAGCGTAGCCCTTGGTCTTCTGCAAGCTGCCCTCCAGTCTCATCCTCCAGTCCCTGAAAGGGGTTCCATAGTTCTACTGGTTCCCCTTGTGCCGAGTGTCTTCTAGGTCTTCTGCTCCTCACTGTCACTCTTTTGCTGAAGTTCCACCATTTTGCCTAAGAACTCTTCGCCTTCTCTTCTTCCTTGGAGGGCGGACACTAGTTGCTCAGGGCGCTCTCTTGTTCTTCCAATAGCGCAACCAGCTTGCACACGTTTCACGTATACGCCATCTGAACCTCAGGCAGGAATACAAACATTGCACACACTTTACAGGTCACCAGCCCTGGAGAATCCTTTCCGTCCATAATCCCTTTTTGCTTCTGCCTTTCCGATTGTAGTGGAGTAGCCTGTGCTTTTGTCCTGTCCTCCCTGAAGGTTAACAGTAGAGTCCCCTAGTAGATGAGTCTGTGTGTTACCAGAGAATAAGTGTTGGTTTGGGACCTCCCCCTTGACCTCCCTTCCGTGAACCGACAGTTCTCTTTTACATGCATGTTGAAGGCACATCTGGTCTTTGGACTTGTGGTTGTGTCGTCAGTAAGTTTCCGTTTTGATTGCACATCCCTCTTTCAATCTCTTCTCCATGTCCCTTTAGAGTCTCAGCTTATCAGACAGCTCTCCTGGGAATCGTTAGTGCTTGCGGCATCAGAATTTGAGGCTTCCGGATCTCCCATCCCTCTTGAACTCTCTTTTCCTTCCTAATTTCTAGCTATGGGATCTGACTCAACCTTCCTCTGAGCTTTTTGAAGTTGCCTTTCTTAAAGTCCAATGTCCATTGCCAACTAAGCTTTGTTTTCAGAGTCCTCGGTACTGTGGATTTGAAGATGATGTGGTCACTTCCTCCCAAAGTTTCTGCCCCTTTATCCACCTGTTCTTCTCTATTGAGTACAATTCACATTTTTCTTAGGAGCTGAAGGGAATGAAACCATTGGTCTGATGGCTAAAATACAAGGAGGAAAACACTCTGAAGACTTTTGCATGTGGATAATGTTGAAGATGTTAGAGATCTTTTAAGATGGATCATGGTCTCCAGGGAGGAACCACCAGAGAGCAGAGTATGGCATATTCCGAAGCTTGCTCTGCACAGGTTGCTTTCCATTTTGAGATACAACTAGACAGCAAGACAACCTTCATTTTGAAATAGAGGTCTGCTCAAAACAATAGCCGAACCCAGCGAGGTGGTCTAGGAGGATGCCATGACTGAGGGTTTCAGAAGCCTCTGAGACATGGAAAAGGACCTTTAGGGTTGAATTCCCACTTCTCAGTTTCTAGTTAAATAATCAGCTAGGACAAAATGGCAGATTTTAAGTGCATTTTGTTTTTACAGTATTTAATATTGTCCAGTTCTTGTTTGAGCTACTTTGTAAGAGTTATTCTACATAAATGAAAGCGCTGTATTCCACTCTAGTTCTCAGGTCGGTTGATAATCAGAGGATATCTAATATGTTTAGAAGTATCTGCCTCCCCACCAAGTATATATATATATATATATATATATATATATATATTTATCCTGTTACTCAAATCAGCAAACCATTTGGATCGTTCCCTGACTCCAGGAGGATTTCTTTTTTTTTTATTCTTGCAGGTGATCGCAGGGAGAGCAAGGAAAATGGAGAACACCAGAGAAGGAAAACGGAAACTGAAGAGAAGTGGAGAAATAAATCCATTTCTTTTGAAGGGTCAGACATCCATGAAATTCCAATAACAGAAGATCCTGTTGAACAAAGCAATCGGAATATTCACAGTGGCAAGAAACAGCAGAAAGGCTCAGAGTGTGTCAAGACTCAGAAGAACAGATTACAATGCTTAGAATGTGAAAAGCAATTCAGTTCCAATTCAAAACTTAACTTGCATACAAGAATACACACAGGGGAGATGCCCTATGAATGCTTAGACTGCGGAAGGAGCTTCAGAAAGAATGATCATCTGAAGAAACATCAAAGAATTCACACAAGGGAGAAGCCCTATAAATGCCTAGAATGTGGAAAGAGCTTTGCTCAGAGTGCAAGCCTTAAGTCACATCACACAATTCACACGGGCGAGAAGCCCTACGAATGCCTACAGTGCAGAAAGGGCTTTGCTCACAAGACAGACTGTAAGACACATCAAAGAACTCACACAGGGGAGAAGCCCTATAAATGCCTAGAATGTGGAAAGAGCTTTGCTGAGAGTACAAACCTTAAGTCACATCAAAGAATTCACACAGGCGAGAAGCCCTATAAATGCCTAGAGTGTGGAAAGAGCTTTGCTCGGCACATAACTCTTAAGTCACATCAAAGAATTCACACAGGTGAGAAGCCCTATCAATGCCTAGAGTGTGGAAAGAGCTTTGCTCAGCACACAAATCTTAAGGAACATCAAATAATTCACACAGGTGAGAAGCCCTATAACTGCTCAGAGTGTGGAAAGAACTTTGCCCAGAGTACAACTCTTAAGCGGCACCAAAGCATTCACACGGGCGAGAAGCCCTATAAATGCCTAGAGTGTGGAAAGAGCTTTGCTCGGCACATAACTCTTAAGGAACATCAAATAATTCACACAGGTGAGAAGCCCTATAACTGCTCAGAGTGTGGAAAGAACTTTGCCCAGAGTACAACTCTTAAGCGGCACCAAAGCATTCACACAGGTGAGAAGCCCTATAAATGCCTAGAGTGTGGAAAGAGCTTTGCTCAGAAGACACACTTTAAGACACATCAAAGATATCATACAGGTGAGAAGCCCTATAAATGCCTAGAGTGTGGAAAGAGCTTTGCTCGGAGCACAAACCTAAAGCGACATCAAAAGATTCACATGAAGGAGAAGCCATAAAAGTGCTCAGAATGTAGAAAGCAATTCAATCAGGGATTGCACCTTGTCTCACACCAAACGATCCATACAGGTGAGAAGCTCTATGAATGCTTTGTATGTGGGAAGCTTTAACCTGCATCAAGGAATTCACACAATAAACAAGGACTTTTCTGGTGAGATTTTAACTCATGCATCTCTTTCCTCGTAGAAGGGTGGAGGTTCCATTTGGATGGTCCGCCCCTCTAGACTGATGGGATCCAAGGGATTTCTGAATGCTCTTGGGGATTCTCCAGTGGAGAGAGCTGGTGATCCAGCCAAGGCCCTGGCCTCTCTGTGGAAGAGTGAGATGCAGAGGGCCATCGACTTGATTGTACTTGAGTGCCCTCTCCGGCCCTGTGGAGTTCGCTTGGTATACCGGGGGTCTGTGGTCGATGAAATAGGCCGGACGTCGGCTAGAGCACAAATGGCGTAAGACTTGAAGCGAACATGACCGAGCATGCTCTAGAGCGTAGAATCGTGCCTACTGATTGACAGTGTGGGAAGCAAAGAAGGCCCATTTTTCTGTCACCGTTGTGTCCTTAAGTAGCCGGAGCTTCTCATCGTGGTTCGTGAGGTGTTAACAGCCTCCCCAGCAAATGGGACCCTGGCCCTGTCAAGGAGCCACAGCGACCTTTTTGCATCGCACTTTGAGGACAAAATTACCAGAAGGAATAGGCCTCCTCCCATATGTACCTGCCTGGTCCCTAAGATCATCATCTGGGGTCCTTCTGTGTGAGCCCCTGTCAAAAGAAGCGAGGGTGATGCCTACCAAGAGTAGGGCCTTCTCTGCTGTGGCACCCTGGCTGTGAATTGAGCTCCCCGGAGAGGTTCGCCCAGCACCTGCGTTGTACTCTTTCCGATGCCAGGTGAAGACCTCTTTTTCTTATCTGAGTATTTTAACCTTCTACCAACCTAATCTTTTAACTTTGCTGTTTAACATGTTTAAATCTCTGCACTGCTGCTGGGTCTTTTTATTTTGGTTGTACTTTTATACTGTTATATTGCTGTTTGATATTGTGATTTAGGTCTGATACTGTAAAATTGTATTTTAAGGTTTTAATTTTTGTGACCTGCCCAGAATACTTCATCTATGGGCGATATAGAAATGCAAACATGAATAAATAAACTGAAACCGAATCCTGGCAAGATGGAAGCCCTGTGGGTGAGGGGTTCCAGTCTCTGGGAGACAGGCTCATTGCCTGTTCTGGGTGGGGTGCACTCCCTGTGAAAGATCAGGTCCATAGTTTTGGGGTATTCTTAGACCCATTTGTGTTGCTGGAGCGCAAGTGGCCACGGTGGCTCAGAGTGCCTTTTACCAGCTTCAGCTGGTTTGCCAGCTACGGTCTCTCCTGGACTGGAATAGCTTGGCCACAGGCTGGATTACTGCAATGTGTTCTGTGTGGGGCTGCCCTTAGGGCCCATGAACATATGCCATATACCACTTTCTTACCGCTATATCCTGCTTGGTGCGGCTCCTGCCTTTTATATACCACTTTCATAGTGCAATATCGGTGTAGATGAGGCCTTAGTTTTCAATTTCCTGGCTTTGTGGAGCTTGCCTTGCTCCAACATGTGATAGCCTTGACTCCAGTCTTAGTCAGTTTGTTGATCATTGAATATTATGTTAAAGATTCCACAGCATATGAGCAATTCGTAATAACCAATATTTTAAAATCTAAGTGTGGCCAATTCTCTCCCAAATGAATATGCATATGAGTTCACCCTGAGTTACATACAAAGGACTACAATCCCCCATCATCCTGCATAATAGTCCTTGCCCTCTGTTTCTGATCTACAACCCAGTGGCTGCACTCTTTCACCTCTGGTTTTCTTGAATTTTGAGGAAACATCTGATTTTGCTTTATTGGACTTGCTGGGATGACTAGTGGGGAAATGATCTCTTAAAATAATATAGGATGTCTTACTATGAAATTCAAATGTGAAATGTTAATGAGAAATAATTAAGACCTTGAAAACGTGAGTAAAAAGCTGTGATTGTATTAAAGGAAATTCAGCACAGAGATACAAGAAGGTTCACAATGAAGTCTGGGTAAGAATCATGAAAAAGAATGGTTAAGTTGACCTGGATAGTATCCCAAAAAAGAAAATGCTGAATTAAAGCCCAGTCATTTGAGCCAAGGTGTTATTTGAGTAGTGAACAGCTGCGAGACTGTATTATTCCATGTCAAAAATCTAGTTTAAGGTTTTGCTTATCAGTTCATGTGCCACATACAGATCTTGAAATACAGAGATCTAGAAAAAAAATAGACTTTGGTTTAATAGGCATGCTTTGAGTAAAGAGCCATCTTCTGAAAGTTATAACTTCTTTGGAATGTTAAATAACAATGTGACGGTGAGCCCTAATTTATGGGACAGTAAATAATATTACCTATGAAGTAATTTCTACACAAATGTATAAATATGTATTGATTTTAGAATGTGAGGGCTTCTTCTTATAAGCTCAACTGACCTGTGTATCTGTTGGCTGAATAGACTATTCAGTTTTGAATGAGGATCATGATACTTAGAATGAGTTCTCTCCTTTCTAAGCTATTAGGACTAAATCCTTAAGAACAAGAAACGTTTAAGAGATTCTATTTTCTGTTAAGCTATTAATTCCTAAGATGCTCTTTTTAACAACAAGAAATAGCTTCCAGCACCTATTTTGCATGTAGAAGACTCAGGCCTCAGCACTGTTATAGCGGAAGCAAGAAAAGTAGGATGAAGCACCAAGACTTTCTGATTAGATGTCCTTTGTCTCTGAGTTTCACTGCCATCTTCACAGTAGCTGGGAAGATGGTGGCACGGATTTCCCCAACATAGAAAAATGCTAATCAGCACACAACAGCAAGAATGTTAATAAATGCCAAAAGAACGGGGGTGAACCAACAGTTTATATAAATATATTATTTGTGCCCTATAATCAAAGCATACAATAATAATATACAGTAACAGAACACTGTGTTTACAGAAACCAAGCATGAATGGTTATCAATTTGCAATAACGGAGCAGCGAATAAAAATAGTTTGCAGTGACTAAGCAATACCATATCGACAAGCCCGGCTCCTTACCCCTGTTTTGCACGCAAATGCTTCGTCAGAATATCACAACCAGATTATAATGCTTATGAGTGGGGAATAGAAGAGGATTTGTTAAGTTTATTCCTCAAATTCACAAAGACTTGTTTGTCCTCCAAAAAGGACTGACTTGAATCCCCAGCCAAAAACCGCAATTCTTCAAGGGTGGTGAAATCTTGACCAGCCATATTGTTGTGAGTTCTCCTTGTTATGCAAAGTATTTTGAGGGTGGCTTCATCTAGAAAGGACAATTCAGACCCATTTGCTTTACAAGGGACACACAGCTGATAGAGAATAAATATTTTCTCGTTGCTGCAATCTTTCTCCCTGCCAATGGGGAAGGAAACTCCTGAACAATTTTGAGCTATTGAACTCATTATTTATTATTATTATTATTATTATTATTATTATTATTATTATTATTTCTTACACTTATATACCGCCCCATAGCCGAAGTTTGGGGAAATGTTGCATCCCTCTCTTTGCCTTTCTCATGCAAACCCCATAGCGCGGGGGGGGGGGGTAGCTCTTATACATTTCTGTGTATCTGTCTGCCCCTCTCATGCCTTTTTGAATGATGTCTGAATGATGCAGTGAATCAACGTATCTTTCCTGTCATTGTGAGTGACTCAAAGAGAATTTCTTATGCTTTTTATGTTTCCCATGTCTATGTGTTGCCTGCTGTTCAAAAGGCAGCGAGAAAGAAGAGCTACACTTGGTATTTGAGTTCTTTGCCACGCATTTTGTGGCATCCTGCATTCTGCTTACCTTGCAAGAGCCTTTGCTGCACTTTTGATGTCTTTTAAGACATGCAAATATCTATTCTTTACATTAAAAAGCTGGAAAGTAA
This sequence comes from Anniella stebbinsi, assembly GCA_029215795.1. Classification (NCBI taxonomy): domain Eukaryota; kingdom Metazoa; phylum Chordata; class Lepidosauria; order Squamata; family Anniellidae; genus Anniella; species Anniella stebbinsi. The sequence continues at coordinate 187,830,071 of JARDYH010000005.1, forward strand.
TGGCATTGCTTTAAATCTTTTATAATCAGTTCAAAATGAGTCTCACAGCATCATAAATGGCAATCTGTGAACTGAATAGCGCTTAAATGTGGCTCAAGTTCGTATCCAATCACCCTGAGTGCCATTTGCTGGTGGAAACTTTGGGTATAAATGAATGAATATAGGAATATATAAAAATATCACCCTTCCTCCACATATACACAAAGTTTATGCTCATAATAAGCCTATGAGATCAGCTTATCTGAGACTGTGATCACCCCCCAATTCTAGCATCTTGGATACTGGCTGCTCTTCAACGTGTGAATGTAGCAGCCTGCATCTTTGGATTCTTCTTGGGGTTGTCAAATTTCACCATTATATCCCTGATCCTCAGCATCTCAGATCCGGAGATGATAATTGATGCCTTTGTGAGCCCTGGAGGGCTCCTACCCATCAGAGGAGTCAATACCACGGCTGAATAGGCAAATTGCATGACTTGTTTAAGGCAGATTTCATTGTGCCGACTTTGGGATGCAACTCAAAGATATGAGCACAATTTGCTGTCTTATCTGGGAGATGCTTTGAAGCAAGAAAGAACCACCTTAGAATCAAAGAACCATAGAATTGTGGAGTTGGAAGGGATCACAAAGATCATCTAGTCCAACCCTCTGCGATATGCAAGTAATCAATTAAAGTATCCATGTGAATTGGCTGTCCAGCCTCTTCTTAAAAACCTCCAGAGATGGGGAACCCACAACCTCCGTAGGTAGACTGTTCCACTGTTGTACAGATCTTATCATCAGGAAGTTTTTCCTTATATATAATCAAAATCTAGCGGGCTGCAACTGATAACCATTATTTCAGGTCCTCATTTCTGTGGTCATGGAAAATAGTTCTTCAAAATCTTAGCCCCTTAGGTTTTCAAAAGCCAAGAAACCTTTGGCCTGTCTTAGTTTTAAAAAAAGATGCTAGAACAACCTCACTCTTCTTTAATCCAATATCATGGTTAAAAGCTCAAAAGTAACCTCACCAGCTATGGCACAACATGCACACTAGAAGACACCCATGTCTCCATTCATACTGTTCCAGAATCATAACCTTACAGCGAATCCAGGATAATATGTTGATTTACAAGGTACAGAGGTAAAGTAATAGCCGTGGTCCCTTTTCAAAAGGCCCAGGAAATAGTTCTGGGAGGTGTAGCACTGAGTATGTTGTTGCATAATTACTTACAATTGAAAGTTAAGAGCAAAGCGTTGGGAGAAGGATGTAGACTCAACGATAACAACTTGTTTAGGTAAGATCCCATTAATGACGTGGTCTCTTGCTCTGAACAAATTCCAAGGATTATTATGATCTTCTGTTAAATTCAATGGGCATTTGGCCTTCAGCATCCTCCAGGCTGTCCAGGGCAGCAGGAGAAAGAGCAAGAGGAGCAGCAGTATTTTTCTGAGCATGCCTGTCTTGGCCACCTCTCTTGTGACTGCTAGAAGCAGCCAAAAACCTCTTGTAAGATCAAGGCTTCAGTCAGAGGCTTTGCTAGTATAGTTGGAGTCCGGCTCCAATGGGAGAGATATTCAGCCTCACGCCAACAGCATCCCTGCCTGCCCTAAACTACAACCAAGGTCTCCATGGTGTGAAAGGTATTATCTTCATCATGCCTCTCATGCTCGGCGCAAGAAATTACCTCCTGTTGGACCTGATTGTGATGTTTATGTTATTGGTTTCAAAAGCAGCAATGCTGGTTTTAATCCCTGGAGCATTGTCACAAAGAAGCAGACTAAATCACCATGATTTTTTTTATATATAATTGTAAAGGAAAGAAGGACCTCCACCACATCCTGAGCTCTCCATGCGGCTCCATGTGCAGATGTGCGGCTGGAGAAAAAAAAACATGTTTTGAGATCTTATCGATGACCCACATGCTTTTCCACAAGCCAAAGAAGGGGAAGATACTGGATTTCCCCTTGGTGTAGGAAAAAACTCTAACCCCCCCTCCCCCCCAAAAAAGCCTTGACACCATTGGAAAGGTGGTTTTTTTTAAAGGCAGGATATATGTGTCTGATTGTGTGTGTGTAACTAAATACACAAATAATTGTACAGTATTTATTTATTTATTTATGTGCAAGCTTTTGAAATTCCCTTTTCTCAGAATCTTGCACATTTCCCTCCCCTGATCTTTGAGTTGGCCTAATAAAGGCATTTGAATATCTGGATTTTGGATTTTTCTTTTCATGTGTCTGCTTGCCTTTATTTGTGTTTGTGTGTGCATGTTTAATGACTTGCAAATTGCAAATCTTACCTTGGGGAAACCACTACAGATGTATAGAGCAAATAATATTTGGATCCATGAAATACACGTGCATGCATGTAAAACCATGCAAGTCAAGTTAGCTAAGAGAGGAGAGCACCCTCCCCACCCATCCCACCCTCTCCGGAAGGAGTTACTCAGGAGGGGATTTGAAAAAGACGACATTCCAAGGGGCCAAAATAATTACAGTCACAGTCATGGCCAGAGAGAGGGGGGGGATCATGGCCCCGTTCAGACGACACCATTAACCATGCTGGTTAAGGGGTTTTGGTTAAGCAGCAGGGTTAACGGTGTCGTCTGACATGCTTTGTTCTTAACCATTGGCTTCCGCTAAGCACATTGTGATCAGCTTCACGAACCCTGTTCTGCAGCAAGGTTAGTAACAGGAACTTTGGCATAAGGTATCATTAAGGGGCTGAAAGCATAGAGCTAGCAGTATAGAGCGGCCTAAATAGCCTAAATCTCGCAACTGCTGGCTCTCTTAGTACAAGGGCTGATGGGATTTGAAAAAGATGACATTCCAAGGGCCCCAACTAATTACAGTCACAGTCATGGCCAGAGAGAGAGGGGGAATTATGAGCTCTAGAGATAATGCTGTTGCATGCAGAGCTTGCAAAATCCTACACGTGCAACCTCCTTTGGTCATGATGCTCCTTTTCCATCATCTAAACAAGGCGACCATTGTGCAGTCACGTGACAGTGTGGGAACAGAACTGCTTATTTATGTATTATTGCATTTCTATACCGCCCGATAGCCGAAGCTTTGAGAGCTAAACCAACAACCCAGGGAACATATACTGGATTGCAGAGATTATGCCCATTTCATAAGAGTCTCCAGACCCCACTTGGAGAGGAGCAAGAGGTCCTGCCTTACTTTGGAAAACAGTCAAAGCAGCAATGGATACTGGGAGTCGATTTTGGAAGCCTTTGTTGCCTTAATTCAGCCTTCCAAAGCCTGGTGTCCTCCAGATGTTTTTGACTACAAATCCCAGCTTCCCTATCATTGGTCATTCTGGCTGTTGCTGATGGGAACTATAGTCCAAAACTACTCCATGCGTGAGGTTAAGGAAGGCTGTCCTGATCAGCATTTTTGGAAATGGTTTTGTTATCTTAGTTCTGGTCGATTTGATGAATTCCCAACCCACGGGTTCTCTGATAATTCTGCCTGGGATGCCACAATCCCAGCTATGCAAGGGGAGCTCTTTTGAAAATGAAGTGTCTGAATATTTAACAGAGCCTCTGAGCAAAAGGGGCATTCTGCTACAATTCCCAGCGTCCCTCTGCCTGGGGAATGCTGGGAGTGGTAGGACTCTGTTCTGTCTAAACATGTGTAGGATTGTGTCCCTAAACGGCTTTGAAAGGAGATTAGAGAATCGGCTGCTGGTCCCACACTGCTTGCTCTGGAGCAACAGCGGCTACAGCTTGCTTGCCTTTTCTTGAGGGCTTCCCGGTGGAAAGCAGGTAGCTGGACTAGGTGGGCCTTGGGTCCGATCCAAGACGGCCAAGACACCACTGAATCAGACGGACGCCGCGAAGTTAGAAAAAAGGTTTATTTACAAAAGGACCACAGCACACAGCACCACGCAGCAAATATCACGATCAGGATACGGGCAGACGGGGGCAAGAGGCCTCCGCCATCCATTTCTGGGATCAGAAGTCGGGAGAGTTTTCAGAAGGTTGAGAAGAGATCACAGGCGGGGGGCTGATGAGCCCGTCTGTTAGCGGAGGCACCAAACAAGCCACAGCCTCGGGGGCCACATCGGACCGGTCAGAGCTAGTCAAAGGGCATCGGCTGAGAACCCGGTTGGCCTGCCCACAGCTGAGGAATTCCGGATGTCTCAGAACAGCCTTCCCCAACCTGGGGCTCTCTTGATGTGTGGGGACTACAGCTCCCATCATCCCTGGTTGGGAACGATGGGAGCTACAGTTCAACACATCAAGAGAGATCCAGGCTGGGGAAAGTGACCTTATGTACTCCCATTCACACATTCGCCCAATTGAGGTGTCAGGTCTAATGAGGACGCGTGGAAAGCAACTCAAACATTGATATATATATTAAAACCAGCCGCATCGTCAGCTCAGCTTCTCTCGGGAGCCTGCCCCAACAGGAGAGAGACGTAAAACTGGCGAGTGGCATGCCCATCATCCACACTCAGCATGTAAACCGCGTGTGTGTGTGGAATCTGCGGCCCTCCAGGTGTTGTTGGACTCCAACCCCCATTAGCCCCAGCCAGCATGGCCAATTGTGAGGGAAGCTGGGAGCTGTTGGGGAAAGACGGCTCCACACCAGGGGTCGGGTGCGGCTCTTCTCCAGAAAGAGACTCAAGCGCGTATCCCAACTCCCCTCCATCCGGCCGTCCCAGGATCAGAATTGGGGGGGGGGGGGAAGGAGGAGGAATCAGCAGAAGAGTTTTTCTACGGGGGAACGATCCGGTGGCCAAGGGGTGCTTTCCTCTCCCGCAACCCTCTTCTATGGCGAGGTTGGCTACTGAAGGGGTCGGGCGAAAGCACTCCGCACCTTCCCTTGCTTTGGAGTAGGAGAGAAACTCTCTCGGAAGCTGCTCCTCTGTCCCACTTAAAGCCCCGCTGGGCGTGTGCGTTTCTGTGCGCGGACATTAAGAAATCCATGATCCCCACCCCTATACAATCTCTTTCACGCCTATAACCTCCTGTACACAAAGTTGAAAGGAGGACCCCAGAACGGGGGGGGGGGGCGGATGGGAAAGAGAGACCTCTATATTTTGGCCCGTTCTTGGTAGGGGAGGGGTTGGGCAGCCCTCTCGCTCCACTCTGCTGCGGCCACGACATCCTCGTCTCCAGCTTATTCATGTACTCTTGCAGGGCTTGCAACCGGGCGTCGATCTCGGAGAGGTCAGCCGACGGCTCGTCATAGGGATTCTCTGTCGGGCAAGACAGTGGCGTTCCCATAGGTGAGGGCCAGGGGGCTCCCGTGGGGGGCAGGGCAGCGAGGAGAAGGCAGCGTCAAGGATTCGCTTTTGCGCCCGGTTAGGCGATTATGCGCATAATCACTGAAGCACATTTACACCTAATACCTCTGCACGAGAAGCAGCGGGAGGCGGCGAAGCGCATTAACGGATGACCAAAATGTGCTTTACAAGTAGTTAATGCGCATAAGCGCTTGTTCACATAGTCAAAATGCGCTTTAACAGCCAGAGCAAAATAAAACTTGCGATTTAACGCACGTTTGATAATGCGCATAATCAGAGAGATAACGCGCCTCTACGCCCGATTTGCAATCTGTTCTTGTAGAGGTACATTTTTTAAAGCGCCTTGAAAGAGCTTTAAACCTCTCTTGTAGAGGCAGCCGGAGAGGCAAGGGGCCTTCCCATAATCCCTGCACCAGGCAGATGGGGGGGGGGGATTGTGGGACCAGGGTATCGGGGCCATGTTGCCCCGAACCCCGGAGCCGTTTGTTTGGAATCCGGCCCATCAGGAGATGGGCAGGCCTGCATCAAAGATCAGCAAGTGGACCGCTGTACCCACAGAGTCCTGCATCAAGGACAAGGTGGCTTAGATGCCTGTGGCGCGGGGAATCCGCTCCGGGTTTCAGGCAGGACTCTAAAGGAGCTATCCAAGGTGCTTCCACACCTTGGATAGCTCCTTTAGAGGTCTGACTGAAACCCGGAGCGGAGTCCCCGCGCCACTGACGTCGGAGCCAGCAGCCTCCGCTGACCCTTCTGCCCTGTCTCAACTCCCACCAGCCCCCAGCCAAAGGATGATGGGAACTGTAGTCCAACACACCAGGGCAAGGGCACCAGCTCATGGGGGAAGGATGCTGCCTTCCCTTCCCTGAGCCTCCAAAGGGTTGACCTTTATCCCCTTGCTTGCCTGGGGTTGGAGTGCTGGCCAGGCACTTCTGGCGACCGCTGTCCGCCCGGGGAACCTGTGTGGGGAACAGGGAGCCCCTGTCACGTCGCCTCTTCTCGGCCCAACGAGAAGGCGGGGAATGGAGCCCAGGAGTTCCGCGGGACGAGAACCCTCAATCACCACCCCTCCGGGCCACTTCCCGGAGTGGGACCATTCCAAGAGGAGGAACTCAGGGGTTTCCTGCCCTTCGCCCCCTGCCCCTGGGGGGACAAACACACAAGAGATGGGACTTCAGCAGTACCAGCGCGGAACCCATCCTAGGAAGGCTCCCATCTGAATCGCAGGTGCTCTAGCCTTTGTAGCCCTGCTCCTTATCCAAGCACCCCATCCCTCACCTGTGAGAACCGGAGCGAGCAACGTTCCCCGTCCTGGAAGTTTTTGCCATAGCATTATCGAACAGGTTCTGCCTCCAGCAGGACTAGAAACTTGACTGAAAAATAAGCTTGGAAGTCCAAGGCTATCATGTCTCCACTCAGTCTTCTCTTCTCCAGGCTAAACATGTCCAGTTCGCTCAGTCTCTCCTCATAGGGCTGAATCAACTGATGTCCCGGCAACTCTCCATAAAGAAAGGCAGATCCTTTCTTTCTAGTTCGCTAAAATGTCTGTGGGAAAAGAACACGCTTGCATCCAAATACTGAAACATTATATTCCAGCATTAGATGAGAAAAAGCCCATTTGGTTCATCTAGCCCCCAGGATATGTTTAGATCCCATTGATCTCTCCTAATTGTGTTCCTCAGCTCTTCCCCAGTACAGAACCAGCAAGGGCTGCAATGAATCCTTGTGCCTCCTTCCTAGTCTTTTGTTCTACAGAGGCAGTGACAAGGAGAGAACCAGGTAGGCAACCATCAGAGTTATGAGCTTATTGATTAATATAGGCAAACCAGAAGATCACCATAAATATGTGCAATCTGACGATATGTCCAGATAGATTCATTAGACAAGTGTTGTGGGGTGGGGAAGGGAAGAGGACAATGTTCTGAGCCTTTATGGTCAATAAGAGAAATGAAGGTTGCTTACCTGTAACTGTAGTTCTTCGAGTGGTCATCTGTGCAGTCACACATATGGGCTCGCGCCAGCGCCGAGCTCGCTTCGGGAAACTTCTAAGTAGCTAGGATTTTAGGCGGGAACCCCTCCCCCCCCACCGTCCTACCGCGCATGCTCAGGGTCCCGCCTACCTCAGTTCTCTGAGACCGCTAGGCCTCGCGACTAAGGCAATGCGATTTTGTATTATATTAAAAACTTTACGAGCATGCCGGAGTCAGCTTGACAATCAAAACAGCGATGCCAAGAGGGGACGGCGGGTGGGTTGTGTGACTGCACAGATGACCACTCGAAGAACTACAGTTACAGGTAAGCAACCTTCATTTCTTCTTCGTGGTCTCTGTGCATCACACATATGGGCGAGTAATAAGCCAACTTACCGGAGGTGGGAAAGCACGCTGTAGGATTATTGACATATCGATGACAGGACCGCTCTGCCAAATGATGCGTCCTGACGTGCTCTAACGTCCAAGCGGTAGTGCTTGACAAAGGTTGAGGCGTTCGCCCAGGTGGCTGCCTTGCACAAGTCTGGAATTGTCGAACCATGAAGGAGTGCTGTGGAGGCGGCCTGACCCCTGGTGGAGTGTGCCTTTAATGCAGGGGGTACTTCCTTGCGAAGAAGCTGGTACGACAAAGTGATGGTGTCAACAATCCATCTGGAAAGGCGCTGCGAAGACACCGCAAAACCCTTTTTCTTACCACCGAAACAGATGAAGAGTTGGCGAGACTTGCGAAACTCTTCTGAACGAGATTTATAGAAGGCTAGTGCTCTTCTAACGTCTAACGCGTGTAACGTGGAACACAAGGGATCGGATGACGCTTTAAAGAAGGTAGGTAGGACAATGTCCTGGCTTAAATGAAAACTAGAGGCAACTTTGGGAAGGAAGGATGGGGGAGTCCTGAGAACGACCTTGTCGTGGAAAAATTGCGTGTATGGCGGATCAATAAGCAGAGCAGCAAGTTCTGACGCTCGTCTTGCGGACGTAATGGCAACAAGGAACACAGTCTTGAGCGTCAATAACCGAAAGCTGGTTGTCGCCAAGGGTTCAAACGGCTTACCCGACAATGCACTCAGCACCAACGAGAGGCTCCACTGTGGAACTATGGGGCGGGTAGGTGGGTTGAGGTTGTGTAGGCCTCTAAGAAAGGTCTTGGCGAGGGGGTGAGTGAATGCCGAGAACCCATCAATTAGAGGATGGTGGACTGCGATAGCCGCCAGATAAACCCGGATAGAGGATAACTTTAGTCCCGTTGAGTGTAGAGAATGCAGGAAAGCAATAATGTTAGTGATAGTGGTTGCCGAGCCATCGAATTTGTTGGCCGAGGCAAAATCCCGGAAACGCTTCCATTTAGCCAAGTAGGAAGTCCTGGTAGACGGCTTTCTAGATGCATCCAGAATGGTCCTTATGCCCGGAGGCAGGGTCAGTCCTCGCCACAGGGCAGGAGTCTCCAGGCCGTAAGGTGCAGGGTGTGGAGATCCGGGTGTAGTATCCTGCCGTTGTCTCTGGACAGAAGGTCCGGTGTGGTTGGGAGGCGCCATACTCGGTGGGCGGCCAGTCTGCGGAGAGGCGTGAACCACGCTTGCCGTGGCCACCAAGGCGCGATCAGAATAGCGTCCGCCTGATGGCGGCGTATCCGTGTGATAGTTCTTGCTATCAGGGGGAATGGGGGAAACATGTACAGGAGGTGCTGCGTCCAGTCCAATAGGAAAGCATCCCCGAGGGAGCCCAGTCCTATCCCTGCTCTGGAGCAGTATTGTTGGCAAACTCTGTTGGATTTGGTTGCAAATAGGTCGATTTGAGGTGTGCCCCAGCGGGCAAAGAGGCGATCCAGTATCCAGGGAGCTAGTTCCCACTCGTGGGTTTCTCTGAAAGAGCGGCTCAATTCGTCCGCTTTGACGTTGGCGATCCCTGCGATGTGCAGGGCTGACAGTCGTATATTCTGTGCGATTGCCCAGAGTAGAATGTCTGTGGTAAGATGAAGCAGGCGCGGGGAGCGGGTGCCCCCTTCCTTGTTGATATACCACACTACGGATGTGTTGTCTGAGAGCACTCTGACGTGGTGTCCTTTTAGTTGAGGGAGGAAAGCCTGTAGGGCTTTCTTGACAGCGAGGAGCTCCAGTTTGTTTATATGTAGGGAACTCTCTAAAGGTGACCATCTTCCCTGTATGAACAGGTCGTCTAAGTGTGCTCCCCATCCTTTCAGTGATGCATCGGTTGTGACGACTCTGGAGGGACCTGAATCGACAAAGGGCATTCCGCGCGATAAGTTCGATGGATTTGACCACCACAGGAGCGAGCGCTGCACATGGTGTGGAATGGTAAGAACCAGCCTGCGTGGGTCCTTCAGTGGCGTGTATCGACTTAATAGGAGTTGTTGGAGGGGGCGCATTCTCAATCTCGCCCACCTGACTACAAACACTGCTGCCGCCATGAGCCCTAGGAGCCGTAAAATAGTGAGGGCCGTTGCTCGGGACCGGGTACTTAGTCTGGCTGCTAAGTTTTGTAGCGTGTCTAATCTGTCTCGGGGGAGGAAGGCTCTCGCGGCAGAGGAGTCGAGACGCACCCCGATGAACTGAAGTGCTGTGGCCGGTTGAAAAATTGATTTGTCGTAATTTATTTGTAGGCCCAGAGATGACAGAAGGGACTCCACCGTGCGGACGTCGGTGGCCGCCTGATGACGAGATGGTGAAACGACTAGCCAGTCGTCCAGGTAAGGGTAAACTTCGATATTGATGGATCGTAGATGGGCGCAGACCGCTGCCATGCATTTGGTAAAGACCCTTGGGGCCGTCTTTAGTCCAAAGGGAAGGACTCTGAATTGGTAGATTTGCTGTCCTATGGCGAAGCGGAGGTATTTGTGGTGTCCGGCGAGGATGGCTATGTGAAAGTAAGCATCCTTGAGGTCGATTAACGTGAACCAACTGCCTCGTCTCAGGAGCGGTAGAATTGTAGAGAGTGTTATCATGCGAAATCTTTGGGGCTTGACGAATTTGTTCAGAGCCCGGAGATCCATAATAGGACGAAGTCCTCCGTCTTTTTTGTGCACTGTGAAATAACGCGAGTAAAACCCGCTGTTTAGTTGGGACGTCGGGACGGCTACAATTGCTCCCTTGCTTAACAGGGTGCGTGTCTCCTGAAGGAGGGTTTCTGATGGAGGCGTGATTTTCACAATGCCCAAAGGAGGAAGGGCTTCGAACTCTATTGAGTATCCGTGTTGGATGATGCGCAGAACCCACCGGTCGGTAGTGATGGACGCCCAGGTGTGGTAGAAGGGCTGAAGCCTGTTGTAAGACCGAGTGGGGTATTGTAGGACGAAGTCAAAGACGTCGCTTCTGCGTCTGGGGCTGCTTTGGACGAGATTGAGTGTATCGAGATGCGGGCTTGCGCTGGTGATAAGTGGATGTAGTCGCCTGTTGTTGATAGCGCTGACCTCGGTCCTGGCCCTGCCGCGGCTGGTAGGGGAGAGGTCTGTACCACTTGCGAGTACGGGAGGTCTGCGCTGGTAGCTGATTGAATCCCATCTTTTTAGCCGTCATGCTGGCTTTATGGATCGTGTCCATAGTGGTATCTGTTTGTACATTGAACAAACCCTCCCCGTCAAAGGGCAGATCCTCTATTTTATTCTTCGTCTCCAGAGGGAGAGTTGCCGAGCGCAGCCACGCATGCCGGCGGAGGGCGACTGCTCCGATCATAGCCTTTGATCCCGAGTCTATCTGATGCCTGGCCGTGGTCATTTGTTGTTTTGATAACCGGGTAGCCTCGGCCTGAAACACGCGTGCCAGTTCGCGTTGGTCGTCCGGTAGGTAGTCGGTGAGGTTCGAAATCTTTTGCCATAGAAAAAGTTGATACCTGGCCATCATGGCCTGGTAATTTGCGGTTTTCATTACCAGGGCTGCTGAGGAGTAGATTCGCCGTCCAAAAGAATCCAGTTTTCGGCCTTCTTTATCGACCGGAGCGGCATGCGATCGACCTGACTTCCCTTGGGAAGCTTCGACAATGATAGAGTTCGGTTTCGGATGAGTAGCCAGAAACGACGCTTCATCTTCCTTAATTTTATAAAGGGCATCTAGCCTTTTTGAGGTAGCACCCAAAGTGGCAGGGTTAGGCCAGGATTGTTTGGCGGTTTTGAGTAATGTCGGGACCATCGGAAGCTTCAACTGAGGAGTTGGTTCCGTGCGCATGACATCATAGATGTCGCCTTCTTCCTCCTCTGGCTGTTGGACATCTATTCCAAGTGACTGGGCCAAGCGCAGCATTTGTTCATTGAATCCCCCCAACTCCATGGTTGGGGAGGCCCCTTCCTCGGTACCAACCTCCTCTATCGGGGACGGTATCGAGGGATGCACTGATGGAGCCGACGAAGTGTCGGAGGCGTAGTCGTCGATGGAAGTGGATGGTGCCGAACGCTGGCATCGAACGCTGACGGATTGCTCCGGTACCGAGGAGGGTCGGGAGCGGTGCATGCGGCGAGCCGACGCCGATAGGAGCGATGTGGAGCGGCGAGGTGGTACAGGTGGGGGCACCAGAGTCGGGGTCGCCCGTTGTCGTCCCGCAGATGGCCGGTAGGACAGGTCTGAGGCGTGGTCCCATCCCTGGGAAGAAGATCGGGATCTGGAACGAGATCTGTGCCGTTCGCTCTGGGGCATCGGTATCGAGGCCTCGATACCGATAGGGTCCGAGTACTCCTCATCAATTACAAGGACGTCTGAGTCGAGAGGAAGAGTCAACAGCTCATCCCCCGAGAGAGTGTCCATCGGTACCGGTAGCGGTGGGGGGCTAGTTGCCGGCTCTAGTAGAGGAGTTGGTGGAAGGAGAGGAGAACCCCGAAATTGCTGGTCTGGAGAGTGTCGAGGTCGAACTTGTGTCGTCGACGGAGAGCGTCTCTTCGATCCCGAAGAGTGGTTCTTCGGTAGCGAGGATGGCCGCTTCGGCGGCTTAGGTGCCTTCGGTACCGACGGTAACGAAGACGGCGCTGACGATGATTTCTTCGGTAGCGAAGACGGCGTTGACGACGATTTCTTCGGTACCGGAGTAGTTGGTGGTCTCGATCCCGATGGCGTCGATGACGATGGCCCGGCCTTCGGTACCGTCAGCGAGGTCGACGGTTTTTTCGACTTTTTGGTCGTCTTTGTCTTCTGCCTCTTTGGAGGAGGAGGAGGAGACGGGGATAATGATGCCTGAGTTGTGGCCCTAAATGAGGGCAAATCAGGAGTTGCTGGGCGTGAGCGGTGTGTGGGCGGCAGCCCCCGCTCCCCAGAAGATGAAGGGCCCGGCTCCATACGGCCTGCAACGGGACGGTCCACTGCTGAAAGGGCCCTGCTCCAAAGTAGACTGCGTAAGCGGTCTGCCCTGTTCCTTCGCGTCTGGCGCGAAAAACGCAGACAGTGGGTGCAGGAGTCTGTGATATGCCCTTCTCCCAAACAGCCCAGGCACAAAGAGTGTCCGTCGTTTAGGGCTAATTTGGCGCGGCAGCGAGAGCAGTGCTTAAACAGCGCTGTCTGCGCCATAGGCCACAAAGAAAGAAAAACCTATCTAACTAATTTAACAAACTGTTTTTTTTTTTTTTTTTTAAATTATTTTACTATTAACAACTAGAACCTAACTACTAACTACTAACACAAAAATTTGTTCTTCTCACAGGTCTCCGATAACGGAGGAAGTCTCCCGCGAGGCGATCAGCGAAGCGGTCGAAGAAGAACTGAGGTAGGCGGGACCCTGAGCATGCGCGGTAGGACGGTGGGGGGGGAGGGGTTCCCGCCTAAAATCCTAGCTACTTAGAAGTTTCCCGAAGCGAGCTCGGCGCCGGCGCGAGCCCATATGTGTGATGCACAGAGACCACGAAGAAGAATTAGGAATTTCAGGATGAGATTTGACTAGAGGATGACATTGTGACTATATATTTTGCTACAGAGGAGCACACAACATAGACTTGCATGAACTGGCCTTCTTGTTTGCCATCCATGAGATCAACCAGAATCCCAGCCTCTTGCCCAACATCACCCTGGGCTACAACATCTATGACAACTACAACAAAGCAAGGATCACATATGAAGCCATGCTGGATCTGCTATCTCCTGGGCATAAAAATATTCCAAATTACAGATGCGGACGAGGGAACGAGCCCTTGGCTGTTGTAGAAGGTGCTGACTCTGAAAACTCTGTCCATATCTCCACCATGTTGGGCAGCTACAAAATCCCACAGGTAGGAATGGGTCAGGGGGGCAATGCAGTCTAGTTGGACTTTCGTTTGAAACACTAAAAGGCAGCAGGAATTCTGGAGAAAAAATTGTTTGCCTCATGTATTATAAACCTTTGAACATGTGGACAATTACAAATAATAATAATTTGCCCTTTTTCATACCATTCATATTTTTGAAATTCCCCTCCCCAAAGATGATGATGATGATGTGATGGAAACCATGATGTGGATTTGGTCTTGCGGTGTGTTTTCAAGCTATATTTTGAGCATTTAGGAAGCCTTTGGCCATCAGTTAACCACGCATAGCATATAAATATACTTCAAATATACTTCTACCAGGGTAGAATCAATTTTTGTTTCGTACTAACAAGAATTAGTAGGGGGGGGTAATCTTTTGATCTGTTTTTTTAATTATTATTAGAAAGAGTCTTGTGATATCACATTAAAACAGAACTTGCATGAAATAACTGGAAGCTATTTCTTGTTGTTAAAAAGAGCATCTTAGGAATTAATAGCTTAACAGAAAATAGAATCTCTTAAACGTTTCTTGTTCTTAAAGTTTTAGTCCTAATAGCTTAGAAAGGAGAGAACTCATTCTAAGTATCATGATCCTCATTCAAAACTGAATAGTCTATTCAGCCAACAGATACACAGGTCAGTTGAGCTTATAAGAAGAAGCCCTCACATTCTAAAATCAATACATATTTATACATTTGTGTAGAAATTACTTCATAGGTAATATTATTTACTGTCCCATAAATTAGGGCTCACCGTCACATTGTTATTTAACATTCCAAAGAAGTTAGAACCTGCAGGCTATGTACAACCCATTTTTGAGTTATAACTTTCAGAAGATGGCTCTTTACTCAAAGCATGCCTATTAAACCAAAGTCTATTTTTTTTCTAGACCTCTGTATTTCAAGATCTGTATGTGGCTCATGAATTGATAAGCAAAACCTTAAACTGGATTTTTGACATGGAATAATACAGTCTCGCAGCTGTTCACTACTCAAATAACACCTTGGCTCAAATGACTGGGCTTTAATTCAGCATTTTCTTTTTTGGGATACTATCCAGGTCAACTTAACCATTCTTTTTCATGATTCTTACCCAGACTTCATTGTGAACCTTCTTGTATCTCTGTGCTGAATTTCCTTTAATACAATCACAGCTTTTTACTCACGTTTTCAAGGTCTTAATTATTTCTCATTAACATTTCACATTTGAATTTCATAGTAAGACATCCTATATTGTTTTAAGAGATCATTTCCCACTAGTCATCCCAGCAAGTCCAATAAAGCAAAATCAGATGTTTCCTCAAAATTCAAGAAAACCAGAGGTGAAAGAGTGCAGCCACTGGGTTGTAGATCAGAAACAGAGGGCAAGGACTATTATGCAGGATGATGGGGGATTGTAGTCCTTTGTATGTAACTCAGGGTGAACTCATATGCATATTCATTTGGGAGAGAATTGGACTTAGATTTTAAAATATTGGTTATTACGAATTGCTCATATGCTGTGGAACCTTTAACATAATACTCAATGATCAACAAACTGACTAAGACTGGAGTCAAGGCTATCACATGTTGGAGCAAGGCAAGCTCCACAAAGCCAGGAAATTGAAAACTAAGGCCTCATCTACACCGATATTGCACTATGAAAGTGGTATATAAAAGGCAGGAGCCGCACCAAGCAGGATATAGCGGTAAGAAAGTGGTATATGGCATGTGTCCATGGGCCCTAAGGGCAGCCCCACACAGAACACATTGCAGTAATCCAGCCTGTGGCCAAGCTATTCCAGTCCAGGAGAGACCGTAGCTGGCAAACCAGCTGAAGCTGGTAAAAGGCACTCTGAGCCACCGTGGCCACTTGCGCTCCAGCAACACAAATGGGTCTAAGAATACCCCAAAACTATGGACCTGATCTTTCACAGGGAGTGCACCCCACCCAGAACAGGCAATGAGCCTGTCTCCCAGAGACTGGAACCCCTCACCCACAGGGCTTCCATCTTGCCAGGATTCGGTTTCAGTTTATTTATTCATGTTTGCATTTCTGTACTGCCCATAGATGAAGTATTCTGGGCAGGTCACAAAAATTAAAAACTTAAAATACAATTTTACAGTATCAGACCTAAATCACAATATAAAACCACAACAGAACAGTATAGAAGTACAACCAGATAAAAAACCCAGCAGCAGTGCAGAGATTTAAAAATTTGAAACAGCAAAGTTAAAAGACTAGGTTGGTAGAAGGTTAAAATACTCGGATAATACAAAAGGGTCTTCACCTGGCATCGGAAAGAGTACAACGCAGGTGCTGGGCGAACCTCTCCGGGGAGCTCAATCCAAAGCCATGGTGCCACAGCAGAGAAGGTCCTCCTCCTGGTAGGCATCAGCCTCACTTCTTTTGACAGGGGCTCACACAGAAGGACCCCAGATGATGATCTTAGGGACCAGGCAGGTACATATGGGAGGTGGCCTATTCCTTCTGGTAATTTTGTCCTCAAAGTGCGATGCAAAAAGGTCGTTGTGGCTCCTTGACTGGGCCAGGGGCTCATTTGCTGGGGAGGCTGTTAACACCTCACGAACCACGATGAGAAGCTCCGGCTACTTAAGGACACAACGGTGACAGAAAAATGAGCCTTCTTTGCTTCCCACACTGTCAATCAATAGGCACGATTCTACGCTCTAGAGCATGCTCGGTCATGTTCGCTTCAAGTCTTACGCCATTTGTGTTCTAGCCGACGTCCGGCCTATTTCATCGACCACAGACCCCCGGTATACCGAGCGAACTCCACAGGGCCGGAGAGGGCACTCAAGTACAATCAAGTCGATGGCCCTCTGCATCTCACTCTTCCACAGAGAGGCCAGGGCCTTGGCTGGATCACCAGCTCTCTCCACTGGAGAATCCCCAAGAGCATTCAGAAATCCCTTGGATCCCATCTGTCTAGAGGGGCGGACCATCCAAATGGGACCTCCACCCTTCTACGAGGGAAGAGATGCATGAGTTAAAATCTCACCAGACTGACATTAGAAGATCCCCTGGAGACTGGGGAGTTGGTTAAGAAGCATTTGAGAGAATTTGGGGAGATTACTGGCCTACACGTTAATTGGGGGAAGTCAGAAATGATGTTATTTAATTATAACAAGGAGGAGATGGAGGAGGGTAAAGTTAAGTTAGGTCTTAGGCTTAAAAATATAGTACGTTATTTAGGAGTTAATATTGCAAAAGATTTAGATAGGTTAGAGGAAATTAATTTTGCGAGTTTGAAAAAACAGGTAGGGGGAAAGTTAGAGGTATATAGAAAATTAAAACATTCTTGGTTTGGTAGAATAGCGGTTATTAAAATGAAGATATTACCTAAGATTAATTTTTTGTTTAGAATGCTGCTGATTAAAATATCGGAAGTAGAGTTAAAGAGCTGGCAAAATATGATTAACGCTTATTGCAATGGATATAAGAGAGCTAGGATTAATAAAGGGTTATGGTATAAGACACAAAAGAAAGGAGGTTTGGGACTTCCAAATATAAAGAATTATTATATTGCTAATCAGTTAAGATATGTCATAAATAGTATATTAGGGGAGGAAGATTTAGAATGGTTAGAAACGCAAACAGGGGAACTAGATTTCAAATTGCAAAATATTTTTTAAATTAAAATTCAAAAGAAAGATTTGAGGGGACTGGACAACCCGTTGCTGAAAAATATTCTAGAGATCTGGGAGAAAGTTAAAGGAAAGTTAATACCAGGAGACTCTCCACTCGCCCCAGTGGTAGTAGTGGGAAACTTCCCAAGGAATTTAAAAGTAGAGTTGGAAGGAAGTCTGAAGGATCAGGAAATTATTAAGTTAAGGAATTGGATGGAAAGAATGATAGATAAGGAGCAAATTAGAGAGTTATTAAAAGGACAAAAGATAGCTTGGTTCAAATGTTTACAATTGGAAAAATGGACACAGGAATGGAATGTAGAAATAATACAAGATTTGAAGATTTAATTGAATTAAGAGGAAGGAAGGAAGAAACTAAAATTAAAAAAGGTTTGACCAGTGAGATATACAAAATATTGATGGAGGAAGATGATTATCAGGACTCTCTTAAAATTATTAAAAAGATTTGGGAAGATGATGTAAAGGAACAAATTAATGAACATAACTGGGGGAGGATATGGGATGCAAGAATGTTAAAGCTGTTGTCGATTAGAATTAAGGAGAATTATTATAAGACAGTATGGAGATGGTATTTAACACCGGTAAGATTTCATCAGATAGATAAAAAAGTGTCTAAGAAATGTTGGAGGGGATGTCAGGAGGTTGGAACTTATTTTCATATGTGGTGGAGCTGTGAATACGTACAAAAAATTGGGAAAGGGTGTTCAAAGAAATAAGTGAAATAATTGGAAGTAAACTGGAATTAAGCCCAAAGCTGGCTCTACTAGCAATATGGGATAAAGGAAATGAGAATATAAGTAAGAGAGAATTGATAAACAACCTCCTGGCTCCCGTCAGAATAATGATTGCTAAAAATTGGAAAGGGCAAGGGATATATACTATAGAAGAATGGTATTAAGAAATATAGGATATGGCACTTAATGATAAACTGACGTGTAAAATGAAAATAAAGAGGGGAATGTCCAGTAAGAATGATTTTGGAAATATATGGAGCCCATTTTTGGAATATGTATTAAGAATGGGGAAGGGGCAAATACCTTCAAAGAGTCTTTACAATTTTCGAAAGATGAATAATGAATAATTGAAGGTCTCCTGGGGGGAGGGGTGCACAGGGGGTATGTTGGTTATGTATGGTGTTTTATGTTGATTTATGTTGTATTATGTTGAAAAATAAAATATTACCAAATATATCTATATCTATATCTATCTATCCAACCAGAAAAGTCCTTGTCTATTGTGTGAATTCTTTGATGCAGGTTAAAGCTTTCCACATACAAAGCATTCATAGAGCTTCTCACCTGTATGGATCGTTTGGTGTGAGACAAGGTGCAATCCCTGATTGAATTGCTTTCTACATTCTGAGCACTTTTATGGCTTCTCCTTCATGTGAATCTTTTGATGTCGCTTTAGGTTTGTGCTCCGAGCAAAGCTCTTTCCACACTCTAGGCATTTATAGGGCTTCTCACCTGTGTGAATGCTTTGGTGCCGCTTAAGAGTTGTACTCTGGGCAAAGTTCTTTCCACACTCTGAGCAGTTATAGGGCTTCTCACCTGTGTGAATTATTTGATGTTCCTTAAGAGTTATGTGCCGAGCAAAGCTCTTTCCACACTCTAGGCATTTATAGGGCTTCTCACCCGTGTGAATGCTTTGGTGCCGCTTAAGAGTTGTACTCTGGGCAAAGTTCTTTCCACACTCTGAGCAGTTATAGGGCTTCTCACCTGTGTGAATTATTTGATGTTCCTTAAGATTTGTGTGCTGAGCAAAGCTCTTTCCACACTCTAGGCATTTATAGGGCTTCTCACCCGTGTGAATGCTTTGATGCCGCTTAAGAGTTGTACTCTGGGCAAAGTTCTTTCCACACTCTAGGCATTTATAGGGCTTCTCACCTGTGTGAATGCTTTGATGCTGCTTAAGAGTTGTACTCTGGGCAAAGTTCTTTCCACACTCTGAGCAGTTATAGGGCTTCTCACCTGTGTGAATTATTTGATGTTCCTTAAGATTTGTGTGCTGAGCAAAGCTCTTTCCACACTCTAAGCATTCATAGGGCTTCTCCCCTGTGTGAATTCTTTGATGTCTCCTAAGGTGCGTCTTGTGAACAAAGCCTTTTCTGCACTGTAGGCATTCATAGGGCTTCTCACCTGTGTGAATTCTTTGATGTGACTTAAGAGTTATGTGCCAAGCAAAGCTCTTTCCACACTCTAGGCATTTATAGGGCTTCTCACCTGTGTGAATTCTTTGATGTGACTTAAGGCTTGCACTCTGAGCAAAGCTCTTTCCACATTCTAAGCATTTATAGGGCTTCTCGCCTGTGTGAATTCTTTGATGTACCTTAAGAGTTATGTGCCGAGCAAAGCTCTTTCCACACTCTGGGCATTTATAGGGCTTCTTACCTGTGTGAGTGCTTTGATGTATCTTAAGGTGTGTCTTGTGAGCAAAGCTCTTTCCGCACTCTAGCCATTTATAGGTCTTTTCACCTGTGTGAGTGCTTTGATGTCTCTTAAGGACTGTGCTGTAAGCAAAGCTCTTTCTGCACTCTAGGCATTCATAGGGCTTCTTGCCTGTGTGAATTCTTTGATGTGACTGAAGGCTTGCACTATGAGCAAAGCTCTTTCTGCACTCCAGGCATTTATAGGGCTTCTGACCTGTGTGAGTTCTTTGATGTGTCTTAAGGTGTGTCTTGTGAGCAAAGCTCTTTCTGCACTCTAGGCACTGATAGGGCTTCTCGCCTGTGTGAATTCTTTGATGTGACTGAAGGAGGAAATTCGTTCTGAAGCTTCTTCCGCAGTCTAAGCATTCATAGGGCTTCTCCCCTGTGTGAAATCTTTTATGCAAGTTAAGTTCTGAACTGGAACTGAATTGCTTTTCACACTCCAAGTATTGTAATCTTTTCTTCTGAGTCTTGACACACCCTGAGCCTTTCTGCTGTTTCTTGCCACTGTGAATATTCTGATTTCTTTCTTTAACAGGATCTTCTATTATTGGAATTTCATGGACGTCTAACCCTTCAAAAGAAATGGATTTGTTTCCCCACTTCTCTTCAGTTTCCGTTTCCCTTCTCTGGTGTTCACTATTTTCCTTACTCTCCCTGCGATCACCTGCAAGAACAAAAAAAAGAAATCTGCCTGAACTCAGAAACCAAATCAAATGGTTTGCTGATTTGATTAACATGATAAAAATATATATATACTTGGTGGGGAGGCAGATCCTTCGAAACGTTAGATATCCTCTGATTATCAATAGACCTGAGAACTAGAGTGGCATATATACAGCACTTTCATATTTATATAGAATAACTCTTACAAAGTAGCTCAAACAATAACTGAACAACATTAAATACTGTAAAAACAAAATGCACTGAAAATCTGCCATTTTGTCCTAGCTGATTCTTGAACTGGGAACTGGAAAGTGGGAATTCAACTCTACTGGTTCTTTTCCATGTGTCAGAGGCTTCTGAAACCCTCAGTCATGGCGTCCTCCTAGACCACCTCGCTTGCTTTGGCTATTGTTTTGAGCAGACCTCTATTTCAAAATGACGTTTGTCTTGCTGTCTAGTTGTTTCTCAAAATGGAAAGCAACCTGTGCAGAGCAAACTTCGGAATATGCCATACTCTGCTCTCTTGTGCTTTCTCCCTGGAGACCATGATCCATCTTAAAAGATCTCTAACATCTTCAACATTATCCACATGCAAAAGTCTTCAGAGTGTTTTCCTCCTTGTATTTTAGCCATCAGACCAATGGTTTCATTGCCTTCAGCTCCTAAGAAAAATGTGAATCGTAACTAATAGAGAAGAACAGGTGGATAAAGGGGCAGAAACTTTGGGAGGAAGTGACCACGTCATCTTCAAATCCACAGTACCGAGGACACTGAAAACAAAGCTTAGTTGGCAATGGACATTGGACCTTAAGAAAGCCAACTTCAAAAAGCTCAGAGGAAGGTTGAGTCAGATCCCATAGCTAGAAATTAGGAAGGAAAAGAGAGTTCAAGAAGGATAGGAGATCCTGAAGCCTTAAATTCTGATGCCGCAAGCACTAACTATTCCCAGGAGAGCTGTCTGATAAGCTGAGACTCTAAAGGGACATGGAGAAGAGATTGAAAGAGGGATGTGCAACCAAAACGGAAACTTACTGACAACACAACCACAAGTCCAAGGACCAGATGTGCCTTCAACATGCATGTAAAAGAGAACTGTCAGTTCACGGAAGGGAGGTCAAGGGGGAGGTCCCAAACCAACACTTATTCTCTGGTAACACACAGACTCATCTACTAGGGGACTCTACTGTTAACCTTCAGGGAGGACAGGACAAAAGCACAGGCTACTCCACTACAATCGGAAAGGCAGAAGCAAAAAGGGATTATGGACGGAAAGGATTCTCCAGGGCTGGTGACCTGTAAAGTGTGTGCAAAGAGAGCGCACGTGAGCGACTAGTGTCCGCCCTCCAAGGAAGAAGAGAAGGCGAAGAGTTCTTAGGCAAAATGGTGGAACTTCAGCAAAAGTGTGACAGTGAGGAGCAAAAGACCTAGAAGACCCTCTGCACCAGTGGAACCAGTAGAACTATGGAACCCCTTTCAGGGACTGGAGGATGAGACTGGAGGGCAGCCTGCAGAAGACCAAGGGCTACGCTTCTTGGAAGATGGACAGCTAGCAAATGACGGGTTGTACCTCACAAGGGCTGCGAAGAATGTGCCATGAAGAACTTCATCAGGAGGCCTTTAAAATGACTCCTATCGGGAAGGTAGACGTCAACTTAGAAGCAACAAAGGATGAAGGTTTATGCACCATAACAGAGAGAACAGCTCTAAGAGCATCCAAAAATAGGGTTCACACCAATGTAGGAAAGAAGCCAGTCTATACAACACATGGTCTTCGATGTCTATCTACTAAGGCCCAGAGTACGGGAAACAAACAGTACGAACATGAACTCTTCATACATGAAGGCAAAAGCGACTTCAGACTTGGTGGGAGGACACCCATGACTGGAAAACAGCAATTGAAGGATATAACTTGTTCCAAAAGAACAGAAGAAATAGAAAGGGAGGCGGAGTCGCACTATGTGTTAGAAATATTTATCCCTGCACCAGAAATACAAGAGGATGAGCCTGAGCGCTCCATTGAGAGCATCTGGATTAAAGACAATGGGGCAAAGAATAAAAGCATCATGATAGTCAGAGTCTACTACCGAGCACCCAATCAAGGAGAAGATGAGGACGAAACTTTTGAAAAGCAAACTGCCAGTGTTCCAAGGAAATGTAGAAGTAATGATGGACATCAATTACACCGATATCTGTTGGGAGACCAATTCTGCCAAAAGTGGCCCCTCCTCCAAGAAATTCCTGACATGTGTGGCTGATAACTTTCTAATACAGAAAGTGGAGGAAGGAACTAGAGGATCGGCTCTCCTTGACTTGATTCTGGCCAAAAGGGAGGACTTAGTGGATAAAGTGGCAATTACAGGACGGCTGGGGGAAAGTGACCACGTCTAAATTCATACAGAAAAGGGAATTGCAGATCAGATGCCAATAGCAGAGGTCTTGGACACTTCTTAGAGATGGGAAGCCCCAACTGGAGACACATCCTGCTGTTTCCAAAGTCAAATCAACATCCAAATTTCATAGTGAAGATAAGAAGACCAACAGGTAACGGTTGGAGAGGATGTGAGTATTTTATCCCAGGAACATGGCCCAGGCACTGTTGTCCTCAGTGACACCCTTATCATGCACAGACACAGAAGGCAAAGAGGGGGCCTTACCCAGAGGGGTCCCATTCCTTACCCAGAAAGGCCAGGTTCCTACGATTCTCCTTCATGACTTCCTTGTGCAGAGACCTCTGGCCTGGATCCAGCAGCGCCCACTCCTCCTCCGAGAAATGCACAGCCACCTCCTCAAAAGTCACCTGACCCTGATGGAAGAAGAAGAAATTATCTTCTCTTTAAGCATGATGTAGCAATCAATGAAGGCAAGAATGGGGAGGCCCTCCTTCTGAATGCCAGAGCTTCATGAGTGACTTTCAAAGCCTTCCTAGCAGCCCTCTTGGAGAGGAGCAACGGCTAAAAGGGGCAGGTTCTTCCAGGACCAAAGGGATGTGCAGGGGACAGAGGCAGCCAGGTCTCCCCTACCTGCCCTGGCAGCACAGAAATCGCTTCCACTCCACCACAAAGCGAAGGAGGCCTAGAAGGATCCCCCAGGATAAATTCACTTTCTCTGCAGGTCTTTCCATTCCCTGTGAGAAAGGCAAAGAAGGTGAGAATCAATGTTTACCCACATCACTAAACAACATATTTTTTTGCGGGTATCTAGAGAAAAAGAGTCTCTCTTCCTCTTCCCTCCCCATCAAAAGGAAATCAGGCTCAAGGAGAACTTTAAAGCAGCTCATGCACCTCAGGAGTAAATGAGGGAATGAGACCATGGTGAAATACGCCCCACTAATCCTTACCCAGTGAGGAGGGTCTTCCGTCACCCTCCTGCAAGGTCCACCTGTCCAATGGCCTCTGTGTGATGCCCGGTGGAGCCTTCTCCACCTCAGGGAAATCTGTGCATGCTTTGGCCAACATCCCCTGCATTAGAGAAGGAAGGGAATGGGTCAGGTCAAGTCCAAGTCCAGCATTTCCCAATCAGTTTGCATTTCTGGTCTTCTTCCAGTTTTAAGGAATTGCATAGTTTAACTATGCACTGGAAACTTAACTATCCTGCTCTACACATTAAGAACAACTATTCTTAGGGGTATCCCTTCCTTAGAGGACCTCCAAAACGATGTTGAGATACCCATGGAAAATATTAAGAACACAGTCCCTTTTAGTTATCAGGATCAATTGCTCTCACCTGCTTTTTGTCCTCAGCCTGGCTCAGGAGGAAACCTTCTGCCAGGGCCACCGCCTGGGAACTGCTCTCCGCTCCACATTCTCTGACCCAGCTCTCCATCTCCAGGGGCAGGACAGCAAGAAACTGCTCCAGGACCACCAGGTCCAGCATCTGAGCTTTTGTGAGTCTTTCTGGTTTCAGCCACTGACGGCAAAGGTGGTGGAGCCGGCTGCAAACCTCTCGGGGGCCCGTAGCCTCCTGGTAGCAGAAGTCCCTGAACTGCTGGCGCTCTACGTCTGAGCTGGTGTTGCTCCCAGGCTGGTTCTCCAGCACTCTTCTTTCCCAGGGCTCTGCACTGCTCCCTTCCTGGATGATATGGGTCCCTTTTCCTGTCTCAGGGCCAGCAGAGATTGGCTGTTTCGTCTTTTCTCTCTTCTCCATTTCCGCTACCGGCAGAACTCAAAAAGTCTCCTTCTTTTGCTTCTGATTTCTCTCTTGAGACAAGGACTGTCCTGTAGGAATTCAAATGGAGAGCTGCATGAAGTAGATACAGCTGTGGCCAACTTAATAGCCATTTCTCAAAGGAGTCCCTCCAACCCCAGTTCCACAGGAATCTGGCTTCCGGTTGAAAACGAGGTTCTAAAACTTGAGCAAGAGAACAGTGAATACTCTTTCAACTTGTTCAACAAATGAAACATGTCACACAGAAAGCTTTAAGATATGAATGGTTTATAAAGAAAGTAAAAGCAAAAGAACTTCAAATACAGCAGTGAAATATGAAACATGCAATAATTACAAAGAAATACATTTGTACACTATGCAAAATACACAAGACATTTGTAAGGGCTTGTTAGAAAAGAATGTGAAAAGACTACTCGGCCCAACCAGCAGCAGGTGAATTGATATTTAGGTCTAATTAAACTTCCACCAATCCAAACTAGTTCAATGCAATCTTAAAAGCTTTCAACCATATAACGTTATAGTTCAAACTAGGCTGACCATCTGAAAAGGAGGACAGGGCTCATATAACTTTAACAGTTGTAGAGAAAAGGGAATTTCAGCAGGTGTCATTTGTATGCAATTAGTTCCTGGTGAAATTCCCTCTTCATCACAACTGTTAAAGGTGCAGGCACTATACTAGAGTGACCATATACAAGAGAAGTCAGGGCTCTGCAACTTTAACTGTTGTGATGAAGAGGGAATATCACCAGGAACTAATTGCATACAAATGACACTGATTGAAATTCCCTTTTCTCTACTACTGCTAAAGTTAAATGAGCCCTGTCCTCCTTTGCAGATGGTCAGCCTATTTAAACTCTTGCAGAAAAGGGAGGAAAGAGAGCGGGGATGGCGTGGAATTAAAAGGAAGGCAGAGCTACCTACCCCAGGCAGAGAGCTCAAGAACAGGAGGTTGCAGACCAGAGGAACGTTGAAAAAGGCTTCTCTTAGAATCCAAGGTGTAGAACTCGGCCAAGTCTAGGTAGGAAAAATTTATCCAGATAGAAATTGGAGAGGGTGTTTTAAAATGGAAAAGAGTAGTGAAGTCTGAGCTCCACCACTGAGTAAAATAAAATCATTGGGGAAAACAGACTCAAACTGCTCAAGACCTTAGCATCTATCTTCCACAAGCTACTGAAGAGACTTGGTCAAAGTAAACATTTCCTTTTTCTCTCAAAACGAAGGCAGACTTGTAAACTGTGGCCCAATGCCAGCAAAGCTCTGTTGGCAAACTTGGATCTATGTGCAACAGAATGACAGAAAGAGAACGGAATCAAAGGTCCGTCCTTCTCTTATGTTTTTATAAATATATATATATATATATATATATATAATATATTTATTTCAACTTAAACAACGTAATACAACATATGTTTCAGTCTCGTTTTGATTCACCGACTCCCCTAAACTGTCTTGGCTTCCAATTGCCCCTTTTCTTTCTTTTTAGTTGTCCACTAGAAATTTGGTTCCATAGGAGTGAACGACATATTGGGTTGGAGGACAGTATTTTCTTTTCATAGTTATTGGCAGCTGATGTTACTTAAGGCCTTATCAGGACACAGAAAACATTCTGGACTCACAGAGCAACTAGGCGTGAGGAGTAACAAACACTACAACTTCTTCTCACAACTTGAGCACTACTTTGCCAGCAGAAATGCTTCCTTCTCAGACTCCAGGCAGCAAAACCCTCTGCCCTTAAGGGAAAAATATGTCTGCTTACGAATCATGATTTCATTCCCAATCAATGGCTTCCTTCTAAGCCCTCTCTGTTCCCAGCACCTGAACCCCAAAAGTAACCAGTGATTTCTACTGACTCCTGGGATGTGAAGAGCAGGCTCACTTAATAAATAAAAGCAGGATATACTGAAACAAATGACAGTACTTGACAATCGGAAAAGCGTGAAACATAGGATAGTATTTGCTTATAGGGAAACATGGCATTCCAGCAGTATGAGTTGTATCATTCCTCTGTTGTACAGTTATAAGACATCGTTTAAAATACACTTAGTACAGGAATTGGCATTGGGTGGTATTGTGTGTTTAGGGCATTCAAAGCACCACACAATCGTATCCAAACCATCCTTTTCCATTTTCTCTGTTCCTGGGCTGTGACTGTTCTGTTCCTCAGTACGGACCTCGCTCTGTTCTTCCTGCCTGTTGCCACTTTGGAGTCACTCATCCCATTATCTAAGACTGGATGGCCTGTTCAGCCTGAGAAGACAGAGGCACTGTGGTTAGGCTATTCCCAGGTAGGGGAAGGAGGTAGGGGGGGGGCTCTTCTGAATGGGGTGGCCCTCCCTGTGACTTAGCTACTGGGCCCAATTCAAGGTTTTAGGACTAGTGTACAAAGCCCCGAACAACTCAGGACCCAAATACTCGAAGGCTCTGCTAGAGATGCCCCAGGAACATGTGTCTCGAGGGGCTGCCACACATGGCAGGGCCTTCCTGGTGGCAGCACCCCAGCTCTGGTACTTCCTTCCAGGAGAAATTGGGCTCTTCCTGAATCTACCTTTTAAAAACATAATTGTTTGTGCAGGGATTTGAAACTTAAGCAAGTGGTCTATTTCAGCTGACAAAATACATTTTGCTGCCTCAGGTGCAGAACAGATGGGCCCCCCTCCCATTTCATGGACAAAGCTAACAGGGCTGGCAGCTGAATCCTTCTTCAACATGGGTGATGGGACGGCATCCTCTGTCACTCCTGAAGGCAGCAGAGTGGCTTAGGGGGCACAAGGCAGAGGCCATGGAGGACACTGATTTCAGCTCCAGCATTTTGCTGCTGCCTCCAAGCGTCTGATGCCTCACTCTGCCTAATAGAAGGGCCAGCCCTGGGGTCTATTTTATTGTGTTTTTATTTGATATTTGTGACTTTGACATTGTATTTATTATGTGCTAATAATATTTTTGTGCTGCGTTGTTGGCAGTTGTAATAGTTGTAGTAGTAGTTATTTCATTAATTTATA
This sequence comes from Anniella stebbinsi, assembly GCA_029215795.1. Taxonomy (NCBI): domain Eukaryota; kingdom Metazoa; phylum Chordata; class Lepidosauria; order Squamata; family Anniellidae; genus Anniella; species Anniella stebbinsi. The sequence continues at coordinate 187,857,418 of JARDYH010000005.1, forward strand.
GTCTGCTGACTAAATCTTGAAAGAGATCTCTTTAAGCGGTTTACAGGGGAGTAAAAGTTTAAAATATACAAAACGTTTTAAAGGATTAAAAATACAAGAATTCCTACTATATCATAAATAAATAAATGGAACCATTGAAGAGCAGCAATAAAATGAAGAGAAGCAGAGCAAAACAAACCAAGAAGAGCAATGAATAAAATAAAATGGTAACATAGAACAGAAATATAATAGAAACAATACTGATGAATGTTGTAGATCAGAATAAGCCTGCAGGAACGAAAAATGTGTTCAGCAGAGGTCTAAAAACGACTGAAAGGCTTTATTTATTTAATCCCAAATAGGCAAAGAGTTTTCTATAACAAATGTTTCCTTGCCATGGTTGCAGAGGCCGCTGCGCTGTCCTGCGTCTCCCTATGGGGCAGGTGTGGTTTCCCCTATGGGCAAGTACCGTCCTTTGTCTTAATAAAACCTCTTGACGTTTATTTCGAAGGCTTTGGGGACTAAATGAAAGGGGGGGAAACTGCCCCATGGTCCTTCTTCACTCAGTTTAAAACAGGGAGAGGAAAGAAAACCAAACACAAAGATGACATTATAAGAACAGCCTTTTGCCCACAGATGTTATTCCTCATCCCCACCCACGACCTTTCCTCTTCTGTCCCTCCCAGTCTTCCCCCCCTTTCTCCTGCCTTCTCTTCCCTTCCAGGATTTCCTAGTTATGGGGAGGGAAGGAGGTGCAAGGCAGGGGTCTTCTGCATATCATATTCTCCATCCTGTCTTCATGGTTTATCTGCTTTGGGGGAATGAGAATTTCACTTGCACTTTCTGCCTCCTTAGGGAGGATGTGGTGTTAAGGCTTGGGAGCCTTAACTCCCAATTTCCCTGCTTTTTGGTGCTTGGTTGGAAACTGTAGAGCCTTAATGTTGGTTTTGTAAACCGTAGGTTTTTTGTTTAATGAATTTCATGGCTTTTTGTAACGGATGTCCAGATATTATACAGTTTGGCAACCAAGCCAGTATCAGCCAGGGTGTTGCCTAGCCGGTTCTTAGGAGTGCAGAACGGGTAGTTCCGGGAGAAGGCAGTATTTTCTTCGGGGTTTCTAGGAGACTGGCCAGCCTGCCATCATCCCACTCAGCATGACCCACCTACAAGTCTAGAAGTCCTCTGGAGTTGCGTGGGATCTGCCGGATCCCGTCCTTCCCATGTGCTGTAGTTGCAGCAGGACCTAGAAAGAGCGTAGAAACACGGTGTGATTGAGCGCAGGTTTCAATTCCCTGAGTATCTCAGCTTTCAGATTTTGAAAAGGAAAGCAAGCTTCTAGCCCATATGGCCTTGAAGACAGGCCTGAAAGTGCTGACCTCACAGGATCCAGGGGACTGGAGGAAGGGGCCGAGAGTGGGACTTTCATGCTCTCCATCCATCGGAGGGTGGGGCTCTCCAGATGTTGTTGGACTGCAACTCCCATCATCCCTGTTAGCTGTGTTGGCCAGAGCTGATGGGAGGTGAAACCCTTGAACATCTGGAGGGGCACAGGTTGCCCACCCTTTCTCGCTCCTCCCTGGGACAAGGAGGAACAAAACAAATGATGGAAAAATAGGGCCAGTCGTGTCCTTTTGCGTAACAGACGCAAGTGGCAGAATTGGGCTTTTCCCTGGCCAGAATTTTGTCTGTGCAGAGCAGACACGGCCCAGCGCTGCTGCCCATGTGACCCCCCTTCTTAGATCACCCTTCCCCCCCCCCCCCCAGCTGAGTGGCATCCCTCCCAGCCTGTCCCAGGGCAGGAGTGGGGGAGGATCCCACAAGGCCCACCTCATCGGCCAGCTGCCGGCTCTCCTGCAGGTGCTTGCTGGCAGCTCGTTGGTGCTTGGCCCGCTCTCTGGCCAGCTCCTCCTCAAGGCTCTGCCCGACCTTCTTGAGGATCTTCACTTCCTTGAAGGCCGCGCTCTCGTTCGCAAGCTGGAGCTCTTGCTGCAGGCCCAGCAGGGCTGTCTCCGCCAACCGCTTCTCCTCCAAGGCGTGCTGCAGCCTGGCAAGGCAGCGGCAGTGGGGGGTGGGTGGTAAATCAGGGGCAGGGAGCAGAGGGGAGTGGCTGTGCAAGACCCGAGGGCCGAGTTATCTAGCAACTTAGGTTCAGCAAAGTGAAGGGGACGTGCGGCAACTTAGGTTCAGCAAAGTCATTGCCAACGTGAAAACAAGGGGACGTGTAGCAAAGACGCCCGTTTCGAGCCGGCCCGTTCAGCTCGTCGTCACTTCAGAACTGACATCGTGCCAGGTTTCAAGCATAGGTTTTAATTGGGCTGTTTGATCTTATGGGTCCTTGTGAACTGCCTTGAAGGTTTGATAGGAAAACAACTGATCAGTACGATAAATAAACAGGATTTCAAACGAACACAGAAAAAGCTGAACAGAGGTCAAAGAGACCTGGAGGGAACCAAGCTCAACATCGGGTTCCTCTGGCTCAAAGCCACTCTTCAAAGGTTTACACCAGCCTGCTACACCCTGGTGCCCCTCCAGAGGCTTTGAACTACAACCCCCAGAATTCTTGAACGTTGGCCATCCTGGCTGGGGCTGGTGGGAGTGGATGTCCAAACTACCTGGAGAACACCAGCTTGGGGAAGGCTGATTGACACCAATCTAGAGCCCCCATGACCCCCAAACTTGAGAACTGTGGCCACGGAGCGTCTCGCCCTCCCTGCGCGGCTCTTCCACTCTCCCTGGAAGCTGGGAGGGAAACCAGGAGCCCCCAACAACGAAGGTACCGACCTCTTGGTACCACTGGGGTCCCGCTTCCTAAATACCTGGAAGCAGCCTCTTCCCAGCATAGCTGGCTGGGGGATGCTGGGAGCTGTGGTACCAGACACCTGAGCTAACCACTGGCATCCAGAGGCATCTAGTGTGAGTGTGTAAGGGGGGGGGAGGCTAGCACAAGCGAGGGGGCGTCACCCACAGCAGGTGGGAGGAGCTACTGCTGGAGATAAAAGGGGCTGTTATGGGGGGGATTGGAGGCAACATGGCGAGAGCGCAAGGAGAGGCTAAGTCGGCGGCGGGGGGGGGGGTGGCAGGAGGGGACTGCAATGGAGATCCCAAGAGGGGCTACTATTGGGGGCAAAGGCAGATGTGGGCAACATCTGGGGAGGGGGGAGGTGCAATTGGAAGAGGCACCTAGGAGGGGGAGGGGAGAGACGTGCACGGAGGGCCTGGAGGAAAGCGGGGGAGGGAAAATGGGTGGGGGGCGGCTGACCTGAGGGAGTGGGTGGGGCTGGCCTGGGGAGTGGGGGCCTGGGGGGGGTGGGGGCCTGGGGGGGGTGGGGGGCGGCTGGCCTGGGGGGTGGGGGCCTGGGGGGGAGGGGGGGCTGGCCTGGGGGGGGTGGGGGCCTGGGGGGCGGGGGCCTGGGGGGAGGGGGGGCTGGCCTGCGGGGGTGGGGGGCGGCAGGCGTGGGGGGTGGGGGCCTGGGGGGGCTGGCCTGGGGGGGTGGGGCTGGCATTTTAGGAAGGGGTAGTGGGAGGGGGCTCGTCTGGCTAAGGAAGGGTGGGGGGCTTCGACTGGGATGCGGGGGGGAGGGGAGGCAGCCCCAACCGCCACTTACCTGCGCGCCGCCGCACCTCAACTGCCGCCTCTGCTGAGCGACTTCTCCTTTCCGCCTCTGCCATTGGCCGCCCGCTCAAGCGCTCCCGCACCGCCGTTGGTTCGGGGCCACGTCGCTCACCCGGCCGCGTTCCATCGGGCGCGCCGAGAACGCGATAGAACCGCCCCCACCACGAAACCCCGCCCTTTTCCTCCCTCCTGGAAGGGCCGCCCTATCCGAGACGAGAAGCGCAGCTGGTTGGCGCTCGTTGGCTAAGGTGAAGAAATCAGCCCGCCCACAGCCGTGCCCGCCTCTTGACGCCGGCTACTGGCGATTTGGCTTGTCAATCCTCGTGGCGCCTCCTACGTAGCTCTGCGTCGGTAGGTGGGGAAGCTCGGCGTTCAAGAAGACGCGGCGCCTTTATTGGCCCCCTAGTGGTTGTTGAGCGCGTAGCTCCTACACCTGAGCGATCCGACGAGTCGATATATCGAATTAGGACGATGATGCTATAAGTTCGGGACCCGCTTGCGGCAGGTACGGGGCGTGGGAATTGAATTATGCATGAAAATTAGAAACGAAAACCCAATTTCCAACATAAATCCATCCCGAGACCTATTAAAATCAACCACTTCAGATTCTAAAACCATGAAGGATGCAATCCTATGCATGTCGTTTAGACAGGAAAAAGTCCTACTGGGGAATGCTGGGCGCTGTAGGGCTTTTTTTTTCTGTGCCCTAATTCAATTCAAACCACAATTTCAGAATCTTCAGGTACCCCTCGAGTAATGGGCATTTGCAGGTTCAGGCATGTTTACCGTTACTTTTTATTCAGTCGTCCCATACTTTGGTGTTTCTTTATGCTGTGGGAGTACCTTGGATAGCTCCTTTACACTTTTGATGGGTTCTGACTGAAACCCAGAGTGGATTCACTACTCCACTGATATCGGAGCCACCAGCCTCCACTGGAATAGAAAGGGAAGGACTGTGCACCCCCCAACCAAGGCTTCTTGGAAGAGAGCAAGGATAAGAATGTGCTGAGTAAATATCAGTTACTGAAGCTGCTGCCATGGATCCCTGCGCTGTTGTTTTGTTGTGCTAGACGAGCCTGACTGCTTCAGGGCAGTGGAGGACAATTTCTGATGTCGGATGTCAGGTGCTAGCCTAGTGAATTGTCGGATGTCAGGTGCCAGCCTAGTGAATTGTGAATTGATAGCTTGGCAATTGTTGTGAGAAAGTCTTGTCTCTGTTCTGTGCTTATCTGTGGCTGCTGGCCGAGGCCTTGAATGTTCCTTGGGAACAAAGGTATGTTTAGAAAAGCTCTCTCTCACCTAGTGTCCTCATCAAGAGGAGGTTGAACCGTGCCGTCCTGTTGGCACATGAGTTTGGATTACAGGCCTGAAGCTCTGTCTGTCAAAGTAGCTTGGAATTAGCCAGCCTCCATCCTATGTAGCTACGAGCAAAAGGGGAAGGCTCTTTGTTAGAAATCATCTGTTCGACTGTTTGCTTGTTCGTCTGGTTCTACGCTTGCCAAGAAACTCGTTTTTGAGATTCTATCTGATTTGGAGATGTTGGATGCACTCTGCACATGTTCTGTTGCTATTTGGACTTGGAATTTCTAAGAACTATGCCATGAAAAGTGCTCTGTGGCTTTTCATAGATTTGGATTTGCAGATTACTGTTCTGGATTCGTGTTCTATAGCCTGTTTTTCCCTGCACGGAGCCAAAGTATGGGCACAGGGGAACTCAGAGGCTGATCGTTGCTGTTCTGGAATTGTGTGTGTGTGACCTGCGAGAGAACCTTCCTCAGAGCCAAAGCTACGAGCAGGGAAGGCTTCCTTGGTCGAAGAGGGTCGTCCCCTGACATCTTGCTTACGTGATCAGCTCAGTGTTCCCTGACAGGCTGAGTTTGATTTGGTTCAAGATGATCTTGTCTACTGTCAGACCTCATGCATTCCTGTGCTGGGGTTTCTCCTTTGAGTTTCCCCGTGTTCCTGATGAGTCAGTGTGTGTGGCCACTCCTGTTCACATGGGACAGGGGCTAACTCTAAATGTCTCCCCCTGAGTGAGTTGCTGTTCGCATTAAGCTGTTGTACCTGAAAGCTATCTGATCCGTCTTCAGCTTCAAGTGTGTGTATGCAGAAATGAAACCGTTATGCCTTGAATTCCATGTGATTTTACAATAAAAGAAGTCTCACTGTTTTTGGAGTGTGTCAGTTTGCCTAAAGTTCGTGAGCAGAAGCCTGGGGGTGAGCTTGCGTCACGACATCTGGCCTTCCAGACATTTTGGCTCATCAGCAGTAGAGCTCCATCACACCAGCTATTTAGTGCGCTCTCGCCATGCCTGGTGTGAGGATTTGTAGTAGCATGGTACTCACATGATGCCGTGCCTGTCCTGCTGACACCCCGCCTCTTCCCCAGCCTTTCCTAGAATGCTAAAAGTCTGGATTATTTTCCCTAAGCGCATTGAATGTGCCCTAAGCCTCCGTGTAGTTTTAAAGGAACAGGGGGCTTGAATGGATTGCATCAGGTCCTGGCAGGGAAAAGCGATCTCTCCCAGCAGCAGGCTCCAAGCCTCAGTATAAAACCCAAACCTGGCACCCCAGGCTCGAAAGTGTTTTTTTTAAATCACACAATGCCTGAATCTCTGCAGAGACAGGATTGTACTCCCTTGACGCCCCCAAAGAGCCAGACTAAAGGGTCGTTCCATTTTCGGCTGGCAGAAAGGCGGTCTGGTTGAAGTGCTCATCTGCCAGGACCTGACTGGAGGGAGAAAGAGAAGGGGAGGGGCGGAGTGGAATAGAAGAGCGAAGGAGCGAAAGAGCAGCTATTCAGGGGAAAGAGATCATACGGTGGACAAGCTTCTGCATCAGAGGCAAAAACAAAACAAAACACGGAGGCAAACCAGGGGGGGCAAAATTGTGATGGAGGTCCTAGTCCGCAAAGCCAATGACGATGAGTCATGGGAGTTGTAGGCCAAAACATTGGGAGGGCCACCAGCTGCAAGGGAATGGCCCATCATGTGCCAAAGGCAGCTGTGAGGTCTAGCCAAGCTCCCATTCCCCATGGAGACAAAGGACCATCTCTCTGTCCACCTCAAGCGGCCCTTCAGCCTGTCACATATGCCAAACGGGGCACAGAGGCCCCTTTTGGGAGAGGGCTGATAGCCAGATCAGGAGCTGAGCAGTTCTGCCTTTTCTTTGTCACCTGACAGCATTTTGCCACCTTCGCTGGGCAGTTGGTGCGCCATTCATTTTGCCCTCCTTTGAAGCCGATCGTAGTGGAAGAAATCCTTTTTGTTTTTCTGAGCAGCATCCCTCCCCAACCTCAGCTCATCCTGAGCTTTCGCCTTCTTGACGCCTTCTCTGCCATACCAAGCTATTTGCCTGTATGCTTGCTTAGTGACCGGTCCCTCTTCCTGTATGTATCCTTTTTAAATGTTCAGAGCATCTCTAAGCTTTTTGTGTAGCCAAGTTGGCATCTTCTGTTTCCCCCCTCATTGGGATTGTTTCTGATTGCGCCTTTAGTATCTCTTTTAGAAACTCTCATCCCTCCTGAACTTCTCTTCCTTTTAGGTTCTCCAGCCTTGGACACCTACTTAACGTTGCTTTGAGTTTATCAGAATCAGATTTCTTGAAGTCCAAGGTACGCGTTTGCCAAGGTATTCAGCTTTGGTTTTCCTTAAAATCAAGAACGGGAGCATTACACGGTCGCTTTCTCCCAACGTTCCTGCCACTTCACCTCATCAACGAACTCTTCCCTAGTGGTCAAAATCAAGTGAAGGATGGCCGATCTCCTTGTTTCTCCCTCCACCCTTGGAAAAAGACAGTTGTCCGCAAGGCAGCTCAGGAATTTCCCTTCGCAGAGTTTGTCTCCCAACAGGCGTCAGGGTAATTAAAGTCCCCCATTGCTACGGCTTCATGCTTCCTTGCAATAACTGCAGTTTGCTTTTGCAGCATCATTTCTATTCCTCCCTCCATTTATTCAACTCAGATGCTTTCAACAGGGCCGCCATGTTCATTCTCTTAAATTTCTGAGCAGGTGTGTATATTTCTAACATGCAGTGCAGCTCCTCCCCCTTTCTATGGAACAGACATAGGAACACAGGTTACCTGCGGGATCGCCTTCTCCCATACAATCTGCCCCACATGCTCATGTCCTCTGGGAAGAACTTACTACAGTCAGCCAAGACTAGGTTGACAACCATTACCCAGAGGACCTTCTCTTCTGCCGCTCCCAGACTGTGGAACGACCTGCCGGGAGAGGTCCACCAACTTTCTAGTCTTCAAGAATTTAAGAGAGCTATAAAGACTGATCTCTTCCGGCGGGCCTACCAAGTCAAATTTTAAGACTTTGTTGATTTTAATAATGTATTAATTTTATATGCTTTTAATCAGTTTATTGATTAGGTATTGATGTTGTTCCCTGCCTCGATCCGGAGGGAGAGGCAGGTAAAAAACAATAATAATAATAATTGTTATTATTATTATTATTATTATTGTACTTCCACACCATTTTTCAAAGACGTCAGTTTTGTCCAGATAGTTTATTGGGACTGCACACCTAGAACTTGTTATGCTAGGATTTCATCATCTGTACTGGATTCCAGTCTGTTTCTGAGCTCCATTCAGAGTATTCTTTTGACCTTTGTAAGGCCTTTCATGGCTTGAAACCAGGTTACTTGAAGGATCAACCTCATTCCCTGTGCACCTCCCCAGAGCCTGAGGTCATCTTCAGAGGCCCTTTTCAAAGTGCCCCCGGCAAGTGAGGTGCAATAGGTGGCTACTAAGGAAAGCGTCTTTTTTTAGAGGTGCCATCTCAGCACCAGGAGAAGCCCTTTTTTGTTCTCCCAGGCCTCTGAAGATCTCTTGAATTCTGTTTAAATCTGCTGCTTTGCAAGATCTGTCATTATTGGTTCCATCCTTTCCTTCTCCAGCTGCAGGCGGCAGCTGTCTTTCCTCAGCTGGTGTCTTCTCTAGGACAGAAATGCAACTGCGTCTTGGGGAGCAGAGGAGCGAAGCAAAACCGGAGCCACCTCTGGATGTGTCGGCCAAGCTGATTTTGCGGCCGTAGAAAAAAAAGGCAGGCCCTTTCCTTGTGCTGGGCTGCCTCGTGGGCCCTTTGCAGAAAACCTTTGACATCTAGACGTGCGTGGGTTAAATTCAGGGCATGGAGGGGAGATATGTGGGTGGGAGGGTTTGAGGATGGAGGTTTTGATCTCTTGGCCCTTTAAATGGCAGACTCCACCTCCCCCAACAGTAACATTGTCTAAATTGGTCCACATCAATTAAAAGCATGTGCCTGAGTAGCCCAAGCCACACTTGGCAGCATGGGCTCCAGCGCCGGCATGTCCTCCAGATCGTGCATGCCCATTCCTTCCCCTGCCATGGCTGGGGGACTCTACTTTGACAGGTGGAAGGATTACCTGAACCTCTCGAAGGTGGTGGCGGAGATCATACAAGAGAAGCGGGACCACGTTTTCTCTCTGATCTGGGACACCCTCGACTGCGACAGGCCACTGGGCATCACGCTCAAAGAACCCTTGGGAGCCATGGCGCAGTGCGCCAACGGGGGGAGCAGCCCCCCCAGCGGAAGCAGCAGCAGCGGTGAGAACGGCGGCCCTTTCCAGACCTTCCTGCTGGTGGAGAGGGGCACCTGCAATTTCTGCAAGCACAACGGCGAATCCAAGAACGTCTACTCGTCCCACCCGCTGAAGAGAGCTGACGGGATGGTGATCTGCCCCATCTTGCGCAACTACAGGTGCCCGCTGTGTGGTGCGACCGCGGACAAGGCCCACACGCTGAAATACTGCCCGCTCAACCAGGGGAAGCTGTCGCTGTACGGCAAGTGCGGACGCAACTCTGCCGGGCGTAAAGTCAAGAGATGAAGGGACGGCGTGGGAACCTCCAAGCCTCGTAGCTGCTGAACCAAAAAGGGACAGAATTCAGAAATGGAGGCGTGAAGATGGGAGAGGTAAGACGAAGACGAACTATCAGGCAACCTTGGGAGAGAGCTCCAAAGAAGCCAACTTTGTGTTGTTGTTTTTCTCTGCTGCTCCTTTTAAAATAATAATAAAAAAAGACATTTCTTTTGGACGATTTGCTTTTTCTGCCAAGAAGATGATGGATGGGAGAAATATCAGTTTGTTTGTTTTTACAGCCACTGGAATTTGTGGGACTCCCTCCAAGTACAACCTGTTTCAGTTTGAAGAGGGAAATAACTATTGCTGCATTTGCTATATGTGGCTCAGAAGGAGGCAGCCTTAAAAATACTGTTTTTAAAAAGAAAAGTTTTCTGCTATCTAGTTCTTGTTGTATCCTGTTTCGAACACATGCGTCTACATGGTTTGAAAAAAAAATCAAAAAGAAAGGTATTTGTATTTATGTTTGTTCTCGTCTGACCTCTCATTGTTTATAATATGTAAGCTTATTATGATTTTTCAAATGACATGTTGAGACTGTTGAATTTAATAAACAATGTTTTTTACTGTTCTTGCATCAAACCTGTGATTCCCACTGTGTTTTTAATAACTGGGCTGAATTTTGCTCAATTGGTTGCCTGCAAGGGATTCATGCAACAGCCAGATCATAACTAAAACAGGGTTTCTTGGATGTAGACCTTACTTAGTCCAATGGGACAAACAGCCTCATAAGTATGTTTAGGACTGTAGCCACCTTTGCATAAATCTGCAGATATTTAGTTGATGCAATATATCAGGGCACCCATACGGAAGATAATTGGGTTAGAGAGCAGAAAAGTTTTTGGAAAAATCACAACTTGGAAAAGAGGAAGTGGGCAAGTTTAATAAACAACCCTTAATTTTCACTAACGTAATTTAGATCCCATGCAAAGAAGAGAGATTTCTGCAGCCTCTATAAATTCCAAACTTTGGCGTGTATTTCCTTAGTCGATGTAATTTTTAATGTTTTCGCTGCTCCTTGGAGGTGCATGGTGCATGCAAGAAGATGCTAATGCCTCAGCCTTCCCCACTGAACAATGAATACTACTTACTCCTTAAGCCCCTAAATATCAGATTTCACCCAAAACAATTAAGACTCTTGTGGACTAACATGAAACACTTATCAGATGCACAAAGTGTGATCCTAAACTGCAAATATATCTGCACTCACGGAGTTAGGCTGACAAGATAAAATCCAGATCAGGGCTCATGTAACTTTAACAGTTGTAGAGAAAAGGCAATTTCAGCCAGTGTCAATTGTATGCAATTAGTTCCTGGTGATATTCCCTCTTCATCACAACAGTTAAAGGTGCATGCACTATATTAGAGTGACCAGATACAAAAGAAGGCAGGGCTCCTGCAACTTTAACTGTTGTGATGAAGAAGAGGGAATTTCACCAGGAACTAATTGCATACAAATGACACTGGCTGAAATTCCCTTTTCTCTACAACTGTTAAAGTTACATGAGCCCTGACCTGGATTTTATCTGGTCAGCCTACATGGAATTAGATCTAGAATTAATCATGCTTAAGAGTAAACCTACCGAAATCAATGGGACAAGTTAAGTCATGACTAAGTTAAATCCCATTGCTTTCAATGGCTCTACTATCAGTATAACAAAATCTGGATTGAACCTGTCATTGACTGGGGTGAGCGGGAATTGTACGCAGCGTGGTCAGAATGAGATGCAAAAAGTACAGAGAGTTTGTCTCTAAACAGAGGGCTCTTTGCACTAAAAATTAAAAGGCATTGCACGGCAATTCCTTATTTTCTTCCTCAACAGATTTTCCGTCTATTCTGGTAAGAAAAAAAGGTCGGAGGAAGCAGTGGGGGAAAACACAGGAAGACTACAAACGGAAGAGGACATTCGCTGGGCCATAGGATTGCATAGATGAGGTGGTGTAATTCCACAATAAAAAGCCAATTACGTTCTAGTTTAATGGTGACCCTTTCGCAAAATAGGGTTGACTTGATAACACAGCATCCTCCATCAACATACCTGGTGTCATTTGCACATCATGCTAAGCCTGGGGCTCATGTACTTCCACTTTCTTTATCCTCCTCCTGCATGGCCAGAATGAGGAATTAACTACTTATTCTGCATCCTTTCACCTGCGTGTCATTATGTACAAACCAGGACTTGTGGTCTAAAACAAACTCTGGTTAATTATTAAGCAAGCTGATTATTAAACAAGCCAATAATTGTTTTGCTGGCTTGTTTAACAAATTTGAGTTTGTTTTCAGCCACAAGTCCAGGTTTGTAAATAACAGCAAGCCAAGAATCTGAGAAAGTAAAACTGAATCATGGTACTTTATCCTCCTTCCTGGCCATGCGGGAGGAGGAGAAGGGAAAGGAAAGGTGGACCTGGAACCCTGAGACATTGCTCATGAATATAATGCTGCCTCAGTGACATACCATTTTGGAGATTTCAGCAGGCATTACTCTTGCACTTTCAAGTCAGCATGAGGTGAGGTTTAGAAACATGTGTTTTTTTATTTATTTTTAATAGATACTTAAATATTTCATTTTATTATTATATACATATATCCTCCCTTTTTTCCGTCTTCAAGGAACCCAAGGCATTGGTCTTCTTCATCTCCTTTTTATCCTCACAACAACCCTGTGAGGCAGGTTAGGCCGAGAGTCGGTTGACTGGCTCAAAATCATCCAGTGAGCTTCCTGTCTGAGTGAGGAGTAATTATTTAAAACCTAAATAATTAATTTGGTTTAATTTTGCAATTAAACCAAAATAAAAGACACCAAATAAAAATGGGTGTCCCCCAGCCGTTTAGAACTTTAAAGAGAAAAGTACCAGCAAACAAATAGTCCACAAGTTCAGTTCTTCTAAGATTGGAATAATGTAAATAAACCTCCCTGCACCAATTCTAGCAGCCTAATTCTGCACCAGTTGCAGTTTCCAAATCAGTCTTCAAGGGCAGCTCCATGTATAATGCATTACAGTAATCCAGCTAGGAGGTTGCCAGAGCGTGAGCCACCTTGGGTAGACGATCCCTGCCTGATGAACCACTTTGCTGTGATGTAAGGGCCTGGCAGGGGTTTAATATAGCCCCTAACGCAGGGTGCGAATCTTCCACATGGGGATGGCTTCAGCACTGGGTGGGCCAGAACATGTGGCTGATGGGGGTTTTGTGCAGACTGGGCAACATTAGGAGCAGTGGAGCAACGCTTCCCTCTTGAATAAAGCTGCTGACCTACCAATGGCGACTGCAGATGGTACTATGGAGGGTCATTAGAATGTGACTCTGACGCCGGAAACAGAGAACAGGAGACAGCACCAAGTATTTGCAACTCGTTCATTAATGATCTAGAGTTAGGAATGAGCAGTGCGGTGGCTACGTTTGTGTAGATGACAACAGATTATAAAAGCTGATAAAAATGGGGATTGCAAATTGCTCCAAAAGGATCTCTCCAAACTGGGCAAATCGGCATTAAAAGGTTTTCATCTTTGCAAACCACCCAGAGTGTTTTGGAAATGTAATAAATGAAATGACAGTTTACCAACTTTGGGGCTTTTTAGTTTAGTTTAAAGAAGGACATGAGAATGCCTTATAAAAGGCATTTTTCTCCTGTCTCCTAATACTAGAACCTGAGTCATCCCATGAAGCTGATTGTTGGGAGATTCAGGGCAGAGTAAAGGAAGGGTGTCTTCACACAGCACATTGGTAAACGATGAGATTTGCTACCAGAGGATGTAGCGATGCCCATCAAGTCTGATGGTGTTCAAAGCCGGTTAGCAGCACCATTCCTGGAGGATCAGGCTATCATGGGCTGCTAGAGACGGTGGCTGCATATGACCTCCAGCATCAGAGGCAGTAGAACTCTGTCCTCCAGTGGCTGGGAAACCTGCATGAGAGGGGGGCATTGCACTCCTGGCCTACTTGTGGGCTTCCTGTTGAGGCATTTGGATGGCCACTGGGGGGAACAGAAGGTCTGATCCAGGAGGGCTCTTCTGATGTTCTTTTGCTTTCATGAGCTACTTGTGAGCTTCTAGAAGCATCTGGCAGACTCTGGTTGGAAGCAGGGTGGTGCGCTAGACGGGCCTTTGATCCGAGCATGCAAAGTTCTTTTTACAGTCCAAGGGGTGCTGCTGTTCACCCCTTGCCTGTGAGCTGCTCGAAGCAATTCAGCCCAGAGCTGCAGGAAACGACAGGACCCTGGCCTGGCAGCCCCGGGACAAAGTGGAATTTTGTATCTTTTGTGGAGACTGGGACCAACTGCTGTCTGCTCCAGAAGAGCTGGTGTTTACTTGAAACTGACAAGAAAGGTCAGGGTTCAATAGGAAAGGCCGGCTTTCACTCTGTCTCATTTTTGATCAACAAAGTCAAGGGGTCCTTCAGGAGGTCGCTGGAGAATGATCCCAAACAAACGCTTAAAAGCTAGACTCTAAGAGAAGCCGGCCAAGGTGAATGCGATTGAGCCATTCCCCCCCCCTCCCCACCAGGCCTGGCCTGGCCAAAACACTCAGCTCTATGGCGCATGATGTACCAACCAAGCATGGGCATCTTCCCCTGCCCCCTTTCTCTTGCACACAGGAAGGAAGATGGCCTCTATGAAGACGGTCCCTGCTAGCACACCGAGGCAGGATCTACACTGCTGGTTTAAAGCACTTTAAAGCGCTTTATAACAGTAGTGACAACTGTTTTGTAGTATGTCTTGGGCCCCAACAGTACTGTTATAAACCACTTTAAAGCTGTCCAGAGTTTCGGCTATGGGGCGGTATATAAATGTAATAATAATAATAATAATAATAATAATAATGGTGGATGGGCAATTTCCAGGCCCACCTCTTAAGGGTGCAATCCTATACATGTTTAGACAGAAGAAAAGTCCTACAACTCCCAGCATTCCCCAGATAGTCATGCTGGCTGGGGAATGCTGGGAGTTGTAGAACTTCTTTCTGTCTGAACACACATAGGATTGTGCCTTAAACTAGACTTGGACGGGACGGGACAGTCCATCAAATAGAAGACACTTTCAAATAGAGGATAGGGGTGAAACATCTGCTTGGCATGCAGAAGGACTCAGGTTTGATCCCCCAGCATCTCCAGGTGGGCTGGAAAGGATCCTGCCTGAAACCCCAGAAAGCCGCTGCTGCCGGTCAGTGTTGACAATACTGGGGTAGATGGACCAGAGGTAAGACTAAGTATAGGGCTTCCTATGTAGACTCATAGAATAGTAGAGTTGGAAGGGGCCTATAAAGCCATCAAGTCCAACCCCCTGCCGAATGCAGGAATCCACCTTAAAGCATACCAGACAGATGGTTGTCCAGCTGCCTCTTGAAGGCCTCTTGGGTGGGAGAGCCCACCACCTCCCTAAGTCATTGGTTCCATTGTCGTACTGCTCTAACAGTCAGGATGCTTTTCCTGATGTCCAGCTGGAATCTGACTTCCTGTCACTAATAATAATAATAATAGGGGGGAAAGTTCGGTTTGTCACAGTTCCTCATTTCATGTTTGGTTACAGGTGTCCTTATGTCTGCACAGCAAATCAACTCTGTACTCCTTTCCTTATCTGCCCAAGGTAACAACCAAGGTAAATATTGGGGGGGCAGATAGGAGAGGGAGAAGAAATATAAACAACTGTGATTTGGTTTAATTCTATATCCATTCTAAATCAAGGGTGAGCAACTATATAGGGCAGGGAGGGCAGGTGACCCTTACCCAGACCTCCCTGGGCTGGATGACATCATGTGGTGAGGCTCCGTTCCATGACATCAATTGGTCCTGGAGCTCCTCCCGCCTCCACTTCAGCCAGGGACCTAGTTTTGCTGTGCACAGGCCTTGCCCAGCTTGGGGAAGGCCTGCGGCCAGCAAAGCCACCCATTCAGGCAGATGTCTAACAGTCAAAGCAGAGCCTTGAGAATGAAGGGGACTGAGCAGTTTGTGCTTTATTCTGTCCAGGTTTTCTGTAGCCGGAGAAAGGCCAGGTGGAGTGAAGCACTCCAGCTGGGAAGATGAATTCCATGCCAAATAAGAGGAAGAGCCACAATGCTCCTTGCAATTGGGAGGGAGAGCAGGGATCTCTGATCAGAGATAACAGGGATTGCCCTCCTCATGCTCCTTGGGCAGGGCACACGGGTTCAAACGGGTTCAGACGGTCGCAGCGAGGGAAGGAACCATCATGGCTGCCCCCCCCTTTGTGTTCCACGGGTGCGACCGCCATTTGCATTCAGAACATCAGAAGAGCCCTGAGGCTGGATCAGACCAAGGGTCCATCTAGTCCAGCACTCTGTTCACACAGTGGCCAACCAGTTGTCGAACAGGGACTAACAAAGCAGGACGTGGTGCAACAGCACCCTCCCGCCCATGTTCCCCAGCAACTGGTGCACACAGGCTGACTGCCTTGGACACTGGAAGCAGCACATAACCCTCGGGGCTAGTAGCCACGGACAGCCTTCTCCTCTTCCAGGAATTTATCCAACCCCCTTTTCAAGCCATCCAAATGGGTGGCCATCACTACATCTTGTGGCAGTGAGTTCCATAATTTAACTGTGCGCGGTGTGAAGAAGTCCTTCCTTTTATTTGTCCTGAATCTCCCACCACTCAGCTTCATGGGACAATGACCCCATTGGGTTCTAGTATTTTGGGAGACGTAGAAAAATGTCTGCCTGCGCTGCACAGGTTGGTGTCTCATCTGAACCCGGCATGTGTATGTGTGCCATACTCATCCTACAACCTGCAGTAGAGATTGTAGGATGGGTGCGACCCGTACCTCCGCCTTGCCATGTGCCACGTTCAGTTGACACGCCAACCTGCGCCGCAGCGCAGGGGATTCTGCAAATGGCGGGCAAGAGCAGGGGGAGCAGCCACAATGATTCCTTGCATCACTGTGATCATTTGCCCTGAGCCTCTGCAGGTAGTATGGTAAATGGCAGGCCAGATTTGGCCTGTGGTCTGGAGGTTCCCCATCCCTGATCTAAATGACGTATTAACTAGATTAAATATCCCAAACATAATGATACATCTCTCACTTCTAAGTGCTGATGTTGCTGGGGATTCTAGTAGTAGTTGTTTATTATTATTATTATTATTATTATTATTATTATTATTAAACTTCTACACTTCCTAGGTACTGTACAAAAAGCAGAAGAACCGCAAGGAATATGCAGAGGCTCACAAGTTAATATTAATATTTCTATACTGCCTTTTTTTTCTGCCAAAAAGTCTCAAGAAAAAGGGAAGGAGGGTCAGCTAGGAAAGGTCAGATGAATTCACTAGGACTGAATTCGGGGCTCTATCAATATCATCCTTTCCAGGGTCCTCCAAATGTGGTGGTGGGCTCTGACTCCCATGATAAGAACGTAAGAAGCGCCTGAGGCTGGATCAGACAAAGGGTCTGTCTAGTCCAGCACTCCGTTCACACAGTGGCCAACCAGTTGTCGACCAGGGACCCACAAAGCAGGACACAGTGCAACAGCACCCTCCCACCCATGTTCCCCAGCAACTGTGGCACACAGGCTCACTGCCTCTGATATTGGAGGTGGCACTTAGCCATCAGGGCTAGTATCCCCCAGCCTGCATAGTTGTGCTGATTTGAGGGTGATTAGAGTTGCAGGCCATAACACATCTGGAGGGCACCAGTTTGTGAAGACCAGTCTATATTATGTACATACACTTATAGGTTGTTAGCCATAAACAACCCAGGAAGCGAACCGATTGTTTGTTGTTGGTTTATGAACTCTGGGTTGTTTAGACAAAAGCCAAACCATGGGGTTCTTTTGTCAGGCTACAGAGTCAATGGGTGAGGTGTGGTGGGGGAAAGGCTGGTCTGCATGCTGCCATGATCTCGGTAGCCCTTTTCCCTTACTGGCAGAAATGGTGAAGGTGCTTGTTAAGAGCAGCAAGGCTGGTTGTTCCATCATCTCCCTGCCGCAGTTTGGTGCTGTTCCTGATAAGGTTGGGATGTTGGGGCAGCTTCTAGGCTGACCCTATGAAAAGGAGGACAGGGCTCATGTAACTTTAACAGTTGTAGAGAAAAGGGAATTTCAGCCGGCATCATTTGTATGCAATTAGTTCCTGGTGAAATTCCCTCTTCATCACAACAGTTAAAGTTGCAGGGGCCCTGCCCTATTTTGTATATGGTCACTCTAGTATAGTGCCTGCACCTTTAACTGTTGTGATGAAGAGGGAATTTCACCAGGAACTAATTGCATACAAATGGCACTGGCTGAAATTCCCTTTTCTCTGCAACTGTTAAAGTTACAGGAGCCCTGTCCTCCTTTTCATATGGTCAGCCTAGCAGCTTCTTATGCTGTATCATGCGTACTAAGCGACGCCTCGATAATGATGTGGCAGCTTACAAGTAATGACCCCCACCCGTGCAGGCTCAGGTGCAGATAATTGGCCTCCTGGTGATACTGATCCCGTGATAGTTTGGTTTGCATTAACCGCCTGGCACTTAACTTCACTTACGGTCCTTTGAGATATATCCCTCCGTTGCTATGCCATCCTGAATTGCCTTTGGCACGTGCTGTGCTCAAAGTCCATTGTGTGCTGTCCTTAAAACTACTAGTGAATCCCATTTCTCACCCCCAAAATAAGCATTTGTCCCGCTTGCTAAGTGCCCGCTTACCCGCCATCTGCCTTCAGAAAAGTTCCTGCAAAGTATATGCAAAGAGGTACTCTCTGGTCGTCCCCAAGACAGCTGTTAGTGAGTTCCAGCCCTCACACCAAATTAAGTATCACTCCTGCTCACAGGAATCCCGCTCACCCACCATTTGCTTTTAGCAAAGTGCCTGCAAAGAAACCCCCAAACAGCTAGTTTCTCCTGTACCAGAACTTTACATTGCCCTTGGCGACCTACAGCAGTCTCTTCCCCCCCCCCCCCAAAAAAGCCTTTTCCAAAGATATTCCCATCTCCTTCCTTCTGTGTAGGGAGGCGGGAGTGGTGGTGGGGAGGTTAAAAGTTGAACAGGTGTCGTTGGTTGCCCATCAATACTTCTCATGGTGAACTAAAAGACCTGACTGGACGGGACTGGCACACACGATGGCTGGAAAACCTCCACACATTCCCCAGAACCAAGAACAGGTGAGGAGGACTCACAAGATCCATTTTCTCCGTATTCTCCTTCACTATTCACTTCACAGCCATCGCAGGTGCATTCCCGGGTGAACGGTATCCCAGGCCCCCTCCACAAGGATGCGCTTTTGCGCCCGGTTCGGGGATTATGCGCATTTTCGCGGAGGCGCATTTACGCCTAATCCCTCTGCACGGGAGGCGGCGAGAAGCGGCGAAGCGCATTAAAAGATGCCCAAAAAGCACTTTACAGGTAGTTAATGCGCATAATCGCTTGTTCACACAGCGAAAATGCGCTTTAACGGCCGGAGCAAAATAAAAGTCGCTATTTAACGCGCGTTCGAAAATGCGCATTATCGGGGAGATAACGCGCCTGTACGCCCGTTTTGCGCTCCGCTCGTGTGTAGGTAAAATTTATAATGAGCCTTCAAGGCTCATTAAACGTCTCGTGTGGAGGAGGCCCCAGACTCACAGAGAATACGTGCAAAGTTCTGGTCTCATCGTGAGCTGGGTCTGTTCATCGATCGATGGCTCAGTCCAGAGGCACAGCAGACCCTACAAAGAAACTACAGGAATGAAAGCGTGTCCACATGGATTTCTGAGGAAATGGCCGCCCACGGCTTTACACGCAGCCCGGCCCAGTGCAGGGAGAAGATAAATGAACTTCAAAAGAAGTTTAAAACGGTGACTGCCCACAACAAAGAGTTGAATGTTGAGCCCCGCATCGTGCCATTCTATGACAAGTTGGCTACAATACTAGGCTGACCATATGAAAAGGAGGACAGGGCTCCTGTAACTTTAACAGTTGTAGAGAAAAGGGAATTTCAGCCAGTGTCATTTGGATGCCATTAGTTCCTGGTGAAATTCCCTCTTCATCACAACAGTTAAAGTTGCAGGGGCCCTGCCTTCTTTTGTATATGGTCACTCTAATATAGTGCCTGCAACTTTAACTGTTGTGATGAAGAGGGAATTTCACCAGGAACTAATTGCATACAAATGACACTGGCTGAAATTCCCTTTTCTCTACAACTCTTAAAGTTACATGAGCCCTGTCCTCCTTTTCATAGGGTCAGCCTATACAATACTGCTTAAGAGGAAGGATGTGATGCCAGGATATATCGCTGGCGGTGGCATCCCAGTGGCACATCAGCTGAAAGTTAGGCATCATACCAAGCAGGTGAGCCTTTTGCCCCAGAGGGATTTCTCATCTACTCCAGACCCATTGCGGAGAGCATATGCAAGCCAGTCGCCTCCACCGCAGCCCCACCAGCTTCTCGGTGGGACAGCGTGTCGGCGTAGAGCCCCCTCTCTGTCAGTGCCACCCACCGCAAATTCTGCACCCTCGACAACGGTTCCGTGTGTGCCTAGCAGCGCACCCCCCTCCAAACTCCCACGTCTGGCACCGGAGAAAGAAGGGCAGCCCACACCTGCTCAGGGCCTTGTTCGGGCAAAGAGAGAACACACGGCCTGCTCAGGAAGCTCATCCCTTTTGGCAGTGCAAGGGATTCAGCCTGCGTCGAGGAGTAGCAGCCCAACTCTGGCCTCCAGAACAGGTAGTCCAACGGTGTTTCAGACGATGTCAAAACACCTTGGTGCGTGTTCATGGGCCCTGGTTACTAGCTGCCGTTCCTCCCCTACTCCCTCCCCAGCGCAGGAGAACCTCCATCCGAAGAGGAATGACTGAACGACAGCATTGCTCTACCTGAGACAGAAGAATAGGACGGACGTGGCGCTGACGAAACCCCCCTGATTGAAACTGCCTTGGCTCGGCTGTTTGAGGAACGGAACACCTTGACCTTTCTAGAATTCCCACCTGGGCCAAGACAGCAGGACCATTCACAGGAAGCAGATGCTGCTAGTGAGTTACGAACTTACCTCTCGGGGTGGGGGGTTGCCTTGGAAACCCTGTTCTAAATAGGGGGGGGGAAGCAGTTGAGGGTTAGCAATCCTAGTGACAGTCCCTGGAAATGTAACTTAGCATGCATTAAACTATTGAAAAGTGCTTTGGCAATCTAGGCTAAGCAAGCTATTCATTCAAGGTAGATTTAAAAAGCCCCTAAGGGGTAGCATTTGTGGTATCTTGCTTGTTAATTAAAAACACCTAAAAGTGGTGTGATGAAGTATCTATGACAAAAGACAGGTACCAGTATGTCATCGAAGCAGTGTGTGATCTGACACCATTGTTCAACCCCTTTGAAATCTTGCAGAGCAACTGGAGGAGGAGCATGTACTGAAACCAGAGGGCTGGGAAAGTGGTCTTCTGAAGGCCTGGTACCCCCCCCCCCCGGAAGGAACGCCAGAGGAGAGAGCGGAACCTGAGGGGCCGCTGAGCAACGCACAGAGAGCCGCGCGACTGAGGAACAGGCGCAAGACGGACCGTGTTCAGCTTGCAAAGGACTTGGTGCAGGCCGTAGAAATAACAGGAGAACACACATGCGAGGTTCTCCAGGAGCTGGATGCAAAGGAGTCTCAGCGGAGGGCGAGGGACCATCTGCTGTCAGTTTGGGCAACGTGCCACACTGCTCGGAGCATACACGACTGTGGAGAGTTAATGTCTACCACTCTACGGGGGTCCATGCAGGCCTCCGACCAGGCATTTGAAAGGGCTATGGCGGAGAGGCTGGCTGCCATCGAAAGGCAGACCCGTGTGTTAGACAAGCTAGCAGCCGCCATGATGGCAACGTTGCCTGGACAGCAGCCACATGCCTCTTCTCAGCAATTACCATGTGGCCCACAGCCCTCGGTGTAGGCCTCTCCACCCATCATTCCCCATTCCCCACAGGCTCAGGAACCCCAAATTGGGGCCCCAGACAGGGAACACCAGCCGCACCACATAGAGCAGCAACCGGTTGTGCCTGCCCCAGACCCGGAACCATGTCTCAGTCGACATGTTGAGCAGCAAGAAGTTGAGGCAGAGGTGGAAATGCAGTACCAACCCTCCGAAAGCATTGCAGACCCCCCTGCATTAGCACAGAGTCCCATTCAACCCCAAATCCACACCCCAGAAAACCTCACCTAAGACCCAGTAGCCATATGCAGATCTTGACCTGCCTATCAGGGGGGCAGAGTGTCCCTGCGAGTACAAGATGATGGGTCACTGATATTCAGTGTAAGCCTTTTTGGGCATATTCTTTTAAAGTTTCTTCATTGCTATGTAGAAACACTAATAAAGTTGACACGTTACGGTAGAAAGAGTGGTGCCCCATCCTTTTATCTCAGAACACCAAGCTAGGGGAGGTAGGTTCTCAAGGAAATGCCTCTGTATGAGAGACCATGTAGCCAGTGGGGGGAAAAGTTACGATAAAAGGAGAGCAAGATTAGTATACCTTTGTGAAGCATGTACATGACAACAGTCTGAGAGGAGGTATAGAGGTTATGAGAAGGACAGATCTGAGAAAGAAATATATGAAGTACAAGAGTTAATTCCTTCCATAGACTCGTCAGGTGCTTGGAATGAAAAGGTGCGTTCCTCAGGAATGCCTGGCCAGGTAGCCAGTGGTAGGTTGCGTTCATCATTCTGCCAGGGCAGCAGAGTAACAGTACATAAGAACATCAGAAGAGCCCTGAGGCTGGATCACACCCCCGAGGGTCCATCTGGTCCAGCACTGTTCACACAGTGGCCGACCAGCTGTCGACCAGGGACCCACAAAGCAGGACATGGCGCATCACCACCCTCCTGCCCATGTTCCCCAACAACTGGTGCATATAGGCTTCCTGCCTCTGATACTGGAGGCTGCGCTTAGTCATCAGGACTAGTAGCCATTCATAGCCTTCAAGATGGTAAACTCTGTGCCTTCTTCTGACTTTCCCTCCTCCCTCACCCTACATGTACATCAGCAAGAGTAGACAAGAGGTCGCACATGGGCCTTCTGCAGATGGTCTCTACAAAATGCACCCAGAACAGTTCGAGTGCAGCAATGTGTCCTTTTGCCATATTGCCCACAGGCTCCTCAGATGAGAGAGTGCCGTTTTTCAGGTCCCACAGCTACAGGGCCGCTGATTTTGCGATGGGGCAGTTCTGCTCCTCATGTCTGTTGTATCACATAACTACAGAATATCAAAGGGTGGGAGGAAGAGCCTCGATTCAGTATGTTTCATGCTTTCAGCCTCCTATTACAGGGCTAGCATTACTAAAGCAGGTTCCTCCTGCCAATGTGGTGGCTCTGCCCTCCCACCCTAGGCTCTTTCCTAGCTAGCAAAGTGTTGAAAGAAAGAAAGTAAGTGGGGGCCACGGCAGACGAAATGGTCACCTTTTATGCCATTCTGCAGTGCGTTTTGGAGAACTGCGACGCCACAGAAATGCAGTTGGAGTGGCAGCTGTTTCTACAGGTGAGGCTTCTCCCCTGCACTGAGAGCCGATGTGGTGTAGTGGCGAAAGTGTTGGACTGGGACTCGGGAGATCCGGGTTCTAGTCCCGACTCGGCCATGGAAACCCACTGGGTGACTTTGGGCCAGCCATAGACTCTCAGCCCAGCCTACCTCACAGGGTGGTTGTTGTGAGGATAAAATGGGAGGATTATGGATGCCGCCTTGGGTTCCTTGGAGGAAAAAAAGGCGGGATATAAATGCATTAAGAAATAAATCGCTTGGTGTTCACAGGAGCCGTCTGTTGAGCCTGTACTGGAGAATTGCTTGCTGCTGTTGAAAGGGCTAGCACAACCGTTGCTGCTATTGGAATGGCAGAACAACTGAACGACGAACTCTCCGCCTTCATGTGTTGGTGTCTGCCAAGAACAGGGCTGGCTGCTGACACATGAGGTCAAGGAATGGGATGAGGCTAGGCTATGCGGCAGTTGCAGGCTGTCCTGGATGACCTTTCATACCATTGCCGATGTGTGGTATAGGGTTAGAGTTTTGGACTGAGATTGGGAGACCTGAGCTCTGAAGCTCCCCGGATGGATTTTGGGCCAGTCACGGACTCTCAGCCTCATGTACCTCACAGTGCTGCAAAGTTAAGACACTGTTGCAAGGGGAGGAGAATCATATAAGCCGCCTCGGGACCCTTGCAAGAGAGAAAAAAAGCAGGGTAGAAATACAATAATAAAATAAACAACCCAAAGGTAGGATACTAAAATGCAAGCATCGGTTCCCGTAAGGAACCACATAGCAATTATACTGTACAAACTGGGCTATGCCTGCTCAGCACCAACTTTGGTGTGGCAAGCCGGACAGCCTGTGAAATATTCAGGGAGGTGGCGGGAGTCCTGAATGAGCTGTACCTTCCGGACATGATAAAAGTTGATAAAAGTCCTTCAAGATTGTAGAGAGCTGGGCTTTCTTCAAGGTGCGTGGCGCCCTTGGCCCTTCCTACATCAGGACCTTTGCTCCTAGGGGGCACAGTCCAGAATACGACAGCATGGTTCTGCAGGTGGTGGTAGACATAAAGGGCGGGTTTGTCCATTCGTTCTCTGTGACCCGGCTTTCGTGCTTCAAGCATAGCTTATGGCACCATACTGGGGGGTGGGGGGGACTTCAACTACTACAACTTCAGAGCCAGACAAGCAGTGGAGAGAGCATTTGAATGGCTGAAGTCAAGATGGTGGGTAGCTTTGCACACTTCTAGAAGTTGAGGAAGACCTTGTGGACCTCGTCATCTGGCTGCATCCTCCACAACATCTGCGGATCGAGGGGAGGGATTTACAGCTGGAGGATAATCCTCGGTTTCCAGGACCCCCAGTGGAGGAGGATGCCACCCTCATAGGATCACAGCGCCTGCAGGCCCCTCGTCCTCAGACCCCCACTCCGCAACAGGGTCACGCTGGGAGGTGAGAGACATAAATGCAGCAGTAACAGCGTTCATCTAGGAGCATTACCGACATGTTATCTGTGTTTAAGGACTGCATGTTGTTCTGCCAACTGACAAGCTTTACTGATATGGAGAGCCCCTTTCACACTGGGCATTTCTATTCCCAGCCTGCCCTTGGTTAGATTACTGGGGTCATGTGTGTGCTGATGCAGACCACAGTACTTGCAGGCTATTCAGTAACTGATTAGAATCACCTGCCTTCTACTTCTACTGTTAGGAATAAGCAAACATTAAAATTAGTAAGTAAATCCAAGCGTGCCGCTCTTTTTGTCCGAGTTACCAGGGTGACCACATGGAAAGGAGGACAGGGCTCCTGTATCTTTAACTTTTGCTAGAAAAGGGAATTTCAGCAGGTACCATTTGTTTGCCTGCAGCACTTGGTGAAATTCCCTCTTCATCGCAACAGTTAAAGCTGCAGGAGGCCAACCCTCTTTTGTATCTGGTCCAGAGGGCAGGGCTCCTGCAGCTTTAACTGTTGCGATGAAGAGGGAATTTCACCAGGTACTGCAGGCATACAAATGTCACCTTTTGAAATTCCCTTTTCCATGCATCGGTTAAAAGATACAGGAGCCCTGTCCTCCTTTCCATATGTTCACTCTAGGTACATTGCTTCTGTAGTTCTTCCTTCATTTTAAAGAAAGAACAGAATAGGGAATGCCATGCTTCAAGCACACCCACAGAGACAGTGAACAGGTGGAGAGGGAGGAGCATTTCATTGGGGCTGTATGAGCAGTTTCGGGAGCAGCCAAAGAGTATTACACATCCAGAACACAAAGAGGAGGGCCAGTGACAAAGAGGCAGCTGACACACAGAAGCCTTGCCAGTAAAACAACCCACAGTTTGATTGTCTGACAGATAAATCATGGATGTACTCTGAGTAAGGCAATAGTCCATGAGTAAGTTAAATCATGAGTTGTCATGACATGTAAGCCAAGTCAGTCTACACAGCAGGGCTTTCCAACTTTAGTGAGCATATTTTAATTTTGAGAGACTGGGTTCTTTCACAAAATGGCTGCCATGGTGGGCATGGCCTGCCACAAAACACTAATTTCCAAGAAGGCCAACTGGTAAGACTAAAAGAAAAGTCACTTGTCCAAGGACCTGAGAGAAGGCAGAGGTAGTATCTGAGAGTATTCCTCTTCATCACAACAGTTAAACCTGCCCTTTTTTGTATCTGGTCACTCTAAAGCTGCTCCGGAAGCTGTTGCTAGTGCAGAATGCAGCAGCTCGGCTGTTGTCGGGAGCTGCCCCTTTCCAGCCTGCAACTCCTTTGCTGAGGCAACTGCACTGGCTGCCTATTCGCCACCGGGCCGGGTTTAAGGTTCTAGTACTAATGCACAAAGCCCTAAACCCCTTGGGACCAGGATACCTGAGAAACACCTTCTCTATTAACCTGCCCTGTCACTTAGGTCATCTGAAGTTATCTTCCTGGTGGTTCCACATGGTCCGGTTGGAGTTCACCAGGAGAAGAGCCTTCAGTGTAGTGGCCAATTCCTCTGGAACTCCTTGCCTCTGGAGGTCAGGCAGGCGCCAACGTTGTGTTTCGTCCTCAACCTTCTGAAAATGTTCCTGACAGCTTTCCCTGAATGACCGGCCGTGGCTTTTCTCTGAACTCTGTTCTTTTAAATATAATTTTTAATATGATCTTGTTCTGTTTTTACTCTTTTATCTATTTGTTTATCACTCTGAACTCTTTGATGGGGAGCTGCATATAATTATTGTAAGTAAATACATAAATAAATAAAGGATTTCAGTGAGAACCCACAACTTCAGCAACACCAAAGAAAAAAAGCTTCAGTCAGAGCAGCCACCTGAAGTTGCATCAAAGGAGAAGCATGGGGGAGAAGACCTTTATGTGCTTTGAATATGGAAAGGGTTTCAGTTCCACTATGAACCTTAGGAACCATCACAGCCTCCACACAGGCAAGGAGCCCTATCAATGCTCGTTATTTGGAAAGCGTTTCAGTCACAGTGTGAATCTTAAAGCACATCAAAATATCCACACAAGCGAGAAGCCCTAGAATGCAGGAAGAGTTAATGATCTTGGTTCCAAAAACCATTTTGAGCCCTCAAAGCCAACTGCAATACTGGCAGATGCAATTAGATTTATTTTAGGTACTAAAACTCCAAGTTTACGTAATTTACTCTTGTATATGCAGTATAAGAAAGTTGGGTGGGGAATCCCAAACTTGACATGTCATTGTGAGATCAACCAACTCCCAACATATACTTCTCTTGATGGGAGACGATGTTTCTAAACAGTGGAAGGGATCAAGTGTGAGGGAGTTTCAGTAAGTGATTTAGTGGATTGCAACATCTGAAACAGGAATTATTGACCCACTCTGGATGGTGCAGGAAACAGACCTTGGAATCCACACAGAGGAAGCGGTTTGGAATTCTTTGTGGGAGAAGTCTCTGCTTCAAACAATATTGCTTAAAAATGGTTTACCGATTTCTGCACCAGTTGCTGGGGAACATGGGCAGGAGGGTGCTATTGCACCCGTGTCCTGCTTGTGGGTAGGCAGCTTGTGTGAACAGAGTGCTGGACCAGAATGGTTCTCAGGATGTCCTCCTGTGCAGACAAAGGGGAGAAGCGTTACTACTTTTAACTTCGGTGAAGTGTCCAGGGAGCTTTAGGTATTGGGCAGCAGAGAAATGCAATAAATGAAATAAATAAATGAATAAATTCTGCTTTCTTTGACAGGGAGTATATTGTCTTTTGGGGGGGGCAGGAGAGAGAGGACCCCAGAAGTGATGGATGGTTTGGACAGGAGTGGCTGAGGGAGGGAGGAGGGAGGAGATTCGGGGAGGGGGCTCATACCAAGGGGGTGCGGAGGGGGCTGCCCCAGAGGGGGAGGGCAGTGGGCGTGCAATGCTGCCGACATCCCATAACCTCCGGTGCACGTGGCAGGCTGGAAAAAAGGGATCTGGACCCTGCAAAAAGTCCCCCAGGAGCAGCCTGAGCATTGAAGCTGCAGGGAGAGAAAAGCCCCCCACGATCCATGGGTCTCTGCCAGGAGGAGCCTCTGCAGCTCTATTGTGCTTCCTGGGTGGGTTTGATGTGGGGGCTAAAGGGAGCGAGAGGGGGCTGGATCCCAGAGAGGCTGGATGAGGCCCCCCCACTTTCTGCCCCCCTAGTGCAAAGGAGCCTGGGATTCCTCCTGACCTCCCTCTCTTCCCCTTGCAGAGGAGCCGGTGAGTGCGAGATGCGTGGGGGTCCTAGGAGGGGGGGAGGAGGAAAGATTCCCCAAGGCAGGAGCAGAGAAGGGAGGGGGTCAGGGCAGGGAGGGGGCAGAGGGAGGGTGGGGAGAGAGAGGGAACCCCCTGCCCCCTATTTGGGGCGCCCTCCAGGAGACCCCCGCCTTGCACCTCCTTCCCTCCCCAGAACTAGGGGATCCTGGAAGGGAAGAAAAGGCAGGAGAAAAGGGAGTCTGCGTGGGGGGGGGGGGGAGACAGAAGAGGAAAGATGCTGGGTGGGGATGAGGAATAACATCTGGGGGCAAAAGGCTGTTCTTATAATGCCCTCTTTGCATTTGGCTTTCTTTCCTCTCCCTGTTCTAAACTGAGTGAAGAAGGACCATGGGGCAGTTTTCCCCCATGGTCCTTATTTCAGTTTAAGTAGAGCTAAATAACAATTCAACTGCTGCTGGAAATTGGGCCAAGTACTCTTTTCACATTCTTTTCTAACAAGCCTTTGCAAGTGTTAAAGTGTTGCGTATTTTGCAGAGTGTACGAATGTATTTCTTTATAATTATTGCATGTTTCATATTTCACTGCTGTATGTGATGTTCTTTTGCTTTTACTTTCTTTATAAACCATTCATATCTTAAGGCTTCCTGTGTGACATGTTTCATTTGTTGAACAAGTTGAAAGAGTATTCACTGTTCTCTTGCTCAAGTTTTAGAACCTCATTTTCAGCCTGGAGCCGGATTCCTGTGGAACTGGGGTTTGAGGGACTCATTTGAGAGAAATCCTGGGTATTAAGTTGGCCACAGCTGTATCTACTTCATGCAGCTCTCCATTTGAATTCCTACAGGACAGTCCTTGCCTCAAGAGAGAAATTGGCAGCCAAGGAAGCAGATATTTTGAATCCTGGTGGTAGCAGAGATGGAGAAGAGAGTAAAGATGGAAGAGCAAAACTTTGCTGGCCCTGAGGCAGGGAACATCTGCCTCAACATCCAGGAAGGGAACAGTGCAGAGCTATGGGAAAACAGATTGCAGGAGAGCCAGGCTGGGAGCAACTCCAGCTCAGACGTAGAGCGCCAGCAGTTCAGGGACTTCTGCTACCAGGAGGCTAAGGGCCCCCGAGGGGTTTGCAGCCGACTCCACCACCTTTGCCTTCAATGGCTGAAGCCAGAAAGACTCACAAAAGCTCAGATGCTGGATCTGGTGGTCCTGGAGCAGTTCTTGGCTGTCCTTCCCCCAGAGATGGAGAGCTGGGTCAGAGAATGTGGAACGGAGACGACTTCCCAGGCAGTGGCTCTGGCAGAAGGTTTCCTCCTGAGCCAGGCAGAGGATAAAGAACAGGTGAGAGCATTTCATCCTGAGAACTCCAAGGGATTCAAATTTTAAAAGACCCCAATTGTATCTCAATTGTTTTTGGATGTCCTCTCGGGAAGGGATGTCCCAATTTCCAATGCTTCCCTCCCACAAGCCTAGTTGTTTGTAATATGTAGAGCAGACTCTAACTTTGGAGGAGCTTCTAATGAAAATATGCATCAGTTTCCTAAGATCAGTCTTTGTGTCAAAGGCCCGGAATATGACTAATGTCACATCAATTTACATGCTGGTTTGCTTAAAGTCTGTTTCAGGTAAATTGGTTGAAAGCGTTATTTAAATTAAATTATTAAGCGCCCTG
Organism: Anniella stebbinsi; assembly: GCA_029215795.1. Lineage (NCBI taxonomy): Eukaryota > Metazoa > Chordata > Lepidosauria > Squamata > Anniellidae > Anniella > Anniella stebbinsi. The sequence continues at coordinate 187,886,639 of JARDYH010000005.1, forward strand.
CTGAAAAAGAATCAACAAGACTTTTGCAAACATTAGTCCTCTCTCACTAACCTTTTAGAGTTCTTTGAGAGTGACAAGAAACATGTAGACAGGGCTGATCCAGTGGACATTATTTACTTGGACTTCCAAAAGGCTTCCGATGAAGCCCCTCACCAAAGACTCCTGAGCAAACTTAGCAGTGATGGAATAAGAGGAGAGGTCTTTTTCTGGATCAGTAACTGGTTAAAGAAGAGAAAGCAGAGAGTAGGAATAAATGGTAAATTCTCCCAATGGAGGGAGGTAAATAGTGGGGTTCCACAGGGATCAGTATTGGGACCTTTTCTTTTCACTTTGTGAGATGAATTACCTGGAATTAGGAATGAGCTGTGAACTGGCCAAGTCTGCCAATGACCACAAATTTTAAATAAAAGTTTTGTATCGGGAAAGATCTGTTATATATATATATATATATATATATATATATATATATATATATCGTAAAGGCCTGTGGCTATGTACAGTGAAGTTTATGTGCTGGGTGTCGGGATGTCTGGGAGATTCTCCCTTTCCACCTGGCTGGTTTTTAGAGGTTCTTCAAGCACTTTGCTTATGCCAGAGTTAAACTATTTGCCCCAAAGCTCACATCCTTAGACAAAGACACAACTTAGATTGCTCCATGTCTTGAACCATAGATCATCTTTAGAAGGAGCACTAAAATGCAAACTGATTGGGAAATGCTGCCCTTGGCCTTGACCTGACCCATTTCTTTCCTTCCCTCATCCTTCTTCTCTCTCTGGGATCCTCCCTCCTGTTCCAGGTGCAGTGGAGGTTGGCCAAAGCATGCGCAGATTTCCCTGAGGCAGAGAAGGCTCCACCGGGCACCACACAGAAGCCGCTGGACAGGTGGATCTTGCAGGAGGGTGACGGAGGACCCTCCTCACCAGGTAAGGATTAGTGGGACGGATTCCACCATGGTCTCCCTCCCTCTCTTATGCCTGAGGTGCATGAGCTGCTTTCACATTCCCCTTGAGCCTGATTTCCTTTTAATGGGGAGGGAGGGGGAAGAGAGTCTCTTTTTCACTAGACAATCCAAAAGAATCTGTTGTTTAGGAATGTGGTCAAACATTGATTCCAGTCAAACAATGGAATCAAAATTCTTAAGATCGTTAACTTACCTTCCCACCTTCTTTGCTTTCCTCACAGGGAGCAGAAGAACCTGCAGAGAGAGTGAACTGATACTGGGGGATCCTTCTAGACCTCCTTCGCTTTGTGGTGAATTAAAAGTGCTTTCTGCACAGCCAGGGCAGGTAGGGGAGTCCTGGGTGCCTCTGTCACCTGCACATCTCTTTGGTCCTGGACGAACCAGCCCCTTTAGCCTTTGGTTTTGTCCAAGATGGCAGCTAAGAATGCTTTGAAAGTCACTCATGAAGCTCTGGCATTCAGAAGGAGAAACGTTCAACCACCACAACATTTTTTTCTTCATGGATTGCAACATGACATGAAAGGAAAACATAATTTCTTTTTCTTTCAGGGTCCGGTGACCTTTGAGGATGTGTCTGTGTGTTTCTCGGAGGAGGAGTGGGCGCTGCTGGATCCTGGCCAGAGGTCTCTGTACAAGGAAGTCATGGAGGAGAATCGTGGGAACCTGGCCTCTCAGGGTGAGGAATGGGACCCTCTGGGTAAGGCCCCCTCTTCGCCTTCTTGACAGACACCCATCTTGAACTCCTTTTCATATAAGGGTCACTTGCCATGGGGCCCTACTCATCATAGTTCTGAGTTTACAAACATCAGCTTTCCTGAAATCCAGAGGACACTTATGGCTAACCTCCGCTTTTGCTTCCTTGAAAATGAAGAACTCAAGTATGACGTGGTCACTTTCCCCCAGAATTCCCATAAATGCTTCTTTATCCACTAAGTCCTCCCTATTGGTCAGTATCAAATGAAGGATAGCCATTCTTCTAGTTCCTTCCTCTACTTTCTGTAGGAGAATGTTATGAGCCCCACGTGTCAGGAATTTCTTGGAGGAGGGGCTAATTTGGGCAGATTTTGTCTCCCAACAGATATCGGGGTAATTGAAGTCCCCTATTACTACTACGTCGGATTTCCTTGAAACACTGAAAATGTGCTTTTGAAAAGTACCATTCTTGTTTTCACCTTGATTGGGTGGTCGCTAGTAGACTCCGACCACCATGCTCCTTCTATTCCTTGCACCATTTATTTTAATCCAAATGCTCTCAATGGGGCTCCCAGGCCCATCCTCCTGTATTTCTGTTGCAGGGATAGGTATTTTGAAACATGTAGTGCAACTCCACCTCCCTTCCTATTTCTCCTGTGATTTTGAACAAGTTCTACCCTTCAATTGCTGTATTCCAGTCCTGGGCGTCATCCCATGAGGTTTCAAGTCATTTTTGCCTTCACGTATGAAGAGTTCATGTTCGATCTGTTTGTTTCCCGTACTCTGGGCATTAGTATATAGACATCAAAGACCATGTGCTTTATAGACCAGTTTCTTTCCTACATTGTTGTGAACCCTATTTTTGGACGCGCTTAGAGCTGTTCTCTCTGTCGTGGTGCATAAACCTTCATCCTTTGTTGCTTCTAAGTTGACGTCTACCTTCCCGATAGGAGTCATTTTAAAGGCCTCCTGATGAAGTTCTTCATGGCACATTCTTCGCAGCCCTTGTGAGGTTCAACCCATCACTTGCCAGCTGTCCATCTTCCAAGAAGCGTAGCCCTTGGTCCTCTGCAGGCTGCCCTCCAGTCTCATCCTCCAGTACCTGAAAGGGGTTCCATAGTTCTACTGGTTCCACTGGTGCCGAGTGTCTTCTAGGTCTTCTGCTCCTCACTGTCACTCTTTTGCTGAAGTTCCACCATTTTGCCTAAGAACTCTTCGCCTTCTCTTCTTCCTTGGAGGGCGGACACTACATTTGTTGCATATGATGACCACAGGCAGGAATACAAACATTGCTCACACTTTGCAGGTCACCAGCCCTGGAGAACCCTTCCCTTCCATGATCCCTTTTGGTTTCTGCCTTTCCCATTGTATTGGAATAGCTTTTGCTTTTGTCTTGTCCTCCCTGAAGGTTAACAGTAGAGTCCCCTAGTAGATGAGTCTCTGTGCTGCAAGAGAACAAGTCTTTGTTAGGGACCTTCCCCTTGACTTCCCCTGCCGTGAACCAACAGTTCTCTTTTACATGCATGTTGAAGGCACATCTGGTCCCGGGATTGTGGTTGTGCCCACAGTAAGTATCCTTTTTGGTTGCACATCCCTCTTTCAATCTCTTCTCCACGTCCCTTTTGAGTCTCAGCTTGTCAGACATCTCTCCTGGGAATCGTTAGTGCTTGCGGCATCAGAATTTGAGGCTTCCGGATCTCCCATCCCTCTTGAACTCTCTTTTCCTTCCTAATTTCTAGCTATGGGATCTGACTCAACCTTCCTTCTGAGCTTTTTAAAGTTGGCTTTCTTAAGGTCCAATGTCCATTGCCGACTAAGCTTGCAGAGTATGGCGTATTCCGAAGCTTGCTCTGCACATTTTGCTTTCCATTTGAGATACAACTAGACAGCAAGACAACCTTCATTTTGAAATAGAGGTCTGCTCAAAACAATAGCTGAACCCAGCGAGATGGTCTAGGAGGATGCCATGACTGAGGGTTTCAGAAGCCTCTGAGACATTGAAAAGGACCATTAGGGTTGAATTCCCACTTCTCAGTTCCTAGTTAAATAATCAGCTAGGACAAAATGGCAGATTTTAAGTGCATTTTGTTTTTACAGTATTTAATGTTGTCCAGTTCTTGTTTGAGCTACTTTGTAAGAGTTATTCTATGTAAATGAAAATGCTGTATGTCACTGTAGTTCTCAGTTCTATTGATAATCAGAGGATATCTAATATGTTTTGAAGGCTCTGCCTCCCTACCGCGTATATATATATTTATCCTGTTACTCAAATCAGCAAACCATTTGGATCGTTCCCTGACTCCAGGAGGATTTCTTTTTTTTATTCTTGCAGGTGATCGCAGGGAGAGCAACAACAATGGAGAACACCAGAAAAGGAAAACGGAAATTGAAGAGAAGTGGGGAATCAAATCCATGTCTTTTGAAGGGTCAGACGTCCATGAAATTCCCATAATAGAAGATCCTGTTGAACAAAGCAATCGGAATATTCACAGTGGCAAGAAACAGCGGAAAGGCTCAGAGTGTGTCAAGACTCAGAAGAAAAGATTACAAGGCTTAGAGTGTGGAAAGCAATTCAGTTCCAAATCAAAACTTAACTTGCATACAAGAATACACACAGGGGAGAAGCCCTATGAATGCTTAGACTGCGGAAGGAACTTCAGAAAGAATGACTATCTGAAGAAACCGCAAAGAATTCACAGAAGGGAGAAGCCCTATGAATGCCTAGAATGTGGAAAGAGCTTTGCTCACAAGACACACTTTAAGACACATCAAAGAACTCACACAGGTGAGAAGCCCTATAAATGCCTAGAGTGCGGAAAGAGCTTTGCTCACAAGACACACTTTAAGACACATCAAAGAACTCACACAGGTGAGAAGCCCTATAAATGCCTAGAGTGTGGAAAGAGCTTTGCTCAAAGCACATCTCTTAAGTCACATCACACAGTTCACACAGGGGAGAAGCCCTATGAATGCCTACAGTGCAGAAAGGGCTTTGCTCACAAGACAGACCTTAAGACACATCAAAGAACTCATACAGGTGAGAAGCCCTATAAATGCCTAGAGTGTGGAAAGAGCTTTGCTCGGCACATAACTCTTAAGCGACACCAAAGAATCCACACAGGTGAAAAGCCCTATAAATGCCCAGAGTGTGGAAAGAGCTTTGCTCAGAGTTCGAATCTTAAGCGACACCAAAAAATTCATGCAGGGCAGAAGCCCTATAAATGCCCAGAGTGTGGAAAGAGTTTTGCTCGCAAGACACAATTTAAGACACATCAAAGATATCATACAGGTGAGAAGCCCTATGAATGCCTAGAGTGTGGAAAGAGCTTTGCTCGGAGCACAAACCTAAAGCGACATCAAAAGATTCATTTGAAGGAGAAGCCATAAAAGTGCTCAGAATGTAGAAAGCAATTCATTCAGGGATGGCACCTTGTCTCACACCAAACGATCCATACAGGTGAGAAGCTCTATGAATGCTTTGTATGCGGGAAGCTTTAACCTGCATCAAAGAATTCACACAATTGACAAGGACTTTTCTGGTGAGATTTTAACTCATGCATCTCTTTCCTCGTAGAAGGGTGGAGGTCCCATTTGGATGGTCCGTCCCTCTAGACTGATGGGATCCAAGGGATTTCTGAATGCTCTTGGGGATTCTCCAGTGGAGAGAGCTGGTGATCCAGCCAAGGCCCTGGCCTCTCTGTGGAAGAGTGAGATGCAGAGGGCCATCGACTTGATTGTACTTGAGTGCCCTCTCCAGCCCTGTGGAGTTCGCTTAGTATACCAGGGGTCTGTGGTCGATGAAATAGGCTGGACGTCGGCTAGAGCACAAATGGCGTAAGACTTGAAGCGAACATGACCGAGCATGCTCTGGAGCGTATAATCGTGCCTATTGATTGACAGTGTGGGAAGCAAAGAAGGCTCATTTTTCTGTCTCCGTTGTGTCCTTAAGTAGCCGGAGCTTCTCATCGTGGTTCGTGAGGTGTTAACAGCCTCCCCAGCAAATGGGCCCCTGGCCCAGTCAAGGAGCCACAGCGACCTTTTTGCATCGCACTTTGAGGACAAAATTACCAGAAGGAATAGGCCTCCTCCCATATGTACCTGCCTGGTCCCTAAGATCATCATCTGGGGTCCTTCTGTGTGAGCCCCTGTCAAAAGAAGCGAGGGTGATGCCTATCATGAGGAGGGCCTTCTCTGCTGTGGCACCCTGGCTGTGGATTGAGCTCCCCGGAGAGGTTCGCCCAGCACCTGCGTTGTACTCTTTCCGATGCCAGGTGAAGACCCGTTTTTATTATCTGAGTATTTTAACCTTCTACCAACAGCAATAATGGCTAAAAGAATGGGTACATTTATAGCCAAATATATCAAAAAGGATCAATGTGGATTCATATCTGGAAGGCAAATGCCCAATTTAATTGGAAGAGTTTTAAATATCATTAATATTATAAAAAAAAGGAAATTAAAAGCAGGTTTATTAGCATTGGATATATTCAAAGCCTTTGACTGCGTGGAATGGCCAGCGCTTAAAATAATATTAAAAACATTTGGATTTGGAGATAAATTTATGGGTGTGATTGATAAGCTGTATAAAAATAATAAAGCTGAAATAATGGTTAATGATGGGTTGACGCAACAATTACACTAGCTCGAGGAACTAGGCAAGGATGCCCACTCTCACCGATCTTGTTTGCAATAGTGATAGAAATATTGGCAAATATTATAAGGGAAAATGAAAGTTTAAAGGGGATAGGAAGAAAGGAGAAGATAAAAATGAATATGTTTGCGGATGACACATTACTGACAATAGAAGATCCCCTGAAGAGTGGGGAGGTGATTAAGAAACATCTGAGAGAATTTGGGGAAATTACGGGCTTACAAGTGAATTGGGGGAAGTCAGAAATGATGCTATTTAATTATAATAAGGAAGAGATGGAGGAGTGTAAACTTAAGCTGGGTTTAAGGCTTAGAAATATAGTACGTTATTTGGGAGTTAATATAGATAAAGATTTAGAAAAATTAGAGGAACTCAACTTTGTAACTTTAAAAAAACAGATAGGGGAGAAATTAGAGGGTTATAGAAAATTGAAGCATTCTTGGTTTGGTAGAATAGCAGTTATTAAAATGAAGATTTTACCTAAGATTAATTTCTTGTTTAGAATGTTGCCGATTAAAATATCAGAAGCGGAGTTAAAAAGTTGGCAAAATATGATTAATGCTTATTGTAATGGAGATAAGAGAGCTAGGATTAATAAAAGATTATGGTATAAAGCTCAAAAGAAAGGAGGTTTAGGACTTCCAAATATTAAGTATTATTATATTGCTAATCAGTTAAGATACGTTATAAATTGTATAATAGGAGAGGAAGATCTTGAATGGCTGGAAATGCAAACAGGAGAAATTGATTATAAATTGAAGAATATATTCTTTAGTAATATTCAAAAGAAAGATTGGAAGGGACTGGACAACCCAATGTTGAAAAATATTTTAGAGATCTGGGAGAAATTTAGAGGGAAGTTGATACCGGGAGATTCTCCACTTGCCCCAATTGTAGTAGTGGGAAATTTTCCAAGAGTATTAAAAGCGGAGATAGAAGCGACATTAAAAGATCAGGAAATAATTAAGTTAAGGAATTGGATGGAAAATATGAAGGATAATGAGCAAATTAAAGAGTTGTTTAAAAGACAAAAGATTGCATGGTTCAAAGGTTTACAATTGGGGAATTGGACTAAGGAATGGAAATTAAGAAATAAGAAATGTGGAAATAATACAAGATTTGAAGATATAATTGAACTAGAAGGGAAAAAAGAAGAAATTAGAATTAAGAAAGGGCGGATTAGTGAGATTTATAGAATATTGATAGAGGATGAATATCAGGACTCACTTAAAGTTATAAAAGAGATTTGGGAAGAAGATGTAGGAGATAAAATTAAAGAGTATAATTGGGAGAGGATATGGAATGAAAGAATATTAAAGTTGCTATTGATAAGAATTAAGGAGAACTTTTACAAGACTGTATGGAGATGGTATCTAACACCGTCTAGATTTCACCAGATGGATAAAAAAGTGACTAAGAAGTGTTGGAGGGGATGTCAGGAGGATGGAACCTATTTTCATATATGGTGGAGCTGCGAACATGTACAAAAATTTTGGGAAATGGTGTTTAAAGAAATAAGTGAAATAATTGGAAGTAAATTGGAATTAAACCCAAAGATAGCTCTACTAGCAATATGGGATAGAGCGAATGAGAAGGGAACTAAGAGAGAATTGGTAAACAACTTCCTGGCACCCGCAAGATTAATGATTGCTAAATATTGGAAAGGACAAGGAAGCTATGCAATAGAAGAATGGTATAAAGAAATATGGGATATGGCGTTGAATGATATGCTGACTTGTAAAATGAAAATAAAGAGGGGAATGTCCAGCAAGAGTGATTTTGGAGAAATATGGAGTCCCTTTTTGGAATATGTATTAAGATCGGGGAAGGGACAAAATCCTTCAGAAGAGTCATTAAAATTCTGGAAAGATGAAGATTGATCAAGAGAAGGTCTCATGGGTAGGGTAGCACGGGGGGGGGGTTGTAGAGGATTAGGCATTGTTTGTATTTTATGTAGTCATGTTTTATTATTGTGTTTTATATTGTTGAAATTAATAAAAATTATTAAAAAAAAAAAGAAGATGATTTTTCTAAACACTGGATTAACAACGGAAGGGATCAAGTGTGAGGGAGTTTCAAGAAGTGACTTTGTGAACTGTAACATCTGAAACAGGAATTATTGACCCACTCTGGATGGGGTGGGAAACAGCCCTTGGAGGCCACACAGAGGAAGCGATTTGGATTGGATTGCTTTGTGGGAGACGTCTCTGCTTCAAACTATATTCAAACAAAAATGGTTAACTGATTAACCATTATCAGAGGCAGTAAGCCTATATGCACCCATTGATGTGAAGTGATGGATGGTCTATGGACAGGAGTGGCTGAGGGAGGGAGGCAGGAGGAAGGAGAGGAGAAGTTGCTCATGCCAAGGGGGTGGGGAGGGGGGCTGCCCCAGAGGGGGAGGGCAGTGGATGTGCAATGCTGCTGACATCCCATAACCTCCGGTGCACGTGGCAGGCTGGAAAAAAGGGATCTGGACCCTGCAAAAAGCCCCCCAGGAGCAGCCGGAGCATTGAAGCTGCAGGGAGAGAAAAGCCCCCCACGATCCATGGGTCTCTGCCAGGAGGAGCCTCTGCAGCTCTATTGTGCTTCCTGGGTGGATTTGATGTGGGGGTTAAAGGGAGCGAGAGGGGGCTGGGTCCTAGAGAGGCTGGATGAGGCCCCCCACTTCCTGCCCCCAATTCCTGCCCCCCTAGTGCAAAGGAGCCTGGGATTCCTCCAATCCTGCCTCTCTTCCCCTTACAGAGAAGCCGGTGAGTGCGAGATGCATGGGGGTCCTGGGGGGGGAGGAAAGGTCCCCCAAGGCAGGAGCAGAGAAGGGAGGGGGCCAAGGGAGGGTGGGGAGAGAGAGAGAGACCCCTACCACTATTTGTGGTGCCCTCCAGGAGACCCCCGCCTTGCACCTCCTCCCCTCCCCAGAACTAGGGAATCCTGGAAGGGAAGAGAAGGAGGGTCTTGGGGTGGGACAGAAGAGGAAAGATGCTGGGTGGGGATGAGGAATAACTTCTGTGGGCAAAAGGCTGTTCTTATAATGTCCTCTTTGCATTTGGCTTTCTTTCCTCTCCCTTTTCTAAACTGAGTGAAGAAGGACCATGGGGCAGTTTTCCCCCATGGTCCTTATTTAAGTTTAAGTAGAACTAAATAACAATTCAACGGCTGCTACTTGGGCCGAGTAGCTTTTTCACATTCTTTTCTCACAAGCCTTTGCAAGTGTTAAAGTGCTGCATATTTTGCAGAGTGTACGAATGTATTTCTTTATAATTATTGCATGTTTCACATGTCACTGCTGTATGTGATGTTCTTTTGCATTTACTTTCTTTATAAACCGTTCACATCTTAAGGGTTCCTGTGTGACATGTTTCATTTGTTTAAGAGGTTGAAAAAATGTTCACTGTTCTTTTGCTCAAGGTTTAGAACCTCATTTTCAACCCGAATTAAATTATTAAGCGTATAGAAGGACAAGCCCTGCTAAAAAAGAATCGACATGGCTTCTGTAAACGTTAGTCCTCTCTCACTAACCTTTTAGAGTTCTTTGAGAGTGACAAGAAACATGTAGATAGGGCTGATCCAGTGGACATTATTTACTTGGATTTCAAAAAGGCTTTCAATAAGTCCCTCACCAAAGACTCCTGAGCAAACTTAGCAGTCATGGAATAAGAGGAGAGGTCCTTTTATGGATCAGTAACTGGCTAAAGCAGAGAAAGCAGAGAGCAGGAATAAATGGTAAATTCTCCCAATGGAGGGAGGTAAATAGTGGGGTCCCACAGGGATCGGGACCAATTCTTTTCACCTTAAGAGAAGAATGACCTGGAATTAGGAGTGAGCTGTGAACTGGCCAAGTCTGCCAATGACCTCAAATTATTTATGGTGGTTAAACCGAATGGATGCCGTTCTCCCAGGCCTGTTTACTTCAGATAATATTGTCTGCATGGAACAATTACAAATCCCTACGTGGTAAAGCATGTATTTATCACATCATTATTAGCTCAATGCTTTGGCAACCCAGAAGAAGCTGCGGTCCCACCACACTAAGAAATAATAATGTACTATTAAGATTATCTTTTTTAGATCTGAGTGATTATGACAAACCCAGTTTGTTTTTAATCGCTTTGTTGAGCAATAAATGAAAGTTTTGTATCGGGAAAGGGAACACTAAAATGCAAACCGATTGGGAAATGCTGCTCTTGGCCTTGACCTGACCCATTTCTTTCCTCCCCTCATCCCTCTTCTCTGTCTGGGATCCTCCCTCCTGTGCCAGGTGCAGGGGACGTTGGCCAAAGCATACGCAGATTTACCTGAGGCAGAGAAGGCTCCACCGGGCACCACACAAAGCAACATCAAAGAATTCACACGGGGGAGAAGCCCTATGAATGCCTACAGTGCAGAAAGGACTTTGCTCACAAGACAGACCTTAAGACACATCAAAGAACTCATACAGGGGAGAAGCCCTTTAAATGCCTAGAGTGTGGAAAGAACTTTGCTGACAAGACAAACCTTAAGACACATCAAAGATATCATACAGGTGAGAAGCCCTATAAATGCGTATTGTGCAGAAAGAGCTTTGCTAAGAGTGCAAACCTTCAGTCACATCAAAGAATTCACACGGGGGAGAAGCCCTATGAATGCCTACAGTGCAGAAAAGGCTTTGCTCACAAGACAAACTTTAAGCGACATCGAAGAATTCACTTGAAGGAGAAGCCATAAAAGTGCTCAGAATGTAGAAAGCAATTCAATCAGGGATTGCACCTTGTCTCACACCAAACGATCCATACAGGTGAGAAGCTCTATGAATGCTTTGTATGTGGGAAGCTTTAACCTGCATCAAAGAATTCACACAATAGACAAGGACTTTTCTGGTGAGATTTTAACTCATGCATCTCTTCCCTCCTAGAAGGGTGGAGGTCCCATTTGGATGGTCCGCCCCTCTAGACTGATGGGATCCAAGGGATTTCTGAATGCTCTTGGGGATTCTCCAGTGGAGAGAGCTGGTGATCCAGCCAAGGCCCTGGCCTCTCTGTGGAAGAGTGAGATGCAGAGGGCCATCCACTTGATTGTACTTGAGTGCCCTCTCCAGCCCTGTGGAGTTTGCTTGGTATACCAGGGGTCTGTGGTCGATGAAATAGGCTGGACGTCGGCTAGAGCACAAATGGCGAACATGACCGAGCACGCTCTAGAATGCATAATCGTGCCTATTGATTGACAGTACAGGCAGCAAAGAAGGCTCATTTTTCTGTCTCCGTTGTGTCCTTAAGTAGCTGGAGCTTCTCATCGTGGTTTGTGAGGTGTTAACAGCCTCCCCAGCAAATGGGACCCTGGCCCAGTCAAGGAGCCACAGCGACCTTTTTGCATCGCACTTTGAGGACAAAATTACCAGAAGGAATAGGCCTCCTCCCATATGTACCTGCCTGGTCCCTAAGATCATCATCTGGGGTCCTTCTGTGTGAGCCCCTGTCAAAAGAAGCGAGGGTGATGCCTACCAAGAGTAGGGTCTTCTCTGCTGTGGCACCCTGGCTGTGAATTGAGCTCCCCGGAGAGGTTCGCCCAGCACCTGCGTTGTACTCTTTCCGATGCCAGGTGAAGACCCTTTTTTATTATCCAAGTATTTTAACTTTCTACCAACTTTGCTGTTTCAAATGTTTAAATCTCTGCACTGCGGCTGGGTTTTTTTTCTGGTTGTACTTTTATACTGTTATATTGCTGTTTGATATTGTGATTTAGGTCTGATACTGTAAAATTGTATTTTAAGGTTTAATTTTGTGACCTGCCCAGAATACTTCATCTATGGGTGATATAGAAATGCCAACATTAATAAATAAACTGTAACCGAATCCTGGCAAGATAGAAACACCTTGGGACCAGGATACCGAAGAAACACCTTCTCCCCTATCAACCTGCCCTGTCACTTAGGTCATCTGAAGTTATCTTCCTGGTGGTTCCACATGGTCCGGTTGGAGTTCACCAGGAGAAGAGCCTTCAGTGTAGTGGCCAATTCCTCTGGAACTCTTTGCCTCTGGAGGTCAGGCAGGCGCCAACGTTTCTTCCAGCTACTTCTGAAAATGTATAAAAGAGAGCCTTAATTTAAATGGCAATTGTGGTGAGTCAGGCTAGCGTATTTTGGACGGAGAGGACTGTGATGAGAGATTTGATTGAGGACTGTATATATCTGGAGAAACCTGTTGTGATTTGTATATATTGGAACACAAGTAAACAACTTGTATTATACACAAGATACTGTGTGTGAGTATTCCTTCAACTCCTGGATTATTCTGGACTTATTCTCTACACAAGGGCTGGCAGCGTTTGTATTTTATTGCTTCCCCCCTAACACCATGAACCTTAGGAACCATCACAGCCACCACACAGGCAAGGAGCCCTATGAATGCTCGGTATTTGGAAAGCGTTTCAGTCAAAGTGTGAATCTTAAAGCACATCAAAATATCCACACAAGCGAGAAGCCCTAGAATGCAGGAAGAGTTTTGCTCGCAGAACACGTCTGAAATCACATGAAAAAATTCACACAGGGGGGAGAAGCCATGTGAGGGCTCAGAGGGTGGAAAGCAATGCTCAGGTTCACACTTTCATCAGCAATATGCTATTCAAAAGCCCCTAGGAAGTGGAAGAAGCAATTATTAGGAATTATGGATTATTTAGTAGCCATTCAAACAATCTTGGTTCCAAAAACAATTTTGAGCCCTCAAAGCCAACTGCAATACTGGCAGACCCAATTAAATTTAGTTTAGCTACTAAAGTGCCTAGATTACTGAAATCACTCTTGTATAAGCAATATGAAAAGGTTGGCACGTTATCATGAGACCAACCAACTCCCAACATATAATTCCCTTGATGACAGATGATGTTTCTAAACAGTGGATTAACAATGGAAGGGATCAAGTGTGAGGCAGTTTCAAGAAGTGACTTTGTGAATTGTAACATCTGGAACAGGAATTATTGACCCACTCTGGATGGGGTGGGAAACAGCCCTTGGAGGCCACAGAGAGGAAGCGCTTTGGATTGCTTTGTGGGAGACGTCTCTGCTTCAAACTATATTCAAACAAAAATGGTTAACCGATTAACCATTATCAGAGGCAGTAAGCCTATATGCCGCAGTTGCTGGGGAACATGGGCAGGAGGGTGTTGTTGCACCCCTGTCCTTGTGGGTAGACACGTTGTGTGAACAGAGTGCTGGACTAGAGGGACCCTTGGTGTGATCCAGAAGGGCTCTTAGGATGCTTTTAACTTTTGTGAAGCGCCCAGGGAGCTTCGGGTATTGGGCAGCAGAGAAATGCAATCAATGCAATAAATGAATGAATAAATTCTGCTCGCTTTGACAGGGAGAATATTGCTTTTGGGGGGGGGCAGGAGAGAGAGGACCCCTGAAGTGATGGATGGTCTATGAACAGGAGTGGCTGAGGGAGGGAGGAGGGAGGAGATTTGGGGAGGGGGCTCATGCCAAGGGGGTGGGGAGGGGGCTGCCCCAGAGGGCGAGGGCAGTGGGCGTGCAATGCTGCTGACATCCCATAACCTCCTGTGCACGTGGCAGGCTGGAAAAAAGGGATCTGGACCCTGCAAAAAGCCCCCCAGGAGCAGCCGGAGCATTGAAGCTGCAGGGAGAGAAAAGCCCCCCACGATCCATGGGTCTCTGCCAGGAGGAGCCTCTGCAGCTCTATTGTGCTTCCTGGGTGGATTTGATGTGGGGGCTAAAGGGAGCGAGAGGGGGCTGGATCCCAGAGAGGCTGGATGAGCCCCCCCACTTCCTGCCCCCACTTCCTGCCCCCCTAGTGCAAAGGAGCCTGGGATTCCTCCAATCCTGCCTCTCTTCCCCTTGCAGAGGAGCCGGTGAGTGCGAGATGCATGGGGGTCCTGGGGGGGGAGGAGGAAAGATCCCCCAAGGCAGGAGCAGAGAAGGGAGGGGGCCAAGGGAGGGTAGGGAGAGAGAGGGAACCCCCTGCCCCCTATTTGAGGCGCCCTCCAGGAGACCCCCGCCTTGCACCTCCTTCGCTCCCCAGAACTAGGGGATCCTGGAAGGGAAGAGAAGGCAGGAGAAAGGGGGGTCTGTGGGGGGGGGGACAGAAGAGGAAAGATGCTGGGTGGGGATGAGGAATAACATTTGGGGGCAAAAGGCTGTTCTTATAATGCCCTCTTTGCATTTGGCTTTCTTTCCTCTCCCTGTTCTAAACTGAGTGAAGAAGGACCATGGGGCAGTTTTCCCCCATGGTCCTTATTTAAGTTTAAGTAGAGCTAAATAACAATTCAATGGCTGCCGGTTGGGCCGAGTAGCCTTTTCACATTCTTTTCTAACAAGCCTTTGCAAGTGTTAAAGTGTTGCGTATTTTGCAGAGTGTACGAATGTATTTCTTCGTAATTATTGCATATTTCACATGTCACTGCTGTATGTGATGTTCTTTTGCATTGACTTTCTTTATAAACCGTTCACATCTTTAGGGTTCCTGTGTGACACGTTTCGTTTGTTTAAGAGGTTGAAAAAATATTCACTGTTCTTTTGCTCAAGGTTGAGAACCTCATTTTCAACCAGAAGCCGGATTCCTGTGGAACTGGGGTTGGAGGGACTAATTTGAGAGAGGTCCTGGCTATTAAGTTGGCCACAGCTGTATCTCATTCATGCAGCTCTCTATTTGAATTGCTACAGGACAGTCCTTGCCTCAAGAGAGAAATTGGCAGCCAAGGAAGCAGATATTTTGAATCCTGGTGGTAGCAGAGATGGAGAAGAGAGTAAAGATGGAAGAGCAAAACTTTGCTGGCCCTGAGGCAGGGAACATCTGCCTCAACATCCAGGAAGGGAACAGTGCAGAGCTGTGGGAATACAGATTGCAGGTTTCGGCCTACAATTAGAGATAAGCAGAGAACAAAGCCGATTTCTTCTCAAATCTACATTCTAAAGTACTCAACATCTTTTCCTCCCTAAAACGCCTTTCAACTTGGAAAACTCATACTCTTCTCCCCAG
The DNA here is from genome assembly GCA_029215795.1 of Anniella stebbinsi. NCBI lineage: Eukaryota > Metazoa > Chordata > Lepidosauria > Squamata > Anniellidae > Anniella > Anniella stebbinsi. The sequence continues at coordinate 187,901,907 of JARDYH010000005.1, forward strand.
CTCTCTCCGGCGCGCAACGGAGACAGCAAGGGGAAAACCCAAAAAACCTTTGAGAATGGAGAAAACTTTCTCAACAGAACAGCATTGACATTTCAAAATACTTTGTATATGGCAAGAAACAAAAAAAAGGCAGAATCAGAGACATAATGCAAAACACAATCATCTTAGAAGATGACAGGGCAGTAATTGGCAAAATTTAACAGTGTGACAAGGTTTTAAAACAATTGAAACGACCAGAATAGATTCAAAGTCTCTTATCAAATGAACAGTATTCAAAGTCTCTTAAATCAAACGGACAGTGTCTTTTAGCAAGGATGAGGGGAAAAAATGTTCCAAATTGGTTGCAAAACGAAAGCAGATGGCAAGTCCTTTCTTTATCTTCACTCCCCCCTTTCTTTGTGAAGCGGCTTTGTTTGGCAGTGGAGGAGGGGGGGGGGGTGAATCTTTCGGGCAGGTCATAAGTCTTTTGCAGAAGGGCAGGCAAAGTTTTGTAAATCCAATGTCAGGGAAATTTGCTGACACTCTTGAAGAAATTTAAACAGTTCTTGATCTTGAAGAGAAGCTACTGTTAAGTCCTTTTTCGAATTTGAGGGAGCTGTAGCTTGAGAAAAACTTTATGACTCAGCAGCTTATGACTCTTAACAACTGTGTGACTTTTTGTAAATCACACGGAATTCAAAGCATATCGGTTTCATTTCTTTAGCAAACACACACTTGAAGCTGAAGATGAACCACACAGCTTTCAGTTAGAACGGCTTAATGTGAACAAAACTCACACAGGGTTAGACGTTTAGAGTTAACCTTAGTCTCCAGAGGGCAGGAACAGATACACTGCACTGGAACTTCTAGACAGCAGTTTTAACAATCATCTTGAAACTAAATCAGTACTCAGCTTGTAAGGGAACACTGAACTGACAACAGAAACAAAATGTCAGGGAAAGAACGGTTTTGACCTAGGGAGCCTTCCGAATTCTCGTAGCTTTTGCACTGAGGAAGGTCCCACACACACAGATGAGCCTTGTTGCGCAGATTGTGCACCACTAACGCTCCACAGCTACTGCACGGGTTGAAGGGTTGTCACATCAGCTCTGGTAGCCTGTAAATACTAAGTTATTGACAATGAGAGTGCAGAGTGGTCGCTTTCGACAAATTGGTTGCTCTAAATAGGAGATAAAGGGTTAAGACAGTAGATCTATAACTCGCATCTCTATGGACGGCTGCAGCAGGCTTGAGGAATGAAATAAGGAGTTTAAACAGAATAACATTAAAGGAAGAACATTTAGACTTACAGTTTTAAAACACTTGTGTAATTAGAATTGACTATACTTGGAACAATGGGAAAAAAGACTTTGTTGCTGGCAGATGATCAAGGAAGGATTAAACCAAACAGCCAGTCACCTGAATAGGGATCAAGAAATACTTCCAAAGCAAAATACAGTGGCAACTATTAAGTCATGCCCAGCACCACTGACTGTGGCTGCTGAGGATTGAGAGACAGGAATGAATTGGGTGGCAGCAAAGTTTGAGTGACAAGCGGGGTTTGAGTGACAAGCGGAGAGCTCTTTGGAGAAGTGGAAAGTGGATAAGCTTTCTTTTTGTCAGGGGCAGCTTGCAAACAGTTAATGAAGTCGGCATAGGTTTTAACAGCGCGTTGTGGGATTTTAGCAAAGCTCTTATGCAGTTGACTGGCAGCTGGAACTGTTTCAAAAGCAGTTACAGCACATAGACTAGCGGCAGGCAATGTAGCTTGTGGCAAAACACTCTGAGTTGGTACGTCACCTGTATCTTGAATATCTTTATGAATGTCTCGCAAGACTGTGCATGGCAGTGGTTCCCAGTTGTTGATTACTTGATCTTGATTATTTTGAGTGTAAGTGGCAGGACAGATTTCAAGCAGGTCTCCTGACTCTTCTGCAGTCAAAGTAGGATCTTGCTTACACTTCTGCACCATGCATTGAAACTCAGATAGGGGTACAGAATCTGAATCTGAAGCTGCAGAAGCGGAAGCAACAGGAGGAGGAGGGGCATTGGGAGCTGAAGGGTGAGTTAGTGAAGCAAGGGGTAAGAGGGTAGGTGTGTGATAGGCAGGAGAAGGCTTTGTAGACCAAGCGATTTGGGACCCATAGAGGTCGACTGCAGGAAGGCATAAATGCCACAATTCAACAGGAGCCCGAGGCTCTGTATGAAGCAGACGCCCTATGCGTTCCCAATCACTCAAAGCTAAAGACCCATTCTCTGGGTACCATGGGCACTGTTCCCCGAGTTCATGGACCAGCCGTGCAAGGGCGGGGGAGGGAACATCATGCCCAGTTCTCTTTAGCAAGAATGCTAATTCGTCTGCGTGTCTACGCTGTACCACTGACAGCGAGACGCCCGTACTCACTGGGATCCCGAAGGACGAGAGGTGCACCTGAAGCTCAGGCCGAGCGTAATGAGTGAGCGCAGAGGTCCCTGGTTCGGGCGCCAGATGAAGGAATGAGGACACACACACCGAGATGTTGTTAGCAGGAAGCAAGCAGCCGCATGCAGAAGAAGAATCTTTATTGTCTGTCAGCATGGCTTATATAGATCTTTTGCAAAGCTGTCCACGAGGACAGAAGGTTGCTGTGCATGAGGACACAGCATGATTCCACACAGTAGAGCACACACACATTATGGCTTGTCATAGGATAATACAATAGAGCACAGAATAAGAAGGCTACATCATTACTGCAACAATGTTGTTGGATAGAGAAATATTTACTGGCTAGTAGGAACATCTTGTATATAGCTGGAACATTTTGCATGTAGCGGGAAAGAGATAAGAGATAGAAAGAACAAGGTGAGAGGAAACATCAGGGTTTTCCCTACAACACTTTTTCTCAGGATGTTTCCTTCAACGCGCATCCTGGGCACAAGTGTCAGGCAGGCAGATGCAGGCAGCAGGCGGAGATGGGCAGTTGCAGGTAGAGTGCCAGTTGCTAGCACGATGCACAAGTAAGCCATAGAACTCAGGGCCTTGACCCAGAGATCCTGCTACCTCACAGAGGCAGCAAACTGGCTGGCTGGCAGGCAGACAGACAGACAGACAGACAGCTGAAGGCAGGACTACACCATAGTCAGTGTGAGATGCTTAGCATCCCCTCAATACTAGGTTATGGTAGGAGAAACAGGGTACCAAGGCATCCTGCCACTCTGGTTCTCAGATCTATTGATAATCAGAGGATATCTAATATGTTTCGAAGGATCTGCCACCCCACCAAGTATATATATATATATTTATCCTGTTACTTAAATCAGCAAACCATTTGATTTGGTTTTTGAGTTCAGACAGATTTCTTTGTTTTTATTCTTGCAGGTGATCGCATGGAGAACAATGAAAATGGAGAACACCAGAGAAGGAAAACGGAAACTGAAGAGAAGTTGGGAATCAAATCCATGTCTTTTGAAGGGTCAGACATCCATGAAATTCCAATAACAGAAGATCCTGTTGAAGAAAGAAATTGGAATATTCACAGTGGCAAGAAACAGCGGAAAGGCTCAGAGTGTGTCAAGACTCAGAAGAAAAGATTACAATGCTTAGAGTGTGAAAAGCAATTCAGTTCCAATTCAAAACTTTACTTGCATACAAGAATACACACAGGGGAGAAGCCCTATGAATGCTTAGACTGCGGAAGGAGCTTCAGAAAGAATGACCATCTGAAGAAACATCAAAGAATTCACACAGGGGAGAAGCCCTATAAATGCTTAGACTGCAGAAGAAGCTTCAGAACAAATTTCCTCCTTCAGTCACATCAAAGAATTCACACAGGCGAGAAGCCCTATCAATGCTTAGAGTGCAGAAAGAGCTTTGCTCACAGGACACACCTAAAGACACATCAAAGAATTCACACAGGCGAGAAGCCCTATAAATGCCTAGAGTGCAGAAAGAGCTTTGCTTACAGCACAGTCCTTAAGAGACATCAAAGAATTCACGCAGGTGAGAAGCTCTATAAATGCACAGAGTGTGGAAAGAGCTTTGCTCAGAGTACGAATCTTAAGCGACACCAAAGAATTCATGCAGGGCAGAAGCCCTATAAATGCCCAGAGTGATATTGTGATTTAGGTCTGATACTGTAAAATTGTATTTTAAGGTTTAATTTTTGTGACCTGCCCAGAATACTTCATCTATGGGTGGTATAGAAATGCAAACATGAATAAATAAACTGAAACCGAATCCTGGCAAGATGGAAGTCCTGTGGGTGAGGGGTTCCAGTCTCTGGGAGACAGGCTCATGGCTTGTTCTGGGTGGGGTGCACTCCCTGTGAAAGATCAGGTCCATAGTTTTGGGGTATTCTTAGACCCATTTGTGTTGCTGGAGCGCAAGTGGCCACGGCGGCTCAGAGTGCCTTTAACAGCTTCAGCTGGTTTGCCAGCTATGGTCTCTCCTGGACAGGGATAGCTTGGCCACAGGCTGGATTACTGTAGTGCACTCTATGTGGGGCTGCCCTTAAAGCTTCTCCGGAAGCTGGAGCTAGTGCAGAATGCAGCAGCTCGGCTGTTGTCGGGAGCTGCCCCTTTCTGGCCTGCAACTCCTTTCCTGAGGGAACTGCACTGGCTGCCTATTTGCTACCAGGCCAGGTTTAAGGTTCTAGTACTAATGTACAAAGCCCTAAACACCTTGGGACCAGGAGACCTAAGAAACACCTTCTCCCCTATCAGCTTGGCCTTTCACTGAGGTCATCTGAAGGTATCTTCCTGGTGGTTCCACATGGTCGGGCTGGAGTCCACCAGGAGAAGAGCCTTCAGTGTAGTGGCCCCTTCCTCTGGAACTCCTTGCCTCTGGAGGTCAGGCAGGCGCCAATGTTGTGTTTCGTCCTGCACCTTCTGAAAATGTTCCTTACAGCTTTCCCTGAATGACCGGCCGTGGCTTTTCTCTGAACTCTGTTCTTTTAAATATAATTTTTAATATGTTTTTATTCGGCTTTTACTGTTTTATTCTATTTGTTCACCAATACAAAATCTTGTATGGGGAGCTGCATATAACTATCGTAAGTAAATAAATAAAGGATTTCAGTGATAACCCACAACTTCAGCAACGTCAAAGAAAAAAAGCTTCAGTCAGAGCAGCCACCTGAAGTTGCATCAAAGGAGACACACAATGGGGGAGAAGCCCTTTATCTGCTTTGAATGTGGAAAGGGTTTCAGTTGCACCATGTGTTGGGGAAAATTCCAAGTCTAAGGTGATTGGTCAAAAGTTTTAGTGTCCAGAAGGACAGAACAGCCAGCTGAATGCAATAAGCAAGGAAAAAGTTTTTCTAAGTCTGAAATTGTAAAGGTCATACTGATAGTGGGAAAGTTTTTCACTAGGATAAGGTAATTGATCTAGGCTGGGCTGGTGTTTAAAATGTATAAAAGAGAGCCTTAATTTAAATGGCAATTGTGGTGAGTCAGGCTGGCGTATTTTGGACGGAGAGGACTGTGATGAGAGATTTGACTGAGGACTGTATATATCTGGAGAAACCTGTTGTGATTTGTATATATTGGAACACAAGTAAACAACTTGTATTATACACAAGATACTGTGTGTGAGTATTTCTTCAACTCCTGGATTATTCTGGACTTATTCTCTACACAAGAACTGGCAGCGTTTGTATTTTATTGCTTCCCCCCCTAACACCATGAACCTTTGGAACCACCAGAGCATTCACACAGGCAATAATTGTATAATTATTGTAAATAAATAAATAAATAAATAAAGGATTTCAGTGATAACCCACAACTTCAGCAACATCAAAGAATTCACTCAAGTGAGGAGCCCTACAAAAGTTCAGAGTGTGGAAAAAGCTTCAGTCAGAGCAGCCACCAGAAGTTGCATCAAAGGAGACACACAATGGGGGAGAAGCCCTTTATCTGCTTTGAATGTGGAAAGGGTTTCAGTTGCACCATGAACCTTAGGAACCATCACAGCATCCACACAGGCAAGGAGCCCTGTCAATGCTCGGTATTTGGAAAGCGTTTCAATCACAGTGCGAATCTTAAAGCACATCAAAATAGCCACACACGCGAGAAGCCCTAGAACAAAGAATTCACACAGAGGGGAGAAGCCATCTGAGGGCTCAGAGAGTGGAAAGCAATGTTAGGATTTTGATGCACTGCACTCTCTGAGCATGCATGGAGTGCAAGCACACATTAGCGGAAAAAAACAGAGGCCACTGATAGCAGGCAGATATCCTGGTAGCAAGAAAATACTCAGACACACAGAAGTGTTTTAAACTACTAGGCTAAGTTTACTATACAAGTATATACAGTGCAAGAGAAGACATAGACATACCAACTGGACACAAACTCTCCAAACTGTTTCATCACATGTCATACATTTGTAGCGTTGTGAGCCTATCACAGTGTCGATGGCATGTCCCCTTCTGGGTTGCTATGCCTGAGTGTCCAGCAGGAAGAAAACCAAACGGCCTTGGTCAGGGAGCTATCCAGCTGCACTCGACTTGGCAGCTTTACAAAACCGTGAGATGGCAATCGCACATGGTTCTTACTTTCTGAGTTCCAGAAAAAACTTCTTACTGGACATGAACACATTTTACCAAAAAAACTTGACCAGCAATGCTCAGGGTCACATTTTCATCAGCAAAGTGCTCTTCAAAAGCCCCCTAGGAAGTGGAAGAAGCAACCGTTAGGCATTATGGATTGTTTAGTAGCCATTCCAACGATCTTGGTTCCAAACACAATGTTGAGCCCTCAAAGCCAACTGCAATACTGGCAGAAACAATTAAATTTAGTTTAGCTACTAAAGCGCCTAGTTTACTTAAATCACTCTTGTATAAGCAATATGAGAAGGTTGGCACGTTATTATGAGACCAACCAACTCCCAACATATAATTCTCTTGATGGAAGATGATGTTTCTAAACAGTGACTAAGAAGTGACTTTGTGAATTGTAACATCTGGAACAGGAATTATTGACCCACTCTGGATGGGGTGGGAAACAGCCCTTGGAGGCCACACAGAGGAAGCGATTTGGATTGGATTGCTTTGTGGGAGACGTCTCTGCTTCAAACTATATTCAAACAAAAATGGTTAACTGATTAACCATTATCAGAGGCAGTAAGCCTTTATGCCGCAGTTGCTGGGGAACATGGGCAGGAGGGTGTTGTTGCACCCCTGTCCTTGTGGGTAGACACGTTGTGTGAACAGAGTGCTGGACTAGAGGGACCCTTGGTGTGATCCAGAAGGGCTCTTAGGATGCTTTTAACTTTTGTGAAGCGCCCAGGGAGCTTCGGGTATTGGGCAGCAGAGAAATGCAATCAATGCAATAAATGAATAAATTCTGCTCGCTTTGACAGGGAGAATATTGCTTTTGGGGGGGGCAGGAGAGAGAGGACCCCTGAAGTGATGGATGGTCTATGAACAGGAGTGGCTGAGGGAGGGAGGAGGGAGGAGATTTGGGGAGGGGGCTCATGCCAAGAGGGTGGGGAGGGGGCTGCCCCAGAGGGGGAGGGCAGTGGGTGTGCAATGCTGCTGACATCCCATAACCACCTGTGCACGTGGCAGGCTGGAAAAAGGGGATCTGGACCCTGCAAAAAGCCTCCCAGGAGCAGCCTGAGCATTGAAGCTGCAGGGAGAGAAAAGCCCCCCCACGATCCATGGGTCTCTGCCAGGAGGAGCCTCTGCAGCTCTATTGTGCTTCCTGGGTGGATTTGATGTGGGGGCTAAAGGGAGCGAGAGGGGGCTGGGTCCTAGAGAGGCTGGATGAGGCCCCCCACTTCCTGCCCCCACTTCCTGCCCCCCTAGTGCAAAGGAGCCTGGGATTCCTCCTGACCTGCCTCTCTTCCCCTTGCAGAGGAGCCGGTGAGTGCGAGATGCATGGGGGTCCTGGGGGGGGAGGAGGAAAGATCCCCCAAGGCAGGAGCAGAGAAGGGAGGGGGCCAAGGGAGGGTGGGGAGAGAGATTGAGACCCCTGCCCCCCATTCAGGGCGCCCTCCAGGAGACCCCCGCCTTGCATCTCCTCCCCTCCCCAGAACTAGAGAATCCTGGAAGGGAAGAGAAGGCAGGAGAAAGGGGGGTCTGCGTGGGGGGGGGGACAAAAGAGGAAAGATGCTGGTTGGGGATGAGGAATAACATCTGGGGGCAAAAGGCTGTGATTATAATGTCATCTTTGCATTTGGTTTTGTTTACTCTCCCTGTTCTAAACTGAGTGAATAAATACCATGGGGCAGTTTTCCCCCATGGTCCTTATTTAAGTTTAAGTAGAGCTAAATAACAATTCAACTGCTGCTGGTTGGGCCGAGTAGCGTTTTCACATTCTTTTCTAACAAGCCTTTGAAAGTGTTAAAGTGTTGCCTATTTTGCAGAGTGTACGAATGTATTTCTTTGTAATTATTGCATGTTTCGCATGTCACTGCTGTATGTGATGTTCTTTTGGATTGACTTTCTTTATAAACCGTTCACAACTTAAGGGTCCCTGTGTGACATGTTTTGTTTGTTTAAGAGGTTGAAAAAACATTCACTGTTCTCTTGCTCGAGTTTAGAACCTCATTTTCAGCCTGGAGCCTGATTCCTGTGGAACTGGGGTTGGAGGGACTAATTTGAGAGAGGTCCTGGCTATTAAGTTGGCCACAGCTGTATCTCATTCATGCAGCTCTCTATTTGAATTGCTACAGGACAGTCCTTGCCTCAAGAGAGAGGGTGGCAGCCAAGGAAGCAGATATTTTGAATCCTGGTGGTAGCAGAGATGGAGAAGAGAGTAAAGATGGAAGAGCAAAACTTTACTGGCCCTGAGGCAGGGAACATCTGCTGCAACATCCAGGAAGGGAACAGTGAAGAGCCCTGGGAAAGAAGAGTGATGGAGAACCAGCCTGGGAGCAACACCAGCTCAGACGTAGAGCGCCAGCAGTTCAGGGACTTCCGCTACCAGGAGGCTATGGGCCCCCGAGAAGTTTGCAGCCAACTCCACCACCTTTGCCGTCAGTGGCTGAAGTCAGAAAGACTCACAAAAGCTCAGATGCTGGACCTGGTGGTCCTGAAGCAGTTCTTGGCTGTCCTGCCCCCAGGGATGATGAGCTGGGTCAGAGAATGTGGAACGGAGACGACTTCCCAGGCAGTGGCTCTGGCAGAAGGCTTCCTCCTGAGCCAGGCAGAGGACAAAGAACAGGTTAGAATATTTCATCCTGAGAACTCCAAGGGATTCAAATTTTAAAACTCCCCAATTATATCTCAATTTTCTTTGCATGAACTCTTGGGAAGGGCGGTCCCAATTTCCAGTGCTTCCCTCCCGCAAGTCTAATTGTTTGTAATATGTAGAGCAGGCTCTAACTTTGGAGGAGCTTCTAATAAAAACATGCATCAATTTCCTAAGATCAGTCTTTGTGTCAAAGGCCCGGAATATGGCTAATGTTACACCAATTTACATGCTGGTTTGCTTAAAGTCTGTTACATATAAATTGATTGAAAGCGTTATTTAAATTAAATTATTAAGCGCCCTGCTGAAAAAGAATCAACAAGACCTCTGGAAACATTAGTCCTTTCTCACTAACCTTTTAGAGTTCTTTGAAAGTGACAAGAAACATGTAGATAGGGCTGATCCAGTGGACATTATTTACTTGGACTTCCAAAAGGCTTCCGATGAAGCCCCTCACCAAAGTCTCCTGAGCAAACTTAGCAGTCATGGAATAAGAGGAGAGGTCCTTTTAAGGATCAGTAACTGGTTAAAGCAGAGAAAGCAGAGAGCAGGAATAACTGGCCAATTCTCCCAGTGGAGGGAGGTAAATAGTGGAGTCCCACAGGGATTGGTATTGGGACCAGTTCTTTTCACCTGATGAGAAGAATGACCTGGAATTAGGAGTGAGCCGTAAACTGGCCAAGTCTGTCAATGACCTCAAATTTTAAATAAAAGTTTTGTATCGGGAAAGATCTGTTTTTTAAGAAAATGTATACATTGTAAAGACCTATGGCTATGTACAGTGAAGTTTATGTGCGTCTGTATGTATAAACCGATGTGTTTACAGTGGAAAATGCTGGGTGTCAGGGAATGTCTGGGAGATTCTCCCTTTCCTCCTGGCTGGTTTTTGGAGGTTCTTCAAGCACTTTGCTTATGCCAGAGTTATACTATTCACCTCAAAGCTCACATCCTTATACAAAGACACAACTTAGATTGCTCCATTGCTTGAACCGTAGATCATCTTAGAAGGAGCTCTAAAATGCAAACTGATTGGGAAAAGCTGCCCTTGGCCTTGACCTGACCCATTCCTTTCCTTCCCTCATCCTTCTTCTCTCTCTGGGATCCTCCCTCCTGTTCCAGGTGCAGTGGAGGTTGGCCAAAGCATGCACAGATTTCCCTGAGGCAGAGAAGGCTCCACCGGGCACCACACAGAAGCCGCTGGACAGGTGGATCTTGCAGGAGGGTGACGGAGGACCCTCCTCACCAGGTAAGTATTAGTGGGATGGATTCCACCATGGTCTCCCTCCCTCTCTTATGCCTGGGGTGCATGAGCTGCTTTCACATTCCCCTTGAGACTGATTTCCTTTTGATGGGGAGGGAGGGGGAAGAGAGTCTCTTTTTCACTAGACAATCCAAAAGAATCTGTTGTTTAGGAATGTGGTCAAACATTGATTCCACTCAAACAATGGACTCAAAATTCTTAAGATTGTTAACTTACCTTCCCACCTTCTTTGCTTTCCTCACAGGGAGCAGAAGAATTTGCAGAGAGAGTGAATTGATACTGGGGGATCCTTCTAGACCTCCTTCGCTTTATGGTGAATTAGAAGCGCTTTCTGCACAGCTAGGGCAGGTAGGGGAGTCCTGGGTGCCTCTGTCACCTGCACATCCCTTTGGTCCTGGACGAACCTTTAGCCGTTGCTCCTCTCCAAGAGGGCTGCTAGGAAGGCTTTGAAAGTCTCTCATGAAGGTCTGGCATTCAGAAGGAGGACCTCCCCATTACTGCCTTCATGGATGGCTAAAGAGATCTTCCTCTTCTTTCAGGGTCCGGTGACTTTTGAGGAGGTGGCTGTGCATTTCTCGGAGGAGGAGTGGGCGCTGCTGGATCCTGGCCAGAGGTCTCTGCACAAGGACGTCATGGAGGAGAATCGTGGGAACTTGGCCTCTCTGCGTAAAGAGTGGGTCCCTCTGGGTAAGGCCCCCTCTTTTCTTCTGTGTCAGTGCATGATAAGTGTGTCACTGAGGACAACAGAGACTGGGCCATGTTCCTGGGATAAAATGCTCACTTCCCGTCCAACCTTTACCTGTTGGTCTTCTTATCGTCACTATGAAATTTGGATGTTGATTTGACTGGAAACAGCAGGATGTCCCTCCAGTTGGGGCTTCCCATCTCTAAGAGGTGGCCAAGACCTCTACTATTGGCATCTGATCTGCAATTCCCTTTTCTGTATGAATTTAGATGTGGTTACTTTCCCCCAGCCGTCCTGTAATTGCCACTTTATCCACTAAGTTCTCCCTTTTGGCCAGAATCAAGTCAAGGAGAGCCGATCCTCTAGTTCCTTCCTCCACTTTCTGTATTAGAAAGTTATCAACCACACATGTCAGGAATTTCTTGGAGGAGGGGCCACTTTTGGCAGAATTTGTCTCCCAACAGATATCGGGGTAAGTGAAGTCCATCATTACTTCTACATTTCCTTGAAATACCGGCAGTTTGCTTTTCAAAAGTTTCATCCTCATCTTCTCCTTGATTGGGTGCTCGGTAGTAGACTCTGACTATCATGTTGCTTTTATTCTTTGCCCCATTGACTTTAATCCAGATGCTCTCGATGGAGCGCTCAGGCTCATCCTCTTGTATTTCTGGTGCAGGGATCAATATTTCTAACACATGGTGCGACTCCGCCTCCCTTTCTATTTCTTCTGTTCTTTTGGAACAAGTTATATCCTTCAGTTGCTATGTTCCAGTCATGGGTGTCCTCCCAGCAAATTTGAAGTCATTTTTGCCTTCATGTATGAAGAGTCCATGTTCGTACTGTTTGTTTTCCGTACTCTGGGCATTAGTATACAGATATCGAAGACCATGTGTTGTATAGACTGGCTTCTTTCCTAAATGGTGTGAACCCTATTTTTGGACGCTCTTAGAGCTGTTCTCTCTGTCGTGGTGCATAAACCTTCATCCTTTGTTGCTTCTAAGTTGACGTCTACCTTCCCGATAGGAGTTATTTTAAAGGCCTTGTGATGAAGTTCTTCATGACACATTCTTCGCAGCCCTTGTGAGGTTCAACCCGTCATTTGCCAGCTGTCCATCTTCCAAGAAGCGTAGCCCTTGGTCTTCTGCAGGCTGCCCTCCAGTCTCATCCTCCAGTCCCTGAAAGGGGTTCCATAGTTCTACTGGTTCCCCTTGTGCCGAGTGTCTTCTAGGTCTTCTGCTGCTCACTGTCACTCTTTTGCTGAAGTTCCACCATTTTGCCTAAGAACTCTTCGCCTTCTCTTCTTCCTTGGAGGGCGGACACTAGTCGCTCACGTGCGCTCTCTTGTTCTTCCAATAGCGCAACCAGCTTGCACACGTTTCACGTATATGCCATCTGAACCTCAGGCAGGAATACAAACATTGCTCACACTTTGCAGGTCACCAGCCCTGGAGAATCCTTTCCGTCCATAATCCCTTTTTGCTTCTGCCTTTCCGATTGTAGTGGAGTAGCCTGTGCTTTTGTCATGTCCTCCCTGAAGGTTAACAGTAGAGTCCCCTAGTAGATGAGTCTGTGTGTTGCAAGAGAACAAGTCTTTGTTAGGGACCTTCCCTTTGACCTCCCCTGCCGTGAACTGACAGTTCTCTTTCACATGCATGTTGAAGGCACATCTGGTCCTTGGACTTGTGGTTTCACTTTCCAGTTCCCAGTTCAAGAATCAGCTAGGACAAAATGGCAGTTTTTTTATTGCATTTTATTTTTACAGTATTTAATGTTGTCCAGTTCTTGTTTGAGCTACTTTGTAAGAGTTATTCTATATAAATGAAAGCGCTGTATGTCACTCTGGTTCTCAGGTCTATTGATCATCAGAGGATATCTAATCTGTTTCGAAGGATCTGCCTCCCCACCAAGTATATATATATATTTATCATGTTAAACAAATCAGCAAACCATTTGATTTGGTTTCTGAGTTCAGGCAGATTTCTTTTTTTATTCTTGCAGGTGATCGCAGGGAGATCAGGGAAAATGGAGAACACCAGAGAAGGGAAACGGAACCTGAAGAGAAGTGGGGAATCAAATCCATGTCTTTTGAAGAGTCAGATGTCCATGAAATTCCAATAAGAGAAGATCCTGTTGAAGAAAGCAATTGGAATATGCACAGTGGCAAGAAACAGAGGAAAGGCTCAGAGTGTGTCAAGACTCACAAGGAAAGATTACAATGCTTAGAGTGTGAAAAGCAATTCAGTTCCAATTCAAAACTTAACTTGCATACAAAAATTCATACAGGCGAGAAGCCCTATCAATGCTTAGACTGCAGAAGGAGCTTCAGAACGAGTTTCCTCCTTAAGTCACATCACACGATTCACACAGGGGAGAAGCCCTATGAATGCCTAGAGTGCGGAAAGGGCTTTAATAAGAGCAAACTCCTTAAGTCACATCAAAGAACACACAGGGGAGAAGCCCTTTGAATGCCTAGAGTGCGGAAAGAGCTTTGCTCACAGCACATCTCTTAAGTCACATCAAAGAACTCACACAGGTGAGAAGCCCTATAAATGCCTAGAGTGTGGAAAGAGCTTTGCTCACAAGACAGACCTTAAGTCACATCAAAGAATTCACACAGGCGAGAAGCCCTATGAATGCCTACAGTGCAGAAAGAGCTTTGCTCAGAGTGCAAGCCTTCAATCACATCAAAGAATTCACACAGGTGAGAAACCCTATAAATGCCTACAGTGCAAAAAAGGCTTTGCTCGCAAGACACACCTTAAGTCACATCAAAGAATTCACACAGGCGAAAAGCCCTATAAATGCCTAGAGTGTGGAAAGAGCTTTGCTCAGCACACAAATCTTAAAGAACATCAAAGAATTCACACAGGCGAGAAGTCCTATAAATGCCCAGAGTGTGGAAAGAGCTTTGCTCACAAGACATACCTTAAGTCACATCAAAGAATTCACACAGGCGAGAAGCCCTTTGAATGCCTAGAGTGCAGAAAGAGCTTTGCTCACAAGACACACCTTAAGTCACATCAAAGAATTCACACAGGCGAGAAGCCCTATAAATGCCTAGCGTGCAGAAAGAGCTTTGCTTACAGCACAGTCCTTAAGAGACATCAAAGAATTCACGCAGGTGAGAAGCCCTATAAATGCCCAGAGTGTGGAAAGAGCTTTGCTCAGAGTACGAATCTTAAGCGACACCAAAGAATTCATGCAGGGCAGAAGCCCTATAAATGCCCAGAGTGTGGAAAGAACTTTGCTCTGACCACAAATCTTAAGCAACATCAAAAGATTCACTTGAAGGAGAAGCCATAAAAGTGCTCAGAATGTAGAAAGCAATTCAATCAAGGATTGCACCTTGTCGCACACCAAACGATCCATACAGGTGAGAAGCTCTATGAATGCTTTGTATGTGGGAAGCTTTAACTTGCATCAAAGAATTCACACAATAGCCAAGGACTTTTCTGGTGAGATTTTAACTCATGCATCTCTTCCCTCCTAGAAGGGTGGAGACTGATGAAATCCAAGGGATTTCTGAATGTTGTTGGGGATTCTCCACTGGAGAGAGCTGGTGATCCAGCCAAGGCCCTGGCCTCTCTGTGGAAGAGTGAGATGCAGAGGGCCATCGCCTTGATTGTACTTGAGTGCCCTCTACAGCTCTGTGGAGTTCGCTTAGTATACCAGGGGTCTGTGGTCGATGAAATAGGCTGGATGTCGGCTAGAGCACAAATGGCGTAAGACTTGATGCGAACAGGACCGAGCACGCTCTAGAGCGTATAATCATGCCTATTGATTGACAGTGTGGGAAGCAAAGAAGGCTCATTTTTCTGTCTCCGTTGTGTCCTTAAGTAGCCGGAGCTTCTCATCGTGGTTCGTGAGGTGTTAACAGCCTCCCCAGCAAATGGGCCCCTGGCCCAGTCAAGGAGCCACAGCGACCTTTTTGCATCGCACTTTGAGGACAAAATTACCAGAAGGAATAGGCCTCCTCCCATATGTACCTGCCTGGTCCCTAAGATCATCATCTGGGGTCCTTCTGTGTGAGCCCCTGTCAAAAGAAGCGAGGGTGATGCCTATCATGAGGAGGGCCTTCTCTGCTGTGGCACCCTGGCTGTGGATTGAGCTCCCCGGAGAGGTTCGCCCAGCACCTGCGTTGTACTCTTTCCGATGCCAGGTGAAGACCCGTTTTTATTATCTGAGTATTTTAACCTTCTACCAACCTAATCTTTTAACTTTGCTGATTCAAATTTTTAAATCTCTGCACTGCTGCTGGGTTTTTTTATCTGGTTGTACTTCTATACTGTTCTATTGTGGTTTGATATTGTGATTTAGGTCTGAAACTGTAAAATTGTATTTTAAGGTTTTAATTTTTGTGACCTGCCCAGAATACTTCATCTATGGGCGATATAGAAATGCAAACATGAATAAATAAACTGAAACCGAATCCTGGCAAGATGGAAGCCCTGTGGGTGAGGGGTTCCAGTCTCTGGGAGACAGGCTCATTGCCTGTTCTGGGTGGGGTGCACTCCCTGTGAAAGATCAGGTCCATAGTTTTGGGGTATTCTTAGACCCATTTGTGTTGCTGGAGCGCAAGTGGCCACGGTGGCTCAGAGTGCCTTTAACAGCTTCAGCTGGTTTGCCGGCTACCGTCTCTCTTGGACAGGGATAGCTTGGCCACAGGCTGGATTACTGTAGTGCACTCTATGTGGTGCTGCCCTTAAAGCTTCTCCGGAAGCTGGAGCTAGTGCAGAATGCAGCAGCTCGGCTGTTGTCGGGAGCTGCCCCTTTCTGGCCTGCAACTCCTTTGCTGAGGCAACTGCACGGGCTGCCTCTTTGCTACCAGGCCAGGTTTAAGGTTCTAGTACTAATGTACAAAGCCCTAAACACCTTGGGACCAGGAGACCTAAGAAACACCTTCTCCCCTATCAGCTTGCCCTTTCACTGAGGTCATCTGAAGGTATCTTCCTGGTGGTTCCACATGGTCCGGTTGGAGTCCACCAGGAGAAGAGCCTTCAGTGTAGTGGCCCCTTCCTCTGGAACTCCTTGCCTCTGGAGGTCAGGCAGGCGCCAATGTTGTGTTTCTTCCAGCACCTTCTGAAAACGTTCCCAACAGCTTTCCCTGAATGACCGGCTGTGGCTTTTCTCTGAACTCTGTTCTTTTAAATGTAATCTTTAATAATGATTTTATTCTGTTTTTACTTTTTTATCTATTTGTTTATCACTCTGAACTCTTGGATGGGTAGCTGCATATAATTATTGTAAGTAAATAAATAAAGGATTTCAGTGAGAACCCACAACTTCAGCAACATCAAAGAATTAACTCATGTGAGAAGGCCTATAAAAGCTCAGAGTGTGGAAAAAGCTTTAGTCAGAGCAGCCAGCTGAAGTTGCTTCAAAGGAGACACTCAATGGGGGAAAAGTCCTTTATCTGCTTTGAATGTGGAAAGGGTTTCAGTTGCACCATGAACCTTAGGAACCATCACAGCATCCACACAGGCAAGGAGCCCTATCAATGCTCGGTATTTGGAAAGCGTTTTAATCACACCATGAATCTTAAAGCACATCAAAATAGCCACACAAGCGAGAAGCCCTAGAACAAAGAGTTCACATTTGTAGCGTTGTGAGCCTATCACAGTGTTGATGGCATGTCCCCTTCTGTGTTGCTATGCCTGAGAGTCCAGCCAGAAGAAAACGGCCTTGGTCAGGGAGCTATCCAGCTGCACTCGACTTGGCAGCTTTACAAAACCTTGAGATGGCAATCTCACATGGTTCTTACTTTTTTAGTTCCAGAAATAACTTCTCACTGGACATGAACACATTTTACCAAAAAAACTTGACCAGCAATGCTCAGGGTCACATTTTCATCAGCAAAGTGCTATTCAAAAGCCCCCTAGGAAGTGGAAGAAGCAACCGTTAGGCATTATGGATTGTTTAGTAGCCATTCCAACGATCTTGGTTCCAAACACAATTTTGAGCCCTCAAAGCCAACTGCAATATTGGCAGATGCAATTACATTTATTTTAGCTACTAAAGCGCCTAGTTTACTTAAATCACTCTTGTATAAGCAATATGAGAAGGTTGGCACGTTATTATGAGACCAACCGACTCCCAACGTAGAATTCCCTTGATGGAAGATGATGTTTCTAAACAGTGGATTAACAACGGAAGCATAGGCGTGCGCACAGCTGGTGCCCGTGGTGCCCAGGCACCACCTAATATCTTTGCCCGCCACCCGCATGTTGCAGCGCCCCCCGCTGCCGCCACCGCCGCGGCCGGTTTCCTCCCAACAGACTGGGCTCGCGCGACCTTCTCGCGCTCATAACGGCTCTTCGAATGGGGTGAACAGGAGGAGGTGGGTCCGCTCACCTCATAAGAGCATCTGGGACATGGTTGGCCGGCCTCCATCGCTGATGTCATGGGACAGGAAACGAGAATCCTCTCTCTTCCCTCAGAAATGTATGCGGGGAAAGAAGTCTGAAGTGGTGGGGTGGATGGGCGGGAGGGGAAGACTGAGCAGTTGGTAAGGGCTCTTCGCTTGGCTGGCGCTTATGATAGGAAGGAGGGGTGAGACATTGCGAGAGAGGGGGCGCGTAAGGCAAGTTCATCCCGACTGAAGGGGGGACGGGAGAGATGATGGGAGTCAGTGCTTGTGGAGGGTGGAGCTAGGGCTGTGTAGGACTTTGGGGGGGCATTGGGAGCATCATGTCTGGGGTGGCTGGCCTTGCCTTGCAATTCATAGTGGGCTCTAGGACATGGTTCCCTGTCTATCCAAATAAGACCCATTGACATCCGTGGGAGTGGATTCTGAATAGCTAAGCGAAGGACTTGGCCGCGTGTGAAATTTTTTGGCCTGGGTTGGCTCGCCTTGCCCCTTGAGGGGATCAGCAAGCGTCATAAAACTGTTTTTCCCCCCTTGAGGAAATACGAGTCATATGTGTGCTTTTTAAAGATGGGATGTTCCGGTGGGGTATTTCTTTAAGGTAGTAAAGCTCTGCAGCTTTGTGTTTCTAGTGCTGAATTGTGAGGAATGGTTGGTGAGGTCCTGCAACATAGGGGAAGAATTCTAGAGCCCTGTCAGACAAGAAACACTGCTAGATTCTCGAATGTCAGCTGAATGGGACCTTGGCAGTGCAGGTGAGTGGGTTATTGTGACATCTATGATGTCATTTAAGCTGCAATTCCATGAAGTGGGTAATAAGCCCCATTGAACTTGATAGAGCTTCTGGGTAGGGTCTACAAGATCGTAGAGTTAAACCTTGGTGACAGATTTTAATGCTGGGGAATAAGAGTGCTATGTGCTTTTCTGTAGAGCAAGGCCAAGAATGAAGGGTGCAATCCGTTACATTGTTATACAGGAAAAAGTCCTACAGTTCCCAGCATCGAACCTTTTCAGGATTTTTCTGCCTAGTCATGCATAGGATGACACCCTTATTTAAGTTTTAATTAATTTTAAGTTTGGAACTTATCTGGAGCTAGTGGAACATAGCCTAGTTCTTTTACATTTATTTATTACATTTCTATACCTCCCAATAGCCAAAGCTCTAGGGGGATAAACTGATTTTCTGGGATGGGTCATTTTAGACTGCAGGTGACATGCCTGAAAGCTCTTCCATACAAATATAGAGATGCCATCCCTGCACTTAGAAAGCAAATATGTCAGGGAGAAAGCAATTTTCTATATGCAGGGATTTTTTAAATAAAAAAATATTGATTTGGAGGAGCATTTGATCCTTGGGCTTCCACCTTAGTTCAGTCACAGGTTTTCCATGGTCAGGAATGCTGGGACTTGTCATCTCAAACATCTGGAGGGCAGCAGGTTATGATATACGCTATGATATACAGAGATGATTATGACTGAGGAATTTAAGTCCATAACACCTGGTGAGCGACGTCTCCTTCTTTAGGACAGGAAGATCAAGAAACCTGAATCTGTTTTGGTAAGTTTGGATTAGGTCATTATCTGGTTAAAGGTAAAGATGGTGAAAATTGACTGTATCTTTAAATAATATGCCTGGTTATCACTACAGCAAAAAAAATAGTATTCAGGGTCGCATTTTTAAAATGTATATTTTTAAAGTACAGATTAGTTGTTAATTTAAAAAATATAGTTAAGTTTTAGTTTATTTTGTTTGTTTGATGAATGAAAAAGGTCCTTTATGACTGTTTATTCAGTTAATGTTTACCTTAAAAAAATTCCCTGGTGGCACCACCTAAAGAAATGTGCTGCACACGCCTATGAACGGAAGGAAGGGATCAAGTGTGAGGCAGTTTCAAGAAGTGACTTTGTGAATTGTAACATCTGGAACAGGAATTATTGACCCACTCTGGATGGGGTGGGAAACAGCCCTTGGAGGCCACAGAGAGGAAGCGCTTTGGATTGCTTTGTGGGAGACGTCTCTGCTTCAAACTATATTCAAACAAAAATGGTTAACTGATTAACCATTATCAGAGGCAGTAAGCCTATATGCCGCAGTTGCTGGGGAACATGGGCAGGAGGGTGTTGTTGCACCCCTGTCCTTGTGGGTAGACACGTTGTGTGAACAGAGTGCTGGACTAGAGGGACCCTTGGTGTGATCCAGAAGGGCTCTTAGGATGCTTTTAACTTTTGTGAAGCGCCCAGGGAGCTTCGGGTATTGGGCAGCAGAGAAATGCAATCAATGCAATAAATGAATGAATAAATTCTGCTTTCTTTGACAGGGAGAATATTGTCTTTTGGGGGGGGGGGCAGGAGAGAGAGGACCCCAGAAGTGATGGATGGTTTGGACAGGAGTGGCTGATGGAGGGAGGAGGGAGGAGATTCGGGGAGGGGGCTCATGCCAAGGGGGTGGGGAGGGGGCTGCCCCAGAGGGGGAGGGCGTTAGGCGTTCAATGCTGCTGACATCCCATAACCTCCGGTGCACGTGGCAGGCTGGAAAAAGGGGATCTGGACCCTGCAAAAAGCCCCCCCAGGAGCAGCCTGAGCATTGAAGCTGCAGGGAGAGAAAAGCCCCCCACCCCCCACGATCCATGGGTCTCTGCCAGGAGGAGCCTCTGCAGCTCTATTGTGCTTCCCTGGGTGGGTTTGATGTGGGGGTTAAAGGGAGCGAGAGGGGACTGGATCCTAGAGAGGCTGGATGAGCCCCCCCCCCACTTCCTGCCCCCCTAGTGCAAAGGAGCCTGGGATTCCTCCTGTCCGGCCTCTCTTCCCCTTGCAGAGGAGCCGGTGAGTGCGAGATGCATGGGGGTCCTGGGAGGGGGGGAGGAGGAAAGATTCCCCAAGGCAGGAGCAGAGAAGGGAGGGGGCCAAGGGAGGGTGGGGAGAGAGATTGAGACCCCTGCCCCCCATTCAGGGCGCCCTCCAGGAGACCCCCGCCTTGCACCTCCTCCCCTCCCCAGAACTAGGGAATCCTGGAAGGGAAGAGAAGGGGGGTCTTGGGGGGGGGGACAGAAGAGGAAAGATCCTGGGTGGGGATGAGGAATAAAATTTGGGGGCAAAAGGCTGTGATTATAATGTCCTCTTTGCATTTGGCTTTCTTTCCTCTCCCTGTTCTAAACTGAGTGAATAAGGACCATGGGGCAGTTTCCCCCCATGGTCCTTATTTAAGTTTAAGTAGAGCTAAATAACAATTCAACGGCTGCTGGTTGGGCCGAGTAGCCTTTTCACATTCTTTTCTCACAAGCCTTTGCAAGTGTTAAAGTGTTGCGTATTTTGCATAGTGTATGAATGTATTTATTTATAATTATTGCGTGTTTCACATTTCACTGCTGTATGTGAGGTTCTTTTGCATTTACTTTCTTTATAAACCGTTCACATCTTAAGGGTTGCAGTGTGACATGTTTCGTTTGTTTAAGAAGTTGAAAAAATATTCACTGTTCTTTTGCTCAAGTTTTAGAACCTCATTTTCAACCAGAAGCCGGATTCCTGTGGAACTGGGGTTGGAGGGACTCCTTTGAGAAATGGCTATTAAGTTGGCCACAGCTGTATCTAATTCATGCAGCTCTCCATTTGAATTCCTACAGGACAGTTCTTGCCTCAAGAAAGAAATAGGAAGCAAAAGCAGGAGACTTCTTGAGTTCTGTTGCTAACAGAGATGGAGGAGAGAGAGAAGATGAAACAGCCAATCTCTGCTGGCTCTGAGGCAGGAAAAGGCCCCCATATCATCCAGGAAGGGAGCAGTGCAGAGCCCTGGGAAAGAAGAGTCCTGGAGAACCAGCCTGGGAGCAACACCAGCTCAGATGTAGAGCGCCAGCAGTTCAGAAACTTCCTCAATCCGGAAACCAAGGGCCCCCGAGAGGTTTGCAGCCGACTCCACCACCTTTGCCGTCAGTGGCTGAAACCAGAAAGACTCACAAAAGCTCAGATGCTGGACCTGGTGGTCCTGGAGCAGTTCTTGGCTGTCCTGCCCCTGGAGATGGAGAGCTGGGTCAGAGAATGTGGAGCGGAGAGCAGTTCCCAGGCGGTGGCCCTGGCAGAAGGTTTCCTCCTGAGCCAGGCTGAAGACAAAGGGCAGGTGAGAGCAATTGATCCTGAGAACTCCAAGGGAGTGAAATTTTAAAACTCCCCAATCGTATCTCTCAGGAAGAGATGCCCCAATTTCCAATGCTTCCCTCCCTCAAGTCTAGTTTGTAATATGTAGAGCAAACCCTAACTTTGGAGGAGCTTCTAATAAAAACATGCATCAATTTCCTAAGATCAGTCTTTGTGTCAAAGGCCTGGAATATGGCTAATGTTACACCAATTTACATGCTGGTTTGCTTAAAGTCTGTTTCAGGTAAATTGGTTGAAAGCATTATGAAAATTAAATTATTAAGAGCCCTGCTGAAAAAGAATCAACAAGACTTCTGCAAACATTAGTCCTCTCTCACTAACCTTTTAGAGTTCTTTGAGAGTGACAAGAAACATGTAGATAGGGCTGATCCAGTGGACATTATTTACTTGGACTTCCAAAAGGGTTCCGATGAAGCCCCTCACCAAAGTCTCCTGAGCAAACTTAGCAGTCATGGAATAAGAGGAGAGGTCCTTTTAAGGATCAGTAACTGGTTAAAGCAGAGAAAGCAGAGAGCAGGAATAAATGGTAAATTCTCCCAATGGAGGGAGGTAAATAGTGGGGTCCCACAGGGATCGGTATTGGGACCAGTTCTTTTCACCGTATGAGAAGAATGACCTGGAATTAGGAGTGAGCTGTAAACTGGCCAAGTCTGCCAATGACCTCAGATTATTAACGGTGATTAAACCGATTGGATGCCGTTCTTTATTGCCTGCATGGAACAGTTACAAATCCCTACGTGGTAAAGCATGTATTTATCACATCATCATTAGCCCAATTTGCTTAGGCAGCCCAGAAGAAGATGCGATCCCACTACACTAAGAAATAATAATGTACTATTAAGCTTATCTTTTTTAGATCTGAGTGATGATGACAAACCCAGTTTGTTTTGAATTGCTTTGTTGAGCTTGAAATGAAAGTTTTGCATTGGGAACGGTCTCTTTTTAAATATTTTTTATACATTGTAAAGACCTATGGCTACGTACAGTGAAGTTTATGTGTGTCTGTATGTATAAACTGATGTGTTTACAGTGGAAAATGCTGGGTGTCAGGGAATGTCTGGAAGGTTCTCCCTTTCCTCCTGGCTGGTTTTTGAAGGTTCTTCAAGCACTTTGCTTTTGCCAGGGTTAAACTATTTGCCCCAAAGCCCACATCCTTAGACAAAGACACAACTTAGATTGCTCCATGGCTTGAACCGTAGATCATCTTTAGAAGGAGCATTAAAACGCAAACTGATTGGGAAATGCTGCCCTTGGCCTTGACCTGACCCATTTCTTTCCTTGCCTCATCCCTCTTCTCTCTCTGGGATCCACCCTCCTGTTCCAGGTGCAGAGGATGTTGGCCAAAGCATGCGCAGATTTCCCTGAGGCAGAGAAGGCTCCACCGGGCATTACACAGAGGCCATTGGACAGGTGGACCTTGCAGGAGGGTGACAGAGGACCCTCTTCACTGGGTAAGGATTAGTGGGGCATATTTCACCACGGTCTTCTTCCCTCACTTACTCCTGAGGTGCATGAGCTGCTTTAAAGTTCTCCGTGTGCCTGATTTCCTTTTGATGGGGAGGGAAGAGGAAGAGAGACTCTTTTTCTCTAGATACCCCCAAAAAGATATGTTGTTTAGTAATGTGGGTAAACATTGATTCTCACCTTCTTTGTCTTTCTCACAGGGAATGGAAAGACCTGCAGAGAAAATGAATTGATCCTGGGGGATCCTTCTAGGCCTCCTTCGCATTGTGGTGAACTGGAAGCGGTTTCTGTGCTGCCAGAGCAGGTAAGGGGAGTCCTGGGTGCCTCTGTCCCCTGCACATCTCTTTGGTCCTGGAAGAACCTGCCTTTTCTCCTCTCCAAGAAGGCTTTTAGGAAGGCTTTGAAAGTCACTCATTAAGCTCTGGCATTCAGAAGGGGGACCTCCCCATTACTGCCTTCATGGATATCTACATAATGCGTCAAGAGAACATCATTTCTTCTTCCCCTTCTTTCAGGGTCCGGTGTCTTTTGAGGAGGTGGCTGTGCATTTCTCGGAGGAGGAGTGGGCGCTGCTGGATCCAGGCCAGAGGTCTCTGCACAAGGAAGTCATGAAGGAGAATCGTAGGAACCTGGCCTTTCTGGGTATGGAATGGGTCCCTCTGGGTAAGGCCCCCTCTTTGCCTTCTGTGTCAGTGCATGATAGGGGTGTCACTGAGGACAACAGTGCCTGGGCCATGTTCCTGGGATAAAATACTCACATCCTCTCCAACCGTTACCTGTTGGTCTTCTTATCTTCACTATGAAATTTGGATGTTGATTTGACTTTGGAAACAGCAGGATGTGTCTCCAGTTGGGGCTTCCCATCTCTAAGAAGTGGCCAAGACCTCTGCTATTGGCATCTGATCTGCAATTCCCTTTTCTGTATGAATTTAGACGTGGTCACTTTCCCCCAGCCGTCCTGTAATTGCCACTTTATCCACTAAGTCCTCCCTTTTGGCCAGAATCAAGTCAAGGAGAGCCGATCCTCTAGTTCCTTCCTCTACTTTCTGTATTAGAAAGTTATCAGCCACACATGTCAGGAATTTCTTGGAGGAGGGGCCACTTTGGGCAGAATTTGTCTCCCAACAGATATCGGGGTATGTCAAGTCCATCATTACTTCTACATTTCCTTGGAACACTGGCAGTTTGCTTTTCAAAAGTTTCGTCCTCATCTTCTCCTTGATTGGGTGCTCGGTAGTAGACTCTGACTATCATGTTGCTTTTATTCTTTGCCCCATTGACTTTAATCCAGATGCTCTCGATGGAGCGCTCAGGCTCATCCTCTTGTATTTCTGGTGCAGGAATCAATATTTCTAACACATAGTGCGACTCCGCCTCCCTTTCTATTTCTTCTGTTCTTTTGGAACAAGTTATATCCTTCAATTGCTGTTTTCCAGTCATGGGTGTCCTCCCAGCAAGTTTGAAGTCATTTTTGCCTTCATGTATGAAGAGTTCATGTTCGTACTCTTT
The DNA here is from genome assembly GCA_029215795.1 of Anniella stebbinsi. NCBI lineage: Eukaryota > Metazoa > Chordata > Lepidosauria > Squamata > Anniellidae > Anniella > Anniella stebbinsi. Next base: position 187,926,489 of record JARDYH010000005.1, read on the forward strand.
GTTTCTGTACTCTGGGCATTAGTATACAGATATCGAAGACCATGTGTTGTATAGACTGGCTTCTTTCCTAAATGGTGTGAACCCTATTTTTGGACGCTCTTAGAGCTGTTCTCTCTGTCGTGGTGCATAAACCTTCATCCTTTGTTGCTTCTAAGTTGACGTCTACCTTCCCGATAGGAGTCATTTTAAAGGCCTCCTGATGAAGTTCTTCATGGCACATTCTTCGCAGCCCTTGTGAGGTTCAACCCGTCACTTGCCAGCTGTCCATCTTCCAAGAAGCGTACCCCTTGGTCCTTGGTCCTCTGCAGGCTGCCTTCCAGTCTCATCCTCCAGTACCTGAAAGGGGTTCCATAGTTCTACTGGTTCCACTGGTGCCGAGTGTCTTCTAGGTCTTCTGCTCCTCACTGTCACTCTTTTGCTGAAGTTCCACCATTTTGCCTAAGAACTCTTCACCTTCTCTTCTTCCTTGGAGGGCGGACACTAGTCGCTCACGTGCACTCTCTTGTTCTTCCAATAGCGCAACCAGCTTCATTTGTTGCACGTATACGCCATGATGACCACAGGCAGGAATACAAACATTGCTCACACTTTGCAGGTCACCAGCCCTGGAGAACCCTTTCCTTCCATGATCCCTTTTGGTTTCTGCCTTTCCGATTGTATTGGAATAGCCTTTGCTTTTTCATGTCCTCCCTGAAGGTTAACAGTAGAGTACCCTAGTAGATGAGTCTCTGTGTTGCAAGAGAACAAGTCTTTGTTAGGGACCTTCCCCTTGACCTCCCTTGCCGTGAACCAACAGTTCTCTTTTACATGCATGTTGAAGGCACATCTGGTCCCGGGATTGTGGTTGTGCCCACAGTAAGTATCCTTTTTGGTTGCACATCCCTCTTTCAATCTCTTCTCCATGTCCCTTTTGAGTCTCAGCTTATCAGACAGCTCTCCTGGGAATCGTTAGTGCTTGCGGCATCAGAATTTGAGGCTTCCGGATCTCCCATCCCTCTTGAACTCTGTTTTCCTTCCTAATTTCTAGCTATGGGATCTGACTCAACCTTCCTCTGAGCTTTTTGAAGTTGGCTTTCTTAAAGTCCAATGTCCATTGCCAACTAAGCTTTGTTTCTCGAGCCCTCGTTACCGTGGCTTCGAAGATGCCACGGTCACTTTCTCTCAAGGTTCCTATCATGGATTTGAAGATATCGCGGTCACTGTCTCCCACTTTCTCCATTCATTCTTCTCTATTGGTTACGATTCACCTTTTTCTTAGGAGCTGAAGGCTATGAAGCAGTTGGTCTGATGGTTAAAATACAAGGAGGAAAGCACTCTGAAGACCTTTGCATGTGGATAATGTTGAAGATATTAGCGATCTTTTAAGATGGATCATGGTCTCCATAGAGGAAGCACAGGAGAGCAGAGTATGGCATATTCCGAAGCTTGCTCTGCACAGTTGGCTTTCCATTTTGAGATACAACTAGACAGCAAGACAACCTTCATTTTGAAATAGAGGTCTGCTCAAAACAATAGCCAAAGCCAGCGAAGTGGTCTAGGAGGATGCCATGACTGAGGGTTTCAGAAGCCTCTGAGACATTGAAAAGGACCATTAGGGTTGAATTCCCACTTCTCAGTTCCTAGTTAAATAATCAGCTAGGACAAAATGGCAGATTTTAAGTGCATTTTGTTTTTACAGTATTTAATGTTGTCCAGTTCTTGTTTGAGCTACTTTGTAAGAGTTATTCTATATAAATGAAAGTGCTGTATGCCACTCTGGTTCTCAGGTCTATTGATAATCAGAGGATATCTAATATGTTTCGAAGGATCTGCCTCCCCACCAAGTATATATATATTTTTATCCTGTTACTCAAATCAGCAATCCATTTGGATTGTTCCCTGACTCCAGGAGGATTTTTTAATTATTATTCTTGCAGGTGATCGCAGGGAGAGCAAGGAAAATGGAGAACACCAGAGAAGGAAAACAGAAACTGAAGAGAAGTGGAGAAACAAATCCATTTCTTTTGAAGGGTCAGACATCCATGAAATTCCAATTACAGAAGATCCTGTTGAACAAAGCAATCGGAATATGCACAGTGGCAAGAAACAGCGGAAAGGCTCAGGGTGTGTCAAGACTCAGAAGAAAAGATTACAATGCTTAGAATGTGAAAAGCAATTCAGTTCCAATTCAAAACTTAACTTGCATACAAGAATTCACACAGGGGAGAAGCCCTATGAATGCCTAGACTGCGGAAGGCGCTTCAGAAAGAATGACCATCTGAAGAAACATCAAAGAATTCACACAAGAGAGAAGCCCTATGAATGCTTAGAGTGTGGAAAGAACTTTGCTCACAGCACATCTCTTAAGTCACATCACACAGTTCACACGGGAGAGAAGCCCTATGAATGCCTACAGTGCAGAAAGGGCTTTGCTCACAAGACAGACTTTAAGATACATCAAAGAACTCACACAGGGGAGAAGCCCTATAAATGCCTAGAGTGTGGAAAGAGCTTTGCTCAGAATGCAAGCCTTAAGTCACATCAAAGAATTCACACAGGCGAAAAGCCCTATGAATGCCTAGAGTGCAGAAAGGGCTTTGCTCACAAGACACACCTTAAGATACATCAAAGAACTCACACAGGTGAGAAGCCCTATAAATGCCTAGAGTGTGGAAAGAGCTTTGCTCGGCACATAACTCTTAAGTTACATCAAAGAATTCACACAAGGGAGAAGCCCCATGAATGCCTAGAGTGTGGAAAGAACTTTGCTCACAGCACATCTCTTAAGTCACATCAAAGAATTCACACAGGCGAGAAGCCCTATGAATGCCTACAGTGCAGAAAAGGCTTTGCTCACAAGACACACCTTAGGAGACATCAAAGAATCCACACAGGTGAGAAGCCCTATAAATGCCTAGAGTGTGGAAAGAGCTTTGCTCAGCACACAAATCTTAAGGAACATCAAAGAATCCACACAGGCGAGAAGTCCTATAAATGCCTAGAGTGTGGAAAGAGCTTTGCTCAGCACATAACTCTTAAGTCACATCAAAGAATTCACACAGGCGAGAAGCCCTATGAATGCCTAGAGTGCAGAAAGAGCTTTGCTTACAGCACAGTCCTTAAGAGACATCAAAGCACTCACACAGGTGAAAAGCCCTATAAATGCCTAGAGTGCGGAAAGAACTTTGCTCACAAGACAAACCTTAAGACACATCAAAGATATCATACAGGTGAGAAGCCCTATAAATGCCTAGAGTGCGGAAAGAGCTTTGCTCGGAGCACAAACCTAAAGCGACATCAAAAGATTCACATGAAGGAGAAGCCATAAAAGTGTTCAGAATGTAGAATGCAATTCAATAAGGGATTGCACCTTGTCTCACACCAAACGATCCATACAGGTGAGAAGCTCTATGAATGCTTTGTATGCGGGAAGCTTTTACCTGCATCAAAGAATTCACACAATTGACAAGGACTTTTCTGGTGAGATTTTAACTCATGCATCTCTTCCCTCGTAGAAGGGTGGAGGTCCCATTTAGATGGTCCACCCCACTAGACAGATGGGATCCAAGGGATTTCTGAATGCTCTTGGGGATTCTCCAGTGGAGAGAGCTGGTGATCCAGTCTCTGTGGAAGAGTGAGAGTCAGAGGGCCATCGGCTTGATTGTAGTTGAGTGCCCTCTCCAGCCCTGTGGAGTTTGCTTGGTATACCGGGGGTCTGTGGTCGATGAAATAGGCTGGACGTCGGCTAGAGCACAAATGGCGTAAGACTTGAAGCGAACATGACCGAGCATGCTCTAGAGCGTATAATCATACCTATTGATTGACAGTGTGGGAAGCAAAGAGGGCTCATTGTTCTGTCTCCGTTGTGTCCTTAAGTAGCCGGAGCTTCTCATCGTGGTTTGTGAGGTGTTAACAGCCTCCCCAGCAAATGGGACCCTGGCCCTGTCAAGGAGCCACAGCGACCTTTTTGCATCGCACTTTGAGGACAAAATTACCAGAAGGAATAGGCCTCCTCCCATATGTACCTGCCTGGTCCCTAAGATCATCATCTGGGGTCCTTCTGTGTGAGCCCCTGTCAAAAGAAGTGAGGCTGATGCCTACCAGGAGGAGGACCTTCTCTGCTGTGGCACCCTGGCTTTGGATTGAGCTCCCCGGAGAGGTTCGCCCAGCACCTGCGTTGTACTCTTTCCGATGCCAGGTGAAGACCCTTTTGTATTATCCGAGTATTTTAACCTTCTACCAACCTAGTCTTTTAACTTTGCTATTTCAAATGTTTAAATCTCTGCACTGCTGCTGGGTTTTTTATCTGGTTGTACTTCTATACTGTTATATTGTGGTTTTATATTGCGATTTAGGTCTGATACTGTAAAATTGTATTTTGAGGTTTAATTTTTGTGAGCTGCCCAGAATACTTCATGTATGGGCGGTATAGAAATGCAAACATTAATAAATAAACTGAAACCGAATCCTGGCAAGATGGAAGTCCTGTGGGTGAGGGGTTCCAGTCTCTGGGAGACAGGCTCATTGCCTGTTCTGGGTGGGGTGCACTCCCTGTGAAAGATCAGGTCCATAGTTTTGGGGTACTCTTAGAGCCATTTGTGTTGCTGGAGCGCAAGTGGCCACGGTGGCTCAGAGTGCCTTTTACCAGCTTCAGCTGATTTGCCAGCTACAGTCTTTCCTGGACTGGGATAGCTTGGCCACAGGCTGGATTACTGCAATGTGTTCTGTGTGGGGCTGCCCTTAAAGCTGCTCTGGAAGCTGGAGCTAGAGCAGAAAGCAGCAACACAGCTATTGTCGGGAGCTGCCCCTTTCCGGCCTGCAACTCCTTTGCTGAGGGAACTGCACTGGCTGCCTCTTTGCTACCAGGCCAGGTTTAACGTTCTAGTACTAATGTACAAAGCCCTAAATACCTTGGGACCAGGAGACCTAAGAAACACCTCCCCTATTAAACTGCCCTGTCACTGAGGTCATCTGAAGGTATCTTCCTGGTGGTTCCACATGGTCCGGCTGGAGTCCACCAGGAGAAGAGCCTTCAGTGTAGTGGCCCCTTCCTCTGGAACTCATTGCCCCAGGAGGTCAGGCAGGCGTCAACGTTGTGTTTCTTCCAGCACCTTCTGAAAATGTTCCTGACAGCTTTCCCTGAATGACCAGCCGTGGCTTTGCTCTGAACTGTTCTTTTAAATATTATTTTTAACATGTTTTTATTCTGTTTTATTCTGTTTTATTGTATAATTATTGTAAATAAATAAATAAATAAAGGATTTCAGTAATAACCCACAACTTCAGCAACATCAAAGAATTCACTCAAGTGAGGAGCCCTACAAAAGTTCAGAGTGTGGAAAAAGCTTCAGTCAGAGCAGCCACCTGAAGTTGCACCAAAGGAGACACACGGAAGAGAAGCCCTTTATCTGCTTTGAATGTGGAAAGGGTTTCAGTTGCACCATGAACCTTAGGAACCATCACAGCATCCACACAGGCAAGGAGTCCTATCAATGCTCGTTATTTGGAAAGCATTTCAATCACAGTGTGACTCTTAAAGCAGATCAAAATAGCCACACAAGCAAGAAGCCCTAGAACAAAGAATTCACAAAGAAGGGAGAAGCCATCTGAGGGCTCAGAGGGTGGAAAGTAGGCTGACCAGATAAAATCCAGGTCAGGGCTCATATAACTTTAACAGTTGTAGAGAAAAGGGAATTTCAGCCAGTGTCATTTGTATGCAATTAGTTCCTTGTGAAATTCCCTCTTCTTCATCACAACAGTTAAAGTTGCAGGAGCCCTGCCTTCTTTTGTATATGGTCACTCTAGTATAGTGCCTGCACCTTTAACTGTTGTGAGGAAGAGGGAATATCACCAGGAACTGATTGCATACAAATGACACTGGCTGAAATTCCCTTTTCTCTACAACTGTTAAAGTTATATGAGCCCTGACCTGGATTTTATCTGGTCAGCCTAGTGGAAAGCAATGCTCAGGTTCACATTTTCATCAGCAAAGTGCTATTCAAAAGCCCCTAGGAAGTGGAAGAAGCCATTATTAGGCATTATGGATTATTTAGTAGCCATTCAAAAGATCTTAGTTCCAAAAACAATTTTGAGCCCTGAAAGTCAGCTGCAATACTGGCAGAAGCAATTACATTTAGTTTAGGTACTAAAGCACCTAGTTTACTTAAATCACTCTTGTATAAGCAATATGAGAAGTTTGGGTGGGGAATCCCGAACTTGGCATGTTATTATGAGATCAACCAACTCCCAACATATAATTCCCTTGATGGAAGATGATGTTTCTAAACAGTGGATTAACAATGGAAGGGATCAAGTGTGAGGAAGTTTCAGTAAGTAATTTAGTGGATTGTAACATCTGAAACAGGAATTATTGACCCACTCTGGATGGGGTGGGAAACAGCCCTTGGAATCCATATAGAGGAAGAAATTTGGAATTCTTTTTGGAATTAGTCTCTGCTTTAAACAATATTCAAACAAAAATGTTTAACCGATTAACCATTATCAGAGGCAGTAAGCCTATAAGCACCCATTGATGTGGATTATGGGCAGGAGGGTGTTGTTGCTCCTGTGTCTTGCGTGTGGGTAGACACGTGTGAACAGAGTGCTGGACTAGAGGGACTCTTGGTCTGATCCAGAAGGGCTCTGAGGATGTTCTCCTGTGTAGACAAAGGGGAGAAGCGTTGCTGCTTTTAACTTCTGTGAAGCGCCCAGAGAGCTTCAGGTATTGGGCAGCAGAGAAATGCAATAAATGCAATAAATGCAATGAATAAATTCTTTCTTTGACAGGGAGACTATTGCCTTTTGGGGGGGCAGGAGAGAGAGGACCCCCGAAGTGATGGATGGTCTATGGACAGGAGTGGCTGAGGGAGGGAGGCAGAAGGAAGGAGGAGATGGGGGGGCTCATGCCAAGGGGGTGGGGAGTGGGGCTACCCCAGAGGAGAAGGGCAGTGGGCGTGCAATGCTGCTGACATCCCATAATATCCGGTGCACATGGCAGGCTCCGTTATGCACTCAAAGGAAAACCGGAGGTGGAAAGAACTGATCTGGATCTTGCAAAATGCCCCCCAGGAGCGGTGATGCTGCAGTGAGAAAAAAGCCCCCTGTGGAAAATCCTTCCTGTGCTTTCCTGGGTGGCTGCAATGGGGGGGGGGGGGGGTAAAGCGAGTGAGAGGGTGCTGCGTCCTAGAGAGGCAGGTGAAGAGTATAGGCTGGATGAGCCCCCCCCCCACTTCCCGCCCCCCTAGTGCAAAGGAGCCTGGGATTCCTCCTGCCCTGCCTCTCTTCCCCCTGCACAGGAGCCGGTGAATGTGAGATGCATGGGGGTCCGGGGGGGGGGGGAGGAAAGATCCCCCAAGACAGGAGCAGGGAAGTAAGGGGGCCCAGGGCAGGGATGGGGCAGATGGAGGGTGGGGAGAGAGAGGGAACCCCCTGCCCCCTATTTGGGGCGCCCTTCAGGAGACCCCCGCCTTGCACCTCCTTCCCCATAACTAGGGAATCCTGGAAGGGAAGAGAAGGCAGGAGAAAGGGGGGTCTGTGGGGGACAGAAGAGGAAAGATGCTGAGTGGGGATGAGGAATAACATCTGTGGGCCAAAGGCTGTGATTATAATGTCATCTTTGCATTTGGTTTCCTTTCTTCTCCCTGTTTTAAGCTACGTGAATAAGGACCATGGGGCAATTTCCCCATGGTCCTTACTGGACAAACCTTAAACAACATCAAAGCACTCACACGGGTGAGAAGCCCTATGAATGCTTAGACTGCGGAAAGCGCTTTGCTCGGAGTTCAACTCTCAAGCACGGGTGAGAAGCCCTATAAATGCTCAGATTGTGGAAAGAGCTTCACAATGAGTGGCCAATTAAAGTCACATCAAAGCACTCACACGGGTGAGAAGCCCTATAAATGCTTAGACTGCGGAAAGCGCTTTGCTCAGAAGACAAACTGTAAGTCACAACAAAGAGTTCACACAGGTGAGAAGCCCTATCAATGCCTCCAGTGTGGAAAGAGCTTTGCTCAGAACAGAACTCTTGAGCGACATCAAAGGATTCACATGAAGGAGAAGCCATAAAAGTGCTCAGAGTGTGGAAAGCAATTCAATCAGGTATTGCACCTTGTCTCACATCAAACGATCCATACAGGTGGGAAGTGGTATAAATGGTTTGTATGGGGAAAGCTGTAACCTACATCAAAGAATTCACACAGTAGACAAGGCCTTTACTGGTGAAATTTGAACTCCCAGCGTTCCTTCCTTCCTACATGGGTGGAGGTCCCATTCAGATGGTCCGCCCCCCTAGACTGATGGAATCCAAGGGATTTCTGAATTCTGTTGAGGACTTTCCAGTGGAGAGAGATGGTGATCCATCTGATGCCCTGGCCTCATGGTGGAACAGTGAGATGCAGAGGGCCATTGACTTGATTGCACCTGAGTGCCCACTCCAGCCCTGTAGAGCCTGCTCTATTCCTTGGTATACTAGGGGTCTGCGGTCGATGAAATAGACTGGACGTCAGCTATGGCACAAATGGCATAAGACTCAAAGCGAAGATGACCGAACATGCTCTAGAGAGCATAATTGTGCCTATTGATTAACAGTGCGGGAAGCAAAGATGGCTTATTTTGCTGCCTCCATTGTGTCCTTGAGTAGCCGGAGCTTCTCACAGTGGTCCGTGGGGTGTAAATACTGTCCCCAGCAGATGTGGCCCTGTCCCAGTCAAGGACCCTCTGCGACCTTTTTGCATTGTACAAAATCACTTGTCTCCACAGCAAGCTCGACGCTGTTGTTAGCGCAGCTCCAGTTGAGGTGTCTGATGCCCCCATCTGTCCGATTGCCGACTGCGCCCTCATCTGGACAGAGATAGCCTAGCAACCGTGATCCATCATGTCGTCAACTTGCCCAACCCCCAGGCTTCTGCTCACGAACTTAGGCAAACTGACAAAACACTCAAGGCGGTGAGATTCCTTTTATTTTGAAATCACACGGAATTCAAGCAGGATGGTTACATTTTTGCATACACCCATGTGAAGCTGATGACGGCCAGCCAACTTTAGACTCCACGGCTTGTCACGATTTAGAACAGCAATCACTCGGGGGAATAAGTGTTGGGATAGACCAAGTCCTATCTGAGCAATTAGCGGATGTGAAACACGCGGATCTCTCCCGGCAGGTCGTTCCATAGTCTGGGAGCGGCAGAAGAGAAGGTCCTCTGGGTAACGGTGGTCAACCTAGTCTTGGCCGGCTGTAGTAAGTTCTTCCCAGAGGACCTGAGCGTGCGGGGCGGATTGTATGGGAGAAGACGATCCCGCAGGTAGCCTGGGCCCAAACCATGAAGGGCTTTAAAGGTAATAACCAACACTTTGTACTTCGCCTGGAAACTAATTGGCAGCCAGTGCAATGATTTTAAAGCTGGTGTGATATGGTCACTCCTAGGTGTACTGGTGACCAGCCTGGCCATCATAATTTGAACTGGTTGAAGTTTCTGGATTAGGCACAGAGGTAACCCTATGTACAGTGCATTGCAGAAGTCGAGCCTCGAAGTTACCAGTGTGTGCACTACCCTTTTAAAGTCTTCCAACTCTAGGAAGGGATGCAGATGGCGTATCAGCCGAAGCTGACAGTAGGCACTCCTGGCCGTCGCATCTATCTGAGCTGTCATTTGGAGTGACGGATCCAGGAGCACCCCCAAGCTGCAAACACAGCCTTTCAGGGGGAGTGTAACCCCATCCTGAACTGGTTGACTCACCTCCAAACCCAGGTAGAATCCAAACACAAGGGGTATCAGGCCAAGCGTTGAAAGTTGTTCTCTAGCCAGGGTTCTTCACCCTTGCTTCCCCCTCTTATAGACTGGAGGCCTGGCTTATTCCAAGCCACTTGACAGACAGGTCCTCAGACCTGTAAACCAAACACATGTTCCAACAGGGTGGCACAGTTCAACCTCCTTTTGATGACACTACAATGTGAGTGACAGCTTGTAAGAGAGGCCCCCTCCTTTTCTAAACATTCTTTGTTCCCAGGGAAACTATCTACTCCAAGGCCTCGGCTAGCAACCTCCCGTGGGAAACAGACAGATGATAAGCTTACAGAGAAACAGACTTTCTTAAAACAATCTCAAATTCTTCAACTTACAATCCACAATCCAAATCACTGAAATAACTAGTGAGACATCCGATGTATCTGAAATTCACTTCACTCACTCCTGCTTTTGTTGCTTTTGCTGTAATTCGTTGCTACACTCTGTGTGATACATTCTCCCCTTCCCTCAAATAGCTTTTCTGATTGTATCTTCACTCCACTGAATGCTTAACACGGCTTGCTGCAGCCTGGCTTTTTTATTTTTAAAGTTCAAATTTTTTTTTGAAACTTGTGTATGATTTCACATATATCTCTACTCTTAACATTAAGGTGGGTGTTGTGGCCGGCGGACATGACTTCGCCCATTCACACTTCTCACTTAGATGCATTAGCTTCTCAAGGCTTGCACGATGGCACCACTTTTCACACCCAGGCTTTGAACTCCTATCTACTTCCTGCACAAACACGTGACTGCTTTGACTCACCTCTCCTTTCCCACATGTTGATCTGTGGACACCTTGCCTCTGTTGAGCTCCAGGTGCCCAACTGCCCATAAAATCTGCAACAGGAAAGGTGCTGCGCTCGCCCAGCATTTCTTAGCTAAAAACTCAAGATCCCCTTGATGCCAATAGCTGAAACTGCTCAAGGTGCTATACCCCAAAGAGGAGGTTTGGCAACCTGAGTTTGAAGGTTGCCAAACTCCAGTGATTATATATATATATATATATATATATATATATATATTTTAAAATAAATTGCTAAAAAGCAACAGATGAACAGATCTGCTTGAAACTTGGCATGGATAAAGTCCTACTTAAGAGTTATCATGATGCCAAGTTTCATCTCCTTATCTTTAAAAATGATGTTTTTTAAAAATAATTTTAAAACTTCAATTTTAAAAAAAAATCCTAAAAATCAATGGATGAACAGATCTGTTTCAAACTTGGCATGACTAAAGCCCTACTTAGAGGTATCAAAATGCCAAGTTTCATCTCGATTTCTTTAAAAGTTTCATTTAAAAAAATAATTTTTAAACCTCAAAATTTTAAAAATTCCTAAAAATCAACAGATGAACAGATGTGCTTCAAATCTAGCATGCATAAAGCCCTACTTAAGGGCTATCATGGTGCCATGTTTCACGTCTTTATCTTTAAAAATGACAGAGCTGTATGCATTTTTGTTAATTCCTATTGACTATAAAGTAGAGTTGCCCTTTGGGTGGGGAAGGATGGGAAAAATCCAGATTTTTCTTCAAATTTCATAATTCCCCCCTTCCCAGATTTGTTGCCAAAAATCCTGTCATGTCCTGGTTTTTCCTAACATATGGTCACCCTAATGAGTATTTGCATAGAACTGCACTGTAAATTTTATATTTTTAATATGTGATTTGGAGGTATAGGAATGTCTTGCCCCAGGCAACAATTCATTAAAAAATGCTCCTACACACAACTATTATCTACTCAATGTAAATATCAAAATAAGACATACTGCTACACATAGTGTGAATTTTAATATGAATGCAAAATATGGGGGTGGGCAGAATGCAGACTGGCACAATATTAAAACACGCTGGGAAAATTAGAAGTGTTCAGACATATAAAATGTTCTCCTCATCATTCCATGAATCATCTAGACACCAAATATAAGGTCCACCTCTAGGCTCACTTCCGCAGACACAGGAGGAAGCTTGGCAGATGTTCCCCAGTGGATCTAGGTTGGGCCCCAAAGTAGCAGCCCAGGCAGGAGGCAGGAAGGCTCAGAGAGAGCCAGCAAAGTTTCCCACCTGGCCAAGGGACACCCAATGCATAGTTAAAGTATGGAATTGGCTACCACAAAGCATAGAGATGGCCACCAATCTAGATGGCTTTAAAAGGGTGTTGGATAAATTCCTGGAGGAGAAGGCTATCAATGGCTTCTAGTCTTGATAGTTGTGTGCTACCTCCAGTATCAGAGGCAGTATGCTGATGTACACCAGTTGCTGGGGAACATGGGCCGGAGGGTGCTGTTGCTTGTGGGTTTCCCATGGGCAACTGATTGGCCTTGGGCTAACAGAATCCCAGACTAGATGGACCCTTGGTCTGATTAGGCTGACCATCTGAAAAGGAGGACAGGGCTCCTGTAACTTTAACAGTTGTAGAGAAAAGGAAATTTCAGCCAGTGTCATTTGTATGCAATTAGTTCCTGGTGAAATTCCCTCTTCTTCATCACAACAGTTAAAGGTGCAGGGGCCCTGCCTTCTTTTGTATATGGTCACTCTAGTATAGTGCCTGCAACTTTAACTGTTGTGATGAAGAGGGAATTTCACCAGGAACTAATTGCATACAAGTGACACTGGCTAAAATTCCCTTTTCTCTACAACTGTTAAAGTTACAGGAGCCCTGTCCTCTTTTTCAGATGGTCAGCCTAGGTCTGATCCAGCATCAGGGCTCTTCTTATGTTCCCATGCAGAGGGCAGGTGTCTTACTCCCATGCTGGAGGATGGGTAATAGGCCACTGCAGACACAGATGTGGCTGTTGAGAGTTGTGTCAATGAGATGAAGGGGCTATAAAAAGATGGGATGAATATTTTGAGGTCATGTAAGGGTTCAGAAAGAAGAGCGAGAATGGGCTTTCTCAGATGAGTTTGTTTTATAAATACACAACATTTCATTTCACCACTACTGCAAAGGGATTTTACTGGTGGTCTTTTATTTAAGAGGTACCAAACACAGGCTGCCTGGAAGCATGAGGTTCCTGCAGTACCTTGCATCAAGGCCCCTCAACATTCCCCACAATAGTAGGTGAAAAGGAAGTTCCAAAGATACACACTCATAATGATTGATTTTACTCAGATTCACAAACCTAATGAAACCATTATAGGTTTAAAACATTTATTAAAACAATTTAAGGAAGTTAAAGTCAAACAGACACACCAACCTCCATTCAGCAATGCAAATTAAAGGAACATACTCACAAGTCTGGCAGATTTCTGGAGAACAAGATCTTTGCTAAGACAAACATAGACAAGCATAGACAAACACCCCACACCCCAATGACATGACAATACCAGTGCTGACTTTTCCTCCTTTCCCAAGAGAGACCATGGTCTTAGGCCCAGCAACTAGGCTCAAGCCAGTGCTGAAAAGTCAGTTTAGGTCTTGATGGTTTGAGAGAAGAAGAATATTTGTATACTCATACATTCTACATCACTCATACTGACTCTGCAAAGGAGCTCTTCTACACAAAGGGACCCCCATCTTTCCCACGCAAGACCATGTCATGGCCTGAGGGAAATGGAAAACATCTTTGTCCTCTATGTTCAGACTTAAATACTCTTCTCAAAGACAAAGACCTCCCTCCTAATACACATTAATGTATTCTGAAATGGCTAAATCTATTGGTCCATGTCATCAATTTAGATCATCCTCAAATCCGGATTTGAGGATGTATTTCTCTGCCTGTTGCTTGGTGTGGATGAAGGAATGGATATTGATAAAAAATAGAAGATTATTGGAGTTAGAGGGTCATGATCTAAGATTTGGTTGGCATGGATGTCTGTGGTATGACAAAGCTAAGGTGAATGTAGACTTTAATGATCATTATGTGAGATATGCAATTCTGAGAATGTGGAATAAGTAAACCTAGGTTATGTCAGAAAACACCATTATGGATTTCTTCACAGGAGGCATTTTACAGTAGAGAAATGGCAGATATGAAGGAATAGTTGATGTACAATGATATCTTAGAAGTAGTAGAAGGTGATGTTGAAATAAAATCAAGAGAGGAGTTACTGAGAGAAGGATATTAATGTAATTGGTTTTCATACTTACAAATGATGGAAAAATACAAATTAGATTAAAAAATGGGGATTTGAATGTACAAAATCAGAACTGGAATGTGCTTTATGTATAAATGATGACAATATTATTTCAAAGTTATATAAACTTTTGTTAAAGTACGAGACCGAGGATGAACAGGTAAAAGATCGTATGATAAAATGGGCCCAAAATTTTGGATATAATATTAATATGGTTCAATGGGAGAACATGTGGTTGAGGGGCTTGAAATTTACATTGTGTGCCAGATTGAAATAATTTTTTTACAAAATGATGTACAGATGGTATATATCCCTATCAAAATTGGCAAAAATGTATAAAGGGACATCGGGAAAGTGCTGGAAATGTGAAGAACAAGAAGGAAACTTCTATCACTTATGGTGGGCTTGTAAAAAAAACAAAATCCTTTTGGATACAAATGCATAAAGTAATTCAAGATGTACTAGAGATCAAAATACAATTGTGTCCGGAGTACTTTCTGTTTGGGCTAATAGATGAGCAGTTAAGTCAAAGCCATGGAACTTTGTTTTTGTACATGATAATGGCAGCAAGATTAATATATGCTCAGAATTGGAAGAGTAAGAAGGTACCAACAAAGGAGGACGGGTTACTGAAGATGATGGAGCTTGCGGAAATGGCAAAACTCACTGCGACATTAAAGGACAAAACAACAATGGGGTTTATCGAGGAATGGAAACCTATGATTGACTTTCTAAAAGAAAGAGAAGATATGAGATATTTGCATGTGGATTCAGTGATTAACATGGGAGTAAAACAATTGATAAGAAGGGAAGGCGGGGGAATCCACCCACTAAACCTTTTTTTTTTCTTTTTTTGACAAGGCTTAAAAGAAAACATATATTTTTGTGTGTCGGAGAAATTCAGAAGTCCATTTTAATGTTGTATGTCAATGTTTGTGTTTTATCTATGTTTCTAAATAATAAAAACTTTAAATCGAAAAAAATTAGATCATTAGATCATCCTCTTCCCAGAATATTCTGTCCCCTTGTGACATACTTGTTTATGACAACAAAAGGTCAAATTCCCTGTTCTTGTGGTTAACTGTCCAGTTTACTTTCTGTTCTTATGGACACGGGGATTTTTCCAACCACAACCTCACCTGTTCTTGACTCTGGATCCTACACTTAGTTCCCTTAAAAGGAATACATACAGTTGGTATAAGTCACAAGTTTATATGACTAATGTCCTTGAGCAATATAGTTGGAACAAGTTCTCATGAGTAACAACTTTGAGCAACCTCAAATCATATTTCTAAATCATTTTCCATTGGGCCTTCTCCAAACTAAAGCATCTAAACCTTGATACAATGTTCTATGTGTGGATGCCTACTTGCCCCCTTGCTCCCCCACCCCAGCATTCACTAACCTCCCCCCATGTCCCCCCTGTGCCCCAGCATCATAGCAAGAACAGAAAGCAAATCTCTTACACTACATTGGGGTTATTCTCAGAGTCTCATTCCGACAACTGTTTAGAATTGTAGAATCCATTGTCATGTTCAGCAGAGATATCTGTGGTGAAAAAGGGAATACCAGCCATGGGTGCACCTTTTGAACATCCAGCTTGTCTCCACCCAACATCACCATCCTCTTGGATCTGGTGGAATAAGCGGCATCTAAAGCACGGGCCACAGCTTGGATGGAGTTGTAAATTATGTAGCTGTCCAGAGACAGGATTCTCTCCATGTCCTCTTGGGGCAGGGCTCCCATTTTCTCATTTTCTGTGCATCTTGTCCAGCCTTTCACAGATAATGCAGGCTTTGAATACGAACAATTAAACACTTTCTCCACAAACTGCTTGATACCTGAGAAAAAGGGCCAAAAATCATCATATCTTGTCCTTTTATTTGTCTGGATAAAAAATGAAAGAAAAAAAGGCATGGATGTCTTCGAAAGTTTCATCCGGTTACTTTCAACATGGCTCCCTCGGTCAGAATTAACTGGCAAGCCCTCATGTTAGGGTGACCATATGAAAAGGAGGACAGGGCTCCTGTATCTTTAACAGTTGCTAAGGACAGGGAATTTCAGCAGGTGTTGTTTGTATGCATACAGAACCTGGTGAAATTCCCTCTTCATCACAACAGTTAAAGCTGCAGGAGCCCTGTCCTTTTGACCATGTGCAAAAGAGGGCAGGGCTTCTGCAGCTTTAACTTTGTGATGATGAGGAAATTTCACCAGGTTCTGCATATATACAAATGAAACCTGCTGAAATTCCATTTTCTATGAAACTTAAAGATACAGGAGCCTGTCCTCCTTTTCATATGGTCAGTCTAAATAAAGCAAACCCTGGGGAACCAAACCATGATGAAGCTAAGAGATGAATTCATAAATAAGACAGGTAACACCCTTAAACTGTACCAGGCCCTGCTAGAAAACCTAAGACCCTTTTTGATAAAACCTGGGCACCAGAAGACAGAATCTTATACAAAATCCTGGTTTGATGCAGAGTGTAGAAAAAGTAAACAGTCCTTGGTAAAAGCAGCTAGATCTTTAAGGAAATATAAATCTGATGATCAAATTAGAAAGTTTTTAACACAGCAAAGTGCATATAAGAACCTCTAAAGAGTTGCAAGTTTTGGAAAGACCTTGGGCAAGCCATTATTATCAGCACTAATGAAAAGTGTTTCTGGGATCTTGTAGCATATGGACTCAAGCAAACAAAGCCAGCAGTTGAGGGACAAATCTCAATGGCTAAATGGGTCTTGCATTTTGGAAATATGTATAAAGGCAGCTTTAAAGAGGCCCAATTTGTAGGGTATGAAATAAAGGATAGATTCAGCTCTTGAGGTGCTACCTATTTGCCCCCCCCCCCCCCGTTACTGAAGCAGAAATCAAAAGCTGTCGTGACTCTAACTTCTAGCACTCATTGAAGTCAATAAGGAGGCCTCTTAGGAAAGCAATCAATCTTTTATTTAACTAATGATCCCTTCCTTCCCTTCGAAAGGAGTTAAAACTTAGAAAGCGTTTTGCCCCAAGGCGTAATTTAGCTAAGCAAACAAAACAGTTGATCCATTCAAAAGAAAGCGAGAGTCACTTCTGAGAAGAATACACACCCAGCTTTTTCTGAGCAAGCAATCTTTCCGAGGGCGCAGCCTCCTGACCTGTTTGATCTGTGCTCGCTTCTCTCTCCTATGGAAAATGGGATTTCTGAGTTCACTCCCCCCCTCGTCCTCTGAAGTCGAAGGCTGCTTATCAGCTGCAGGGTTATTTACATCAGGAGGAACATCCACTAAAGGCGAAGCTATGGGAACGACCTCTTCCCCTTCTGGTATGGACTGGAAAGTCTGTTCGAGTTCAGAATCTGATTCTGAATTAACGTCTAACATTCCTTCGCCCTGAGCAAGGGGAAAGGAATTAGACACAACAAAAGCCTTAATGGGGGACTCCTTCCAGGATGGGACATGCTTCCCCCTGAAACCTTTCGTATGGATCCAGAGTGGTGGCCACCAATCCCGGCAACATTATTTACAGCAATTAATTCAACTGGAATACTGCCAAATGGCCAGACATCTAGCATTATAGTCCCAATCTATAAGAAAGGAGATCGAGAGGACCCTCAAAATTACCGCCCAATAAGTCTACTTGATGTGCCTGCTAAAATATATACACGGCATCTTCTACATAAATTAGAACAATGGGTTGAAGAACATCTATCCAAAAGTATGTAAATAGCCCACCCAAAAAGTTATATATCACATTCATAGATCTCTCATCTGCGTTTCACTCGATAGACAGACAACATTTATGGAAGAGATTAGATGCCATCTCAGTTGATAAACACCTGCTGTTCCTTGTGCAGCAACTTTATTCTAACACTGATATCAAAATCTGAGTTGGCGTGGCTGGTTCCCTCTCTGATTCAATCTTAACAGTAAGGGGAGTCAAACAAGGATGTAACCTGGCACCACTTCTATTTAACCTTTATATAGATGATATAACTCAGGAGCTTTCTTCTTCTGCCTATTTCCCTCCTGCAGTTGGGGCCCATTTTTACTTTATGCAGACAATATGGCACTTATTTAATTAACTCAAACTGGCATGAGATTACTCACTAATTTTGGAATCTACTGCAAGCAAGAAGGTCTATCCATTAACTACAGCAAAACAAAAGTGGTCGTGTTTACCAAAAGGCATGAGCAACATAAATGGACCCAGGATGGACATAGCATTGAACAATGCTGATCATTTAAATATTTAGGGCTCATTTTTTCTGAAAATACTCTATGGCATACCCAATTCGAGGCAACTGCATCTTCAGCTGCCCGTCTATTGGGGCCTATAAAGAAACTGTACTATACTGAGGCGCCATTGTTTAGAAGAACCAAAATTAAAGGTCTTTGCAGCCAAAATTGTGTCCCATCTTCTATATATCCGGGGTAGCCACTGCAGCGATGAACTTGATGCAGTTCAAAAGCTAGGTCTCCTTTCTCTAAAAGCACATATACACAAATCCACAATATTGTATTGGAAGAAAATTACTATCGTTGCCAGAACAACATTTAGCAAAATTGTACTTTTTGGATTTGCAGAACAGAGAAGGTTGGGTACAATCTTGTAGATGCTTGATATTGAACTACTCAATCCCCCCCAGCAACAAAAATGCAGGACATATCCGATCGTAAGATCCGAGATATTGTGTTTGGTGAAGATACCAAAAGTGATTTTGAATACATAAAAAACTGTAAGTTTGCTACTTGGTACACCAAAAACAAAACAGACCAGAAAAGGGCTACTTATTTGCAAGAATTAACCTTTTCCCCTGTTAGGCATGCTTTTACCCAGCTCAGATTTCAAACCATGCCCACTGAGTATCTGGCTGGAAGATTTTCTAATAGACTTGTAAAAGAGTACTTCTGCATATGCAAATCAGGACATATTGAAGATCTCGCACATTATATCTTACACTGTCCATTATATAATTCACCCAGGGCTAAATTTATTCTCCCTTTCCAGACCACCTTAGAAGGCCAATCAGACAATTTTAAAATTAGATGGCTGTTGGCTGATGTGGACAAATTCATCAGCTAGAGGATAGCTTTATTTGCACCAGCTGCAAGAAAGACAAGAGCGGTCTTTCTGAACCACACCACTGTCAAATCCTAAGGGGGTTAAACAGAAAGAATGTTTTATATCCTGAACATTTTATTGTACTGTTTTATTGTACCAAATGTGTTTTTTTTCTGTTTTATACTTGTGTGCTTTGTGTTTGTATTGTGTGATGGCCATTGGCTACAAATAATGAAAACTTGATTGCAAATAATACATGGAGGGAGCAATCCTACGAGCCTTGGGTGAGCTTCCGAGGGACCATGGGATGACAGAAAACCCCTCTTCAGGTTGGAGACAATGTCCTGACTTTGAAAGGTGGCGACAGAGAGCTGAACCTCACAGCCAGTGTGGAGAGAACTGGGCTGGCTTCTTCTCTGAGGTTTGGAAATTGACCTTAGAGATGGGAAAAGGGGAGGCATTCTGTAGTGCAAGGAGGGAAGGAGAGGCCATTATAAGAGCTATCCTGAACCTCTTGCGGCTTCCTTCCATCCCTCTCCAAAGTGCCCTCACTAGAAGAGCAGAAACCCTGTCTTGTGAAAATAACAGAAGTTGATTAGGGTGACCCTATGGAAGGGAGGACAGGGCTCCTGTATCTTTAACATGTGAGTTGAAAAGGGAATTTCAGAAAGTGTTATTTGTATGTTTGCAGCACTTGGTGAAATTCCCTTGTCATCACAACAGGTAAAGCTGCAGAAGCCCTGCCCTCTTTTGCAGCTTTAACTGTTGTGATGAAGAGGGAATTCCAGCAGGTGCTGCATGCATACAAATGACATCTGCTAAAATCCCTTTTTCTATACAACTGTTAAAGATACAGGAGCCCTATCCTCCTTTCCATATAGTCACTCTAGTCCCCAAAATTATCCATCTGAAACTTTTCAGTTTTCATTCTTGGTGAAACCTCTAGGATGTGTGCCATTTTCATATGAATTGACAAAAACACCAGGCACGGAGGTAAGGGGAAGGGATTCAATTCCCCAACCAAAAAGAGGTTGGAGAGGCCTTTTTCTACATGAAGCTCTGTATGTATCATTGTGAAACTTGGTAGGTTTAGTCCTTAGAATACCCCTCTAGGAAGCTGGTAACTTTTAGAGCAATACTCCACAACAAACATAGAGGGATACATGTGTCCTACTCAAATTGTCAAGTCTGCTTTTGCTGAATCTGCCCCCCCCCATTTCTACCATTCCAAAATAAAATAAAATAATGCAGGCTTTATCTGCTGGGTGGTGGGAAGGCAGCAAACTCTCCAGTTTTCATGCAATTCTGTCAAAAATGTAAAAGTTATCATCACACAACTCCCAGAGTCCATGCAACAGAAGAGAAGCCTTGATGCTGAATCAGACTGAGGGTCCATCTAGTCCAGCACCCTGTTCACGCAGTGGCCAACCAGCTGTCGACCAGGGACCCGCAAAGCAGCAGGGCATGGTTCAACAGCCCCCTCCCACCCATCGTGCAACTGAAGCTTCCATTCCACATTACCAGTATCCAACTAGCAATCAATGACATCCACATAGAATGATAACCTATGCTCTCAGAGAAACAAGAAAAAGGGACTCAAAAATGCATAAATTGGAACCTTCGACATTTATTAATAACATTTAGGCATGTGTATCGTATCGTTAAAATGTACAATAACAATATGATAAGGTTGTTATCGTGCATGTGTTTAACGATGACGCCACGATAGAAAAACCTACGATAATCATCAGAGGCGATCATTTTTGGGTGATTTTATCATTTTATCAGACTGCCATATAAATATACCTATAACTTCTGTATTTTAAAAGTTGGAGCCTTGAAACCTGGTCACAGTGCTTATGGGGTATGCCTAAGTATGTGTATGAAATTTGAGAATGTTCCCTCCAGTCCTCGATTTTATATGATTTTTTAAAACATCGTTTCAGTTCTGACAGATCAGAATGACAGCTCGCTACGTGCGTTCATTCAGACCTGTCAGAATGGAAACGATCTTTAAAAAATTCATATAAAATCGAGGGCTGGAGGGATCGAGCTCAAATTTCATACACGTACTTAGGCATACCCCATAAGCACTGTGACCATGTTTCAAGCCTCTAACTTTTAAAATACAGAAGTTATAGGCATTTTTCTTTAAAAATAGGGCTGCAAAAAATATCGTTTTTTCACGATAATTATCTTGAAGACAATATGGTTCACGTACGATATGACTGAAGACGATAATTTTTTTGGTCCAAAATGACGATAACGATAAACGACGATATTTTTTGGCATGCACACCCCTAGTAACATTATCAAGCATATAGTTTCAAAAACAAAACAGACATATTCCGGTTGTATTATAGATGAGAGATATTTTATAATCACTGAGCAAAGTGGTCATCCCTCAACAGAACAATCAAATATCATCTGAAATACTGGGATGCTGTGGAATGGGAAGCAGATGCTTTGCTTCATGTTTGCTAAATGAGGCCTTTGAGAAACAGTTGCATATGAATTATGGATTTATTTTACTATTTATCATTAGGTGCTCCTTTGTATTCAGATCAGGCCTCAGTATAATAATGTAGCACTTGGGAAGAAAGATGCAGCCCAGGAGCCCAGCACTGGAGGCCAAGATAGAAAAGACCTGCACAGCTACCATGTATTTCCCCTTGGTGCTCAGGTAGGTAGGCACAAAGGACACCCAAACACTGCAGAAGACCAGCATGCTGAAAGTGATCAGCTTGGCTTCATTGAAGGACCCAGGCAGCCTCCTGGCAAGGAAAGCCACCGTGAAGCAGATAGCAGCCAGGAAGCCCATGTAACCAAGGGCACTATAGAACATGGTGACAGAACCTTCATTGCATTGCAGGATGATGTGTCCAGGCTGGGAGTGCATGTCAGAGTCTGGGAAGGGTGGAGACATTCCCAGCCAGATGGTGCAGATGACAACTTGGACACTGGAAAAGTAAATGATAATGGAGTTGGCCAAGCTCTTCCCCAGCCATCTTCTCACCCGGTTCCCTGGCTTTGTGGCCACGAAGGCCAGCACCACAGTGATTGTTTTGGCCAACAGTGAAGAGACAGCAACTGAGACGTTGATACTGAAGACCGTTTGTCGGAGAAGGCAAGTCACTTTTGTTGGTTGGCCCATGAATAGCAAGGAGGACAGGAAGGAAAGCAAGAGGGAGATGAGCAGAATGTAGGAGAGGTCCCGGTGGTTGGCTTTGACAATTGGGGTATCTAAATATTTAATGAAGATTCCTAACACAAACCCCATGGTTAAGGACAAGAACAGAGAAAAGGAAACCAGGGTGATTCCCAGACATTGTCCATAGGCAAAGTACGTTATCACCTTGGGGATGCATTGCTCTCAGTCCCTGTTTGGATGCTGATCTTCTGGACATTTGTTGCAATTGTTTGTATCTGGGAAGAACAAGAGGAACAGCGTGCTTCCATTTTCCATAACAGATTCTGTTCTTTTACATTCCATCAAATAACTTGTTGCATGTGTGGAACTCCTGGGGTGGTGAAAATCCAAGAGTGTGAAAATCCTGGGGTGGTGGTCATAAACTGACCCTATATAGTAGGCATGGGGAGGAGGAGGAGAAGGTCACTGGTAGAAGACATGCCTTCCCCATAGCCTAACAATGTTAGAAAGTGCAGGGCGGATTCACTCTTCATGGGGTTTCTTCAACATGGAAAGCTACATGCATGCTGATCCCCTTTCTTGGTAGATGTTTCAGTAGCATCATTCTCCTACTCCTACAATAGCATCATTCTCCTACTCCTACTCCTAATGCTGATTCCTGCCCCATCATCCTCCACTCACCCTTCAGTCTATCCTCCAACATTATTTCTTGTGACTCCATTTGTGAAATAAATCATTGATAGTAGGGGTGTGCACGGGAGGAAAAATCGGATCGGAATCGGAATTGGAACTGGAAGTGATGCCTTGGATAGGATCAGATAGTATTGGAGGCTTTCTGGATCGGATCGGAACTGATTCCGATCTGAAAATCGGACGTCCGATTTTCGGATCGGACGCCATTTTAGGTGTTTTTGCCATAGGCTTGCATTGGGGGAAAGAAAGCTTTCCCCCAATGCAAGCCTATGCAAAAAACATGGGGGTGGGTGAGTGGGGACCTAAGTCCCCCCTCCCTGTCCCTCCCCCCAATCACGCTCCTTACCTGCCCGGGTCATCCGCTGCTGCCCGCTGCCGCCTACTGGTCTCTTCTACTGAGAAACAGGCTTCGTGGCCTGCATCTCAGTAGCGCGCTGGGTGACGTCATCACCCGGCGCGCTACTGAGAGGCAGGCCGCAAAACCTGTTTCTCAGTAGAAGGGACCAGCGGGTGGCAGTGGACGGTAGCGGATGGCCCCGGCAGGTAAGTGGGGACCTCCCTCCCCCTCCCCCCCACTCGCGCTCCTTACCTGCCGGCCTCCCGCGCTGCCATCTGCTGCTTCCATACTACTGCTAAGCAGGCCTTGTGGCCTGTTCCACAGTAGAGCGAGGGCGCGCCGAGTTGCTCACTGTCGCTCTATTGTGGAACAGGCCGCAAGACCTGTTTCAAAGTAGTACGGAAGCAGTAGGCGGCAGCGGATGGCAGCGAGGAGGGAGCAGGTAAGGAGCGCGAGTGGCGAGAGGGGGGAGGAGGTCCGATCCTCTGATTTTTCCGATCTGGATCGGGTCCTTTCAGATCAGATTGGATCAGATCGGACGATCCAGATGCTGCACACCCCTAACTGATAGTGTGACAAAGAACTTTAGAATGCCTTAAAAATATCTTCACAGAAAATGTCTGGGTGAATCTTTTCCCTCTTCCCCAAGGAGAGCCAGTGTGGTGTAATGGTTACAGTTTGGACTGAGAGTCAGAAGATCTGGGTTCTAGTCCCCACTTGACCAGGGAATCTCACTGGGTGATTTTGGGCCAGCCACAGACTCTCAGCCCAACCTACCTCACAGGGTTATTGTGGTGAGGATAAAGTGGAGAGGAGGGGGATTATGCACACTGCCTTGGGTTCCTTGGTGGAAGAAAGGTGGGATATGAATGCAATCAATCAATCAATATGAATTGCCCTTTGACCTGGTGTAACCCACCTTCCTGAATGGAGATGGTCCCTTCTGCGCAGGCCACACAGTTATAGCAGCACACTGGCTTTCCTTCCTGAACCACCTTCCTGAATCCTGGGTGACAGCTTTCCACACACCTGGAAAGAGGCAGGGGCTAATCATGAAAATAAGGGACATCAAAGAAAGTGTTAGGGGGAAATTATCTATGGGAAAGAAACCCAGAAAGGACCCAACATTCCTCTAGCTCTGTATTGATGTGCAGCTGAAATAATTGAGTATTGCTCCCCTGTTTACCCTGTTCACCCCTTCCTCTGCTGTTTCCTTGTGGCAAATGTTAGACGGTGCATTCGTTGGGGCAGGAACCTGTGCCCTTCCAGCCTGTAAAGTGTGATGCACGGTGACGGGTCATTAAACATGAATAAATCATTTAATTCCTGAGCCGTTGAGGCGGATAGCTGTGACGTCAGTGAGACTGCAAATCCGCTCTGGGTTTCAGGTCCAAATTCTAGAGGAGCTTTACAAGGGTTTGAGCTCAACTCCCTGAGAGTTCTGACTGCTTCTGACTAAAACCCAGAGTGGATTCAGAGCCCCACTGACATTGGAGGCACCAGCTGCTACTGATTCCAAGCGACCACCAGCCTGGGCTAGAAGACAAGTCTTTTACTGCATGGTTGCGTAGCAGAGCTGCGAAAAGATCCACCTCTCTCAGTGATCATGAAAAACTGCTCCAAGTTGGAATTTACTGGCATTCCAAAGCAGCCCGACATACAAATTTTCTAGACAAGGTTGTTTAACCCGTTGTTGTTGTTGACTTACAATTTAGTTGAGGAATTAAGATGGGAGTTCCCCATGAAGTTCATTTCATTTCCTTCCTATCCGCTCTATAGCCTCTAGGTGGTGCTTTGGTATAGTTGAATAATGCAACAACACTGGTGGTAACCAGCACTTTCTTTCGTTTTGGGAAAAAACACACTGGATTTTCCCCGCTCCCCCAAACCCTATGAAATTGTTTTTAAAAAACAGGAGCGTAACTGGATGGTGACACCATCATCTAAAGCACCTGTAAACAACTGTAAGTGAGGGATGAAGACTGTACAATAAAAGCCTCATCTAGAAAAGATCACGGAGTCAGTTACTGGTAACCACAGTGAACCGAAATGCATCATTTCCCCCCACCTCGTTCAGCCATTTGGGCCACACAATGGCATCCTCATCAATGGTGAGCTTGACTTCTGCGGTTCCCTGTCTTCCTGTACTCCCAAATTTCACTCTAACAACAGATATATTAGGAAACACCACCCAATTCACTATGTCCAGGTCAGTTGCAAGGTCTCCGCTCTGATCGAAATTGACTCCATCCAGGGAAGTGTTGTAAAACTGGGAATTTCTCAGGAAAGGATGAAGCTAGAAAGGCAGAGAAAACACCAGGATTTAGAAACACAAAACCAGGTTTAATAGCCCAGTTCAGCCTATTTCAATCTTGAGTCTGTCATATGACTCAGGCCTGGTCCTAAACTCAAGTGTCTATGTCAGATCTGAATTCTTAGGAATATAGGAAGCTGCCTTATACTGAGTCAGACCAGGGGTCCATCTAGTGCAGCATTGTCCAGCATTGACTGGCAGCAGTAGCTCTCCAGGGTTTCAGGCAGGATTTGTCCCTTGTCCTACATGGAGAAGCCGGGGATCGAACCTGGGAGCTTCTGCATGCAACGCATGTGCTCTATCACACTGAGCTATAGCCAATACCCATTTCTAGGGCTGTGTATGGCACCCCCCATTTGCTTCTGAAATGGCCTCTGAAATAGCCCCGACTCAACTTGGGGTGCTTCAAGGCTTGTCCTCTTCACTTTGGTACCGAAGCTGAAGGTTCCTCTAGCGTCCTTCCACCCACAGAGAATGGAAGGAGTGAGTGAGATGTCACACCAGGGCCATGTCACACCAGGGCCATGTAGCCCAGCCAGGAAGAAAGAAGGTTCTGAGAGAGCCAGCCCAGTTGCCATCACCACAACCCAAGGGAAGTCCCATGTAGGTGGTGGGAGGTTGTCTCATGGCCACCCTGGAGTAGGGAGGTCAGAGGAATCTGGAATGGAAGCAAAACAGTTCAGATTTCTATTAATCTGACCTGCAGATTTTGCAGTCAACCAGATTGTCCCAAAATGCTCGACTCCACAGACTTGCGGATTGTTTTTTGTTTTGTTTTTCAAATTTAGTCACAGAGAAAGACATAACATCATAAAACACCAACAGAAAATGCACATTTCCATTCATCGGCTAAAGCATTTTGGGGAGCTCGGCACATTTAGGGAAGGATTTGTGTATTGGGGAGATCTGCACATTTTCACACGCGCGAACTTGTGCAAATGCAAATTTCTACAAATTCAGGAAACTGGGAGGAAAAAACAGATTGGAATGAAAGGTAATTGGCAAAACAAAGTCCATATGATTGTATCCTTGAGCATGTTAAATGGGCCACTGTAGACGTAGGTGCAGTTGTCTAGGGTTGTGCCATTGATGATAGCAATGACCCGAATGGGCTGAGGCCATGGAAATGGGGAAAAAGAGAGGCCAGAACAGGGTGTTTTGCAACTGGGTTTGCTCTATAAATCACAGAATCCTAGAATATTAGAGTTGGAAGGGGCCTCTAAGGCCACCGAGTCCAACCCCCTGCTCAATGCAGGAATCCACCTTGAAGCATCCCTGACAGATGGCTGTCCAGCTGCCTCTTATACAGAACATTTCATGCATGTACTACTATGTTTGACATTTTGTCAAATCCTAAATCCAAGACAATGATTCTGGAATTGTACAATTGATTGTATGATTGATTCAGCATGGATATCTGTTATGGGAAAGGGAATACCTGCCATGGCTGTATTCTTTGAACATCTAGCCTGACTCCATCCTTCATCCTCATCCTCTTGGATCTGGATGAATAAGCAGCATTTAAGGCATGAGCCACAACCTGGACAGTATTGTAAATGATGTAGCTGTCTATAGACAAGATTCTTTCCATGTCATCTTCGGGCACGGCCTCCAGTTTCTCACTCTCTGTGCACCTGGTAAAGCCTTTCACAGAAAAGGCATGCTTTGAATAATCACAATCAAATGCTGTCTCCTCAAGCTGCGCAACAGCAGAGAAAATGGGTGCCAAATCTCCGTAATTTGATGGTTTAGTGTTTGGGATATAGAAGGAAAAAATCCCATGGATATCTTCTACAAAGAACTTGGCATATTTCAACTCAAAGGTGATGTCCCACAAAACTGTTGTGATCCAGACTTTACCTACAATGGGTTCTACAAACTTTTCAATAATATTTTGCATAAAAAATATTCCCTCTAAGAAGGAAATAGTCTCGGCATAGTAAACATATACATTCACTTCTAGCCACTTCTGGAAGGGAGAATGATGTAGCCGTATTTCTTTCGTATTCAGTGCTGGGAGGCTCCCGGAGAAAGCAACACCAATACCCTTCTGGGTAAGCTCAGGTGTCAAAGTCTTGATGAACGCCTCTCCATTGTCGGTGCCTGGAGCAAAGACACCGATTGTTGTCCACCTGAAATGCAGGAGCAGTTTGACAATCTTCAGGTACAGGTATTCATCTTTTGGGAACACCCGGTAGAAAAACGGGAACTGGGTTTTATCATTCAGAACATGAGAAACAAATGCATAGGAGATCTAGTAAAGAAAGGAAGAGGTGAATTTATGTATGTTTCAGATCAAAGCTCAAATGCATGTTACCCCACATGAATCAAT
The DNA here is from genome assembly GCA_029215795.1 of Anniella stebbinsi. Taxonomy (NCBI): domain Eukaryota; kingdom Metazoa; phylum Chordata; class Lepidosauria; order Squamata; family Anniellidae; genus Anniella; species Anniella stebbinsi. The sequence continues at coordinate 187,954,197 of JARDYH010000005.1, forward strand.
AATGACCAGAACGATCATAGATGAACATCGGTCCCATCTATTGCAAGGAGGGCCCTTTGGTGAAGGTAGTGTTCATCTGATTATTCTGCTCACACGTTGTACCTTCTCCCATGGGTCTTCTTCTATAACTCAGCCATTCTTCATCAGATATTTCTGAGACTTGGCTAGATTATACCTCTTAGCAGGTAATGCTGGATCAAACCAAGGGTTCATCTGTTCCAGCATTCTACTCACACAGTGGCCAATCAGCTGTTTAGCAGGAACCCAGAAGCAAGACCTGTATGCAACAGCACCCTCCCACCCATGTTCCCCAGCAACTGGTGTACCTAGGCTTAATGCCTCAGATACTGGAGGTAGCACATAACCATCAGGACTAGTAGCCATTGATAGCCTTCTCCTCCTCCAGGAAGTTATCCAACCCGTGGCCATCACTACGTCTTGTGGTAGTAAATTCAATAGTTTAACTCTGCGCTGTGTGAAGAAGTCCTTCCTTTTGTCTGTCCTGAATCTCCCACCCATCAGCTTCATGGGTTGTGTCCCCATTGGGTTGTAGTATTATGAGAGAGGAAGAAAAATGTCTCCATATGCACACTCTCCACACCAGGCCTCATCTTGCACACTTGGTTTTTAGGGTGACCAATAGTTGCAAAATCCTTTACTCGTCCCTCACTATTGTCCCCGCTTGCTTTTTCAGCTAGAAGCATATCAATTAAAATGAAAATAAACATGACGCTAAGCATGTGATTTCCCCCCTTTTTTGTGCAGGGTTTTTTCATTGACAAATATACAAATATTCAAATTGGGACTGGGGCTTGAGGCTTGTAACCGTAAGTAAAGGATCTGGGTAGGGCACTGGAAATTAGTCAAACACAGGAGCCCTTCTTTTTACAAAACTTAAGGATTTATTATTGACAACTTTTCAATCCACACTCTGTGAGTCCCTGGGTTGTCTCAACTCCTAAATAACTGTTCAACCGTCCCTGCAGGGCCCTGCACGTCGACTGGGCAAAGTTCTTGATGCCGCTCTCCTGAAATGCTGTTCAGCGTGGCAGGCTGCCCAATTCCCTGTTCCTTACAGACATCCGGTCCAACGCCACCTTTTCTTTCTTCCTCCTCCTCCTCTCTCCTGCTCCTCTCCTAACCGCTCCCAACTGCCACCCCACTCTTTTTTCCTCCTTCTGTTGCCATGCCAACCGAGGACTTTATCCCTTTCTTCCCCATTGTGGATCCAGATCACCCACCCCACCCCCACAACACCCCACATGTCTCCCGGGGCGGATCTACACCAAGCAGGATGAAACGCTTTGAAAACGTTTCGAAAACTGTCTATGGAGCTCTGTGTCGTGGGCCCCAACACTTCTCAAAACTGTTATAAACCATTTTACAGCAGTCGTGTTGACCTTGCCCTCGACTTTCACTGAGGTTCTCTTGAGAACTTTATGATTTCTCTGGAAGGAACCCCAAGTAGGGTGGGAGTCAGCCTGCAAATGCAACCCCCCCTCCACCCACCCACCCATTCACCTGCGGGATTTTGTAGATGCCCAACTCAGGTGAAATCTGGATGGAGATGTCAGAGTCGGACCCTTCAAGAACAGCCAAGAGGTTGTTCTGTCTTCCACAGCAGTAGTTGGGCACGTTTGCCTGCCCGCTAGAGAGCAGCCTTAATAGGGCGTCAGAAGTCATTATAGCATCGAAATAGGTGTCATGGATGTTGTAGCCCAGGGTGATGCTGGGTAAGAGCCTGGGATTCTGGTTGATCTCCTGGGTGGCAAATAAAAAGGACAGGTTGTTCCAGAATCTTGTTGCTGTTTCCCTGGCAATAAAATAAAATAAAATGAGAGAGAGAGAGAGAGAGAGAGAGACCCTGTCTTCAAGGAAATTAAAATATTCAATTCTTGCTTCTTTGACTCTATAAGCCTTTCAAGGCAATTCTCTCTCTCTCTCTCTCTCTCTCTCTCTCTCTCTCTCACACACACACACACACACACACACACACACACAAAATGGTGGCTGGTGGCTCCAATTCTGGTGGGGCTGTGAATCCTCTCTGGGCTTCAGTCAGAACCAGCCAGAACTTTAACGGAGCTACTGATGTGTAGAACCTATCTTGGGATTAGGGATGAGCGCCTTGGCTAGTTCCTTGAGAGTTCTGGCTGGTTCCCGCTGAAACCCAGAATGGATATGCAGCTCCACTGAAATTGGAGGCAGCTGCTACCATTGCATTTACAGAATTGGATATATTATATATCTGCATTGCATTTACAGAACTTGACTCAAACCAACGCTGATCCCGAGCCAAAGCCAGGAGCACAACTTGGGTCATCTTGAGTACTGCGTCCAGCTCTGGGCACCTCACTTCAAGAAGGATGCAGACAAGTTGGAGGGGGTTCAAAGGAGGGTGACGAGGATGATCAGGGGTCCAGAAACAAATCCCTATGAGGAGAGACTGAAAGAACTGGGCATGTTTAGACTGAAGAGAGAGAAGACTGAGGGGAGATATGATAGCACTCTTCAAGGACCTGAAAGGAGGGGCAGGGTCTCTTCTCTATCATCCCAGAGTGCAGGACACAGGACAATGGGCTCAAGTCACAGGAAGCCAGATTCCGGCTGGACATCAGGAAAAACTTCCTGACTGTTAGAGCAGTATGACAGTGGAACCCATGACCTAGGGAGGTGGTGGGCTCTCCCACACTAGAGGCATTCAAGAGGCTGCTGAACAGCCATCTGTCCGGGATGCTGTAAGGTGGATTCCCGCATTGAACAGAGGGTTGGACTGGATGACCTTATAGGCCCCTTCCAACTCTACTATTCTATGATTCTAAGGATTCCATGAAATAGAGATGTCCTACACATGCAGTGTGCAGTGTGGTCTACGTTTGTAGTCCATACATTGCCCAGACTGTTGAGGTGTTAAAAGCTGAGAAAGAGTCACTTACAACTGTAAAGGAGGTCAAATAGAGGGTGGGGCAGTGGAGAGCAGGGAGAGAACAGGTGCATAGTAAAGGTTTCTGTGAGTTAGGTAGAGTGATTAGCAAGACAAAGGGCCCTGGCTCGACCACCTGTGGAGAGAGATGACGAGGACAGATCTGGCCATGAAGGGGCATGATCTGAAAGAGGAACATTGGAAGGCGGGGAAATAAAAAGCCCAGCGTGGGGGGAGCCGGAAGTCTTTGGGTGGGGTGAGGGAGGAATGAGTTAGCCCGGCTGGGGTAACTGGTAAACTGTCTCTGTATGATGTTGGGGGCCTTGCTGGAAATGGAAAAGTTTGTAGACCGCTTGACCTGCTCTTATACTAATAAAGGCGTACATCGCAAGTAAGTCGAGTCTTGGTTTGTGTCTCTCAGTCCTGCACCCTCCTAGTAGGAGATTGCCCTAGGGCTTTCTTCCTTTACAACAACAACCCTGGAATGTAGCCCACTGTTCTGATCAAGGATTGCCAATCAGCTCTACCTTTCTCAGGCACAAACCTATGTAGAGCAATGCTTCATATACAAAGACACGCAGAAGCTACAATTGTGCATCCTCGAATGTTAAGAGTTGAAAATACTGCTCCAAACAAATTCTCCCACCAAGGTTCACTGCCTCTCTGTGCAGAGTCCCCTCTTACTGACAGCACAGGTGAATGTGAACATAGCAAACATAGAATTTCCTTAAAAAAAAACCCAAAACAAATCACAGGAAGGTCTTATAGAAAGCTTAATTTTGTAGTGGATTTGGGGCCATCTTACTGCAGAATAGCTGCCATGGGAATGGATCAGATATTTGGAAGTGACCTTGCAGATCACTTAGTCCAACCTAAATGCAGGATCTACAAGGCAGGACATCCAGCCTCTGCTAAAATAACTCCAGTGTTAAATTGCTGTTTAGAGCTATCCAAATTGTTGGCCATCACCACATCTTGTGGCAGTGAGTTCCATAGTTTAACTCTGCGCTGTGTGAAGAAGTCCTTCCTTATATCTGTCCTGAATCTCCCACCAATCAGCTTCATGGGACAATGACCCCATTGGGTTCTAGGATTTTGAGAGAGGGAAGAAAAATGTCTCCCTATCCACATTCTCCAGACCATGGATAGTTTTGTACACCTCTATCATTTCCCCCCTTACTCAGGTTTTTCCCTAAACTCAACAGTCCCACAGTTGTAACTTTTCCTTGTTTCCTTTATGAAACAATGCACTAAATTTTAGAAGTTCAAGCTTTATGCAACATTCTCAGAATGACGGAATCACATCTGTTAATCATAGGCACTGTTTAGTTAATTGATCCACAGATGTAAGTTTCCTTTGCCAAATGTAGTTCTCGAGGCCACACACTGAGAAAACAATTTGGGGGGGGGGGAATCTGTGCTTCAGACTTCAGCAGGGAGAAGAGCAAAGCCTGGATCATTTTAGCTGCCATTTTTTCCAACTCTACTAAGTGCAGTAACCAGAACTATATGCAAAATAGGTTTGTATAAGCAGTAGGGATGTGCACTGGATCGGACCCGATCCACGATCCGAGTCCGGTCCAGTGGGAAATCGGATAAATTATCCGATTTCCGATCCAACAGCTGGATCGGCCGATCCAGTCTGAACCAATCCGAAAAGGCTCCGAACCGGTTTGGCGGATCGGCGGGCGCCTGCTGGCGCCCACCTCCGCTTCCATTGGCGGGCGCCAGCGGGCGCCCGCCGATGAAATTGGACAGCGGGGGGGGGCGGAGGGGAGGAGGAGGGCACTTACCTTTGAGGGATGTCCACTCCCGTCTGGCGCCGGTGGCTACTACCAGCGGGCTCCGCGGCCTGCTCCAAGGTGGTGCGCCGGGTGATGACATCACCCGGCGCGCTACTCTAGAGCAGGCCGCGGAGCCCGCTGGTAGTAGCCGCCGGCGCCGGACGGGAGCGGACGGCCCGGAAAGGTAAGCAGGGGGCGCATGGAGGGGTGGAGGGGGCGCGTGGAGGGGAGGAGGGGGGCCCTTACCTTTCCGGGCCGTCCGCTCCCGTCCGGCGCCGGCGGCTACTACCAGCGGGCTCCACGGCCTGCTCCAGGGTGGCACGCCAGGTGATCACCCGGCGTGCTACTCTAGAGCAAGCTGCAAAGCCCGCTGGCGGTAGCCGCCGGCACCGGACGGGAGCGAACGTCCCGGAAAGGTGAGGAGGGGGCACGCGGAGGGGAGGAGGGGGGTGCTTACCTTTTAGGGACACCCGTCCGGCGCCGGCAGCTACTACTAGCGGGCTCCGCGGCCTGCTCCAGGGTGGCGCACCGGGTGATCACCCGGCACGCTACTCTAGAGCATGCCGCAAAGCCCGCTGGCAGTAGCCGCCGGCGCCGGACGGGAGCGGGTGTCCCTAAAAGGTAAGCAGTGGCAGGGAAGGGGGCTTACCCCCCCCCAGAGCCGTCCGCTTCTATCCGCGGGCGCCAGCGGATGGAAGTGGACGGCCCCAGGGGGGGTAGGGAGCGCGGGGGAGGGGGCTTACCTGCCAGGGCCGTCCACAGCGGACGGCCCCGGGGTTTGGGGAGGGAGTTAGGCCCCCCCTCACCCACCCGCCGCCATTTTTTCCTCATAGACTTGCATTGCAATGCAAGTGTATGGGGAAAAAAATGGCAGCCGATCCAAAAATTTCCGATTTTTGGATCGGGATCGGACTCGATCCGGTCTGGGGGCCCTCCGATTTTGTCTGAACCAATCCGTGACAAAATTGGAGGTCCCGATCCGGGTCCCGATCCGATCTGGGCGGTCCGTGCACACCCCTAATAAGCCGAGCATGATCTTGGCAGATTTATCTCAAGTTCCTTTTCTAGTTATGCCTAACATGGAATTTCTCTTTTCACAGCAGCTGCACACTGAGTCAACATTTTCATTGTCCTGCCCAATAGGGCAAGAGAGACCAAGCCTTTTCCATGGCAGCAGTTCAGATATTTGAAAACTTCCATCACATCTCCCCTTCAGAACATCAGAAGTGCCCTGCTGAGTCAGACCGAGGGTCCCTCTAGTCATGCACTCTATTCACACAGTGGCCAACCAGCCATGGACCAACAAAGCAGGACATGATGCAACAGCACTCTCCCACCCATGTTCCCCAGCAACTGGTGCACACAGGCTTGGTAAGTAGTTATTGATAGCCTCCTCCTCCAGGAATTTATCCATCCCCTTTTAAAGCCATCCAAATTAGTGGCCATCATGACATCTTAACTTTCTCTTCTCCAGGATAAACATTACAAGCTCTTTTATTGTTCCTCATAAGACTTGGTTCCAGATGAACATTTGTAATCTGAATAAGCCGTTTGGTTTGGGGGAGGGAATCTAGGGGGATGCAATGCTCTGACACCTTAGCCCCAGGCTGTGTGAGTTCATATTTTTTGAAAGAACAGGTGATATCCCACCCACCCCCGGGCACATTAACAAGATAGCAGAATCACTACATTGTCTGCCAATATGTTTACACCTTTTACAATTCAATAGGAGCCTGGCTAGCTGAAGCTTCTGGGATGGCAGGCTGTCTATTAATTGGTGCATCCTACAAAGTGTTTTCCCCAAAGGGAACATACGACTACAATTTCATTGGGTTCCAGGTAATCAAAACAGTCCCTGGTTATTACGGACTAATAGAGATCATGCCTGGAGCAACAGTAACTACATCACACATGTAATGACTCACTCGTAAACCCTGTTACCGGGTGACGCTTTGAAATCATATTGTCGAAAATCGCCATCTGTTGCAGAGACGACCCTGCCAATGAGATGATCGCCTGGTCTGTAATAAGTATATGGGTCATATTTATCTTTTCCCAAAGTCAAGGGGCATTTGGCCTTCAGCATCCCACAGCTTGCCTGGGGTAGCTGCAGCAGCAGCAGGATGACGCCGGGGATGCCTGGGACAGCCTCCAGCCTTGTGGCTCCTCCGCACAATAAATTAGAAGAAGAATTACAAAAAGCAAATTTATTTATTTATTTATTTATTTATTACATTTGTATACCGCCCCATAGCCGAAGCTCTCTGGGCGGTTTCCAGGCTTCTGTGGCTTTCCTCATATATCTGGAGCCCAGTCAGCCAATGAACCTCCACACCTGCCCTAAACCTCCTCCCAAGCTTTATCCACCAGTGCTTTTGTGCCTGGATGCAAGACGTCACCTCAGGTTGCTCTTGAACCTGATGTTTATGTCTGTGGACTCAAAGGTGAGCTTCGGGAAAAACCCTCTTGAGCTTTGGAGACAATAATACTCATAAAGCACCATGATATTGATAATTATAAGGGGGAGAAGTTGCATCACTTCTGAAACTCCATGAACTCTGTATTTGGCTCCATCTGCAGGTGCACACCTGGAGAAAAACATGTTTGTAAGAACTCACTCATGCAGTTCCATATGCCTGACATGGGCCAGTGAGGCAAAAGGCAAGTGTGCCCTGACCTTTACCAATGAAACGCTTTCATCAGGATAGTGACCCGGTTCGCATGATCACCCAGTGTGGCTTATTTAAGGCACAACAAGCCATGGTGCACCAAGGGAGCAATTTGCCTTTGGCCACCAATTGTCATGTTGTCCAATCCTGGGCAGCAGGATTAGTTGAAGGGTGAAACACTCCTCCAATAACCTATGGCCTATTATAGGATTATTAGAGGGTTGTTTCCTCCTCCAACAGTCCATGCCACCCTGGTCCGAATGACAACAACTGCAGGGGGTTGAATATTCAAAATGTCTGCCAGCACATAACAGAAGCCACCATAACTTAAATAAGCCACGCTGGGCTCCAGTGATTTTGCGAACTGGCGCAGTCTTTTAGGATGTATACAAACATGGAGCTCCATCACACCTACATTTTTTTCCTGGTTTCCTCCATGATTCCCACCACAAAAAGCCACCATAGTTTACAACAGAATCCAAAGAAGGCTGAGACACCCTGAGTCACATCAAGACCAATTTGGAAACTCAGTTGAATCGGGGAGGGGGGGCTGTGTACAGGCCGAATTTAGACAGTGCCACCTAAGCTGGGACTCAAGGGCACGCTCAGCTCAGCTGCTGTTTTGGATTGTTTCTTCCTTCAACCACCACCATCCCACCTCTTGCAGGACAGGGTGCTCCCATTCAAGATCCCCATCCTTAGAGTTTGTGTAGCTTGTACACTTTAAAACTCCCAACACACACATCTAAACATACACTATGGCTGCCTCTCCATCCCATGAAGCTGATTGGTGGGAGATTCAGGACAAATAAAAGGAAGGACTTCTTCACACAGCGCAGAGTTAAACTATGGAATTCACTACCACAAGATGTAGTGATGGCCACTGATTTGGATGGCTTTAAAAGGGGGCTGGATAAATGCCTGGAGGAGAAGGCTATCATCAATGGCTACAAGCCCTGATGGTTATGTGCTACCTCCAGTATCCAAGGCAGTCAGCCTATGTGCACCGGTTGCTGGGGAACATGGGTGGGAGGGTGCTGTTGCACCGTGTCCTGCTTTGCTGGTCCCTGGTCGACAGCTGGTTGGCCACTGTGTGAACAGAGTGCTGGACTAGATGGACCCTTGGTCGGATCCAGCCTCAGGGCTCTTCTGATGTTCTTAACCTTTAAGGACCCAGGTGCCACCTGTCCTCTGCTCATCCTCATTCTGGTTGTAGGATCAAAGCCATGAAGGGAGAGTGCTTCCTTCTTCCCCTCGGCTCCCCTTTTGCTGCTTCTAAAGCGGGAAAATCACTCACAGGTAAATGGCCCCAGAAGCCAGGAGACATGCGCAAGGTGGGTGACTCATCCAGGTGTGAGTGTACCTGGATGACATCACCAACAGTATGCCCATATAAGGAGTGCATGACCATATAGGGAAACCAGGTTTGTGCCGAAAATCAAATGAACACTTCTGAGTTTCAAAAGGTAATGGCAGCAGGCAAACAGCTCCCAGACACAATCCACCAAAACGTGGCCTTTTCTCTGGTCTACTCGGGAGTAGCGGTAGCCAGAAATGATGTATTTGGGGCTGTAAAACAATGGGATGAAGGCTGATGTCATGTGATATCTGGAGTATAAAAGCATTGGTTTGAACCTTGGCATGCTGTGACTCTGGAAGGCAGCGATAGTGCCCAGTGGTCACCTATTCTGCGCAGAATAGTAAATCAGTTTCCAAAGCTTCAGGAGGTCTTTCGTCGAGTGTTTCATATCTGGACTTTGATACACTTGGAGATAGCATCATTTATGCAACTTTATCAAGTCCAATCCCTTGCTCAATGCAGAAATACACCTTAAAGCATATCTGACAGATGGCTGTCCAGCTGCCTCTTGAGTGCCTCTGGAGTGGGAGAGCCCACCACCTCTCTAGGTCATGGGTTCCATTGTCGTACTGCTCTAAGAGTCAAGAAGTTTTTCCTGATGTCCAGACGGAATCTGGCTTCCTGTAACTTGAGCCCAGTATTCCGTATCCTGCACTTTGGGATGATCAAGAAGAGATCCTGGCCCTCCTCTGTGTGACCACCTTTCAAGTCCTTGAAGAGTGCTATCATGTCTCCCCTCAGTCTTCTCTTCTCCAGGGTAAACATGTCCAGTTCTTTCAGTCTCGCCTCACAGGGCTTTGTTTCCAGACCCCTGATTGTCCTTGGCGCCCTCCTCTGAACACACTCCAGCTTGTCTGCATCCTTCTTGACATGTGGTGCCCAGAACTGGACGCAATACTCAAGATGGGGCCCAAGCAGTGCCGAATAGAGGGGAACCAGTACCTGGCACGATTTGGCAGCTAACCTTCTATTAATGCAACCCAAAACAGTATTTGCTTGTTTTGCAGCTACATCACACTGTTGGCTCATAGTCAGTTTTTGTGATTCCAGCCTAAGTCTTCAGATACCGTGTCCCAATGACACTCTAAAGCAGCTTACTTACGGATGGAAAATACGATGCCAGCCACCATTAGTACGCCAGCCATGACCCCCAAGATGACTCCCACAAGACGACCCACTGAGGCTGGAATGGAAAAAGAAGAATAAATATGTGAAGGAAACCCAGAACATTTTCCTCTGTAGATCCGTTGTACAACCACCCCATGTAGCAGTAGCAGCAGCAGCAGCAGCAGCAGCAGAGGAGGAGGGAGCAGAGCGTCCGTGTAGCTACCCAACAAAAATGCTTTTTTCACAAATAAAATAAAGGAGCAGGTGGCCCCAGAAGTCACCTGGCTAAAGGCCCCTTCAAACCTGGCAATGCCTCTGCTTCTCGTTAAGCAGCTGAATGCATTAGCAAACAAGAGGCTCAAAATTGGGCTGCTTGTAAGTGTCTGAAAGGTGGGAGATACGATTTTGTGAAGAACTATATTATGTCCCTGTGGAAGCAGAGCGTCTTGCATGATGATTCACAGTTGTATCAGGCATATCAGGAGAGCCAGAGTGGTGTGGTGGCTAAAGTGTTGAATTGGGAGTTGGGAGACCCGGTTCTAGTCCCCACTCAGCCATGGAAGCTCACTGGGTGACTTCCGGCCAGTCACGGACCTCTCAGCCCAACCTGCCTCACAGGGTTGTTGTTGTGAGGATAAAATGGAGAGGAGGATTCTGTATGCCGCCTTGGAGGAAAAAGGCGGGATATAAATGCAATGAATGAATAAATAAATAAATAAATATCAAAGAGTCGGAACCTAAAGAAGTTCTATGTCATTTTCTCTTTTCATGTTTTAACCGTTGTCAACTAATACCATGACATAAGTTTCTTTTTATAATTCCGGTAAATAAATTTTCTTGTTGTTAATAATTACTTTGAAATATAGCGTTTATTGATCAAGTAGCTGTGTTACTTGTGAAGAACTCCGTCCTTCTCAGCATCAAAAAACCTGCACCTTTCTGAATCTAGATATAGACTGGAATGAAAAGTGGAGTTCTGCTTAATTAGATTTATTATCCTTAAATGGGCCTGTTCAGACAACACGCTAAGCCATAGTTAGGCCTCTAACTCTTTTTGCAGCAAGTGGTTGGTGAGTGTGTTTAAACCATGGTTATGTAGTCACCCTGGTTAGGAATGGTTCACATGATACACTAAGCCATCATGTTTAGCTCAAAAACGTAACCATCATGGTTTAGCGTGTTGTCTGAACAGGCCCGTTGTTTACCCCTAAACCAGGTCGGCTTAGCTAAACCCTTGAAAGGAGTCACGTCCCCTTCCCAGTTAAGTACTGAGAGAACTCTAGGTATTAGGTGGAATAGAAATATGACACATCAAAATAAATAAATAAATAAATAAATAAAAACATGTTGGTGTTATGAGGCTTTTCTTTGAGTTTCTCTTTCATCCCCTTCTGGACCGTGAATTCATGGCACTGCATTGCCGCCACTTTGACACTAAACCCCAGGGTTTCGCTGCTGCGGGTTGGCGGTGAGTAACCTAAATTGCAGGAGGCAGTGTGGGCTTCTTGACGGCCATTTGGCTTGCCCAGCCTGCCCCCTTCCCTCTGCCTGGCTTTTGGCAACCGATACCTGGCCGCCATCTGCCCTGGAACGTCCCCGGCTTGAGGTCGGAGTGAGGTCACACAGTGGAAGGGCTGTGGTGACCTTGCTTCGAGGAGAAAAGTCAGGGTACATCCCCGATTTCTCTAACATGCAGCATCGGGGAAAAGCCCCACCGTGTCTGTGAATCGATGGCTGCATCATATCACTGAGGCAATGCCGATTTGCAGCCACCGCAGGGTTTTGGAGATGTATAGACAGCTCCCAGGAATCTGACACACACACATCCCACACCCTGGAGCCAGACTCCTCCAAGCCCTCAATGTCTCACCAGAATTCTGCCAGCCCAGCTCTAGGGGCTCCACCAGGCCAGCATGGTCCACGTGGCACCGGTAGTGGCCTCTGTCCTTGGGGTCAACCTTGGTGCTGATCCATGTGTGGTAGGTGCCATCTGAGTTGGGGACGACACCCCCATAGAAGGTCTCCTGCTCCCAGGGCTTCCCGTCCTTCCTCCAGGTGGCATTGAGCTCTTTGGGGAAGAAGCCATGAGATCGGCAGGTGAGGGTCTCCAGCCCGTCATAGCTCACCTTGTGTGACACCTTCACAGTCGGGGGCTCTGTGGAAAGGACAATGATGGTCTTTACATGGATAGGAGGCAACATTACCACTATCGCTGGTCAGACATTCAAGAAGAAACAAAGGAAAAGCAAAGCCTGTGATTTCACCATTTTTCTATTTCCTAAAAGAAAAGATGGTGCCTTGTGTTGCTTTTGGTTAAAGCTGTTTCCCATCATAAAGAAGACGCACAGAGTGTGTCCTCAGACCGGCCTTTCCCGTGCATCCTTAAAAACAAAAGCATCGTCTAGCTGGCTTCCATTGAAAGCAGAAATAGATGGTGCAAAGTAGATGTTGCTTCACGACCGGGAATCCTTCACCCACTTCAAGTCTGAAATCATCCGCCCTGCCAAAAGCGTGAACATGGGTGAGGGGTATATTTCTGACACCCCCCTCCCCCCATAAAAAAGCATTCTGTGGGCAGATTTCTCAGAGTTAAAAACAATAAGACACAATGCGAGTGTTTTAAAAAATACAATACAAAACAACAAACACCACAACCGTAGGTGAAGACATGTAAAAACACCTTTGCACCTCCCAAAAAAGAGAACAAATGTAGGTACCTGGTGAGTCTTTGGAGAAGGCATTCCATGAACAGGGAGCCAGGAACTACATACCGAGCTGAAGGTTCAAGCCAGACAAAATTGGTCTACCTGGGGGAGGTCTCTCAGGCTCATTAAATTTTAGGAGAGAGTACAGTACAGGTACCAGGGGTAGAAATGCATCCATAAAATGCCCTACTCCACGTTCGGCATGCCTGACCACAGGGGGACTGTTGAGGGTGTGGAGCATGGGCTTGTTGGCACCACTGGCCGGAGGAGGAGCTCACCAGACTGTATTAGCCTGTGGAGCCTTCCTCCTGGCCTCTTTGGAGCGCGGCACCACAGACACCACGGGAATGAGAAGATCAAGACTTCAGTCAAGGTCTTGTGCAGGATTGGGTGGGTGAAAAGAACACTAAACTTCCTTCAAAGAAATATTACACCCCTCCCCACTCCAAACATTTCACATCCTCACCTTTCCTCAGAGAAGCTTCCTTCCTATATTCCAAGAAGTCCTGCAGCCACTCAAAGCAAACCTCGACAGATGCAATCCTGACCTGCGTCTTGGCATAGCTACCTTCCCACTCCTTCTTGATTATTTCTGCAGCTACCTCCTCTGCAGTCCAGGTGAGGGTCTCAAGGTCAAAGGTGAGGAAATCCCTCCCGTTGTAGCCGTACCGGTCAATCCCTCTTTTGCTCCCATCCTCGCCCAGCTCACAGCCACCTCTCTCCTGCCAGGTGAGAACCCCTAAAAGACAGAAAGCAAGTATACAAGGCTGTCAGGGATAAAAATCCACTTTGGTTGTAAGGCAATTCCATTTTATTGAGTCCAATACAGCTGTATGGAGAGAGTCCTACAGACAAATAACTTCTTCCCTGGCCGGGTGAAAAGCAGGTATGGGAGGCACTGCACTGCAGTGGTTCCGCTCCTACTTGGCGGGGCGGCTCCAGAAGGTGGTGCTTGGGGGACATTGCTTGGCCCCGTGGATTCTCCAGTATGGGGTTCCGCAGGGGTCAGTCTTGTCCCCCATGCTGTTCAACATTTACATGAAACCATTGGGAGAGGACATCCGGAGTTTTGGGGTGCGTTGTCATCAGTACGCTGATGACACACAACTGTATTTCTCCTTTTCATCTTCATCAGGTGAGGTTGTGGATGTGCTGAACCAGTGCCTGGCTGCGACAATGGACTGGATGAGGGCTAACAAACTGAAACTCAATCCAGACAAGACTGAGATGCTGTTAGTGGGTGGTTCTGCTGACTGGATGGAGGGTGTTCAACCTGTTCTGGATGGGGTTGCACTCCCCCTGAAGGAGCGGGTTCGTAGCTTGGGGGTTCTCCTAGAACCATCTTTGTCACTTGAGGCTCAGGTGGCCTCGGTGGCACGGAGTGCCTTCTACCAACTTCGGTTGGTGGCCCAGCTACGCTCTTATCTGGACAGGGATAACCTGGCTTCAGTTGTCTATGCTCTGGTAATCTCTAAATTGGATTACTGCAATGCACTCTAGGTGGGGCTGCATTTGAAGACGGTTCAGAAGCTGCAGCTTGTGCAAAATGCAGCGGCCAGAGTGATAACAGGAACCAGAAGGTTTGAGCATATAATACCTACTCTGGCCCACTTGCACTGGCTGCCTATACGTTTCCGAGCTCAATTCAAGGTGCTGGTTTTAACCTATAAAGCCTTACACGGCTTGGGACCACAATACCTGATGGAACGCCTCTCCCGACACAAACCTACCCGTACACTACGATCCACATCTAAGGTCCTCCACCGGTTGCCTACTCCAAGGGAGGCACAGAGGGTGGCAACAAGGGAAAGGGCCTTTTCAGTGGTGGCCCCCCAATTATGGAATGATCTCCCTGATGAGGCTCGCCTGGCGCCAACATTGTTATCTTTTCGGCGCCAGGTCAAGACTTTCCTCTTCTCCCAGGCATTTAACAGCATATGATGAGGGGGTTTTGTGTTTTTGTGTTGTTGTTGTGCTTTGACCCAGAAGGATATTGTAATTTTAACTTGTTTTTATGCTTTATGTTTTTAAATTTTGTATATTGGTGTTTTAATTGTTCAATGTTTTTAATTTTTGTAAACTGCCCAGAGAGCTTCGGCTATGGGGTGGTATATAAATGGAATAAAATAAATAAATAAATAAATAAATAAATAAATAAACACAATAGCATCTTAACCAGTTAGCCGTTGGCAAAATTCCAAAGCAAAACAAAGACAAATCAAAGGAAACTTCTTCATTCTACCTTATCAACAGGTGGCCCATAACTCTTCTAGCAATGTCAGATTGACCTGGATGGTCAGTCCTCCTTATGAAGCTAACTTATTTGTCTTACACTATATGAAAAGGTCTTGACAGTGAAAAATTCCAATTAAGCATTCCCTTCCAATTAAGCAGTTTCAACATTAGAGTACATTCAGGCACATACATCATTCCAATCCCATCATGCAGTTCACTTGCAAGAACCCAACTACATACAGAGGCTGACATACAGAGCAAGTATATCAAGGTTTGGGGCCTTTGCTTTCTCAGAGCCAATTCACCTTTCACACCACAAAACACAGATCAGTTTATGTTAGTTTTGTCATTTTTGGTTTTTTTGCAAGGTGGCCTTCTGTTCCCCCATCATCCACTTCTAGAATGGGCAGAGTTTCAAGGATATTTCATGTGATGTGTTTGGGCTGTAACCTTCTGGACTGAACACAGCCTTGGATGCAATCTGAGGTCAAAAATCCAAACTTTTCCGAGCTTGCAATGTGATTTGTGGACCAAATAAAAAAGCGTTCTATAGTATTGACAACCATCAGAAATATGTACATTTCAAAATGAGTACAGTTCAAAGATGTGCACAGATACCCTTTACTCATGGGAGAAAAATGGCTACTTTTATAAAATGCATTCATATTTTTTTAAGTGTACAAATACGTTTTAACATCTAAGGCCCTCCTTCCTGCCCTCTTGTGTATCTGGTCGCTCTGGGCAGGGCTCCTGCAGCTTTAACTGTTGTGATGAAGAGGAGATTTCACCAGGTGCTGCATGCATACAAATGACACCTGTTAAAATCCCCTTCTTTGTGCAACTGTTAGAGATATAGGAGCTCTGTCCTCTTTTCCATCTGGTCACTCTATCCTTTGCAAGTTGGGCTGGCTTGCACACTTCCGCCCACAGCTGTCATGTGCAAACCCCTCACACTCTCCGTGTTGGTGCCTGCAAGGAGAGCGAAAGGGGTTTGCACACAGTGGCGGGTGGAGGCCGCACTGCCGCTGCCGTGTGGCGTGTGCAAATGTCTCCTTCTCCCCCTCCACCTAGGACCCCGGAGGGGAAGAAGGAGACATTTGCGGATGGAGGCTGTGCTGTTGGCAGTGCGTGGCTGCGGCAAGGACTCCTGCCACCACCGCTCGGGTACAAACCCCCAATTAAAGACGGGAGTGCGCATGCGCTGGTAACTGCGAGGCTCGGCTTCTCCAATGCGCTGTTCATAGGGCTACCTTTGTACTCAAAACCAGGCTGACAACGGTTACCCAGAGGACCTTCTCTTCTGCTGCTCCCAGACTGTGGAATGGCCTGCCGGGAGAGATCCGCCAACTTAACAGTCTCTCTAACTTTAAGAAAGCCAGAAAGGCTGATCTCTTCCGGCAGGCCTACCTAGTTAAAGTTTAAGAGATTTATTGTGATTTTACTATTAATGTATTCGTTTTATTTGTTTTTAATCAGTTTTAGTGTATTTTTTATTGTTTGTATTTGATATTGTTCCCAGCCTTGATCCAGAGGGAGAGGCAGATAAGAAATAGATGATGATGATGATGATGATGATGGGGAGCAAGCCAAGCCAGGGCTTGGGCGAAATCCAGTGAGGCCTGAGAGGGCCATTGGACATTCCTAATTATCTACAAACGTCTACTCCTGATACCTAAGCAGGGGCTCAAGGACATGTCCAGTCCAGCTGCCATCTGGGGGTGACTCTTACTCTTACTCCACCCCCACCACGCAGCCTCTTAGAAAAAAGGGGTGTGTCTGTGCTCCCCTCCAAGATCCCCATAATTCGAATTTGGAGGAGGGGGAAGGTGTGGATTGTAATCTTTGAAACTTTCATCAGCATCACACACACCATTAAGCTAACCATATGAAAAGGAGGACAGGGCTCTACCCTCCTTTTCATAGGGCCAGCCTACACACCATGGCTGCCTCTGCACATCTCTTGGGAGAATCCTAGAGGGATCCACGCACTTCCTGCTCTGTACTCACCTTGGCTTTGGTTGGAGTGTTTCCGCAGCACCATCAGGACCCGCCTCAACCTCATCTCTATTCCTAATGTCATCTCAGTGTGCTTGTCCCAAAAGGAGGGGCGGTCCTCCGCAGCTTTCTTTGACCAGGGGGGCGGAGGCAGGGCCTGCCTTGTGCTTCTGTTGTAAGAACTACAGATCTGGCCGTCCATGTATGCCAAAGTCTGGAATGTGGGAAGCCCTTGGTCACCAGAGTCCCACATGACATTGAGAATGACCAGGGAATGCGAAGAGAAGTCTGGAAGGGATGAAAGGGGGGCAGAGATTGATGGGATTTGTTGCTATTGCTACCTGTTATTTAAAAGGCAGTTAGCAGAGGAAAAAAATCAAAAGGCAGAACAGAATGAGCATTGACCAGTCCTGCGTGCACACGAAAGGCTAAAAACGGAGATCACACCTTTCTTTAATGAAGGAAAGGAAACAGCTGTATTCACAAATATTCTGGCATATGAATGCAGGTACAGCGTAGGGTTTCAAAAGGCGTTTGTTCAGTCCTTTTTGTGTTCTATTACAGAGGCAGGAGCAAGAGAGAGACCAAACCCGCATGTGCTCCCAGCAATGGAGAAGATCAGAGAGAGAGAGAGAGAGAGAGATGGGAAGAAGAAGAAAACCTGGACGATTCTACACCACCTTTTCTCTCATCTCTCCTGCCTGCATATTTTCCCCTACATTTCTCATAATGTTGGGTTGGGGGGATGACGGCGTGGGCAGGATGTTGTGGTTTCTTCTTCTTCCTGCTCTTCAGTTAGATGAAAATGAACAGCAGCAACAACAACAACAAAATCAAAGTCTGTGTAGGAGCACCTGCAGGAGATAAATAACGGCTGCCCAAGAAATTGGGCAAGTCCATCGTGTTTCTTGTACTGCCTCCACCGTGCTCGGCCAGGGCCTGTGGGGTTTGGGCTACAGCCCTTCAACAGGAATGCATCACCTGATAGCACTCTGACAACTTGCACCCAAGATCTATTGTTTACATGCTCAGCACACCCAGGAGCACACAGCACAGAGTGTCCAGGCTGCTGTAAAATAATTTGGAGCGCGCCCCTGCTTTTGTCCCAGGAGACCCTCCCCCCATTGCATAGCCAAAACACAGATAATACATGCTCATTGATTAATGTACCTGAACAACTAAAACAGTTCAGGAGCAATCCTATAGGCTCTAGACAGCATCTGGGTGTGTTGCAATGATGTATCACAACTCTACAAGGTGTTGATGTATGTAATTGTGTACATTGCTTTAACAGAAACTACGGGTTTTAGTTTGCCTTGTCATTTGAAGCTTGGGTGAAGGGTTCTCCCTTCCCTCTCTGTCTGTCTCTGTCTGTCTCTGTCTGTCTCTGTCTGTCTCTGTCTCTCTGTCTCTCTCTGAAGAGCCTTGAGGTGAACAGTAAGCCCAAATGAATAAATTCAGCAGTGGGTGGAAAAGACATTTTCCAGACACCAGGGGGGAGTCTACACCAGCCATTTATTGCAGGATTGTATCACAGTCATCACCAACGGAGCACATTTACTGCATTTTTATACCACCCAATGGCCGAAGCTCTCTGGGCGGTTTACAAAAATGAAAATCATAAAAACCATTCAAAATATAAAACAACGACAGTATAAAAACATAATTTAAAATACAGTATAAAAGCACAACCAGGATAAAAACCGAGCAGCCATGCAGACATTGATAGGGGTTTAAAATACAAATTTAAACTGCAAGGTTAAAAACCAAACTGAAGAACAGTTAAAACATAAATAAAAAGGTCTTCACCTGGCGTCTAAAGGAGTATAATGTAGACGCCAGGCGAACCTCTCTGGGGAGCTCATTCCACAGCCGGGGTGCCACAGCAGAGAAGGCCCTCCTCCTCGTAGCCACCTGCCTCACTTCCTTTGGCAGGGTCTTGGAGTGGAGGAGGGGAAAGCGCATTTTCTGGGGTCTCTGAAAGATATGTCATTCACAACCGCCATGCTAATGGCAGCTGCCAATCGCATGACAGGGGGAATGATATGCTTTCCGGAGGCCCCGGGAAGGATGCTTTCCTGCTCCCCACCTCCACCAATGGGGGTCCTCCTTTTTGGTTTCCCAAATATGGTCACCCAACGTACATCTCATCTGCCTAGCACTGCCCACTTCTCCCGATACACATGCAGAAGCGGCGTAACGGGGCATGCCTGCTCCCGCAACAGCACTCCTGCAGTTGCGGTAAACATGAGTCACGTGTACCCCGTGAGTGGCTGTCACAGAAGCAGGGAACCCTTAGGAGCATCCTTCTTCTGTAGCAAAAGGGCTGCAGGTGTCGATTAGTCCCAGGGCTACCCATTGAGAAAACACAGAGGGAGACGTGGTTCACAAATTTCACAGAGGCCAGGTGCACCTATCTTGAGTCCTACCCCTGAGGGCCAGAAGTATGACTGGCGGTGATCGCTTCCAGGAGTCCCAACAACCTTAAATGCAAATTTCCAGAAGGGGCAGGTCACGCCTTCCAGAAATGGGTGTTCCCAGTTGTTTGAGGGCTTGCTCTTGGACGCATGAAATTGCTGCAGTCACCCATGGAGCTAGCCGCCAGCAATAGGACGCTGTTGAATATTGCCAAACAAAGAAATTATCAGATGAGCAGCAGCCTTAATACAAGTAGCAGAAAACTCCCATGGTAAGAGGAATGCTACAAATGATGAAAGTAGATTGGGGTTCTATGGGATCTCCTCCCTCACCTCCTGAAATGAAGAGCTCCATCACACCAGCGATTTAGTGCGCTCTCGCCATGCCTGGTGTATGGATTTGCAGCACAGTACTCACATGATGCCATGCCTGTCCTGCTGACACCCCGCCTCTTCCCCAGCCTTTCCTCGAATGCCAGAAGTCTGGATTATTTCCCCTAAGCGCATTTAATGAGCCCTAAGTCTCCATGTAGTTTTAAAGGAACTGGGGGCTTGAATGGATTGCATCAAGTTCTGGCAGGAAAAAGCAATCTCTCCCAGCAGCTGGCTCCAAGCCTCAATATACAACCCAAACCTTGCATCCCAGGCTGGAAACGTTTTTACAATCATACAACGCCTGAATCGCTGCAGAGACAGGATTGTACTCCCTTAATGCCTCCGAAGAGCCAGGCTAAAGGATCGTTCCATTTTTGCCGGGCAGAAAGGCGGTCTGGTTGAAGTGCTCATTTGCCAGGACCTGATTGGAGGGAGAAAGAGAAGGGGACAGGGGGAACGAAGTGGAAGAGCAACGGAGCGAATTCAGGTGAAAGAGATCATCAGCTTGACGCGCTTCTGCCTCAAACAGAAAAACAAAACCAAAACAAAACCAGGAGGCAAACCAGGGGGGGAATTAGGTGTGATGGAAGTCGAAGACGCTTGCTGCAGTCTTGCATAACATTTTAACACAAACCAAGGGGGGGGGGGGGGAGAAACGTTTCCCTCTTGAAAGTCATTCCTCCTCACTCAAATTGCACAGAGCGAGAATACAGCTGGCAATCGGAGCCCACGCCCAGCTCAACCCAGCTTTTTGTCTTCACTGGAGATAGGGGTGCGTCGCTACCCCCATCCCACCCTAGTACTCACCAGAGCATCCCCCCAGCAGCAGGACAGCAGATGTCCACAGGGGCAAGAGGCCTCCCCACAGTGCACAGGCAACCTGCATGGTCCTTTGTTTGGAGTCTGCTGCTGTAGCTGAGCTCTCTCGTGATCTGCCGGCAGCTGTTGAGCTGTGCTGGCATGAAGGCAAGGGTAAATTTTGAGCAGGGTCCTCTTGAGGGGTGGGATTGGCTGAGAGGGAACTAGTCTACCAACAGGAACAGGCATCCTTGCTGTTGCTGGGTAGAACTTGCCTGAGCAGATCGAGTCTCTGTGAAAGATCATTTGGGGTGTTGATCTCTCCGGGATTCCTGCCTCCACCCCAACGTGGGGATGCTTGAGGAGAGGAATAGTCAAAGTCAAGAGACTGGATGTGATGGAATAGCTCGGAGAGGATCATATGAGAGGAGCGATGGGGTTACCTAATGGCTTCCTATAGAGGTCAGCGATTTTTCTGTCCTGAATCTCCGGCCAATCAGCTTCATGGGATGACCCTGAGTTTTAGTAGTATAGGAGGAGAAAAATATCTCCCTCTCCACCTTCGCCACACCATGCATGATTCTGTACACCTTTGTGGCTGCTCTGCCTCTGCACTTTTAAAAGAATTTCTGAGGAGGGAGCTGGAGAATTTCCCTCCTCAGAAATTCTTTTAAAATTTTAAAAGTGCTGCCTTTCCCCTTTTTGCCCCAGAAATAATATCTGAGTCAGGCCGGAAAGCCTCTCTGAGGCAGCCACAAAGGAACTGGCATCACACCCAGAATCTCTCATGCAATCATTTTAGCCCATGAGGAACTGGTAGGCATGTGAATAATTATCTTCAGCAAGAAAACATAACTGTTGAAAAGAGCTTCCTCCATTACTCTCTAGTTGTATTCAGAGAGGCACAGGGAGTTGCTGATCATGAACACATTTCCCCATCCACAGATCTGTCTGTATCCCCCCAAGTGGTTTCCCTGTTCCACAAAATTCCCTATACCATCTCACCTCCCTTTCCCCACCCCAAACATTGTGCTGCCTGAGGCAGAGCAGCAAATCATGCCTCCCCAAACCCTACAAACCCAGTCAAGGTGCATAGTATTACTCAAAGCAAGTCAAGTTGTTTCGGCCCCTGAAGACAGTCCTACGAGGACAACTCCCTTTCCCTTGGCAGGAAAAATACAATAATAATTCAATAAATAATGAATCTGACCCCCTGACCGTGTCACAATGTACAAGAACAAGAGTTTCTGAAGAAGATTTAGCATGATGATCCAGGGGCTGGAGCATCTCCTCTATGAGGGAAGGTTACAATGGCTGGGATTGGTTAGCTTGGGAAAAAGGAGAGAGGTGTACAGAATCATGCATGGTGTGGCGAAGGTGGAGAGGGAGATATTTTTCTCCTCCTATACTACTAAAACTCAGGGTCATCCCATGAAGCTGATTGGCCGGAGATTCAGGACAGAAAAATCGCTGACCTCTATAGGAAGCCATTAGGTAACCCCATCGCTCCTCTCATATGATCCTCTCCGAGCTATTCCATCACATCCAGTCTCTTGACTTTGACTATTCCTCTCCTCAAGCATCCCCACGTTGGGGTGGAGGCAGGAATCCCGGAGAGATCAACACCCCAAATGATCTTTCACAGAGACTCGATCTGCTCAGGCAAGTTCTACCCAGCAACAGCAAGGATGCCTGTTCCTGTTGGTAGACTAGTTCCCTCTCAGCCAATCCCACCCCTCAAGAGGACCCTGCTCAAAATTTACCCTTGCCTTCATGCCAGCACAGCTCAACAGCTGCCGGCAGATCACGAGAGAGCTCAGCTACAGCAGCAGACTCCAAACAAAGGACCATGCAGGTTGCCTGTGCACTGTGGGGAGGCCTCTTGCCCCTGTGGACATCTGCTGTCCTGCTGCTGGGGGGATGCTCTGGTGAGTACTAGGGTGGGATGGGGGTAGCGACGCACCCCTATCTCCAGTGAAGACAAAAAGCTGGGTTGAGCTGGGCGTGGGCTCCGATTGCCAGCTGTATTCTCGCTCTGTGCAATTTGAGTGAGGAGGAATGACTTTCAAGAGGGAAACGTTTCTCCCCCCCCCCCCCCCCTTGGTTTGTGTTAAAATGTTATGCAAGACTGCAGCAAGCGTCTTCGACTTCCATCACACCTAATTCCCCCCCTGGTTTGCCTCCTGGTTTTGTTTTGGTTTTGTTTTTCTGTTTGAGGCAGAAGCGCGTCAAGCTGATGATCTCTTTCACCTGAATTCGCTCCGTTGCTCTTCCACTTCGTTCCCCCTGTCCCCTTCTCTTTCTCCCTCCAATCAGGTCCTGGCAAATGAGCACTTCAACCAGACCGCCTTTCTGCCCGGCAAAAATGGAACGATCCTTTAGCCTGGCTCTTCGGAGGCATTAAGGGAGTACAATCCTGTCTCTGCAGCGATTCAGGCGTTGTATGATTGTAAAAACGTTTCCAGCCTGGGATGCAAGGTTTGGGTTGTATATTGAGGCTTGGAGCCAGCTGCTGGGAGAGATTGCTTTTTCCTGCCAGAACTTGATGCAATCCATTCAAGCCCCCAGTTCCTTTAAAACTACATGGAGACTTAGGGCTCATTAAATGCGCTTAGGGGAAATAATCCAGACTTCTGGCATTCGAGGAAAGGCTGGGGAAGAGGCGGGGTGTCAGCAGGACAGGCATGGCATCATGTGAGTACTGTGCTGCAAATCCATACACCAGGCATGGCGAGAGCGCACTAAATCGCTGGTGTGATGGAGCTCTTCATTTCAGGAGGTGAGGGAGGAGATCCCATAGAACCCCAATCTACTTTCATCATTTGTAGCATTCCTCTTACCATGGGAGTTTTCTGCTACTTGTATTAAGGCTGCTGCTCATCTGATAATTTCTTTGTTTGGCAATATTCAACAGCGTCCTATTGCTGGCGGCTAGCTCCATGGGTGACTGCAGCAATTTCATGCGTCCAAGAGCAAGCCCTCAAACAACTGGGAACACCCATTTCTGGAAGGCGTGACCTGCCCCTTCTGGAAATTTGCATTTAAGGTTGTTGGGACTCCTGGAAGCGATCACCGCCAGTCATACTTCTGGCCCTCAGGGGTAGGACTCAAGATAGGTGCACCTGGCCTCTGTGAAATTTGTGAACCACGTCTCCCTCTGTGTTTTCTCAATGGGTAGCCCTGGGACTAATCGACACCTGCAGCCCTTTTGCTACAGAAGAAGGATGCTCCTAAGGGTTCCCTGCTTCTGTGACAGCCACTCACGGGGTACACGTGACTCATGTTTACCGCAACTGCAGGAGTGCTGTTGCGGGAGCAGGCATGCCCCGTTACGCCGCTTCTGCATGTGTATCGGGAGAAGTGGGCAGTGCTAGGCAGATGAGATGTACGTTGGGTGACCATATTTGGGAAACCAAAAAGGAGGACCCCCATTGGTGGAGGTGGGGAGCAGGAAAGCATCCTTCCCGGGGCCTCCGGAAAGCATATCATTCCCCCTGTCATGCGATTGGCAGCTGCCATTAGCATGGCGGTTGTGAATGACATATCTTTCAGAGACCCCAGAAAATGCGCTTTCCCCTCCTCCACTCCAAGACCCTGCCAAAGGAAGTGAGGCAGGTGGCTACGAGGAGGAGGGCCTTCTCTGCTGTGGCACCCCGGCTGTGGAATGAGCTCCCCAGAGAGGTTCGCCTGGCGTCTACATTATACTCCTTTAGACGCCAGGTGAAGACCTTTTTATTTATGTTTTAACTGTTCTTCAGTTTGGTTTTTAACCTTGCAGTTTAAATTTGTATTTTAAACCCCTATCAATGTCTGCATGGCTGCTCGGTTTTTATCCTGGTTGTGCTTTTATACTGTATTTTAAATTATGTTTTTATACTGTCGTTGTTTTATATTTTGAATGGTTTTTATGATTTTCATTTTTGTAAACCGCCCAGAGAGCTTCGGCCATTGGGTGGTATAAAAATGCAGTAAATGTGCTCCGTTGGTGATGACTGTGATACAATCCTGCAATAAATGGCTGGTGTAGACTTCCCCCTGGTGTCTGGAAAATGTCTTTTCCACCCACTGCTGAATTTATTCATTTGGGCTTACTGTTCACCTCAAGGCTCTTCAGAGAGAGACAGAGAGACAGACAGAGACAGAGACAGACAGAGACAGACAGAGAGAGAAGGGAGAACCCTTCACCCAAGCTTCAAATGACAAGGCAAACTAAAACCCGTAGTTTCTGTTAAAGCAATGTACACAATTACATACATCAACACCTTGTAGAGTTGTGATACATCATTGCAACACACCCAGATGCTGTCTAGAGCCCATAGGATTGCTCCTGAACTGTTTTAGTTGTTCAGGTACATTAATCAATGAGCATGTATTATCTGTGTTTTGGCTATGCAATGGGGGGAGGGTCTCCTGGGACAAAGGCAGGGTCGCGATCCAAATTATTTTACAGCAGCCTGGACACTCTGTGCTGTGTGCTCCTGGGTGTGCTGAGCATGTAAACTATAGATCTTGGGTGCAAGTTGTCAGAGTGCTATCAGGTGATGCATTCCTGTTGAAGGGCTGTAGCCCAAACCCCACAGGAACTGGCTGAGCAAGGTGGAGGCAATACAAGAAATGCAATGGACTTGCCCAATTTCTTTGCAGGTGCTCCTACACAGACTTTGATTTTGTTGTTGCTTGTCATTTTCACCTAACTGAAGAGCAGGAAGACACTGATTTTCTAGACCCATTTCAAACCGGCTTCAGAGCAGGATACGGAGTTGAGACCGCTTTGGTCGCCTTAGTGGATGATCTACGCCTTAGTATCGACAGGGGGAGTGTGTCCCTGCTGGTACTCTTGGACCTCTCAGCGGCTTTCGATACCATCGACCATGGTATCCTTCTGGAGCGCCTGGGGGAATTGGGGATCGGGGGCACTGTGCTTCAGTGGTTCCAATCCTATCTCTCGGGCAGGCTCCAGATGGTGATGCTTGGGGATAGTTGCTCTTCAAAAAAGGAGCAGCTATGTGGTGTACCACAAGGTGCCATCCTTTCCCCAATGCTGTTTAACATTTATATGAAACCGCTGGGAGAGATCATCCGGAGGCATGGGGCGGGGTGCTATCAATACGCTGATGACACCCAAATATATTTCTCTATGCCTTCGACAACATCGTCAGCTAAGGATAGTGTGTCTCCTCTGAATGATTGCTTGGAGGCGGTAATGGGCTGGATGAGGAAAAACAAACTGAAGCTGAATCCAGACAAGACGGAGGTGCTTGCTGTCAAAGGCCCCAACCTGGGTCTGGAGGTGTGTCAACCAGTTCTGGATGGGGTTACACTCCCCCTGAAAGACTGTATTCACAGCTTGGGGGTGCTCCTGGATCCGTCACTCCAAATGACAGCTCAGATAGATGCGACGGCCAGGAGTGCCTACTATCAGCTTCCGCTGATACGCCAGCTGCGCCCCTTCCTAGAGTTGGAAGACCTAAAGACGGTAGTGCACGCACTGGTAACTTTGAGGCTCGATTTCTGCAATGCACTGTACATAGGGCTACCTTTGTGCCTAGTCCGGAAACTTCAACTTGTTCAAAATATGGCAGCCAGGTTGGTCACCGGTACACCTAGGGGTGATCACATTACACCAGTTTTAAAATCGCTTCACTGGCTGCCAATCAGTTTCCGGGCGAAGTATAAAGTGTTGGTTATTACCTTTAAAGCCCTACATGGTTTGGGTGCAGGGTACCTACGGGATCGCCTTCTCCCGTACAATCCGCCCCGCACACTTAGGTCCTCTGGGAAGAACTTACTCAAGCCAGCCAGAACTAGGCTGGCGGGTGTTACCCAGAGGACCTTCTCTTCCATCGCTCCCGGACTATGGAATGGTCTGTCGGAGGAGGTTAGACAAATTGACAGTCTTCATGAATTTAAGAGAGTCATGAAGACTGTCCTCTTCCGACAGGCCTATCCAGATGAATTTTAAGATGTTTTTAATGTTGTATTTTTTCTCTTGTTTTTAAAAATTTTTAACTGTTGTGATTTTTATGTTTTATATTGTTGTTGTTCCCCGCCTCGATCCGGAGGGAGAGGCGGGCTACAAATTATTATTATTATTATTATTATTATTATTATTATTATTATTATTAAACTACAACATCCTGCCCATGCCGTCATCCCACAACCCAACATGATCAGAAATGTAGGGGAAAATATGCAGGCAGGAGAGATGAGAGAAAAGGTGGTGTAGAATCGTCCAGGTTTTCTTCTTCCCATCTCTCTCTCTCTCTCTCTCTCTCTCTCTGATCTCCTCCATTGCTGGGAGCACACGTGGGTTTGGTCTCTCTCTTGCTCCTGCCTCTGTAATGGAACACAAAATGGACTGAACAAACGCCTTATGAAACCCTACGCCGTACCTGCATTTATATGCCAGAATATTTGTGAATACACCTGTTTCCTTTCCTTCATTAAAGAAAGGTGTGATCTCCGTTTTTAGCCTTCTGTGCGTACGCAGGACTGGTAAATGCTCATTCTGTTCTGCCTTTTGATTTTTTCCTTTGACAACAACTGGTAGCAATAGCAACAAATCCCATCAATCTCTGCCTCCCGTTTCATCCCTTGCAGACTTCTCTTTGCATTCCCTGGTCATTCTCAATGTCATGTGGGACTCTGGTGACCATGGGCTGCCCACATTCCAGACTTCGGCATACATGGACGGCCAGATCTGTAGTTCTTACAACAGAAGCACAAGGCAGACCCTGCCTCCGCCCCGCTGGTCAAAGAAAGCTGCGGAGGACCGCCCCTCCTTTTGGGACAAGCACACTGAGATTGCAATAGGAATAGAGATGGAGTTGAGGCATGTCCTGATGTTGCTGCGGAAACACTCCAAGCAAAGCCAAGGTGAGAAGAGAGCAGGAAGTGCATGGATTAGGGATGTGCATCATATCGGATCCAATGTCCGGTTCTGATTAAAATTGGAGAAAATTGGACATCCGATTCACAATTCTGATGCACTCCCTTGTACATGCAATTTTTTCTGGTCCAATTTTTTGTTCTCTGATTTTAATTGGAGAAAATCGGAAAATCGGACCTCCGTTTTGGAGCATTTTCTCCAAAGGTTTGCCTTCGAGAATAAATGGCTGTAACTTTTTTATTTTAAAAACTAGAACCCTGAAACTTGGTAATATTGCAGGTGGAATGTAGTTACTCATGTGTGCCAAGTTTCATAAAAATCGGTGCAAGTATATTTTCTATGAATTTTTGAAAAATCATGCTTTTGGGGCAGCTGTCAAACCCAAAAGCATGATCTTTCAAAAATTCATAGAAAATACACTCTTGCACCGATTTTTATGAAACTTGGCACACATGAGTATCTACATTCCATCTGCAATGTTACCGAGTTTCAAGTTTCTATCTTTTAAAATAAAAAAGTTACATCCGTTTATGTCTCAAAAATCAAGTATATCGGAAAATAGGCATCCGATTCAAGAATCGGATGTCCAATTTCTGTATCAGAACTAGATCCGATACGAAGTGAGTCACTTCCAATTCGATATGATTTTTTGAAAAAATCAGAAGTTCTGATTCCCGATTCCGATACGATTTTCCTGGCCTTGCACATCCCTAGCATAGATCCCTCTAGGATCCTCCCAAGAGATGTGCAGAGGCAGCCATGGTGTGTGTGATGCTGATGGGAGTTTCAAAGATTACATTCCACAGCTTCCCCCTCCTTCAAATTGGAATTTTAGGGACCTTGGAGGGGAGCACAGACACACCCCGTTTTTTGTAAGAGGCTGCATGCTGGGGGTGGAGTAAGAGTCACCCCCCCAGATGGCAGCTGGACTGGACATGTCCTTGAGCCCCTGCTTAGGTGTCAGGAGTAGACATTTGTAGATAATTAGGAATGTCCAGTGGCCCTCTTAGGGTGTACCGGTGACCAACCTGGCTGCCGTATTTTGAACTAGTTAAAGTTTCCGGACTAGGCACAGAGGTAGCCCTATGAACAGAGCATTGCAGAAGCCGAGCCTCGAAGTTACCAGCGCATGGGCACTCCCGTCTTTAATTGGGGGTTTGTACCTGAGTGGGGGAGTCAGGAGGCCCTGCCGCAGCCACGCACTGCCAACAGCACAGCCTCCATCCGCAAATGTCTCCTTCTTCCCCTCCGGGGTCCTGGGTGAAGGGGAGAAGGAGACATTTGCACACGCCTCACGGCAGCGGCGGTGCGGCCTCCACCCGCCACTGTGTGCAAACCCCTTTCGCTCTCCTTGCAGGCACCAACACGGAGCAAACCCACCAACACGGGGGGTTTGCAAATGGCAGCCATGGGCGGAACTGTGCAACCCGTCCCAACTTGCAAAGGATAGGTTGACCAGATGGAAAAGAGGACAGGGCTCCTATATCTCTAACAGTTGCACAGAGAAGGGGATTTTAGCAGGTGTCATTTGTATGCATGCTGCACCTGGTGAAATCCCCTCTTCATCACAACAGTTAAAGCTGCAGGAGCCCTGCCCAGAGCGATCAGATACACAAGAGGGCAGGAAGGAGGGCCTTAGATGTTAAAACGGAGGAGGTTAGACAAATTGACAGTCTTCATGAATTTAAGAGAGTCATGAGGACTGTCCTCTTCTGACAGGCCTATCCAGATGAATTTTAAGATGTTTTTAATGTTGTATTTTTTCTCTTGTTTTAAATTTTTTTTTTAACTGTTGTGATTTTTATGTTTTATATTGTTGTTGTTCCCCGCCTCGATCCGGAGGGAGAGGCGGGCTACAAATAATAATAATAATAATTATTATTATTATTATTATTATTATATTATTTGTACACTTAAAAAAATATGAATGCATTTTATAAAAGTAGCCATTTTCCTCCCATGATTTAAGGATATTTGTGCACATCTTTGAATAGTACTCATTTTGAAATGTACACATTTGTGATGGTTGTCAATGCTATAGAACACTTTTTTCTTTGGTCCACAAATCCCATTGCAAGCTCGGAAAAGTTCGGATTTTCGACCTCAGATGGCATCCAAGTCTGTGTTCAGTCCGGAAGGCTACACCCAAACACAGCACATGAAATATCCTCGTAACTCCGCCCATTCTAGAAGTGGATGATGGGGGAACAGAAGGCCACCTTGCAAAAAAAAAAACCCAAAAATGACAAAACCAACATTAACTGAATCGTGTTTTGTGGGGTGAAAGGTGAATCGGCTCTGAGAAAGCAAAGGCCATAAGCCTTGATATACCTGCTCTGTATGTAGGCCTCTGTATGTAGTATGGGTCTTGCGAGTGAACTACATGATGGGATTGGAATGATGTTTGTGCCTGAATGTGCTCTAATGCTGAAACTGCTTAATTGGAAGGAAATGCTTAATTGGAATTTCTAAATGTCAAGACTGTTTAATATAGCGTAAGACAAATAAGTTAGCTTGGTAAGGAAGATTGACCATCCAGGTCAATCTGACATTGCTAGAAGAGTTATGGACCATCTGTTGATAAGGTAGAATGAAGAAGTTTCCTTTAATCCTTTAATTATTTGTCTTGTAGGACTCTCTCCATACAGCTGTATTGCACTCAATAAAACAGAATTGTCTTACAACCAAAGCAGATTTTCATCCTTGATAGCTCTGAGCACTCGCTCTTTGTCTTTCTTTTAGGGGTTCTCACCTGGCAGCAGAGATTTTGCTGTGAGCTGGGCAAGGATGGGAGCAAAAGAGAGATTGACCGGCATGGCTACAACGGGAGGGATTTCCTCACCCTTGACTTTGAGAATCTTACCTGGACTGCAGATGAAGTAGCTGCAGAAGTAATTAAGGAGAGGTGGGAAGATAGCTCTGGCCATCCCCAGGCCAGGATTGCATCTGTCGAGGTTTGCTTTGAGTGGCTGCAGGACTTCTTGGCATATGGGAAGGAAGCTTCTCTGAGGAAAGGTGAGGATGTGAAATGTTTGGAGTGGGGAGGGGTGTAATATTTCTTTGAAGGAAGTTTAGTGTTCTTTTCACCCACCCAATCCTGCACAAGACCTTGACTGAAGTCTTGATCTTCTCATTCCCGTGGTGTCTGTGGTGCCGCGCTCCAAAGAGGCCAGGAGGAAGGCTCCACAGGCTAATACAGTCTGGTGAGCTCCTCCTCCGGCCAGTGGTGCCAACAAGCCCATGCTCCACACCCTCAACAGTCCCCCTGTGGTCAGGCATGCCGAACGTGGAGTAGGGCATTTTATGGATGCATTTCTACCCCTGGTACCTGTACTGTACTCTCTCCTAAAATTTAATGAGCCTGAGAGACCTCCCCCAGGTAGACCAATTTTGTCTGGCTTGAACCTTCAGCTCGGTATGTAGTTCCTGGCTCCCTGTTCATGGAATGCCTTCTCCAAAGACTCACCAGGTACCTACATTTGTTCTCTTTTTTGGGAGGTGCAAAGGTGTTTTTACATGTCTTCACCTACGGTTGTGGTGTTTGTTGTTTTGTATTGTATTTTTTAAAACACTCGCATTGTGTCTTATTGTTTTTAACTCTGAGAAATCTGCCCACAGAATGCTTTTTTATGGGGGGGGGTGTCAGAAATATACCCCTCACCCATGTTCACGCTTTTGGCAGGGCGGATGATTTCAGACTTGAAGTGGGTGAAGGATTCCCGGTCGTGAAGCAACATCTACTTTGCACCATCTATTTCTGCTTTCAATGGAAGCCAGCTAGACGATGCTTTTGTTTTTAAGGATGCACGGGAAAGGCCGGTCTGAGGACACACTCTGTGCGTCTTCTTTATGATGGGAAACAGCTTTAACCAAAAGCAACACAAGGCACCATCTTTTCTTTTAGGAAATAGAAAAATGGTGAAATCACAGGCTTTGCTTTTCCTTTGTTTCTTCTTGAATGTCTGACCAGCGATAGTGGTAATGTTGCCTCCTATCCATGTAAAGACCATCATTGTCCTTTCCACAGAGCCCCCGACTGTGAAGGTGTCACACAAGGTGAGCTATGACGGGCTGGAGACCCTCACCTGCCGATCTCATGGCTTCTTCCCCAAAGAGCTCAATGCCACCTGGAGGAAGGACGGGAAGCCCTGGGAGCAGGAGACCTTCTATGGGGGTGTCGTCCCCAACTCAGATGGCACCTACCACACATGGATCAGCACCAAGGTTGACCCCAAGGACAGAGGCCACTACCGGTGCCACGTGGACCATGCTGGCCTGGTGGAGCCCCTAGAGCTGGGCTGGCAGAATTCTGGTGAGACATTGAGGGCTTGGAGGAGTCTGGCTCCAGGGTGTGGGATGTGTGTGTGTCAGATTCCTGGGAGCTGTCTATACATCTCCAAAACCCTGCGGTGGCTGCAAATCGGCATTGCCTCAGTGATATGATGCAGCCATCGATTCACAGACACGGTGGGGCTTTTCCCCGATGCTGCATGTTAGAGAAATCGGGGATGTACCCTGACTTTTCTCCTCGAAGCAAGGTCACCACAGCCCTTCCACTGTGTGACCTCACTCCGACCTCAAGCCGGGGACGTTCCAGGGCAGATGGCGGCCAGGTATCGGTTGCCAAAAGCCAGGCAGAGGGAAGGGGGCAGGCTGGGCAAGCCAAATGGCCGTCAAGAAGCCCACACTGCCTCCTGCAATTTAGGTTACTCACCGCCAACCCGCAGCAGCGAAACCCTGGGGTTTAGTGTCAAAGTGGCGGCAACGCAGTGCCATGAATTCACGGTCCAGAAGGGGATGAAAGAGAAACTCAAAGAAAAGCCTCATAACACCAACATGTTTTTATTTATTTATTTATTTATTTATTTTGATGTGTCATATTTCTATTCCACCTAATACCTAGAGTTCTCTCAGTACTTAACTGTGGGTACTCGTGAGTCCTGAAAGCCATCTGGAGAGGGGAGGGGACTCCTTTCAAGGGTTTGGCTAAGCCGACCTGGTGTAGGGCTAAACAACATGCCTGTTCAGACAACACACTACACCATGATGGTTAAGTTTTTGAGCTAAACATGATGGCTTAGTGTGTCATGTGAACCATTCCTAACCATGGTGGCTACATAACCATGGTATAAACACACTCACCAACCACTTGCTGCAAAAAGAATTAGAGGCATAACTATGGCTTAGTGTGTTGTCTGAACAGGCCCATTTAAGGATAATAATAAATAATAATTAATAATAATAATAATAATAATAATAATAATATAATAATAATTATTTATAACCCACCTCTCCCTTCGGATCGAGGCGGGGAACACAATGTAAAATACAAGAATCACAAACAGTTAAAAAAATATTAAAAACAAGAGAAATACATCATTAAAACACCTTAAAATTCATTCAGATAGGCCTTCCGGAAGTAAGCAGTCTTCATGACTCTCTTAAATTCATGAAGACTGCTAATTTGTCTAATCTTCTCTGGCAGACCATTCCATAGTCTGGAGCAATGGAAGAAAAGGTCCTCTGGGTAACACTCGCCAGCTTAGTTCTGGCTGGCTTGAGTAAATTCTTCCCAGAGGACCTAAGTGTGTGGGGCGGATTGTACGGGAGAAGGCGATCCCGCAGGTAGCCTGGGCCCAAACCATGTAGGGCTTTAAAGGTAATAACCAACACTTTATACTTCGCCCAGAAACTGACTGGCAGCCAATGAAGAGATTTTAAAACTGGTGTAATGTGGTCACCCCTAAGTGTACCGGTGACCAACCTGGCTGCCATATTTTGAGCAAGTTGAAGTTTCCGGACTAGGCACAAAGGTAGCCCTATGTACAGCGCATTGCAGAAGTCAAGCCTCGAAGTTACCAGCGCGTGCACTACCGTCTTTAGGTCTTCCAACTCTAGGAAGGGGCGCAGCTGGCGTATCAGCCGAAGCTGATAGTAGGCACTCCTGGCCGTCGCGTCTATCTGAGCTGTCATTTGGAGCGACGGATCCAGGAGTACCCCCAAGCTGCGAACACAGTCTTTCAGGGGGGGTGTAACCCCATCCAGAACTGGTTGACACACCTCCAAACCCAGGTTGGGGCCTTTGACAGCGAGCACCTCCGTCTTGTCTGGATTCAGCTTCAGTTTGTTTTTCCTCTTCCAGCCCATTACCGCCTCCAAGCATTCATTCAGAGGAGACACACTATCCTTAGCTGACGATGTTGTCGAAGGCATAGAGAAATATATTTGGGTGTCATCAGCGTATTGATAGCACCCCGCCCCATTCCTCCGGATGATCTCTCCCAGCGGTTTCATGTAAATGTTAAACAGCATTGGGGAAAGGATGGTGCCTTGTGGTACACCACATAGCAACTCCTTTTTTGAAGAGCAGCTATCCCCAAGCATCACCATCTGGAACCTGCCTGAGAGATAGGACCGGAACCACTGAAGCACAGTGCCCCCAATTCCCAATTCCCCCAGGTGCTCCAGAAGGATACCATGGTCGATGGTATCGAAAGCCGCTGAGAGGTCCAGGAGTACCAGCAGGGACACACTCCCTCTGTCAGTACTAAGGCGTAGATCATCCTCTAAGGCGACCAAAGCGGTCTCAACTCTGTATCCTGCCCTGAAGCCGGTTTGAAATAGGTCTAGAAAATCAGTGTCATCCAAGACTGCCTGGAGTTGAAAGGCAACCGCTCTCTCGATCACCTTGCCCAAAAATGGAAGATTTGATACTGGCCTGTAGTTATTAAGGTCCAGGGGATCCAGGGACGGCTTTTTTTAGAAGCGGCCTTACCACCGCCTCTTTTAAACATGATGGAAAGCTCCCCTCCCTGAGAGATGCATTAATTATATGTTGTAGATGTGATCTAACTGCATCTCCTCCCTGGACGACCAGCCAAGAAGGACAGGGATCGAGAGGGCAAGTCGTCCTCCTCACACATCCAAGTACCTTGTCCACATCCTTGGTACTCACCAACTGAAACTGATTCAGTGTAATCCTACTCGCGGAGTCGCTGGACACTCCACTGTCAGCCTCTGCTATAACAATGGCATCTAAGTCGGCTCTTATCCGAGAGATTTTATCTGAGAAATGATCGTTAAAGGCATCACAGCGAACTACCGAAGGCTCTAAAATTGGATTCAGGGGAGAAGGTGCCTGGGTTAGACCCCTCATCACCCTGAACAGTTCTGCTGGATGTGGATTCACAGACGCAATGCGTGCAGAGAAGAAAGCTTTCTTCGCTGCACGTATTGCCACCCCATAGAAACGAAGATGTTCTCTATGTCATGTCTTATCGGATATAAGTCGAGTTTTCCGCCATCGGCGCTCCAGTCGTCATCCTTTCCGCTTCAACTCCCTGAGGTCTTCTGTATACCAGGGCGCCCTATTAGAAGCGGGCTGGAGAGGACGTTTGGGGGCGATCGTGTCGATAGCCCTAGTTAGGTCTTGATTCCATCTATTGACCAGGGCTTCTACAGGATCGTCAACGATACCAGCCATAAAACCCTCCAAGGCTTTCTGGAAACCAGAAGGATCCATCAGCCTTTGAGGGTGGACCATCTTAATAGGGCATCTAAATCTAGTTAAGCAGAACTCCACTTTTCCTTCCAGTCTATATCTAGATTCAGAAAGGTGCAGATTTTTTGATGCTGAGAAGGACAGAGTTTTTCACAAGTAACACAGCTACTTGATCAATTAATGCTATATTTCAAAGTAATTATTAACAACAAGAAAATGTATTTACCGGAATTATAAAAAAGAAACTTATGTCATGGTATTAGCTGACAAAGGTTAAAACATGAAAAGAGAAAATGACATAGAACTTCTTTAGGTTCCGACTCTTTGATATTTATTTATTTATTTATTTATTCATTGCATTTATATCCCGCCTTTTTCCTCCAAGGCGGCATACAGAATCCTCCTCTCCATTTTATCCTCACAACAACAACCCTGTGAGGCAGGTTGGGCTGAGAGGTCCGTGACTGGCCGGAAGTCACCCAGTGAGCTTCCATGGCTGAGTGGGGACTAGAACTGGGTCTCCCAACTCCCAATTCAACACTTTAGCCACCACACCACTCTGGCTCTCCTGATATGCCTGATACAACTGTGAATCATCATGCAAGACGCTCTGCTTCCACAGGGACATAATATAGTTCTTCACAAAATCGTATCTCCCACCTTTCAGACACTTACAAGCAGCCCAATTTTGAGCCTCTTGTTTGCTAATGCATTCAGCTGCTTAACGAGAAGCAGAGGCATTGCCAGGTTTGAAGGGGCCTTTAGCCAGGTGACTTCTGGGGCCACCTGCTCCTTTATTTTATTTGTGAAAAAAGCATTTTTGTTGGGTAGCTACACGGATGCTCTGCTCCCTCCTCCTCTGCTGCTGCTGCTGCTTCTGCATGGCGTGGTTGCGCAACGGATCTACAGAGGAAAATGTTTTGGGTTTCCTTCACATATTTATTCTTCTTTTTCCATTCCAGCCTCAGTGGGTCGTCTTGTGGGAGTCATCTTGGGGGTCATGGCTGCCATACTAATGGTGGCTGGCATCGTATTTTCCATCCGTAAGTAAGCTGCTTCAAGCCTCATCTACAAGAATTTGCCTTTACACCTGGTTAGGCGATTATGCGCATAATCGCAGAAGTGCATTTACGCCTAATACCTCTGTACGAGAGGCGGCGAAGCGCATTACTGGATGACCGAAATGCGATTTAAACAGTTGACATGCGGAGAATCGCTTGTTCACATAGTCAAAATGCGCTTTAATGGCCGGAGCAAAATAAAACTCGCTATTTAACGCGCATTCGATAATGCGCATAATCGGAGAGAAAACGCGCCTCTACGCCCGATTTACACTCCGTTCTTGTAGGGGTAAATTTTTTAATGCGCCTTGAAAGAGCTTTAAATGCCTCTTGTAGAGGTAGCTTCAGAGTGTCATTGGGACTGAAGACTTAGGCTGGAATCACAAAAGCTGAATATGAGCCAACAGTGTGATGTGGCTGCAAAAAAAGCAAATACTGTTTTGGGTTGCATTCATAGAAGTATAGCATCCAAATCAAGCAAGGTATTGGTTCCCCTTTATTTGGCACTGGTTAGGCCCCATCTTGAGTATTGCATCCAGTTCTGGGCACCACACATCAAGAAGGATGCAAACAAGCTGGAGCATGTTCGGAGGAGGTCACAAGGATGATCAGGGGTCTGGAAACGATGCCCTGTGAGGAGAGACTGAAAGAACTGGGCATGTTTAGCCTGGAGAAGAGAAGATTGAGGGGAGACATGATAGCACTCTTCAAATACTTGAAAGGATTCCAGCTGGACATAGAGCAGTATGACAATGGAACCAATGTCCTAGGGAGGTAGTGGGCTCTCCCACACTAGAGGCATCCAAGAGGCAGCTGGACAGCCACCTGTCAGGGATGCTTTAAGGTGGATTCCTGCATTGAGCAGGGAGTTGGACTCGATGGCTTTGTAGGCCCCTTCCAACTCTACTATTCTATGATTCCATAAGATGGTTGGTTTCTGAGCCTGGGGAATTGTGATTCATCCTGATTTGTGTTAATCTGGCACTGGAGGAGGCTACCTCAAACAGCAGGTGTCTATTTTGATCTAGAATAGTTGACTGGTCTGAATGAGGGTTTTGGGGAGACCTAAAAGAAGACCCCCCCCCTCAAAGACCCCAGACTCCATAGTCAAACTGTGGAATTCGGTACCACATGTCATCGTGATGGCCACCAATTTAGATGCCTTTCAAAGGGGGTTGGGTAAATTCCTGGAGGAGAAGGCTATCAACGTCTACTAGTTTGGATGGCTAGATGCTACCTCCAGTATCAGATGTTGGTATGTACTCCAGTTACTGGCAAACATGGGTGGGAGGGTGATCTTGCCCTCATGTCCTGCTTGTGAGTTTTCTGTGGGCAGCTGTTGGGCCACTGTGTGAACAGAATGCTGAAGTAGATGGAGTCTTGGTCTGATTCAGCATGGCTCTTCTTATGTTCTTATAGCCACATTTTATAGGACCCATGCCTATATTCCAGACCCAACGGGGACTTCGACTCCGTTTGAAAGATCAGATCCACTGTCCAGTTATGTTTCTTAATCCAATTTTCTCATTAGAGACCCTGCTCCCTGACAGCCCACAGGATGAGTAACCCAATCCCAAAGTAAACTGATCTATTGCCAGGGTATTCAGCCACATCTCAAAACACTGGGATGCTTGTAGGTTTCCCAGCCCTTCAGAACCTTTCCTTCCCACCCAAATCTCATTATCTAATGCTGCCCTGACTTGTCCTCCAGGGTCGTGCTAGAGGGAGATATGGTGATGTAGTGGAGCCAAGGCTCACAGGGATGCAGCACTAGCACTCTTTGATGAGCAGGGACACTGATGACATCTGTCACCCTCCTTAAAATCCCACCTGTAATTCTCACAGCAGCTGGTCTGAAATGAAATTTCCAGGCGACAATATATAGTGTGGCCCTTTGGAATGCAGAGTGTTTTGCGGTGGCCAAGCCCTGAATGGGCAGTTAACAGCCATCGGTGTTTCAAGACACTTGCTTGTGGTGGATATGGGACTTGTGAGAACTGGTGTGTTGATATGGATCAACACAACTGACCTGAACCTTGCAGGTGGAGGGACAGTGGTTGCTGTCACGATGAGCGGCTGCAGTTCAAAATTCACCACTACAGTTTTTGAGAAGGACCCAAGACGATGGGCTTAGGCCGAAGCAAAGGAGAATGGAATGTTTATCTTGGAAATAGGTTGTTAGGAACGCATTCTGAACACCAAGAACAAGAGTTGCCTGGGAAGCTCATGGGACCCACCCTTACTCCGGGAGAAACTAGAGGACCAACTCCCAGCGAGGGCTGACAGGCAGAGTGCCCTGACACACTGCAGAGGGAGGGACTAGATGATCTTTTGAGGTTTCTTTTAATTCTGCCTCTCTGGTTCTGTCTCTGCAGAGAAAAGGCAGGATGGCTGCAAAGGAACATCAAGTGAGTGACCTCCCCTCTTCCTCCTTTGATGTAATACTCCAATACATGGCAGTTCTTTGGAGCAGATTGCAGTTTGTTTGCACATGAAAGAATATATATATATATATATATATATATATATATATATGGTGTGTGTGTGTGTGTGTGTGTGTGTGAGAGAGAGAGAGAGAGAGAATCACCCTCTCCCATCTTCTCCAAGCTAACCCCCCCCCTCCTCCCTGATTCCTTCTCATTACTTTCCTTCCAGCAGGTGACTGTGATGGTGAAAACCCAAAAGGAGGAGAACATCCACTTCGGACAAAAAACGGAGAGCAGCAGGTTCTCAGACGGCTGAGATACTTTATTATTCATGCCCAATGCGTTTCAGCCTCTGTTGTTTTTGAAAGGCCTTCTTCGGGGGGTTGGTAAGAGATGTTGCCGGTGAATATCATAGGAGACTATCATCCTGCTAAGAGTTTTCTGCAGACATCTCTTACCAGGGAAACAGAGGGAGGCGGGACAGACGCAGGCAGTAGAACAAGGATCCCAGGATGACGTTCATTTAGGCTGCCGGGACTCCGCCCAAACCATCAAAAAGTAAAGGGGAGTAGAGTGCCATGTGACTGGTGTGGGAGAGGCATGATCTGCTTTTTTATAGCTCCATGGGGCCCTGTAGACTCAGAGCCAAAGTCAGAACAAAGCAGGGAAGAGGTGGAAGTGATTCTCATTGTGTTGCCATGAAGACAGCTCCAAGGATGCTTGAGCAGCCAAAAATACCTGTTTTCAATGTGGCCTTTTCAGAACCGCAGCTCATCATCCCCGAGCCAAGAGTTTTGAACCTCAGCCCCGTGGGTCCAATCTGGCTGCTGGGTACCCCTTTGTCCTGAGCCCTGGGTTTCCAATTTTTGGGTGGCTTTTGACCTGTTTTCCCCATCTAAGAAGGTTGAAATGGCTCTACAACAGCTTTGTTAACTAGCAATAAGACCTTCAAGGCGGAGTCCTATGGATGCTGAGACAGAAGACGTCCTACAACTCCCAGCATGCCCCTACCACCAATGGGAGTTGTAGGGCTTTTTCTGCCTAAATATATATATAGGATTGTGCCCTGAAGATAACCAATATGGGTATGATTGGTAATTAAGTCCCAACCGGTTCATCCACCATGGGAATATGGCCCCTGAGAGCTTCCCCAAAAGTGAATTCAGCCCTCAGGATGAAAGAGATCCAACACACTCCCCTTGAACAAACATCACCCCACCATGTGACTTCAGTTCACAGCTGCCACACACACACACACAGCAACCAGGACTTGGCCCTAGATGTTTCATCTGATTCACTTCACCCCAGATGGACTCTCTCCCTGTTTTGTTTTTTCTTTCTTTCTGCAGCCTGAAGACCCGTGCTGTCAGCAAACCTTGGAGCTTTCAAGCCCCTTGATGTAAGGAGATGGAGGAAGGATGGATCTTTCTGTGCTCTTTGGGGACATCTTTTCCATTCCCAACCTGTTAGTTGTGTCGTATCCCTCTGACAGCTTGGTGCTTGTTGACACATTCAGATCACATTTACGCTAGAAAGAAAATGTGGGCCTGGAATTAGGTTAAAATTAGGGATGTGCAGGGACCCCCCGGATCGGATTGGGACCCAGATCGGGACGTCCGAGATTGTCCTGGGTTGGTCAGGACAAAATCGGAGGTCCCTCGGATCAGATCCGATCCCGATCCGAAAATTGGATGTCCGATTTTTGGATCGGCTGCCATTTTTGGTATTTTTGCCATAGGCTTGCATTGGGGGAAAGAAAGCTTGGCCCAATGCAAGTCTATGGGGAAAACATGGCTGTGGGGGGGTGAGTGGGGGCCTAACTCCCCCCTCCCTGTCCCTACCCCTCTCGCGCTCCTTACCTACCGGGGCTGTCTGCTTTCATCTGGTGCCACCCACGGGTAGCAGTGGATGGAAGCGGACGGCCACGGCGCCCTCTTCCTTTTGCTGCCAGGTGGAATCTACTGAGAAATAGGCCACGAGGCCTAGTTCTCAGTAGATTCCACCTGGCAGTGGAAGGAAGAGGGCGCCCCGGCAGGTAAGTGGGACCCTTCCCCTCCCCTCCCCCCTCACGCTCCTTACCTGCCGGGGCCATCCGCTTCCGTCTGCTGCCACCCGCAGGCAGCAGCGGATGGAAGCGGACGGCCCCAGCAGGTAACCCCCCTCATGCTCCTTACCTGCCGGGGCTGTTTGCCGACGGCCCCGGCAGGTAAGGAGCACGAGTGGGGGGAGTGGGTCTGATCCTCCGATCCAATCCGATCCGGATCGGGACCTTTTCAGATCAGATTGGATTGGATCGGCCGATCCAGGTTCTGGAGATCAGGATCAGGTCAATTGATCCGATTTTGGCCGGATCGGGTCCGGATCATGGATTGGACCCAATCCAGTGCACACCCCTAGTTAAAATGACCAGAGAAAAACTGGGGTGTCCTCAAATTTCTTGCCAGGAAACTTGATGGGAAGTCATTGTCCTTCTAGCCTGGTATGTTCAAGACTCATTCAGTAGCTCCCTGATTTATAAGGCGGAATTCTTTCCTAGCCCTACCTGGGGATGCCAGGGATCAAACCTGCGATCTTCTTCATGCCAGGCATGTTCTCTGCCACTGAGCTTTAGCCCTTCTGTATAGTTCTTTATCTTTAAACTGGAATGGGATGGGGCAACTCTTCAAAGAGAGGACCACCCTCTATGAAAACAAAACAAGGATACCATAGCCACTACCCTTTGCTTCCCCTCTGTTTGAAGTGTGCCAGTGGCTGCATTTCAACCAGAAGAGAAGGACCCACCAGCAGCTCCTACAGCCTGGTTGGCAGGAGGCCACCAGCAGCAAGAACTCAAGAACGCTTGCATGGAGGGCGCAAATGTGCTTTGGTGGCTCTTGTGATGCAGCAGGGAAGGGGAGCATGCATTCCACTGTGGGGGAAATTATGAAATTTGAAGAAAAATCCAGATTTCCCCCATCCTCCCCCCACCCAAAGGGAAGCTCTACTTTATAGTCAATGGGAATTAACAAGAATGCTTACAGCATCATGATAGCTGTTATGTAGGGCTTTAGCCATGCCATATTTAAAGCAGATCTGTTCATCCATTGATTTTTAGATTTTTTTTATTATTTGAGGTTTTAATTCCCCCCCCCAAAAACCCATCATTTTTAATGATGAGATGAAACTTGGCATCATGATAACTCTTAAGTAGGGCTTAACCATGCCAAGTTTCAAGCAGATCCATTTGTCCATTGAATTTTAGAATTTGTTTAAACAAAATTGAGGTTTTAAAATTAATATTTGAAAATACAATTTTTAAAGATAAGGAGATGACACTTGGCATCATGATAGCTCTTAAGTAGGGCTTTAGTCATGCCAAGTTTCAAGCAGATCTGTTCATCCATTGATATTTAGGATTTTTTAAAGTTTGTGGTTTTTAAATCATTTAAAAAAAACAAACACTGGAGCCATACCGTTCAAACTCAGGTT
Organism: Anniella stebbinsi; assembly: GCA_029215795.1. Lineage (NCBI taxonomy): Eukaryota > Metazoa > Chordata > Lepidosauria > Squamata > Anniellidae > Anniella > Anniella stebbinsi. Next base: position 187,995,910 of record JARDYH010000005.1, read on the forward strand.
GTCAACCCTCCAATTTGAGTTATTGCACTTTGAGCAGTTTCAGCCCTTGGATGTCTCACTTGTATGTAGATCAGATTTGTCTTAATTGTGTGCTGTAAAATCAAACATGTGACCGAGACTATGTTCAGGTGGGCACCCCCCCCCCCTGGTGCTGGACACACACCCTGGTCACCCTAACCTAAGACCAGTGGCTCCGGGTTCCCATGAAAGATGGGAGTTCAAGTCCCCCACCCCATGGGGCAAAGTGAGACCATGACTCCTTTTCATCTGTTGCATGCCTGGCCCTGGAGGAGCGAGGGAAGAGACCATCTGATTATACCAAAGCCTTGTTGTTCTAGCAAGGCCTCTGCTTCACATTCCTAGAAATCTAGGGCCCTGGGGAGCAGCTTTAGTCCAGGCCATACCTTTTCTGCACTGACTTGCTGTGGCTATGCAGTTGTGGCAGGATTTTTTCATAGCCACACTTGGATATGCTGGGGATTGAACCTGAAACCTTCTTCATGCAAAGCTCAGGCTCTGCCCCTGGACTACGGTTCCTCTGAAGCTCCATGTGAAGGCTCAGATGCAGAGGATACTTTCTTCCAAACAACAGCCAGCTTTCATAATAAGATCCATGTTGGATCAGACCAAGGGTCCATCTAATCCATCACTCTGTTGACACAGTGGCCAATCAGCTGTCGGCCAGGGACCCACAAGCAGGACACCGTGCAACAGCACCCTTCCGCCCATGTTCCCCAGCGACTGATGTATACAGGCTTACTGCCTCAGATACTGGAAGTAGCACATGGCCGTCAGGACTAGTAGCCACTGACAGCCTTCTCCCCCAGGAATTGACCCAACCCCCCTTTTTAAAGCCATCCAAATTGGTTGTTCATACAGCAAAAAACAATGTTGATTTGTATTGTACAAGACCAGAGTTTTTGTTTTCTTCTTCTTTATTTGGTCACATGTACAGTTTCAGTTGTTTTGCTGCCTGTTTGATGTTTCTGCAATAAATCACTTTTAGTCAGCACAATTGTTAACGATCTTTCCTGCGCAGGATTACGTCCCTCAGGAAATCTCACAAGAGTGATGCCATTCTGCTTTCCCCTTGGAAATTACCTCTGAGTCAGTCTAGAAAGTCCCTCTGAGGCGCCCGCAACAGAGCTGGCATAACACCCAGAGTTCCTCTCTCATGTGATCATTTTAACTTAAGGAATTGGTGGGCATATGAATAATAAGAATCTCTAGTAAGAAAACTTTAACACAGTTGCTAAGAGCCTGCTCCGTTACTCTCTGCATGAATTCAGAGGAAAACTTAAGATAGCACAGTGTGTATTTGTTACGTTGTGTCACACATAAGAACATGTGAAGAGCCCTGAGGCTGGATCAGGCGAAGGGTCCTTCTAGTCCAGCTCTCTGTTCACACAGGGGCCAACCAGCTGTCGCCCGAGCACCCACAAGTAGGACATGGATGCAACAGGATTAGTAGCCATTGCTAGCCTTCTCCTCCAGGAATTTGTCTAATCCTCCTTTAAAGCCATCCAAATTGGGGCCATCACTACGTCTTGTCGTAGTATATCCCATAGTTTTACTTTGCGCTGGTTGAAGAAGGACTTCCTTTTATGTCCTGAATCTCTCACCAATCAGCTTCATGGGATCATGACCCCTTTGGGTTCTAGCATTATGGGAGAGGGAGAAAAATGTCTCCTTCTCCACCTTCTCCACACCAGGCATCATGTTGTCCACCTCTGCCAGGTCTCCCCTTAGCCTCCTTTCCCCCCAGCTAAACAATCCCAGCTGTTGCAACCTTCCCTCACAGGGGGGCTGCTCCAGTCCCTGGATCATTTTAGCTGCCCCTTTCTTCACTTTTTGCAGCTCTACAATATCTTTTTTTAGGTGTGATGACCAGAACTGTACACAGTATCTTAAGTGGGATAACAATTCATTGCATTTCATAGGAGGGCTATTCCCAATTATCTGTGTCTGCCAACTGTAAGTGACCAGTAACAGATGTGATGTATATGTTACCCCTTGCTGGAGCCCCCCTACCTAGTATCTTTAACTTTTATAATTTTACACTTGAACATGATATGTAAAATGATTCCTTAGTGTATTTGGTTGATCCCAACTTTTCATATTTATATTTGCTGGTATAACAGCAAATATAACAGCAAATATAAACAGCCTGGTGTGGAAAGGGCCTTACTTTCCTGATTCAAATCAGAGACTGATGAATCCTCATGCAAAACCCTCTGCTCCCTCAAGGGCATAATACAGTTCCTCACAAAACCATACCTGCCACTTTTTGGTCACACACAAGTACCCCGGTTTTGAGTGACTTGTTACTTAATGAGAGGTGCTGCCCGGATTCATGGGGCCTTTGGCAAGGTGACTTCCTGCCCCCCACCCCCCACCCCCCTGACTGCCCTTGTATTTGTTAAAAACGTTTTTCTGGAAGTCTGTGGAGATGCTCTGCTCCCGCCTTCTCTGCTGCCATGGCATAGGGTGGGATTGCATGAGAACTAAGGAGGAAAACCCTTTGGGGCTCCTTCGAGTATTTTGCTTTTTCTTATCCATTTCAGCCTCAGTGGGTCGCCTTGTGGGAGTCATCTTCGGGGTCGTGGCTTCTGCACTAATCCTGGCTAGCATCCTATTTTGCATCTGTAAGTTAAGTTCAGGTAGAGTTTCACTGGGAACAGATATCTGAAGACTCAGGCTGGTATCTGAAAGGTGATTGGAGAGGGAAGGAGGGGAGACGATCCCGGAAGTACCTGCTTCCAGGATCGTCGCTCCAATTCACATGGAAGTGTGTCGACCCAGCTGCCTCCTGGCCCTTCACACAGTCACGCCCACCATTTTTTGCACCGGAGGATTGGAGAAGAGTGCAGTTGAGCTCCAATGAAAAGGGAAGCACTTTAAAAAAAAACAAACCCGAAATTGGGCCCCACCCCGCCATCCTGGGGATGGCAGACTTGCTTCCCCCCTCCTTTGGTGGGCACAGAGCCGCGCGGCATGACTCCATGCCATTTCTGGTCCCCGCTTACTTGCAAGTAAGTTGGTCACTGGTACACCTAGGGGTGACCATATCACACCAGCTTTAAAATCACTTCACTGGCTGCCAATTACTTTCTGGGCAAAGTACAAAGGGCAAAGTATAAAATGTTGGTCATTACCTTTAAAGCCCTCCATGGTTTGGGTCCAGGTTACCTGCAGGATTGCCTTCTCCCGTACAATCCGCCCCACACGCTCAGGTCCTCTGGGAAGAATTTGCTACAGTCAGCCAAAACTAGGCTGACAACCATTACCCAGAGGACCTTCTCTTCTGCTGCTCCCAGACTGTGGAACAGCCTGCTGGGAGAGATTAATCAACTTAACAGTCTCTCTGATTTTAAGAAAGCCATAAAGACCGATCTCTTCCAGCAGGCCTACCCAGTTGAATTTTAAGAGTTTTATTGGTATTACAATAATGTATTCGTTTTATGTGATTTTAATCAGTTTTTATGTATTTTATATTTGATGTTGTTCCCTGCCAATCTTCATGGCAGAGCACCACGGCAGCTTTTCCTGTCGCTGCAGCCGCCCCCGTGTCTGCCCATCGTCAGCTGGAGGGGCAGCTGGAGCAGCAGCCCACCTACTCTAAGGTGTTTTTTTTAAAAAAAAATAATTGGGGGGGAGGACAACGGAGGCCGTATAATGAGCTTATGGCTTACTACTCCACTCCCTTCCCTTCCCTGCCCAGCCCGCTCCGCTCTGAAAAAAGTCAGGCTAAATGCCTAATTTTTTTGGTGCGGAGCAAAGGGCCTTTGCCCCTACATTGATTCGAATTGGTGGCAGAGTCATGTAACCCAACTGCTACCATTTCAAAGCCACCGCGAGGCCAAGTGCCAGTGAAGAGGTACCCTAAGTCAGGGGACGTGAGGTTCATCCTGACCTGGGTTAATCTGGCACTGAAAGGGTTAAATAATTTTGCTGACAAAAGAATGAAGAGGCAACTTCAAACTGCAGACGGCCAATTTGAACTGCAGTGGTTGAATGGTTAGAATGCAGGTTTTGGGGAGACCCAGAAGAAGACCACCTCGCAGTCCCAACACTCATATTTAATATGACCCGATATTTATATTCCAGATCCAAAGGGGGCTTCCACTCCTTTTGAAAGACCAGGCTCATTGTCTGGTCATGCTCCTTAAACCAAACTTTCACAAGATGCCCAAGTGACTTCAGTGGCATGGACCACGTCTCCCTCCCTCCTGGCAGCCCACAACACAGTTATCCCAAGCCCAAAATACACCAATCTCTTCCCAGGGCAATCCATCCTATCTCAAGTCGCTGGGAGGCTTCCACTACTTTCCCAGCTCTTCATAACCTTTCCTACCCACTCAAATTGCATCTTCTGATGCTGCCCAGACTTGTCCTCCAGGATCATGCCAGAGGGAAGGACGGTGGTGTAGTGGAGTCAGGGCTACAAGGGATGCCGCGCTGGCACTCTTTTATGAGCAGGGATGCTGATGTCATCTGCCACCCCCACCCCCCCAGCACTCCAGCTGAAATTCTCACAAGAGCTGGGCTAAAATTAAATCCCCCAGCGACAATATGTTCTTCCCCATTGCAATGCAAAGCATTTTGGTGCGGCTTTGTCGCAAATGGGCAATTAAGATTCATTCTCTTTATAAGAAACGTGCTTGTGGTGGAGATGAAAGCTGCTAGAACTGGTTTGGTGGCATGGATTAACACAGCCGCCAGAAATTTTTGCAATCTCTTTGTGGATGTGACAATGGCGTCTGATATAATGGGTGCCTGCCCTTCAAAAAGTACCACTATGACATCTGAGAAGGGCCTGAGGCGATGGGCTTACATTGGATCAAAGCAGGATAAGAAGTGCTACCTGGCTATACTTGTTAGGAAAGACAAAACGAAGTGCTAGCCTTACCAAAACTGCAAATGAGATATTTCCAAAAACGTTAAGGTTTACAGAAATTATTAAAAATAATATTTTATACAAATTTATAAAAGAGGCAGGCCAAACACGTTTCGACGATATGGGTCTTCCTCAGTGGCCTTTAAATTCCGGCACAAGCTGTTCAGTAGTTCAATTGTTTATCTGAGCACGGGGGCTGCCTGACAAGATCATGTAAAAAATACGAGTTGCATCACTCCCCCAGACCAGCAAAAGCCTACAGCGAGTGCTCCTGACCTCCGTTTCTCCAAACCAATGATGTGGACATCAGATGACTTTTCGAGTCTATGCAGTAAAATTAACTGTTATTTAAAACTTAAGTGCAATTAACTGTTGCTTGAGAGAAAAGCCATCTGATGTCCACTTTGGGTTTATGCAGTGAAGGTAACTGTGTTCAAAACTTCTGGGAGCTTGTAGAAAATACTAGCGTATATGTACCTACTAATTTGTAAATTTCTAATCCTTGAAGTTTATAAATGTGAAAGCAACAAATGATTATTGACTTGATTTTTTGCAATTATTTATGAGGAAGTGGCATGATTTATATCCGGACTGCGTTATTATGATTTACATTACTATAGACTCAGGATACTAAATAACTGAAGTTTGTTTGACCATTTCTGGAATTAGTTGCGTGAAAGCTGAAGCACACTTGGGTATGACCAGCCATGTAGAGATGCCGTTGAACCAACAGTTGCAGGTATTCCATAGGAGGTGTTTGGCTGGAAACAACGTACGTCCAGCTCTCTGTGTGTTTAGACTCTCTGGTAAACCTTGACCCCTTGGGCTGCGACCCTGTTCTGGATGGGGTTGCACTCCCCGTAAAGGATTGGGTTTGTAGTTTGTGGGTGCTCCTGGATCCAGAACTGTCGCTTGAGGCACAGGTGGACTCAGTGGCAAGGGGCACCTATTATCAGCTTAGGCTGATATACCAACTGCGCCCTTATCTGGACAGAGAGAGCCTAGCTACAGTGATCTGTGCTCTCATAACCTCTCGTCTGGATTACTGCAATGCGTTATACGTGGGGCTGCCTTTGAAAGTGGTCTGGAAACTGTAACTGGTACAAAGCAGGGCAGCCAGACTGTTAACAGGGACTGGCCAATGAGATCATATTACGCCAGTCCTTTTCCAGCTTCACTGGCTGCCGGTCCAGGTCCAGGCTCCAGAATTTCAGGCAGGATTCTTTCTGAGCCCTGCCTGAGCAGGTCAGGGATTGAACCTGGGATATTCCACTTGCAAAGCAAAGGAGTGCAAAGTAGACGCCAGGCGAACCTCTCTGGGGAGCTCATTCCACAGCCGGGGTGTCACAGCAGAGAAGGCCCTCCTCCTAGTGGCCACCTGCCTCACTTCCTTTGGCAGGGCTCACCGAGAAGGACCCCAGTGGATGATCTTAGGGTCCAGGCAGGTACATTCTGTGTCCTGCGCTGTGGGATGATCAAGGAGAGATCCTGGCCCTCCTCTGTTTGATAACATTTCAAGTATTTGAAGAGTGCTATCATGTCTCCCTTCAGTCTTCTCCAGGCTAAACATGCCCAGTTCGTTCAATCTCTCCTCATAGGGCTTTGTTTCCAGACCCCTGATCATCCTCGTTGCCCTCCTCTGAACACGCTCCAGCTTGTCTGCATCCTTCTTGAAGTGCGGTGCCCAGAACTGGACGCAGTGCTGTTCACAGCCCATGTACCGAAATCACACACTTCCTCTTCCTGCGCTAATAGCGGCTGGCATTGGCCAATGGGGGGAATTGCACAATTTCAGGAGTGAGTCGGGCCAGTTGGTGGACTTTCTGCCTTTGCATGGTGGTGGCGATGGTGGAGGTGGTGACAGCAGGAGGGAGGGAGGGGGGAGGTCAGTACCACAGTGCCTTCCCTTTCAGATGGGTGGGGGCTCTCTGGGCAGGGGCTGATGGGGGCAGGAAGGTTGTGCAGAGCAGGAACTTGGAATCATAGAACCATAGAACTGTGGAGTTGGAAAGGACCACAAGGATCATCTAATCCAACCCTCTGCAATGTGCAAGTAATCCATTAAACCATCTGTGAGAGTTGGAGAACCCAGGACCTCCATAGGTAGACTGTTCCACTGTTGTACAGATCTTACCATCAGGAAGGTTTTCCTTATATTTAATCAGAAACTAGGTAGCTGTAACTTATACCCATTTTTGGGGTTGTAATTTCTGTGGCCATCGGAAATAGTTTTTGACCATCTTCCTTGTGGTATCCTTTTGTGTATGTGAACCAGGGATGTGCAGGGGGGGGGGAGGGGGGGCAGTTGGCCCGGGGCCCACGATTTTGAGGGGGCGCTCTGACAAGGAGGTCCCCCCTAGCTTACGCTACTGCTTCCGTAGTGCAAGCGGCCCATCGAGAAGCGAGGAGCCCGCCTTGAGGAAACAGCGCAGGAGCCATCCGTCGTGAAATTCTGAATGTGAAGAAATGATGCCTTACATCTTGAATAAAAGTGCTTCCCATTCCCTTTTTTATAAATCGTTCTAGTTCATATATGTATTTAGCACTGAATCAGTGCCACTGATTAGAAAATACTTCATGAGCAGTTTGAAATTGAGTGTGGGGCACACGCTTCCCTTCTGGCCTGGGCACATGACCAGCTCTGCATGGCCCTGACCTGAACACTGCTAACATGTCTCCCCTCAGTCTTCTTTTTTCCAGACTGAATGTCCTCAAGACCCTGTATCATCTTTGCTGCCCTCCTCTAAACCTGTTCTTACCTGTCGATGTCTTTCTGGAAAAGTGTACACAATACTCCAGGTGTGGTCTCTCACTAGTGCCGAGAAGAGAGGAATAAGGACTTCACGCAATTTTGATAACAAGACTTCTTCTAATGCAGCCCAGAACTGTGTTAGCCCTTCTAGCAGCTACCTCACACTGCTGGCTCATGTTCAGATTGCTGTCAATGACCACACCCAAATCCTTTTCCGACGTAGTGCTTCCAAGCCATGAATCCCCCATCTTGTATGTGTATCCTACATTTTTCCTTAGTATCTTACATTTCTCCCTGTTAAAGGACATCTTGTTCCTCTCAGCCCAGTTTTCCAACCTGTCCAAATCAGAGTGCAGTCTCATTCTGTCCTCATGGGTGTTGGCCAGACCTCCCAGTTTTATGTCATCTGCAAATTTGATAAGAAGCTCATCAATCTTGTCATCCAGGTCATTGATAAAAAAGTTGGGTACCACAGGCCCCAAGGCAGAACCCTGTTGTACCCCACTGGTTACTGCTCTCCAACTCTGAACTTGTTCTAACCTATCAATGTCCTTCTGGAAATGTGGTGCCCAGAACTTGGTTTTTTTAGGGTGCTAACCTCAATGTCCCATAATTTACAGCTGTAATTTGCAGAACATAGTGTTTACCAAAAAACAAAAACAAAAACAAACAAAAACACTTGCACCTGTTGTAAATAACAGTGGAACCCCCATTTTGAAAATGGGGGGGATTTAAAGGGTTGCTTGCTGATTTTGAAGGGTTTTTCCTCCTGGAAGTAAGGAGTTTCAGTAAACAATTTGAGTGTCGTCTCTTATTGATTTTTCTTCTGTTTCTTTTGGAAAGAGAATGCCTTCCTCTTAACTCTTCCCTGAACCTCCCTCCAAACTTCACAAACTAGTATCCAATATCTCCCAAGGAATACAGTTGATAAGTCTGCAGCTACGAAGTTCCCATGGGCATGCTGGCTGCTGTACATTTGGGCAACCCAAAATAACCACTTTGCAAGCCTAAAAATCCAGTTTTGTCCAGCCCAAAACACATATTGGCTCAATTCGGACGACGCAATAAACAACTGGTGTGGGGAAAACTATCGTCAGTTGTTTTGACTATTGTGTCATCTGAATGCTGCCATAGTCAACTCAGCGCTGATCCTCATCCACACCACAGTTGATTATTTATTACCATGTTGTGTGGGGAGTGCCCCCTAGGGTTAGCATGAGGGTTAGGGTTAGTCAACCCACCATTGACTATCGTGTCGTCCGAATTGAGCCATTGACACCCAATAATACTGAAGATGCTTCCAGATGGGCAAATCCTAGCACTTATGTAATCATTTTACTGACCTTGTTCAGACAATGCACTAAGCCATGGTGGTTAAGCATTTTGAGCTAAACAATATGGCGTAGTATGTCATGTGAACTGTTATTTAGCATGTCATGTGAAGCATTCCTAACCATAGTGGCTACATAACCATGGCGTAAACAGACTCACTAACCATTTGCTGCAAAAGAGTTAGTAGCCTAACCATGGCTTAGTGTAGGGCTGTGCACGGATCCAGATCCCGAATCCGGAGTGGATTGGGCTGATCCGGACCTGACAGATCGGGATTGGATCGGGGGGGGTCCATGCACAGACCCACATTAAGCTGTGGGTGGAAATGCAAATGACTTTCCACACTTCGGAGGATAAGTTTGTTTTCTATGTGTACATCCTGCTATGTCTTCCATCCCCACTATTGGGCATGACATAGCCATGAGCATGAAGAACAGCAAGACGCAGTCCTATTTTTAAATCTTTCAACTAACTAGCCATTTAAAAAAAAGGAATCAGGCATTTTGTTTTCTCTGAAATACTTCTTTATTAAAGAGTGGTTTTCTGATCTTTGACATGACTTATAAAAACTGTTTCAAAAAAAGGGTTGCAGTTGTATATTATAGAGAGAACATCACTAAGTAAAGTAGCCAGAGATTGAGGTTAGGGTGACTATATTTGGGAAAGCAAAAAAAGGGCACCCATTAGGGGTGGCAGGAAAGCACGCTTTGTGGGGCCTCTGAAAGCACGTCATTCCCCTCCTCCACCATGATGGGAGGAATGACGCAGTTTCTGGAGGCCCTGGACAGCATGGTTTCCGCTCCTCCACTCCAATTGGGGGCTGTAAAAGCATGTCATTCCTACCCCGACCAAACTGCTCCACTCGGGGCCTTTTCTATAATGTTGAGGAATGACACGCTTTCCCCTTTAAGGCCTCAAATGGAAAGTGCAACATTCCCCCTACCATGCTAATAGCAGCCTTAAAGGGGAAAGCATGTCATGCCCAGGCATTATAGAAAATTACACAAAATCCCCCCTGACACCCAGGAAAGCACAGAACCCGGAGAAATCTGGGGAAATCCTGCCAGTTGGTCACCTAGAGTTGTCATCTCCCATTCCCTGGGGAATAATCACATGTCATCGGGAACACTGGGGGGAAGAGGGGGGGGAAGAGGGAAGTTGGCAGAACAGTGGGAAGCAGAAACTTTGCTGTGTGATTATGAAATGTTGACTCTCAAAAACAATTCTGTAGAACCAGAGGCCCTCTTTAGCTTTGATCATTAGGTTCTCCTTTGTATTCAGATCACACCGAAAACACTGATGTAGTACTTGGAAATAAAGTGCTACAAATTTATGCCTGGTGTGGAGAATGTGGATAGGGAGACATTTCCCTCCCTCTCCTGTAATACTGGAAACCAGGGGCAGTGGTGGCACCAGAAAAAAAAAATCGGGGGGGGGGGGACAGAAGGGGCAAAGTATATTTCTAGGTGGGCAGGCTGTATCCCATATATGTATTAAGATCTCAGGGGAGGAAAAACCCGGTATATCTCACACTAAAACTGCCATCCTAACCATATATTCTAAATTAAGTCATATATTGATAAATTTATGGGTTTTTTAAAAAAATATAGCATGTATTAGTAAAATTCAAATTACTGTAAGGAAAAAGGCTTTCAAAAAAGGTACAATAACTGCACAAGCATTTCCTTGACGTACAGATTAAACAGACAGAAGACTTTCTTTTGAGCCAGAGCAGGCAGAAGCAGAAAGGAAACGCAAACTGAGACACCTGGGCCCTGTACACCTAGGAAACCCAATGCATGTGAAGTACTAGTCCAGAGATCCAAAAGATGAAGTTTTTGAAGATGATCCTCCTGATGAAGCTGGCTGTTTTTTTATTGCAATCCATTGCCTTTGTAATATGGAATAAAAGAAATAAGAGGCAATGAATAGGGTGGGATTAATTGATGAATAAACATTCATAAGCTTGCACTGTGAGGAAATTCTCCCCACCCTCCATTCCTGTCCTAATTCTCTGAGGAGAAAAAAAAAGAGATGTGGAGAAGGTACAGATTAATTCTTTTCTTCCCCTCTCCTCGCCTACTATCCTGAGGAAAAAAAGAAAGAGATCCATGGAATAAGCAGATTAATTCTTCTGAGGGTGTTCTTGCTGCTCTGGCAGTTGGTGCCAGAGTATAGTTTGCAAAACTGCCAATAATATGTTTAGGCATCAGGTTTTTTTTTTAAAGTGCAGTGCAGTTATGAGTGCTCCCACCCCAAATTTCAGTTACCTAACCCTAATTGGTGAAGCAGAAAATGGTTTCACTAGAGGCAGAGCCAAGGGGATCACCCTCCCTCCCTCCTAGAAACCTCCCAAATAACACAGAGAAAGCAGTTTGTGGCGGAGCCCACTTATTGAAAGCAAAGGGAGGTGGGAAAGGAAGAAGCCCATTTCACACTTAGGGAAACTGAGGCAGCAGGCAAATAAAAGTCAATGACTGTGAGTGAGTGAGTTTGGGTTACATAATCACAGGTTTAAGAAGAAGAAAAGTATGCCCCATAAAACAAAAGGAATTTAGCCAGGAATATGTGTTAATTTTAGGCTGACCATATGAAACGGAAGACAGGGCTCATGTAACTTTAACAGTTGTAAAGAAAAGAAATTTCAGCCAGTGTCATTTGTATGCAATTAGTTCCTGGTGAAATTCCCTCTTCATCACAACAGTTAAAGTTGCAGGGGCCCTGCCTTCTTTTGTATATGGTCACTCTAGTATAGTGCCTGCAACTTTAACTGGTGTGATGAAGAGGGAATTTCACCAGGAACTAATTGCATACAAATGATACTGGCTGAAATTCCCTTTTCTCTACAACTGTTAAAGTTACATGAGCCCTGTCCTCCTTTTCATATGGTCAGCCTAGTTAATTTGCACCATGAAAAGGAAAGAAAGGATTTTTAAAACCACGTTTTCACAATATGACTGAAATGCAGCAAAACAAAATGGATTCTAGGCCATATTTACAAACAGTTGAACCCAGCAACTGTTGGGGGAATAAAAGCAAAGAGGGGAGGGAAAACACCCATTAACCCTTTCCTTGCTCGGAAGGGCTCCTAATACCCATTGACAGTAACTTACTTCTGATTAAACATGCATAGGATTGTATGATAAATCCTAAAAACTGGCACAAACCAGTTCTTACAACGAAACTCTCTGGTCAGTTCACAACAATTAAAACCACAAAGCACGTTATAAATTACAATATAAAATGTAAAAACGTAAAAGTTTTCCCCAAAGTTCTGCCTTTAAAAATAAAAATAAATGGAAATAAGTGGAAAGCTGCAATTAGGAAGAGAGGAAGGAATCTTGGTAAGGGGTGTTTACACTGCCAGCTTTTCTTCCTCTAAGCCAGTCTTCCCAACCTGGTGCTCTCCAGAGATTTTGAACTTAAACTCCCATCAGCCCCAGCCTGCATGGTCAATAGTCAGGAATACTGGCAGTTGTGGTCCAACCCATCTAGACAGTGCTGGAAAGCTTTAATCATCCCCTTCCCACAAATTCTTCCCCCACTCCTAATTTCAGCCTGGGATCTTACAGGGATTTAGTAACAACATTAAAAAAAAAAGTCTGTATACAGCTAATAGCCCTAACAAGTCATGATGGAATATAAAAAACACAATTACCAGTACCTGGAAAGTGTAGGTGATGATCAGCAGAAATCAACTGGAGTCTGGGCTTGCCTGGCTCCCTGTCCCTGCTGCTGAGTGAGAGGAAATGGCTAAGGGGCTGGAGAGGCCGCCTCTCTTTCCTCGAAAACAGCTGAGGTTTGCCTTCGAGAAGGCAGCTACAATCCCAGCCCATGTGGCTCCTTCACGCTCTTTCTCTGAAACCGGGGGAGGAGGGCCACAACAAAAGTGACAGGGCAGGCACCCGGCTTTGGGCAAGACTAACTGTTAACCCTTGCCATGCCTTACCGAGGCTGCCTTGCCTGGGTGCGCCCTCCTGGCAAAGCCAGCTGTGCCAGCAACTGGGGTGGCAACTGCAGTGGCAAGCTCTTGTTTTGGGGGTGCTTGCCCCCATGCCCCCCTGGTGCCGCTCCTGAACAGGGTCATCCCATGAAGCTGATTGGTGGGAGATTCAGGACAGATAAAAGAAAGAACTTCTTTACACAACGCCCAGTTAAATTATGGAATAAACAAGCACAAGATGCAGTGATGGCCACCAATTTGGACACCTTCAAAAGGGGGTTGGATAAATTCCTGGATGAGAAGGCAATCGATGGCTACTAGTGATACCTCCAGTATCAGAGGCAGTACCCCTGTATATACCAGTTGCTGGGGAACATGAGTGGGAAGGTCCTGTTTCGCTCATGTCTTGCTTTTGCGTCCCTTGTTGACAGATGGTTGGCCACTGTGTAAGCAATGTGCTGGACTAGATGGAGCCTTGGTCTGATCCAGAATGTCTCTTCTTATGTTCTAATACAGAAATACTTGGGCGAGAGACAATTCCATGCACATTATACATTCATTTTTCTAATTCTCATTAGATGCTCCTTTGTATTCAGATCAGGCCTCAGTAGAATAATGTAGCACTTGGGAATGAAGATGCAGCCCAGTAGACCAACACTGGAGGCCAAGATGGAGAAGACCTGCACGGCTACCATGTATTTCCCCTTGGTGCTCAGGTAGGTGGGCACAAAGGACACCCAAACACTGCAAAAGACCAGCATGCTGATGGTGATCAGCTTGGCTTCACTGTAGGCCCCAGGCAGCTTCCTGGCTAGGAATGCCACCATGAAACAGATGGCAGCCAAGAAGCCCATGTAGCCAAGGGCAATATAGAACATGGCGACAGACCCTTCATTGCATTGCAGGATTATCTGTCCAGGATGAGAGTGCATGTCAGAGTCAGGGAATGGTGGAGAGATGCCCAGCCAGATGGTGCAGATGACAACTTGGACACTGGAGCAAGAAAGCACAATGGCATTGTTCAAACTCTTTCCCAGCCATCTCCTCACCCTGTCTCCTGGTTTTGCGGCCAGGAAGGCCAACACGACAGTGACTGCTTTTGCCAATACAGAAGAGACAGCAACTGAGAAGATGGTGCTGAAGGCCGTTTGTCGGAAAAGGCAAGTCAATTTCCCCGGCTGGCCAATGAACAGGAGGGAGGACAAGAAGGAAAGCAGAAGGGAGATGAGGAGAATGTAGGAGAGGTCCCGGTTGTTGGCTTTGATGATTGGGGTTTCTAAGAATTTAATGAAGATTCCTAACACAAAGCCTGAGGCTAAGGACAATGACAGGGCAAAGGAAACTAGGATGATTCCCAACAGTTCTTCATAAGAAAGGAAGGTTATGATCTTGGGGATACATCGATCTTGGCCCTTGCTTGGAAGCTGATCTTCCGGGCACTTGCTGCAATGGTCTGCATCTGGGGGGGAAAACCACAAGGGGAACATTTCATTAGTAGAAGACATGCCTAGCTTGCAGTAAACTCAAGGTTAACAGCTCCACCTTGCCACCAAACCAGATTATCATGAAGCAAGAGTGGGAAAGTCATCTGTCATTGACACTTGAACAATCATTGCCACTGACTATTGAGATCTACTCCTTCTCCAAGCAGCTCCATGTAGTTTACATGTAATAATAATAATAATAATAATCATAATGATTATTATGATTATTATTTATTTCTTACCCACCTCTCCCTCCGGATCGAGGCGGGAAGCAACAATAAATATAAATACAAAGACCATAAAATAGATAAAACATTAAAAACAAATAAAACGAATACATTGTTCAAAACATCTTAAAATTCAACTAGGTAGGCCTGCCAGAAGAGAACAGCCTTCACGGCTCTCTTAAATTCAAGAAGACTGCTAAGTTGTCGAATCTCTCCCGGCAGGTCACTCCACAGTCTTGAGAGCGGCAGAAGAGAAGGTCCTCTGGGTAACAGTTGTCAGCCTAGTTTTGGCTGACTGTAGTGAATTCTTCCCAGAGGACCTGAGTGTGCGGGATGGATTGTATGGGGGAAGGCCCCACAGGTAACCTGGACCCAAACCATGTAGGGCTTTAAAGGTAATAACCAACACTTTATACTTCGCCCGGAAACTGATTGGCAGCCAGTGGAGTGATTTTAAGACTAGTGTAATGTGGTCACCCCTAGGTGTACCGGTGACCAACCTGGCTGCCATATTTTGAACTAGTTGATGTTTCCGGACTATCCCTTTTGATCCACACAGGGATGACCAGTGAGGTCATTCAGGGTGAGAAAGTGCGATGGCTAATTTCACCCCATCCTAAAGTCCTTACTGAGCAGGGCTTCTCTGCACTCTCTGGAGAACTAAAAGACTGATACTACAACACTGTATGGATAAACACTCACTTCTTATAATGCAATGAGTTGAGAACCTTGCAATGCTGTCAGTATTCAAATGGGAGGCATACAGGTGCCACCTTCAAATGGAGACTTAGCTGCATATCTGGTCCACCTTTGTTGAAGCCCATGTATAATTGCTAGAAGGTTGTATGCATTTCCTACAAATCTATATGCATAATAGAAAAATGAAAATAAAATGAAAATAAAAATAGTTTTCTGGGGTGCCATTGGACACAACGTTGAGGAAGCCTACATGGGTGACATAGGAGTTGCCCACGGGGGACCCCTGAACTTGAGTGTTTAAGCCTCCAATGATTCTTAAAGTATATATTCTTATAGTATGTATATTCTTATATTATGTATATTCATATATTAGTATTCTTGAAGTGTATGTAACTGCTGAGAGAGGTTCAGCTGTGGGTCGGTATTTATCATCAGAATCAGAATCAGCATTGTTGTTGCTATTGACAATCCTCAATGAGAGGAAGTATGGTGTAGCAGTTTGAGTTTGGGACTGGGAGCTGGGAGAACTAGGTTTTAAGTCCCTACTTCACAATGTAAGCTCACTGGGTGACGTGGGGCCAGTCACAGACTCTCTGACCTACATACCTCACAGCGTTGTTGTTGTGAGAATAAAATGGAGACAAGGAGGATTATGTAGGCCGCCTTGGGTTCCTTGGAGGAAATGAGGCAGGATATAAATGTAATAAATAAATAAATACTACAAAATGTCCCTAAGTCTACTCTGACCTTATATATATATATATATATATATATATATATAGTTCTCCATACCAGAGTGTATTCCAATAAACCAAAACAAACCACAATATAAACAAAAAACCAATACACATTAGATAAACTACTAACCAGAAATTAAACTAATTCACAACCTATCAATTAAAACAACCAAACAATTTCAAAACCAAGAAGAAACAGAGTTTTCCACACTCCATACACCAAAACCTATGGCTCCAAATTGAACAAATAGGTTTTCACACCTCTTCTAAATCTGTTCAACTCTGATTCCATATGAAGGGGTAGAACAAGAGAGTTACACAGATGCCTGGAGCCTAGAATTTGCCACCTTTATCTAGGGAACCACTAGAAGTTTGGGATCTGCAGACTGGGTTCTCCTAAGAGGAGCCAATCATACAACCAACTCTGCCAAACAACTGGGAAGAGAGATAACTGTGCAGGGCCTTAAAAGTCAAGACAAGGAGTTTAAAAGGTGTCCTTGCCCTGGCAAGCAACCAATTCAATGCCCTGCAATCAGGAAACGTGAGGATAAAGGGGCAAATCTAATCTGTACAACACTGTCCTGAACTAGAATAAGAGGACGGAGTGAAGAAGAAGGAAGACCTGCTAGGAGGCTATTACAATAATCCAGGCAGGAAATAACCAGAGCATGAACAACGAATTCCGCAGTCTCGGGGGTCAGGAAACAGCAGATCCAGCAGATGGTAACGAGATGAAAAATCACATATCTTGGCTGTCACAATCACAACTGAGCAAAGCGATCATCTACTAGAACCCTGTGATCCTTCCAAAAGAATCAGAGAATCAGAGAATAGTAGAGTTGGAAGAGGCCTATAAGGCCATCGAGTCCAAAGCCCTGCTCAATGCAGGAATCCGCCTGTCCAGCTGCCTCTTGAAGGCCTCTAATGTGGGAGAACCCACCACCTCCCTAGGTCATTGGCTCCATTGTTGTATTGCTCTAACAGTCAGGGAGTTTTTCCTGATGTCCAGTTGGAGGGGGCTGTTTAGGACATCAAGTCCAACCCTCTGCTGAGTGTGCTGCACCCCTGAAATGTCTCACCGCATAAAGCGCATACCAGTATGGAACATGGAAGGCAACATGTGATTTAAAGTGTGAAAGGCACACATAGGCTGTTAGTTCTGATGTGTCCCCTATGCACTACCTCCACCCAACCCCCATCCATCCTCCAAGAACATTTCTGGTGACTGACTGGGTGAAATACGTTGTGGAGAGTGCAAGGAAGAATCCATATTCAGAAAGCTCTTTAAAATGCTTCCACACTTGCACACTCCTAAGGGCTGCCCTGTCCTCCGGGGTCACCCACCTTCCGTAGTGGAGATGGTCCCACCTGGGCAGGGAGCACAGTCATAGCAGCACACTGGCTTTCCTTCCTGAACCACCTTGACGAATCCAAGATGACAGCTTTCCACGCACCTGGAAAGGGGCAGGGTCTAAAGCGTAAAGAGAAGAAGGATCAAGAAAAATGTCTTAGGGCTAACCTTATCCATGGAAAGAAGATGGCCACTGAGTTCATACAACACGATAAAGAATGGTGGGTTGTGAGCCATGTTTGTCCCGGAATGGCTTGTTGTGTTTTCCAAACCTGGGAAGATGGCTTCAGTATGGTTTGTCAACCAAACATGAGCCTGGCTTGTTGTTCGGTTGTTCAGGGTGGCTTTTTTCAGGGTGACTTGGGGGTATGTTCACACCCATGTTTCATCACATCTTGGGTGACAAGCTACACACTGGCTCAATTCGGATGACACAATAAGCAACTGGTGTGGGGGAAACAATTATCAGTTGTTTTGACTATTGTGTCATCCGAACGCTGCCATAGTCAACTCAGCGCTGATCCTCATCCACACCACAGTTTATTATTTATTACCATGTTGTGTGGGGAGTATCCCCTAGGGTTAGGGTTAGGGTTAGTCAACCCACCATTGACTATCGTGTCATCCAAATTGAGCCACTGTGTGTTGTTTTGCGAACAACCCACAGTGCATGCTTTGTGCACCTGACAGACAATTGGGATTGGCGGAGTTTGCCATTAATATTTTAGCATATATCATGAAAATAATGAAAATATAACCTATACGTTCACATTATACAGCCTATTATAGAAAAAAAAATGTTTGGCCGCCATTTAAAAAAATGGTGAAAGGACTAGACTGCCTTTCCATCAAAATCTTTGCCATTGTTGACCTCCTCCACCCAAACAAAACTATAGTTTAAAGCCCAAATCACGTTTGTACATTGATTCATCAAGAAAATGAGAAAAACGAGACAACATTTCAGTGTCATATTGGAAAATGGCAGAAGGAGTACTCCGATAATTAAAAAAACATATAATTTGATACCAAACACAAGATAGTTATTCAGGGGCTGATGAAAACTAATGACCTAAAGGAAATTGTCTGCCATTTTGAAAATAGCGACTAAAATCGTCTTGCCCAAGAATCAGAAGGTCTACCCAAGTTATTATGTTAATCCAATACCTCAACATCACATATCAGCAGAGAAAACCATTGGCTCTCAAAAATTTTATGGGGACAGAATGAACTGGTTTGACATTTTCATTGAGCTGTCCACCACGACCCCAATATCTCTTTCTTGGTCAGTCACCACCAGCTTAGATCCCATCGGGTTATAGTTGAAGTTGCGATTTTTTTTCGCCCTTTGCTTCCTTTCTTGTTTGGGGGCCTGTCTTCTTGCAGCCCAGAAAGCGTCACATAAACTGTCAGCGGTGTGTTCCTGAACTAATGATTTAAGTCCCAAGTGACTCCCAGCCTGACTTTTGAGGCGATACTTCTGAGGCACTGCTGGGCTGCAAAGCTGGGGAAAGTTGCATCTCTCTCTCTCCCTCTCTCTCTCTCTCTCCCTCCCCCTCTCCCTCTCCCAGATGTTGAAGGGCTGCTGCTAGTTAGAATTAACAGGCATTGACATGCAGCCAGAGAGTGAGTCTATTACAGTTATTAGAGCTTAAGAGTGGTAATGAGAGTGAAATGGACGGTTTCCCCATACCTGGTTGAGCCATTTGGGCCACACAATGGCATCCTGGTCGATGGAGAAGGTTTGGTCTGAGGAACCTTGTCTTTCTAGGCTTCCAAATGTCATTTTATCCCAAGACCTATTGGGAAACATCACCCAGTTCACAATGTCAAAGTCCGCATGCAAATCCCGGCTCTTTTGGAAATACACTCTGCCCATGGAAGTATTGTAAAACTGGGTGTTTTTCAGGAAAGCGTGAAGCTAAAATGGCAGAGAAAACACCAGCATTTAGGAAACGGGAAACCAAGTTAGGTGACTCACTTCTGCCCATCTCAAGCATGGGTTTCCTTCTTATTGTTCAAGGATCTATGTGCCTTGAAGGACATGACAACATTCCTGGATGCCATCGGCCTATGTTAGCAGTTTGGGAAGCTAAAGCTGTTAGAAATAGAGACCTCTGGAGAGAATCCTGGAATGAAATCAGGTCCAAAGCAGGCAGAGGTTCCCTGTTGACAACGTCGGTTATATGTTGCGGCGGCGGCAGCAGCCGGCATGAGGTGCGGTTGCATTCCCAGACGCCCCTCTACACATGAGGGGCGCCATGCCGGCTTTTCCGAGGGTTGTAGCCCACCAGCAGCTGGAGGGGCGACTGGGAGCATCGGCTCCTCACCGGTAAGGTAAGTTTTTAAAATCAAAATGGGGGGGAGGCAGTGCAACGAGCTTATGGCTCACTGTTCCCTCCCTTTTCTCTGGGCTGCCCTCCCTGCTCCAAAAAAGTCACACTACATGGCAGATTTTTAAAAAATCGGAGCAAAGGGCATTTGGCCCTAGATGGGAGAGGGCCTTCTCTGTGGTGGCCCCCCAATTGTGGAACAATCTCCCCAACAAGGCCCGCCTGGCACCAACATTGTTATCTTTTCAGCGCCAGACCAAGACTTTCCTCTTCTCTCAGGCATTTAGCAATATCTGATGAGCCTGGTTTTGTTTTCTGTTTTTAGGCTTATAGCTTTTCAAAGTGATTACAGTGGTTTTAAATGTATATGTATGTTGTATGTTTTTGCTGTTTTAATTTTTGTATATTGTTTTTAATTGTTTTAATCTTATGTGAACCGCCCAGAGAGCTTCGGCTGTGGGGCGGAATACAGATGGAATAAAAGAAAAGAACGAAAGCAGACTGCTGGCGGCTGCGTCATGTAACCACAATGCTGCCAGTGCGAAGAAGCCATATCGAGGGAAACAGTTTGTCCAGAGGTACCCAGAGATGTATCAGTATGGTGCTGTGCCAATGAGGACAGGCTATGGCTAGATGCAAGGGTGCAAGACCGGTGGACGTCCAAGGTGTACACACAAGGAGAAAAGCCTCAGGGTCTTGCTGGCATCACAAGACAATTTGTTGTTAATAAGTTCTGCAGTCTTCAGAACAACCCCCTGAAGAAAGCCTAAAAAAACAAGAGGTCGAGACGCGTCGGGCTTTTGGATAATAAAATTTTCCTATAGCATCCTGAGTCTCTTCTCCCTTTTTGTGTATGACTAGAGGCACTATGTCCCCTGAAGCCATTGTAAGGGTACAAAAAGGGGAACGGGGATGTTTCTCAATTGGTTTGGTTGCATAAATGCACAGCATTTCACCTCACTATTACATCTGGCATTTTCGACGGATATAATTCCCAGACAATTATGCTGGAATTTGTAGAACTGAACGTCATGTTCAGCAGAGATATCAGTGTGAGACAAGGGAGTACCTGCCATGGCTGTACCCTTTGAACATCCAGCTTGTGTCCTCTCTTCACAACCATCCTCTTGGCTCTGGATGAATAGGCAGCATCTAAGGCCTGGGCCACAGCCTGGATGGCGCTGTGAATGATGTTGCTGTCAAGAGACAGTATTTTTTCAATGTCCCTTTGGGGCAGTGCCTTCAGTCTCTTATTCTCTGGGCATCGATTCCAGCCTCTCACTTGCAATCTATGTTTTGAACTGGTGCACTTAAATGCTCCTTCCACAGATCGGTTCATAATAGGCTTGTAGTGCAAATAATCACTGTATGTTGACCTTCTGTTTGTCCGGATAAGGAAGGAAAAAATGCCACGGATGTCCTGGGAACGGAGTTTGGTATTTATCAAATCCAGGGTGATATCCCACAAAGCTGTTATGATCCAGACGTTCCCTACAATGGGTTTCATGACTTTTTCAGCGACCTTTTGAATAGTGTCTATTTCATATAAAAAGGAGCGACTCTCCGCATAGTAAATGAAGACATTGACTTGTCTCCACTTGATGAGTGAAGAAACATGGAATGTGACTTTGCGCGTAATCAGCGGTGGGATGGTCTGTGAGAACACAACACAAACACGGTTCCTGATGAGCTCAGGTATCATAGTCTTGATGAACATCTCTCCATTCTTTGTATCAGGAGCAAAGAGAATGGTCATCATCCACTTGAAATGCAGAAGTACTTTGGTAATCTCCAGGTACTGTGTTCCTTCTTGGGGAAACAGTCCATAGAAATACGGGAATTGAGTCCTGTCATTCGTAACATGAGGAACGAAAGCATAACTGATCTATCAAAGAAAGGAAGAGAGAAATGCTGTATTTTGTTAAAGACTGATGCTCAAATATTTCTTACCACCCATGTCCTTGTATCAACTGGGGAGATGCTGGCCTCCATGATGAACGTAGGTCTCACCTTTCAAAAGGAGGACTACATGGATGGGGACAATGCCTTCTTCCTCACTCTGCCCATACTTCCTCTGGTGGCGCCTGTCAGTAGATATGCATGCAAAACGAACACATATCTTCATCAGATATTTCTGAAATCTGGCCAAGTTATACCTCATAGCAGGCCATTTATTTCTGCCAAACTTCACACTAATGGATAACATTCATTTTATGAGAAGTACAATTTTCAGGGATGATGATAGCTTTCTGAACTTCAAGCATAGGAATGAGAACCAAATGGCAAATGAAGTTCATCAAGGGATTTCCCCTTGAATGTAGGATTTTCCTCTCACAACTAGAGCCACTGTTTAGGAAATACTCTGCATCCCACCACTGCAAGAGAGATATTATGGTGGGACATGGGAAAGGGTCTTCTCTGTTGTTTCACCCCGATTGTGGAATGCCCTCCTCTTCGAGACCTGGCTGGTTCAGATGCTGGCTTTGTTTCAGTGCCAAGCTAAAATGTGGTATTATTTTATCAAAGTCTTTGAGAGCCAACTTTGTCTAAAGTCGCACATAGTTTTAATTGTTTTTACTCTTTAAAATGTTTTACTGGTATTAGCATGTTAGTGGTTTAATAAGTTTTTAGCTCTGCAAATTATTCATTGTTTTATATTGCATGAATTGATTTTATCTGTACGCCGTTCTGAGATCCCAATGATATAGAGCGGGATACAAATGTTTGAATAAATAAACAATAGCAGCCTTTAACTCTTTGAGCCCCACTATGAAGCCAGATCACACACACACACACACACACACTCCACACTCCACACTCATAATTTCGTTGGGAGGGGAAATTCCCATAGAAGTTTGATAGAGAGTTTCTTGGTTTCTCTAGAGAGAAGACCAAGTAAGGATTCTACTCAGTCTTAAAATGCCCCCCACCTGTGGGATTTTGTAGATGCTCAACATGGATGAAATCTGCATGGAGATATCGGAGTTGGCTCCTTCAAGGACGGCCAACACGTTACTCCATCTTCCACACTTGTAGTTTGGTACATGCGCATGCCCAGTAGAGAGCAGGTCTACCAAGGCGTCCGAAGTCAGTCTTGGATTGAAGTAGTTGCCATGGATGTTGTAGCCAAGGGTGATGTTGGCTAAGAGTCTAGGATCCTTCTTGATATTACGTATGGCAAACACAAAGGACAGGATACTCAAATTATCTTTCTCTCCATTCCTGAAAAATAAAGTGTCACATTGTCATCTCTTCTCCCATATTACTAGAAGCCGGGGTCTCCCTATCCACAATCTCCACACCACGCATAATTGTGTACACTTATATCATATCTCCCCTTAGCCTCCTTTTTCCCAAGCTAAACAATCCAAGCTGTTGTAATCTATCAAGGCTCCAATGTCTTGATCATTTTAATGGCCATTTCCTGCACTTTCCCCACCTCTACAATATATTTTTTTTAGGTGTGGTGATCAGAAGTGTACACAGTATTTGAAGTGTGGTTGCCCCGTAGATTTGTATAAAAGCAGTAAGATACTGGCAGTTTTATTCTCAATTCCTTTTCTAATACCACCTAACATGAAGTTTGCCTTCTTTACAGCAGCCGCACATTTCCATCAAGCTGTCCACCACAACCCCAAGATCTCTTTCTTGGTCAGTCAACCACCAGCTCAGATCCCACCAGGTACTTATAAGTGGGGGTAACTCTAGTTTTTCAGGGGGCAAGTAGGGAAACACAGGAGCACAAATACATGACATTAAAAGGCATGGAGGCTTATTAGTCGCACTACATATATTGATAAGAAATGTTTGCAAAATGGTGGCTTGCTAAAAGGGTAGATCATTCGATGAGCAAGTCCATGCGTACCCCATGGCTTTGAAAGAGGGATCCAGAAAGGCGAGCACAGGGGGGGGGTCTGTCAGACTTGCTCCCCACAGACTCTCATAACAACCCTGTGGGAGGGGGGGTTCTCTACCACTAGGAATTAGTTACCCACCTGCATAATCCACAGTCTGAAGCAGGGGTAAAGGCACTTGCTGTGGCTTACCGTGTTGTGTGGGGAGTACGTTTGACCGAGCACAGAGGTGGGAGCATCTGGAAATGCTCTACATTATTATATGTAAATTACTATATGCAAATTTGTGCAATCACAAATCCTGTGCCCCAGATCTTTGAGGTCCCTGCCTAGCACTCCCCCTGACACATCCTGTAATTTTTAATAAATGAAAATATTTGTCTCCTCCATCTTCAACATGACACCATTTCAGACATTTGAAGACAGCTATGAAATCCACCCTTAAATGTCTCTTCTCCAGGCTGACTATACCAGCCGTGGACCAGGGACCCACAAGCAGGACATGGGTGCAACAGCATCCTCCCACCTGTGTTCCCCCTCAACTGGCGTACATAGGCATACTATAAAGACTGATCTCTTCCGGCAGGCCTACCCAGCTGAATTTTAAGACTTTATTGATTTTAATAATGTATTAATTTTATATGCTTTTAATCAGTTTATGTATTTTATATTGTTGGTATTGATGTTGCTCCCTGCCTCGATCCGGAGGGAGAGGCGGCTAAGAAATTATTATTATTATTATTATTATTATTATTATTATTATTATTGCATTTGATACTGGAGGTAGCGTATAGCTGTCAGGACTAGTAGCCATTGATAGCTTTCTCCTCCAAGAATTTGACCAGCCCCATTTTAAAGCCATCCAAATTGGTGGCCACCACTACATCTTGTGACAGTAAATTCCATAGTTTTACTATGCACTGTGTGAAGTAGTCCTTCGTTTTATCTCTCCTGGTGCTCCCACCAATCAACTTCATGGGATGACCTCACTGGGTTCTAGTATTTTGAAACAGAGAGAGAAATGTCTCCCTCTCCACATTCTCCACACCAGGCATCATTTTGTACACCTCTATCGTGACTCCACTTACTCTCCTTTCTTCCAAACCAAACAATCCCAGGTGTTGAAACCTTCCCTCATAGGGGACATACTCCAGTCGCTTGGTCATTTTCGTTGCCCTTTTCTGCACTTT
This sequence comes from Anniella stebbinsi, assembly GCA_029215795.1. Classification (NCBI taxonomy): domain Eukaryota; kingdom Metazoa; phylum Chordata; class Lepidosauria; order Squamata; family Anniellidae; genus Anniella; species Anniella stebbinsi. The sequence continues at coordinate 188,020,706 of JARDYH010000005.1, forward strand.
TCCCAGCTCTACAATATCAGTTTGCAAATAAAGGGACCAGAATTGTACACCGTATTCCAAGTGTTGTCGCACCATAGATCTGTACGAAGGCAGTATGACCATGGCAGTTCTGCGAACAGTGATAGAGCGGGGGAAACGCTGGGCTGCTACTTCTTGCGTCTGTTCACATGTTTTGAAAGAAGATTGTATGTTTCTTGAGCACACGAATGAGATGGCAGAGGAATAACTTTGTTCTATAGTGTGTATATCCAAGAACAAAACCCGGAGTAGTCCTCCGTGGTGTCCTAGCAACCTGGGGCTTTCACCAGCTGCTGCTCCTGCTCCTGCTCGGCCTTGGCCTCCGCCCCAACCTCGCCCTCTCACTGTTGCTGTGGTGGCGGCTTCTCAGCCTCCTGAATGGCCCCCATTCTCCACCACTGCCTCCTGCAGACTGGAGATGATGTCATCGGGATGCGCCTGGAAACACAGAGCCTGGTGCCATTGCCTTGCTGACAGGGGGAGGGTTGCCACAGCAGACAGGTGTTTCTGGGCATTTGCAGAGTGCCTCCCCTCCCTCCCCTTTAAGAACCAAGGCCATGCATGTACTTCCCTATTCATATTGGAGGCAGATTCTGAGAAAGCGGCAATACCAGGATGGGGTGCCTTTAATGTGGAATGGGGCTGACTGTTCGAGACAGACCTGACTGAGGAGACGGACTTGTGAAATGTACCCAGAGGCCATCCAGCCATGCATTTACAATGGCTGCCAAATCCTATGTGTCTGCTCTCACACACAATAATACAATACAGCAGGCAGCAGTTGAGAGAATCCAAATAGAATAATGCTAATCAGCACACAGAACATTAAACAATATCCAAAGAACGGGGGTAAATAAACATTTTATATAACACATTAATTATAAATCAAGTGTGGAATATTTGACAGAAACTCAGCAAATGGGCAAATGACAAAAAACAATGCAATAGATATGACAACCTAGCAAACAGAGTTCACAATGACAAAAAGCTAACTTAATAATTGCAGTGATTAAATAAAGTGCACTCAATAGTTGCAATATCTGTACAAGAGGCTACAGGCCGCTGGCTTCTCTTATGCCTGTTTTGCAACTGCTCTCACACACAAGGCATGCTGAGAGTTGTAGGCGTAAGCCTATATTCTTTTATTAAATTCTTTAAAAATACTTAACCCCCTTCCCCCCAAACTGGGTTTCAAGATTTTTCTGGCGCATTGCCCATGAAGACCTATCGGTGTGCCAAGTTTCAAGCTTGTACCTCGTGTGGAAGTGTGGGTAAACATTTCAGGACATACAGGTAGAGCGGCATCAACAGGATCTTCCCGCAAAGGCACAATGGGACAGCAATTAACCAAGTACCAGATAATGGGGCAGCCCCTGGTAAGTGGGGATAAGTGTTGCTCCTGAAATCAGTAGTGACTGGAACCAGAGTAACAACACAAAACACATTACTCACATGTGAGTTTTGATTTTGGGAGGCACGTCGAATGGGAATTCTTCAAAGAGAATACGTCTTGAAGAGATGACTCCGCTGATGAGGTGGTCTCCTCGCTTGTAATAATTCGACGGGTGTAGTCCAAGCCTTTCCAAAGTCAAGAGGCACTTGGCCTTCAGCTTCCCACAGGTTGCCTGGGGCAGCAGGAGCAGCAGCAGAAAAAGAATCATTCTGGGTCTGGCTGGTGGTGCTGCCTACATGCTTGGTCCTGCTACTCTCAAGTGCTTAGAAGAATAACAACAAGGCAAAAGTCTCTTTCAACTCTGAAGCTTTAGGGGCTTCCCTGATAGAGATGGAGCCCAGCCAGCCAGGGCTTCACATCGGAAGTGGACTATACACCAGCATAGTCCCTGCCTGCCCTCACCTCATCCCAAGCTCTCAGGGCCCCAGGGGGCATTTATGAGCCGGTCCTTTCAAGCTCAGATGCAAGGCATCACCTCACGTTGCTCTTGAATCTGTTTTCGACAGCGCACTCAAAGACGGTCTTTGGAAAGAACCCTTGAGGATTGGCAGAAGAAGAAATCACTATGATTTTGATAATTGTGAAGGGAAGAAATTTCATCATCTCTGCAACTTTCTGAACTCTTTCTTCAGCAGAATGAGCAGGAGCACAGCTGAAGAAAAACTTATTTGTAAGAACTCACTGATGCAACTCCATCCTTTTGAGACAGCTGAGTGAGGGCGAAAAGGTGAACTTGGCCTGACTTTACTGGTGAAAAACTTTCACATTAACCCGGATTGAGATAGTCTTCTAGGATACACATTAACGGTCTTGCGATATGAATTAGTCAGTCTTAAAGGTGCCAGGGCTGTGCAGAAATGTTAATATGCCCAGGCCAGATGGGAAGTGTGTGCCCCCCATGTCAAATAAGGAGGACAACATGGCCGCCCCAAGGGGGCATGTGCCCTCCAACATGTCCGTTCTACATAACACCTTCATATTAAACCTGTTCTACAACACCTCAAGATGCATCTATCCCTGCCCTGCGTGTGGCATGGCCCTCTGGAGCTTGTAGTCTGATCGTGGTATTCACGACAGACGGCTTCTGCGCTGTTTCTGCAAGGCGGGCTCCTCGCTTCTCAATGGGCTGCTTACACCACGGAAGCAGTAGTGTAAGCTGGGGAGGGGGTCCTCCTCGTTAGAGTGCCTCCTCAAAATCATGGGCCCTGGGCCAACTGGCCCCACTGCCCCCCCCCTCTGCACAGCCCTGGAAGGTACATATGCTCCATCAGAGAGTCACTAAATAAAGCTCAGTACTCCGTGAGGCTTGGGCTCCTCTTTAGGGTGTATACAAAGCAGGAGCAGCAAAAACCTTCCTCACTGTGGGATATGTTGCTTTTCCATCAGGTAACATACAGGGCTAAGCAATTATATATATAATCCAGTAAGAACATATAAAGCCTAGGCACATATATTTAATCCAATAATTAATAAGCTAAAGCAATTTTAATTTAGGAGGCACATAAGATGCCAAATGCACAGTAGTCAGAAAAGGGGCAGAAGAGCATGAGCTAAAGATAAGAACATACAGTGGAGCAGAATTGTCAGGTGTCTGTGACCTTTGAAGCGTGAAGAAAGGCACGAGACATCATGGGAGCTGTTTTGTCATGAGATGGAACTTAGCTAATGCAAGTAGGAAACACAGGTGTCTGTGGTTGGAAGCGGATGCGTGATAGTAGGGAACACAGGTAGCAATAACTAGACCATGACAGCAGGTCAAGCTCTGCTAAGATTGCTTGCAATTATAGCGGAAACAGATGATATGTGTGGGTATAAAAGTGTGGAGGAGAGGGGAGGATGAACAAAGGCGGAGATTTTAGTATTATAATCAGGCGTATCGGATAGGCTGTAACTTGTTATAGGAGGAACCTTTTCCAGCCGGGAACAGGGAATAAATGCTGTGTGATTTATGATTTTCGGTGTGTGCCAAGCTTGCATAGCCACACCCCTTTTGCAAAAGGCTGTTTTTGCAATAAAGAAATTTGTCTTCAACTGTCCAGATTGTGTTGTCCTTTTCTAAAACAGAATGGGCATTTCTAACAGATGGTGCATTGGCCGGGAAACCTAAGCCATCACAGCTACTGACTGCTGGTGGCCAACAACGAGGAAGGCGCCTCTGCTGATTTCAGCAGTCTCCTTGAAGGCCACTGCAACCAGGGGCGGACTGGCAAAATGTTCCTGAGGCCCTGGACTTTGGTGGGAGCAATTTCTTTGTTGCTGGAGATTGTCAAAACAACAGGGCATACCGCGGCTCATCCAGGCGACTCTTGTATACAAGACCAAGGTAAGAAAATCGGCTATTAAGTATTACCTTGGTGGATGAGGGAGATTGCAAGTGAAGAAGTCTGTGTGTGTGTGTATGAGACGTGTTGAAAAACACACGAGGCGAGTGGGAGTCCCTATTCACGTTTCCGTTATTCCGTGAGGAAAACGGCTGGAGACGGATGACGCGATTGGTTGGTTGACAGAGGGAAGGAAAATAACACAGCTTCTAAGACCTGTGCAATATGGGAAACAAAACATCTAAAGGGAAGGCCAAGATGGAGTTACATCCTGAGGCCAGGGAGGGGACTATAAAACCTGGTTAGGTATTTTCCCCTAACATTCCTCCAGATAGTCCATTGGGAAGAATGTTGAAATATTGGAATGATTTAACTTGTACAAGCAATAAAGATAAAAGAAAAATGATACAGTATTGTTGTGTTGAATAGCAAAAGCAAAATATTAAACCACCTGCAATGTTCTGGCCCAAAAAAATTTGGTGCAGATGAAGTACCGTTATGTCAGGATTTAAATATCTATGTCAATAGAAAGATCCCCTTCTCCCAAGAAGAATCTGAATATACTGCTTGTTGGAAGGGGAATTTCACACAGCTGATGTCCTTAAAAACTAAAGCTGAAAATAAGGACACAAAACAACATACAGATAGTGAGGCCATTGAAAAAGTGGGAGCCTTTAGATAACCTAACCCCACCCTATGCCCCATTACCACATCAGGGAGCAGTAAATGTTCCACCCCAGGAGCAACAAGCAAGTGCTCCAGCACATCCTGAGATAAGAACCACGGAAGCCACAGATAGTGAATCTCATAGGCACTTTCAAAAAGAGTCAGAAAGAACCAAAGTAAAATCCACTGTTGAAACCAAGCCAACACCTATACCCTCTAAAAGAGGCCCTTATAGGTAATAATAATAATAATACAAGTTATGTGAGCAGTCCCCTAACCAGTGCAGAGGTTAGGAGTTTAAAAAAAAAAAAGGAGATGAAAACCTTACTCAGTGATCTAGAAGGATTAGCAGAACAAGTGGACCAATTCTTGGGTCCTAACCTCTTCACTTGGGCTGAATTAATGTCAATCCTAAGTATTCTCTTTACTGGAGAAGGAAGAGGTTTAATTCAAACAACAGCCATGAAAATATGAGAAATTGAACATCCACCAGGACCATTAGTGACTCCTGCAGACCAGAAATTTCCCAATGTGGGTCCTAATTGGGATAATAATGACCCAGCACACAGGACCCACATGGCAGACCTCAGGGGATTATTAATCAAAAGAATAAGAAAGGCTGCTCCTAAAAATCAGTATTTTACAAAAGCTTTTGGGGTCTGCCAAGAAAAAGAGGAAGTTCCTTCGGCGTTTCTGCAAAGGCTGAAGGAAAGAATGAGGCAGTACTCAGGATTATCTGTTGATAATCCAGTTACAGAAGGTCTCTTAAAGATAAATTGTGTAACTAAAAGAGCTAAATATATAAAAGAAATTGTAGAAAATAGAATCATGGAATGAGAAATCCATAGAAGATCTATTGATAAAAGTACAGAAAGTGTTTATAAGAAGAGAGGGGGGAAGCAAAAACAGTAATAATAATAATAATAATAATAATAATAATAATAGCTAAATTAATGATGACCACTTTAGATGAGGTAGTAAGGAAGTGAATGGATCAAAATGTGATCCATAAAAATCAAGAAAGAGGAAAAGGCAGAGAGAATTTCCAGAGGAAATTGGAATCCTCAAACAGCAGGATGCTATGAGTGTGAACAAGTGGGGGCATTTCAAGCAAGAATGTCCTAAATTGAGAAAAGAAGAGCAAATCTTCTTTCTCATAGAATTCCCTGTAGATTAGAGACATCAGGGGCCCTCCTGAGAGTAAAAAGAGAAATCAAGGTGTGTATAAAATAATTCAAACAATGTTACAAGAACACTCCTTTATGAAATCTTTTAGATAGAGATTTAATAATACAATTAGGCTTAGGAATCCAAGTGACTGAGAAATAAACTCCATAGTTGAATACCACAGAGAAAATGAGTTCTAAAGTTTTGTTTGATATTAGTGATTTGAGAAAATAAGAAAAAAAGTTCTTCATAAAATATAAGTTCCATCACTTCCTCTGGTTGAATCCATTCCAAAATTAAACAAAAGAAATGGATCCTACCAGATAGGAAAACAAATAGTAAAGAAGCAGATCATGTAAGAAATTATAGTTATATTACATCAAGAGAGCCACTGGGGGAACTTAAAACACTATAGATGTGTAAAAAATATACATTGTGGCAAAACAGATCTGTGAAAAGCGTATAATATGTCAGAAAATAAATGAAAAGCATGCTTAATGAAATAGTTCTATCATTCTCCGGACGTGGAGAAAGAGTCATGAGTAATTAGCTTTTGTATGTGATTAACCCCTTAGTGTCGAGTGATGAAAGAATCTTGTGTTATATGTATATGTGTGTCTTTTTTAATGTGGCCACATGTTTTTATAAAGAATTTCAAGAGAAAAAAAATCTCTGAATTTCCGTTATTTGAATTTTGTTGGGATTAATGAAATAATAAGAGAAAGAATTTAAGTTGTATACTTACGTTATTTGTGTCGTATTGTAAGACGTTCAGTCTCTGAGCAGGAGAACTGAGAAAAAGCAGGCTGAAAGCAGACAGGAAGTTGGGGGGAGAACAGAGCAAAGCTAAGACTGAAATAGCTGTATGCTGAGATATGAAATACTTCCTGGAGATTTTTTCTGTTCCTCTAGCAAAAAAAAAGTAGACTATTGTTGGCGTTTTTGTCTGTGACAAAGGCAGACTGTGCCTTACCTGGGAGGGGAACTCCTGTGCAAATTAAATGCCTCAGTCCAACTCTGGACAGCCTTTTCTCTCCTTGAAGGCTGTGTTTCTTGGGGTACATCCCAGACTGGGTTCTCTTCCTGCAGGAGAGATTCCTGGTTGTGATACCACCAGACCAAGCTTGGTCAACACAAGCCCTGTTTTATCTCAAGGACTAGCCAGGAGCTCCTCTTCCGTGGGTATCCCTTTGTAGCATTTTTGCAGAAAGCATTGGAGAGCATAAAACTCCCCCGCTTGTTGTAAAAAAGGCATGAGAAGTTCAGTCCTAACAGAAGGCCAGTTTTTCTAGATGTTTTGTTGTTAATTTGTAAAATGCCTTCTTTAGTATATCTCTACCCAGATTGGGAGACCTGTAAAGAAGAATTCCTCACCTGTCTCAGCACACACTGAGAAAAGTCCTAAAGTCCATGTTAATCTGCCCCAGGTAAGAGAATGTCAGGTCAACATTGCCAGGGCATAGATCCAGATGCCATTCCAAGCCCTACAGAATGGTTTTGATTAAACAAGCTTACATCTTCTCAGGCAACTCTGAGAGAAAATAAAAGACTTTAACACTAAATGTAAGAATTGTGAGATTATGTTGTTATTTGATCCTCAAATATGTTCCAGTACATATAGATAAAAGTGTGAAATAATAGTGGTAGTAACTAGGGGTGTGCACGGACCCCCCGGATCGGATCGGGACCCGGATCGGGACCTCCAATTTTGTCCCGGACCGGTTCGGACAAAATCGGAGGCCCCCCGGACCGGATCGAGTCCGATCCCGACCCAAAAATCGTACATTTTTGGATCGGCCGCCATTTTTTTCCCCATAGACTTGCATTGCAATGCAAGTCTATGAGGAAAAAATGGCGGCGGGTGGGTAAGGGGGGGCCTAACTCCCTCCCCCCCCCCGGGGCCGTCTGCTGTGGACGGCCCCGGCAGGTAAACCCCCTCCCCCGCGCTCCCTACCCCCCCTGGGGCCGCCTGCTTCCATCCGCTGGCGCCCGCGGGCGCCAGCGGATAGAAGCGGACGGCTCCGGGGGGGGGTAAGCCCCCTTCCCCGCCACTTACCTTCTCGGCACGTCCGGCGCCGGCGGCTACTACCAGCGGGCTCCGCGGCCTACTCTCGAGTAGCGCGCCGGGTGATGACATCACCCGGCGCGCCACCCTGGAGCAGGCCGCGGAGCCTGCTGGTAGTAGTAGGCGCCGGCGCCGGACGGGAGCCGCCGGGCCGGGCAGGTAAGGGCCCCCCTCCCCCCTCCCCCCTCCGCGCGCCCCCTCCTCCCCTCCACGCACCCCCTCCTTACCTTTCCGGCCCGGCGGCTCCCGTCCGGCGCCGGCGCCTACTACTTCCAGCAGGCTCCGCGGCCTGCTCTAGAGTAGCGCGCCGGGTGATGACATCACCCGGCGCGCCATCCTAGAGCAGGCCGCGGAGCCTGCTGGGAGTAGTAGGCGCCGGCGCCGGACGGGAGCCGCCGGGCCGGAAAGGTAAGGGCCCCCCTCCCCCCTCCGCGCGCCCCCTCCTCCCCTCCACGCACCCCCTCCTTACCTTTCCGGCCCGGCGGCTCCCGTCCGGCGCCGGCGCCTACTACTTCCAGCAGGCTCCGCGGCCTGCTCTAGAGTAGCGCGCCGGGTGATGACATCACCCGGCGCGCCATCCTAGAGCAGGCCGCGGAGCCTGCTGGGAATAGTAGGCGCCGGCGCCGGACGGGAGCCGCCGGGCCGGAAAGGTAAGGGCCCCCCTCCCCCCTCCGCGCGCCCCCTCCTCCCCTCCACGCACCCCCTCCTTACCTTTCCGGCCCGGCGGCTCCCGTCCGGCGCCGGCGCCTACTACTTTCAGCAGGCTCCGCGGCCTGCTCTAGAGTAGCGCGCCGGGTGATGACATCACCCGGCGCGCCATCCTAGAGCAGGCCGCGGAGCCTGCTGGGAGTAGTAGGCGCCGGCGCCGGACGGGAGCCGCCGGGCCGGAAAGGTAAGGGCCCCCCTCCCCCCTCCGCGCGCCCCCTCCTCCCCTCCACGCACCCCCTCCTTACCTTTCCGGCCCGGCGGCTCCCGTCCGGCGCCGGCGCCTACTACTTCCAGCAGGCTCCGCGGCCTGCTCTAGAGTAGCGCGCCGGGTGATGACATCACCCGGCGCGCCATCCTAGAGCAGGCCGCGGAGCCTGCTGGGAATAGTAGGCGCCGGCGCCGGACGGGAGCCGCCAGGCCGGAAAGGTAAGGGCCCCCCTCCCCCCTCCGCGCGCCCCCTCCTCCCCTCCACGCACCCCCTCCTTACCTTCCCGGCCCGGTGGCTCCCGTCCGGCGCCGGCGCCTACTACTACCAGCAGGCTCCGCGGCCTGCTCTAGAGTAGCGTGCCGGGTGATGACATCACCCGGCGCGCCACCCTAGAGCAGGCCGCGGAGCCTGCTAGTAGTAGTAGGCGCCGGCGCCGGACGGGAGCCACCGGGCCGAGAAGGTAAGTGCCCCCCTCCTCCCCCCCCCTGCTGTCCACTTTCATCGGCGGGCGCCCGCTGGCGCCCGCCAATGGAAGCGGCGGTGGGCGCCAGTGGGCGCCCGCCGATCCGCCGATCCGCCGAACCGGTTCGGAGCTTTTTCGGACCGGTTCGGATTGGATCGGCCGATCCAGCTGCGGGATCGGAAATCGGATAATTTATCCGATTTCCCACTGGACCGGACTCGGATCGTGGATCGGGTCCGATCCAGTGCACATCCCTAGTAGTAACTATGCTTTTAGAGTTTGTTTCTTCACAGGGTCCCTATGAAAAGAGAGGATTCCTGACTTCACTGGAAACCTGATTCCTTACACCAGCAAATTTTGTTATTGACCTTTTTGCAGATGTAATAAGAGCTGGGGTTGTAGAAAAACTGTAAAATTAGACAAATAAGATAAATAAATACACTGTATCCAAGAAAAACTATATAAAGAAGATATCCCTCCTCCCCTGGCACCGGAGGCCCAGGTGGAGACGGACAACAATCCTCTGCCAGTCCCCATACTGGAAACTGGGGTCTGCACAGGAGAATGATACATCGTGGGACAGAACTTAGTTAAAAAAAAAATTTAGGTAAATTATAAGAAGAAAAATTAAGCAACTGTTTAGTTATTATAGTTTTGCCTAGCTTTTGTGTTAGGTTTGTATAGCAGCATAAGAAAAAAATTGAAGAAACACTAAAATGTAGAATGGATACTGAATTGTTGTATAGAAAATTGAAAGTTTATGGAAAAAGAGTTATATAGTCACATTATGAGTGTTATAGAGGCCATAAGTTAATTGTTGAATGCAGTCTGTTGCATGGCCGCGATCATATAATATTCCTGCATGAAGGAAGCACTGAATGGAAGTTCCTATCCTGTTATGATAAGCAAGAACACATGACATATGTATATAATCCAGGATCTGAAACCTGGGCGGAATTTGAAAAACATAAGAGACCAGGAAAATGTCTGTTGGAGGAACCCCTGTATTCCCAGATGCTATGTGCCAAATGTTTTATGCACCCTTATATTGACATTTGTGGTTTATCTCACTTCAGAAATAAATTAGAAATAGCTGTACCAGCAGCATGGGCACCCTGGGGAAAAAGGGCTGCTGGCCCAAACATCACCATTAGAGTTAAAAAGCCAAGAAATTGAGGGGTGGGAGATACAAGAGAAGAACAAGCTGAAATAAATCCTGAGATCACTCAGTGGGCAAACCAGGTGATCTTAGAACCTCCTCAAACACAAAAGTTTCACAAGCACAATTGCCACCACTGCAGAGTCAAGAGACCAGTAGAATACTACACTGATTCAGGAAGCGCATAGTTAAGAGAAAAAACAATAGAGGATGGGATAAATGGGAGTCCCTGGGATGTTGTTTCCAAATCCTAGTAAAGGAAATTTCACAGAGACTCCGTCTTCCTTCATGCCTATAATAAAACGTTTTGAAGCCCCCTTTGAAGGGTAATTGCTATGCTTGTGCCTCAGGAAGGCCTATAGCCCGATTGTGCCGTTCCAGTTGAGATGGGACACTGACCACTATGGAATACACTGCATGCTGGCATTACCTAGGTTGGGAGATTTGTCAACCTGCACACATCGTGAATGTGACAGGAGAAATGAACAGCACCAGCTTGAGGATGGCCAGAGCTGAGGTATAGTGGTTTTTGTGGAAGAGGGATGTTAATATACATCCTCCAAACAACAAGAAACAGGCACCTGTGTGCTATAGTGCAGTTGGCAATACCTTTCCTTGGAGCATTTGAAAAGACATGAGAAAACAGATTGGCTCTTGATTGGCTGAACAAAGAGGAGGGTACGTGAAATTGGGGGGGGGGGGGTGCTCAAGGGCAAAGTTGTAATGCATGCCCCTGAGCAGTCATATGAAATAATAAAGTGAAAAAGCAACAGCTGATAAAAATAAAAAGGGAGGAGTTGTGGGATATGTTGCTTTTCCATCAGGTAACATACAGGGCTAAGCAATTATATATATAATCCAGTAAGAACATATAAAGCCTAGGCACATATATTTAATCCAATAATTAATAAGCTAAAGCAATTTTAATTTAGGAGGCACATAAGATGCCAAATGCACAGTAGTCAGAAAAGGGGCAGAAGAGCATGAGCTAAAGATAGGAACATACAGTGGAGCAGAATTGTCAGGTGTCTGTGACCTTTGAAGCGTGAAGAAAGGCACGAGACATCATGGGAGCTGTTTTGTCATGAGATGGAACTTAGCTAATGCAAGTAGGAAACACAGGTGTCTGTGGTTGGAAGCGGATGCGTGATAGTAGGGAACACAGGTAGAAATAACTAGGGGTGTGCACGGACCCCCCGGATCGGATCGGGACCCGGATCGGGACCTCCAATTTTGTCACGGACCGGTTCGGACAAAATCGGAGGCCCCCCGGACCGGATCGAGTCCGATCCCGACCCAAAAATCGTAAATTTTTGGATCGGCCGCCATTTTTTTCCCCATAGACTTGCATTGCAATGCAAGTCTATGAGGAAAAAATGGCGGCGGGTGGATGAGGGGGGGCCTAACTCCCTCCCCCCCCTGGGGCCGTCCGCTGTGGACGGCCCCGGCAGGTAAGCCCCCTCCCCCGCGCTCCCTACCCCCCCTGGGGCCGTCCGCTTCCATCCGCTGGCGCCCGCGGGCGCCAGCGGATAGAAGCGGACGGCTCCGGGGGGGGTAAGCCCCCTTCCCCGCCACTGATTACCTTCTCGGCCCGTCCGCTCCCGTCCGGCGCCGGCAGCTACTACCAGCAGGCTCCGCGGCCTGCTCTAGAGTAGTGCACCGGGTAATGACATCACCCGGCGCGCCACCCTAGAGCAGGCCGCGGAGCCTGCTGGTAGTAGTAGTCGCCGGCGCCGGACGGGAGCGGCCGGGCCGGGAAGGTAAGGGCCCCCCTTCCCCCCCTCCGTGCGCCCCCTCCTCCCCTCCACGCACCCCCTGCTTACCTTCTCGGCCCGTCTGCTCCCGTCCGGCGCCGGCGGCTACCACCAGCAGGCTCCGCGGCCTGCTCTAGAGTAGCGCGCCGGGTGATGACATCACCCGGCGCGCCACCCTGGAGCAGGCCGCGGAGCCCGCTGGTAGTAGCTGCTAGTGCCGGACGGGAGCGGACAGGCCGAGAAGGTAAGCGCCCCCCTCCTCCCCCCCCCGCTGTCCACTTTCATCGGCGGGCGCCCGCTGGCGCCCGCCAATGGAAGCGGCGGTGGGCGCCAGTGGGCGCCCGCCGATCCGCCGAACCGGTTCGGAGCCTTTTCGGACCGGTTCGGATTGGATCGGCCGATCCAGCTGCGGGATCGGAAATCGGATAATTTATCCGATTTCCCACTGGACTGGACTCGGATCGTGGATCGGGTCCGATCCAGTGCACATCCCTAGAAATAACTAGACCATGACAGCAGGTCAAGCTCTGCTAAGATTGCTTGCAATTATAGAGGAAACAGATGATATGTGTGGGTATAAAAGTGTGGAGGAGAGGGGAGGATGAACAAAGGCAGAGATTTTAGTATTATAATCAGGCGTATCGGATAGGCTGTAACTTGTTATAGGAGGAACCTTTTCCGGCCGGGAACAGGGAATAAATGCTGTGTGATTTATGATTTTCGGTGTGTGCCAAGCTTGCATAGCCACACCCCTTTTGCAAAAGGCTGTTTTTGCAATAAAGAAATTTGTCTTCAACTGTCCAGATTGTGTTGTCCTTTTCTAAAACAGAATGGGCATTTCTAACATCACTACCCCCATATTGACCCCATTGAACCTGGGACGCTGAGGGCAGGTCAAAAAACGTGGTGGAGTGTGCTGTAGAAATGTAGATCCACAGTGCCCAGGCCCTCTCAGCCACTCTCCTAGAAACTGCGTACACCTTGGATTTTATCCACTTATTTCATTTTGACACCAAGTAGGATCAAAAGTTCTGATGGAGGAACACAGACCTACAAAGTTTGTCATTTGTAAGCCACTGATAGGAAGCTTTTGTGCATTGATTCATAATTAAAATGTTTTGTGGTGGTTGGGGGAGAGAGCATTGGGACTTACTACTGTTTGGGAATGAACGGGTGCCAATCTCCATGTGCAGCTGAGTCCAAAACACCTCCACCTTTCATCTCTGCCGCTACTGCCAAGGTAGAAGATAGCAACAGAGATGAGAAGGCAGCAGGATTCGCCCACAGGGGTGAGAAAGAGGCTGCTCATGGGTGGACCTATGTCCCTGCAGCACAGAAGCAATGAGCCATGAGGCCCCAAATGTGGGGGAACTGTTCACTTTAGGGATGCTGCGAGCACCCGACCAGGTCTGGGAGTCTGGCGGAAGCCCCTGCCTCTGCCCCCACCCCCCAGACACAGTCAGGAGTGTGGACCACCACCAAGTGCGTACGAGGTCTCAGCAAGTGCTTGGCAGACACTCAGAACCACTCGCGAAATTGCGCACGTCCTCCCTTTCGCCTTAATGCTGGCTGCCATGGACACAACGGGGGAATTGTGCAATTTGGGGATGTTCCGGAAAGTTCCGTTTCCCCTTCCCCTGCACCAATGGCAGCCTTCAAGGCCCCCATTGAGGCCAGTGTAAAGGTGCAAATGCTCCTTTACCGCCTCCTTTACCCTTGTGTCAATGGGACCGTTAAGGCTGCCATTAGTGCAGGGGGGGACAGGCAATTTCACCAGCAGCTGCAGCCTGGTGAGCGGGGGCAGGCAGCAGTGGGGGCAGGCAAGCATGCCCTGAGACCAGCATGGGCGAGTTCAACCACTTGTAGTTAACAATAACCCCCCCCCGCCCCCAAACTAGGATCTCCTCAAAAACATACCCCAAAGTTTTGTGCTATTCTTGTGCCATCTTGTGCCAGAAATCCTGAGTTTCGTACCGGTTCCCAAAGTGTGAAAATGACATAGCTTTAGGTGTGGCTAGTGAATGATACAAAGAATCCACAAGACTCAAAGAGATTATAAAGGCAATTAGGAGTATGAACAATAGAAAATCCCATGGTCTAGATGAGTTCCCAATTGAGTGGTATACAACCTTTTCTACTTTTCTAGCCCCAAAACTTTATCAACTTTACAAATATATATTTGAAGCGGGTTTGCTTTTTTCATCTTTAAATGATGCTTATGTTACAGTCATCCCTAAACCTGGCAAGGACCACACTAAATGTGCTAATTAACAACCGATTTTACTAAGAAACTCTACGTGGGGCTGCCTTTGAAGGTGGTTCGGAAGCTGCAGCTTGTGCAAAATGCAGCAGCCAGATTGATAACTGGAACCAGTAGGTTCGAACATATAAGACCTACTCTGGCCCGTTTGCATTGGCTGCCTGTATGTTTCCAAGCCCAGTTCAAGGTGCTGGTTTTAACCTATAAAGCCTTACACGGCTTGGGACCACAATACCTGATGGAACGCCTTTCCCGACATGAACCTACCCGAACACTACGTTCAACATCTAAGGCCCTCGTCCGAGTGCCTCCTCCGAGGGAAGCTCGGAGGTCGGCAACAAGAGAGAGGGCCTTCTCTGTGGTGGCTCCCCAATTGTGGAACGATCTCCCCGACGAGGCCCGCCTGGCGCCAACATTGTTATCTTTTCGGCACCAAGTCAAGACTTTCCTCTTCTCTCAGGCATTTGGCAATATCTGAGGAGCCTGGGTTTGTTTTGTTTTGTTTTTTGTAGCTTTTTGAAGTGGTTTTAAATGTACAGATTGTGTGTATGTTGTATGTTTTTGCTGTTTTAATTTTTGTATATTGTTTTTAATTGTTTTTAATCCTATGTAAACCGCCCAGAGAGCTTCGGCTGTGGGGTGGTATACAAATGTAATAAATAAATAAATAAATAAATAAATATTAAAATATTAATGGCAATTTTAGCTGATCGATTGCAATAAGTCATTACAACGTTGATTGGTCCAGATTAGGTGGGATTTATTAAAAACAGGAAGGGGGGAAATAATTTGAGACTAGTTGTGGATTTGATACCTCTAAACAGAGAAAGAACTGATCAGGTGGCCATTGCCTCTTTGGACGCTGAGAAGGCCTTCGACAAAATTCATTGGAAGTTTATGTTTGCTACACTGAGTAATTTTGGTTTTCCAATAGAATTTTTGAAGTGGGTTAGAATTTTATATTCGACTCCAAGAGCAAGAATTGGTTTTCAGCTTTTTTCCTGTTTGGGGGAGGTTCTACGCAAAGATGCCCTCTCTCCCCTTTGATATTTGATATTTGATCTATGTTTGGAACCCCTAGCTTGTGCAATTAGACAGAATAATAGTATTCATTGGTTTGTGCACGTTGACTTAGAATTTAAAATTATTTTTTATGCTGATGAACTTTTACTGTTTATTTCTAAACTCCAGGCATCCATTCCTGCTTCAATGGAAACTCAACTAATTGGTCAAAGTCTAAATTGATGCCGATTGGAGACAGTATATTTCCTAGTGTGTTGGCTAATGGCCAGTTTCGGTGGTGCCCTGATTTTATTACCTATCTGGGAATACTTATTCCAAGGGATATACCACAACTGATCAAAATAAACTTAAATAACCTGATTAGTGAGATTACACAAGATATAGACAGATGGGCACCATTAAAGTTGAGTCTGTGGGGTAAAGTCAACACACTTAAGATGACGCATATACCTTGAATTCTTTACGTTATACATGGGATTCCTTTACTTATACCTGGCAAATATTTCCAACAACTTAATGCTTTCACACCCCTATAGAGAGGGCGGTTGTGCGAGTCTTTTCATGGCCTTCTGCACATTGAAAGGACAAATCCACACCTCCCATAATGCAATGGATTGAGGATTTAATAACACTATCAACGTTTGAATGGGTGATATACAGACGCAACTTGTGAGTGGATAAATACATGCATATTTGGTCTGCTTTTCTTGAAACCGATGTATAAGCCTCTCCCTTTTTTAAAAAAAACGAATGGTACACATGATGGGAAAATGACAATATTCCTATATATGTAATGCGGCGTTTTCTTTTCTTTTTCACAATGTATTTTCTGTTCTGTTTTGTTGATATTCACAAAAGAGGGCAGGGCAGATCACCTGCTCTCTCTACTGGAAAGTCCTTAAGAGCATTAAGAAATCCATTGGATTCCATCAGTGGGGCAGACCATCCGAATGGGACCTCCACCCCTGTGGGAGGGAAGTAATGCCGTGAGTTCAAATCTCACCAGGAAAGAGTTTGTCTCCTGTGTGAATTCTTTGATGCGAGTTACGGTGTGTGTTCTGATGAAAGCACTTCCCACATACAAAGCGTTCACAGCACTTCTCACCTGACTGGATTGTTTGATGTGAGGCAAGCTGCAACCTCTGACTGAATAGCTTTCCACACTCTGAGCACTTTTATGGCTTCTCCTGCATGTGAATTCTTTGATGTCGCTTAAGGTTTGTGCTCTGAGCAAAGCCCTTTCAGCACTCAAGGTATTCATAGGGCTCCTCCCGTGTGAATTTTTCAATGAGAATTAAGTTGGCTGCTCATAGTGAAGCTCTTTCCACACTCTGAGCATTTATAGGGCTTCTCAACGGAGTGAATTCTTTGATGAATTCCCCCAGCGCAACTAGGATTACTATGTAAGCTTATGGCCATCCTAGAAGGGGAAAAAAACCCTAAAGAACTAGAGGTTTTGGTTTAAGAACAAAAAGTTTGACAAGGGGAAACATAGGCTGACCCTATGAAAAGGAGGACAGGGCTCCTATATCTTTAGCAGTTGTACTAAAAAGGGAATTTCAGCAGGTGTCATTTGTATGCAAGCAGCACCTGGTGAAATCCCCTCTTCATCACAATTAAAGCTGCAGGAGCCCCACCCTCTTTTGTATCTGGTCAAGAGGGCAGGGCTCCTGCAGTTTTAACTGTTGTGATCAAGAGGGAATTTCACCAGGTGCTGCATGCATGCAAATGACACCTGCTAAACATCCCATTGATTCAGGAGCCCCATCCTCCTTTTCACATGGTCACCCTACACACGATCCATTAAAACAAATGCATCACTTTTTTCCATTGAAAATTATAGGCATGCCCCACTCCAGATTGGGACCACCATCAGGGAAGGGGAGGTTTAAAGTCAGCTTACTTTAGAGTAAGTAAGTAAAAAAGATGTAGCTGCTAGCTGTTTCTTCAGAGTAATGGGTCGCTCAGCTCTGAAATGTATAACTGAAAGCTCCTACTTAGAAAAGGTAAATCTGAGGAATTTTCAAGGGAAGCAAAAAGTTTAGATAAAACTAGACAAAAACATTTCCCATTGGGGTGGATGAGGTTCTTTCTGATTGTAAAGAAGAGATTTTCCCAGCTAAAATTCTCTAATTTCTGTAGCGAGAAGACATTTTCCCTGCTCTCCCTGCCTTGCCACACTGCATTTGGGCTTTCAAAAAGCCTCCATTGGTGCCATATGTCCAAGAGACATAAACATAAAAGTGTGAAATCTCTATTTCTTACAACTCCAATGGTGGAAGCACCACCAAGGGCCGGGTACAATTTGCTTTGGAGTGCCATGTTAACCCATCCCTGATGAGGCATGTGGTAATCAGCAAAACTTGACTTCTTCAGGGGGTATTCTTGAAGCTCAGTCCGACTTTTGTCCATATCAGAATGCCATGAAAATCACAAAGTACTTGAGCGTCCATTTAAAAGTATGCCCTCTTGTCCCATTAATTAAAACATGTTCATGCACTTAAAAAAACCAACCATGCTTTTGTGCATATGTTTCTAGTTTGCACATTTTTTCAAATGCATCTCTTCCCCTATCCTACGAACAGCATCACAAACTTGGGAATGTACGTCCCTGTCCCTAATGATAAATATAAAGTTCTACAGTGGAGCTCAGAAATATAAAAGAAAAGACAATCAATGCCACATGGACAATGAACAGTTTTATTATCAATATGAACACAGATACTGTGATGCACTGATGTACCGCTTTAATATTGTGATAGCTCTGAGACCACGGAGTTGCTGGTTGAGAGCTGGCATCTTTCGGCCTCCACTGTTGATGCCACAAATAAGATTCTGTTGGC
The DNA here is from genome assembly GCA_029215795.1 of Anniella stebbinsi. Taxonomy (NCBI): domain Eukaryota; kingdom Metazoa; phylum Chordata; class Lepidosauria; order Squamata; family Anniellidae; genus Anniella; species Anniella stebbinsi. The sequence continues at coordinate 188,038,814 of JARDYH010000005.1, forward strand.
AAAAAAGGTCTTAATTTACATTGCAGACTACCAGTAAAAATAACTTTGAAGTCATCTAGTAAAAGCGAATGGTTCACGTGTTTCTTTACCTACTATATACTAAAAAGAAAAATGTGTATTGTCAGATGAAATTTAAAAAAACCAAAAATTTAAACTTTAACATTTTCTTTAAGATTTTAAGACTTTTTTTTCTTTCTTTCTTTTGTTTGTTTGTTTAAATGAAGCAAATCCAAGGCAGCAGCAAGCTTCAAAGTCTGCTGAGTCTGCTAACAAAAAGGATTTAAGAACAAAAGACGGTGTCAGGTGTCCTCTTTCACCATCTCGCATGATCTTGGTACACTTAGAAATGATCCAGTTGCCTTTCATATCCTTTCTATTTTCCAGATGGTTCCATGGCCATTATGTTGTACGGATTCTACTCAACTCCTGCCTGATGGCTGAAAAAGAAAAAAGGAACAACGAAAAAGTTGTAAGCCAAGATTTGGAGTTAGGGTGGGATATCAACACAACTTCAATACTAATTTAGAGGCCACATACTGCCAATTGGTTGAGACCTCAAATGCAGAAGCAACAGTGAAGCAAGGATGGTGTAGGATTATATTTATTTATTAATTAATATTATTTTTATCCTGCCCTTAAGCCAAAAAGGCTCCCAGAGCAGCTTACAATTGATCAGTAAAGAAGACAGTCCCTGCCCTCAGACTTACATTCTAAAAAAAGATGTGACACACAAGGAAAAGGGGATGGGGAGGGAAGAGGGGAAAAAAGAAAAAGAATTTAAGGAGACTGTTCAGCAGGGCTGGTGGGAAGGCCCTGCTTCCCCCTCTCATCTCCCAAAGGAGGGGAAGACCAACAGTTCCTTCTTCTTCCCCACAGGGTCATGTTGTCAGTTAGCCCTGTGAGGGTGGGGTGGGGGGTGGGTTTCCAACTGGAGCAGGCCTGGATGGTCTTTCTTCCTGCTCCTGTCTCCCTCACATCTTCCAGTAGATTAGATACTAGTAAATTTAGAGTGGACATGAAGGATGCAAGTTTTGGACAAGGGGACCTATTCATAGGAGTACCCCAGAACCTCTACAGATGAAGAAGCTCCTCCTCTTCACAGAAAGCTTAACCAGGAAATAGCACACTCCTGGACCGTCCTGAGACATTTTGCAGCCTGAGGTGAAGTATAAGGTTCTGCCCTCGGCTATTCCATATACAAAAGCCGACTAGAGTGTTTCTTCGACGCTGAAGCAGTATCCATCACCACACCTGAAGGCAGCAGGCTAGGTCAGAGGACACAGAGCAGCCCACTTGGCACACAGCTGTCTCTTCTGACACATCGGTGCTGCCTCCCAGTACGTACCGCCTGAGGCAACTGCTTCACTCTGCCTAATGCTAGGGCTGGCCTTGGCACACTCATTTGAATGAAGAATGTCCTGCCTTTGCAAATTCAGTTCTGGCTTATAATATTCGGTAGGTCGCAGTTTTAGATATTTATTCTATGTGTGGTAAAGCGCCAGGCATGAAGTCCAAGGGCAATGCTTCCACCCTGTGTTGTCCTGGAAGAGTGCCAAAGCAAAGGTCTTCTCTTTCCAACTCAGAATGAGACTAGGTTGTGTGTTTAAGGCACGGACAAAATTGCTGCAAAAGGAAATACAAACACAGGCAGGGAGCCTGTTTTTCATGAGACTCTATCTACTCTCCTAGTGGATTTTATGTGGCATTGGATTCATAAAAAGTTCACGGAAAGATGGAGGCAACGACTGTTCCGAGTGTCTGTCTTCTGGCCTCTCTGGGAATGTTTCACCACAGACTTAAAACAGGTTAACGGGTCTTTCCTGTTCCACAGGGGAGCTTCAAAACAATAATCCTGTGACTAGAGAATTCTCAGCACTCCCACCAGTCAATGATTTCCAAGATTGGGCCAAGATGTGGGGTGGAGGAAGTAGGGAGCTCGATTGGTATAAAACTATTACAGATGTGTACAGATATAGGGCCAGCTTCTCTTTCGCTCTCACATGCATCCCATGTGGAAACTAAAGAATCTCAGTAAGCCACAGAACAAGTAGGACTGTGCACCGCCTCGGGGCCAAACCTGAATTGGAGCCAAAGCAAACCAATTCAGCCCTCTTCAGCCTGAATCCAGAGCAGAGTAGAAGCATTTTGGGGTACCTTGGCCTGCTGTGGGGCAGTGGAGAGCCGATGCCTTTGCCGCTGTGAGGCCGACTGGGACCCCATTGGACTCTCTGCTTATCCTCCTCCCTCCCTCTCCCCTCCTTCCCTGCTTGCCCCCAGAACCTGAATCTGCTGCCCCCCACGGGACTTACCTTAGCCGGGCATCCTCCATTAGAGCCGCCATTTTGAATGAAGGTAGGGGCTCTGTAGTTTACCTTGATCTATGGTCGCAAACTATTAAAGAGCCATTTGCAACCACAGATCTAGGAAGACTACAGAGCCCCCATCTTTGTGTAACATGGCAGCTCTAATTGAGAACACGCGGATAAGGAATGTCTTCCTGGCAGTGGGGGCACAGTTCTGGGTTCTGTGGGCAAGCTGGGGGGGGGGGGGAGAGAGAGAGAGTCCACCCGGCTAGTGCCGGAAACCTGCAATGGCCAGCCTTGCTTTGGAACTGAATCCAAAGTGGGTCGGCCCAGTCCCAAAACACCCCAAGTCGAATTGGGGCCAATTTGGAGCTCCTGAATCAGCCTCCAAGGTGAGTTGGGGAGGGGGCTGTGCACAGCCCTAAGAATAAGTGCTCTACAGCTTACTGATCAAGTTAACATTCTGAACATAGTACACATAAAAGGAAGGATCTCCCATCCTTGCCTTTTAGCATAGGCATTTGCAAGAATACATTTCCCCCTGCTGCTTACCATCAATTATCTCTTCTTTTACTTTGTTTACTTCTTTTACAATTTCCTCCAATATTTCCTAGAAAGAGAGGGGAAAAAGTAGTCAATGGATCAAAATTTCTTCTTCAACACAGGAAAGAAAAGAGCAAAGTCTCTTGCCCTGTTTTAAATGGAACTTCCCTGAACAGAGAGCTCCACAGCCTGTATGTTGCGCCAGGACTTCCTCTTTTGCTATGTACATGTAGAATAAGAATAATAACCTGAATTATTCAAAAGTCTGAATTCTTGAATCGAATCTGGATATTTTAGCATAGAATAACTATTGTATTTTACACGCGCATATCAGAAGAAGAAACTCTGACGCAACTTACAGGCTGAGCATCTGAGAGCTTAGGGGAGAGTCAGGGGCCCTTCAGTCATCGCTTGTTTCTTACAAAGAAAACATGCAGTCTGCATACATAGTCACTCGTAGCGAGTGCACATCTTTTTTTTTGCATGTACATGCTGTGAAATTATTATGTGTCAAGGTACTCACAGATTAGGGTGGACATATGGAAAGGAGGACAGGCCTCCCGTAGCTTTAACAGTTGTGTAGAAAAGGGAATTTCAGCAGGTGTCGTTCGTATGCATGCAGCACCTGGTGAAATTCCCTCTTCATCACAAGAGTTAAAGGTGCAGGCACTCTACTAGAGTGACCAGATACAAAAGAGGGCAGGGCTCTTGCAGCTTTAACTGTTGCGAAGAAGAGGGAATTTCACTGGGTGCGGCGCCTGATCTTGCCCTATTGGAAAGTAAGTTCTGAACCAGTGCTTGGATACAGTTATGGCTTGGATGAGGGCCAACAAACTGAAGCGGAATCCCAATAAGACAGAGGCCTTGTGGGTTGATGATTCCCAAGTCTGGGAATTGGGTTTTTTTTGCCTGTTCTGGATGGGGTTGCACTGCCTCCGAAGGACCCGATCCATAGTTTGGGGGTGCTCCTGGATCCATCTTTGTCACTGGAGGCCCAGGTGACCTTGGTGGCCTGGAGCACCCATTATTAACTTCTGTTGGTACACCAACTATACCTGTTCCTGGATAGGGATAGCCTTGCCTTGGTCATTCATGCACTGGTAATCTCACTCTACGTAACACGCTCTATGTGGGGCTACCCATGTATGTGGTTTGGAAGCTGCAGCTACTTCAGAACGCAGCAACTAGGGTGCTTACAGGGACACCTAGCTCTGCTCATCTAAAACCTGTGTTAAAAGAACTGCACTGGCTGCTGTTAGCTACCGAACCACATACAAGGTTATGTTGTGTCTGTTCGACTCCTTGGTTGTCTGGAGTTCTGGGGTGCGGTGCCACCAGTACTTTTCCTTTCCACCCAATTCCAAGGAAGCAGTTTTGGTCCTAAACTGGTGTCTGTCGGCAGCAATGGACTGGATGAGGGCAAACAAATGGAAGTTTAATCCAGACAAGACAGAGGTTCTCCTGGTCAGTCGAAAGGCAGATCAGGGAATAGGAATTAATCTTGGTTTGGATGGGGTTACACTCCCCCTGAAGACACAGGTTTGCAGCTTGGGTGTACTCCTGGATTCAACCCTGAGCCTGGATGCCCAGGTTTCAGCGGTGGCCAGGAGTGCATTTGCACAGTTAAAGCTTGTGCGCCAGCTGTGCCCGTTCCTGGAGATGTCGGACCTGGCCATGGTGACACACGCCTTAGTTACATCCCATTTGGATTACTGTAATGCGCTCTACGTGGGGCTGCCTTTGAAGAGTGTTCGGAAACTTCAGCTGGTTCAAAGAGCTGCGGCCAGATTGTTGACGGGGGCTGGCTACAGGGAGCATACAACTCCCCTGTTAAAACAGCTTCCCTGGCTTCCAGTCTGTTTCCGGGCACAATTCAAAGTGCTGGTTATGACCTACAAAGCCCTATACAGCTCAGGTCCAGGATATCTGATGGACCGTATTCTCCCCTATGAGCCTGCCCATCCCCTGAAGTCTTCAGGGGAGCCCCTTCTATCCATTCCACCACCATCACAGGCACGCCTGGTGGGAACGAGGGAGAGGGCCTTCTCGGTGGCTGCCCCGGTACTCTGGAACTCCCTTGCCAGGGAAGCTAGACTGGCTCCCTCCTTGGTGTGCTTTCAGAGGCAGGCTAAAACTTTTCTGTTTCAGCAGGCCTTTGGGGATGTACTGCTTATAGTTTAGATTTTTTTTAATCATATGTATTTAAAATGTTTTAAAATGTTTTAAATATTTTTAAATTGTACTATGTTGAATTATATTTTTATTTTTTGTATATCACTATTTGTTTTCACTGTACATGTTTTAAATTGTAAGCCTCCTTGAGTCCCATTATTGGGAAAAAGGTGGGATAAAAATAAATATAATAATTATAATAAGGTTATGCTGTTATCCTACAAAGCCCTAAACAGCTTGGGACCAGCATACTTTGCAGACCACCTTCCTTTATATGCACCCGAATGACAACTACGATCCTTAGAGGAGGTCCTACTGGCCATTTTGAAACTAACAGAATGCCGCCATGAAGAAGCTCAGCGGCGGGCCTTCTCTGTAGTGGCACCCACCCTCTGGAAAACCCTCCCTCGTGTGGTTCGGGAGGCGGAAAACATAACATCTTTTAAACACCTCCTGAAGACATGCCTTTTCACACAGGCTTCCCCTGCTTTTTAATGTAGCTGGTTTTATATTGCCTTTTTAACTTTTTAATGTTTTAAATTTATAGTAGTTATACTTTATGCTTTTTAATTCTGCACTGCCCAGACAGCTTCGGCTGATGGGCAGCATAAAATCCAACTAAAGCCATGATTGTGGAACAGTTTGTGAATTACAGGTTGCATAAACATCATGGGCAATCGCGTGTGGAATGGAAAGACTCAGTGGAGCCCCACTGGCGCTATTTGAGTTTGCAGAACGGCACCATTGGATGCTGCCCAATGTCCAGTGGCATAGCATGCAGGAAGCACCAAGATCAGGTGGCAGGAGCTCAGGCAGCTGTCCGTCTGAGAGTCTGCAGAGCCACTGCCAATCAAAAGAGACAATACTTGGCAACATGCCTGGCCTGAAAGAAGGCAGTTTCCTATTTAGAGGAAGCAATGGCTTTTCTTGGACACCAAAAGAATGAATCAATGAATCGATGTTGACAGACAGACTCCCAACTCACTTGTTTCATGCGATCAAAATCTAAGGTGTCCATTGCCACAACATTGCTGCTGCTTGCCGGCTTCATCCTTGAAAGAGAGACAGAAGGAAAGAAAGACAGACAGTCTCTACTGTGTTCCAAAGACGCTGGCTCTGTTTTAATAAGGCATGATGTTAGTAATTCCTTGTTGCACAAAGTGGTGCATAAAAGCACGTGGAAGCCCAATAAACAGCTTACGAGAAAACTTTAAGCTTTCCTTTTCATTCCAAAATTCTCTCCTCTCCATGGTGGGAAGTTTTTAAAAAGATAAAAATGAGACTCCCCCCCCCCCTTTTTAAACCTTCCTGGGGTGGGGAATTTCAGCATGAAAAATTGAGGAAGAAAGGTTAAATTCCTCCCTCCTCACAAACTGACATGGTCCCAAATTGAAGCTGTGGACCCTTACCCTGAGGTAAATCAATCACACACACATAATTCATCTCGCAAGGGGATAAATCCAGTTGCTGCCAAATGAAGTGCTGACCTGGAGGAGTGTTTTGGCACTCTTTCAGGGAAGCTCTGTAGCCCTTTCAAACAAGCCACACAGAACTCAAGCTGCTGGGTTCAGATGTTACAACAAACCACACCGTACAACCCAACGAGCCATGGGTTCTCAGGGTGGCTTGTAAACAACCCATGCTTAAGCCATTGTGCCAGGTTCGGACAACACAAGAAGCCACCCTAAAACCAACAAGGGTAATAACTCAACATGGGTTCTCAAGTCGTGTGAACCAGGTCTGTGTGTAGTTTGGTTTTCAGATGCATAGAATTATTAGAGTCAAGTACAGCTTTGTATGTTTTATAGAACTGAACAAAACGTCATCCTTTTTCAGGCATTATGCCCAAACACATGTAAGAGGCACAGGGGTGCGTACATTGGCCATGCCTCAAACTTTCCTGCGCGCACTTCCCTGCCCCCTACATCCACAACTGCCCCCCCACCAGATTGAGCAGGGAGATCTAAAAGGGCTTCTATTCATATTTACATAAATGCAAGTAGACCCCCCACACACACACAACAAGGAAACCTGATAAACCAGGGTCCCCCACTCACTTAGAGAGTTCTGTTCACGTTCAAAGTGACCTTCAGACCTTGCTGCTCAATCTGGCAAGATGGCGGCGCCCATGCTAGAATTTACATGCCCTGTTCGAACAGACTATGTAAACAGGGCTGTAGTATCATGTGTTCATGAGTGTTATCCCTATGCAAACCTCACTGAGACCAGCATTTGTTAAACAGCAGAGCAGAGAAAATAGCGGTGAGTTGCAAAACGTTTGTTAGCTGATGGATGAATAAGGATTAGATGACTTTTCAAAGGGAAAGCCAAGAGACAACAGAGGAGCCAGAGGAGTTTTGCAGTACCTAAAGGATGGTTGGAACTGAATGGGGCTCTTAGGTTCAGGACCTCTCCCAACGGATGGGTTTCTATGGCAATGGAACGAGAGAGGACATTACGTGAACACACAGAGAAGCGTCATGCACAGATTCCAATACATGCACAGGACCTACAAAGGATCCTCTGCAGCTCACCTAGAGAGTAATGAAGTGACAGGTTTTTCCACAGAGTTGCTCTGCTCCCAAGGCTTTTTCCCAGCATCTGTTTAAAAACAAACAGCAGCAAACAATCAAAAGTGATTGGCTTGATTGTGGAAGAGGAGTTTGAGTGTTGTTGGCAGGTTGAGTATGTGTTGCTTTTATGGTATATTAAAATAATAATAATAAATAAACTGATTTTCCTATACAGTTTGCTTTCTTCCAAGGAAACAAGATGTTCTAGAGAGATAAACCCAAACAAACAGATCTAGGCTAAGAGTAATAACAAGTCTGCTAAATTGGGAAACTATAAATAAAATTCAAAGGGTGGAGAAGAAGGATTCCTTAAGCTAATGTCGAGAAATTTAATCCTGCTTGTCTCGGGCTAAACCAACAGGAAATTCTAACTTTGGCCTTTTTAACAACAGCAAGGGAAAAAAGGTATAAGAAATATAAACATGAAGAACACAGCTTATAGCAACTTGGGGCCTCCAGAGGTGTTGGACTGCAACTCCCAGCATGCAACATGGCTGTCTGGGGCATGCTGGGAATTGTAGTACAACAGAGATTGGGAAGGCTTGGCTTACTAGTAAGTTTATACTTCTTGTTCCCACACTAGGCTGACCAGATAAAATCCAGGTCAGGGCTCATGTAACTTTAACAGTTGTAGAGAAAAGGGAATTTCAGCCAGTGTCATTTGTATGCAATTAGTTCCTAGTGATATTCCCTCTTCATCACAACAGTTAAAGTTGCAGGCACTAGACTAGAGTGATCATATACAAAAGAAGGCAGGGTCCCTGCAACTTTAATGGTTGTGATGAAGAAGGAATATCACCAGGAACTAATTGCATACAAATGACACTGGCTGAAATTCCCTTTTCTCTACAACTGTTAAAGTTACATGAGCCCTGACCTGGATTTTATCTGGTCACCCTATGACCCACACTCATCTCTAATATCCAAAATGGAGACTCTGGTAACATAGGAAGGGAAGGGAACAATGTGGAAGGTTCAGGCTCAGGTATGGGTGGGGACACCACCTCTCGGAATGGGCCTCTGGTATTCGCATAGACTGACTCCTTTGCGGTTGGCTCCTTCCACATATCACTGGAGGAGGGAAGGAATTGGCCATGGAGTAGCAGCCCCCCCACATCACTGCTGCTTGCAAAGATGCGAATTGGCCTTATCCTTACTCATGCTTAAAGGTTTCACAGACCAACACAACTTAAACTAGGGTGACCAGATAAAATCCAGGTCAGGGCTCATGTAACTTTAACAGTTGTAGAGAAAAGGGAATTTCAGCCGGTGTCATCTGTATGCAATTAGTTCCTGGTGAAATCCCCTCTTCATCACAACAGTTAAAGTTGCAGGAGCCCTGCCTTCTTTTGTATATGGTCACTCTAGTATAGTGCCTGCAACTTTAACTGTGGTGATGAAGAGGGAATTTCACCAGGAACTCATTGCATACAAATGACCCTGGCTGAAATTCCCTTTTCTCTACAACTGTTAAAGTTACATGAGCCCTGACCTGGATTTTATCTGGTCAGCCTAACTTAAACACACAGGAATGGGGAAGCGGTGGCCTTCCAGATGTTACCGAACTCCAACTCATCAGTCCCAGCCAGCATGGCCTAATGGTGGGCTATGATGGAGTACAACACCCAAAGGGCCGGAGGGTTCCTATCATGGGCTTAAATCAAAATGGTTTTGAAAACGTCAGGGCAGAAGAGCAAAAGACATTTTTGTGCAAGCAGGAATAGGACTTTCTCTCCCCCTTGCTGCATGTTTAAAATCTGCTCTGGAGGGACTCCCAACCCTCTGGAGCAGATTTTAAAGGTCTTCATTCTGTCAGAGGAAAAAATTAATTCGATTTCACCCTTAGGAGTTAACCACCCAGAACGTCTCATTGTGACTGGTTCTGTATTTTTCTAGATATTAAAGTTAAGAAATTAGACAACCATAGGCAGTGGGAAGTAGGTTTTCTATCAAATAATACTCTTTCAGCAAATTACCAAATGATGAACAGCCACCTGGCCCTTGCTTAGCAACAAACATGCAAGGAAATACATTACAGCACCTCTGGCCTGTATTTAAGTATGCTCAGATCCCATTGATTGCAAGGCAACCCAAGTGCGCAAAACATTTTCATTGTTTGACATAGGATGCTTTATGTTACTGAGATGGTCAGCCCCTGACTCATTGAGCCTGGGACATTTATATATAAATTAAATGTATATGCCGCCCTACTGGCAAATGCCCTCAGGGTGGTTTACAAGCATTAAAAAATTCCAAAGCAACAATAAAATAACAACAAAAATAATAAATATAAGAATGAAAATATTAAAATATTGAAACATTAAAAATAGTAAAGAGCCAGCAGTAAAGTTAATAACCAGGAAGAAGAAGGTCTTAACCTGGCGTCTAAATGCATAGAGTGAAGATACCAGGGAAGAGGGACCTTCGTCCTTTGGGGAGACCATCCAGAAACCTCTGGCTTCCTGCCACTTCTAAGTTCTGTGGAGTATGGTCTTCTCCATCTCCTACTTGTTCAGAACCAGAAGACTGAATTCAGATTCCACCACAGAAATAAGTGTTTTTGAGAGGAAAACGACAAGTAACAGAGCTCAATACCTGAAGAATTTTGCTCCTGAACAGGACCTCGTGTAACAGGTGAAGGGGAGGTGCTAGCATCTTCCTAAAAAAAAAAAGAGAGAGAGCCAAACAAGTTGCGGCATAATATTTCAGAAGAAGTCATCCTTCACCTCCAGTATCAAAAGCAGTAAAGCGATGTACACCAGCTGCTGAGGAACATGGGCGGGAAGGTGCTGTTGCACCTGTGATCTGCTTGTGGGCCCTTGGTCGACTGCTGGTTGGCCACTGTGGGAACAGAGAGCCGGAATAGATGGACCCTTGGTGTGATCCGGCATGGCTCTTCTGATGTTCTTATGTTCTTATGTGATCCGGCATGGCTCTTCTGATGTTCTGCTGCATCAGGAGCAACTCATGTCGCATGAGTCCTCCCACCCATAAAGATCAGTAGCAAAGCCCTCAGCTAGGGTTCCTTCCCCTTTGCAGGGTGCCACAAATCAGGACTCTCTTTGTTTTGTTCTTTTCCACAGAGCTCCTTGCCCAAAGGAACCCATTTTCGTACCAGCCTGCCAGGAACAATATAATAGCATTATGCATGACTCCATATGAGTGTGTGTGTGTGTGTGTCTGTGTGTGTGTAGAACTATATTTTATATAAATGGAATAATTCCATTCTTTGCAAAATATTTAATAGGCTACACTTAGTGCTTTACAAAGGAGGCAGATACCAAATTATGTTTGCAATTTGGTTGCTTCCAGATGAGGCTTTTTTGTGTGTGCAATCACCCTGCCCCATCCACAGACTTTTATAGGGAGTCCAGAGGACCTTGTCTTCTGTCCATGTTTTACCCTTTCATGTTTTCCCATCGCTCTGTCCATCTGTTTTCTTGCCAGAAAAAGAAATGTGTTAAGCAGGAAAAGACAGGATAGCTGCACAACGCCTTCTGATTTATAGCGCTAGGAGCCCTCCATCTGGAAGCACTGTCACTTAACCATCGTTTTTAACTGTTGTATGTGTTGAGGGGTTTGCTTGTTTTTTTTAGTGTAGTTGATTTTATTTTGTGCTGCTTTTATTTTTTTGATTTACAAACAGATAAAGAGTTTATAAGAAACAGGATTTTTGAGTCAGATTTTCAAGAAGATGTGTTAGCATGTCAGCATCAAGCATTCTCCATTTGGTATAGTCCTTATTAAGAGAGAACAGTCTTTGCCACAATATTTACAAGATTTGTCGTTTCCAGTACTCAGAAGGGCTTTTACGGCCCTTCGCTTCCAAACAATGCCATCAGCCTATTTAGAGGGGAAATAGAAAAGATTGCCCTACTCCCAGAGGATTTGTATTTGTGGAGTGGGGGAAGTGGATGACTATATTGTCCCCTGTATAAGAAGGTTAGGGCCCGCTTTTTGGGGGACCTTTTGAAAGTAAGAGCGGGTTGGCCAGTGGTTGATACCATCTGGGATTTGTTAGCAGGACACTCCAAACCTATTACAATGAAAGTAGCAACTTTTGCAGTGGCAGCAAAAAAAATTCGCTCATCCCTCCTAGAGGAAGTAGGAGTGGACGGCAGGGGGGATCATTTGTATTAGGGCCATAGTGCCAAAACCATGAAATCCAGACACTTGAAATTTAGGATATAATAACCCACCTGCTATCTGATGAGCAGGAATATGTCTCTTATCAAGTCACAACTGCAGCAATGAAAAGTAGAGTGAGAACTTTGGATGAGGTGGCAGTTGACTGCTAGGGGAATTCAACGGTCTGATAGGGCTAACCTTATGAGGAATTTTAGTAAGTTTTAAGGTCTATTTTAAACATGATTTTTTTAAAAAAATTGCAAGTATAATTTTATTTGATTTCTATTTCAGTGATTGTATTTCAGTGATTTCACTGTTAGACTTTGTGAGCAATTTTAGCAAGATTGACGTTATACCCCAAATGTCAAGGTTTTAAGGTGTATTTTAAAATGTGAATGGTTTTAAATGAAATGTGCAATTTCTCGCCTTCCGTTGTATTTTTATTTAACCTTAAGGATGTCTTTGTACTTTGTTGTTCTGCAATGACCTATGGCTAAAAGCAATAAACACATATGTACAGTACAGTATTTTTTTATTTAATACTCGTACTTTATTGTGTTCAGTGTATTGTACACCGGCCAGAAAACTTCAGTTATTGGTCAGTTTAAAAGTGCAGTCAGTCAGTCAGTCACTCAGACAGTCAATAAATAAATAAACAAATAGTTTAATGTTGGCTGTATTATTTCAATTATTTATTTCTAGAATAAGTAAATAACCCCTGCCTAAGACGTTGGAATAGGCAGTGCTTCAGAAGATGGAAGATGCAAAAAATATGGATGCTTCACATGTTCAAAATGTATCATGTACTAAATCTCCAATCTCACTTCTTCCGCTCCCTTCTGAATAAGTCCATCCATCCTCATCTACCTGTGCCACCTTTTCACCTACCTTCATGCTTTCTGCCATGTCTCTCACTATGCTTCTTGAAGCCTCCCATACATAGATTTTAGCACCACCACCCCTGGGGCCAAAGAAATGACTAAACAATGTGTGCCAAATTATGCCATCTCGCTAGATAAGTAGCACCTGTTTCTCCCTCTCTCCCTCCTGTTTTGTCCAGAGCTGCTTTCCTTTGGTGCAAGAATAGGAATTACCAGCTCTATGGTTAAAGGAAAGTAGTCCTAAAAAGGTACATGAAACCGAAAGGGAAAGTCACTAAAAGCAACAGATGAACAGGAGAGAAACTATTCTCAGAAGTGCTGAAATATATTTAGGCCCACTATGTTGCGGAAACAAATGGATTCAGTAAATTAGAGGGCCAAGAAAATCACTTTTGCAGGTTACCAATTGTCCCCGAAGAAGGAAAAAGTTGTTTCCGAAACACGTTGGGCCTGTATAAACACTGATACTGATGAGAACAGTTTCTTTCCCGCTCATTTGTATGAATCTTATATCAGTCTTATACCAGGTCAGACTATTTATCCATTTTGCCCAAGGTTGTGTACCCTGGCAGGGTCTCTCCAGTGTCTGATCCATTTAACTGGAAATGTCAGAGAATGTACCTTTGGCATTCAAAGCATGCGCTCCACCGAGCTACGGCCATTCCCTGAGATCTTTGTCAGGAATGAAATATACTTTAAAAGTGCAATCAAAATCAAAGGTATCGGAAATAAGAACATTTCGGCCAGCACATGCAAGATAATGTACTCCATGCACACTAACCTCTCCCCCTTTCTTGCAATTCCATATTGATTTAATCTCCTGTGATCGCACCAAAAGTGGTGCTTGGAAGTGCGCAGGAAGCCGCACTCAGATAAGGGCTTCTGAATGGTTGAAATAGCGGTTCAGAAAAGTATTTTTCACTTAAACTTGGAACATACAGCAGGCTGACTCTCAGAATATGATGGGTTCCTCTTGTCATTTAAGGAGGAATGTAAAGACATATTTTTGCTGTGTGCTTCAGTAACCGAGTTAAGAGGCTTTCTGCTCTGCTGTTCTGTGATTCGTTGCCTGCTTTAGTTGTTGTTTGGGACATTTCTAATTTTAGAACTTTTATTGAAAAGTAGTGTAGAAATCTTTTAAATAAAGATAGAAAACTATTTGCAGAACTGAAAATATGAGGCTGGGAATAATTATTTAATATACAGTGTTGAAACTGACAAGTTTAATATACCAACAAAAACCGGGCCTCCCTGCTTCTCCTCGGAAGCTGCTATTTGGCATGGCAGGGCATGGCAGCTCTCGATGACCCTGTTCAGATGACACACTAAGCCACAGTGATTAAGCATTTTGAGTTCAACGTTATGGCTTAGTGTAGGGTGACCATATGGAAAGGGCTCCTGTATCTTTAACCGTAGTTTAGAAAAGGGAATTTCAGCAGGTGTCATTTGTAGGCATGCAGCACCTGGTGAAACTCCCTCTTCATCACAACAGTCAAAGCTGCTAAAGTCTAGCTAGAGTGACCAGATACAAAAGAGGGCAGGCCTGGAATTCAGCACAGGCCAAGTCTTTCTCAGTTAAAGACACATACCAAGACTGCCATGCCTTACCTAGAGGAACATTCATCTGATGAGGAAGAGGAGGGGGAGAGCCAGTATAGCAGGCCCCAGCCAGAGCCAGCCGGAGACCTGGAATCTTCAGCTGACAGCACTCCCTTGGGACCACTGGAAGGACAGTCTGACACCTCTAGGGCCATTCCTGGCTTCCCCCAAATGCAGGAGGCAGAGCCAGAGGTAATTCATCCCTCGGAACGACGTAGGATCAGATGCGAGCAGCAGAGAGGCAAGAAGAGGCCTCAGCGTGCGGCCTCCCTTAAGAGCAACACCCTGACCTATTTAGCCAGCCCTTTTGATTGCCAGCTATAAATCAGCTCAGCCAGGGTCAACTCTCTGCTGCAGACCATGGATATTCAACATTTCACCTTGCTTGTATGGGCCTTACAGATTCCTGGACCCTCAACAATCCACTTGAACCACCCTCCTGGACAATCCCTGACTGGCTTCAACGTTTGCCAGAAGTGAATCGACTTCTGGACTGCTTTTGACCACGGCACTGCCTTCTCCTACTTCTCTATTTGGATTCCTGTGTATGACCTTGGACTGGACTGGCTTCTCTCTTTTTTTCCACATGGGACTATCTGGATTTTGACCAGGGCATTTGCCAGCCTTGAAACAGGGCAAAGGCAAGCATGCAACATGACCCTGATTCCAGAGGGTGACTGTCATGAACTCTAAGAAGAGCAGCTAACATTAAGACTCATCCAGTCTACGAACCTCAGCCTTTTTGGTTTGGGGATAAGAAGGTCTCCTCTTGCAAGAAAGCACACTTGCTCACAACACTGTGATTCTGATTAAACTAGAAACTCTGGTTTCTCACATCTCTAAGGTTTTAGAATTCTGCTTTTTGTCACTTAAGCCAATTTTCTCCCATATATCTGAATCAAGACAGAGGAAACCCACATTTTCCAATCACTCTGAGGCACATCGTAATGGGGCTGTTTTGTGAGGCATTTATCACCACTGCAAATTCCACAGAGCTCGAGAGTGTTCCACTTACATTTTGGCTTTCCTCTTCTTTCTTGTCAGCTGGCTTATCCGTCTGGGATGCTGCTTTCCTCCTTAGGACAGAGTGAAAGAGAGACTATAAACCGGACCTTTGGAAAGATGTTTACTGGCCCTACACTTCAGGAAACCAATTAATTAATATGTGCTCTTTCCTCCAACAGCTGGATTTTTAAAAAATGTATTTCTTTGAGGGAAAGGCAAAGATAGCAAATAGCCCAAATAAAAAAGCAGCAACAGTAGTTAATCTTTCTGAGGCAACGCTGCCATTAATATCTTGAAAACAGTAGAGTTTGGACAGAGTCTTGTTTTGAAAACCTCCACGGAAAGCTACTCTGGTCTTGTTACACTAGAGGTTGGCAACTGGAGTCCCCTGGATTGAAGTAGGCCCACAATGGGCCGACCCTATCCCTCACTCCTCTCTAGCCTTCTCAAAACTGTTGGGAAAGATAGGCAAAGGCACTGCTTCTCACAGATAAGGCAAAACATCTATTTCTCAATTACCGTAGGCAGGAGCTAGAACCACCAACCTTTTTGCCAATAGTTTATTCATTTCTTCCATTAGTCCTCCTCCTCCACTACTTGTTCGATTGGCATTGCTCTTGGAAGCTCCGCTGGGACTAGAACCTCCTGATACATCCTCTAACTTTTAAGACAGAAATCAGCACTTTAGATCACCTGAACACTAAAGATCAGATTTCGCTGCTGAACAGAGAAATTTGGCACAAAATCTAAGGCATTAATGGAAACCGACACTTTCAAGAAGACAAAGGTTGAATATATATATTGAATATATATATATATATATACACACACACATACATACATACATATATATATATATATGACATTTCCATTACAACAGGTGTTGATGATACCCAGCTAACATTACATTTCTTTATTTTGTTTGCTATTGTTACCGGCATAGTAAGTGTGTTTGTGTGTGTGTTGGGAATGAAATAATGCAATGTATCTCCAATTTGCAGAGATTGACAACTGAACACATTGGATTGGATCTAGATTTAGTCATACTTAAGAGTAGAACCACTGAAATCAATGAGACTTAAACTAGCCATGACTAACATGTCCCATGGATTTCAATGGGTAAGCCACCCTGAAAATAAGCTACGGTGGGTTGGTTGTTCACTTGCAAACCCATGGTACTCCTGACAGACAATCAGGCTTGCTTTGGCTTGTTTCCCCTTTGCCCTCCCACCTGCTCCCAGCATGTATGCCATGGGCCATTGAGGCACAACCTCAGCAGCCTGCTCCACAAATAACTGCAAATGCCCTCATTAGCGAGTAGAATTTATTTTGTAGATTTTATTTTCACCTTCAGGGAGATTTGTGTAAATTTTCCACTGTTTTAAACTTTCTGGGAGATTTGTGCAAACAACGACTGCGCTTTAGCAAATTTGCAAAACTCTCCCTGAAGGTGAAAAAACTACACATGCTACACACATATAAATAAAGTCATATTTGTGCAAATCTCTCCAAAGGCGTGTGGAGGGGGAAATGTTAAATTTGCACAAATCTCTCCAAGGGTGAGAGAAAAAAACATGCCAGGGAGATTTGTGCAGGATGGCAATGGAGTGGAAGAATAAATTTTTTAAAATAATTTAATTTAATTTTTAAAATATAACCAAAAGGTGATCAGTCCCCTAACAACTGATGTCTAAACAGCTGTTATATAAAAGGGGAAAATGATTAATACAATTTTAGGGGAGAAAACAAGACAAAAGAAAGAAAGGAAAAGAAAAAAGAAAGAACTAAATAAACAATTATACTAATTAATAAGTATGCTGTGTGATCTTCATTTGTTGTTATAATATCCAAATACTCAAAGCTGAAGTGGGCATATATTGTTGTAAATCCAATTGTGATGTATGTTGAATGAATCTCCACATATAGTGTGAAAGGATAGCGGTTTTGGTTTTCCTTGGATTAGAAGCAAGTCATTAGTTATTTTTTCTGATATTGCTACGGACCAGAGTGGAAGAGAAAATTGACTGGTGTCATTTCAAGATGTAATAGAGAGGGGATATCGTTAGAGACATCGCAAGAAGCGACTGTTTTTTTCACCACTCGTCAGGTGGATCTGAAGCCCTTTCCAATAAGCCATGTACAAGCCACCATGCTGGGTTCGCACATCACGAGAAACCACTCTGGATACAAGCCACCCTGAACAACCCAACAACAAGCCAGGGCTTCTCTTATCCCTGCTAAGGATCTCCACTTGCCTGAATCTCCAGCATGAGCACTTCATAGAGAACTACAAACCACCTCCGTTTTTGCACTTTTCACCTTGGTTACCTTTGATAGCTGTCGAAGGTTGCCAGTTAGTGCAAATGGGGAATGGCATGTAGTGCTTTGTGAAAAAGAGTCTCTATGATCCATAAGTTACCCTGCAGGAAGTCCAGATTTGCACAGCACAACCACCCACCATGTCATGTCACCCACAATGGGTTGTCGTGCCATGTGAACCCAATCCGTGTGAGCATACTGTAAGCTGTCGAGTTAAACTCAACTTACTTCCACATTACAGCCACGATCTACAGCGTGAATGTGACACACACATTCTTATTGTCCCGAGTTCCTGTGATTTAAAAATGGCCTTTGCCTGTCCAAGGAACACATGGGGCGGTATCCAACAGAGTTGCTTTGCCTCCACCTGCTTCGGTTGAGCTGGGGGGAGTGACTATTTGTGCAACGGGGCTTTCACGCTTCTAAAGACAACCCTGGAAATGACCAGAAATGCTCATCCCTGTATTAGCACCGGCCAGCGGAGTTGCGTTCTGCGACCTCCACTGACCTGCCCCATTCAGGAAATGGTTATTTTAGAAGCATGAAATGCTCTTGTCAGGTATGAGTCTTCAACAACAAGGCCAGACGCCTTGTTGAATGTAAGTCGATTTAATTAGAAATAGTTTTAGAAAGTCTGTGGCTCAATTCGGACGACACGATAGTCAATGGTGGGTTGACTAACCCTAACCCTCACGCTAACCCTAGGGGGCAATCCCCACACAACATGGTAATGAATAATCAACTGTGGTGTGGATGAGGATCAGCGCTGAGTTGACTATGGCAGCATTTGGATGACACAATAGTCAAAACAACTGACGATTGTTTCCCCCACACCAGTTGTTTATTGTGTTGTCCGAATTGAGCCAGTGTCTCTGCAAGCTTATCTCTGTCAGAGTTTCTCGTGGGAGTAGCTCTCTCACTCCCTGTCGTAGCTTTACATCTGTAACAAGTTTCCCTGGGAACTTAGGTATGGTACAATGGAGGGGGCACTCTTAGAAGCTGTAACTCAGATTGTAGCATCATCTTAGTAGGTGAAGCAGTCCTGCCTTATTAACACATAGACACAGTTTACAGGTCAGAGGACTTGTCTGTCAAGTAGCTGTGAATAGGCCAAGCTTTAGTATATTATGGTCCGAGTAAGGCTGAAGAGGTTGGCTAGAGATCATCTTTCAACACAAGACTTATACCTGACATCCTCGCCGGGCAAGCGGTCCCTCCACTTAGGTACAACTGGATACTTACCCACAGACACAAAACTTGCAGCTGCTGTTTCTTGCACACACATCACGTGAGTTGATGGTAGCCGCCAGTGACTTGCCTATACCCATCCAAGAAATTCATGCCAGACCTGAGATTTGATCACCAGGATTTCCAGGTCCCAGCTGGAGCTTCGAAATCCTATGCCACAACAAGCGTCCTTACCCGTTGTACTCTCCTTAGTTTAAAACCAGCCAGAGCCACCGCTAGTCCTGACACTGGCCCGTCATCAGTGATAGTTCCTCCACCCCCTGCTGGCAGAGCGGGAGGAGGAGGAGGGGGTGAGGTTCCTGAAGAAGGGGTCGGTGGGGTCGGTGGAGGGGTTGGTGGGGGAGGTGGGGGAGGTGGAGGGATCGGTAGGGGAGGTGGAGGGGTCGGTGGGGGGGTCGGTGGGGGGGTCGGTGGGGGCAGTGGAGGGGTCGGTGGGGTAGGTGGAGGGGGCGGTCCACCAGGCGAAGTGGTATTCCGGCAGCAGCAGAGGGGTGACCTGGTGGAAGAACGGGGCCTGCAAACATAAAGAAGGACAATTCAGGAATCACAAGACATTCTCTTGCGACTATTCCACCAGCCAACTGCGGCCAGTGCGAGTGACAAGTAGGCAAAACAAAGGTCCGGAGAAAGATCATGTCTAGGATTCTCACGGACTGTCAGAGGAACAATATATTTCATTCATTTATTTATTTGTTTTTACCCTGCCTTTTTCCAGCAAGGAACCCAAGGCGGCGTACTTTATTTATTTATTTATTTCATTTGTATACCGCCCCATAGCCGAAGCTCTCTGGGCGGTTTACATAATCCTCCTCCTCCTCCTCTCCTTTTTATCCTCACAACAACAACCCGGTGAGGTAGGTTGGGCTGAGAGTCTGCGACTGGCCCGAAGTCACCCAGTGGGTTTCCATGGCCGAGTGGGGACTAGATCCCGGATCTCCCAGCTCCCAGTCCAACACTTTAACCTCTACACCACACTGGCGCTCACCATAAAATGCGAAGCTTCTGCTAGGGGCAATGGAACTGAAAACTGGAACAAAAGAAGCTGAGTCAGACCCTTGGGCCATCGAGACCAGTATTGTCAGCACTCACAGGAATCAGAAATCCAGAGTTTCGGGCAGGATTCTTTCCTACCCATACCTTGACATGCCGGAGATTGAACCTCAGACCTTCTGCATGCAAAGCAAGCATTCTACTGCACATCAGCCATTCACTGCCACCCCATTGGGCTGTTTGAGAAATAATTTGGGCCTTGAGTAAACCAATACTCATACACCTCCTACCCACCTCTAGATACCTTTCATATATTTCTCTAATGTTTTGCCTCCCAATGTTTCCTTTGTTTTGGGCTCTGCTGGGGGGAAATCCTACAAATTGGATTGTGATTCCCCCTCCCTTGCTCAGCTCTGACCCTCCTTTTTGAGCTACTTCTCAAGCCATAAAATGAGAAATCTTGTTCTCTCCAGGGCTTGGCATTATTCACTTTTTCCATTAGATCTTGCTTTGTTTTGATCATGCATGATGGAGGCTACATGGAAGTGAGAAATGTTTCCTTTGCACTCTCAGGTTTTCATTCTGCACTTGACTGATGGCCCACTGGGCATGCATCCTGATCCAAAGAGCCCTCCCCATGTACTGGATAGAAAATGGGCAGATTACACCAGTATCTCCCACATTTCCCAAAGACCAGAATTATTTATGCTACGAAGTTACAAAGAGATAGGTCCCGGCAAGAAAATTCTGATTAGAATGTCAGGCCATAGTTAGGCAATTCTAACAGGGCCGTAGAAAGACCCAAACTGAAGGGACCTGATGGGTCACATTGCTTGTGGGACATGTTGTGAACATTGTGTGTGCAGGAAGGACAGCTGCTGCATCAGCAATTATGCATTAGTCCTTCAGACAAAGGAGCAGCACAAGGATCCCGCTACACAGGTGAGGAAAAAAAAATGAGTTGTTCAATCCCATCCTGTCTTTAATTATAATAATTACACACTCGGAACACCATGCTTGAAAATATTTCTTTCCTAGTCTCCATCTTGATCCATCCATCAATCGTGAGGTATGCCCATTCTAAAATTTCTGGAATATTGCCCATGCATGAAAATTGCTAGGCCAGTCTTCCCCAAGCTAGTGTCCTCGAGAATGTTTTGGCCATGCTGGCTGGGGATGATGTGAGTTGTAGTCCAACACATCTGTAGGCACAAGGTTGGGGAAATGTTACCTCAAGTGTCCAATCCCTTACATTGGATAAGTTATCTATACTTAAATAATTGAAAGACATGTCCACACAAATCTTCCCAGATCCCTCCGATAAAGCAAGTTTCACACATTTTTCAACCAACTGAACCTGATTTCTTGTCCAAACATTTGTGCACACCTCTGCATTTCATGACAAGCACAACTAAACAGCATCTGATTAGCCACTGTGGGAAATAGGTCCCTGGACACATCAGCAATACGACGTAATAAACAAACACATAATAAAACTAATTAAAACAACCAGCAGTAAGATTGATTGCAGCAGTAACTAACCACTTATAAATGCCTGGGTAAATAAATGTGGCTTAGCCTGGGGCTGAAATGTTAATAAAGTTGGTGCCAGGTGTACCTCTTGGGGGAGGGCATTCCAAAGCCAGGATGCCACCCCTGAGAAGGCCCTATTGCCTGATGTACAGCCTCAATTGGTGGGACAACTAGATGGGCTTCCCCACTTCCCCTGACCCCAAACCTAAGAGCATGGGCATGCTGGTACATGTGTAGGTTGGGAGCAGAGCTGCCTTAGAGCTCAAAATTAGTTGTGTGACTCTACAATGCACCCGTTATGTAGTTCTCTGAGTTGTAGTTTCGGTCCTACATTTAACTATAGACATTTAACTTTGTTCCCGAAAGACTGACAGAAAGGTAGATCTCCGGCAGGTGAAGGAAGAGGACGCCCCAGCAGGTAAGGAGGAGCGTGAGGGGGGCTTACCTGCTGGGGCTGTCCGCTGCCATCCGCTGCCGCCTGGGCGGCAGCGGATGGCAGAAGATGACCCCGGCAGGTAAGGTGAACCGTGAGGGGGGGGTTACCTGCTGGGGGCATCCCCGGGCACCCACAGGCGCCTGCAGATGGCCCCGGGAAGTAACCACAGGTGGGGAGGGACAGGGAGCGCTTTATAACTAATCAGCTGAAAGATAAAACCATTGCCAGATTATGGAGTTTTATTTTTATTTTCGTAACGGCCCAACACGGCTTGCTATGCTTTTTTAGTTTGTTTTAAGTTGTAATTCTTTTGAACCAAGTACTTACTCAAGTGGGAAACGGTTGATGAAATCATGTAAGGAGGAGGGGTCCTCTTGGGCAAATTCACCTCAGACACAGCAGCGTAATGAGGAGGTAATGAAACAAAGTGCGACATGGATGGACTTGTCTGTTCTCTTTACCTGGGTCCTAGAGGAGCTTAGAGGAATTTGCGTGGCTAAATGTTCTTCGCAGTGGCCGTTCAGACCCAGTTGAGGTACATTTGCTGAGGCATCTTGGGCCACTGTACCTGTAGGCCTTCGGATTCTGCCATTTTGGGCAGGAATCAAGGGAAGGACTACTGGAATATGGGGCTGCAGGACCAGCCCCTTTTGTACAGGGGACGACAGTAGGCTGACCAGATAAAATCCAGGTCAGGGCTCCTGTAACTTTAACAGTTGTAGAGAAAAGGGGATTTCAGCCAGTGTCATTTGTATGCAATTAGTGCCTGGTGAAATTCCCTCTTCTTCATCACAACAGTTAAAGTTGCAGGGGCCCTGCCTTCTTTTGTATATGGTCACTCTAGTATAGTGCCTGCACCTTTAACTGTTGTGAGGAAGAGGGAGTTTCACCAGGAACTGATTGCATACAAATGACACTGGCTGAAATTCCCTTTTCTCTACAACTGTTAAAGTTATATGAGCCCTGACCTGGATTTTATCTGGTCAGCCTAGACGACAGAGTCAGGAAGAGAGGAAGACTGAGGAGCATATGAGAGAGAGGAACATTTGAGAGGCTGATGAGGGGTGAATGGATAATGGGAAGCAGGGGCAGGAGTTGGCGATAAAGAGATTTGCTTGGTGCTCCGTGTCACAGTCCAGTGGCCTGGCCAGGCCGGAGGAAAGGAAGGGCCTGGAGATGGCAGGAACTCGGAGGCAGGATGTCGGTGGCAAAACAAAGGGGACTCTCTGGGCCCATGAGCGGATCTGAAAGAGGCTTTGCTAGCTGGCTCAGGGAGAGGAGGAGATACCAATGAAATAACTTTGGCATAAGGAGGAGGAGGAGGAGGAGGAACAATAGTGCCAGCTGGAGCATTGTAGTTACTGTAGTCAGGAGGAGGAGAGTGGCAGTGGAAAGGGGAGGAAGACCCTTTTTCTGAAGGGTGGAAACTAAAAAGGAGAGAAAAAGGGGAGAGAGAAAGGGAGAGAGAAAGGGAGAATAAAATGGGTTGGGACAGAGGAATGACAGAAGGTATTGTGGTTAGAAAGGGGGGAGAGGAATGAAATGAAAAATAAATTGAAACAAAGCCAATATTTAATAATAATGAGGTTTAGGGCAAACCTAGGTTTTTGGGATGTTCAGATGGTCGGAAAAGTTTCTAATCCTTTTAGTTCAAATCCAACATGCAACACAGCACAGCACTAGCCTGGGGATTACCAAAGGTTTTAACCAACAACCAAACAGCCTTTGCTTAATACCACCTGTCAAGACCCTCTCCAGCCAAGACATTTTTCTGTTTGTCAAACCATCCATGCTCTGTTGTCACAGGCTCATAGATGCTCATGCATTATCATTTATTATACATACACCCCTCTTCCTTTTCTAAAGTTCGGAGCTGTTTACATGAGGACCCCAATGGTCTCTCACTCATGCACCCATGAGGCCCACACCTGCTTTGCGATAACAATCCTCAAGCCTAAGGGCATCTGGTGATTTACCAACAGTGTCCCCAAATCCTCACTGAGGAAATTGATCCCCTATCTGCTGAGGGGAAGAAGCCACTGAGAAACTGGTCACTGAATCAGTTAAATAGGCAAGTGTCGTGCAGGAATGTCTCTATTCAACTCGTGGGGTGCTGAGCTCAAAACGCTTCTGGTTTGATTGTTAGTTCTTGTGTTAGTTGAGTGTTGTGGCTGCCATTTTGTATGGATGCTTCCCCATCCCCTCTAATAGCTCATGTAATGAGAAGACTACAGAGGAGGGGAGGAGGGTGAGAGCAGTGTGATATGGCTAATCTCCAGGACAGAAGAGTCCGTTTCCATGCTGAAGAGGCACTTGTGGGGGTAGTGATGTCATACTCCCTGTGCTTGCCTGGCCTCCAATGTGGCATCCACATAACACATGTTACTGGAGGGGTTTGGGAAGCAGCCACAGAGAAGCCTTTAAACTACTAGAACAATTAAAAGTATTCTTTCTGTTGATCTGTAGAACTGCCAAAGTAGGTTCACAGAGACACAATAAAAGATTAAGGTTGTCTTCAGACAGAGGCTCAATTCGGACGACACGATAGTCAATGGTGGGTTGACTAACCCTAACCCTCACGCTAACCCTAGGGGGCACTCCCCACACAACATGGTAATAAATAATCAACTGTGGTGTGGATGAGAATCAGCGCTGAGTTGACTATGGCAGCATTCGGACGACACAATAGTCAAAACAACTGACAATTGTTTCCCCCACACCAGTTGTTTATTGTGTCGTCCGAATTGAGCCACTGACTAGAAATGAGCCCCTCTCACAATATTTCTGCCATGCCTATGTGCTAATGCAGGACAGCCAAAGGAAGACAAATAGAATGTAAGTTAACCAATGAGAGCTTTCAATTCATATCACAAGCAATTTAAGCTAAACTCAGTTTAATCCTTTGGTGTGCGAGCAACGTACTGAAAATTAGAAACAACTGAAATTGCTTCTGAGTTGCATACTGAGTTGAACTTCACCTCGAACGTCAGTTGTGTCTCTGCAGCAGTATACTTCTTCTATGTACCATTATGCATGACCTTTACTGCAAATGCTTTCAAGCCCCAGAATTATGGCACGACACTACAGCCCAAATGGTTTCGATTGCCTTGCCTTGCATACAAAAGCATGATACATGCCTGTGGTAGAGGTTCTTCTTTCCAGAGATTCCTGGCGCTGTTGCTGCTGCTGCTCCATCACTTGCCTAAAACAGAGACGTTTGAAAAGAATCCAGCTTTAATTCCTAAAATGCATTTGAGCAAATGCTCCTTAACGAGGTAGGCCCCAATTTCATGCTGGCTGCTTGATAACTACTTTATATCTAACAGGAAAATCCTGATCAAGAAAGAAACAACATCAGATTTCATTCACTGACCTGGTTTGCACAACACGACAGCCCAACCGGGGGTTGTCATGTCATGCAAACACAGCTAGCGGGGTTTATTTGAGGTTTAAACAACCTTTGCATAACCCTGCAACAGTCCGTGGATTATGTGGGGGTTGTTTCGCCCTCAAATAACCCCTGCTGTCTGGGTTCGCATGACACAACAACTCCCGACAACTCCGAGTCAGGGGTTACATATTCATAATGGTGGACGGCATGCACCACAGCTCCTCGAGGGTGAATTAACCCACGATGGGCTGTCATGTTGTGCAGTCTCAATATGTATTTAGTGACGGAAGCAGCCCTTGTCCAGTAAGGACCATACAAACACCCACTGGTGGAGAGAGAGAATTTTATTTTGCTGAGCGAATGTACCATATTTACCATAGGAAGAATCATGGCGGATCAGACCAAAGGTCCATCTAATCCAGCGTTCTGTTCACACGGCGGCCAACTAGTTGCCTGTGGTAAAGTGAATGGCACCATGCTAAACCTAAGGCAACTGGAAGGCTTGGTTTGCATATCACCCTGAGCAAGCCAGTGTGCTTGTATATACACTCCTCAAATGCTCCCACTTGGCTCCTCCTGCAAATGAGAGTGGCTAAACAAGCCAGGGATTGTCAGTCTCTGGCTTGGTTAGCCTGACACTTGAACCATGAGCAAGGTTCCAACAAGCCAGAGTTGTTAACCAAGAACAAAGCCTAGCTTATGACTCTGGCTTGTCTCTCCCCTGACAAACCAGAGTCATAACCCAAGGTTAGTTCTTGGCTGACAACTCTGGCTTGTCAAAACCTTGCTCATGGTAATCCAGAGTTTAAAAAACTCTGGGATTTCGGGATATCCAAACCAGGCCAGAGCAACTAAGGAATCTATTCTTTTCAATATATATCTATTTATGTATATAAGTAATTATTTTCAGTTCAAACAACATTACAGAAACTGCCTCAAACAAGGATGGTTAAATATAATGGCTTCCAATTCCAGAGACATTTCAGTGAAGCAGAAGGCTGCAGACTTTATAAATTGCTACATGTTAGGCCCTCACACCTACATTACTCCTGTCTTTCTGGCCCTACAGCAACAATATAATAAGAGTAGCTAGAGAGAAAAAAGCTCCATTTTTGGGATCTTATTTCATTCTCTACACAGGGATAAGAAAATGATTTATGGTGAACTTGTGCTATTTCCATAGGTGGCCAGAAATTGCTGTGTTTGTTAGGATTTCAAAGCTAGAACTGTACCTGCCTCTCTGGTTTAGGTGCATGGACCCTGAAAAAAAGTCAGTGTCATAAATTATGGTTAATCTATTTGTGTAAAATGATTTTCAGCAATAAATAAATAATAAAATAACAGGCACCCTAAAATACTAACAAATTTATTCTGGCATAAGGCATCTGATGAAGTGGACATTGTCCATAAATGCTTATGCCAGAACAAACATTTTATTCATTTATTTTATTTTAGAATATTTAGATACTCTTTCCCATTTTAAAAATCCCAAAGCGATTCATAACATACTACAAAACAATGCATCATTAAAAGCAGAATAGCATTTAGATACGATAATTATTTTTAATAATCGTTGAAAGTACATGATCACTGGTGCCTGACGTATTGCAGATGGGAGTTCGTTCCAGGGAGAAGGGGCCACCACACATGGGACTCTGATGAATGTGGCATGGGCAGCATGGGCAGCAAGCCCCCGCCCCCTGAAAATTGAAGTCATCTAGCGGATCCATATAGGGGGAAAGAATCTTTTAGGTAACCTGATTTTAGGTTGTTTCATGTGCTCATCTGCAATAGACTGATAAGGCTACTCTTCTGAAAGTTGCAGCAAAAAGCATTCTAATTCCAAATATTATCTGGTTACAGGTTATAGGGGCTGGTTACAGGGAGTACACAACTCCCCTCTTACAACAGCTCAACTGGCTTCTGGTCTGTTTCCGGGCACAATTCAAAATGCTGGTTATCATTTACAAAGCCCTATAAAGCTCGGGTCCAGGTTATCTGAAAGACTGTATTCTCCCATATGAGCCTGCCCGTGCTCTGAGATCT
Source organism: Anniella stebbinsi (assembly GCA_029215795.1). Taxonomy (NCBI): domain Eukaryota; kingdom Metazoa; phylum Chordata; class Lepidosauria; order Squamata; family Anniellidae; genus Anniella; species Anniella stebbinsi. Next base: position 188,065,981 of record JARDYH010000005.1, read on the forward strand.
TTTGGTGAGGCCTTTCTCTTAGTCCCACCAAAATCCCAGGCATGCCTGATAGGTACGCAGGAGAGGACTTTCTCGATGGCTGCTCCAGGGAAGCTAGACTGGCTCCCTCCTTGATATGTTTTTGGAGGCAGGCAAAAACTTTCATATTCCAGCAGGCCTTTGGTGAATAATGTGGACCTCCATCTATGTTTAAGAGTTTTAAAATTTAATACATATTTTAAATGTTGAAATGTTTTAATATTGAAACCTATCTAATTATATTTTTAACTTTTGTGTATTTCTATTTGTAGCTTTTAACTGAATACGTTTTAATTTTGTAAAGCCACCTTGAGGCCCAGTATTGGGCAAAAGGCGGTATACAAATAAAGGTAACAACAACATCTGTCCCTAACTCTGTGTGGCCAAATATTCCTCCCTAGTCCCAGGTGTAGCATGTCAAGACCTTTTACATCTGTCTCACCAGTCCAGGTGCAGCAATAGATGACAGATGGCTTTCGCAACATTAACAAAGCCCCACTTCTCAGAATCTATTCCCTGTACATCATCATCGTATTCTCCACTCCAGGGCTAGAATGATGACATAAGACGCGCATTCGCCAGTTTCATGTATTGTGACTGTATATTTTACGGAAGCCTGCAGTTTTGAGGAACTCCCACCAGAGGGCCTTTTACATTTGAACCATCTTGAATATTCGCAGCTATAATCTGACCTCTCTTTGGTTAATTAAAAAGCATGAATGACGGTGTAGTAGTTTGAACATACATATTCATATGAATACAATATGATTAGCTTTAGAAATTAATCACAACTTGTTGCGTGAAATATACGAAGCGGGAAACAGCAGTAGTAAACTTAAAATATATTTTTTCCAAATAAATTTGACACTCTGTCTTAACTAAAATAAAAGCTTTTCTTTGATTTGCAGTAGATCTTCTGAATTTTACTGGAAAAAAATCCAGTGACAAAAGATAATACATAAATTGGGACATTCTTGATGTAAATTATATGCATGACTTTGCACAATCAAGATTGCTTCTACAGATTGAATGGAGTGAGTTGAAACAGACCTAAGGAATGGCAAGGAATGTGTACTATTTTCCCATTTAGAATTTAGCACACTTTTTTCAAGTTCACATGTATACTTATTTATTCATTTAAATTTATTTAAAACATTTCTTGTCTGCCTTTCAGGGCAAAAAATCCTTACAAGTTGTTACAACAATAAAATACATAAAAACTGTTAAAATATTAAAAGCAATAAAAACATCATCGCAATAAAACAGCAATTAAAAACAATAAAACCAACAATAAAACCCGCAAGAACAACAATAGCAGCAATAGCAGTACTCATCATAGGAAGGCCACAGTAAAATAAAATGTTTTTAAGGCCTTCTTAAAAGCCTGCCAGGACGGTGCATGGTGGACCTCCGATGGGAGTTTGTTCCAGAGGTTTGGGGCCACTGTGGAGAAGGCCCTCTCCCACGTGATTACCCATTTAACCATTCTCACAGGTGGGCAAATGGGAAGGGCCTTTCTTTCTGATCTTAAAGTGCGGGCAGACTGATATGGGTGAAGGTGATCCTTCAAGTAACAAGGTCTCAAACCATTTAGAGCTTTAGGGTTAAAACCAGCACTCTGAATATATGTGCATCTTCTTCACTTTTCAGGAGACGGCGCAAAACTTCTTTTGGCTTTTTTTATGCCTGCTTTCTGTCTGTGTTGCCGTGGTGCTCTGTGGACCCATGGAGCAACGTGGAACAAAGCCTAAGAACTTGCTAGCTGAAGATTTACATGTAAATCTTTTAATCACTCAGAATATGAATAATTCAGTAGACTAGTTCCAGGTTTGGGCCGACTTGTCTTTAAAAACAACAACAACACCTTAGTAACTTAGGGTGAAATGCTATGCATATTTGGAAAGAAAAATGTCCCACAACTCCTAGAATTCCCCAGCCAGCAATGCTGGTTAGTTACACCTCAGTCTGAGACAGGTTACCTATGGGATCGCCTTCTCCCATACAATCTACCCCGCACGCTCAGGTCCTCTGGGAAGAACTTACTACAGTCGGCCAAGACTAGGCTGACAACTGTTACCCAGAGGACCTTCTCTTCTGCCGCTCCCAGACTGTGGAATGACCTGCCAGAGGAGACTCGTCAACTTAACAGTCTTTTAGAATTTAAGAAAGCCATAAAGACTGTTCTCTTCCGGTGGGCACATCCAGTGGAATTTTAGAATGTTTTTAGGATGTTTTAATGCAGTTATAATAATGTGTGTCATGTTTTAATCAGTTTTATGTATTTTATTATATTGTTGTTCCCCGCCTCGATCCAAACGGAGAGGCGGGTAAGAAATAAATTATTATTATTATTATTATTTTTATTATTATTATTATTAAATATTCAATGCTGCTATAACATGACCTTCACGTTGAGGAAATTTTCCAATGGTTGCCTTATACTACAGAATGGAACTGATGGAGCCCAGACTGGTACAGTCACAACTGGTAAAAGGTTCCGATCAACATTGGGGCAGGGGACGGCATAGCTTGCCAAGATACTGATTAATAGATTGGGACTGTAAACATGAAAGTAGCTAAAATTATTATTGAGGTCAAAGAAATAAAGACTCTATTGCACCATGTCTCCTAAGACTGTACAGTTTACACACCTCCATAATGCATTCACAGATGCTTTGATGCAACATTAGTTTAAATAATTACCAACCACTGTTTTTTAAATTAAAATTAATTTAAAATAATGACATAAAATTAAAAAAACACAGCTTGTATTTGCAATGTTCCTTTGACATTTTTGCTCCTTACCTTCTCTGAATTTCTGTTTCATCGGGAGAAGGTCCATTTTGTACCTGGCGTTGATTTATTGGATCTGGAAGGTATTACAATAACAACAACAACAACAACAACAACGTTATTACCGCAAAGGTTGAAAGAGGAATATTCCTATGGGATCTGAAGACCAGGAGATTATTCAAGGACTACTTAAACTGGAGTAGTACTCAGAAGCTGTCATGACACAATACATCTTCAGTAACAATGGATCTGGGTTACGCTGTTGTTATCTCTCTGTTGATGACTAAAAAGCCATCAACAAGAAGTACAGAATCTCACTGGTGCCATCAATGACAAGCATTATGGAGCAAGATGCTTGTGCTAGAGGGGGACCCTGTTGCAGAATGCAACTATGAATTAGGAGAAAAAGCCAGAATTCCCTATCTGATGCTTTCCTTGTAAGGCATGTGAGGGAGGGGAAAACATACTGGGGAAAGTCAGTGGGCACATGGCGCATGCTGAACCTTTCTGATCCAATTCTTCCTCCACTTGGAGTTCTTCAGATATTTCACTTTTTTCAAATTTTGCTATACAGTTCCCAGCTCAAAAAAAAATACCAATGTGAATAAATGCATATTTTAGGATAAAATATGTTAGAAATGCACATAGGGAGAGAGAACACATTCAGAAATGCATCTTTTGTGAGAAAATATGTTCAAAATATGTATTGAAATCTGAATTTCCATTCAGATTTAAAAACAAAAACAAAAAAGCAGATTAAAGCAAAAATAGGATGGAATGGATTTAGGAATGACAACATGCAAAGCTGTGGGCTTAAATTACATGAAGCCAGATAGTGGGCTTAAATTACATGAAGCCAGATTCCGGCTGGGCATCAGGAAAAACTTCCTGACTATTAGAGCAGTACGCCAACGGAACCCATGACCTAAGGAGGTGGTGGGCTCTCCCACACTAGAGGCCTTCAAGAGGCAGCTGGACAGCCATCGGTCAGGTACGCTTTAAGGTGGATTCCTGCATTGAGCAGGGGGTTGGACTTGATGGCCTTATAGTCCCCTTCTAGCTAAACTATCCTACAATCCTATGATGTGGTAACTGTAAAAACAGAAAAGATGCCAAGGTGGGAAGGAGTGGGTGGATAATTGGAATCCCTTCTTAGAGATTCCAGATTCGCATCATAAGGATGTTGTATTCAGGAAATGCTTGCAGGTCAGTATAAAAATAGTACAAATGCAGGATACTTTAGACATTCATAACTCTAGATATCTCAACATGGTGATATCTGCATTAGCAAAGCAATTACAGAACAATAAAGTAATCATTTGGTTTTGTTCTTTAATGATTGCATTGTTGATAGCCTTAATATAAGTGTGTACGATTAAAGGGTGTATTGTGCCCTGTGTGTGCTCATATACTTTAATACATGTGGACCAATACACTTATTTATTTATTTATTGCATTTTTATACCACCCCATAGCCGAAGCTCTCTGGGCGGTTCACAAAAATTAAAACCATGAAATCATTTTAAAAATATAAAACAAGCCACAATCTAAAAACACAAAATAACATACAATATAAAAACACAACCGGAATAAAACCAAGCAGCAGGAATTAATACAGATTAAAATACAAATTTAAAACAGCAAGGATTAAAATTGAGTTAATTTAACTGTTAAAATACTAGGAGAATAAAAAGGTCTTCACCTGGCGACAAAAAGAGTGCAAAGTAGGCACCAGACGAACCTCTCTGGGGAGCTCATTCCACAGCCGGGGTGCCACAGCAGAGAAAGCCCTCCTCCTAGTGGCCACCTGCCTCACTTCCTTTGGCAGGGGCTCACGGAGAAGGACCGTGTTTGTAGTTTTTCTCATTGACCTATCTGGCAGTATAAAAATTGGTCAAATAAAAACTGCAAGACTACTTGGAGCAGGGATGGCTTTAGGGGTGGGCAAACTGGGTGGTGCCCAGGATGCTGAGCTGAGGGGTGGCCCTTCAAGCTGGGGGGGGGGGTGTGAACTGAGAGGGGGCATTGAGCTGGGGGGGGCGCAGAGCTGAACTCAGTGGCCGTGTTTTTGAACATACTGCCTGCAGTGAGCTAGGGTGGCAAAAAGCAAGTGTCTGTAACCTTTCTTCCAAGGTTCTACAGGTTATTTAGCTACTAACTACAAAAATGATCTTCCTTCAATTAGCTTGAAAGTATCCTTCTTTTTCAGTTACCGAGCACTCAGCCCTTCAAAAACTGTAAACGCTATATAAAGCTGGATACTTTTCATATTTATAACTTTTCTTTATTACTTTTAAAGAAAATAATAATAATGGATATTCTAAAAAAAAAAAAAAAAACGCTTACCAAAGGGTAAGAACTGCTACAAAACAAAAACATATTGTAAGTCAAAACTGTGATCAGCACAGCTGTGTTGCGTGGTTGGTGCCTTGCCTGCCGCTGCTCAGAACGTGGCTTTTTGAACTTCGGCTTGTGCAAACTGAAGCACAGCAGCTGAGAGATCAAGGTTTTGAGCAATATTGTTCTAGATGGACATCACACCTGAACCAGGCCCCATAAATCCTCTGAGTGGCCTTGCAAAGCTGACCAGTGGGAGCAGGGGAGCGCCAAAGGCACTCCTCACCCAGGGCGCTATTTATCCTAAGGCCAGCCCTGACCTGGAGTTATGGCCGACGTCATCCTTGCCTGAAGTGAAGCTTTATTATATCCTTTGACAATGCATTTGAGCAGCCATGAAGGTTGTGCTCAGCAGAAACAAGTTGCTATTTCAATAGGAACGCTGTCACATGTTCCTTAATATAGATTAGCATGAAACTCCATTAGAACTGTCTGGCACAGGGATGATCCTATTACTTTAGTCAAGGCTGCACTTCCATGGCATAATAAAATGCTTTAAGGGCTCTTCTTCTCCAGTTATTGAAGAGTGTGGCTATTGGGCAGTATCCACCCCTGTCTCAGTACTTATGCTAATAGTGTTGCAGTAGCACAAACCCACACTACCGTGATAGTATTTTATTTATTATTGCATTTATATACTGCCTTTTTTTCCTCCAAGGAACCCAAAGCGACATACATAATCCTCCCTCTCCTCCTCTCCATTTTATCCTCACAACAACAACCCTGTGAGATAGGTTGGGCTGAGAGTCTGTGACTGGCCTAAAGTCACCCAGTGAGCTTCCATGGCCCAGTGGAGACTAGAACCTGGATCTCCCGACTCCAAGTCCGACACTCTAGCCACTACATCACATTGGCTCTCCTGAATGATGTCATTAGCTCTTGCTAAGCAAACGGGAAAAGTAGTGAATTTCAATGGCAAATTATGGCTTTCCCCCTTTGCTAATGGCTTTGTGTTAGCATTGTAACAGCTCTAGATACTGCCCACTGGATTGGACTTCCCCATCCACTCCTCCCCACCAGCAGCCCCCTGCATACACCCCAACTATGCTCTGGCAGAACCCTGCAGAGCAGATTTTAATCCTTGCTGTTTTAAATTTGTATTTTAATCTGTATTTATTCCTGCTGCTTGGTTTTATTCGGGTTGTGTTTTTATATTGTATGTTATTTTGTGTTTTTAGATTGTGGCTTGTTTTATATTTTTTAAATGATTTCATGGTTTTAATTTTTGTGAACCGCCCAGAGAGCTTCGGCTATGGGGCGGTATAAAAATGCAATAAATAAATAAATAAATAAATTTGGGGGGGCATGCAAGGAGGAGGGAGAAATCCATTCCGCTAGCAGAAAGACACAATTGGATACAACCCACATTCTGAGAGAATTTGTTAACATATTCTGCAATTTTAAAGCAAAATATATTTTCATAAGATGTTTTTAATTGCTGAATAGCTGTCCTAACATTCTAAATTTGAAGCTGACATGCCATCCTGAGAACGTGCTGTTTGCTGCAGTTAAAACAAACAGTCCCTATTGAAAGCACACAGAGTGCTAAGAATTCTTCCTGCTATACCACGCCGCCATCAAATAGATTAATTTAGGCCATTCAAGTGGGTGTCTGAGTTAAGTAAGCGGTGGGAGTGATGCTGGCAAACACTTGACTCAACTATGTAGGCCTTGCAAACACCTACATATTAAGTGTTGGGAAGCCAGTATATGAAGCAAACAAATGTTAAAAATAGGACACCAATTTGATGTGTTTACTTCTTTCTCGAGTGTTATGTTAATATTGCACTTTCTACGTTATGGCAATTCTGTAACTAGCCTTTCCATTTTTTTTAGCCAGAGATCTACACAAACAACACAAGTCCTCCTTTCTAGGAAAGTGCAAGACAATATATATGTATTTCAATACATTTGTAAAAGGGTTTTATATTTTTGCATTCAACTCCAAGAAACTGATTTTTTTTTAAAAAAACTGTAATCACAATAAAGATCCATAATGAAATCCCCAAACTCTCCTGTACTAAATATTGTAATAAAAAACAGAGTTTGGAAATACAAGCGGGCTTTTCTTTATCTTTGGGCAAACTCACACAACCATTTTGATTCAGTGATGATGGAAGAGAGACAGAGGAAGCGCTATGGTGAATGCTCACTCTGGTCATACTTAATCCCAAATTGTTTGATCTGGGCCTGGTAACCAGGGCATGCATTGCAACCCGGATCTGAAACCAGGATTTGAGGTTTGTTTTCAAATCCTGGTCAAGAAGGAACCCAGTAAGCATTAACCAGGGTTAGCATCAGTGCAGACGTAACTATTGACCATGGTTACGGCTGCCAGGGGAAGGGCACTCTTGCATTCAAGAGAAAAGGGGCATGGGAGGAAGCATACAACTCTACTGACCACTCGTGATCTCTCAACCATGGTTAGAGACAGGAAATGCTACGTCTGTACTATGTTGGACAAAACCAACAAATGCTAGAGAGCACAAAGCTGCTATAACCAAACCAGAATTCTAGTAGGTATACAAAAGTCTTCGATACATTTTATTATGTATTGTACCTGTATCCAAACATACGACTCCTAAAGGCATTGCCTTAACTAACTTGAATTGCCACCACCTCCAACATACTCCTAAAATGGCTGAAGTCTCGTAAGCAGCTAGATAACTTTTAGACCCTGGATGTAATGGTCTTGGGGGGTGGGATGGCCATGTGTATTGCAACTAACATTTCTCTTTCTTCCCTCTTCCACCACCCTGCCCCTGCCATTCTATGCTTCACAACTGCTTCCACATTCCTGATACGTTACAAGAACAACAAAACTATTTGCTAAATGAGATTATATATACGTATCATGAGTTTTTATCGGTCCTGGATTTGCCTTATGGTTGATTGCTCAAAGTTGTTTTCAGACATATGTTATCACTGGGTATACTGTCCGTTTGGTTTTAATGGTTTTAAAATTTTGTATGCTGTATTTTAATGATTTTAAATCTTTGTAAATCACCCAGAGAGCTTTGGTGATGGGACGGTATAGAAGTGTTGTTGTTGTTGTTGTTGTTGTTGATGATGATAATAATAATAATAATAATAATAATAGGAGCATATGCAGTTTTACATTTTAAATTTGTTTTAATCATAGCAACTACAGAAATACAATGGAGTTTCCTTCTGCTGCCCTCATCACCTCCAGCTCTCTGAGTAATAGTTTGGGGGTCCCCTGGGCTGCAGAGCCCTGGACCTTAGCCCCAAGATCCAGCCCTAGCTGCACCACTGCTAATTAGTCTGTGTTAAAAACAAAGATAATTCAGAGTGGCTTCCTTACGTCTTAGGGTACCTCTAGATGGGCGCTTTTTCCTGCGGTGGCTTCGGAGTAGCGGCAGGGGATGTACATGATGCAGCCGCCACTCCGAAGCCATCGAAGGGCAAAACCCCTAAACTCTGCTTTAAAAAAGTCGACTTTTTTTCCTGCGGAGCATGCCACAGCCAATGGCAACAGCTGATTGGTCACCATCGGCTGGAGGAGGACCGGTTCGGGCACCATGTGTCCCTCTCTTCCTCCCCCTCCAGCTGCCCCGTTCCTTCCCCCCCCCCCCCGTTTTTAATTTTTTAAATTATTTTTTATCTGTAGATGCGAAGGATTGCATCTACAGCTTAATAATAATAATAAAAAAATACAAACGGGGGAGGAACAAGGCAGCCGGAGGGGGAGGAAGAGAGGGACGCATGGTGCCCGAACCGGCTCACATCCCTCTGATCTCCCTCTGGCTGCCCCGTTCCTCCGCCCTCCCCAGCGGCGGAGGCTTCACATTTCCATATTTTTTAAAAAAAAAACGGGAGGGGGGGAGAGGAACGGGGCAGCCAGAGGGAGGTGAGCCAGGTTCGGGCGCCCCGCGTCCCCTCTATTCCTCCCCCTCTGGCTGTCCCGTTCCTTTCCCCACCCCTGTGCTCGGCAAAGCGGCAGCAGTGGCAACTCACGCTCCTTCCCATACAGATGCCGGGAAGGGGCACAAATGTGGAAGCCCAAGGCCTCGCAGGACCAAGGCACCGCCATCAGGACAGGGCCTTAGTCAGATTACATCAGATGTGTGGATTTCTCTGCATTCTGAGAGAGTCTGTCTTTATGAGCGACCTGCTGCCAATAATTTTTATATTTCAGTTTAATATAATAAAGAGTGAATGCAGGCTGGTATGGTTATGTATCCACCACAGCCACCCAAATTGGCCTTCTGACATCAAACTGGCAACCAGTCCTCTTAACAGGCCAGAACTATGTTTATATGACTCCGCTTTGCCTCCTAATTCCTCCCGAACCCCACAGCATCGCTGCTGTGAAGCAGAGTCGAAAGAGTTAGAACAGCTGGGGCAAGGGTTATCCTGTCTGGGAAAAATTGGAGCACCAGCGGAAATGGGAGTAAATATCAAGGGGCTTGCTTAAAGAACAGAGCAATATAACCCTGCCACAATGTATAATCTGGGGCGAAGAAAGGAGTGAAGAAAACAGGCTTACCAGTTGTAGCAGCGTTATGTATCGATTGCCCTTACTTTCATTCCCCGACTTACATCACAAGGCTGACATCGTGAGGCTTGTCAAGCCCATCCCTGGCCTACCCTGTGCCCTGTTATGCCCACTTTCCAAACCCCGAACTGAAGCCACCACTGTCAGCCAGGAAACAACAGTGGTGACATCAGCGCAAAGAGAAAAGTTGCACTGAATCAACACTTTGAAAAAGCACAGTTTCGGGGGGGGGGGGAAGTCTGGCATGGCTGTGAGCTGGCATATGTGTCATATAAACAACACAGCGCCCCTGCGCAGCCACGACGGGGTATTCAGAGAGCATAGACAAGCCCCAGAACTCCTGAAGAACTTTTGACTAGAACATAAACCTTTATTATGACAGTCAATGGACTACTTAAGAGCATACACTGACATTTGGAATGTCAGACTTTTGGTCTTACTGGGTTATATTACTCACAGCCACATACTGTACATATGTTCCTCCTCTATGGAAAGCAGCTGGGTCAATGTTTGCAGCTAAGAGCAAATATACTTTGAAGAAACCTGAGCTGTCAGTTTTAACGTATAAACTTTCACAATGTTCATAAAGCTGCAGACCTAAACACGTTTACTTCGAACCGGTTCCCGCTGATTTAATGGACTTCGCATGATTAATACTGTTAAAAATCAACTGTAGGCTACCGGTTAGGAAACATATCTAAAGACTGCATGATCCCAAGTTGAGCCTTCAGAACCAACCACTGAATGTCTGGTAGATAACCAAACAAGTTGTTCTAGAGAGCAATACAAGATAAAGTAAACAAGCTGTTACAGTCAGACGGTTTCTTTGTAAATCGATGCTCTGCCAATAGGAAACCTAAGGATTCTGATGCCAGGAGCTCACCTACAACCAGCCTTGGTGCCGCTGCACTACTGGCTTCCCTTCACACGTGCAGTGATGCACTTGGAACGGAGCCATCTTGCATTTAGCTTTTCAAGTAATAAACGCAAAAGAGCTATTTATTCTCTCAGGGGCTTTAGGGACTGTTTTTAGTGCTTTTAGATCAGAGGTTTTGAACCTCTTTCAAACAAGGGCTGAACTCAATTTCAGAGAAGCTCTCAGGAGCCACATTCCAGCAGTGCATGGAGCCAAAGTCAAAGGGGATAGGGACAAATACCAAAAATACCAGCATATTTTAGCTTCAGGTTTTTACAACTAGTAACTAAGCTTTCCGAGAGGCGTTTCAACCTTTTAGATTGGTGAAGAAATTGCACAAAAGCCAAGAAACTACTGAACAAAAGGTAGTGGGGCGCAGGAACCACCTCGTTCTGTGGAGGAGGGCTGGCTATCAGGGGAACCCTTGATGGCCCAAATAGGGCCCCAGGCAGGCTGGATTTGACCCCCAGGTCTAAGGTTCAACACATCTGATTTAGTTCTCCACACCATTTTAATTTGCTGCTGGTTTTACTTTGGCTGTGCATGGTAAATTCGTTTTACCCCTTGCTGCCGGCTTTCGTACATGCTATTGTAATCAATGATTATTGTTTTGTATTCCATGCTTTCAATTTACTGAGACACCGCTGAGAGAACTCTGGTTATTGAGCAGTCTAAAAAATGTAACAAACAAATAGCAATAGAAAAATAGCAAGGATTTATCATGTAACATGTACTTTGACCCCAAGTGTCCAAGGATGCTGTTTTTAGCTACACATATGCTCAATTTGGACGACACAATAAACAACTGGTGTGGGGGAAACAATCGTCAGTTGTTTTGATTATTGTGTCATCCGAATGCTGCCATAGTCAACTCAGCACTGATCCTCATCCACACCACAGCTGATTATTTATTACCATGTTGTGTGGGGAGTGCCCCCTAGGGTTAGCGTGAGGGTTAGTCAACCCACCATTGACTATCGTGTCGTCCGAATTGAGCCACTGAGTAGTCTACCAAGATATGAAATCTGCAGTGCAATTCCTTACGCAATGTAGTATCACTGTCCTAAAAGCTTGCCCTGGAAAAGGAACAAATTTTAAAGGAAGTATATTTTAAAGAAAGGTAACCGCTGACCAGACTTCACCCTTGCTTACTTTCGAATGGAAGGGAGATCCTCTGCTAAGGAATGAGACAAATAAACATTGACAGTAAGCGTGGAATGACAGCAGAGGAAGCATGCTGAAGGGAAAGAGAGGAAAGGACAAAGGTGCTTGCTCAGCTTACCTCCATCTTGCGGCGAGTTCATGACATTCAGAGCAAACAGCATTGCATTTGAAAATATGGTGGCCTCTTCCTTGCTGGCGAAGTTCAGTCCATAATCGTGTCGCGCGTCACGCCATTGATGGAATGTTGCCGTTGCCTGATTGTACTTCAGTCCTTTCACAATTGAATCATTAATCACTACCTGAAATTGAAATGGGAGAGATGAGACAGTCACTTGAGAAAGAAAGAGAGAGAGAGAGAGAGAGAGAGAGAGAGAGAGAGAGAGAGAGACTGTGGCTCAGTTCGGACAACAGGTTAGTCAACGCAATGTGAAAACTCCACTTAACAGTACAGTTTTTAGGGGGGTACAGTTTTTAGGGGGGTACAGTTGTTAGGGGGTACTCCCCACACAACATGTTCTAATTCCACCGTTGTGTGACTGTGGGCTATCATGGAGTTGAGTATAGTCCATCGTGATGTTTGATGGACAGTTCCTCTGCCCTCTCTCCTCCCCTGGGTCCTCCCGATGGTATCCCATCAGCCATTGCTGCAAAAAAAAAAAAAAAATCCCGGCCGCTCTCCTAGAGCAGCACTTGCTCCTTTCGCCGCTCTTGCCAGGGAACTCTGTAGCCAGTGGGAAAAGTCAACTCAATGCAACGGAAAACTCCACGGAGCCCGCCACACAACACGCAACTCTCCTCTGCACAGCGTGGATATTCTGCGTGGAGTGTTTTCCCACCAGACAACACATTTCTCAACAGTGGTGTAAATACTCCACCGTTGACTAATGTGTTGTCTGAACTGAGCCTGCGTTTTAATAATGGGTTTATGTGCTGCTGTTATTTTAATGTAAACAGGCTTGGGAAGATGGAATACCTTAAATGGTGGGATAGAAGTCTATTAAATAATAGTAAATTAGCAACCACTACAAGAGAGAGTCAGGATTACTGTATCTTTTTGGGAACCTCTTCCCATAATGACATAACATAGGGCATTTCTACATGAGGCATTTATCTTTCACCTTTACTAAGACTTTTGCTTCCAGATTCTTTGCAGGATTAAGATTGGCTCCTTTACACATGCTTTTTTCTGGGTTTTTTCTTTCTCTGCCTTTCTATATGCTTCATTATACAGCCACTAGATGGCACTGTGGTATAATGGAATTGTGCAATTACATGAGACCCTCATTCCTACATTGCTAAATATTACCAGATTTTTCTCATTAGGAAAAAAACGTGATAATGGTTGCAAAGCATGGGAGAGGCCCTGGACGATGACAATGTCAAGTAAAGCCCCTGCAAACCATTGCGAGTGAGCAATCACAAGTGTAAAATAAAAACTTCATGTAAAAAGGCTCATAGAAGAAATTGCAGAAACAGGTGCTTATCTTCACACCTCTTAAAACTTGGTTTCTGTCTGTCTGCAGCAGCCTTCCAGATGGATGCACTGGATTACAACTCCATCATCCCCAGTGGCCATGCTGGCTAGGGATGATGGGAGTTTTGTCCAATGATCTGGACAAAGTAACCAAGCATGGACTCTGAAATCTTTAGCCCCCACTTCAGTAATCTCCCAAAAAATGTCTCACATAGAAGTTAATGGTGGCCAAAACTTTTGAAAAGAGATGTTAGTGTGGAGGTGTGGCTCTCATTTCTTTTTCTTTTTTCTTTCCTAATTATGATTGGATAATTAGAATTTCCATTAAAATGTAGGTTTTGCACCCAATATCTACGTATTCTTTCAGATTTATACTCTGATTGAGTTCCACTATGTGATCTTTGTGTTTTAAGACCCAGGGAAGCTTGAAACAAAAACATTTAAAACAAAATGAGAGCAGAAACAACATACAAAGAAACAACAACAAAGACAACATCAAAACAAAGCAAAGCAAAGCTCCCTGTGTGTCCTCAAATACACCCGCATCTGAAATAGCTAGAAAGGCTTTTGCCCTCTTTCTAAAAGCCAAGAGGAAGTGCAAGGCCCCACAAATTGTGCTTCACATTACTAGCCATCCATTCCGTCCGACTGCCACTGCCCTGTCCCCCCCATCGCGTCTTGTGTTCACATCAGAGGTGTGCCTTTGATCTAGCTGCCATCTAGACAGATTTGAAATCTACTGTGGGCTCTGCATGACACAACGGGGCATTTGTGTGTGCGCAAGAATCCATGTTTTTCTCCTTCAGAGAAGAGTTGTGTGGTGGTTGTTGTTGTTGTTGTTTAAAAAACATCCATCCTTTGGAAAGGTATATAAATATATGAGAGAGAGAGAGGCGGGGGACAGAAGGAAAGAAACAGAGGCAGCTGTTTTAGGCACCTGCCTAATACTGAGCTGCCCAATACTGTGGGGTCCATCTAAGCTCAGTATTGTTGACACTGACTGGCAACGGCTCTCAGGGTTTAAGGTAGTCGTTTTTCCAGCCCTACCAGCAGACATTGGGGATTGAACCTGACCTTCTATGTACAAAGCAGCTGCTCTACCACTGAGCTATGGCTCATACCAGGTCAGACAATTTTCCACCTAGTCCAGTACTGTGTCCTCTAACTGATGGTATTTCTCCAGGGTCATGGACAGAGAGGGATTTCCCCCAGCACCTCCTACATGACCTTTCTGATTGCAGATACTGGGGATTGAACATATGTCCTTCTGCAGTTGCTCCACCACTGAGCTACGATCTCTCCCAATGAGGCCGGAGCAAGGCTTCCAAGTGGGGGCTCCAGTGACCTAGGCAGCTTCTTGTTCCTTCCCCATGCCCCTGACTCCTTATTCCTCTCCCCCCCACCCCACACACATGCCTATCTCCTCATTCCTTCCTCCCCACCCACCCATGGATTGGTCCCTGACTTTATAGGGCAGCTACCCCTAACCACCGCTTGCTTCCCACATTTCATTCCATATTGTTCAATTCCCTCCAGCTGCCACAAATCTTCAATGCGGTTTGGAACTGAAGTCCTTTAGGCAAGATAGAAAGATGTACGCAATAGAGGAGGAAAGGGCCGTAGCTCAGTGGCGGAGTGCACACTTTCCATAAAGAACATCCCAGGTTCAATCCCCAGCATCTCCAGGTAGGCCAGGAAAGGCTCTTGCCTAAAAACCCTGAAGAGCTACTGTCAGCCAGCTGAGGTATTTCTGAGCTAGATGGACCAGCAGTCTAACGCAGTATAAAGAAACTTCCTATATGAAGTGTACACAATGGCAAAAATCCAACACCGATTCTCTTCCACCCAGAACAAGTGGCCCCCACTGCTTGCACAATGGTGTTTTATACAACTTCCGGAGTAACCCGAAACGAGAGGAAAGAGGCATGACAGCAGAACTCACATAAGGGAGCTCCCAACAACTTCCCTTTTTCCAAAAACAAACATTTCTTTTCGTTTGTGGGCTTCCCCTAGGAATTGTCGAGACCCACTGCTGTTTGTGGAAGGAAATCAGTGAGACAAAAAAATTGATAGGGGCACAATGTTTTCCACCCTTGTCCTCCAGATATTTTGGAACCACAAAACATCCCAGCATTCATAGAATCATAGAATAGTTTAGCTGGAAGGGGCCTATAAGGCCACTGAGTCCAATCCCCTGCTCAATGCAGGAATCCACCTTAAAGCATCCCTAACAGATGGTTGCCCAGCTGCCTCTTGAATGCCTTTAGTTGGGAGAGCCCATGCTGGCTAGGGATAATGGGAGCTGAATTCCCAAACATCTAGAGGGCAACAGGTTCGAGACAAATGATGTATTCTCACCACGAAATAAATACTTAAAAAAAAAAAAGCACAGAAGAACTATAGGCCTCTCAAAACATAGAAGGGGGAAATTGTGAAACCCACAATTACTCACTTGCTGATCTTGTAGCTTAACTCCGACTACTCTAAACGTGTTACTGGCAGTGTTGTGGTAGATGTTGATTTGGCTGAAGCCTTGTTGGCCGGGCTTTATTGGCGTCCATTTCTTACTGGTATCGTCATAGACCATAACTGACGCCCGGGCTTGGCAAATACTCTGTTCACTGAAAAGGAAACACATAAGCATACTATAAGCCAATGACAAGCATGAAATCCATGGCACATTTTGTAGGCTGAGACATGGATGCTTGAAGATTTCGTTCGGTCTACATTTTTACGAGAATCAACTTGACTCACACGTCCCAGAGACTACTCTGTGGATCAAAATGCCGTCCCCCTTTGGTTTTTCTACTTCCCCAAATTTTGCAATAAAGTTCGCAGTTCAAGAAACATATCAAAATGCATACTTAATAATAATAATAATAATAATAATAATAATAATATATTTATTTATCACCCGCCTCTCCCAACGGATCGAGGCGGGGAACAACACCAAACACAAGATACAAAAACTGATTAAAAGCAGATAAAACCAGTACATCATTAAAATACCAATAAAACACCAATAAAACACTTTAAAATTCATCTAGGTAGGCCTGCCGGAAGAGATCAGTCTTTATAGATCTTTTAAATTCCTGAAGACTAGTAAGTTGGGGAATCTCTCCCGGCAGGTCATTCCACAATCTGGGAGCGGCAGAAGAGAAGGTCCTCTGGGTAGGTCAGTCTAGTTCTTGTTGACTGTAATAAATTCTTCCCAGAGGACCTGAGCGTGCGGGCCGGATTGTATGGGAGAAGGCGATCCCGTAGGTAACCTGGACCCAAACCATGTAGGGCTTTAAAGGTAATAACCAACACTTTGTACTTCGCCCGGAAACTGATTGGCAGCCAGTGAAGAGATTTTAAAACCTGGCTGCCATATTTTGAACTAGTTGAAGTTTCCGGACTAGGCACAGAGGTAGCCCTATGTACAGCGCATTGCAGAAGTCGAGCCTCGAAGTTACCAGCGCGTGCACTACTGATTTTAGGTCTTCCAACTCTAGGAAGGGGCACAGCTGGCGTATCAGCCGAAGCTGATAGTAGGCACTCCTGGCAGTCGCATCTATCTGAGCTGTCATTTGGAGCGACGGATCCAGGAGCACCCCCAAGCTACGAACACAGTCTTTCAGGGGGAGTGTAACCCCATCCAGAACTGGTTGGCACACCTCCAACCCCAGGTTGTGGCCCTTGACAGTAAGCACCTCCATCTTGTCTGGATTCAGCTTCAGTTTGTTTTTCCTCATCCAGCCCATTACCGCCTTCAAGCATTCATTCAGAGGAGACACACTATCCTTAGCTGATGCTGTTGTCGAAGGCATAGAGAAATATATTTGGGTGTCATACTGATAGCACCCCGCCCCATGCCTCCAGATGATCTCTCCCAGCGGTTTCATGTATATATTAAACAGCATTGGGGATAGGACGGCACCTTGTGGTACACCACATAGCTGCTCCTTCTTTGAAGAGCAACTATCCCCAAGCATCACCATCTGGAACCTGCCTGAGAGGTAGGACCGGAACCACTGAAGCACAGTGCCCCCAAGTCCCAATTCCCTCAGGCGTTCCAGAAGGATACCATGGTCGATGGTATCGAAAGCCGCTGAGAGGTCCAGGAGTACCAACAGGGACACACTCCCCCTGTCAATACTTAAGCGTAGATCATCCACTAAGGCGACCATAGCAGACTTTAGGATACAATGCATACAAAATATATGTTTTCTTGGGAAAACATGCACATTTCTGCACAAGGGAGGTCCTGGACATTCTGCACTTTCCCTCTGCATCAATGGCAGGCGTAAAGGCCCGACTGACACAGCGGAGGGAAGTGTACAATTTAAGTAGCCGGGGAAGTTGGCTGCTGAGCGCTCATCAGGCCAAGTCGAGCCTCAGCAGAAGCTCTCACGGCCGACGAGCAGGGGCAGGCAGCAGCGATGGGGCGAGCGTCCGGCAGGGCAGATGCAGGTGAATTCACCCACCCCTAGGGAAAAGTCGAATGGAATGGGGGACAATATGCCAAATGTTATGTGCCAACATAATTTATGTAAATTGCTACAAACTTTCTTACAGAATTATTTGGGCATTTTTCCACACAATGGAAAAAGAATCAGTCCACGCAACACAGACGGAACAGATTTTACACTAACTGTACATCCCAACTACAACCTTAAACCTGGCCTGGGCAGCCAGTGCAGTGCCCTCAGCAGAGGTGCAATATGCTGGGGATATGCTGACCACCTCCAAGTCAACGGCCAGCTGGGCTGTCCATGGCTCCAACCTTTCCTGCATAGATCCTGGGAAGGGTTTATGTATCTATAGTTATACCTATGGGTAAAATCCAACATAAGTCCTATTTAGAGTAGACCCATTGAAATGAATGGGATTTAAATTAGTTGTGACTAATATGTCTCATTCATTTCAATGGTTCTATTGGATACAACCCCATGGCTCAACCTTTCCTGCAGAGATCCTGGAAAGAGTCTATCTATCTATCTATCTATCTGCTAAGTAAACCAAAGAAATCAAACACACACACATTAAGCTACTACTGGTAACGGCCCAGAATAATGACATATTTAAGTTCCCATAATATCTATTTGTTCTAATATTTATCTTTTTAATATTGATTTTCCTTGGCAAATTCAGAGCAGCGTAGAAATCAGATGCTACCCAAGATATGCACAAAGTTTAAAAATTATATTTTGAAATATTCCATTGTAAGCCATTTAAATGTGCAACACAAAGGAACAATACAAATCCATTAGACCCATTAAATAAGCTAATGTACCATTAAAATGAAATAATTTTCATAACGCAAATTAGTGCGTGGGCAGGACATCAAACGCCAACTAGAACAAGCAAGTTTCTGCCGTCTCCTAAACAATATTAAAACAGGCTTTTGAAGAGAGCACCTCATTCTGCTTTCTTTCAGACTGAAGGAAGAACCATGTCTTCTGCAAAAGCCTTTCGTGAAGCACCCTGCTAGCACATCAGTGCTTTAACTTGGGGCCAAACTAAATGTTGTGGGTACAGAGCCTGCCCCAACCTGGTGCCTGCTAGATGAGTTGGACTGCAATTCCCATCATTCCGAGCCAGCATGGCCATTGGCCTGGGAATTATGGAAGTTGCAGTTCAAACCATCTAGAAGGCACTAGGTTGGAGAAGGGAAAGTGGTCACACTGTACATGCAGTGTGTTGGGAGTGATTATAAACAGAGAAGTGGCATTCCAGAAGAGAGAGGTCAGAATTCCCATATACCCACCTGTCCTCCTGCTCTACAGTTCATCCCCTCTAATCCAAGAGGGCACTGGAAAGAAAAAGTCGTGGGCAGAGATAGGGGGATTAACACAGAGGCTTACAGAAGCTTTTGAAAATAAGGCTTGCTATGTGTGAACCCTGCACTCTGATTAGACCCTGTTCTGTAAGTGGCCTTGGCTTGACTAAGATCTTTGGTTTATGCTGCTTGGTTTTGTTATTTGCTATTTGGGATCTGACTAGACCGTTTGTGACCTGGCTCAGCTTGCTTTGCTGCGTACTTTCAGCCACTGACTCACTCGATCCCAACCTAGACTGAACACCTGTGGGTGGGATTGGGTGGGATAGGTATTGCCTTCTGTCTGAGAATGCCTCTCTGCATTGATGCTGGAGCGAGGTTAGACAGCGGAAGAGCCACGTTTGCATCTCTCCAGCCTAAAAAGTTGTGCAAGTCCCTGACTTTTTAAATGCAGAGCTTTTCAGGAAAGCCCCACCGTGGCTTTGAAGAGGTGGCTGCATGGTGTAAGTGATGCGGTGCCACCGGGCACCCTCTGCGGGCTTTTGGAGCATATAGAACCAACTCTGTGATCCAGCCAACCACAACCAATGAACGGCAACGGGAAGACCCGGCAAAGCAGAAGTGTGTTTTTCCCCCCAGTAGCTAGCTAGTCATCAAGGTAACACAAGAATCAAGCCAGCCTTGGTGCTAGCAAGCAGCAGTAAATAATCTGGGTGTGCCTGTGCAGCCCAGTTGAATAAGTTCCAACTATTAAACCTTTTTGTTTTGTTTTGTTTTTTGTAGCTTTTTGAAGTGTTGTAGTGGTTTTAAATGTACAGATTGTGTGTATGTTGTATGTTTTTGCTGTTTTAATTTTTGTATATTGTTTTTAATTGTTTTTAATCCTATGTAAACCGCCCAGAGAGCTTCAGCTATGGGGCGGTATACAAATGTAATAAATAAATAAATATTTTAAGTTGTGCCAATCTGATCTGCTTAGGCTGTTTCATATTTGCACTGAAAATATCAGCAGCAGTGACACAATACCAAACTCATGTGTAAATATTTTGAAGGTCTTATAATGACAATATTTCCACGCTTTGAGGATAAAGCACTCTGCATGTGCTCAGAGACTCTCTTGTGGTGACTATATCGTCTCCATTTTAGGGCTGCCAACTGACTGGAAGAAAGGAAAATGTGATGCTGACTATTAATGCTTGCAACAGTAGCTTGCTCTGCAGAAACCAGCAAGTGTGAAGCTTTCCTTCCATAGCATGGAGATCAGCCTGCCTAACTAACATCTGCCACATTACATTTGTATAGCCGAAGCTCTCTGGGCGGTTTACATAATTATCTTAGCCTGCCACAGCAACAAACCAAAACGAACAAAAAGTTCACCTCTTGGCACCTAACACATTGATTGAGGCTTCTGTGGACCAGAGGAGTCATCTCGCATAAAGCAGGCTCTAGTCCACAAGAAACTTGTTCCACAAGGACTCCTTGCTGTTGCTCATGGCTGCAGATCACGCAGCTGTTAGAGGATGGTATGCAATGTTAGTCCTACATAGAGTAGACCCATTCAAATGAATGGGATTTCATTTAGCTGGGACTAAGTCTCATTCATTTCAATGGGTCTACTCTACCTAGGACTAATGTTGGCTCCCACCCAAGGAGCACAGGAGCAACGGCCATTTGCAAAGAAGAGAGTTGGCAACTCGACTCCTGTTCTGGGACAAAGCGCATCGAAAGCCAGTGCCGGGGCAGGAACGAAGGCAGGATCGACACGACGGCTTCCAAACGGCTCCTAATAGTCGTGGCAACTGTGGGGGCCCAGACGGCTTCTCCGGCCGCCTTCGAAGGGCCCTATCCTGCTCGGAGGAGAGCTGGCCGAGCCTCGCGCTCCGGTGGGAAAGGCGCCTCTCAGCCTAGGCCCAGAGAGAAGGGCAGACAGACGCCCACCGCTCCGAGCCGGGCGCCCCGAGAGGCGCAACGCCTCGCGTCTTCTCTGCCGGGCAGGCAGCGCCGCCTGCACCTGCCCGGCGCCCAGGCAGAGCGCGCCCGCGCCGCCCTCGTCCTTCGCCCTCCGCAGCAGGAAAGGAGGCGCCGCGCCGCCCGCTCGACTTGCGCGCACGAGGAGGAGGAGGAGCAAGGAGGCGGGGGCAGCTCGGTTGACTCACCTCATTGCCCCCGCAGTCGAGCTCCGCGCAGCCGCCTCTGGCCCGCGTTGCCCCCCCCCACCGCCACCCCCACCGCCGCGCAGCACTGGCCGGCCGGCCGTCGCCGCCCCTAAGGCTCTCGCAGGCACCGCGCACGGGGCAAGCCCGGCCAGACCCGCGCACAAAGAGAAGGCGAGAGCCGCGCGCGCGCACCCCCCCCCCCAGCCCGCACACGCGGCGAGGCGTCTCCGGGCCACCCAGGCGCGCGCGGCCTCTCTTTCCCTCCGCGTCTCGGCTTGTGTGGCGCGCTTGTGGCGTTTCCAAAAGAAAACCTGAAAGGAAACAGGAAAAGGGAAGTGGGGGGGGCGTGGGAAGTGGGGGGGGGGGCTCATCCAGCCTCTCTAGGACCCAGCACCCTCCTCCTCCTCCTCCTCCTCTTGAACCCTTAGATGGACTCAACGCACAAGAGCCGCAGAGGCTCCTCCTGGCAGAGACCCATGGACTGGGGGAGGGGGGGGGCTTTTCTCTCCCCGCCGCATCACCGCTCCGGCTGCTCCTGGGGGGCTTTTTGCAGGGTCCAGATCCCCCTTTTTCCAGCCTGCCACGTGCACCGGAGGCTATGGGATGTCAGTAGCATTGTATGGCCACTTCTGGGGCAGCCCTTCTCCGCCCCCCCCTTGGCATGAACCCCTTCCCCCCCAACTTCTCCTTCCTCCCACTCCCTCCCTCCCTCTGTAAACACAACCCAGAACTTCAGAAGTGGGCTCTCTCCTGCCCCCCCCCCCCCCCCCCCCGTGGATGCCCAAGGCAGGATTGTCATTGTCTCTGCAAGCAGTAACGCTTCTCCCGGTTGTGTGCCTTTTTTTAAAAAAAGGGCATCAGGCATTTCATTTCCTCTGGAATATTTATTAAAGAGCGGCTTTCAGATTCATGTCACAACTTGTAAAAAATGTTGTTATAAAAAAAAGGGGAGGGGGGTTGAAGGTGTATTATAAAGAGGAAATCACTAAGCAAAGTAGCCAGAGGCTGCGTTCTCATCTCTCATTCCCTGAGGAATAATCACATCTCATCAGGGAAGCTCGGAGGTCGGCAACAAGAGAGAGGGCCTTCTCTGTGGTGGCCCCCCAATTGTGGAACTATCTCCCCGACGAGACCCGCCTGGCACCAACATTGTTATCTTTTCAGTGCCAGGTCAAGACTTTCCTCTTTCAGGCATTTGGCGATATCTGAGGAGTCTGGGTTTGTTTTGTTTTGTTTTTGTAGCTTTTTGAAGTGTTGTAGTGGTTTTAAATGTACAGATTGTGTGTATGTTGTATGTTTTGCTGTTTTAATTTTTGTATATTGTTTTTAATTGTTTTTAATCCTATGTAAACCGCCCAGAGAGCTTCGGCTGTGGGGCAGTATACAAATGTAATAAATAAATATAAATAAATAAATAAATAAACACTTGTGGGGTGGGGGAGTTGGCAAAACAGGGGGAAGCAGAAACTTTGCTCCGTGGTGAGGAAACGATGACTCTGAAAAACAATTCCACAGAATCAGAGGCCCTCTTTAGCTTTGATCCTTAGGTTCTGCTTTGCATCAGGCCTTAATCCAATAATGTAGCACTTGGGAATAAAGTGCTACAAATGTATGCCTGGTGTGGAGAGTGTGGAGAGGGAGACATTTTTCTCCTTCTCTCAAAATACTAGAACCCACTGGGGACACATCCCATGAAGCCGATTGGTGGGAGATTCAGGACAGATAAAAGGACTTTACATCTTTATACTGCCCATCAGCCGAAGTTCTCTGGGCAGTGCACAATAGAAAAACATAAAATACAGCAGTATAAGATGCAGCGATAGCCACCAATTTGGCCATCTTTAAAATAGTGGTGATAGCTATAGGCTACCTCTGGTATCAGAGGCAGTATGCCTATGTACACCAGTTGCGGGGGCACATGGGTGGGAGGGCGCTGTTTAGGGATGAGCATCGTCTCGGACCCGATACCCTGTACTGATACAAATCAAAGGAAATCGGGTATCCAATGTCCAATTCTGATGCTGGCCGCAGGAGGTCCGATTTCTCCGGATCCGATTTTTTTTTATCCGATTAATATCAGAAAATCGGGCCTCTATTTTACATGTGTTCGCTATTGGTTTGCATTGGAGAAAAGAAAGCTTTCCCCCAATGCAAGTCTATGGGGAAAACATGGCGGCAGGTGACTGCGGACCTCCCTCCCTCCCTCCCCCCACTTGCACTCCTTACCTGCTGCCTCCTTGCTGCCGCCCGCTGCTTCCGTACTACTGATAAACAGGCCTTGCGCCCTGTTCCACAATAGAGCACCAGCGCACCAGATGACATCATCACTTGGCATGCCATCGTTCTACTGTGGAACAGCCAGCAAGGCCTGTTTGTCAGTAGTACTGAAGCAGCAGGCAGCAGCGGGCGGCAGCAGCAGGAGTGGGGGGCAGGTAAGGTGCGTGAGTGGGGGAGGGAGGGAGAGGGAGGTCCCCCCCTTACCTAATGGCATCCCACGCTGCCATTCGCTGCTGCCATCTACTGAGAATTAGGCTTTGCAAGCTGCTTCTCAGTAGAGCAATGATGCGCCGGGTGATGACATTAGGCTTTGCAGGACGGCAGCAGGTAAGGCATGTGAGTGGGGGAGGGAGGAGGGAGGGAGGAAGAGGGAGGTCCCCCCCTTACCTGCAGGCATCCCACACTGCTGTCCGCTGCTTCCATCTACTGAGAATTAGGCTTTGCAGCCTGGTTCTCAGAAGAGTACAATGGGTGATGACAGCAGGTAAGGAGCACTAGTGGGGGGGAGGGAGGGGAGGGCCGCCATCTTAGGTGCTTTCCCCATGGACTTGCATTTTGTATCATTATCGGATCGGATCCAATAACACGGACATCCAATTTTAACGATACAATATTTTACAAAATCTGAAGTTCCGATCCCAATCCCGATTCAATTTTTGGGGTCCGTGCACATCCCTAGTGCTGTTGCACCTGTGTACTGCTTGTGGGTTCCTGGTTGATAGCTGGTTGGCCACTGTGTGAACAAAGTGCTGGACCGGAAATACTGGGGTGAAGAAAAACAGGAAGCATACATTTACTTTGTGCTTACTTAATAATGCCCTTATGAAACACTTCCAAATGCATTATACATTCATTATCCTATTTATCATGAGATGCTCCTTTGTATTCAGAGCAGGCCTCAGAAGAATAATGCAGCACTTGGGAATGAAGATGCAGCCCAGTAATCCAGCACTGGAGGCCAAGATGGAGAAGACCTGCACAGCCACCATGTATTTGCCCTTGGTGCTCAGGGAGGTGGGCACAAAGGACACCCAAACACTGCAAAAGACCAGCATGCGGAAGGTGATCAGCTTGGCTTCCTTGAAGGCCCCAGGCAGCTTCCTGGCTAGGAAAGACACCATGAAGCAGATGGCAGCCAGGAAGCCCATTTAGCCAAGGGCAGTGTAGACCATGGCGACCGACCCTTCATTGCATTGCAGGATGATCTCTCCAGGTTGAGAGTACATGCCAGAGTCCACAGCCAGATGGTGCAAAGACCAACGTCAACAATGGCGCATGAAAGGACAATGGCATTCGCTAATGTCTTCCCCAGCCATTTGCTCACCCTGTTCCCTGGCTTGGTGGCCAGGAAGGCCAGCATCACAATGCTTGTTTTTGCCAACACAGAAGAGGCAGCAGCTGAGATGACAATACTGGAGACTGTTGGTTGGAGAAGGCAACTCATTTCCCTTGGCTGGCCAATGAAGAGGAAAGAGGACAAAAAGGAAAGCAGGAGGCAGAGGAGGATGTAAGAGAGGTCTCGGTTGTTGGCTTTGACTATTGGAGTTTCCAGGAATTTAATGAAGATTCCAAACACAAAGCCTGCGGTTAAGGACAAGATTAGGGCAACGGAAGCCAGAACAATCCCCCAAGGTTCTTCATAGAAGGTCATGATCTTGGGTCTTGAGGATACATTGATCTCGGACATTGTTCGGATGCTGATCTTCTGAGCATTTCCTGCAGTGGTCTGCACCTGAAAACCACAAGAGGAACCAGGCAGTTTTAGAGGACATGCTTGTCTTGCAGGGAACTCCAGTACACCTGCACATCTGCCATCAAGCAGGTTCTCAGGCAGCAAGAGAGGGAAAGCCATCGACTAAAGGCATGGAAGAACCATCACCAATTACCATAGGCAGTCAGCCGGATGGGCATTTTTAAACAGTGGCTCAATGCTACTTAACATGTGTGTGTTGGGGGGAGGCAGATATCAGGACAGCGGTGGGCCCTGGCAGCTGGCCATGGATGCTGTAGGTTAATGCCAGGTTTGCTTCCAGCTTTGGCTTCTGGCCTATTATTGTGACTCTTGCTAACTCGTCTTCTGCCAGCTTCAGAGGAAGGCAACCTCAGGGCTTCTGAGGTGATGGCATCGAGAGGAAGTGTGGCCTAGTGATTAGAGTGTTGGTTTGGGACTCAGGAGGCCTGGGTTCAAGTCCCCACTCAGCCATGAAGCTGACTGGGTGACTTTGGGGCAGTCGGTGATTCTCAGCCTAACCTACCTCACAGGGTTGTTAGGGGGAAAATGGAGAGGAGGAGGATTATGTCAACCGCCTTGGGTTCTTGGCAGGGAAAACGGCGGGCTATAAATACAATAGCTTAATAAATAAAGCTTAATCCATGGTTGTGGTGGAATCTTCACAGTCAGACTTTTCAGCCCTGTCATGTGAGCCTGTTTGTGACATCACAGTAGTGGCTCAGCCCCTGGCTGGGGAGGATGGCCTCACTTGGTGGCAGCTTCAGAAGAAGGCAGCCTCAGGGTCTCACAGGTCCCACGCAAGAAGAAACAGCCGCAAGTCCCCTGGGTGCACTGGTCTCTGCCATCGCCATGAGAGAGAGACATAAGAAGAGTTGAAGAACGGTGTGTGTGCGAGGAGAAAGAGGGACTGAGACAAAAACATCACTCAAGATGAGGTATGTGGGATGGGGTGTGTTGCATTTATTCCTAAGACAAAGGCAGTTTTATTTTTAAATATATATGGAAAAAAATGTTTATTTGTTTATTGAAAGCTGTTTATTTAAATGGCGTAGGATCAAACTGAGGGTGTGCCTTCTTCCATATTTCCTGCCTGACTCCTAGGATCATCTTTGGCGGCTCTTTTCTGGGTGATGCCACACTCAAGAGCTGCAGGGACAGAGCCTTCTCTGTAGTGGCCCCCAACTGTGAAATGCCCTTCCCAGGGAGAGATGCCTAGCCTCTTCACTCTTTACATTTAGCTGCCAGGTTGCCTTCCTCTTCCAGCAGGCATTGAGGGTGCCATCCTACGCATGTTTAGACAGAAAGAAAGGCCTACAACTCCCAGCGTGCCCCAGCCGGCCATGTCCTGTTCTTAATCTGTTGCTCTGTTATTAATTTTACGGTTGGTTCTTTGGCATTCCATATTTGTAATGTTTAATATTGTGTTATTTTGATATTGCTGGTTATCTTATTGCAGGTTTTGCTTGTTTTATTTATTATTATTATTATTATTTTATTTATATCCCGCCTTTTTCCCAATACTGGGACTCAAGGTGGCTTACGAATTAAAAGATGTACAGTTAAAAACAGATAAAGACATACAAAAATTAAAAATATAATTAAACATAGTGCAATATTAAAATATTTTAAAGCATTTTAAATACAATTTTTTTTTTTAAAAAAAATCCACGTTATAAACTTGGATTCTAAACTTCCCCAAGAGATTTGTCAGTGGGGTGATACACAAATTTAACAAACACATAAACAAAGCATTTTTACCTGCTCTTCAGTTGAAATAAAATGCCCAGAGCAGCGGTCCTCTGTCCCCTTGCAGAGCTGCAGTTCTAACAGACAGAGCATGAAAGGAAAAGGCATTGGGAGGGAGGAGGAATGAAGCAAACTCAGGTCCTAGCTCTTAGATACAAAGTTTAGCAGGGAGTAGCAATTCGTGGAGGGGGATCTGAGCCTGTCAAAAAGCCTGCCACTTCCTTTCCCACCCAGCCAAGACATTTTGCTGCCTCAGGCAGAGCAGTAAATGGGGCTCCACCGACCCAAGTCAAGGTGCAGAGTACTCAAAGGAAGCCGAGATATTTCAGCACCTGAGGCAGAAAACTCCGCAAGCCCCTCTCCTCATCCCTGGCAGTAATAATACAAATTAAATCGCTAACAGTTCACTGCTGTTTCATGATAGCCCAAATCTGTCTGAGGCTGTTGCTTCACTCTGCCTAACGGTAGGGCCGAGCCAATGGCAGTTAGGAGCTGGAAGGGGCATGGCCCTGAGCGAGGGCTCTGCCCTGCCCACCCCATTCCCCTGAAGGGTGCTGCCACAGAGCAAGGGGGAAGGGGACAGGCACATAACTCTGTCCCTCAGCCCAGTGGAGGCTGGTCGTTCCGATTGCGGTGGGGCTGTGAATCCATTCTGGGTTTCGGTCAGAAGCAGCCCGAACTCTGAAGGAGCTATCCAAGGTGCTGAACCTAATACGGAGCTAGGGTTCAGCACCTTAGATAGCTCCTTTAGTGCTCTCATTGGTTCTGACAGAAACCCAAAACGGATCCGCAGCCCCATCAAAATCGGAGCCATGAGCCTCCACTGCTTTCCCCCCTTGGCTTCAAACTGTTTGGATTTCAAAGCTATGTGCTGGTTAGGAAAATCTGCCGTCTAGTAACTGAAGATGTCCGACTGCAAGGACACAATGAAATTAATGAAAATGGATGGATGCATTTCCACACGGCTTCATTATTACAAGCAGGACTGGCATCTCTTTGTCTCACTAAAGAGAGACTGCTTTCCTTTTTCTACCTATAGATGGAATGCCTTTAAAATATTGTCATATAAGGCCTTTCTGACCAGCACCCTTGACAGTTTGAGGTGACATCACAATCCTATCCATGTCTCCTTTGAGTTCAATTGAGGGAGCAACCCTATAAGGGAGGATGGGATTGCAGCCTGAATAGGAGAATACAGGCAGAGGCACACAGGACAATGTTGTCATCTCTTCTTCTTTCCGGTGTTTCTGGAAACCTGATTCCTGGAGATGCTGGACTGACCCTTCACCACATCTCCTACTGGCATAAGCACGGCAGCTGAATCCCAGAACTCACCTGTGGGAAGTCCACCTCGACTCTTCATGGAAGGGAAGCAATGCCTTTGCATCTCCCTCCGAGTAAGAACGGGGACGGCAATTCTCAACTTCATCCCCAGGATCCTCAGAAGTTTGTCTTTGGGTTCCTTGCTCTACTCACCTGTCAAGATTTCACCTGTGATTTCAAAACACCTCCCCTCGCTGCAGATGGTGGGAGGATGAAGAAGGGTCCTGGAATTTCCTCCCCTTCAAAGAGGATTCTTCAAAGTTCTTCACTGTTCCAGGGATCCAGAAGCCAGGGCCATTGGCAAGAGCCCTGCAACACATCGCGGGAGCTCATGAAGCAAAAGGCACACTAGTCAAGGAGATTGCCACCCACCCACCATCCCTGCTGCCGCCAGTATCTCTCTCCATCCATCCAGAGCAGTTTTTCTGGGCCTCCTTCTGAGCCAGGAGAGCTTGTTCCAGCCCAGACAGAAGGGGTGAAGGTTCTCACAGCTGAACACCAGGTTTTAATGGCCCCAGACCAGACTTTGTGAGCTCAAGTGGGCCAACTTTCAGCTGAAAAACCGAAACCAATATCAACGGAAGGCGACCAAAGTTTCAACTGCTGCCCCATCCCATCCTGGGTAAGATGTGACGTTAGTTCCCCAGAGAAGATGGATGAATGTCCAGGGATGTTTTCCAGTTATGGCTCAATAACAGTTTACCATGCAGCTGCAACCTAAAGATTTTACAATGGACAGACTACGAGCGTCTTTCTTTATGAGCCTGTGAAAGATCCTGCTGCCAAATGGGCTACATCCTGTTTCCTGAGCCAGAGCCCTCTCCTGAGTAGCTCTATGGCCTTCCTTGCTGAGATGATACAGGTGTTTGAGGGATCCTCGGAAGAAGGAAACGGGCAATTCCGGCATCTGCTGTCTTCTCCAAGTTCCATCTTAGAGCACACCAGGGTTTTCTGGCTCTGTATCGAAGACCTGGATTGGAATAAGGCTGCCTCCTTGATCAGTTCCAGGTGGGTCTGGTAGATCCTAAATAAGATGAATGAGCCCAGCTGGACATACCTACAAGGTTATTGCCAGACCTGATTAATTGTTTTCTCTGCTTAGAGGACTGTTTGGAGTCCCAGAAAAGGGCTTGTCCCACCTGGGCGGTTCTCTGGACTATGGTACTGACATGTGAGTGCCTGTGCCACCCAAATAATTGGTGATGGGGCCTAAACTCATGCAACTTCGTGGGACACAGGCTCATCTCTCAGCTCTGGAGAAGGACCGCGGCTTCCAGCTCAGCTTGTGTTTGGAGCGTGGCCAATTGGGACACTCTGCTGCAGTGTGTCCAGGGAAAATCTTAGGTAATTGGATGATGGGAAAATCCATGGCCTCCACTGTGAGGTGTCCCACAACAGTTTTCCCAACATCTGAGAGGGGCCGACCCACCAGCAGGAGCCACATCTCACAAGGTTTGCCTTTCCAGCAAGGAGGTGTTTTGCTGCTCCCACAACCCTTCCTGTCCTTCTTGAAGCCATTGATGGATGCCCATTGACACCTGGCCCCATCCAGCATGGAATTCAGGATATAGGGACTGAAATCCAGAACCATGGGCAATGACTGTCCTTTCATGAGGTCCCCTCTTGCCATTTCCCAATTATATTGAGGACTGCCTGGCTTGCTCAATGCAATCCGTTTATCACCTAGAGCGTAACCGTCCATTGGGTTCAATTCAGCCTACTGTTGAAATACCTGCTTCCAGGGTCACGTGATCCAGTCAGCAGCCACAGTCTCCCTTGAGTCAGAACCACAACTTCCCAACAAGTGTGCTCCTTTTTAAGGCATATTCAAACCGGTGGAAGAAGAAAGCCTGCCCCCTATCACCCCTCTGACTTCCCCGTGGACCTTGTCCCAGGACTTTACATCCCAATGGGCCAGATGCATTCCCTGTCAGAGCAACTTGAACTGGCAGCCCTCACGGAATTGGGGATAAACATCTAAAGCACGTCTTCCTTTGACCTTCCACCTCACCTGCCAGGGTACCTGTTTGATTCGTCAAAAGACAAGTGGGGAATTACAATTGTGCAACAACTACTGAACTATGGGAAAGATTACGGTCTAGAAGAGCGCCCGTGGGAGCCTCCAGGCATGTCCAGGCACATCAACTCATGCAGAAATTTCATGAATGACATCGGTCAAAGCCTGGTCCAAGTCAGGTGAGATAGTGTGTGCTTAGAAGGAGGGAAGGTGTCTTGTCCCCTAGAC
Organism: Anniella stebbinsi; assembly: GCA_029215795.1. Classification (NCBI taxonomy): domain Eukaryota; kingdom Metazoa; phylum Chordata; class Lepidosauria; order Squamata; family Anniellidae; genus Anniella; species Anniella stebbinsi. The sequence continues at coordinate 188,096,505 of JARDYH010000005.1, forward strand.
TGGAGGCTCCACAGTACCCTGTGAATGACTTGGATTAAGACAGGCCACACCTAACATCACCTCAGGGGGTGTCTTCAGCATCCCCTTCTGTACCTCCATCTTCCCCTGTTCCTCAGTCACCAAGAGCACGAGACTCCAGAACCTGAGAGTGGCCCTTGAAGAACTCCAGTTAATAGGCAACATGGGTGGAGTCCCTGAAAGACCAGGCGCAGCTGGCTCTCTTAAGGCCTACGTGGACTACAGACCTTCACCTGAACAACAGCTCCATATGGGAGAAACCTCCAGCCAGCACTTTGTGGACTGTGCTGTCCAAGGTCCTGCCCTCCCTCCAGCCTTGACTCCAGCCTTCTCCAATGTGAATACGATGTGTCCACCACTTCCCCTGGGCCTGACAACAAGAGAGGAACCGCATTCCTAGACCTTCAGGGGAGGAACCATTTACAGCCCATGTCCCTCTCTTCATTCATTCATGAGAACATCTCCATCCACCTCCCTCATCTCTGGCTCCATGTGGCACGACAAAAGGTGCTTGGACTTGGCATTGGGAGAGCCTGCAATGGGAGACAGCATGAGGAGGTCATGGGACTCTTGGGAAGGCTGCCTCACATCAAACTCTAAGCCCTCCGCCTTATTCAAAGGTGGTTTAGCCCTGCATCTGCTAGACGTCCCACCCCATCCCCAGACGTCCCAGGTCAAGGCATCACCGGATGGGGGTCATGTGACTTCTCTATGAATTTGTCTGTTTAGCCCCTGCCATACATGAGGGGCACTGGAGGCAGTTAGGTACAGGGGTTAGGGATGTCAGTCGCCAAGAAGTCCAGCCCTTTTGGACTCACCAGACTTCCGCGGCACGCCTGACTCGGTTTGCTTTTGCGACCTGGGCCACGCAATTTTACAGATTTTTTTGGGTCTTGGCTTAATTTGTGCAAATAGGGATTTGCATACATTTCGCCTGTAAATTCTGAAGATTTGCATAATTTGCAACCAAATTTGGGCAAAACTATTTTAATGGAAACTTCCCCCAGCTGGCCTGACTCATTGCACATTGAGTGGGGCTAGCTGGGGGAAGAGTCCGGGGGGCTGAGCTGACAAACCTTGTGAAGCTACACCCTCGAAATGGATTCCCCCGACATCCCTAACTGGGGTTCAGGCTTAGGCAGGAGGGGTCGACATAGCAGTCAGGGGACACAACACAATCAGGAACTCACACACATTGCACAGTCTGGAAGCAGAGTCACAGAGAAGTCCAAAGGTCAATAGAACAGAGCATCCATCACAGGGCAGGTCCGGGAGGCTAGAGAGCAGATGCGGGATCATTTCCAAGCCCATCCCAAGATGTCCCAATTTCAAAAGTCCTGCCCTGGATGGAGGGTTTACCTGATGGGATCATGTGACTCCTCTACGAACTCCTCATGCTGCGGTGGCTGAACAGAACGAGGTGGCATGATGAGCTTGTAGACAGGTCACATGACCTCATCAGGGGATCCCTCCCTCTAGGGTAAGACTTCTGGGCATGGGGTTGGAAATGATCTGACTGGGTGGCTTCCAGTCCCCCACATGTACAGCAGGGGTCTCCACCCCCATCCTATTGGTCCATGGAGGTATGATGACTTCATCCAGGAGTCACACGACCCCCATCCAGTGATCCCTCTTTCAGGAGCAGGGCTCCGAAGTGGGACTTCCAGGGATGGGGTCAGACTTTCAGCAGGGGTGGAGTTAAGCACCTGCCCATTAAAATAAGGCACAGGGCTTCCAGTTTGATGCGACGTAGCCTTTTTCACTCCTCCGGCACACGTAGTGTCCAGCAAGTCCAGGGCTTGTGTGGGGGATACAACCTCTCTCTCTGCCCCATTGCAGGCTCCATGAGCCACAGAGATGGTGTCTAACGAGGCACCTTCTGGGCCCTGCAGACCTGCACCAGTACCAAAGGCCCAGCGGAGGTTGGCGTCACTGGCATGTGGACTTCCATCTTGCCCTGAGAGGAGAAGACACAGAACCAGTTTTTCCAAGACAAGAAGTTGTTTGTCTTTTTTGTTTCCCATTGCACAGTTTTATTGATTGTATTGTTTTAATAATTTCATGCGAACTTGTTTGTGAGGTCTATCTATTAAACAATATTTATTTACCTTTCATAAATCAATATCCAGTTGCTCATTGCGTGAATGATGTCATGGCAAGTGTGGCCCTCAGACTGAGAGTTCCCGAAAGGCCGCTGTAGCTGCAACAAGTCGGATGACTGGTTTTTTCCCCCCAATGTAATCCCACATTTGTTAATTGCTACCCTGTGAGGTGGTGGAAATTATGAGATCTCGGTTCATACAGTGGCGAGATGGGTGAGGGAGGAAATTGCTGACCCCAAACTCATGTGAACAGCTCCTCTACTTGAGAGGACCTTAAACAGAGGACTGTCCTCTGACAGTCCTTGAAATAGAGGACTATCTTTGGCAAAATGGGACACCTGGTCAGCCTAGCCCTAGGCTCTGCAACGTAGTGTGCCTCGCTGCCAATGTGATCATGGATGACTCTCTGGGTTTCCACCAGGCCACTTGATTTTTTTATTTTGTTTCATTTTTTTTAAAAAAAATTACAATGTGTGTTTTAAACTAAGAGATTTTGTTTTATCCCCTCCAGTTTGTGTTCTGGTTGTTGAGTGTTTCGTGACAGGCCATGCCCACCATGGCAGCCATTTTATGAATGGACAGGGCACCCTTGTTCACAGCCATTTTGTGCGAGAGCACATGACACGCTCTCAAAATCCAAAATGTGCCCACTGACCCAAAAGGATTGGGGGCCACTGGTTATGGCTGCGGCTTTTTCCCAGTCTTTTCTAAGCCTTCCTCCTCCATTTCCTCAGGGCCTTCCTTCACCATCTTCGCCTTCTTCCTTCATCTCAGTCTCCTTTTTCCTTCTCAGAACCTCCCTTCCTCCTGTAGCCCTTCAAGGTCGAAAAGGGATCTTTCCCCCTGAAGGCTACAGATTGCAAACGTTCGCACCAGTTTTGTCCAGGGTGTATTATGCCGTTCAGGCCACTGAATGATCCTATGCACCCGGATCAGATTTGGGCCTGGTATATTTTTTAACACCGGCCTGGAAATGGCACAATCCTCCACATTACTGAATGGATGTTTGCAGAACACATGATGTAGGTAGCATTTAAGGGCAAAATTACAGCATTCATTCTCCAAAAATACTTTGGGGAGCATGGGCTGTGTAATGGAAGGCCACCTGTACATGGGACCTGGATCTTTTTGAGCTGTGCCTGGCTCTTTAGAGCTGCTCCAATTGCCATCATTTTCTTGAATACAAGGCTGCTTCTCCCTTCCGAACTCAGTTGCTTTGCAGTTGCTGGGAGATCTCAGGACTCAGTCCCTTGGCAGACTAATAGGAAGTGCGGAACGGAGGCACTACCCTTTCAAACTAAAAGAGAGCACGACACCTTTCCTTCCGCAGCCCACTCGTTATTTTCATAAAGTCCAGAGTCTGAAGTTGCACCACCATCACCTGGCTTTCTTGGAGTGTGGCTGACTCTGCAGAGATCTGCCCAGACAATTGCTCCGAGGCAATGGCTCTTGCGCCCTGGGCCGTTGTAGGGGAATGACAAGGCGATGAGCAGGGGCATTGGTAGATCATCTCTCAACTAGAGTGTCAGAGGACTTCTACATCTGTTCTTCCTCCAAGACATGAGCATCTGCTGGGATTTATCCAGGGGGAAGGAAGCTGCACTTTCTGGCTGCGCGTCACATTCTGTGGCATACAGAAGCCTGCATTTCATAGTAGAAGGTGCTGGGAATTGAACAGCACTAATGCAGAAGAGTGTTCTATTCAAGAAGCATTATGAACTCCAACAAAACTTTATTTGGAATGAGGGAAGGATAAAAGAAAACACGTAAGAACAAGAGAAAGTTTTCTTTTTAAAAAACACCCACCAAACGCAGCGTTAGAAAGACCGTGGACTGCTGTCTTGGCTGCTACCTTTTGATTTTTGGATAGACACACTATTGTTCAAACCCAGCTACAGGATACTACTGGATTTCTAAATTGTTTGAATGAGGTGCCAAAGACTTCCCCAAAAGGTTTAACACACCCACAAAGGTGAACACCCTCGGATGGTGGGTGGGTGATCCGTTGCTGGGACTTCATGCATTGGCTAAATCCACTAACAGGTTGGAGCTGGCTACTTTATCACGAACTGGATAGCCGGATCAGTGGCTTCACCTGTTGCCTCATATCTTGGGTTCTACAGGGCTATAGGCTTGCTTTTTAAAATGATGGAATCTGGAGACTACGGCTCATCCCCAGGGGATCAATCGCTGCTCCTTGCCCCTTCCTGTGGATATCCATGAGCGTGGATGAAATTCGGAATGGCGATCCTCATAATGTGACAGCCACCTCTCCATTTTCTGTATGGTTTCCTTCCCCACCCCCGCCCTTACACGAGTGAAAGTATAAGGTTTTGTGGTGCTTTCACATGCCAACAACAACAACAACAACAACAATAATAAATGTATTTCTTACCCGCCTCTCCATTTGGATCAAGGCTGGGAACAGCAGTAAATATAAAATATGATAAAGTACATAAAACTGATTCAAAACATGATACACATTATTAAAATAGCAATAAAACATCCTAAAAACATCCTAAAATAATTCTAAAATTCCACTGGATCTGCTTGCCGGAAGAGACGAGTCTTTATAGCTTTCTTAACTTCTAAAAGACTGTTAAGTTGATGCGTCTCCTCTGGCAGGTCATTCCACAGTCTGGCAGTGGCAGAAGAGAAGATCCTCTGGGTAATGGTTGTCAGCCTAGTCTTGGTACAGATCCATACAGCCAGGTTCAGGTGTAGGGAGGCGAGTAGAAGATGGGTGCTTTAAGCAGGCGCCGCAGCAATGACCCGGAATGTTGCTGTTGCTTCTTCCCAGTGCCACATCTGAGATGCTGAAGATGAAATGTGCCTTGTCTTTGAGCAGGGATCCAAATGTGCCATTGAACTGGTATAGGCCCGGAGGCGGCCAGTTTAGTGGGGTCATTGCTGCGGCGCCTGCTTTGCTGAAAATAGGACTGCGGACATTTAGCCCCTATAGAACAGATGCCCTCCAAGATGTTTTGGACTACAACTCCCATTGGTCCCATCCAGCATGGCCAGTGGTTAGGAAACTGGGAGTTTTTACTATATATATATATATATATATATATGAATTGATATACCACTATATATATATATATATATATATATATATATATAATCTCTCAGTGCTTCACAATATCAAACTGCTTTTCAACCATAAATGGTCCCCAAAGTGATCCAGAATTATCAAAGCGGTGTAGTTTATTTATTTATTTTATTACATTTTTATACCGCCCCATAGCCGAAGCTCTCTGGGCAGTTCACATAAAATTAAAACAATTAAAAACAATATACAAAAATTAAAACAGCAAAAACATACAATATACACACACATTTAAAACCACTATAATAACTTTAAAAAGCTATAAGCCTAAAAACAAAACAAATCCAGGCTCATCGGATATTGCTAAATGCCCGAGAGAAGAGGAAAGTCTTGACCTGGCGCCGAAAAGATAACAATGTTGGCGCCAGGTGGGCCTTGTCGGGAAGATCATTCCATAATTGGGGGGCTACCACAGAGAAGGCCCTCTTCCTTGTTGCCGACCTCCGAGCTTCCCTCGTAGGCACTCGGAGGAGGACCTTAGATGTTGATCATAGTGTAGGTTCGTGTCAGGAGAAAAGGCCATCTTTGCCTTGAGAAGTGGGATGTGAATAAAACTGTCAGCATCATAATGCCGTAACACAGGATCTCACCTGATACAGGTTTGATCAAGACCCTTGGTGTGGTCATAACTTGGGGCGCCAAGAAAGAGGGGAGAATAAGATGCAGCAGGGGTTGTATTTAAAGGCTTTCATAATGCAACCTACACAATCATAAAATGAACAGTGCAGATGTTATGAAGCTGCCAGATATTGAGATCTACTTAGGTTGCTCCTTAAAATGAGGCAAACAGAGAATCTGAGTACAACATCCATTTTATTTGTGTGTGTTTTTAAAGGCGTTAAATCTTTCCCAAACATACAAAGAGGGGTACTAAGAGAACCTCCTCTCCTCTCTTTGAGACTCTCCGTTCCCATTACTGTTCCCTTAGTGTCCCTCCTCACATGAAGTATTCCGCATTCTGTGATCGTTGAGCAAGCTCAGCTTTCACTGGGATGTTTTCAGAGGCTCCTCCATTAAGGATCTCCCTGTATTTGGTACTTCTGCAGATCTTGAGGTTCCCTTAAGCCTTCTGATACCTTCCTCTTGTACGTGCCGGGTGCCCTTTCCTTCTTGGTGGGTTGTTTCTGAAATGGCGGGAGAACTCATGCCTGACTCATTGGCCTCTAGCCTCATGATGTCCAGCAGGATCCTTTCTATATGAAAATGCGGGCTCACATAAAGGAAATGGCCCTTTATGACTGCTGTAGTTTGTGGCCTCAGATATACTAAAAGTAGAGAGACCCCCACGGTAACTGTAAATTGTGGTCTGACTCTCTGGAGGAGGATGCACTTGCAGATAAGTCCCGGTGGCAGCAGCTCTAGGTTAGGGGGGCGAGGGGGTAGCAAGGGGGCAGTGGGAGCAGTGAGGGGGGAATGGGGAGTCAGGAGTTCAATCAGCTCCTGATCAGCCTTGCTCCAGGCTTTCCAGGGTGCCAGCCGCGTAGCCGGCACCAGGAACCAGCAAGGCCACCCGGTTTAGGGTGGGGCAAATCTCACCTCAGCCAAATCTCACCCCCCCCCCCCCGAAGCACCTGAGTTGAATCAGGGCCATGTTGGAGACTCCAAAATGGCCTCCAAGACAACTCGGAGAGGCTCTGCACATCCCTAATGCTGATCAGCACCTTCCTTTCCATCTCAGTCTAAGGAGGCATGGGGGTGGGCGATGCGCATGATAGGCCCAGGTTCACCCCAGACAGGATCTGAGTTTGCGGTGCTGCTAAGCAGGCCCTGCTGCCAACCTAAAGCTTTGGAGCACCCCACCATCCATGGTTAGGAATGTTTCACATGACATGCTAAGTCCACACAGCACGCAAAGCCATGATGTTTAGCTCCCCTAACATGTTGGGAACACAAATATATTGGGAATTAAACACTGAAGCTCTCTCTTGTTGTTATTGTTGTTGATTCACTGTGCATTCACCATTATCAATTTGTTTTGTGAGGAAAGAGAAAATAGTTCTAATGACAGCACATAATTCACTCCCGAATAAATTGCCTGCCTTCACCATTGACATACCGGGCACAGATCCCCAACACTGAAAAGGAAGGGGGTAGGGTAGCAGAATATAAATCTAATAGTAAATAAATCTGAATCAGATGCCATCTTCAGTCTTCATCATGAGATGCTCCTTTGTATTCAGATCAGGCCTCAATACAATGATGTAGCACTTGGGAAGAAAGATGCAGCCGAGCAACCCAGCGCTGGAGGCCAAGATGGAGAAGACCTGGACAACCACCATATATTTCCCCTTGGTGCTCAGGTAAGTGGGCACAAAGGACACCCAAACACTGCAAAAGACCAGCATGCTGAAGGTGATCAGCTTGGCTTCATTGAAGGACCCCGGCAGCTTCCTGGCTAGGAAAGCCACCGTGAAGCAGGTGGCAGCCAGGAAGCCCATATAGCCAAGGGCGGAATAGAACATGACAACAGAGCCTTCGTTGCATTGCAGGATGATCTGCCCAGGTTGGGAGTGCATGTCAGAGTCAGGAAAAGGGGGAGAAATTCCCAACCAGATGGTGCAGATGACAACCTGGACACTGGAACAGGCAATGACAATGGAGTTGGCCAAACTCTTCCCCAACCATCTCCTTACCCTGTTCCCTGGCTTAGTGGCCAGGAAGGCCAGCACCACAGTGATTGTTTTGGCCAACACAGAAGAGACAGCAAGTGAGAAGATGATGCTGAAGGCCATTTGTCGGAAGAGGCACGTCACTTTTCTTGGCCGTCCAATGAACAGGAAGGAGGACAAGAAGGAAAGCAGGAGGGAGATGAGGAGAAGGTAGGAGAGGTCTCGGTTGTTGGCTTTGACAATCGGTGTGTCTAGGTATTTGATGAAGATTCCTAACACCCAACCTGTAGTTAAGGACAAGAACAGGGCAAAGGACATTAGGATGATCCCCAAAAGTTCTTGATAGGAAAGGAAAGTGAGATCTTTGGGGACACATTGATCTCGCTCCGTGTTCGGATGCTGATCTTCTGGGCACTTCTTGCAATGATCAGCATCTGAAAAGAAAGTGAATGACTTCAACATAACTAATGTCAATATTGCATTCATATAGTACCAGGCGTTCGATCACATTTCATAAAGCACATTTTTCAGGGTGACAATAGATGGACAGTGGACAATGATGGTGAATGGAGCTTACATAAAGCAAGAAGAAAGAGCAGGAGGAGACAGCCTGGATAAATCTACGTGCAGCTAGGTTAAAAGAATTTGCATTTTCTTTCAATGCCGTTATCACTCAGCTCTATTGACTAAATGCATTCACTTGTAATTTGGTTGTTTTAATATACTAGTAAACTCCTGTGTTGAATAGGGTGACCAGATAAAATCCAGGTCAGGGCTCATGTAACTTTAACTGTTGTAGAGAAAAGGGAATTTCAGCCAGTGTCATTTGTATGCAATTAGTTCCTGGTGAAATTCCCTCTTCATCACCACAGTTAAAGTTGCAGGGGCCCTGCCTTCTTTTGTATATGGTCACTCTAGTATAGTGCCTGCAACTTTAACTGTGGTGATGAAGAGGGGATTTCACCAGGCACTAATTGCATACAAATGACACTGGCTGAAATTCCCTTTTCTCTACAACTGCTAAAGTGACATGAGCCCTGACCTGGATTTTCTCTGGTCAGCCTAGTGTTGAACCTAAAGTACCTGGAGTATCACTTGTCAGGGAACAGTTTCAGCACTTGTAGTTTATAGTTTATAAATTGAATTAGAAGTACTCTGGATGGGTCTGGGCCTATTTCCGCCCTTGGAATGGCAGAAACTATGAGCTTATCTCTGTCTGTGTCCGCAGGGCAGAGCAGAGGGAAGTACCTGTGAAGTCGACCTTGACAAGCATGGAGGCTGGTAGCTCTCACTGAGAACCTGACAGAATGGGATGGAGGGTTGCAGAAGGGCCAACCAGATTGAAGCATCATCCTGGAGGGCTGAGCAGTGATGCCCTGTTTGGGCAGGGGCCTTGCTAAAAGGCCTTCTCTATCCAGGGGTCTGGAGGAGATGTCTTACATCCACCCCTTCCCTTTTAAGCAGATGCAAAGGTGAGGAGCCTTTGCTAGTAACATCTTGTCTGCATTGCCCCAAGCCCTCTCTCTTTGGATCTGAGCTTTTGGAGGCATCATCGGAGGCTCTGGAGGCACTCTGCACATGGACTCTCCTATTTGGAACATTGGATTACTAAGGACTTGCCATGAAAAGTGCTTTTAGACTTTTCAAAAACTTGAACTCTCATTTGCGGTGGATTGCGTGTCTTTGTTTGTTGTCAGCTGAGTGGACCAGCAGACTGGGTTTGATCTATGACGTTTGGACGTTCCTCTGCCTGGGTGTCCCGTGTCGGTTTGCCAGAATGTATGCTTGCCTGAGGGACCAGGAAACCTGACATCACTCACCCCACATCTACAGTGCAAGCTCCATGTGTTATTGGAAAGGGGAAGGTAAAAGAAGGAAGGTGGGACTCTTAAGGAGGCAACAGATCCTTAAGGAGTTGCTCAGGAGGTCCAGGTCATAGGTGGGAGCCTGCCAGATGCATGTAGGATGGTCATGCTGGAGGCATCCTTAACCTCCAGACACACTGAGCCTGTCCTCCAAGGTACACCTGTATCAACTTTGAGGAATTAGTTATGGGTGTTCTACATAATCCTAAGAATCCTTCACCAAATATCTCTAGGGAAATCTTTGCCCCAAGGCACACCCTTTCCTCTGGAGTCACCTACCTTCCTGAGTGGAGATGGTCCCTTCTGCACAGGGAGCACAGACATAGCAGCAAATGGGCTCACCTTCCATAGCCACCTTGACATCCCCAGGACCACAGCTGTCAGAACACCTTGAATGGGGCAGAGTCTAATCATAAAGAGGAGGAACATCAAGCCAAAGGTGTGAGGAGGAGTTCATCTACAGAAGGGAGTTGTGAGCATGTTTGCTGGAGGGACGCTGCATGGCTCACAACGGTAGAGCCAGTGGAAAAAGAAGGGCCGAAGGTATCGGCAGAATTATTGGGACTGGCGTTCAGAAGCGGAACGCAATGGGGCCTCCCCTGTGCTTAGAAGCAATGACATCTTTCCAGGGGAAGCTGGTGGGTCCCATATCAGTGGGTTGGTCAGAACTCTATGGGAGCGATCCAAGGTACTGAATCTCCTTCGTCGTTAAGGGTTCAGCGCTTTGGATAGCTCTACTGGAGCCCTGACTGGTTGTGATAGAAACCGAGAGGATTCGCTGCCCCAGGTCATCGGAGTCACCAGCCTCCACTGAATGTTTCTGTTTCGAAGTGACGGGTGGCGATCCCTTTTAGGTCCTATTGCTCTGATATCCCATAACTCTTTTTCCACCCACGCCTATTTAGCAACTGCATCCTGTCCCCATACACACGTTTAGCATTAAGGAGCAGGGCTTCTGTCCAAGCCATATGGCAGAGTCCGCATACTGTACGTTGCCCTGGGCCCTCTCTTTTCATAAATTACTGCAATACCACACACACACACACCTACCTCAACTGCACTGTGAAAACCTAGTTCAGCTATAGGCTTATTTTATTTTATTTATTCATTTACTTCATTTATATCCAATCTTTTTTTCCTCCAAGGAACTCAAGGCAGCATACATAATCCTCCTCCTCCTCCTCCTCCTCCACCCCGTTTTATCCTTGCGACAACAACCCCGTGAGGTAGGTTGGGCTGAGAGTCTGCGACTGGTCCAAAGTCACCCAGGGAGCTTCTTTCATGGCCGAGTGGGAACTAGAACCCGGATCTCCCAACTCCCAGTCCAACCCTCCAACCCCTACACCACATTGGCTCTCGTATGGTCATATTTCTACACCACACCGCCAGTTCTGCATTACATCTTGCCTAATGGAACACACATTTCCCCCCCATACTTGGTTGAGCCATTTGGGCCACACGATGGCATCCTGGTCAATGGAGAAGGTTTGGTGCGTGGCTCTCTGTCTCTCCAGACGCCCAAATTTCACTCTGACAACGGACTTATTGGGAAACACCACCCAGTTCAGGATGTCAAAGTTGGCTGCCAGGTCTCCGTTCTCATCCAAGTAGACTCCGTCCATGGAGGTATTGTAAAACTGGGGGTCTCTCAGGAAAGGGTGAAGCTAGAAAGAGAAAACAGCGGCACTGAGAATACAGGAAACCAGGTTGGCTATCTTAGCATTACCTGAGATGAGGTTTCTCACACATGCTTAAAGTGCTCCATGGACTCCTGATTCATTTCTGAACCCAATTCAAAGTGCTGCTTTGTAGAAACTGTTTTCATAACGTAAAAACTGAATACATCCAACCGTTATATTTTGTTACATGAACTGAAGGTGAAGGAGTTCACTATGCTCAGCATTCAAGGCCCTCCTCCAGCCGCCTCCTCCAAAGGAAGTTAGGAGGGTGGCAACAAGAGACAGGGCCTTCTTGGTGGTGGCCCCCCAGTTGTTGTTGTTGTTGTTATTATTATTATTATTATTATTATTTATTACACTTATATACCGCCCCATAGCCGAATGATCTTCCTGACAAGGTCCACCTAGCACCAACATTGTTATTTTTCCTGTGTGTGGAGGGGGAAAATTAAGGCTAAAATTCTAGGGTCCCCGGTGTTGTGTACCTGCCTGTTCCCTCTGGCATTCACATGTGCTGGCAAAGTGACATGAGACACTCACATCAGTGAGACTTCTTTTTATTGAGGAACTCACATGGTAATAAGCTTAATAATTACATTCTCTAAAAAACAACAACACTTAGAGCTGAATGATGCTCAGAAAGCTTTAGGCTTTATTCCTGATATGATCACACGGGAGGCAGGGAATACTTGAAAGGCTTAGCAAACCATCTCAAGAGAGCTTCTCTAGATGCCACGTATGTTGGTAACTCAGAGGACATGGCCCACGCCCACAGGATCACGGGAAGGGGTAACGTCTCAGGCACAAGAGCCCCATGCTTTCTTCTTATTTCTGGGAACTCCCTGCCACCTGAGTCTGGCAGAGAGAGAGAGAGAGAGAGCAATCATGCACTATCAAACCCAGCCTGTTAAACGCTGAGCTGACAAGATAACCATGATCACAGGAAAGGTAAAACCTCAGGTACAGAAGCCTCAGGCTACGGCAACCACTGCCAAACTCCCCGCCACCTGAGTCCAGCTAACAAACACCCAATCCACAGCAAATGCAAATTCAAGTCTCTGAAAAGGCTCACAGTACTTTTCATGGCACAGTCCTTAGAAATCTAAAGCCTAAATAGCAGAGAGTCCATGTGCAGAGCGCTTTCAAAGTCCCGAAAAGGTGAAAGGTGTAGATCGAACTCGGCATTTATCCCTATTCAATTTCATTCTGTTGTTTTCAGCCCAGCGCTCCAGCCTATCAAGATCACTTTGGAGTTTGTTTCAGTCTTCCAGGGTATTAGCGATCCCACCCAAATACAAAACTAGAGCATAGTAACACGCTAGGGAGGCAAAATCCACCACATTTTCATGTAGACACCAATTCCTCAATGTGGCCTGATGGGCATCAGTGGCAGGGGGAAGGAAGGGTCTCCACTCTGCAATGTCACTGCCCATCCAGCCACTGTGTGTGGAATAGCGTATCCCTGAGGCGCTCCAATGACTAGCTTAGAGCCTGATGTGGCTCCCAACAAATACAGTCCTGCTCACTCCATTTGCAGAGTATCACTTCTAATGTGGGGTTTCAAGGAAAAACCCCAGAGCCTCGTCACGCCTCCATGGCAAGAAGGAGAACTTCCTGCACGGGCAACAAGATTGGTCAATTGCCGAAAGAGCAGGTGGCAAAAAAAGCGCTGCTCCTGATCACCTCTGTATTGTCTCGGGGGCTTTGTGGATGAGGAAGACGACTTCTCCTCAGGGGATTTGCTTATTCACTGTACACAGAAGGTGGAAATGTATATTCTACACGAAGCTCAAATGCATACAAAGCAACCTGATAGATTGGCAGTGCTAATATAGCCCCTCTTGTCAGGGAGAAACGCCCCTCCCCTGGTCTTCCTGTCTAACTGAAATATTCTGCCTCTGGTCTTTGATGTCAGGCTCTTGGCCATCTCGTTCCTCCCTGGGCCAACCCTCTTTAAAGCTACCCTCACCTGTGGCCACCAGCACCTCCTGTCCACTTCTTTCTTCACTAGGCGGATAGTTTTATTTTTTAAGAATGCTGGGTGTAAACCCTTCAAAACAGCAGAGTCTTGTGGCACTTTAAATAGTGACAGCCACCAATTTGGATGGCTTCAAAAGGTGATTTTGCACAAATGCATGGAAAAGGCTACTAGTCTTGATGTCTCTATGCTAGCTCTAATATCAGAGGCACTATGCCTATGTTCCCCAGTTGCTGGGGAACATGGGCAGGAGGGTGTTGTTGCTCTCACGACCTGCTTGTGAGTTTCCCATGGGCAGCTGGTCGGCCACTGTGTGATCAGGATGCTGGACTAGTTGGACCCTTGGTCTCATCCAGCCTCAGGGCTCTTCTGATGTACTTTATATAAAGACATCCGGAACAGTGTCCGGAAAAGTGTGTGCCAGAACAAGCCTTATGCCTGCCACTTTAAGATCACAGGCGAAAGGGGGTAGATTCACACAGCCACAAACACACGTATTTGGACCCACATTCTGCTATTAAGAACATAAGAAGAGCCCTGCTGGATCAGACCGAGGTTCCATTTACTCTAACACTCTGCTCTCACAGGGGCCAACCAGCTGTCAACCGGGGAACCACAAGCAGGACACCCTCCCACCCATGTTCCCCATCACCTGGGGCACACAGCTTTACTGCCTCAGATACTGCAGGTAGCACAGAACTATCAGGGCTAGTAGCCATGGACAACCTTCTCCTCCAGGAATTTATCCACCCCCTTTTAAAGCCATCCAAAGTGGTGGCCATCGCTACATCTTGTGGTAGTGAGTTCCATAATTTAACTATGCACTGTGTGAAGGAGTATATCCTTTTATTTGTCCTGAATCGCCCACCAATCAGCTTTTCTAATATTTTGAGAGAAGGAGAAAAACATCTCCATATCCACATTCTCCACACCAGGCATAATTTTGTACACCTCTACACTGTCTCCCTTCAGCTTCCTTTTCTTCAAGGTAAACTATCCCAGCTGTTCTAGCCTTCCCTCATAGGGGAGCGGCTCCAGCCCCTTCCTCATTTTAGTTGCCCTTTTTCCAGCTCTAAAATATCCTTTTTTTGGAATGGTGACCAGAAATGTACACTGTTTTCTAACTGGGGTCGTATCATAGATTTCTATAAAGGCAGTAAGATACAGGCAGTTTTATTCTCTTGCACAAAGAATCATGTGTGTTTAGGGTCCCCTCTACAAGGATTCGCTTTTGCGCCCGGTTAGGCGATTATGCGCATAATCGCTGAAGTGCATTTACACCTAATACTTCTGCACGAGAGGCGGCGAAGCGCATTAACGGATGACCAAAATGCGCTTTACAAGTAGTTAATGCGCATAAGCGCTTGTTCACATAGTCAAAATGCGCTTTAACGGCCGGAGCAAAATAAAACTCGCGATTTAACGCGCATTCGATAATGCGCATAATCAGAGAGATAACGCGCCTCTACGCCCGATTTACGCTCTGTTCTTGTAGAGGTAAATTTTTTAAAGCGCCTTGAAAGAGCTTTAAACCTCTCTTGTAGAGGCAGCCTAAGATCATGGATGCAAGGAGAATCCACACAATCACACAGGAAGTAGAGGAAGGAACTAGAGGAACGGCTACCCTTGATTTGATACAGACCAATAGGGAGGACTTAGTGGATAAAGTGGCAGTTATGGGAACTCTTGGGGAAAGTGACCACGCCATACTTCAGTTCTTGATTTTAAAGGAAGCAAAAGCTGAGTGTAGCCATATGCATCCTCTGGATTTCAGGAAAGCCGGTTTTAATGAACTCAGAACTATGATAAGTAAGGTCCCATGGCAAGTGGCCCTAATGAGAAAAGGAGTCCAAGATGGGTGGGAGTTTTTAAAAAAGGAAATTTTAAAGGCACAATTACAAACAATTCCAACAAGGAAAAAAGATAGAAGACAACAGAAGAAACCAATGTGGCTCCACAAAAAGCTTAGAGATAACATGAAAATGAAAAAGGATACAAATAGGAAGTGGAAGGAAGGCCAGGCTACAAAGGAAGAGTACAAACAAGTAGCACAGAAGTGCCGGAATGGTATCAGGAAGCCTATAGCTGAGAAGGAGCTGAGGCTAGCGAGGGATGCTAAAAGCAATAAAAAGGCTTTCTTCAGATATGTGCACAGTAAAAGACAGAGAAAAGAAATGGTGGTTCAACTGCTTCATGAGGATGGCAAATTGATAACAGATGACAAAGAAAAGGCCGAAGTGCTCAATTCCTACTTTGGCTCAGTCTTCTTTCAAAAGCAGGTCTATGACCCCCCTGGAAAAAGTGAAGTATAAGCTGTCAGGGCAGGATTGCAGTTTGAGATTGTTTTTAAAAAACGGTCAAGGAACACCTAATTTCTTTGAACGTGTTCAAATCTCCAGGGCCTGATGAACTGCATCCTAGAGTAATAAAGGAGCTGGCAGAAGAACTCTCAGAACCACTGTCTATTCTCTTTGCGAAATCATGGAAGACGGGTGAAGTGCTGGACAACTGGAGGAGGGCTAATGTTCTCCCTATCTTCAAAAAGGAGGAACCTGGGAACTACAAACCAGTCAGTCTGACATCCATCCCTGGGAAGATTCTGGAGCAGATTATAAATAAGTCAGTCTGTAAGCACCTTGAAAACAATGCAGTGATTAGTCTGACAAATTAGTCTGACAAATCCTGTCAGACTAATTTGATCTCATATTTTTGATCGGGTAACTCCCTTGTGGACTGTGGGAATGCTGTGGATATAGTATATCTTGACTTCAGCAAAGCTTTTGACAAAGTGCCCAATGACATTCTGATTAACAAACTAGCGAAAAGTGGGCTAGATGGAACAACTATTAGGTGGATCCACAGATGGCTACAGAATCGGACTCAAAGAGTGCTTATCAATGGTACCTTTTCACACTGGGGGGTGGGGATAACGAGCAGGGTACCACAGGGCTCAGTCCTGGGGCCAGTTCTCTTCAACATTTTTATTAATGATTTGGATGAGGAGGTGCAGGGAATGTTTATCAAATTTGCAGATGACACAAAACTGGGTGGGATCCCTAATACCTTGGAAGACAGAAACAAACACCAAGGAAAAAGAATCCAAATGCACAGTTACAAGATGGGGGATACTTGGCTCAACAATACTACAAGCGAGAAGGATCTTGGAATTGTTGTAGATCACAAGGTGAATATGAGCCAACAGGGTGATGTGGCTGCAAAAAAAAGCAAATGTTATTTTGGGTTCTGCATTAGTAGAAGTATAGCTGCCAACACATGCAAGGTACTGGTTCCCATTATTTGGCACTGGTTAGGCCTCATCTTGAGTATTGTGTCCAGTTCTGGGCACTACACTTGAAGAAAGATGCAGACAATCTGGAGCATGTTCAGAGGAGAGCAACAAGGATGGTCAGGGGGACTGGAAACAAAGCCCTATAAGGAGAAACTGAAAGAACTGGGCCTGTTTAGCCTGGAGAAGAGACGATTGAGGGGAGACATGATAGCACTCTTCAAATATTTCAAAGGCTGTTACACAGAAGAGGGCCAGGATCTCTTCTCGATCAACCCAGATGCAGGACACGGTATAATGGGCTCAAATTACAGGAAGCCAGATTCCGACTGGACATCAGGAAAAGCTTCCTGACTGTTAGAGCAATACGACAATGGAACCCATGACCTAGGGAGGTGGTGGGCTCTCCCACATGACAGGCATTCAAGAGGCAGCTGGACAGCCATCTGTCAGGGATGTTTTAATGTGGATTCCTGCATTGAGCAGAAGGTTGGACTCGGTGGCCTTAGAGGTCCCTTCCAACTCTACTATTCTATGATTCTATGATACGATGACGATGACGATGATGGCAATGATGATGATATCCTCAAAGGCACACAGAAAGGCAATCTTTGGAACCCAGGAGCAACCAACTGCAAAAGGAGACATTGGGAGTTCTTAACAGCAACAACAATCATATCCCCACAGCATACATGGAAGAATCTATGGCTTCTATTCCCAGAAACCAACAAGGCAACTAGCACCTTTGTTAGTAGGAGCAATAGCATTGTGTAAGTTCAGTTGGGGGGGGCACAGTGGGGGCCATGGGGTTTGGTGGTTTGGTAGCCCCATCAATCCTAAAAAGCCAGACATCTCTGTAATGGTTGTTATTATCTACCTAAGCTTCTAGCCACAAGGGTCACCTGTGCATCAAGAGATAGTAATGGATGCAGGAGCACCGCCAAATTGTGCACCTGATCTCCCAAGGGAAGTGCAACCACCTCCAGAAGAGGTTGACTTCATTCAACTGTGCAGACAAATGATCCACTGGCTGTACCTCCACCTTGTTTGTATGGAGCTTCAATCCATTCCCCTGCTTTGGCACAGGCTCCAAGAGAACCAGCAGGATCTCCCAGCCCAAGGAAACTCCCATTTAGAGGCGAGAGAGGTTGCAATTCCAGTCATGCAGTGAAGGAAATGGGCCTCTGCTGACAAAGAGGAGTTGGACCAGTGATAGAAGTTATGCTTCGATGGGCTGTGTCTTCAAAGGACCAAAAGTTGAACCAGGACATGGTGTTTCATAAGTGGGCTTCCCTCAGAAATGTGCACAATTCCTTCTCACTGACACATCTGACTGAAACATTCTCAGAGCCTGATCCCAAGACAATGAGTCCGGAATGGTACACCTGTTTCTAGTTTTTATCTGCGTTACCTGAGGGGGAGAAACGCCATACCTGCCATGGCTGGACCTGTTGCGTTTCCAGCCGACCGCCATCCACCAATAACCTCTGCTTGGATCGAGATGAATAAGCAGCATTTAATGCATGTGCCACAGCCCAGACGGCGTTGTAAATCATGTAGTTGTCTAGAGAGAGGCTCCTGTCGTGGATCTCCTGGGATGGGGGAGTTTCCCATTCCTGTCTCTCTTTGCATCGTGTCCAGCCTTTCACAGACAACACCTCCTTTGAATCAACACAATGAAATGCTTTCTCCACAAACTGTTTCATAGCAGAGAACACTTCTACAAAATCACCATAATTTGTCTTATTCTTTGTCCGGATAAAGAAGGAAAACATTCCATGGATGAGTTTGAAAGATAAATCATTATACGCCAAGTCCAAGGTCAGGTCCCACCTAGCTGTTGTGACCCAGACTTTCCCTGCCATGCGATTTAGATAAGGCTCAACAAAGTGTTGTACAAATAACATCCCATCTATGAAGGAACAAGTCTCAGCATAGTAAAGAAATACATTGACTTGTTTCCAACTGAGAAATGAAGCAATGTTCACTGATGCTTCAAGTGTGCTTCTTGATGTTTCTGGGATTATTTGTGAGAAGGCAACACAAATACTGCTCCTAATAAGCAGATGGATCATGATCCTCATGAACCTCTCTCCGTTGTTAGTGTCTGGTACAATGAGACCGATCCACACCCATCTGAAATGCAGGAACAGTTTGATAATGTCTGGATATTGGGTTTCTTCTGTGGGGACTATCCGGTAGAGCAGAGGGAACTGAATTTTATCATTCAGAACCTGGGAAACAGATGCATAAGTGACCTAATGAGGAAAGGAAGAGACTGGTGATTTGATTTGTTGACAGCTAAAGCACAATATTATTAACATCTAGCAAAATACATGTCATTCTGATGTACAGAGCGGAGGCTCACATGTTGCTAAGGGTGACCCTTTCACAGGACAGGGAGAATATGTGCTCTTAGTAGTGGTAGTAGTAACAACATCAACATTTCTTTTATATAGTGCTTTCTAACAAATGATAAACGTTTAATTCCGACACCTGGAATCTTACAAGGCTCATCTTGTAAGCTTTGTTGGAACTGTAAAACAAATTCTGTCTCTTACGCCTGCATGTCATACTTCCACAAAGCAGAGGAAGAATGAATTTCCCCCCGGACATCTAAACAGGCTTTCTAGACGGTCTCCTTTAGAGTGGGTAGAATCTGAAATCTGGATTTCACTGTAGGCAGCTTCTCCATGGCAACCCTAGACAGAGGGCAGACCCATTTGGGCAGAGTGAGCTCCGTCACACTTTGGGTCCCTCGCACTGTTGTATTTCCTCATTTCTGGTTTTGGTGCTGATGACTCACATGACGTTGTCCCTGTCTTGCACTATTCTCACTTCCCCCCCCACACACACATTTCTAGCGCCTTAGTTTGGACCGGGGAAAGTCCATTTTATTGTCATCCGAACCAGCTTCCTGTGAGTAGCCACGTATGTCGACGAAAGAAACACTCCAGTGGTGGCTTAAAAGAAACATTACTTTAGGAACAAGTGGCTTTCCATCCTGGGATAGGATGGCTCAGGTCAGCCATGCGGTCCGCAGTCCACGAGGCAGGGAACAGGGATTACTTTGCAAGCACTTGCTGTAGGCTTTGCTGATTTGGGGGAGTGATACAATTCGTCCTGCTTTCAGGATATTGTCAGGCAGCCCCCTGTCTAGAGACTTACATCTTTAAAGATTTGAATTACAGCATCAGCATGTGCCGGTATTTACAGGCCACTGAAGAAGACTAAAAACGTCGGAAAGTGTTTGGCCTGCCTCCTTCGTTGATTTGTAGAGCAATTTGCTTGATCATCTTTGATGAGAAATTTGACTGTGTATTTCAATTGCTCTATTTGATTGTTAACATATGCATATAAAATATATTTTTAAAATTTGTAAACCTTAACTTTTTGGTTATTCCTTGTTTGTGGTTTTTGGTTAAGGCTAGCACCTTGTTTTGTCTTGTGTCTCTCCACCTTAACCTTCCAAACCACTCAGATCCTTCCTCATGCCTCCATGTCTGTCCACTTCCACCACCCGTCCGCGGGATTCTCATCTGTTGTGTGTAATTCTTCTTCCTCCTATATTGTCCTATATTATCCTATATTACCCTATATATATATATATATATATATATATATATCATCCTATATTATATTATCATGGCTGATCCTGCTGCTGACTCCCGTGGAGAAGTTGCACAGAGAAGTTCCATGGGAGACCACGGGAGAAAACATTTCCCTGGTGCTTTGGGTGCTAACAGGCGTTCCTAGTAATGCATCCACAGTCCAATGTGGAGGCTGGAGGCATAGGGTTGAATTTCGTGTCCTAGTTCCTTTGACTGCCTAAAATCTTCTTAGGAAAAGCAGTTTAATACACAGAATCAGTCCCACAGACATTTGCAAGGAGACCGGATTTGCAAGACGAAAGGATATTCTTTCCAGGGAGTCATGACCAGTGAACTGCTAGCCCTCTCCTTGGCAACAGATTAACACCTCAAAGAACGTAGGAGTGATCTTTCCATCTGACAGGAGGAGAACAGAACGCACTGTAACTATGAAGTAAAATAGAGCTATGGGGATGTGTGAATTTAGTAAGACTTGGAGGCAAATGCAGCTGGAATCAATGAGATTTACTTTGGAGTAAGGGAACCAGCCATCTCTATTTTATGAACTGGAGATACTCAGCTTTGCATGATCAAAGGAAAGGAAAAGTAATCCTTCACAAATGCAAAGAGGTGGAAGATCGCACTTGTGAATGATCAGAAAAAGGTTTTAAAGGGCAGGGAAATTTTTAAAAAATCTTTAAAAATGAAGGGACGACCCAATCTGATTCAACTTAGTAGGCCAAAAGTTCTCCTGGAGGCCTATCACCATGCCAAGTTTCATCTCTTTATCTATATACATTACACAGATGCCAGCATTTTGGCTAATTTACATGATTTAAACAAAGCAGGCCAAAAGCTCTACTTAAGAGCTCTCGAAATCCCAAGTTTTATCTCTTTATCTTTAAAAATTACACAGATGTAAGCATTTTTGTACATACTAATAGGAGGTCCAATGAGCGAGGGGGGAAGGCTGCCAAGTCCATGACAATATGTCAATCAATGACAAGAACCAATGAACTGGAGGGGGAAGGAGAAGGGGCAGGGCAGGGCAGGGCAGGTGCAATAGCAGAGAGAGCGAGCAAAAAGCTCACTGGTATAGCGACGGATCGTGAAAGGGAGGAGCGCTTGTAGCGCTTCTGAAATGGAGGTAAAAAATGCAGAGGCAAAAGGGGGAGTGGGGAAATAGGTGTGATGGAGCCCAGTATCACTCTTGAGAGACTTGAACATGGTATGAGCATTTCAATAACTCAGAAACCAATACTGATTTCATCTATTAATTCTATACCTGTGATAGGTCTCCTGTAAAGTAAAACCAACATTGTACAAGCGGAATAGAAGAAGATTTCTTTCTTGTATGGTTATGTTAATCCTTTGCCATAATGAACTTCGTTCCATCAGCAGTTATATGCATTTTGTTTTGTTCTTATTAATTCAGACTTCACGTAGCCATAATCAAGCATTCTTATGTGGCATCCTTCCTTATCTTGACTTATAGCCTTCCTTATCTTGACCTAGAGTCAAGATCCATCATTCCTATGTGATACCCTGTGTTATGGTAAACTTTCCCTTAATACAAGAGTTATGCTGTACAAGGGTCTTCTTATGCTGAGTCTGATGTTTCCAGTTTCCTATATAAGAGTGTACCCTGCGTATTAAATGCAGTCAGAACCCTTTCTTGACTCAGAACACAGCTGTTCATTTCTAATAAAACCTTATTGATGAGATTGATTATTGTAAGTATGTTTATAGATCAGCTAATTGGACTCCACCAATTCTGGTTGCTAAGTGGGAAATTAAGCCATATCCAAACTCTATTTCATTAAAGTTAAATCACCTTATATCCATTATAATTATTAGATCCACACTAGATGGCCTTTTAGATCTTTTAAGAACCTCCTCAAATAAGGAGCTCCCCTGGCTTGAGATCTCTTTGTCATAAGAGAGATTCCCAAGGTCCCTATAGCGCATTCACAATTTCCCACCACAATCACATTTGCAATCCCTAGGCAGAATGGGGAATGCCTGGAGTTGTAGGACTTTTTTTTCTGACTACAATGCATAAGCTTCTACCCTTGGTTGCTTACAGTTCTCTCCCTCTGTCTTTAGTCTGATTCCAATTACTGTCTTTCGCTTCACAGAGAGGTTTTTCCCATTCAGAACAGACACCAAATGCCCTCTATCAAGAAGCAATTGACTGTATTACTGATGGAATTATATGGTATTGCTGCTTCCGATTAGAAAAGCAGTTAGCAGAGGAAAACAGAAAGGCAAAACGGAATGAGCATTTACCAGCCCCACCTGCACACCAAAGGCTGAGAAAGAGACAGAGAGAGAGAGAGAGAGTCCACACATTTCTTTAGTAAAGGAAGGAAAACAGCTTTACTCACAAGTATTCCTGCATATCATCATTTCAAAAGGAGTTTGTTCAGTTCATTTTGTGTTCTATGATCACCAGCAGGAGAGACCGATCACACCGTGTGCTCTCAGCAGTGTCCGAAGGCAGTGAGGGGAAAGGAGACCAGAAAGCCACATGGTAGGATATAGAGATCCTAAGCCTAGCTATGCCCAGAATTCCCATCCATTAACTAGCTAACTGCCACACTTCCTCTTTCCTGTAATTTGCAGATGAGGTTGCATTTTCCCCAACAATTACCATGGCAATACATTGGCTGGTTTTGAAGAGGCAACCGTCAGTTGTGTTGCTTATTGTGTCATATGGAGGGTACACGGTACGCTATTCCACCCAAATAAGCAACGGAGAGAAACAACAGACTTGCACGTTATTTAGTTCGAAGCCCGTTGTTTAAAGTGTCGTCCGAAACCAACCAACCAACCCCCCCGGTCTCTCCATGCGCTATTCCGTGTGGGAATAGAGGTCTGTCGGCCGGAGCAGCCAAAAGACCTCGGCTGCTCTGATACAGCTGGCAGAACTTGTGGTGCATGCTGGGATATGGCTGGAGGACTGAGGGAGGTGGGAGGGAGGAGACGCTGCAGCCCAGATGGACGCCGGAACTTTCAGCCGCTCAATGCACAGCAGAGCAATGTGTCATGTGGGGAGCTCCGCCACTTAACGCACCATCAGTGTGCTCTCTCCCCCTCCTCCGTTGCCTAATGTGTCATGCGAAAGCAGCCATTGTGTGTTATTTTCTAACAAGGGGAGGTAACAGACTGAGTTATCTCCAACGTTTAGCAGTCCTCCTGCGTTCCAACCCCAACTTAGACTCATTCTGCAAATGGCCTGCAACTCTTCATCCTACCTGTGGGATTTTGTAGATGTTCGTCATGGTTGAAATCTGGATGGAGTTTTCAGAGTCTGCCCCCTCCAGAACAGCCAACGTTTGACTCTGCTTTCCACAGCCGTTGTTTGGGACACTCACCTGCCCAGTAGAAAGCAGGTCTACCAAGGCATCGGAATACATTCTGGAATCGAAATAGTTCTCATAGATGTTGTAGCCCAGGGTGATGTTGGGTAAGATCTGGGGGCTCTGGTTGATGTCCTGAATGGCAAATAAGAAGGACAGGAGATTCCAGTACTTCACGGTTCCTTTCCTGTAGAAATATACGCAATATCATCATCCTACATTCAATGAAAGTCATAAATTCTTTGGCTCCATGGGCCGTTCCAAGCAACACAAAGGGAAGCATTTCATTCCTAGACCTTGAGTCAGGTTTACACTGATCCAGAGCAGAAATCAGAAGCAGAAAAACCAGTCCTCGCTTAATGACCTGGTTTACGCAGCGTGACATCCCGGACGCGCGGGTGAAATCCAGTTTGAATGGAAATTTCATTAAAATGTTGGTTCATCTACTTCTGCTGTAATTCAGGGTATAAATAAAAGAAACCTTTAATTTAGATTATGTATTTGCACTCCTACGTGTTAAAGCATTCAGTCTCTTGCTTCTAGGGTCTAGATAGAAACCAATTCAATCCTGTCACTAGGAGCCAAAAATAATTCCTGTATATAATAACTGAACATTAAAACCTGTATTTTATTATTATTCATTGTAACGATGATATCCCACCGTCCCAC
Organism: Anniella stebbinsi; assembly: GCA_029215795.1. Lineage (NCBI taxonomy): Eukaryota > Metazoa > Chordata > Lepidosauria > Squamata > Anniellidae > Anniella > Anniella stebbinsi. The sequence goes on from JARDYH010000005.1 coordinate 188,120,772, forward strand.
CTCCCCTTTTGCAAGGAATCCAAGGCAGCTTACACGTTCCGCTTTCTCTCCATTTTATCCTCACAACAACCCTGTTATGTAGGGTGACCATATGGAAAGGAAGACAGGGCTGCTGCACCTTTAACAGTGGCATAGAAAAGGGAATTTATGCAGGTGTCACTTGTAGGCATGCAGCACCTGGTGAAATTCCCTCTTCATCCCAGCAGTTAAAGCTGCAGGAGCCCTGCCCTCTTCTGTATCTGGTCACTCTAGTATAGTTCCTGAAACTTGAACCATTGTGATGAAGAGGGAATTTCACCAGGTGCTGCATGCCTACAAAGGACACCTGCCAAAATTCACTTTTCTTTGCAACTGTTAAAGATACAGGACCCCCCCCCCCCCCAGTCCTCCTTTTCATAGGGTCACCCTGCTGTGAGGTAGGTTAGGCGGAGAGTCAGTGACTAGCCCAAAATCACCCAGTGAGTTTTCTGACTGAATCAGGACTAGAACCTGGATCTCCTGAGTCCCAGTCCAACACCTTAACCACTACACCACACTGACCCTCTATGCTGCCAGGGATTCACAACCTTTGCGGGGGGGGGGGGGGCAGCTGTGGTCATATTGGCACTTTAAGGAAGTGGTGTGGGTCTGCCGTGACTAAAACGGCTATGGGGCGGGGGGGGGGGAGGAAGCATGAGCCATTGCAAAACGTTGGAAGCCACAAAAGGAATTAAAAGCTTCCATACAGAATCCAGGTGGCTGAGAAGTAAGTCCCATTGAACTCAGTGCTAATCCAATTCCTATTAAAGTCCCCATGCCAAACACAGAACACTCTCATGGAAAGTCTCTCCATCCTCCACATTCTGGAGTCCCCAGTTCCTATTCTTGCAATCCAACCACTCAGTGGATTCCAAGGCAGGTACTACCGCCCTGGTGCAGACATGTACAGACCAACACACATCACGTGGAAAGATCCTCCCAACCTTGTAGCAGCCCTGTACCCTCATGTCGAAGCTCAACACACATTTTGGAAGAGTTCATAATACCTCCCCGTCCGTTTCCTTCCCATGCAGTCTCCCTTCCCACTTCTTAGTCCTTGTCGAGGGCTCGGCTCAACCTGCTCTGTGAACTGGCTGGCTGTGAGTGGAGCCTTGGCATTGGGACATCCACAATGCCTCCCCCATAGGCGTGCGCTGCACATTTCATTAGGGTGTGCACCCAGGGTTTTTTTTTTAAAAAAGGTGAACATTCATTGAATGCTCAATCATAAAGGACATTATTTTTATTCATTTATTTATTAAACACTGTAGACACTGATGACTTTACTCTGTGTTTGGTTTGCCTGACTTCGGGAGAGCCCAGCACCGGTGGGGCTTTGTGGTGACACTGGCTGGTGGAGGGGCTCACAAAGCCATATTTATTTTTGCTCCGGCTGCCAGGAGCAAGGCGTGCTGTTGGGGGATGGGGCAGCAGAGCAGCTGGAGGACTGTTCTTGCTGCATCTCGATCCCCCTCTGAATCCCTATTCAATGCCCCCCTCCATTCGGTGCTTATTGCTTGAGATATTAGGGTGTGTCTGGGCACACCTAGCACACCCCTTGCACACACCAATGGCCTCCCCCCATTTCCACATGATATCTCACCAGTAAAATCTGCCAGAAGGAGACTCTTTGAAGGTGGGCAGGTGAAACATAGCAAATGTTGTAGAGGTGAGCCCGCCAATGAGATGGTCTCCTGGCCTATAATAATTAAATGGCTCTGTATGCTCCCTGAGCAAAGCCAAGGGGCATTTTGCCTTTAGCATCCCATACTCTGCAAGAAGCAGAAGCAGAAGCTGCAGGATCATGGTGTGGATGGCTGGTACAATCACCTACCCAGTGACGTCTCCTCTTTTCAACTCCCTGCCCAGAAAATCAGAAGAAGTCAAACAGAGAGGACCAGGACAGCCAAGGGATTATAGGGTGCGACCTTCACATCCAACTACCTGCCTTAAACCTCCTCCCAAACTCCTGGTGGCACAGAATGCATTTATGCACCAGTCCTTTCAGACTCTGATGAAACACATCACCTCATGCTGCTCCCTAATTCAGTGTGTGTGTGTGTGTGTGTTGTGGATCTCAAAGGCCATCATTAGAAAAATCCCTCGAACTTTGGTGAGAAACAGAATAAATCACTATGATTTTCATAATTATAGGGGGAGGGAAGTATCACCTCTGCAACATCCTGAAGTTTGTGTGTGACTACACACAGAGGAGCACATATGGAGAAAAAAACATGTTTGCGAGACCTCATTGATGCAATTCCAGAGGGAGAGCTTAGCCTAACTTCTACAGAGAAAGCCCTTTCATATGAACCAGGATCAAGTCCATCTGTAAGCACCTTGAAAACAATGCAGTGATGACTAGAAGCCAGCATGGATTTGTCAAGAACAAATCCTGCCAGGCTAATCTGACCTCACTTTTTGATCGGGCAACCTCCCTTGTGGATGGTGGGAATGCTGTGGACATAGTATATCTTGACTTCAGCAACGCTTTTGGCAAAGTGCCCTGATTAGTTGTCATGTATGTAAGATGATGCATTAGAAATAGTTTTAGAAAGTCTCTTGACGGAGAGTTTCCGTTGCCATGTCTTTGCATTGGCGGCAGTTGCGTTACATGACACAGTTGCCAATGCAAAGACATCTAGGGGCAAAGGCCCTTTGCTGCGAACTAAAAAACTCAGCCATTAAACACAACTTTTTTAGTTAGTGGCAGTCCTCCCCACCCCCATTTAAAGTTGTAAAAACAAAAAAACCAACGTTCCTCCACTGTCCTCCCCCTCCCCCATTTTGGTAAAAAAAAAAAAAAAAACACTTACCTAGGAGTAGGGGAACTGAGGCTCCCAGTCTTCCCTTGCCAGCACCCACTGCGCCGCCAAATGCTCGGCAGTGCAGGCGGCATGAAGAGGGGGCCTAAGTCTCTGTGAACTTATCTCTGTCAGAGTTTCTCAGGGGAGTAGCTCTCTCATTCCCTGCTGTTGGCCTTGCAGCTGTCGCAGGTTTCCCTGAGAACCTGGATTTGGGTACGATGGAGGGGGCCACTCTTGGAAGCTGTCACTCAGATTGTAGCATCATCATAGTGGGTGGAGCAATCCTGCTTTGTTGGCACATGCCAACCTGTCTGTCAAGTGCCTTTGAATAGGCCTGGCCTTAGTATATACTGTAATAGCTGAGCAAGGCTGTTACAGTATATATAGAGATCATCTTTCGACGCAAGGCCTGAAACTCCTCCTGTTGGATTTCCATCTGTTTTGAGATTTTGGAAGCACTCTGCATGTGCTCTCTCTCACTTGCTATTTGGACTCTGGATTTCTAAGGGTTGTGCCATGGAAAGTACTGGGAGGCTTTTCATAGACTTGAACTTGCGGTTGCTTTGGATTGTGTAGTTGTGGCCTGACTCAGTGGCAGGGAGTTGCTAGTCCTTAGCAGAAGGATGAGACTCCTGGGCTTGAGGTTTTGCCTTCCCTGCGATCACGCGTACTGTATCAGCTCAGCATTCGGTAGGCTGTGTTTGATGGGGCATGATCTATTGTCTCTGCCCTGCTCTGGTGGCTCAGAGCAGAAGTGTTTGCCCCTTCCTGGGATCTTGTTTAGGCTTTGGCCATGTCCCCTGAGATGCCAGCGTATGCGGCGTCTGAAGAAGCTCAAATCGGATGGTGGCAAACCCTAAACCTCCCCCCCCCCGCGAATGATTGCCAGAAGAATCATATCAGGAAAGGAGCCTAAAGCTTTCTAACTATCGTTCAGCTTTAAGTGGTGTTGTCTGGAGAATGTAACTGTTGGGTGTCAGGTGCTTCGTAGACAATTCACAGGGCTGGCCCTGTGAATTGTGGACTGAAGACTTGGCAATTTGTCATGAGAAAATGTATCTCTGCTTCTCTGTTATGTGCTTATCTCAAATGGTAGGCTGAAGGCCTTGAAAGTTCTCTGGGAATTAAACTATGTTTTGCAAAGGTGGGGGCTCTCTTCCTCACACTGTGGCGTCATCAGAAGAGGTTGAACCGTGCCGCTCTGTTGGCACATGAGTTTAGATTACAGGCCTGAAGCCCTGTCTATCAAAGTAGCTTAGAATTGCCCAGCCTCCACACTATATTACCTTTGTCCTGAGAGTAATCCCTTTGCTAGGAATTATCTCGTCAAACCTCTTGCTGCTTGTGTGCTACTCTGCTGTTGTGAGTTTCTATCTGATTTAGAATTGTATGAGGCACTCTGTACATGTTCTGTTGCTGTTTAGACTTGGAACTTCTACGAACTATGCCATGAAAAGTGCACTGTGGCTTTTCATAGATTTGGACTTGTGATTACTGTTCTGGATTCGTGTTCTATAGCCTGCTGTCTCCCTCCATGGAGCCAAAGTTACGGGCAGAGGGAGGCAGAAGCTCATTGTTGCTGTTCTACAATTCTGTGTGTTTGGGACCTGTGAGAGGACCTTCCTCAGAGCTAAAGCTACGTGAATTGGGAAGGCTCCCTAGGTCGAAGAGGTTCAGTTCCTGACGTCTTGCTTCGGTGATCTGCTCAGCGTTCCCTGACAGGCTGAGTCTGATTTAGTTCAAGATAGTCTTACCTTCTGTCTGGAGGCTTTCCGTGAGTGTCCCTATGTTCTAGAGGATTCCAGTGCAGTGTGGCCGCTCCTGCCCTCTAAGGACTAGGGTTAATCTCTAAATGTCTACCCCTGAGTGAGTGCTGTTCGCATTAAGCCGTTCTACCTGAAAGCTGTGTGGTCCGTATTCAGCTTCAAGTGTGTGATTGCAGAAATGAAACCGTCATGCTTTGAATTCCGTGTGATTTACAATAAAAGAAATCTCACTGTTATTGTTGTGTATCAGTGTGCCTAAAGTCGTGAGCAGAAGCTTGGAGAGTTAGCCAGAGTCACGACAGTAACCATTATGCCTTTTACCGTGTGATTTCCTCAATAAAAAGAAGTCTCACCGACATGAGTGTCTCGTGTCAGTTTGCCAGCACGTGTGAATGCCAGAGAGGACGGGCATGCACATGACATTAGCAAACTAGCTAAATTTGAGTTAGATGGAGCAATTGTTAGGTGGATCCACAGATGGCTACAGAATCGGACGCAAAGAGTGCTTATCAATGGTACCTTTTCACACTGGGGGGAGGTAATGAGAAGGGTACCACAGGGCTCAGTCCTGGGCCCAGTGCTCTTCAACATTTTTATTAATGATTTGGATGAGGAGGTTCAGGGAACGCTTATCAAATTTGCAAACGACACAAAATTGGATGGGATCACTAATACCCTGGAAGACAGAAACAAACTCCAAAGTGATCTTGATAGACTGGAGCGCTGGGCTGAAAATAACAGAATGAAATTTAATAGGGATAAAGGCCAAGTTCTACACCTAGGAAAAAGAAACCAAATGCACAGTTAGGGTGACCAGATTTTAAAAATAAAAATCCCGGTCCCCCCCCCCCCGCCCCCCTCACCCAAAACAACCCCCCCACCAAGCCCCCCCCCCAAAAAAACAGCCTGGACCTACCGCCGGGTTCCTCCTTTGCCCGCGCAGCTGCGCGGGGTCCTCCTTTGCTGCCCACGCGGAAGAGGCGGGAGAGGGCTGGATCCGGAAGTGACGGTTACGCCACTTCCGGATCCGGCCCTCTCCTGCCTCTTCCGCACGGCCTTTGGCCTTACGAGCCCGGCAGCGGCGGCGGAGGAGCCCGGGAAGCGGCCGCCCCAGCAGGTAAGTGCCCCCCTTCGTGCTTACCAGCTGGGGCGGCCGCTTCCCGGGCTCCTCTGCCGCCTTCGCCGCCGCTCCTTGCTTGCCTTGCCACCGCCGCGTGACCCCCGCCACCCCGGTTTGCCCCCCCCCGCCCCCCGGTTGGGCCGGTTTGCCCCTGGATTCCCGGTTAGGACCGGGAAATCCCAAGCCATCTGGACAGCCTAAGTTACAAGCATAGCTTCCAAATTGCATGAAGAACTGGTTCCCCTCTATTCAGCACTGGTTAGGCCTCATCCTGAGTTTTGTGACATGTTCTGGGCACCACACTTCAAGAAGGATGCAAACCAGCTGGAGCGTGTTCAGAGGAGGGTAACGAGGATGATCAGGGGTCTGGAAACAAAGCCCTATTGGCTATAAAGAGTAGGGTGACCAGATAAAATCCAGGTCAGGGCTCCTGTAACTTTAACAGTTGTAGAGAAAAGGGAATTTCAGCCAGTGTCATTTGTATGCAATTAGTTCCTGGTGAAATTCCCTCTTCATCACAACAGTTAAAGTTGCAGGGGTCCTGCCTTCTTTTGTATATGGTCACTCTAGTATAGTGCCTGCACCTTTAACTGTTGTAATGAAGAGGGAATATCACCAGGAACTAATTGCATACAAATGACCCTGGCTGAAATTCCCTTTTCTCTACAACTGTTAAAGTGACATGAGCCCTGACCTGGATTGTATCTGGTCAGCCTAATAAGGAGAGATTGAAAGAACTAGGCCTGTTTAGCCTGTAGAAGAGAAGACTGAGGGGAGACAGAGGTAGTATGCCTATGTACACCCATTTTTTGTTTTTTTATTTATTTATTACATTTTTATACTGCCCGCTAGCCGAGGCTCTCTGGGCAGTGCACAATTAAAACCATAAAATACAATAGTGTCAGATAAACGTGTTCACTGGGGCTGGCTACAGGAAGAATTCAACTCCCCTACTAAAACAGCTCCACTGGCTTCCAGTCTGTTTCTGAGCACAATTCAAAGTGCTGGTTATGACCCATAAAGCCCCATATGGCTTGGGGCCAGGTTATCTGAAAACCCATATTCTTCCTTATGAGCCTGCCCTTCCTCTGAGGTCTTCAGGGGAGCCCCTTCTCTCAGTCCCACCACCATCGCAGGCACACCTGCTGGGAATGCGGGAGAGGGCCTTCTCGGTGGCTGCCCCAGGGCTTTGGAACTCCCTTGCCAGGGAAGCTAGACTGACTCCCTCCCTCATATGCTTCTGGAGGCAGGCTAAAACTTTTCTGTTCTGGCAGCCTCTGCAGAGTAGCCTAGACCTCTGCTTATGCCTTGTTAATATATTACCTTTTTTTTTAATTATTTGCATTATAAATGTTTTAATATTGTAGCATGTTTAATAATATTTTAATTGTTGTATATCTCTATCTGTTTTAACTGTACATGTTTTAATTTGTAAAGCCTCCTTGAGTCCCAGTATTGGGGAAAAGGCAGGAAATAATAAATAATAATAATAATAATAATAATAATAATAATTACATTATGTAATTATATTATTACATTTATCCTATGTAAACCACCCAGAGAGCTTCGGCTATGAGGCGGTATACAAATGTAATAAATATAAATAAATAAATAAATGTGTTATGGGCCCCAACAGTTGTCAGTGCATTTCAATACCATTATAAAACAGCTGTCTTAGTCAAGATTTGCAAATCTATCACTGATTGAGGTCTGTCCTTCGTTGCATAAAGTAAGATCAATTCAGCTTATTAAGATGAATTTAGCTGGAATTGGATGTGGTGAAGGGTTACAGGCAAAACATTAAATCAGATGGACCGGTGGTCATTCCAGGGTCACCATGCGTTCATCAATCATGACAAGTTGATTTTGTGAGGCAAATAAGGGGCCTAGTTACACCCTGTTCAGATGACACACTAAGCCATGCTGGTTAAGCATTTTGAGCTAAACATTATGGTTTAACATGTTGTGTGAACCATTCCTAGCCATGGTGGCTACATAACCACAGTTTAAGCACACTCACTAACCAATGGCTGCAAAAAGCTTAGTGGCCTAATCATGGCTTAGTGTGTTATCGAAACAGGACCAAATCATGCCAGCCCAGGGCTCACTCCTGAATCCGTTCACTTGCATTCATTACTGCCATACTGGAGATGGATTCACAAAACTGAAAAGAATAGACCAAGAATCAGACACCACCTTTAAGTTTTGCCATTAGAAGCTCCTTTGTATTCAGATCAGGCCTCACTACTGTTACAGTAAATAATCGGAGACCAGTCCAAAGTTCCAGTTTCAAACAGATAACCTTTATTTGCTAGCAAAGACCACGGTCCGGAATCGTTCCACAGACTGCAGCCCCCCCCTTTGGGTGACCCAGTCTCTTATACATTTCAAGCAAACAGGAAATATGCGTGTCATACAGCAGGATAATGCGTGCGCAACATCAGCAGGTATTTTTCTATATATGGTCTGGAACGATCTGTTACTTCTTACTGGGTCAGGTCACATGGTCTGTGGTCTGTGGTCGACTGCCTGCATGCAGTGACAACAGCATAGGAACTACTTATGAGAGAAACAGAGAGGAAAAGAATGGGGGGGTTAAAATCAAAATGGAGTCACTTTGGTCAAGCTAGCTGACTGGGGTCAGTTAGATGGGAATTCCCCTACATTCCCCCCTTTGAAACTCCGTTGTCTATTTACTAAGGAGTTTCACTATCTTCATCTGCCATTGGTACAGGGTGGTAATCGCGTAAAGCTATTAGGTGGACAGCTGTGCGCCGGTCTGCTATCTGTTCCACCATTCTGCGAAAACTCTGTAACAATAAAGGCATTAAACAGGGCAAAAGGATACAAACCAAGAGTCCTACAATAACCATCGCTATAATCCCTTTCAGCCCCCCCTACCCATGTAAACCAGGAACCCAGCCTTTGGGCCCACTCAAATTTGCACGGGAACATGAGCAAGCTTAGTCATTTTACTGGTGATCTCTTCAATAACTTTTCTATTATCATCAATATGCAGACAACAATTGGTAAGATTAAATTTTCCACATACCCCGCTCTCAATAACAAGCAAATAATCAAGAGCCAAGCGATTCTGATACACAGCATTTTGCAGTTGGGTCTGGGTTTTGGATAGGACATTCAGTACTCTTGCAGTTTCGTATGATTCTGTTAAGCATATAAATGGGGGTTCTGTACCCCGACATTCTATCTTGTGCCAGGTGGCAGGGCCATAGTACTGAATAATCCTCTCAGGTGGCCACTCATTATCCTTTCAGTCCCCAATTTTAACATCTGGGGATATGCTGCATTTGTTGTACGCTGGGTGGCCCAGGCGCACACCTTCTGACAAGGGAACCAGAAAGAAAGAGGGGCGGATCTCACCTAGAGTGCAAGTGCCTGCCCAGGGTTCAGGGAGTTCAGAATGAGCATACTGCCCACAGATCCAATACAGTCCCTTGGGGGCCGGCCAATTAGAGCTCTGACTTTGGGTGATGTTTATTCGGGATTGGAGACTCGCTGGCCACAACTGATTGTTGGGAATTACGGACTGGTTTGGCCAGTAAGAGATTTCGGAGCCATTCAGGGTGGTGAGTGATTCACAGGGGGTTTCTCTAATCTTGGGGGCTGATGGATGCATGCGCTGGAGGCACTACTGACTCACAACGGTGTCTTTTAACATCTACTGACTGTGAGGATTTGGCTCATTATAAGGCTGGCTGACATTTAATTCAGCTGCCTCCCATGGCAACTGGTCCCCAATTGGGTACCTCCGCATACATAACAGTTACTGACATTGAGGGAGCTAACAACAGTAAAAATTACTAGATTACATCCCTGGGCGGTGCAGGGACTTAGAACTGGAACTTTGGTGAGGCTGGCATGTAGATTTTCTCATGTTCCTTTTCTCACGTGGCCCATCATATACATCTCTACATCGGGCACTCATTTATACAGCCTCTGGAGCCCCCGGGGTATGTCTGGGGACAAATATACTTGTCATTATGCATGTATTCTCTCTCCCAGCTCAGGTCCCCGCAGGACTGTGGCCACTTGGCATGGCGGCAAGGGTCTATTGTTATGGACACCTGGGTAGTGGGACTTTTCAGGGGCAATTTCTGGATCAGGGTTCCCCATTTCTGACTATCCCTGACTTCTAGATACCACTGGGCTGGGGTTTCTTTTGGGTTGCCTGTGTGCAGGCGGAGTAAGTGACGTTCTGAAAAGTGCAAGGTTGCACTTTGCCTTTACACTGGCATCTGTTTGATCTGGTTATGCAATTTGACAGTCTTGATACATGACTGACAGGGGGCGACGTCACCTGAGGCTGGGGCAAGGATTAATAGGAGTATTAATACTGAAAGTCTTTCAGGAGTCTTCGGGCGGTGTCCACTTCCTCTATCCGGGATGGGAAGGGATGCAGCGCCCCCAGTTACTTCGCTCCCACGGGCACCGGCCCTGGGGAGGCTTCTCCCGGTAGGCAATTTCTTCAGCATCATGTTCAGTCGGTGTTGCTTGGTAACCTGCCATTGGTCTGTATGGGCAGCTGCTGCTGCTTTCACACGGCTCCAATGGATCCAGATGGGGTTCTTTTAACTTTTGACATGTACTTGGTCCCTGGGCTTAATAGACCAGTTCATAAGGGGTCAGTCCATTAGTCCTTGGTGTGCAGTGCATATGGAGCAAGGCAACGGGCAGCATGGGCATCTATTTCGCCCTGGTTTCTGCACAGAGTTTCTCAGTGACTTCTGCTTTTGCAGGCCAGCCTTCCATCCAGCTAGGGAAAGTGCAAACGGAGGAGCTTGTCTGCGCAGAGGCTGGCCAGCTTGTCAATGTACATGGTTTTCTCGATGAGGTGACGGAGAGCTTCTTTGCCCAAATGGCACTGGTGATGCATGTGAAACACGGATGTCCTGGCTAGGCTTCTGAGTACCCAGATTCGGTCATCTGGGAGGACATTAATTCTGGCTAAGGGCTTCCTTCTTTTCTTTTTCATTTTAAGACACATTTCTGGTAAAAGGATGTGGTTTCAGCGTAATACTCTGACAGGAAACGGCCTTTACTACAGTTTCCTTTTTGATTTTGCTCTGCAGTAGATAACAGCTACTTTTGCTGGTTTTCAAACAGCCTGGAGGAGCTTCTGAATTTTTGTAGAATGGACGATGTTTTTTTTTCTCTCAGCAGTTAAGAATCTTCGCTCTCGGTATAAAATCAGGTATGACAAAACTGTTTCTCTTTTCCGTTACTAGTTCTGCTTTCTGGGCAGACGCCTGGGGGGCTGGTAAGAGCAATCTTCAGGTCTCGGAGGCTGTGGGTGGCTTCTGTTGTCTACTCGAGCAGGGCTGACTCAGGTAGGTTGGTTTTCAGGAGTTCATAGAGGGGCTGTGTCAAGGCTGCATAATTCAGGATTCAGATGCAACAATAGCCGGCCATGCCGAGGAAAACTCTGAGTTCCTTTTTGCTGTTGGGCTGTGGTACGCAGTTGATGGCTTGGGTTCGGCTAGAACTTGGGAGGCGTGTGTTTTTTCTTGAATCACGCTGATGTCTGCGTCCTTCTGTCTTGGGACATAGGCGGTGTTGCTCTGGTTGGGGTCGGGGATGCCTTCTCTCTGGCCCCGTTCTGTGGCTGCATTTTCGAGATTAGCCTGGGTCTGTAGTCTCTGTTCAGTTGTCAGGAGATATCCCATTAGTTGTTGGATATCAGTCCAGGTTGGCAATTATGTCTACAAACTTGTCGGGCTCTTCTTCATAGGAGGGTCCGTGGTTCTTCCAGTTCAGGAGTTCAAGAGCTCAGTTCAATTCATTTCAGGAGTTTAAGAACTCAGTTCAATTCAGGCAGTTCAGTTCAGGAATTCAGGAGGAGAGGGGGCGTAGGCAGTGACGGTCTGGTACGTGGACACATTCGTGGCTGGGTCGGTGATGGCAGGAACAACGGTGGGACTCTCACGGACAGGGAAAATTCTTGTCTCGGTGCCTGTGTTAGCAGCCAAATTTCTGAGGTGGAGCCGGCTGGTGTGGCAGGGTCCGGAACAGGCGGGTCAGTTTCTCGACTCTCACATCAAACAAAGAAGTGGGGTCTACAGGTGCAGAGGTGACGGCTGATGGCTGGGCAGTGGAGATCGGAGAGGGAGCCAGGATGTCTGGTCCGGACCTAGGGACGTCTGGGACATCAGGAGGTGGCAGTCACAGGAGCCTTGCGTCTTGGGTTTTTTTTACTTGGTTCATCATGATAAGGGCTGCATCTTCGGCCAACTTCTCGTGCCTATGGTGGGGGGTGTTTGGCTACTTTCAATTAGCTTTCTGTGCATGGAATGTCTTCTGAACTGAGGGGTCCCCCCTTTCTATGATGGCAAGGTTCTAAACTCGGGAAATATAGGGCTCAGAGAAAGTACCTTGGGGGGCCAATTCTACAAGGGGTCCTAGAGTGGGTCAGTCATAATAACATTTTCCATAGCATCTACATTGGACTTAGTCTGATCAAAAACTTTACTGAAATGCTTAATCATCAGGTTCAGTGGGGTCAAAAAACCTCCCTCCATCCTTTTCTGACTAATACACAGTATAATCAACCAGACAAACAGTACACAGAAGGGCAGTCAGATTGACAGGGAACCGTCTGACTGTAGGAATTGGGGGAGTCAGGCGGCTGACACAGAGGAATACAGTCTCTTCACTACCAGCCCACGCTGCCGGCAATTCAAGACACCCAGAGGCGTCCCAGGGCTACTGCCCAACGGTCAGCAATGGAAATCAGGCAGTCATACACACATCAAACATCCAGGACGACACCCGTCCTCCCAGACCTCCCAGTTCAAAGAAACAGAAACAGTCTACCGTTACGGGGGGTTAATCAGACCCCCCCTTCGACTCAGAGGAGTCGGTCACCTCTATGGGGGTTGATTAGACCCCCCTTCGACTCGTAGGAGTCGGCTGATACAGAACAGAATAGGAAGCTTCCCCTTATACTTGCCTGGTTCAGATGTCCCAGCGCTGGGCAGAAGGGTATCTGCACTGAACTTCCGCTCGGTCCGTTTTTGTTCCGCGCTGTCCCCGGACCTGCCACAGAACCTGAATGGGCACCAGCTAAAGGCTGGAGGCGCGCTCCCAAGGAGGGCCACGGCCAGCCGGGGGCCGCGGGGAACCAAGCGGAAGCGGGGGAAATCTCCCTGGTAGGGTTCTCCGATTATCAGGCGGGTCTCCCAGTGAGGGATGATTCCCGGCCAATGCACCAAAATGTTACAGTAAATAATCGGAGACCAGTCCAAAGTTCCAGTTTCAAACAGATAACCTTTATTTGCTAGCAAAGACCACGGTCCGGAATCGTTCCACAGACTGCAGCCCCCCCCTTTGGGTGACCCAGTCTCTTATACATTTCAAGCAAACAGGAAATATGCGTGTCATACAGCAGGATAATGCGTGCGCAACATCAGCAGGTATTTTTCTATATATGGTCTGGAACGATCTGTTACTTCTTACTGGGTCAGGTCACATGGTCTGTGGTCTGTGGTCGACTGCCTGCATGCAGTGACAACAGCATAGGAACTACTTATGAGAGAAACAGAGAGGAAAAGAATGGGGGGGTTAAAATCAAAATGGAGTCACTTTGGTCAAGCTAGCTGACTGGGGTCAGTTAGATGGGAATTCCCCTACACTACAATAATGTAACATTTGGGAATAAAGATGCAGCCCAGCAACCCTGCACTGGAGGCCAAGATAGAGAAGACCTGCATGGCTACCATGTATTTCCCCTTCATGCTCAGGTAAGTGGGCACAAAGGACACCCAAACACTGCAGAAGACCAGCATGCGGAAGGTGATCAGCTTGGCTTCATTGAAGGACCCAGGAGGCTTCCTGGCAAGGAAAGCCACCGTGAAGCAGATGGCAGCCAAGAAGCCCATGTAGCCAAGGGCAGTGTAGAACATGGCGACCGACACTTCATTGCATTGCAGGATGATGTGTCCAGGCTGGGAGTGCATGTCGGAGTCAGGGAAGGATGGAGTGCATCCCAGCCAGATGGAGCAGGTGACAACTTGGACACTGGAACAAGAAATTACAATGGAATTTGCAAGACTCTTCCCCAGCCATCTCCTCATCCTGTTCCCTGGCTTTACGCCCAAGAAGGCCACCACCACAGTGATTGTTTTGGCCAACACAGAAGAGACAGCCACTGAGAAGATGATGCTGAAGGCCGTTTGTCGATGAAGGCAAGTCGCTTTCCTCGGCTGGCCGATGAACAGTGTGATGTGGCTGCAAAAAAAGCCAATGCTATTTTGGGCTGCATTAATAGAAGTATAGCTTCCAAATCGCGTGAGGTACTGGTTCCCCTCTATTCGGCACTGGTTAGGCCCCATCTTGAGTATTGCATCCAGTTCTGGGCACCACACTTCAAGAAGGATGCAGACAAGCTGGAGCATGTTCAGAGGAGGGTAATGAGGATGATCAGGGGTCTGGAAACAGAGCCCTATGAGGAGAAATTGAAAGAACTGGGCATGTTTAGCCCGGAGAAGAGAAGATTGAGGGGAGACATGATAGCACTCATCAAATACTTGAAAGGTTGTCACACAGAGGAGGCCAGGATCTCTTCTTGATCAACCCAGAGTGCAGGACATGGAATAATGGGCTCAAGTTACAGGAAGCCAGATTCCGGCTGGACATCAGGAAAAACGTCCTGACTGTGAGAGCAATATGGCAATGGAGCCAATGACCTAGGGAGGTGGTGGGCTCTCCCACACTAGAGGCCTTCAAGAGATAGCTGGACAACCATCTGTCAGGGATGCTTTAAGGTAGATTCCTGCATTGAGCAGGGGGTTGGACTCTATGGCCTTATAGGCCCCTTCCAACTCTACTATTCTATGATTCTAAGGAAGACAAGAAGGAAAGCAGGAGGGAGATGAGGAGAATGTAGGAGAGGTCCTGGTTGTTGGCTTTGACTGTTGGAGTGTCTAAGTATTTAATGAAAATTCCTAACACAACACCCGTAGTTACACTCAAGAGTAGAGCCAAGGAAGTCAGGTCAATCCCCAAAGGTTCTTTATAGGACAGGAAGATTCTATTCTTGGGAACACAATGATCTTGGTCCATGTTTGGATGCTTGTCTTCTGGACACTTGTAATGATCCGCATTTGCAAAGAAGAAGAGTGACTTCAGCCTAACCTATTCCAATATTTATATGTACATAATACTTTCTTCTTCATATATATACATATATATATATATATGACTTAAATATTGACATAATACAGAAACCATACATGTGAGGAATTACATATACTTTTTTAAAAAATAAGAAAGAAAATGCTACACAGTCCAGCACTATATATTAGGCAGTTTTAGGATAATTAATTAGTTAATTAATGGGAGGATATTATTGTTATTTATTTTATTTTAATTTCTCCAGAGAAACTATTGCAACCATAAGCTGTTAAAAGCAGTCGGAACCTGTGTTGGAGCTGTTGTTTTGTTTGTATGTGTAATAAAACATGACCATTCTGTAACAAAACTGCCTTTTTGCTTTTGTTCTCTTAACACTCTCAAACTTTGAGTAAGTGTCTCAGAGAGCGCTATTTCCCATTCTCTACTCTACTCTACTCTACTCTACTCTACTCTACTCTACTCTACCACTTCCTTATGTTGAATTCTTTTGCCTCCTTCCAGCTTTTAGCTATCAGCAGATGTGCTGCTATTAAGAGAACCTCAGCGCTCCATCACACCAGAGGTTGAACCGGGCACTCTCGCCAGGCCTGGTATCTGGTTTTGCAGCATGAGATTCACATGACATCATCCCTGTCCTGCAGCCATCCTCCGTTTTGCTTATTATTTTGGTTCGGGGAAAGTCTGGATTACTTTCACCAAGCATATTTAATGTGCCCTTAAGCCTCCTTCTAGTGCTGTCCCTTGCATTTTCCTTCATTGGGGGCGTGTGCTTTGAATGGAATATTGCTGACGAAATGGGGAAGGGGAGGGCAGTTCTCCTCCTCCAGCACTCCTCCTCCGTGTCCAACATTCAAATGAATTGACTTTTACTGCTCCAGCCCCACTCTCCTTGCCTGCAATTCCCTCAATTTTAAAGATAAAGAGATGTTGAGAGGTCTTAAGTAGAGCTTTAGGCATGCCGAGTTTGAATCAGATAGGTCCATACCTTGATTTTTAGGAATTTTTAAAATGCAAATTAACCAAAATACTTACACCTGCATAATTTGTATAGCTAAAGAGATGAAACTTGGCATAGTGATAGGTCTTCAGGAGAGCTTTAGCCATGCCAAGCTTGAATCAGATCGGTTCATTCCTTGATTTTTTAGGATTTTTTTAAAAGAAAAAAAATAATCTAAACCCTTTTCCTGATAGCCCACTGGTGCGATCTTCCACCTGTCTGCATTTGTGAAGGATCCTCCCCAAAGGCAAACAGGTGAGATCTCACACCGATGGACTTTTAGTGAAATGCTTTAAGGGGGGGGGGGGAATTTAAACATTCCTTAAAAATCAAGGGATGAACTGATCTGATTCAAACTTGGCATGGCGAAAGCTCTCCTGAAGACCTATCACCAAGCAAAGTTTCATCTCTTTATCTGTACAAATTATACTCAGATGTAAGCATTTCGGTTAATTCCTATAGGAGCTCCAATGGAGGGGGAAGGCTGCCAAGCGGATCACAATGTCCATGAATGACAAGAACCAAGGAACTGGAGGGGGAAGAAGAAGAAGGGATGGGGTGGGGTGGGCGAGGTGGGAAGAAACAACAGCAGTGGGAGAAATGACAAGAGAGTTCAGTGGTATAGCTATGATCGTGAAAGGAGGAGCGCATGCAGTGCTCATGAAAAGGAGATTTTTTAAAAAAACGGAGGCAAACCAGGAGGAAAAATAGGTGCGATGGAGCCCTCAATTTGGTTTTTATGTAATATAGTTTGGGTTTGGCCATCAAATGTATTAAGTAATGCCAATTCTGGTGTTTTCATAACTGTTGTTTCCATTATAACAGATATTTCTTCAAAAATCTCCATTCAAAATCTTTGAATACATTCACAGTCCCACCACATGTGAACACAGGATCCCCGGACCCCACATCCTCTCCAGCATAATGGTGAGTAAGACTTGTCTATCCTTGCTATTCTGGATGACGTTAGGTACCATGTTTGTAATATTTGAAGTGATATTTCTGTACATTTAGCTGTTGTGGTTTCAAAGGGAAATTTTCCCCACATTTTTGTCCAGTATTCTGGATCTATTTTAATAGCCCAGTCAGATTCCGAGCAAGTTCGTAGCCCTTGCTGTGATCCTAAATCCTGTTTAAGTAGTAGTCTGTATAGAGTAGTTATTTGACTTTTATCTTTTTCTGCTGTGTTAACTACCATTCTTTCAAAATCTGTCAATTTTCTGGTGTCTTGCTGTATGATGTGCTACTTTCTAATAAATGTGGATAGTTGATACCACACTAAACATGTAACATTTGTATTCCTCAATGATGTCCTCCAGACAATTCTAGATATGGGTAATAAGTCTGTATAATAATGCATTAATCTATCCAATTGATTGTCTTTTAAAGCCTTTTTTATTTATCGTTTTCTTTTAGGTGCAAGTCTAGTTGTCCACAAATTGGAATCATACTCTGGTTTCTCTTCAGATCGTTTAAATCATTCACCTTGTACATAATACTTTCTTATTTTTTAAAAAACTTACTTTTTACAGATTTAACAATATAAACTGCATATTTATAACTTAGCATATAAAATTGTATTCTCTGGCATATTTATGAAACTTACAGAGCAATTATATTGATTGATTTATTTATTTAATTGATTTGTTTGTTTGTTTATTACATTTTTATACTGCCCAATAACCAAGGCTCTCTGGGCAGTTCACAACTGAAATACAATTTTAAAAAATCAGAGTATGATGTGAAGCTTTCAAAGTTCAAAACTACCATTTAAGATCAAAATAAACCTAATACCAATTTGAAGTAAAACAAATCCAGCAGCACTTATAGCCCAGGGAAATACGTGTTTTCAGGAGGCATTTAAAGGATGTTACATTTTCCGCCTCCCGAACCGCATGAGGGAGGGTTTTCCAGAGGGTGGGTGCCACTACAGAGAAGGCTCTGCTGCAAAGATTCTTCATGGCTGCATTCCGTTCGTTTCGGAATGACCAGCAAGACCTCCTATGGAGATCTTAAATGTTGTCTGGGTATATATAAGGGAAGGCGGTCTGCTAGGTATTCTGGTCCCAAGTTGTTTAGGGCTGTATGGGATGATAATAATAACCTTGTACATGGCTCAGTAGCTAACAGGCAGCCAGTGCAGTTCTTTTAAAACAGGTATTCTGTGAGCACAGCTAGTTATCCCAGTGAGAACCCTAGTTTAGGCTGACCAGATAAAATCCAGGTCAGGGCTCATGTAACTTTAACAGTTGTAAAGAAAAGGGAATTTCAGCTAGGGTCATTTGTATGCAATTAGTTCCTGGTGAAATTCCCTCTTCATCACAACAGTTATAGTTGCAGGGGCCCTGCCTTCTTTCGTATATGGTCACTCTAGTATAGTGCCTGCACCTTTAACTGTTGTGATGAAGAGAGAATTTCACCAAGAACTAATTGCATACAAATGACACTGGGTGAAATTCCCTTTTCTCTACAACTGTTAAAGTTACATGAGCTCTGACCTGGATTTTATCCGGTCACCCTACCCTAGTTCTCCCTGAATGCCTATTGGTCACATGGTCTCCAAGAGGCATTTGGGAAGAACTGCTGGGCTCCTCCCAGTGCCAGGTGTGTGTTTTTAAATAAAAAAACAGAAAGCTGTAGGTCAAGAGGGAAGGGCTCCTGCAGCTTTAACTGTTGTGATGCAGAGGGAATTTCACCAGGTGCTGCATGCATAACAATGACACCTGCTGAAATTTCCCTTTCAATACAACTGTTAAAGATACAGGAGCCCTGTCCTCCTTTCCATAGGGTCACCCTAGCTAAGTGCAACCTCCAGTATCAGAGGCAGTAAGCCTATATACACCAGTTGCTGGGGAACATGGGTGGGAGGGTGCTGTTGCACTCATGTCCTGTTTTGTGGGTCCCTGGTCGACAGCTGGTTGGCCACTGTGTGAACAGAGGGTTGGACTAGATCAGTGATGGGCAACCTTTTGAGCTTGGTGTGTCAAACTTCGCCAAAAAACTGAGCATAACTTAGGTGGTGTGTCACTTTGAGGAAAAAACATTATTTCGCGATATTTATAGTTTAAATAACATAAATGTATAATTGTTATTTAATTTGCGACTAGAGTCTTAGTCATTAGACTCTAACTCCAAGACTCTAGTCGCAAATGTTTCATCCTCAGGAGCAGCAAATGTTTCATCCTCGGCTGCTGCACTTAGCCGTGCAGGAGCCGAGGATGAAACATCCTTCTCTAGGGTGACCAGATTTTAAAAATAAAAATCCCGGTCCGCCCCCCACACCCAAAACAACCCCCCCCACCAAGCCACCCCCCCCCAAAAAAAACCAGCCTGGACCTACCGCCGGGTTCTTCCTCCGCCGCCCGCGCGGGGTCCTCCGTCGCTCGCGCGGCCACGCCGGGTCCTCCGTCACCGCCCGCGCGGAAGAGGCAGGGGAGGGCCGGATCCAATCGGCCCTCCCCTGCCTCTTCCGCACGGCCGCTGGCCTTACGAGCCCAGCAGCGCCGGTAGACCTGGCGGCAGTGGCGGCGAAGGAGCCCGGGAAACGGCCGCCCCCCCATCTGCGCCGCCCGCCCTGCAGCGCGCTCCTTACCTGGGCGTCCGCTTCCCGGGCTCCTCCGCCGCCACTGCCGCCGGCCCGGGTCTACCGGCGCCGCTCCTAGCTTGCTGCCACCCGGGCCATCTGGTCACCCTATCATGCGGCCGCCTCAGCTGCCGCGTGTCATCAGAAATGGCTACGGGTGTCAGTGCTGACACGCGTGTCATAGGTTCGCCATCACTGAACTAGATGGACCCTCGGGGGTCTGATCCAGCCTCAGGGCTCTTCTTTATGTTCTTAAAATGTTTAAGTAGTTCAGTGGAGCTTTAAAATCACTCCACTGGCTGCCAATTAGTTTCCGGGCGAAGTATAAAGTGTTGGTTATTACCTTTAAAGCCCTACATGGTTTGGGTCCAGGTTACCTGCGGGATCGCCTTCTCCCACACAATCCGCCCCGCACGCTCAGGTCCTCTGGGAAGAATTTATTACAGTCGGCCAAGACTAGGCTGACAACCGTTACCCAGAGGACCTTCTCTTCTGCCGCTCCCAGACTGTGGAATGACCTGCCGGAGGAGACTCGTCAACTTAACAGTCTTTTAGAATTTAAGAAAGCTATAAAGACTGTTCTCTTCCGGCAGGCATATCCAGTGGAATTTTAGAATGTTTTAAGGATGTTTTTAGGATGTTTTAGGATTTTTTATGCAGTTTTAATAATATTTGTTATGTTTTAATCAGTTTTATGTATTTTATCATGTTGTTGTTCCCCGCCTCGATCCAGACGGAGAGGCGGGTAACAAATAAATTGTTATTATTATTATTATTATTATTACATGATTCACATCTGATATAATTTAAATTATTTATTTATTAAATTTCTAAGGCAAACCCTAGGGATTGAGCGCTTCTGGGTTATTTCATATATATATAATTAATTAACCTAATTAATTATAGTTTTATTTAAATGTCTCCCTGTATTTGCAGGCGACTGGATCATTTTCAGCCACTAGGTGGCAGGCGTTCCCAACCAGCCCATCCCTTTGCAATAGGGTGACCCTATGGAAAGGAGGACAGGGCTCCTGCATCTTTCACAGTTGCAGAGAAAAGGGAATTTCAGCAGGTGTCATTTGTATGCATGCAGCACCTGGTGAAATGCCCTCATCTTTATTTATTTATTTATTTATTTATATCCCGCCTTTTCCCCAGGGCTGGGACTCAAGGTAGTTTGCAAGATTAAAACACATAAATATGAATTTACAAAAGTTAAAATAGAATTAAACCTGCAGTAAAATTTTAATTTTTTTTAAAAAAATTTTAAACAGTCACAGATTTAAAATGAAAGGGAGGGAAATCAATACATGAACACAGGTCCAGAGTATCTTGTTGTGATGAAGAGGGGATTTCTCCAGGTGCTGCATCCATACAAGCCACACCTGCTGGAATTCCCTTTTCTATTTTATTTATTTATTTCTTCATTTATTTACTGCATTTTTATACCACCCTATAGCTGAAGCTTTCTGGGTGGTTCGCAAAAATTAAAACCATGAAATCATTTTCAGAAATATAAAACTAGATTGACCATATGAAAAGGAGGACAGGGCTCCTGTAACTTTAACAGTTGTAGAGAAAAGGGAATTTCAACCAGTGTCATTTGTATGCAATTAGTTCCTGGTGATATTCCCTCTTCATCACAACAGTTAAAGTTGCAGGCACTAAACTAGAATGACCATATTCAAAAGAAGGCAGGGCCCCTGCAACTTTAACTGTTGTGATGAAGAGGGAATTTCACCAGGAACTAATTGCATACAATTGATACTGGCTGAAATTCCCTTTTCTCTACAACTGTTAAAGTTACATGAGCCCTGACCTGGATTTTATCTGGTCAGCCTAGGTGGGCAGCTCATTCCTGGAGGAAGATGGAGATATCCCGATGTCTGACTCCGGATTGAGGCTTGCTCTGGTTTCCCCTCTAGCCAGGCGAGGGTGAAAGAGGTCCGCCTTTTGTTCAGATGATGCAAAGCGAGGCTGGAGATGATGATGCCAGGCAAGGGTTAAAGTGAGGGAGGCTGGATTCCTAGAAAGAAAAGGCGATGAATGAAAGACAAGAACCACTTCCTCCCCTCCGCCCCACCCCCACCCCCCCACGCACCCCCACTTTCTCCTGTAAAAGTCCCTTGGCATTTTTCTCACCTGTAGCATCAGCCACCCTAGGAGGGCATCTGGTGAGTGCAAAGAAAGGGGGCTGAGCTGGAGGGGGGGATGCAAGCTGGGGGGGGATGCAAGTTGGGGGTGGTTGTTTTGCAGGTTTCACAGTTTGGGGGTTCGTAGTTTGGGGGTGCGCTTGGATCCAGCCTTGTCACCCGAAGCACAGGTGGACTCAGTGGCACGGAGCACCTTTTATCCGCTTCGGCCGATATACCCACGGCACCCTTGTCTGGGCAGAGAGAGCGCCTAGGTACGGCGCTCCGTGCTCCGGTCACCCCCCGTCTGGATTGGGGCCGCCTTTGGAAACCGGCCGGGGACTTCAGCTGGTCCCCAAATACGGCTGTGAGATTGGCCAGACCCCGTTACCGTTGTGACCGTATTGTGCCGGTACGTTTCCAGCGGCACCGGGCTGCCGGTCCAGGTCCAGGCCCGATTCAAGGTGCCGGTGTGAACATCCGAAGCCCTAAAAGGCCTAGGGGTTGGTTACTCAAAGAAGGTAACAGGAGCCATCTAGTCCAGCATTCTGTTCCCACAGTGGCCATCCAGCTGCTCATGGGAAACCCATATGCAGGACATGAATGCAACAGCACCCTCCCACCCATGTTCCCCAGCAGTTGGGTCCATCTAGTCCAGCATTCTGTTCCCACAGTGGCCATCCAGCTGCTCATGGGAAACCCATATGCAGGACATGAATGCAACAGCACCCTCCCACCCATGTTCCCCAGCAGTTGGGTCCATCTAGTCCAGCATTCTGTTCCCACAGTGGCCATCCAGCTGCTCATGGGAAACCCATATGCAGGACATGAATGCAACAGCACCCTCCCACCCATGTTCCCCAGCAGTTGGGTCCATCTAGTCCAGCATTCTGTTCCCACAGTGGCCATCCAGCTGCTCATGGGAAACCCATATGCAGGACATGAATGCAACAGCACCCTCCCACCCATGTTCCCCAGCAGTTGGGTCCATCTAGTCCAGCATTCTGTTCCCACAGTGGCCGACCAGCTGTCGACCAGGGACCCTAAAGCAGGACACGGGTGCAACAGCAGCCTCCCACCCATGTTCCCCAACAGCTAGTGTATACAGGCTTGCTGCCTCTGATACTGGCGGTAGCTCGTAGCCACCAGGATTAGTATCCATGGATAGCCTTCTCTCCCGGGAATTTAACTCTCAGTCACAGAGGCCAGACTTACACCAAGCGGCATATAGCGGTATGAAAGCGGTATATAAAAAGCAGGATCAACACTAAGCAGGCTATAGCGGTATATAGTATGTGCCTATGGGCCCCAACAGTTGTTAGTGCATTTCTGTACCGCTATAAAGCTTTAGTGTGGCTCCTGCCTTTTATATACCGCTTTCATACTGCTTTCCTATAGTGGATTGGGCCAGAGACTCCACAAGATCCCTCACTTGGTCTGAGGGACATGAACATAGCAACATATGAAGCTGCTCTGTACTGAGAGACCATTTTTATATTTTAACCCCATAAGAACATAAGAAGAGCCACGCTGGATCAGACCAAGGGCCTATCTAGTCCAGCATTCTGTTCCCACCACAGCCATCCAGCTGCCCATGGGAAACTCATATGCAGGACATGAATGCAACAGCACCCTGCTGCCCATGTTCCCCAGCAGTTGGTGCACATAGGCATACTGCCTTTGTATGTACATCATAGAATCACAGACACATAGAAGAGTTGGAAGGGGCCTCTAAGGCCATCGAGTCCAACCCCCTGCTCAATGCAGGAATCCACCCTAAAGCATCCCTGACAGATGGTTGTCCAGCTGCCTCTTGAATACCTCTAATGTGGGAGAGCCCACAACCTCCCTAGGTCATTGGTTCCATTATCGTACTGCTCTAACTGTCAGGAAGTTTTTCCGGATGTTGAAACGGGACCTGGCTTCCTATAACTTGAGCCCATTATTCCGTGTCCAGCATTCTGGGTTGATTGAGAAGAGATCCTGGCCTTCCTCTGCCTGACGACCTTTCAAGTATTTGATGAGTGCTATCATGTCTCCTTCAATCTTCTCTTCTCCAGGCTAAACATGCCCAGTTCTCTCAATCATGTAGGCATGAACGTGTTCTTATTTCCCCCAGGCATTTTAGTCTTTTTCCGTTTCTGTCATTTGAAATATGTTAATGTATTTTAAACCTTTGCCCTGCTGCTAAGTTTTTATTTCTGCTTTTTAGTTTTTACATTCTGCTGTGGTTTAACACTTTTGTACTGTGTTTTATCATGTTGGATTTTATGGCCTTCATTGTTGTGAATTCCCACCGCCCACCCCCCAGAGAGCTTCAACCCTCGGGCAGTGTAGAAATGAAATGTAATAAATGAAAGAGAAAATAAAATAAATAAGTGTCTTGGAAGAAGAGCGGGGGCAAAGCCCAGCCATTGAATGGGTACCAAAGGCAGGAAGACATGACTGGGAAGAAGAGAAAGGTCTGTCCTCTTCCTCCTCCCTCAGTTTCACCCCAACAGAAGGTAAGATGTGTGGGTCCTTCCCCTCCATGCAGGGTTCCTCCACAGCACCCTCGTCAGGACTCTTCTTTCACCTATAACGTCACCCCAAAGCATCACCCCCTTCTCCTGGCCTGATTTGGCAGGACGTAGATCCAACTAGAAAGATAAGAATGTAAGAAGGGTCATGCTGGATCAGACCCCGGAGGATCCATCTGGTGCAGCACTCTGTTCACATAGTGGCCAACCAGCTGTCAACCAGGGACCCACGAGCGGGACACGGTGCAACCGCACCCTCCCACCCATGTTCCCCAGCAACTGATGTATACAGGCTTCCTGCTTCTGATACTGGAAGTAACACATAACCATCAGGGCTAGTAGCCACTGACAGCCTTCTCTCCTCCGGGAATTCATCCAACCCCCTTTTCAAGCCATCCAGGCACTAGACTAGAGTGACCCTATACAAAAGAAGGCAGGGCTCCTGCACCTTTAACAGTTGTGATGAAGAAGAGGGGATTTCACCAGGAACTAATTGCATACAAATGACACCGGCTGAAATTCCCTTTTCTCTACAATTGTTAAAGTTACAGGAGCCCTGACCTGGATTTTATCTGGTCAGCCTACCCTGGAGAGCCTTTGCCGCCATTCCGTGTTGGCAGTACTGGGCTACATGGACCAAAGGCCTGATCCAGTATAAAGCCGTTTCCTTGCCTGGCATAAGTGGCGATTGAAGGAGATTGCGTGAGTGCAAAGTATGTTTTGGTGGAGGGCGTAGGGTGACCGTATGGAAAAGAGGACAGGGCTCCTGTATCTTTAGCAGTTGCAAAGGACAGGGAATTTCAGCAGGTGTCGTTCGTATGCATACAGAACCTGGTGAAATTCCCTCTTCATCACAATAGTTAAAGCTGCAGGAGCCCTGTTCTCTTGACCATGTACAAAGAAGAAGGCAGGGCTCCTGCAGCTTTAACTTTGTGATGATGAGGAAATTTCACCAGGTGTTGCATATATACAAATGACACCTGCTGAAATTCCATTTTCTATGAAACTGTTAAAGATACAGGAGCCCTGTCCTCCTTTTCATATGGTCAGCCTATGCCTGCAGCACCTGGTGAAAAGCCCTCTTCATCTCAAAAGTTGAAGCTGCAGGAGCCCTGCCCTGTCCAATAGATAGCTATACTAGAGTGATGTGATACACAAGAGGGCAGGGCTCCTGCAGCTTTAACTGTTGCTATGCAGAGGGAATTTCACCAGATGCTGTATGCATACAAATGACCCTGGCTGAAATTCCCTTTTCTATGCAACTGTTAAAGATACAGGAGCCCTGCCCTGTTCATATGGTCACCCTATGGTGGTGCAGAAGTAGCCACTAATGGGGTGTGGGTGTGGGGATAGAGAAAGAGAAAGAGAGAGGCCTCTTCTCTAGGGTGAACATATGAAAAGGAAGACTGGGCTCCTGTATCTTTAACAGTTGCATTGGAAAGGGAATTTCAGCAGGTGTCATTTGTAGGCATGCAGCACCTGGTGAGATTCCCTCTTCATCACAACAGTTAAAGCTGCACTAGCTATACTAGAGTGCCCAGATATAAAGGAGGGCAGGGCTCCTGCAGCTTTAACTGTTGTCATGAAGAGGGAATTTCACCAGGAACTAATTGCATACAAATGACACTGGCTGAAATTCCCTTTTCTCTACAACTGCTAAAGGTACATGAGCCCTGACCTGGATTTTATCTGGTCACCCTACGTTATTCCCTGAAATTGTTATGCTTTTATTGTATTTGAATGTGTTTTGTTCTGTAAGCTACCTTGAGTGCTAATTTTTTGCGGTAAAAAAGCAGGGTACAAATAAAATTATTTTTAAAAATATAATAGACCCTGCCCTGTGAATCTGGATACACTGCGTAAAATCCAAATGTACGTCCTGCAAAGAGTAGACTCACTGAAATGAATGGGACTTACGCTTGTCATGACTCACTTAAGCCCCATTCATTTCAATGAGTCTACTCTTAAGTAGGACTTACATTGGGTTTTACCTACCAAAACCGGTTTCAATCCAATTTTCATTTGTATCAGTGTGTTGAAGGAGAGAGGATCCAGCCGGTGTTTTCAGGCTTAGGCAGGTATCGCGTGAGGGGGAAATAGAGAGAGAAGAAAAAAAGGTTGAGGGGAAGGTTGATAGCAGTCTTCGGTTATATGAAACGACGCCGTGGAGAAGATGGAGCGGAACTGTCCTCTGTTGCTTCCGAGCGTCAGACTAGAACCAACGAGTGGAGTAAGAAGAGAGGTAGATTTGGGCTGAACATTAGGGGAAACTTCCGAACAGTGAGGGATGTTTAGCAGTGGAAGAGGTTCTCTTTCATGAAAGAGAGGCTGTCAGGGTTGCTACCGTTGCAAGGTTCCTACATTTATTTATGTATTTATTATTAACGTTTATATACCACATTACTTGCTGAAATGTCACCAAGGTGGTGCACAGCCATTTAAGAACATAAGAAGTGCTGTACTGGATCAGACCGAGGGCCAATCTAGTCCAACGCTCTGCTCACACAGTGGCCAATCAGTTGTCGACCCGGGACCAACAAAGCAGGGCATGGTGCAACAGCAGCACCCTCCCACCCATGTTCCCCAGCAACTGGTGTATATAAACATACTGCCTCTGATACTGGAGGTAACGCATAGCCATCAGGACTGGTAGCCATTGATAGCCTTCGGGGACCTTAATGAGGATGATTGGGGGTCTGGAAACAAAGCCCTATGTGGAGAGATTGAAAGAACTGTGCATGTTTAACCTGGGGAAGAGAAGATTGAGGGGAGACATGATAGCACTCTTCAAATACTTGAAAGGTTGTCACACAGAGGAGGGCTGGGATCTCTTCTCAATCAACCCAGAACGCAGGACACGGAATAATGGGCTCAAGTTACAGGAAGCCAGATTCCGGCTGGACATCAGGAAAAACTTCCTGACGGTTAGAGCAGAATGACAATGGAACCCATGACCCAGGGAGGTTGTGGGCTCTGCCACACTAGAGGCCTTCAAGAGGCAGCTGGACAACCATCTGTCAGGGATGCTTTAAGGTAGATTCCTGCATTGAGCAGGGGGTTGGACTCGATGGCCTTAGAGGCCCCTTCCAACTCTACTATTCCATGATTCTATGATTCTATTCTCCAGGAATTTATCCAACCCCTTGTAAAGCCATCAAAATTGGCGGCCATCAAGCTGGTGGTTGAAGATTATCTCCAAGGAACCTTCCAAAGCTATGATTCTTTTGCAACCTTCTCCAAGTTGCCCTCTTTAATAATAATAATAATAATATTTATTTATCACCCGCCTCTCCCAACGGATCAAGGCGGGGAACAACACCAATGTTTTGGACGTCATCTCCCATCCGCCTCAGCCAGCATGGCGAGTGGTCAGGAATTCTGGGATTTGTAACCCAAAACATCTGGAAGGTACTAGGATGGGAAAGGCTGTTCTGAGAGATGTTGGGCATGGACCTGCGCTCCAGGTGCGGTTGTGTTGTGGTTCTCAACCTGACGTAGGTTTTGTTCCGTGGGGCTGTGATGAAGGATCCCCCCCTTGCTTCTTGACATTCGCCTACCTTTCTTACAGAGAGAAAACCGGGTGCTGCCCACAATCATCTTCTTTTCCTTGCGAAACATCTTCCAGCCTTGAGAGCACGACTGTTCTCGGAACTAACAAGCTCTTGGCTTTGCCAGGCTCAGTAACTACAACCATTTTCCGTAAGGAAGAAATTGGCTACAGAACAAATACATCAAAAGACGAGTGGAGATGGAAGAGCTATCAGGAAGAAACCTCGATGCTACTGAGGCGCGGAGCAGCGGGGAATTCTGGGAAAGGACGGTGCAGACGGTTGTGGGCGGGAGCAACACATCCTGCGCAGAACAGCACAAGCGCTTCAGGACGTTCTGCTACCAGGAAGCTGAGGGCCCCCGAGAAGTTTGTAGCCGAATCCACCACCTTTGCCACCAGTGGCTGAAGCCCAAAAAGCACACGAAAGCTCAGATCCTGGACCTGGTGGTCCTAGAGCAGTTCCTGAAAGTGTTGCCTCCGGCAATGGAGAACTGGGTCAGAGAGTATGAACCGGAGACCAGTTCCCAGGCGGTGGCCCTGGCAGAACGCTATCTTCTCAGCCAGGGGGATCAACATCAGGTGAGTGCATTTTGTCCTTGGGGCTGTCTTGACGTCTTCTTTGCCCCTCCAGGGTGGCTCCGAATCTGCACGGCGTTGGTTAGATGAAGCAGCCGCAGATTCGGTGCCAGCTCAGCACCCTGATCTCAGGAAGGGAAATGCGGTGCCAGCTCAGCACCCTGATCTCAGGAAGGGACGGATGATTTCAACAAAAACATCCCCGTCATTAGCTCATCTTTTTTGGGATTTGACCCTAGGAAGGAGTGAGTCGAATGGGTGGATCTGGCCTTCCCAGGGCAAGAGCCAACAAGAAAAGGAAGCCCAGGAAAGAAGCCCAAAACAAAGGCAAAGGCAAAGGGATAGAACCGGAGGATGCAATTTAATAAAAATAATATATATATACTACCAACACGTTTTGGACAAACAGCGTCCTTCTTCAGAACAGTTCAATATTACAACACATGAGAGATGTTGTAATATTGAACTGCCCTGGAGAAGGACACTGTTTGTCCGAAACGCATTGGTAGTATGTATTTTTATTATTATTATTATTATTATTAAATGTCATCCTCTGTTCCAGCCCTTTGCCTTTGGCTTTTGGGGGCTTCTTCCCAGGGCAAGACAACCGAACAGGGGTTGTGAAGTGCAGAGGGAGGAAGGGATCCTTCCTCTGCCAGCAATACAGACTGATGGGATTATTTAGCAATGATGCCTCCTGTCAGAAAGGCAATCAGCAGAGAAAAAAAAAACAAGAAGGCAAAACAGAATGAGCGTTCACTAGTCCCACATGCTCACAAGCTGTCTTATTAGAAGGAGACCATTAGAAGGAAAGAGAAAACAGTTTGCTCACGGCGTTCTTGCATATACAATGCAGGTACAGCATGTATATTAAAAAGGGGTTGTTCAGTCCATTTTGCATTCCATTACATCAGCAGGAGGGAGAGCGCACACACTCCCAGCAATGGTGGAAGGTCAGAGGGAGAGAGAGAAAGGGGGCACTCCTCCCCTTCCCCCCACCCCCCGGTAAACTATAGAGATCCTAAGGTTAGCTGTGGTCAAACTGCCCATGAACCATGCCCCCTTCCAGTAACTTGCAGATGAGGTTGCAATATTCCTACACCATTGTCCCAGCAGAGCAGGATTAGCGGTTGTAGATGCCAAAATGACACTGCTAACAACAGAAGTTCCACACATTGGGAACATTTCGGAAATAATCCCTCTCCTCCCAGTCAGTTTAGAAGGGAGTTTTAAATGTCTTGTTCTACTCTTTTCCTTCTTAGGCCCAATCTGCAGGTGCCTGTGGATGTGTTAAGGGTAGGACTTATAACGAGGTTGCCTAAGTCAGGGTTGTGGAAGGCTGCTTTACCCAATACCGCTTCCTTGCATGGACTCGTAACTCTTCTTACAGATGCAGGGAATGGTAGCCCAAGTGGCCACGGATTTCCCTGAGGCCCAGAAGGCTCCGCCGGACACCACACAAATGCCGCCGTTCAGGGGGATCGTGCAGGAGGGAGTCGCAGGCCCCACCTTACTGGGTAAGGATTAGTGAGGCATTTTTCAACACGGTCTTCCTCTCTCGATTAGGCCTGAGGTGCGTGAGCTGCTTTAACGTTCGCCTTGCGCCCGTGTGTGGGGAGGAGACTCTTCTCTCTCGCCACTCTAACATATTTAAAAGCAACGTGGCGAAAGCTTGGTTTCACTCAAGGAACTAATACTCAAGAGGTGTGTCAAGTATAACATCTCCTCCCGCCTTCTTGGTCTTCCTCGCAGGAAATAGAACGGCATCCAGAGAGAGAGAGATGGCGCTGGGGGGTCCTTCTAGGCTTTCTTCTCTTCCCGGTGGATTCGACACGGTTGCTGTGAAGTCAGGACAGGTAAGGGAGGGACTATAAGAGATGAGGGAGGGGCGTAGGGAAAGGGACTATAGCTCAGTAGTAGAACACCCACTTTGCATGCAGAGTATCTTGGTATCTCCAAGTAGGGCTAGGAAGGAATCCTCCCTGAAACATATGAACATAAGGAGAGCCCTGATGCTGGATCAGACCAAGGGTCCATCTACTCCAGCACTCTGTTCACACAATGGCCAAATAGCTGTCGACCAGGGACCCACAAGCAGGACACCTGGAGAGCCATCGCTGCCAGTCAGAGTCAACAATACTGAGCTAGATGGACCAAGGGTCTGACTTAGTATAAGTATCCTATGTTCCTGTGGTTGGGGTTTTCCACTGCAAACCTTGCTGACCTGGACAAAAAAAAACACCCTTCACTTTGCTTCAGTCAAAGCTGTGCAGCAAAGAAGCTTTGCATATGACCAAAGACGCTTTGGATCCTGCTGGCAGCTCATCTTTACTGTCTTCATGGGTTGTTACATTATCTGCTGGGAGGAAATTCTGCTTCTGCTTCTTTCAGAATCCGATGACCTTTGAGAAGGTGGCTGGGTATCCCAGAGAGGAGGAGTGGGCTCTGCTGGATCCAGGCCAGAGGGCTTTGCACAGGGGAGTCATGGAGGAAATCTGTGGAAATCTGGCCCCACTAGGTAGGAGTTGCTCTTTCCCTTGACTGATGGATCTGAAAGCAGGAACTGCTGATGTTCTTTGTGAGAATCACTCTTGACAAAGGAGATGTCACCAAGGACAGAAATGGCCGGTCTGTGTTTCTGGCAAATTCAATTATTCCAAAAAAATGTATTCATTGCTATTGCAGCTGGAGCCCACAAGGCCCAAGCACATAAAACCGTAAAGACAAAAGTAGTCTTGTAGCACTGTCAAGACTAACACACTTATTCCTGCATAAGCTTTTGTGGCCATTGTTCATTTCATAATCACATACATGGAGGGTTAACCTCAACCTCAAAAGCCTGTCCACAAAAGCCAGAATAAATATGAGAGGCTCTTTGCTGGTTTTGCTGCAACGGACGGACATGGCTACCCCTGCATAAACCCATAAGAGAGCTGGCAGATTTGTGGATTCTCTTCAACTCTTCCCTGATGGCCTTTTTAATAGCTACTGTCGATGGACTCAGGACTCCATCATACCAGTGATTTAGTGCACTCTCGCCATGCCTGGTGTGCGGATTTGCAGCATGGTGCTCATGCTGCTGACACCCCGCCTCTTTCATCTTTTCCTAGAACACCTAAAGTCTGGATTATATTCCTTAAGCGTGTTTAATGCACCCTTAAGCCTCCATGTAACGCCGTGCTCTCCCGTTTTCCTCTCTTGGGAAACTAAACTAGTAGGAAACACTAAAAACACCCCCATTCATAAAGCAATAGTAACAGCAGATAAAAACTACACCCCACTCAACCTAGCACCACAAAACGAAGATCAAACACAACCACTCACACTCGCAGAGAAAAAAGAAAAATGGGCACAGAAAGCACTCCATGGGAAGCATTACAACATAATACAGAACTCACGAATAAACAAAGAACAATCGTACAAATGGCTCAGGAAGGGTGAGCTATTTCCTGAAACAGAGGGATTCCTAATAGCTATACAGGATCAAGTTATAGCAACCAAGAACTACCAAAATACATAATAAAAGATAACTGTGTAATCACAGACCTATGCAGGAAATGCCATCAATTCCAAGAAACAATAGACCATATAACAGGAGGATGTAAAATTCTGGCAGGAATGGATTATACGGACAGACACAATACAGCTGCAAAAATAATTCACCAACAGATGGCCACCAAATTCAACCTTATCAAACGACCTACACCATACTATACATATTCACCCAAAACAATCTTGGAAAATGCAGATCATAAAATATACTGGGACAGTACAATTCATACAGACGTAACGTTCATAGACAAAAAAGAAAAACACACATAGCTCATTGACATAGCAATACCGAATGACAAAAATGTTGTTGAAAAGGAAGAAGAAAAGAGAGACAAATATACACCACTGGACATGGAAGTCAAAGAACTATGGCAACAGGAAAAGGTCACAATTATTCCGTTAGTCACATGAAAAAAAAAGATAGAAAACCTCCAGAAACTGGGCCTACCAGAATACATCCACACCAACATCCAGAAAGCAGAGTCATAATTAAAACATGCTCAATCATCAGGAAAATCCTGAATCAATAAAAGACAGCATGACTTGGCAAAGCCCGTCATGTCCGTCTAGAAAAACCGCCACAAGCGAGTAAGAGATAATAATAATGAAGATGATGATGATGATGATAATAATAATAATTTATTTCTTACCCGCCTCTCCTTCTGGATCGAGGCAGGGAACAACATTAAATACAAATAATATAAAATACATAAAACTGATTAAAAACATATAAAACTAATACATTATTAAAATAACAATAAAACTTTTAAAATTCAACTAGTTAGGCCTGCCGGAAGAGATCACTCTTTATGGCTTTCTTAAAGTCAGAGAGACTGTTAAGTTGTCGAATCTCCTCCGGCAGACCATTCCACAGTCTGGGAGCGGTAGAACAGAAGGTCCTCTGGGTAACACTCATCAGCCTAGTTCTGGCTGATTGGAGTAAATTCTTCCCAGAGGACCTGAGCGTGCAGGGCGGATTGTATGGGAGAAGGCGATCCCACAGGTAACCTGGACCCAAAACATGGAAGGCTTTAAAGGTAATAACCAACACTTTGTACTTCGCCCGGAAACTAATTGGCAGGCAGTGACATGATTTTAAAGTTGGTGTGAACCAGAGGGAAAAAGAGAAGGGGTGGAGTGGAGTGGAGTGGAGTGGAAGAGCCAAAGAGCAGCGTATTCAGGTGAAAAGGACCATAAGCTTGACATGATTATCCATCAGAGGTAAAAAAAAAAATGGGGGCAAACCAGGGGAAAAATTAGGTGTGATGGAGCGAGCGCTCCTGCTATCCAGGGAGCTGCATGATTCCATTTTGAAGGAAATGAGGTGTTCTTCATTGGGCCCTTCCTCCTGGCCTGTCCTTCGTTTACCAATGATGTAGCTGAGAAACAGCCTGACCGATGCGTCTTCTTATCTCAAGGCAACAACCTCCCTGCTGCATTCCGATGTGCAGGAGGAGTTCCCGGTTTCATACCACCCTTCCGTTGATCTTTAGGGACTGCTGAGGAGGCTTCAGAGAGGCTGCTTTTGAAGCTCTGGGTATTTGTTATAACTGGAACTGCCCAAAGTGATTTCTCTATTGCTTTTTTAAAAAGGGCTTCTGATTCCAAGAGCTGACCTCAACTCCTGGCAGCAAGGAGGAGACCATCCATGTGTTGAGGGTACCATGGAGCGGGACAGATCAGGAGGTACGTGCTTAAATTTGGTGGGATCATTTATCCGACATGTTGAGCTGTGCTTTCTTCTGGAGGACCTTTCTTCTCAGCCAGGGAATTGTTGGAGGAACAGCTGGGATTATTATTACTATTATATTTATTTATATCCTGCCTTTTTCCCAATACTGGGACTCAAGGCGGCTTACAAATTAAAACATGTACAGTGAAAAATAGATAGACCCAACAGAGTCACATCCCATGAAGCTGATTGGTGAGAGAGATTCAGGACAAATAAAAGGAAGGACTTCTTCACCAGCGCATAGTGAAACTATGGAATTCACTACCACAAGATGTAGCGATTGCCACAATTTGGATAGCTTGAAAAGGGGGTTGGATCAATGCCTGGAGGAGGAGAAGGCTATCCATGGCTACCAGTCCTGATGGCCATGTGCTACCTACCTCCAGTATCAGAGGCAGTAAGTCTATGTACACCAGTTGCTGGGGAACATGGGTGGGAGAGTGCTGTTGCACCATGTCCTGCTTGTGAACAGAATGCTGGACTAGAAGGACTCTTGCTCTGATCCAGCATGGCTCTTTTTATGTTTAAATATAAATAGTTTCTGGGAAGTAGACAGGCAACAAACTTCTGGTATCGTTTCATACACATCCTAACCCCATTTTCCTTTCTCCTTTCTCTCCCCCTGCCCCCCCCCCCCAACTATCTTGGAACTCCAGTCCCTTGGAATCTCCATGCCTTCCTGCCCTTGGGAAGGTGATGTCTTTTTAAAAGGGTTACAGGAAGATGTGTATTTTATACTTCATTATATAGTAGTAGTAGTAGTAGTATTTAAGCTGGCCTTAATATTAGTCAAAACAGCAATGCGTTGGGTTTATTCCCTGATTTGAGGAATTCATTTATTCATTTATTTATTTATTGCATTTTTATACCGCCCAATAGCCGAAGCTCTCTGGACAGTTCACAAAAATTAAAACCAATTATTCAAAATGCAAAACAACAACAGTATAAAAACGTAGTATTAAAAAATGCAAGAATACAAGCAGGATAAAACCAATCAGCAGTACAGATTTAAAATGCAGATTTAAAACAGCAAAATTAAAAATTAGACTAATAAACCGTTAAAATACTGAGCAGATAAAAAGGTCTTCACCTGGCATCTAAAAGAATATAATGTAGGTGCCAGGTGAACCTCTCCAGGGAGCTCATTCCACAGCCGGGGTGCCACAGCAGAGAAGGCCCTCCTCCTGGTAGCACCTTGCCTCACTTCCTTTGGCAGGGGCTCATGGAGAAGGACCCTGGAGGATGTTCTTAGGGTCCGGGCAGGTACATATGGGAGGAGGCATTCCTTCAGATAACCTGGCCCAAGCCACTTAGGTTCTCTGATCAGAATTCTCATTTGATTCCTTCAGCTGATGGGAGGGATAGCAACAAAGAAGCTGAAGAGCAGAGAAGGAAACCTGAGGGAAACCTGAAGTGGGGGATTAGATCCTTTCCTCCTGAGGGAGCTGACTTCCGTGAAATTCCCATGCTGGGAGAATGTCTTGAAGGAAATAAGAATATCATTTACAACAGGAAGGAACCGTTGAAATCACCTGAGTGTGGGAAAAGCTTCAGTCCTCACCTGTACTTTACCAAACGTCAAAGAATCCCTACAGGAGAGAAGCCCTATAAATGCTCAGAGTGTGGGAACAGTTTCAGCAATAACGGAAACCTTAAATCTCATCAAAGAATCCACACAGGGGAGAAGCCCTACGAATGCTCAGAGTGTGGGAAGAGCTTCAGTCACAGCATGAACCTTAAATCCCATCAAAGAATCCACACAGGGGAGAAGCCCTATCAATGCTCAGAATGCGGGAAGAGTTTCAGTCACAGCATGAACCTTAAATCCCATCACAGGGTCCATACAGGGGAGAAGCCCTATCAATGCATGGAATGTGGGAAGCGTTTTAGTCACAGCATGAACCTTAAATCGCATCAAAGAGTTCACACGGGAGAGAAGCCCTATCAGTGCGCAGAATGCGGCAAGCGTTTCAGTCACAGCATGAATCTTAAATCGCATCAAAGGGTTCATACGGGGGAAAAGCCCTACAAATGCTCTCAGTGCGGAATCTGTTTCAGTCATAGCATGAGCCTTAAATTGCATCAAAGAATTCACACGGGAGAAGCAATAGAAATGTTGCAGAAGCATGAAATTGAATCAGAGAGCGCATACGTAGGGAGTAAGTCTTAATGGTGACTGGAATGTGGGAAGATCTTTAGGTTCAACACAGCCCTTCCTTTTAAAAGTTTCAACAAACCCAAGGGAAGTGTATAAACAATTAGAGGTTTTTTTGACCAACCAACCTTACTAACCAACAGAAATTCCACACAAGGGATCGACTCTATCAATGCTGCAAACGACGTCGAAACTTTTCTCGTCATGACTGAGTTCTACTGTCAGCTGTCAATTCTACTTGGGCAATGAACTCCTGTTGGAGACAGCATCTTCCGAAGTTCCTGAGTAGTCTTGTGATTAGGCTTGTGATGAATTAAAAATTAATTATGAATTAACCCACAGACTGTGAGTCCAAACTGTCACAAGGAGGGAGCCAGAAGTCGCTCCGTTTGAGGTGTATTTTGTTAGCCAAAAGACTTCCATAGTAGCATAAGATTAGGTGTGTGTTGCTTCTCAAAATCCTATACTTAAGAGCATTTTTTTAAATCTCCCCGTGCCGCCCACTTTCTGCAATAATGTCTAATTAAACAATGTTATGTTGGACCCGCCTTGTCAACTCGTTGTCAATTATCACTCCTCAGCCTCTCATGACCTTGGTGCGCAAGGCTGCATGAGGCCAGTTGAGCACCAGGCAGGCTGTTCTCCTTGTTTCCATCCTCTCAGCAGTCCATATCAAAGAAAGGAAGAATACCATTCCTCCTTCTCGCATAATACTGGATTACTAGAATAGATTTCTCCTCCTCTCATGATATTAGAACCCAGATCTCCCGACTTCCAGTCCAACACTCTTAGCTACTACACCACACCATAACACTAGAACCCAATGGGGTCATCCCATGAAGCTGATCGGTGCGAGGTACTGGTTCCCAACTATTCGGTACTGGTTAGGCCCCATCTTGAGTATTGCATCCATTTCTGGGCACCACATTTCAAGAAGGCTGCAGACAGGCTGGAGCGTGTTCAAAGGAGGGCAACGAGGATGATCAGGGAGTCTGGAAACAAAGCCCTATGAGGAGAGACTGAAAGAACTGGGCATGTTTAGCCTGGAGAAGAGAAGACTGAGGAGAGACATGATAGCACTCTTCAAGTCCTTGAAAGGTTGTCACACAGAGGAGGGCCAGGATCTCTTCTTGATCATCCCAGAATGCAGGATATGAAATAATGGGCTCAAGTTACAGGAAGCCAGGAAAAACTTCCTGACTGCTAGAGGAGTATGACAATGGAACCCATGACCTAGGGAGGTGGTGGGCTCTACCACACTAGAGGCATTCAAGAGGCAGCTAGACAGCCATCTGTCAGGGATGCTTTAAGGTGGATTCCTGCATTGAGCAGAGGGTTGGACTCAATAGCCTTTTAGGTCCCTTCCAACTCTACTATTCTATGAGATTCAGGACAGATAAAAGGAAGGACTTCTTCATACAGCGCATATTTCAGCAGGTGTCATTTGTATGCACGCAGCACCTGGTAAAATTCCCTTTGCATCGCAACCGTTAAGGCTGCAGGAGCCCTGCCGTCTTGACCAGATTCAAAAGAGGGTTGTGATGAAAAGGGAATTTCATCAGGTGCTGCATGTATACAAATGACACCTGCTGAGGTATGCGCTGTATGAAGAAGTCTTTCCTTTTATCTGTCCTGAATCTCATTGAATAGCCCACTCACAAGATAACTTGGAGTATCGGAAAGTCCCACTGTTTTCAACGTGCAACAAGCCATATACTGTGACCTTTTAAAAAAGTGATGCAAACTTTAATCAGATCTTGCCACCTCTTAGCAAGAGGGTATAAAAAGACTGAGGATCGTCACTCAGTAAGAGACGATTGGTGAGGTAACTGTGTGCAGTCAAGTCTCAACTTCCATTGCTATTCTGACTATTCATCAGGATACAAACTCTTGTTTAAGTATGCTTGATTCGGCATTAAGAACTCAATATAAACATTTTGCTAAGCTGCTTAATAAACCGAATTGAATTGTACCTACTTTGTGGAGTCTCATGTATCTGCCTTCTGATAAGGTCCTGCAGATCTCAGTCACCTTGATCACCTGGTTAGTGACCTAGAAAGTAATTTTGCATTAGAGAAAAGGGAATTTCAGCCAGTGTCATTTGTATGCAATTAGTTCCTGGTGAAATTCCCTCTTCATCACAACCATTAAAGTTGCAGAGGCCCTGCCTTCTTTTGTATATGGCCAGTCTAGTATAGTGCCTGCAACTTTAACTGTTGTGATGAAGAGGGAATATCACCAGGAACTAATTGCATACAAATGACACTGGCTGAAATTCCCTTTTCTCTGCAACTGTTAAAGTTACATGAGCCCTGACCTGGATTTTATCTGGTCAGCCTACTGTGGAAGGAAAGGCAGCAGTCAGCCGTTGAAAAGGCTGGTGCCTTCATGCTACACTCCCTATTAGTCTGCTAAGTGAGTGAGTCCTAAGGTCTCCTAGGAACTGCAAGGCTACTGAGC
Source organism: Anniella stebbinsi (assembly GCA_029215795.1). NCBI lineage: Eukaryota > Metazoa > Chordata > Lepidosauria > Squamata > Anniellidae > Anniella > Anniella stebbinsi. The sequence goes on from JARDYH010000005.1 coordinate 188,158,892, forward strand.
TAGTGGGGGGGAATCAAGCTTGTATGAAGGCAGATGATGGCAATTGGGGCAGCCCTAAAGATCTGGGGCACACACAGTTCAGAAGATCCAGGGTTCATGCCCAGGTGGGCTTTGCCATATGTAGTGCAAATGCAGAAGACCACTGTATTTCAAGGAGATAGTGACATCATATAATCTCCTTTTATGCCTGCTTCTCCTCTCAGGCCTGAACCTTCGGGCCTTGCAAAGGGCTCAAAGCTCTTAACAGTGTAGCTAGATCTCCTGATCCTTAAGGCTACATCTGTCTTGGGATAGTGCAGCCTGGGAAAGCAGGGAGGGTCTCTCTCTCTCTGTGTTAGCTTGGCTACTGTCCAGTCACTTCTAGTAAGATTGGAGCTCAGGATTGTCACACCCCAGGTGTGATCAATGAAGGGTGGTGTGCAGGACGGCACGTTATCCTGGGGTCTAAACTGTATAAAAATCTGACCAGAAGCTCACTTGCTTTGAGCTTCAGTGTAAACCGGTCCAGAAGGGGCTGCGCAACTGACTGGCCATTTGGAGTTGCTCCTCTGTTGCTCCCTGAGGCTCCCGACAGATTGCTTTCAGAGGTAAAAACTTGCCTAAGCCTTGCCTATTATCTTTGTGATATGTTAGAGTCATTGTAACCTGTAGCCTGCTAGATAAATAAAGCATTTAGAGCTCTTTCAAACACTGGTGTTGTTACTGCATTTGATCTCTGACATCCTGCCATAAATTAGCAATATATCATAACACCCCCTGTGTAGGGAAGACAATGCTTTTTTGCCCAGCGATGGTCACTGAGGCATTTTTTTCCTATTGGTTTCCTATTTTCTTTTCAGCCATTCCCAGGCCATGGGTCGGTCCTTCCGAAAGTTATTTTTTCTCATCTGTATCAGACTGGGTGTCATCATACACGGGGTTTGATGGGCACCTGCCGTGACTTTGATCCACTTTTTCAGCAGTGGACTCGCATGATGTCATCCCCCATCTTTGCACCCGGAGCAAGTCCAGCGCTGAAAAAGTGGATCAAAGTCGCGGCAGGTGCCCATCAAACCCCACCTGCGACGACGCCCTCAGAGAGTAACTACAGATCGTGATATTGGGGGACGATATTCTTAAAAGCTATTGCGTAGCCTCCTCCAGCTCATGAGTACGGGGGAGGGGGAGTTAAAAAATACTTCAATGTCTTGAGTTGTGGGTGGGCAGAATTTGTGATGGGACTAATTGGGAGCTGGGGGTTGGGTGCAAGGGGGAGATGGCAGTCAGCCATGTAAGAAGGAAATTGGAGCAGAGCACTGTCTGGATGGAGCCTTTGGGAACTGATTAAGAAAACTCTGCTGGATGATGCCTAGAGCATCCAAGGATAAGCACGCATACAGGCGCAGAATGAATGAACAAGTATTACGGCTCTTTAAAGTAGGGCTGTGCACGGATCCCCTGATCCGATCTGGATCCCGATCTGGGAGATCCGGATTGGGCCCGATCCGACCCATGTCGGATCAGGCCCAATCCGATCTGTCCTGGATCCAGATCCACTCCAGGTCCATGCAGCGCCCTCCCTCCTGCTCTCTCCGCTCCCTCCCTCCTCCCAATTGCCCTGCTTACTTGCAACCTCCTTCGCGTCATCCCCCATTGTCCTGCCTCCTCGATGTTGGCTGGCTGCTTTCCTGCTTGCGCAGGGTGATGATGTCACCTGCCACGACTGGAAAATGCAGCGCTCTAACCAATTAGAGAGCCACATTTGCCTGTCGTGGCGGGTGATGTCATCACCCGGCGCGAGCAGGAAAGCGGCTGGCCAACATCGAGGAGGCAAGACGGCGCAGAGTACGATGCGGAGGAGGCTGCAGGTAAGCAGGGCAATTGGGGGGAGGGAGGGAGGGAGGGAGGGAGCGGGGAGAGCCGGAGGGAGGGCTCTGCACGGACCCGGAGCGGATCCGGATCGCAGATGCGATCCTGCCTGAACTGGGCCCGCTCCGATCTGGATTCGGGATCCAGCTCTGGATCTGGTCACAGCCCTACTTTAAAGTCTAACAAATTTATTCTGGCTTAAGCTTTTGTGGGCTATAGTCCACTTTCCTCTTAGTTGGTTTTTCTGCGATAGATTAGCACAAGGGTGGGTGGGGAAAATTGAGGCTGCTAAAGCATGCAGCTTCATTTCTGGCACCGCATTACACCAAGCAGGATATAACGCTATGGTCGTTATCACATGGGTGGTTTCAAGCCCATCCGCCCTGACTTTGCTCCACTTTAGTGCTGGACTCGCATGATGTTGTCCTTGCCTTGCTGCTCTCTTGCCCTGAGGTCTCTGTTTCGATGTATCCCTGAACGGGCAAAGTCCGAAAGGCACAGGCAGGTATATCACAGGTACCACAGCAATACCGAGCATGTGTAAATCAAAACGCTAGACTCGCAAAGGAAACGGAGAGGTACCTGCAGACAGGGCCGTGCAGAGCTGGTCCTATGCCCAGGCCAGATGGGAAGGGTGTGCCCCCCCCCCAATTTCAAACTGCTCATTAAGTATTTTTTAATCAGTGGCACCGATTCAGTGCTAAATACATACAATAGAACAGTTCTTCATCTATCAAACATTATCATCATCATCACCCTCACGGTATCATCATCATTATTATCATTAATAACTATCATCATAATTACCTCATCCTCCGCTCCAGAGATTATACGCTTCTCGATGGACCGCTTACGCTATGGAAGCAGTAGAGTAAGCTGGGGGGGACGTCCTCGTCGGAGTGCCCCTTTAAAAGCCAGCAAACCTGGAGAAAAATGTGGGTGAGATGAAGCCCTATGAAAGTGGTTTGAAAGCCACTTTCGTACAGATTAAATGGTTATATGGATTATTGTGAGGATAAAATGGAGATGAGGAGGATGACATTCCTTTCAAGATGAAACAAAGTGGAGATATAAATGTAATAATAAATAAATAGTCGCTTAACTTTACACTCACCTGCTTTAGGTTCCTCTCCAGAAATTGGGTGAGGAGTTGGAGTCCACGGAGGCCTTCCCGTGAATCCTCTCTGCTCCTCAAGAGTTCCTGCCAGCCTTTGACAGCATGTTGTTAAATCCCCCCAAATAATGCAAATTCTGGAAAGCTCCGTCCCATTTCCCCTAAAATAGGCTGACCAGATAAAATCCAGGTCAGGCCTCCTGTAACTTTAACAGTTGTAGCGAAAAGGGAATTTCAGCCAGTGTCATTTGTATGCAATGAGTTCCTGGTGAAATTCCCTCTTCATCACAACAGTTAAAGTTGCAGGGGCCCTGCCTTCTTTTGTATATGGTCACTCTAGTATAGTGCCTGCAACTTTAACTGTTGTGATGAAGAGGGAATTTCACCAGGAACTCATTGCATACAAATGACACTGGCTGAAATTCCCTTTTCTCTACAACTCTTAAAGTTACATGAGCCCTGACCTGGATTTTATCTGGTCAGCCTACCCTAAAACCAAATCCCCCCCAAGAGTCCTCCAGGATTCCAAGACCATTCAACTTTAATGAGTAAATAAATGGATACAGTGGTTCAATGTGAGCTACATAAGATGTCCATTTGTGGTTCGTGTTCAGTTCTGCATCTTACCGGCAATGTTTGTGTGTCACCTCATAGCGCAGAGGGGGAGGCTCCCTTTCATGAAATTCCTTTGATGAACTTCTTTTAGGGTCTGCCCATTTATCAATGAATTCTTTGAATTCTTTCCTCGCTCTGCTCTGATGGAAGGCATCCATCAGCGGAATGGGGAGGTGTTTTTTTTTCCAGCAATGACCCCAAATCTGCTCCAGGAGGTTGGGGGGACCCACATAGCACCTGAACCTATCGAAACCCAGAGCTGGGAACCAGTAGCTACGGCTGATGAAGCATGTACCTCCACTCCAACCCTGAGGCATTTTGCAAGGTTTCCTTTGCACCACTTAGGCTGATCATATGAAAAGGAGGACAGGGCTCATGTAACTTTAACAGTTGTAGAGAAAAGGGAATTTCAGCCAGTGTCATTTGTATGCAATTAGTCCCTGGTGAAATTCCCTCTTCATCACAACAGTTAAAGGTGCAGGCACTATATTAGAGTGACCATATACAAAAGAAGGCAGGGCTCCTGCAACTTTAACTGTTGTGATGAAGAGGGGATTTCACCAGGAACTAATGGCATACAAATGACACTGGCTGAAATCCCCTTTTCTCTACAACTGTTAAAGTTACATGAGCCCTGTCCTCCTTTTCATATGGTCAGCCTAGCACCACCCTGATTTCAGATCAAGAAGTTGGGTCTGTTCGTGTAAGTATCTGGCAATTTGTGATAATAAGGTGCCACTTTGCTCACGTTTACTTTAGGCCTATATACGTCATTTAAGATAGGGACCCCCCAAAATCAATTAGTATTCAATATGGTTGCCATCTTTCAAAATGGCGGACTCTAGATTACAAATGACGTAGATAAGTAGTTGAGATGTCTTTTAAAATGTATTTTTGGTAAAAAAAAAATGCAATGGTACTATTTAAAAGTCAGTATTTTAATAAATTTGCTTTTAAAAATGTAAAAAAATGATAAAATAAATTCATTTTTATTTTAAAATTCATTCACTAATCAAATATTTGACTGCTCCCCCCCCCCCCCCCCAGCCCCAAAGAACAGGGGGACCACAATCCCTGAATTTGTAGGCATGCAGCACCTGGTGAAATCCCCTCTGCATCACAAGTAAAGCTGCAGGAGCCCTGCCCTCTTGACCAGATACATGCTTGCTTTGACAGGGACAATACTGCTTGCACATACACGGGGAGGGGGTGGGGGATGGAGGTCAGAGGGGGCAGAGCAGACACCCAAGGGGGCAAGAGAGGGGCTGCCCCATAGGGGGAGGGCAGTGGGCGTGCAATAGTGCTGACATCCCATAATATCCGATGCACATGGCAAGCTGCGTTATGCACTCAAAGGAAAACTGGTAGGTGGAGAAAGGGGATCTGGATCCCCCCAAAAGCCCCCCAGGAGCAGCCGGAGCGGTGATGCTGCTGGGAGAGAAACTCCCAGGAGGAGCCTCTGCGGCTCTTTTGTCCATCTAAGGGTTAAAGAGAACGAGAGTTCTGTTCCTAGAGGGGCCTGTGAAGAGCAGAGGCTGGAGGATTGCGCTCACTTCCTCCTCTTCCCCCCCCCCCCCATTCATCGTGTCCGCCATTTTGCAGCTTCTCTTCTTCCCCCTGCAAAGGAGCCGGTGAGAGCGAGATGCACAGGGGGTCCCGGGAGGGGAGGGGAGGGGAGGGGAGGGGAGGGGGTGGGAGGAGCCCCCAGGGCAGGAGCAGAGAAGGGAGGGGGCCAAAGACAGGGAGGGAGGTGTGGGGCAGGGGGTGGGTCGGAAGGGAGAGAGAGGGAGGGAGAGACCCCTACCCCCCAGGCGGCTGACCCACTTGGAGCCCCTCCAGGAGACCCCCACCTTGCACCTCCTTCCCTGCCCATAACTAGGGAACCCTGGAAGAAAAGGCTGCAGAAAGGGGGAGACAGGGAGGGACAGAAGAGGAAAGATGCTGGGTTGGGAGGAGGAATAACATATGTGGGCGAAAAGCGTTAATTAATAATGTCATGTGTCTGCATTGCATTTTTTGTTTTGTTTCCTGTCCTTGGTTTAAACCGTGAATAAGTACCATGGGGCTTTATTAAAAACACACACGCACACACAACCACCTCGAAATATTTGTTTGTTCACAAGTGAGCTGTTTGTTTTCGTATGTCCTGCTTTTGTTTATTAAGTGCGCCTGCTGGTCACATCCTAGGAGTGAGTAGAGATCAGTATTAGTCCAGATCCTTTTTGGGTTCCAGTGCTGGGAACACAGAGGGGCTGAGAAGGAAACCATTTATTTTATTTATTTATTACATTTGTATACCGCCCCATAGCCGAAGTTCTCTGGGCGGCTTACATAGGATTAAAACAATTAAAAACAATATACAAAAATTAAAACAGCAAAAACATACACACAAACATTTAAAACAGCTACAACAGCCCAAAAAGCTACAATGGAAGGGATTGGGAGGGAAACTGGTTTATAAGCAAACCTGATTTTTCCTTGAGGGCAGAAAGTTTTGTCTGCCTGGAGTCCGAGATGGAGGCTGTCCTGCTCTCAAAGCCACGGTCAAGGTGTGGAGCGAGAGGCCACCATGAGAAGAAGTTGCAAGGTGTGTTGCTCCTCAGGGCTAAGCGGCTCCGTGACTCCAGAATGTCCTGTATAATATCCTGATAAGGCCTAATGTAACATCAGCTGCATAAAACTATGGGAAAAAAGACTGTTGATGCAGGTCTTTGCCCACCTCGTATGTCTTTCACCAATCCAGAACCAAATTTCTAGTTGACAAATGAAAACAAAAGATAAAGGCCAATCAGAAGGTGAGAATGATCAGGGGAATCGGTGGATCAAAACCAGAGTGAAATTTAATAGAGTTTAATTTCGGTTCAGTTCTCTTTCTGTCACTCTTGTTTTGCTTAGCTCCAAGTTGTGCTCACAGGTTTTTGCTGATTTTGGAGCCTTTTGAGACGTTGCGTTCACGTTTGCCTACATTCTTGGGAGAACAAAGAAATTCTGTGTCTCGTTGAGTTTCTGAGGCCGCAGCTGCCATGGCTTCTGAAGTAGCTTTCGGAGGCTGGATGCTAAGATCTTGGGCAGCTTGATTCAGTTTTCCCCAATGTTTTTATTTTACTCACTGCTGGAGCTCAGATTTCACTACCCTTTTCCATTTTAAAAGACCCTTTCTATTTTCTATCCTGATTACTTTTCCCTACTAGAACCGGCAGAGTTCTGCACTTTGGATTCTGAGAGAAGTCTCTTTCAGCTTTACTCTTCGTCTGCAACATCCTGTTCTTCAGATCTGTGCCTGGGATAGGGAGCTCTGCCTTCCTTTTAATTCCACGCCATCCCTGCTCTCTTTCCTTCCTTTTCTGTAAAAGTGTAGACTGTACTGTTATGTAGTTGAAAGTTTTAACATTACATTGAATAAGTTCATATTGGTGGAAGTTTAACTAGAGCTAAATAACAATTCAACTGCTGCTACTTGGGCCGAGTAGTCTTTTAAAATTCTTTTCTAACACACCTTAGCAAGAATATAACTGTACTGTATTTTGTACAGTGTTCACACATGTTTCTTGGTCATCATTGCATGTTTCACATGTCACTGCTGCATGTGATGTTCTTTTGCATTTACTTTCTTTATAAACCATGACTTAAGGCTTCCTGTGTGGCATGTGGCATTTGTTTAACAAGTTTTAAAATAAACATCCAAACATATTTAACGTTTAATAGCCTTAAGACAGCTCTGGTTACATCCTCTCTCCCATTGGGGCAGAGTCAGAACCTCATTTTCTACCAGGAGCCTGGTTCCTGTGGGATGGGGGTTGTGGAGCCCCATTTGAGACAGGTCCTGAGTTTTAAGTTGGCCACAGCTGTATCTAATTCATGCAGCCCTTCATTTTAATTCCTACAGGACAGTCCTTACCTCAAGAGAGAAGTTAGCAGCAAAGGAAGGAGACCTTTTGAGTCCTGGTGGTAGCGGAGTTGGAGAAGAGAGTAAAGATGGAAGAGCAAAACTTTGCTGGCCCAGAGGCAGGAAAAGGCCCCTGTACCATCCAGGAAGGGAGCAGTGCAGAGCCCTGGGAAAGAAGAGTGCTGGAGAACCAGCTTGGGAGCAACACCAGCTCAGACGTGGCGCGCCAGGGCTTCAGGGGGTTCTTCTACAAGGAAGGTGAGGGCCCCCGAGAGGTTTGCAGCCGACTCCACCACCTTTGCCATAAGTGGCTGAAGCCAGAAAGGAACACAAAAGCTCAGATGCTGGACCTGGTAGTTCTGGAGCAGTTCCTGGCTGTCCTGCCCCTGGAGATGGAGAGCTGGGTTAGGGAATGTGGAGTAGAGACCAGTTCCCAGGCAGTGGCCCTGGCAGAAGGTTTCCTCCTGAGCCAGGCAGAGGACAAAGAGCAGGTGAGAGCATTTCATCCTCATAACTCCAAGAGACTGAAATTTTAAAACTCCCCTCCAGTATCCCAACCCTTTTTTCCATGTCCTCTAAAGAAGGGATGCCCCAATTTTCAATGCTTCCCTCCCCCCGCAAGTATAGTTGTTTGTAATATGTAGAGCAGGCCCTGCTTGGAGGATCTTCTAACAGAAATTTGCAATGTTTTCCTAAGATCAGTGGCTGTGCCAAAGGACTGGAGAATAGCCAGTGTAACACCAATTTACAGGGGTAAATTTGTTGAGAGCAATATTAAAGATAACATTATTAAGCGTATAGAAGGACAAGCCTTGTTGAAAAGAATAAGTACGGCTTCCACAAAGCTAAGTCTTGTCTTAGAGTTCTTTGAGAGTGACAATAAATATGTAGACAGTAGGGGGGTGCGTGCCCGAAATTATCGTATAGTTATCAGAAATAATTTTTTAAAAGAATTTCGGATCAGATTATATCGGAGGTAAATCGTATCGTATTTCCGATAATTATCAAAAATAGCCCCATTGTGCCCTATAGAGCTGGTTTTTTTAGAACAATGCCTATAACTTCTGTATTTTCAAAGTTAGAGGCTTGAAACTTGGTCACAGTGCTTATGGGGTATACCTAAATATGTGTATGACATTTGAGATCGATCCCTCCAACCCTCGATTTTATATGAATTTATTAAAGATTGTTTAAGTTCTGACAGGTCAGAATGACAGCTCGTACTGGTAGGAATGCTGTTGCACGCAACTGATCAAACGGAGTTACCCCCAGTATAATTACTATGGTATTCAATTTTCTTATTAAACATACAGTAGAAATTAAAAAATATATATATAACTTTTATAACCATAACTTTTTTATGGTTGACCAGGCCTCAGCTTGCAGAATGAGCATGATCTTTAAAAAATTCATAGACAATCGAGGGTTTGAGCAATTGCTCTGATTTTTTTCACAAATGACCAGCCAGATCCCATCTTCAATGTCCCACAAGTTTCAAGTTTTTAATCTTTAAAATGAAGAAGTTACAGTGGGGGGGGGGGGGGGCTTTGGGGGGACCCCCTATAACTTTTAAATTTGAAAAGATGTCATCATTTCAAATAAAAAAGTTACGCACGCGTTTCCCCCAATGCAAGCCTATGGGAAAAAAGCAGACAACAAGATGACAGCACGGAAGCCCGGTCAACCAGCTGTCAACAAAGTTGCACAATCTTTAATAAATTCATACAAAATTGAGGGTTGGAGGGATCGATCTCAAATTTCATACACATGTCTAGCACATGTTGCTACACATATGTGCCAAATTTCAGATCAATTCCTCTACCCCTGTATTTTCTATGAGTTTTTTTAAAGATCCTGCAACTTTTTGACAGGTCTGAATGAATGCACATGGTGAGCTGTCATTCTGACCTGTCAGAACTTAAACGATCTTTAATAAATTTGTATAAAATTGAGGGTTGGAGGGATCGATCTCAATTTTCATACACATCCGTAGGCATACCCCATAAGCATTGTGACCAAGTTTCAAGCCTCTAACTTTGAAAATACAGAAGTTATAGGTTTATTTATATGGCGGTCCAGTAATCCGAAAAAAATCCGATATAATCGGGCTGAAAATTTTCGGATTGGATATGTGTCGGAGGTTTTTCTATCGTATTGTTATCATTAATCGGATGTCCGATAACGACCTTATCGTATCGTTATTGGACATTTTAACGATACGATACACATCTCTAGTAGACAGGGTGATCTGGTGGTCATTGTCTGCTTGAACTTCCAAAAAGCTTCTGATGAAGTCCCTCACCAAAGACTCCTGAGCAAACTTAGCAGTCATGGAATAACAGGAGAGGTCCTTTTATGGATCAGTTACTGGTTAAACAAGAGAAAGCGGAGAGTATAAATAAATAGTAAATTCTTCCAATGGAAGGAAGTAAATAGTGACCTGTTTTGGAACCAATTCTTTTCACCTGGTAAAAAGAATGACCTGGAATTACAAGTGAACTGTTTGCTGGCCTAGTCTGCCAATGACCTCAAATTATTTATGGTGGTTAAATTCAAGGGATGCTGTTCTCCCAGGCCTGTTTACTTCAGATAATTTTGCCCGCATGAAACAATTACCAACTCCCAGCTGATAAGCATTTATTTATCACATAATCAGTAGCCCAAATTGCTTTAGCAGCCCAGAAGCTGCAGTCCTGCCACACTAAGAAATACAATGTACTATAAAGCTAATCTTTTTTAGATCTGAGTGGTCAAACATCTTAGAGGATGACAAGCCCAGTTTGTTTTTAATCACTTTGTTAGGCTTTGAATGAAAGTTTTGTATCGGGAAAGGTCTCTTTTAAAATATTTTTATACATTGTAAAGGCCCATGGCTATTTACAGTGACGTTTATGTGTGTCTGTATATATGTATAAATAGCATTTGTAGGTTTACAGTGGAAAATGCTGGCTGTCAAGGAATGTCTGGGAGGTTCTCCCTTTCCTCCTGGCTGGATTTTGGAGGGTGTTCAAGTGCTTTGCTTATGCCAGGGTTAAACTCTTAGCCCCAAAGGCCACATCCTTCTGTGTTCTCCTGACTCAGTTCACACAACACATTTCTCTATGCAGTGAGAAAACTCCACTCAACAGTCGAGTTTGTAGGGGGTACACCCCACAAAACTAGTTCTAACTCCACCGTTGTGTGGCTGTGGGCTCCTGTGGAGTTGAGTAAAAGTCAACGCGACGTTTGATTGACAGTTCCTCCACCCTCTCTCCTTCCCCAGTCCTCCTGATGGTATCTCATCAGCCATTGCTGCAAAAAAAAATGCAGGCACTCACTCCTTTCACCGCTCTTGCCAGAGAACTCTGTAGCCAGTGGGAAAAGTCAACGCAACAGGAAACTCCAAGGAGCCCTCTACACAACATGCAGCACAACTGTTGTGCAGGAACTCTCCTCTGCACAGCGTGGATATTCAACATGGAGTGTTCTCTAAAAAAAAACTACCGTGGGGTGGAGTTTCCCCTCCAGACAACACATTTGTGTACAGTGGTGTAAAAACTCCACAGTGGAGTTCTAAAACCGCCTTCGAGAAACGTATTGTCTGAACTGAGCCTAAGACTCAACTTAGTGTGCTCTGTGGCTTGGATGGTGGATCACCTTTAGAAGGAGCCCTAAAATGCAAACTGATTGGGAAACGCTGCCCTTGGCCTTGACCTGACTCATTTCTTTCCTCCCCTCATCTCTCTTCTCTCTCTGGGATCCACCCTCCTGTTCCAGGTGCAGTGGAGGTTGGCCAAAGCATGCACAGATTTCCCTGAGGCAGAGAAGGCTCCATATGACACCACACAGAGACTGCTGACCAGATGGATCGTGCTGGAGGGGGACGGAGGACCCTCCTCACTGGGTAAGGATTAGTGGGACATATTCCACTATGGCCTCCCTCCCTCAATGACGCCTGAGGTGCATGAGCTGTTTTAATGTTCTCCTTGAGCCTGATTTTGCGGGTGGAGAGAGACTCTTTTTCTCTAAGTACTCAAAAAGGAAATGTTGTTTAGTAATGTGGACAAACATTGATTCCAGTAAAGCAACGAAAATGGAAATGCTTAAGAACATTAACTTACCTTCCCACCTTCTTTGCCTTCCTCACAGGGAATGGAAAAAATGGCAGAGAAAGGGAATTGAAACCAGGGGATCCTTCTAAGCCTCCTTCGCTTTGTGGTGGAGTGGAAGCGGTTTCTGCGCAGCCAAAGCAGGTAGGGAATTCCTGAGTGCCTCTGTCCCCTGCACAACTCTTTGGTCCTGGAAGAACCTGCCCCTTTAGCCTTTTCTCCTCTCCAAGAGGGCTGCTAGGCAGGCTATGAAAGTCACTCATGAAGCTCTGGCATTCAGAAGGAGGACCTCCCCATCATTGTCTTCATTGATTGCTACATCATGCATAAAGAGAACATGACCTCTTCTTCTTCTTTCAGGGTCTGGTGTCTTTTGAGGAAGTGTCTGTGCATTTCTCAGAGGAGGAGTGGGCTCTGCTGGATCCAAGCCAGAGGGCTCTGCACAAGGAAGTCATGGAGGAGAATCGTGGGAACCTGGCCTCTCTGGGTAAGGAATGGGACCCTCTGGCTAAGGCCCCCTCTTTGCCTTCTGTGTCCGTGCATTATAAGGATGTCTTTGAGTACAACAGTGCCTGGGCCACATACCTGGGATACTCTAGTCCAGATTAAGCTCAAAAGATGATGTATAGAATGCCTTAAAAGTGTAGGTAAAACTCTCACATCCTCTCCAACCTTTACCTGTTGGTCTTCTTATAGCCTCTATGAGATGTGGGTACTTCTTTTGACTTTGGAAACAGCAGTTGGGGCTTCCCATCTCTAAGAAGTGGCCAAGACCTATGCTATTGGCATCTGATCTTCAATTGCCTTATTAATATGAATTCAGAGCAAGGTGTAAAAGCAGCAAATGTAGTCCAGTAGCAGGATGATTCTTCTTGTTCCAAACAGCATCCGTCCACCTTCATTCCACCCCAGCTGTCTTCCCCTGCGCAGAAATCACAATATTTATTTATTTATTTTATTCCATTTATATACCGCCCCATGGCCATCCTTTGACATTTTCAGGACTGTTTGAACCTCTGGATGTTACACTTGTATTGAAGGTACTCCACTGGCTGCCTGCTTGCTACAGGGCCAAATTCAAGGTTGTTGCTACTATATAAAGCCCTAAAGAACTTGAGAGCTGGTTTGCTGAGAATCTACTGTCTTCCCTGTAGACCCATTCACTTCTTAAGGTTATCTGGTGAGGTTGGTGCCACGTGCCTTTGATGTCTGCTCCATGATTGTTTAGAGTGGTGGTGCCCGCTGTATGGAAGAATTTGTCCTTTGAGATGAGACATGCACCAACAATTCTATCTTATCTGCATTTTGAAGGCACATCTGGTCCTTGACACTTGTGGTTCTTCCCTTGGTATTTGAGTATCCTCCTCCTTGGTTGCACATCCCTCTTTCAGTCTCTTCTCCATGTCCCTTTTGAGTCTCAGCTTCTCAGAGAGCTCCCAGCACAGCCAAACCGGATTCTTTCCATGTCCCCCATTTTTTTCCTTTTTCTGGGAATAGTTTGTGCTTTTGCCCTCAGTATGTAAGTTTTCTAGGTCTCCCATCTCTCTTGAACTCTTGTTTTCCTTCCAAATTCCCATCAGTGGAATCCAATCTGACCTTTCTCTGAGCTTTTTGAAATTGGCTTTCCTACATGCCAGCTAAGCTTCATTTTCGGAGCCCTGGCTATCATAGATTTGAAGATGACACGGTCACTTTCTCTCCAGGTCCCTGCCACTTCCTCTTCATCCATCAGTTCTTCCCAATTGGTTTGCAAACATGACCAGGACAGAAGATCCCCTTGCTGCTTCTACCACTTCCTTGAGAGATGAAGTTGTCCACAAGACAAGTCCAAAACCTACCGGATGTTCCATTCTTAGCAGAGTTAGACTAGCAGAAGACACCATGGGTGGCTCTTTGTTACTACAATGAGTTGCCTATGTGACCGTTTGATCATCTTTTCCAGGAAAGCATCATCCATGTCTTCTGACTGGCTGGGTGGTCTGGACAATCCTGCCACGACCATAATATCCTTGTTTCTCACTCCATTTTTACCCAATTGGTTTCGACAGGACTTCCTTTCTCAGAATTTCCCTACATACCTTCCTTTCGTATAACAATACTCACCCTCCCCTTTCAATGGCTATATTCCCATCCTGAGTCTTATCTCAGATGGTCTCAGTGATGCATATCAGATTGCACCTACCACCTTATATTCAGATTTCAAGTTCATCCTATTTTCTCCCAAGATCCGGGGGGGTTGGTGGTATATGAACATCGGATCCACCTGTTGCTTCTTTCACCTACTTGAGAGTTAGAAAACACCAGGATATATGAAATTATCCATTACTACAATAACTTGCCTGGTGAACTTTTGATCATCTTTGCCAGGAAAGCATCATCCACGTCTTCTGACTGGCTGGGTGGTCTGGACAATACTACCACAACCACAACGTTCTTGCTTCTCACTCCATCTTTACCCATTTGCTTTCAACAGGGCTTCCTTTCTCAGAATGATGGGTTTCCCTGCAGGCATAAACGTTCCTTACATATAACATTACTCTCTCTCCTTTCAGGGGAGTCTATTCCCTTTGAACAAGGTCTCCCTTTCAATGGCTATATTCCAATCATGAGTCTTATCCCAACAGGTCTCAGTGATGCATATCAGATTGTACCTACCGCTGTACATTAGGATTTCAAGATCATTCTGTTTTTTCCCATGCTCTGTAGGTTGCTATATGGACATCAGAGGCTATGGGGCCACGGGTCTTACACTTACCCAGTTTCCCTGCTCTATTTACCTTCAAATTACTGGGCTCTGCATCCAACTGTCTTTGCATTTCTTTTAATCTTGTGTTCTTGTCCCCAATACATGGCTACATAGTTAATCCTGAATATCCCCTCCTCAGAAGTCATAGAATCATTGAATTGTGTTGGAAGGGACCACAAGGATCATCTAGTCCAACCCTCTGCATTAAAGCATCCATGAGAGGTGGCTGTCCAGCCTCTTCTTAAAAACCTCCAGAGCTGGAGAACACACAACCTCTGAAGTAAATTGAAAGCCCTTGTGATCATGTTAGCGAAGATCTTCCACGAAACCAAACATTTCCAAAAGACACCATGATCCGTAGTGTGATGGAGCTTTGGCAGGTCTGTTATCATGAAGGGATAAAGTACCTGATCAAGGCCTGTAACCTCCACAGGGGAGGATTAAATGTGATGATCTGGCCCTGGAGGCTAATGAACCCAGATGGTTCTCTGTGCTTGCTGGGGGAGTTTCCTGCAGTGTCTTTCTAGGGCCTTTGGTTATCAATATGATTGCTCTGAACTAACTTAAATTGATAATCCTTGCCACCTTCACATTTTTCTTAGGAGCTGTAGGTAATGAAACAATTGGGTTGATGGCTGAAATACACCCGGATGAAACTAGACAGCAGTACAGATTTCATTTTGAAATATAGATCTGCTCAAAACAATAGCTGAACCCAGTGAGATGGTCTAGAGGGATATGATGATTAAGGGTTTCAGAAGCCCCTGCTGAGACATTGAAATGAAACAATATGATGGAACTCCCACTTTCCATTTCCCAGTTAAGTAATCAGCAAGGACAAAAGACCCTATTTTTAAATGCATTTCCGTTTTACAGTATTTTCTGGGTATATATATATCTATATATATCTGAAAATGCTTTATGCCACTCTAGTTGTCAGTTCTAATTTTTTATCCTGTTAATCAGATCAGCAAACCATTTGGATTATTCCCTGATTTCAGGACAATTTCTGTTCTTATTCTTTCAGGTGATCGCAGGGAGAGCAAGGAAAATGGAGAACACCAGAGAATGAAAACTGAAACTGAGGATAAGTGGGGAGTCAAATCCATTTCTTTTGAAGGGTCAGACGTCCGTGGAATTCCAATACTCATAGAACCAAGGAAAAGGAACATTCACAATGGGAAGAGTCAGTGGAAAGGCTCAGAGTGTATAAAGACTCAGAAGATAGATCTTAGCAAATGTCTAAGATTTGACAAAGAAGAGGAAAAATTTCAGTGCTTAGAGTGTGATAAGCAATTCAGTTGCAACTCACAACTTAACTTGCATCAAAGAATCCACACAGGCGAGAAGCCCTTTCAGTGCTCAGAGTGTGGAAAGAGCTTCACTCAGAGCAGCCAGCTTAAGGTGCATCAAATAAGTCACACAGGAGAGAAGCCCTTTCAATGCTCAGAGTGCGGAAAGAGCTTCTTTTGGAATGCAGAACTTAAGCGGCATCAAAGAATTCACACAGGTGAGAAGCCCTTTCAGTGCTCAGAGTGTGGAAACAGCTTCAGCCAGAGAAGCCAGCTTAAGGTGCATCAAATAAGTCACACAGGAGAGAAGCCCTTTCAATGCTTAGATTGTGGAAAGAGCTTTGCTCGCAACACACACCTGAAGCGACATCAAAGAATTCACTCAGGTGAGAAGCCCTTTCAATGCTCAGAGTGTGGAAAGAGCTTCAGTCAGAGAAGCCAGCTGAAGATGCATCAAAGGACTCACACAGGCGAGAAGCCCTTTCAATGCTCAGAGTGCGGAAACAGCTTCAGTCGGAGCAGCCACCTTAAGTCACATCAAAGGACTCACACAGGTGAGAAGCCCTATCAGTGCGCAGATTGTGGAAATAGCTTTGCTGACAGCACATGCTATAAGAAACATCAAAGAATCCACAAAGGGGAGAAGCCCTATACATGCTTAGAATGCAGAAAGAATTTCTCTTCCAGCTCAGACCTGAAGCAACATCAAAGAATTCACTCAGGGGAGAGGCCATATAAATGCTCAGAGCGTGGAAAGAGCTTCACTCAGAGCAGCCACTTTAAGTCGCATCAAAGGACTCACACAGGTGAGAAGCCCTTTAAATGCTTTGAATGTGGAAAGGGTTTCAGTCTCAGCATGAGCCTTAGTAACCATCACAGAATCCACACAGTCGAGAAAACTCTATTAATGCTCAATATGTGGGAAGAGTTTCAGTCAGAGCATTCATCTTAAAGCACATAAAAATATCCACAAAAGCAAGTAGCCCTGGACTACAGAAAGAGTTTTGCTCACGACAGACATCCGAGATCACATCATAGAATTCACACAGTATGGAAAGCAAATCATCTGATTTTCATCAGATGACGAGAGAGGAGGCAAACTCCAGTGCTCAAAAAAAAAGCAAGATTTTTTGTGCTCTCCATGTTTCGGAGAACTAATCTGCTTCAGGAGCTATAAAACAAGCAAAATAACCTTAAAATTAACCACAAAGTTTTTTTGTAAAGAGAAACACCCTCATTCTTTTAAACAAAGTTTTTGGAGGCTTTTCTACATGAAAGTTCTACATTGTTAAAAATCTACATTGTTAAAAATTAACAACGTGGAGTTTTCATGTAGAAAAGCCCCCCAAAACTTCCCCTCTCCCGTTGTCTGTTCACAGTGCTTTTCCCTTCACATTCGTGATCACATTTTCATCAGCAACCGAGATACTACTCAAAACACCCCTAGGAGGTGGAAGAAGCCACCGTTCGGCATTATGGATAGTTTGGTAGCCATTCAAATGGTGTTGGTTCAAAAACATTTGTTTCTATTTCAAACATGACCAATTTGGATCACTCAATGCCCACTACAATATTGGCAGTAACCATTAAAGTTGTTTATTTTGGGTACTAAAGCTCCGAGATTATGTAAATTGCTCTTATATAAGCAATATGAAAAGGTTGGGTGGGGAATCCTGAACATTGGTCGCCCAGGGAGGAGATGCAGTTAGACTACAACTACAATATATTGTGAATGCATCTCTCAGGAAGGGATTTTTTCCCCATCATGTTTAAAAGAAGTGGTGATATGACTGCTTCTTAAAAAAAATCGCTCCCTGGATCCCCTGGACTTTAATAATTATAGACCGGCATCAAATCTTCCATTTTTGGGCAAGGCGATCGAGATCAAGCAATCTTGGATGTTGACAGTTTTTCTGGGCCCATTTCAAACTGCCTTCAGAACGGAATACGGAGTTGAGACCGCTGTGGTCACCGTAGTGGATGATCTACACTTGAGTGTAGCCATACGCATACTCTGGATTTCAGGAAAGCCGGTTTTAATGAACTCAGTACTATGATAAGTAAGGTCCCATGGCAAGTGGCCCTAATGAGAAAAGGAGTCCAAGATGGGTGGGAGTTTTTAAAATAGGAAATTTTAAAGACACAATTACAAACAATCCCAACACGGAAAAAAGATAGAAGACGATAGAAGAAACCAATGTGGCTCCACAAAAAGCTTAGAGATAACCTGAAAACAAAAAGGACACATATAGAAAGTGGAAGGAAGGCCAGGCTACAAAAGAAGAGTACAAACAAGTACCACTGAAGTGCCGGAATGGTGTCAGAAAGGCTAAAGCTGAGAATGAACTGAGACTAGCGAGGGATGCTAAAAGCAATAAAAAGCCTTTCTTCAGATATGTGAATAGTAAAAGACAGAGGAAAGAAATGGTGGTTCAACTGCTTCATGAGGATGGCAAATTGGTAACAGATGACAAAGAAAAGGCTGAAGTGCTCAATTACTACTTTAGCTCAGGATTCTCCCATGAGCAGGTCTATGACATGACACCCCCCCCCCCCCCCCCCGGAAAAAGTGAAGTACAAGCTGAAGGGGCGGGATTGCAGTTTGAGATTGATTTTAAAAAATGGTCAAGGATTTTGGGAGGTAACAAGCAGGGTACCGCAGGGCTCAGTCCTGGGCCCAGTGCTCTTCAACATTTTTATTAATGATTTGGAGGAGGAGGTGCAGGGAATGCTTATCAAATTTGCAGACGACACAAAATTGGGTGGGATTGCTAATACCCTGGAAGACAGAAACAAACTCCAAAGTGATCTTGATAGACTGGAGCGCTGGGCTGAAAACAACAGAATGAAATTTCATAGGGATAAATGCCAAGTTCTACACCTAGAAAAAGAAACCAAATGCACAGTTACAAGATGGGGGATACTTGGCTAAGCAATACGACAAGCGAGAAGGATCTTGGAATTGTTGAAGATCACAAGCTGAATATGAGCCAACAGTGTGATGTGGCTGCAAAAAAAGCAAATGCAATTTTGGGCTGCATTAATAGAATTATAGCTTCCAAATTGCGCAAGGTACTGGTTCCCCTCTATTCGGTACTGGTTAGGCCTCATCTTGAGTATTGTGACAAGTTCTGGGCACCGCACTTCAAGAAGGATGCAGACAATCTGGAGCGTGTTCAGAAGAGGGCAACGAGGATGATCGGGGATCTGGAAACAAATCCCTATGAGGAGAGACTGAGAGAACTGGGCATGTTTAGCCTGGAGAAGAGAAGACTGAGGGGAGACATGATAGCACTCTTCAAATACTTAAAAGGTTGTCTCACAGAGGAGGACCAATATCTCTTCTCGATCATCCCAGAGTTCAGGACATGGAATAATCGGCTCAAGTTACAGGAAGCCAGATTCTGGCTGGATATCAAGAACGTCCTGACTGTTAGAGCAGTATGACAATGGAACCCATGACCTAGGGAGGTGGTGGGCTCTCCCACACTAGAGGCACTCAAGAGGCAGCTGAACAGCCATCTGTCAGGGATGCTTTAAGGTGGATTCCTGCATTGAGCAGAAGGTTGGATTCGATGGCCTGATAGCCCCCTTCCAACTCTACTATTCTATGGTTCTATGGCTAACTGAGGCATGATCTGTCCTCCAGATAGGGTGACAGCTGGCATACTAGCCTGTGCTGGCAAAATGCACACTTGGTCTTTTATGGGAGGGCAAGAGCAATTGGTTTCCCAACCCACAGTATATCCGTCTTGTCTGGATTAAGTTTCAGTTTGTTCACCCTCATCCATCCCAAAGCAGTCTCCAGACACTGGTTCGAGAGTTCCACAGCCTCCCTGGGATGTGCAGATGGAAACAACAGATAGAGCTGAGTAACATCCACATATCGATGATACTTCAGCCCAAGCCGCTCCTTCCAACTGTACTGTTCTATGATTCTATGAGTATTGACAGGGGGAGTGTGTTCCTGCTGGTACTTCTGGACCTCTCAGCGGCTTTCGATACCATCGACCATGGTATCCTTCTGGAGCACCTGAGGGGATTGGGACTCGGGGGCACTGTGCTTCAGTGGTTCCGGTCCTACCTCTCGGGCAGGTTCCAGATGGTGATGCTTGGGGATAGTTGCTCCTCAAAGAAGGAGCGGTTGTATGGCGTACCTCAAGGCGCCATCCTATCCCCAGTGCTGTTTAACATCTACATGCAACCGCTGTGAGAGATCATCCGGAGGCATGGGGCAGGGTGCTATCAGTATGCCAACGACACCCAAATATATTTCTCTATGCCTTCAATAACAGTGTGTCTCCTCTGAGGCGGTAATGGGCTGGATGAGGACAAACAAACTGAAGCTGAATCCAGACAAGACGGAGGTGCTTACTGTCAAGGGCCCTGACCTGGGTTTGGAGGTGTGTCAACCAGTTCTGGATGGGGTTACACTCCCCCTGAAAGGCTGTGTTCACAGCTTGGGGGTGCTCCTGAAGCCGTATATTAAAATCACTCCACTGGATGCCAGTTAGCTTCAGGGAAAGTACAAAGTGATGGTTAACATCTTTAAAGCCCTGTATGGTTTGGGTCCAGGTTACCTGTGGCATTGCCTTCTCCCATACAATCTGCCCCACACACTCAAGTCCTCTGAGGAGTACTTACTTCAGTCAGCCAAAACTAGGCTGACAACCCAGAGGGCCTTTTTTTTCTGCTACCTCCAGACTGTGGAATAGCATGCCGGGGGAGATTTCATCAGCTTAATACTCTTTCCATGTTTAAGAAATCTATAAAGACTGGTCTCTTCCAGCAGGCCTACCCAGATGAATTTTAAACTTAAGCATTTTAAGTGTTTTGATATTTTAATATTGTATTGGTTTTATATGCTCTTTTAATCAGTTTTATGGATTTGATTTATATGGTATTGTTGTACTAATGTTGTTCCCCACCTTGATCTAAAGGGAGAGGCAGTTAGAAATAAGTTATTATTGTTGTTGTTATTATTATTATTATTATTATTATTATTATTATTATTATTGAGACCAACCAACTCCAACGTATAATTTCCTTGATGGAAGAAGAGGTTTCTAAACAGTGGGTCACATGGAAGGGACAAAGGGTGAGGGAGTTTCAATAAGTGTCGTGATTTTGGAAGCATCAATTCCGGTCCTTGGTGGATTGTAGCATCTGAAACAGGCAGGTGTCCAGCTCTGGATGATGTGAGAAACAGACCTTGGAATCCACATACAAGGAAGAAATTTGGAATCCTTTGTGGGATAAGTACAGCTTTAAGGGCAGCCCCACACAGAACACATTGCAGTAATCCAGCCTGTGGCCAAGCTATCCCAGTCCAGGAAAGACTGTAGCTGGCAAATCAGCTGAAGCTGGTAAAAGGCACTCTGAGCCACCGTGGCCACTTGGGCTCCAGCGACACAAATGGGTCTAAGAATACCCCAAAACTATGGACCTGATCTTTCACAGGGAGTGCACCCCACCCAGAACAGGCCATGAGCCTGTCTCCCAGGGACTGGAACCCCTCACCCACAGGGCTTCCATCTTGCCAGGATTCGGTTTCAGTTTATTTATTAATGTTTGCATTTCTATACCGCCCATACATGAAGTATTCTGGGCAGGTCACAAAAATTAAACCTCAAAATAAAACAATTATCTGTTAAAATAGGAAATTAATGTTAAAACTGACCCATAGATGGTATCTCGCACCAAGGAAATTATCAATGTTGAGCCCTGGGGCATCCCCATAGTGTTGGGAGGGAACATGTATGCATATGTGGTATGCCTGTCCTAAGGGAAATCGATTTTAGAAATCAATGTTTTAAGAGATTATTGTAATAATGGGCAATGGGACCATGTTAAATTTATATATATATGGGATTAGATGTTGAGCTGCAGTTGAATGGACAAATGAGCCATTTATTGTTAGCGGCAAGATGGTTGATAGCAAAACACTGGAGGGAAGTCGGGACAACTCAAGGACAGCCAAAGCAAGACAAGTTTGAAGTGGAGTATGGATGAAATGTATTGAATTTGTAAATACAGTAGAGCCTGGGCGCAGGCCTCCATCGGGCATATACAGGGCCCTAGAGAGCGTAGATCTAAGGAAGCCAGACTCCCTTTCAACATGTCTGAAATGAAATATGGAGTGTTTATTGGTAAGCTAGGAATTAAGATTTGTGGGCAATGAATTATGGTGTATTAAACAAAATAAAAGATTAATGAATAACTTAATGTGAATTAATCAAGGTTCTGTTTGTTGTATGTTACCAGAAGAAAAATATTTAAAGAAAACAAATGGAAAGGGTTTCATTCGAACATTAGCCTTAAATCCCATCACAGAATCCACACAGGAGAGAAGCCCTATAAATGCCTAGAGTGTGGAAAGAGCTTCAGTCAACGCATAAGCCATAATCACATCAAAGTCTGTTTCAGTCCTGTCCCTCCTTCCCATCAACCTCCCCAGGTCTCTTTAGAAAACAGAAATGGGGAACTGGCGATGCTGGAATCGGAAGGAGAGAGATGAGTCCGAAGGTGCCAGGCTGGCTCATGGCAGGCAGGAAGATCTGCTGCCCTCAGCCTGTCCAGTGAGGGCTTCCTGATGCAGGCAGTTCTTGCGCATGGCAAACACGATGAACCTTGTGCCATGGATAGGAGCATGGTTCACTTCCAGGTTCCTTCTTAGCAGGATGACCACAGCACCCTCCTTCAGATTCAGCTTGCTTGGTGGCAGCAACCACTTGGGTTGAGAGTGTTTGGGAACTCCAAAGGGCATTGCACATGGATCCTGGCCTCATCACCAGTGACTTAATCTGCTCTCAAGTAGTTCCTTCCCTGGGCTTCTGTCCTGTCCAAGGCCATCTGGCTGATGTTGTCACAGGACTCGTTCTTGGGTCACAGAATGACCTTGCCACGTGACCACGTACATCTGCCTCGCTCAAGTCAGTCCCAGGCACAGCAGTGATGCTGCCCGCATTAGCAGTGCATGACTCTGGGATCTTGATCATGCTTCTGCGACACTGGGGCTTTAAAATAGGTTTGTACAGGGTTTTTCTAAAAATAAAATAATAAAAATGACCTCAACCACCTTTAATTTCAAAATTAAATTGAAGTGGATTTTGAAATTAAGTCTCCAAAGATGCGAAATAAGGAGTTGGGTGTTTTTTTTTACCACTCCTGTAACAGTCCTGGAGTTTTGAGACATTCCGTGACATTTGTATGATATGAGAAGACCTTGAGTGAATTGCCCTGTCATGGTAACACCTAAAGGAAACTCAGTGGGAATAATAAGTTTGACCACTTGCGTATAACAGTATAAAAAACACAGCCTTCATCCCATCTAGTTGCCAATGTATTATATTTATTTATTTAGCACCATCGATGTACATCAATGTATAAACACAAGGCAACCTGTAGTAAACAATTTCTGCAGGCATTGTTACAAGTGACTATGTTATAGTTTAACTTCTATATGCTTTCAATATATATGCACAGGCCTTCCTCCCCATGTGCCCTATGAACTACTTATAGGTAGTAATGTAGTTCTGTGTTGTCTCATTCGTATTTTCTATACGTATTGTTAGAGCCCCTTGAAGAAGGCCTAATATAAAGCAACACTCAACGTGTTTAGGATTGCATGCTAAGTTTGATGTAACCCTGACCCATGTTCCATCCAAAGATAACTCTGCAGCCCCATTCCCTGTACCATCTCAGCTACCTTTCCCCACTCCATAGCCATGTCTAGGGCTGCTGTTGGCCTAAGGCATTTTGGTACCTGGGGCAGAGCACCAAACGTTTCCTCTTTTCCACTAAAATATGTATATTAAACCTCCTAAGCGGAGTCATCACTGTTTCCAACTGGTTTGACGTACCGAGCAGCCCTTTCCCCAGGACGCCCGTCCCTCTCTTTCTTCTAAGGAAGTTCCTTGCAAGCAGTCTGATCCATGCCTATGCGCACCTGCTGCTGGGGAACATGGGTGGGAGGGTGCTGTTGCTTGTGGGCAGACAGCTGGTCAGTCACGGTGTGAAGAGAGCGCTGGACTAGGAGGACCCTCAGGCTGATCCAGCCTCCGGGCTCTTCTTAGTCTCGCGTGTACACGAATGAGAGATGCGTGACTCTGCCTTGCACACGCATGGAGGGGGGCAGGGGGGGCAGCCGACTTCTGGGCTTCCAGATTGCATGGACAGAAGTGGCTGAGAGAGGGGAGGCAGTGGAAGCAAGGAAGGAAGGAAGGAAGGGTTCCTGCCAAGGGGGGGAGGGAAGACAGGGGGCTGCCCCAGAGAAGGAGGGGGAGACTGGGGGCGTGCAAGGCTGCTGGCGTCCCATAACCTCCCTGCAGGCTCCACCGGCCAGGAGGCACACGGGGCAGGCTGCCTTCAGCACTCCGGCTGTGCATGCACAGGACCGATCTGGATCCCCCCGCAAAGCCTCCAGGAGCTTTAGGGTGCGGTGCTGCAATGGGGCCTCTGGTAGAAAAGCCCCCCACTCCCTCCGCCCCCTGGTCCATGGGTCTCTGCTAGGTGCATTGGGAGGAGCCTCTGCGGCTCTTTAAGGCTGAGTCCATGCAAGGGTTAAAGAGGACGAGAGGGTGCTGCGTCCTAGAGAGGCTGGATGAGGCCCCACACTTCCTGCCCCGCCCCATGGCCAAGGCGCCTGGGATTCCCCCTGCCCCCCATCTGCAGCCTCTTCGTCTTCTTCCCCTGCAAAGGAGCCGGTGGGTCCAAGGTGCATGGGGGTCCCAGGGGGGAGGGGTGGAAAGAGCCCCCAGGACAAGGAGGCAGGTGTGGGGGCAGAGGGAGGGTGGGGAGAGAGAGCCCCCTGCGCCCCCCATTTGGAGCGCCCTCCAGGAGACCCCCGCCTTGCACCTCCTTTCCTCCCCATAGTTAGGGGATCCTGGAAGGGAAGGCGGGAGAAAGGGGGCTGGGAGGGGCAGAAGGGGAAAGAGGCTGGGGGGTGGGGGTGGGGGTGGGGGAGGAATCCCACCTGTGGGCAAAAAAGGCTGTTCTGGCGCCTTGTTTGCATTGCATGTGTCTTGTTTTGGCTGACCATATGAAAAGGAGGACAGGGCTCCTGTATCTTTAACAGTTTCATAGAAAAGGGAATTTCAGCAGGTGTCATTTGTATATATGCAGAACCTGGCGAAATTCCCTCTTCATCACAAAGTTAAAGCTGCAGGAGCCCTGCCCTCTTTTGTACATGGTCAAGAGACAGGGCTCCTGCAGCTTTAACTGTTGTGATGAAGAAGGAATTTCACCAGGTTCTGCATATATACAAATGACACCTGCTGAAATTCCCTGTCCTTTGCAACTGCTAAAGATACAGGAGCCCTGTCCTCCTTTTCATATGGTCACCCTAGTCTTGTTTCCTCCCCCTGTTTAAAACGGAGAGCGAATAAGAATAAGGACCCTGGTGCTCATTTCCTTTCCTTTTTGACTTTGGCCATCCTAATAATCAGCCTTCGGAATGAATGAATAACCCTGGGTTGCTCTTGTGTATTATTCAGACATGAGGGAAGGAGGTTTGTTTTGGCACCTTCCTCTTTGGTTCCTTAAGGGGGCTTGCTATTCATATCCTCCGAGTGAGGGGAAAGTGCTGTTACTCCCTTTTGGGGTTCAAGTGCTGGGAACACAGAGAGGGGGGCTGAGAAAGAAGCCATGGAAGGGATTGGGAGGGGAGCTCTGGTTCATCAGCAGACCTGGTTTTTTCCCCCTTCAGATGGAGAAAGTTTTGCTGCCTGGAGCCTGAGAGGGAGGCCGTCCTGCTCTCAAAGCAACAGTCAAGGTGTGGAGCAAGAGGCCGCTATGAGAAGAAGTTGCAATGTGTGTGTTACTCCTCAGGGCTAAGCGGCTCCATGAGTCCAGAACGTTCCTGCGTACCCTGATAAGGCCTAACATAACACCGGCTGCCAAAAAGTATGGAAAAAAATCAGTCATTTGCTGGTTTTGGAGTCTTTTGGGGCCATTGTTTCCATGCTTGCCTTGTTTTTCGAAGAACAAAGAAAAACTGTGTCTCATTCAGTTTTTGAGGCTGCACCTGCCATCGCTTCTGATGTAGCTTTGGGGGGCTGGATGCTAAGACCTTGAGCAGCTTGATTCAGTTTTCCCCAATTGTTGCATTTTACTCACTGGTGGAGCTCAGACTTTACTCCCCTTTTCCATTTCAAAATACCCTCTCGAGTTTCCACCTGGATTAATTTTTCCTAACTAGACTTTGCCGAGTTCTACACCTTGGATCCTAAGAGACGTCTCTTCTAACTTTCCTCTGGGTCTGCAACATCCTGATCTTCAGATCTCTGCCTCTGCCTTCCTTTTAATTCCCCTCCCCATTCTCTTTCCTCCCTTTTCTGTTAAACTTTAGACTATTATTTTATGTAATTGAAAGCTTTTCACGTTGCATTGAATTATTATTATTATTTATTACACTTATATACCGCCCATAGTTAAACACCAATTCAACTGCTGCTAGTTGGGCCTTGTACTCTTTTCACATTGTTTTTGGGCACATCTTAGCAAGAGTTAAACTGTAGAGTATTTTGCATAGTGTACACATGTATTTCTTTGTTTTTTGTTTTTAATAATTTTTATTAATTTCCACAAAACAAACATACACATAGTACACAATATAAAACAAACTACCACCCTCAACTTCCCCCGTGCACCCCCCCCCCCGAGACCTTCTCATAATCATTCTTCCTCCTTCCAAAATTTTAACAATTCTTTTGAAGGCGTTTGTCCCTTTCCCGATCTTAAAACATATTCCAAAAAGGGAGTCCATATTTCTCCAAAATCACTCTTACTGGACATTCCCCTCTTTATTTTCATTTTACATGTCAACATATCATTCAAAGCTAAATCCCAGATTTCTTTATACCAATCTTCTATTATATAACTTCGTTGCCCTTTCCAATTTTTAGCAATCATTATTCTAACGGGTGCCAGGAGGTTGTTTACCAATTCTCTATTAATTATATGCTTATTCCTACTATCCCATATTGCTAGTAGAGCTAACTTTGGGTTTAATTCCAATTTACTTCCAATTATATCGCTTATTTCTTTAAAAACCCTTTCCCAAAATTTTTGTACTTGTTCACAGCTCCACCACATATGAAAATAGGTCCCAACCTCCTGACATCTCCTCCAACAATTCTTAGACACTTTTTTATCAATCTGGTGAAATTTACAGGTGTTAGATACCATCTCCAAACTGTCTTATAATAGTTCTCCTTTATTCTAATCGACAATAACTTTAACATTCTTACATTCCATATCCTCCCCCAATTATCTTCGTTAATTATTTCCCTTACATCTTCTTCCCATACCTCTTTTATAACCTTAAGTGAGTCCTGAAATTCCTCCTCTATTAATATTTTATATATCTCGCTAGTCAGTCCTTTCTTAGCTCCAACTTCTTCTTTTTTCCCTATTAGTTCAATTAAATCTTCAAATCTAGTGTTGTTTCTACATTTCTTGTTTTTCAACCTCCATTCCTGTGTCCATTTTACCAATTGCAAACACTTGAACCAAGCTATCTTTTGTCCTTTAAACAAATCTTTAATATGCTCACTATCCTTCATCTTTTCCATCCAATTCCTTAGCTTAATTATATCTTGTTCTTTCAGTCTCGCTTCTATCTCTGATTTTAATACTCTTGGGAAGTTACCCACTACTACAACTGGGGCGAGCGGAGAATCTCCTGGTATCAACTTCCCTCTATACTTCTCCCATATCATTAATATATTTTCCAACAATGGGTTGTCCAGTACCTTCAATTCTTTCTTTTGCATTTTAGAAAAAAATATATTTCGCAATTTACATTCTATCTCTACTGTTTGCGGTTCCAACCATTCCAAATCTTCCTCCCCTAAAATACCATGAATAACATATCTTAACTGATTAGCAATATAATAATTCTTAATATTCGGAAGCCCTAAACCTCCTTTCTTTTGAGCCTTATACCATAACCCTTTATTTATCCTAGCTCTTTTATCCCCATTACAATAAGCATTAATCATATTTTGCCATCTTTTAATCTCAGCTACTGAAATTCTAATTGGTAACATTCTAAACAGAAAATTAATCTTAGGTAAAATCTTCATTTTAATAACCGCTATTCTACCAAACCAAGAATGATTTAATTTTCTATATATCTGTAATTTCTCCCCACCTCTTTTCTTAACCTTACAAAATTAAGTTCCTCTAATCTTTCTAATTCTTTACCTATATTAACTCCTAAATATCGTATTATATTTTTATGCCTTAATCCTAACTTAGCTTTACATTTCTCCATCTCTTCCTTATTATAATTATACAATATCATTTCTGACTTCCCCCAATTAACTTGTAATCCTGTAATTTCCCCAAATTCTCTCAAGTGTTTCTGAATCGTCTCCCCACTTTCTAGGGGATCTTCTAGTGTCAATAACGTGTCATCCGCAAACATATTCAGTTTAATCTTATGATTCCTTCCTATCCCCTTTAATCTTTCATCCTCCCTAATTACGTTTGCTAAAATTTCTATAACTATTGCAAATAAAATCGGTGAAAGTGGACAACCTTGCCTAGTTCCACGAGCTAGTGTAATTTGTTGCGTTAACCCATCATTAACCATTATTTCCGCTTCATTATTTTTGTACAACTGGTTAATCACTCCCATAAATTTATGTCCAAACCCAAATGTTTTTAATATAATTTTTAACGCTGGCCATTCCACGCAATCAAAGGCTTTGAAAATATCCAATGCTAATAATCCTGCTTTTATATTCCTTTTTTTTATAATATTTATTATATTTATAACTCTCCCAATTAAATTCGGCATTTTCCTACCTAAAATAAATCCGCATTGATCTTTTTTAATATATTTAAAAATAAATGTACCCATTCTTTTAGCCATTATTGCTGAAAATATTTTTGCATCCTGGTTTATTAAAGATATTGGTCTATATGATGCTGGATCCGTCAAGTCCTTACCTGGCTTTTGTATTAAAATAACCAAGGACTGGTCCCACGATGGCGGAGTCATTCCTCCTTCTATTATATTGTTGTATAATTTTTTTAATCTTGGTATTAAAATATCCTTAAATATTTTATAAAATTCCGGCCCCAATCCATCAATCCCCGGAGACTTACCTCCTTTTAGTTTTCCAATAATTCCCTCAATTTCTTCCTCAGTAACCAAGGCTTCCATACACTCCCTATCTTGATCATCCAGTCTTTCTTTGTAATCATTGCATGTTTCACATTTCACTGCTGTATGTGATATGTTCTTTTGCATTAACTTCCTTTATTTATTTATTTTATTTATTTATTTATTTCATTTCTAACCCGCCTCTCCATCCAAATGGAGGCGGGGAACAACAATAAATATAAATATAAAAACAATAAAATAGATAAACTATTAAAACAGATAAAAACAAATACATTATTAAAAACATCTTAAACATCTTTATAAACCATTCATATCTTAAGGCTTCCTGTGTGGCATGTTTCATTTGTTGAACAAGCTGAAAGAGTATTCACTGTTTCCTTGCTTAAATTTTAAAATAAATTTTCAAACATACTCAACTTTTAATAGCCTTAAGGCAGCTCTGGTTACACCCTCTCTCTCATGGGGGCAGAGTCAGAACCTCATTTTCAAACATGAGCCTGATTCCTGTGGGACCCGGGTTGTGGAGACCCATTTGAGACAGGTCTTGAGTATTAAGTTGGCCACAGCTGTATCTCATTCATGCAATTTTCCATTTGAATTCCTACAGGATATACTTGCCTCAAGAGAGAAATCGGCAGCAAAAGAAGGAGACTTTTTGAGTTCTGCCGGTAGCAGAGATGGAGAAGAAAGAAAAGATGAAAGAGCAAAGCTTTGCTGGCCCAGAGGCGGGAAAAGGCCCCTGGATCATCCAGGAAGGGAGCAGTGCAGAACTCTGGGAAAGAAGAGTGCAGGAGAACCAGCCTGGGAGCAACACCAGCTCAGACGTACAGTGCCAGCGCTTCAGGGACTTCTGCTACCAGGAGGCCGAGAGCCCCCGAGGAGTTTGCAGCCAACTCCACCATCTTTGCTGCCAGTTGCTGAAGCCAGAAAGGCTCACGAAAGCTCAGATGCTGGACCTGGTAGTCCTGGAGCAGTTCTTGGCTGTCCTACCACTGGAGATGGAGAGCTGGGTCAGAGAATGTGGAGCGGAGACCAGTTGCCAGGCGGTGGCCCTGGCAGAAGGTTTCCTCCTGAGCCAAGCAGAAGACAAAGAGCAGGTAAGAACATTTCACCCTGATAACTCCAAGGGACTGAAATTTTAAAACTCCTCAATAGTATCTGAACTTTTTTTGCATTTCTTCTAAGGAAGTTATGCCCCAATTTCCAATGCTTCCCTTCCACAAGTATGGTTGTTTGTAATATGTAGAGTAGTCCCTCCCTTTAGAGGTTGGAATCATTATTAAAGATAAAATTATTAAGCGTATAGAAGGATAAATGTTAGTCCTGCTTCACTAACCTTTTAGAGTTGAGAGTGAAAAGTAACATGTAGACAGGGCTGATCCAGTGGACATTATTTACTTGGACTTCCAAAAGGCTTCTGATGAAGTCCCTCACCAAAGGCTCCTGAGCAAATGTAGCAGTTATAGAATAAGAGGAGAGGTCCTTTTATGGATCAGTAACTGGTTAAAGAAGAGAAAGCAGAGAGCAGGAATAAATGGTAAATTTCCCAGTGGAGGGAAGTAAATAATGACCTGTATTGGGACCAATTCTTTTCACCTTGTGAAAAGTATGACCTGGAATTAGGAGTGAACAGTGACCTGGCCAAGTCTTCCAATGACATCAAATGATTTACAGTGGTTAAACCCAATGGATGCTGTTCTCCCAGGCCTGTTTACTTCAGATACTATTGCCTGCATGGAACAATGATCAACTCCTAGCTGATAAGCATTTATTTATCACCCAATCGGTAGTCCGATTTACTTTGGCAGCCAAGAAGCGGCAGTCCTGACACACTAAGAAATATACTTACCTTTTTAAGATCTAAGTGATCAAACTCCTTAGAGGATGGCAAACCCAGTTTGTTTTGAATTGCGTTGTTGAGTTTATAATTCTTATTTAAATGAAAGTCTCCTTTTAAATATTTTTATACGTCGTAAAGGCTCATGGCTATATACAATAGAGTGTATGTATATATGCATAGTGTGTTTACAGCGGACGATGCTGGATATCAGGGAATGCCTGGGAGGTTCTCCCTTTCCTCCCGGTTGGTTTTCAGAGGGTGTTCAAGCCCTTTGCTGATGCCAGGGCTGAACTCTTAGCCCCCAAATCACACATCCTTACGTGCTCCCCTGTGAAAGACACAACTTAGGGTGCCCTGTGCTTTGGGCCGTAGAGCATCTTTAGGAAGAGACATCACTTGCAGGAGAGGAGGGCCTCTATTGCCCAGGGAGGAGAGAGGGCCTGCTTCTTTGCAGCTGCTTGCAAGCCAGCTTGCCTGCTTCTTTGCAGCTGCTGTCGCCGCCACCACCAGCAGCAGCATCACCACCACTGCTCTCCCCTGAGGACTTCTGCTTGACAGATAGCCACTCCCGCAGGACCAGGCCCCCAGGCACTGAGCCAGCTGCTGTGGACAACTTCCACCTGTCCCCCTCCCTGGGAGGGATATAGAAGCTGGCTGGCTGAGGGGGCCTGGGAGAGGGAGGCCTATTGCCCGGGAGGGGGGCTTGAGCTATGTACCGGGTGGGGGGGAGGAGACAGAGCCAAGTGGGGGGACCTGAGGGCCCCCCAATCAGTGTAGTGATGGGTAGAGGGAGATATGGTGTTGTGAGGAGGACTTGCCAGGGAAGGGGAACGCGGCCCAGATGGTTAAAGGCTGTGCCTTGTTCTGGTCCCCCTCACACCCACAGGCTTGTTGGTTGTATTATCAGCCAACCCTCAGGTCTCCGGATGCTGCTTTGAAATGCCAGATCGGTGCATGAGAAGACCTCCCTCATTCCCAACTTAATTGTGGATGAGGCAGCTTATCCGGCTTGTATAATGAGACCTGGGTTTCTCCCAGCTATGCTCACTTGGTTCAGCATCAGGGTAGATCTAAGGGCCGGGGAGGGGGGGGGGGTGCTGTGGCCTATAGGGACTCCATCCACATCTGCGGGCTCCCTGTCCATGCGACTACTGGTCTGGAGTGTTTGCACCTTGTGTTGGACCAACGGGACAGATTAGGGATTTTGTTGGTGTACCGCCCACCCCGCTGCTCAACGGACTCCCTAGCTGAGCTGACGGAGGTGGTCTCGGGGGTACTGTTGAGGTCCCCCAGACTCTTGGTTCTGGGGGATGTCAACATTCATGCCGAGGGCACTTTATCTGGGGCAGCTCAGGATTTCATGGTCTCCATGACAACCAGACAACTATGGGACTGTCCCAACATGCCACCGGCCCAACGCACAGCGCAGGGCATACTCTAGACCTGGTTTTCTCAACTGGACATGGAGATGGGGATCTGAAAGTGGAGGACTTCACATCAGTCCCTTTGTCATGGTCAGATCATCACCTGCTGAGGTTCAGACTTACAGGAGCTTTTCCCCTCTGCAAGGGTGGGGGACCTATGAAAATGGTCCGCCCCTGGAGGCTAATGGATCTAAATGCTTTCCAAAGGGCTCTGGGGAGTTTTCCGGCTGATAGGGCTGGCTCTCCTGTCGAAACCCTGGTTGATCTGTGGAATGCAGAAATGACCCGGGCAGTTGACATGATTGCTCCTGAGTGCCCTCTCCTGTGTAGAGCTCGTACGGCTCCATGGTATACCCCGGAGCTGAGAGTGATGAAACAAAACAGGAGACGGCTTGAGGGCAGATGGAGACTAACTCCTGATGGATGCAATCAAACACTGGTAAGTGCTTATGGTAAGCTGTATTCAGGGGCAGTGAGGGCAGCAAAAAAACAATACTTTGCTGCCACTATCAAATCATCAATCTGCCGCCAAGCGGAGCTTTTCAGAGTTGTCCGGGGGCTTCTACATGCTGGCCCCAAGGACATGGTAGAACCATCTGAGGCCCACTGTAATATATTTGCTAGGCACTTCCAGAAAAACATCTTTGGCATCCGCCAGGACTTAGACTCCAGTGTTCTAGCAGGTGAATCTAGTGAGGTATCCAGAGCACAGGCTTGTCCTGTTTTCTTGGATGAGTTTCAGTTGGTGCAGCTCGAGGACGTTGACAAGGTGCTTGGACAGGTTTGTGCAACCACTTCCATATTGGATCCTTGCCCCTCTTGGCTAATAAAAGTTAGCAGGGCAAGAGGGAGTGGTCCCAGACCATATGAAAGAGGCAGTAGTGAGACCACTCCTGAAGAAAACTTCCCTAGCCCAGAAAATCTTAATAACTACAGGCCAGTAGCAAATGTTCCATTCCTGGGCAAAGTCCTTGAGTGAGTGGTTATGAGCCAGCTCCAGACACTCTTGGATGAGACTGATTATCTGGATCCATTTCAGTCGGATTTCAGGCCTGGTTTTGGCATGGAAAGCCTTGGTCGCCCTGTATGATGACCTATGTCGGGAGAAGGACGGGGCAGTGTGACTCTGTTGATTCTCCTTGATCTCTCAGCGGCTTTCGATACCATCAACCATGGTATCCTTCTGCGTCGACTGGCTGAGTTGGGAGTGGGAGGCACTGCATTGCAGTGGTTCCGCTCCTACTTGGCAGGTCGGCTCCAGAAGGTGGTGCTTGGGGGACATTGCTCGGCCCCATGGATTCTCCAGTATGGGGTTCCGCAGGGGTCAGTCTTGTCCCCCATGCTGTTCAACATCTACATGAAACCGCTGAGTGCAGTCATCTGGAGTTTTGGAGTGCGTTGTCATCAGTACGCTGATGACACGCAGCTCTATTTCTCCTTTTCATCTTCATCAGGTGAGGCTGTGGATGTGCTGAACCAGTGCCTGGCTGCGACAGTGGACTGGATGAGGGCTAATAAACTGAAACTCAATCCAGACAAGACTGAGACGCTGTTAGTGGGAGGTTCTGCTGACCGGATGGAGGGTGTTCAACCTGTTCTGGATGGGGTTGCACTCCCCTTGAAAGAGCGGGTTCATAGCTTGGGGGTTCTCCTAGAACCATCTCTGTCACTTGAGGTGCAGGTGGCCTCAGTGGCACGGAGTGCCTTCTACCAACTTTGGTTGGTGGCCCAGCTACGTCCCTATCTGGACAGGGATAACCTGGCTTCAGTCGTCCATGCTCTGGTAACCTCCAAGTTAGATTACTGCAACGTGCTCTACGTGGGGCTGCCTTTGAAGGTGGTTCAGCAGCTGCAGCTTGTGCGAAATGCGGCAGCCAGATTGATAACAGGAACCAGAAGGTTTGAGCGTATAAGACCAACTCTGGCATTGGCTGCCTGTATGTTTCCAAGCCAGATTCAAAGTGCTGGTTTTAACCTATAGAGCCTTACATGGCATGGGACCTCAATACCTGATGGAATGCCTCTCCCAACACAAACCTACCTGTACACTACGCTTAACACCTAAGTCCCTGCTCCAGGTGCCTACTCCGAGGGATGCTTGGAGGGTGGCAACAAGGGAGAAGGCCTTTTCAGTGGTGCCCCCCATTATGGAAACAATCTCCCTGATGAGGCCTGCCCGGTACCAACATTGTTATCTTTTTGGCGCCAGGTTGAAACTTTTCTCTTCTCCCAGGCATTTAGCAATATGTGATGAGCTTCACTGATTCTAGATCTGTTTTTATAGTTGTTTTTATAGTTGTAACTTGTTTTTAAGTGTTTTAATCTTACGTAAACCACCCAGAGAGCTTCAGCTATGGGGCAGTATAGAAATATAACAAATAAATAAATAATAAAGAGGAAATGCAAACCGATTGGGAAACGCTGCCCTTGACCTTGACCTGACTCATTCCTTTCCTTCCCTCATCCCTCTTCGCCCTCTGGGATCCTCCCTCCTGTTCCAGGTGCAGAGGATGTTGGCCAAAGCATGTGCAGATTTCCCTGAGGCAGTGAAGGCTCCACCGGGCACCACCCAGAGGCCGCTGGACAGGTGGATCTTGCAGGATGGGGACGGAGGACCCTCCTCACTGGGTAAGGATTTGTGGGACGTCTTTCCCCATGGTCTCCCTCCCTCAATTATGCCTGAGGTGAATGAGTTGCTTTAATGTTCTCCTTGAGCCTGATTTTGTGGGGGGGAGAGAGACTCTTTTTCTCTAGATAATCAGAAAAGATATGTTGTTTTGGAATGATGACAAAATGGAAAAGCTTAAGAGCTATAACTTACCTTCCCACCTTCTTTGCCTTCCTCACAGGGAGCCGAAAGAGCTGCAGAGAGCGTGAACTGATCCTGGGGGATCCTATTAGGCCTCCTTCGCTTTGTGGTCGAGTGGAAGTGATTTCTGCGCAGCCAGGGCAGGTAGGGGAGTCCTGGGTGCCTCTTTCTCCTGCGCATCCCTTTGGTCCTGGAAGAACCTGCCCCATTAGACTTTACTCTTCTCCAAGATGTTGGCTAGGAAGGATTTGAATGTCACACATGAAGCTATGGCATTCAGAAGGAGGACCTCCCCATCATTGTCTTCATTGATTGCTACATCATGCATAAAGAGAACATCTTTTCTTTTTGTATAAGGGTCCAGTGAGTTTTGAAGAGGTGGCTGTGCATTTCTCGGAGGAGGAGTGGGCTCTGCTGGATCCAGGCCAGAGATCCCTGCACAAGGAAGTCATGGAGGAGAATCGTAGGAACCTGGCCTCTCTAGGTAAGGAATGGGATGCCTGGGCCATGTTCCTGGAATGCTCCAGTCCAGAGAAAGCTCACCAGGTGATGTACATAAAGCCTTAAAAGTGTAGGTACAACACTCACATCCTCTCCCACCCTTACCTGTTGGTCTTTTTATTCCCTTTATAAGACTTGGATGATGTCCCTCCAGTTGGGGCTTCCCATCTCTAAGAAGTAGCGAAGACCTATGCTATTGGCATCCAATCTGCTATTCCCTTTTTAGTATGAATTCAGAGCAAGGTTTAAAAGCAGCAAAAACAGTCCAGTAGCAGAATGGTCCTTCTTTTTCCAAACAGCATCCGTCCACCTTCATTCCACCCCAACTGCCTTCTCCTGTGCAGAAGTTACAAGATCTGGCCATCCATCCTTTGACGTTGTTAGGGCTGTTTTGAACCTCTGGATGTTACCCTTGTGGCGAAGGGACTCCACTGGCTGCCTGTTTGCTACTGGGCCAAATTCAAGGTTGTTGCTAGTATATAACACATTAAACAACTTGAGAGCTGGTTAGCTGAGAATCTGCCTTCTCCTCTCTAGACCCATTCAATCCTTGGGGTCATCGGGTGAGGTGGTGCCACATGCCTTTCAGGTTTTCTCTGTGAGTGCTGCCCACTCTGTGGAAGGATCTATATCCCCTGAGATGAGACAGGCCACCAAAATTCTATCTTATCTGCACATCTGGTCCTTGACAGTTGTGCTTCTGCCCTCGGTATTTAAGTTTTCGGGATCTCCCCTGTCTCTTGAACTCGGTTTTCCTTCCCAATTTCTAGCTGTGGGATCTGAGCCAACCGTTCTCTGAGCTTTTTGAAGTTGGCTTTCTTAAGGTCCATTGTCCATTGCCAACTAAGCGTCATTTTCAGAGCCCTTGGTACCGTGGATTCAAAGATGACGTGGTCACTTCCTCCCAAAGTTTCTGCCACTTTTACTTCATCCACCCGTTCTTCCCTATTGGTTACAATGAAGTCCAGGACAGCAGATCCGCCTGTTGCTTCTTTCACCTACTTGAGAGTTAGACTAGCAGAAAACACCAGGAGAGCTGAAATTCTCCATTGCTACCATGACTTGCCTAGGTGAACGTTTGATCATCTTTGCCAGGGCAGCACCGTCCACGTCTTCTGACTGGCTGGGTGGTCTGGACAATCCTGCCCCAACCATAACATTCTTGTTTCTCACTCCATCTTTACCTAATTGTTTTTGACGGGGCTTCCTTTCTCAGAATCAAGGGTTTCCCTTCAGGCATATACATTCCTTACATATAACACTCTCCCACCCTTCCTATTTGGTCTATTTCTATTGAACAAGGTCTACTTTTCAATGGCTTTATTCCAAATATGAATCTCATCCCAGCAGGTCTCAGTGATGCATATCAGATTGTACCTCTCAGCCTTTATTAGGACTTCATGTTCATCCTGTTTTCCCCCCTGATCTGGGTGTTGGTGTATGGACATTGGAGACCAGGGGTATTTCACTTACCCAGTTTCCCTGCTTTCTCTACATACAAATTACTGGGCTCTACATCCAACTATCTTTCCTTTTCCTTTGGCCCTTGTGTTCTTGTCCCCAATAAACGGCTCCATAGTTAATCCTGGACTTTTGATATCCCCTCCTCAGAAGTCTTAGAATCATTGAATTGTAGCGTTTGAAGGGACTACAAGGATCATCTGGTTCAATAAAAACCCATTAAAGTGTCTGTGAGAGGTGGCTGTCCAGCCTCTTCTTAAAAACCTCCAGAGCTGGAGAACACACAACCTCTGAAGTAAATGGAAAGCCCTCTTGATCATGTTAGCGAAGATCTTCCACGAAACCGAACATTTCCAAAAGACACCATGATCCATAGTGTGATAGAGCTTTGGCAGTTCTGTTGTCATGAAGGGATAAAGTACCTGATCAAGGCCTGTAACCTCCACAAGGAAGGAGGAGGATCAAATGTGAGGCCCGGGCCCTGGAGGTTATCGAATCCAGTTAGTTTTCTGTGCTTGCTCGTGGAGTTTCCTGCGGTGTCCATCCAAGGCCTTGGGTTGTCGATATGTTTGCTCCAAAATACACTTAAATGGAAAATCCTTGCCACCTTGACATTTTTCTTAGGATCTGTAGGTGATGAAACAATTGGGTTGATGGCTGAAATA
Source organism: Anniella stebbinsi (assembly GCA_029215795.1). Classification (NCBI taxonomy): domain Eukaryota; kingdom Metazoa; phylum Chordata; class Lepidosauria; order Squamata; family Anniellidae; genus Anniella; species Anniella stebbinsi. The sequence continues at coordinate 188,196,316 of JARDYH010000005.1, forward strand.
CACAAGGACAAAAACACTGAAGACTTGACAAAACATTGATAGAGGCCCATTGATTGACGTCTTCTGTGGCAGTGATGGCTGCAAACCAATCCTACTTGGCCACCATGATTGCATCTGCATCATGTTGAAGATGTTAAAGATATTTCAGGTGATTAATGGTCTCTTTGCTGGAGGCACCGGAGAGCAGAGGATGGCATATTCACAAGCCAGCTCTCCACGGTTTGCTTTCCGTTTTTTTATAGAACTAGACGGCAGGACAAACTTCATTTTGAAATAGGGGTCTGTTCAAAACAATAGCTGCACCCAGCGAGATGGTCTAGGAGGGAACCATGACTGAGGGTTTCAAAAGCCCCTGAGACACTGAAAAGAACCATTAGGTTGAACTCTCACTTTCTAGTTCCCAGTTAAGTAATCAGCGAAATGCATTTTGGTTTTATAGTATTTTCTGGGGGGTTTTTTACATATATATTTTGAGCTACTTTGTAAAAGTTATTATTTATACACACACTCAACACACACCATGTGTGTGTGTGTGTGTATATATATATATATATGTGTGTGTGTATATGTATGTATATATATATATGTGTATAAATGTGTATATATATATATATATATATATATATATATATTCTATGCCACACTAATTGTCAATTCTAATTTGGAAGCATCGGCCCCTCCACTAAGTTTTTTTTTTATCCTGTTAATCAAATCAGCAAACCATTGGATTTGTTCCCTGATTTCAGGATGATTTCTGTTCTTATTCTTTCAGGTGATCACAGGGAGAGCAAGAAAAATGGAGTTGACCAGAAAAGGAAAACTGATGCTGAAGAGAATCAGGGGATCAAGTCCATTTCTTTTGAAGGGACAGACATCCGTGAAATTCCAGTACTAGAAGAACATTTTGAACAAAGCAATCGGAATATGCACAGTGGGAAGAAACAGCGGAAAGGTTCAGAATGTATAAAGACTCAGAAGAAAAGATTACAATGCTCAGAGTGTGGAAAGCAATTCAGTTACAACTCAGAACTTAACTTGCATCAAAGAATCCACACAGGGGAGAAGCCCTATGAATGCTCCGAGTGTGGAAAGAGCTTCACTCAGAGGAGCCACCTTAAGGTGCATCAAAAGACTCACACAGGTGAGAATCCCTTTCAATGCTCAGAGTGCGGAAAGAGCTTCCGTCGGAGCTGCCATCTTAAGTCGCATCAAATAATCCACACTGGAGAGAAGCCCTATCACTGCTCAGAGTGCGGAAAGAGATTCTTTTGGAGCATAGAACTTAAGCGGCATCAGAGAATTCACTCAGGTGAGAAGCCCTATAAATGCTCAGAGTGTGAAAAAAGCTTTGTTCAGAGCAGCCACCTTAAATTGCATCAAAGGTCTCACACGGGCGAGAAGCCCTATAAATGCTCAGAATGTGGAGAGGGTTTCATTCGCAGTACAAAGCTTAAAATCCATCATAGAATCCACACAGGGGAGACGCCCTATAAATGCTCAGAGTGTGGAAAGAGCTTTGCTGACAGCACAAATCTTAAGAGACATCAAAGGACTCATACAGGTGAGAATCCCTTTCAATGCTCAGAGTGTGGAAAGGGCTTCATTCGGAATTGCGATCTTAAGTTGCATCAAATGATTCACACAGGAGAGAAGCCCTATCAATGCTCGGATTGTGGAAGGAGCTTCATTCAGAGCAGCCAGCTTAAGGTGCATCAAAGAATTCACTCAGGTGAGAAGCCCTATAAATGCTCAGAGTGTGGAAAGAGCTTTCGTGCGAGCGGCCAGCTTAGGTTGCATCAAAGGACTCACACAGGTGAGAAGCCCTATAAATGCTCGGAATGTGGAAAGGGTTTCAGTCTTAGCACAAAGCTTAAACTTCATCACAGAATCCACACAGGAGAGAAACCTTATGAATGCTCAGAGTGTGGGAAGCGTTTCAGTCTCAGCACAAGCCTTAACATCCATCAGAGAATCCACACAGGAGAGAAGCCCTATCACTGCTCGGATTGTGGAAAGAGCTTCATTCAGAGCAGCCAGCTTAGGTTGCATCAACGGACTCACACAGGTGAGAAGCCCTATAAATGCTCAGAATGTGGAAAGGATTTCAGCCGTAGCTCAAAGCTTAAACTTCATCACAGAATCCACACAGGGGAGAAACCTTATCAATGCTCAGGGTGTGGGAAGCGTTTCAGTCTCAGCACAAGCCTTAACATCCATCAGAGAATTCACACAGGGGAGAAACCTCATAAATGCCCAGATTGCGGAAAGACCTTTATTCGGAGCGGCGACCTTAAGCAACACCAGCAGACTCACACGGGCGAGAAGCCTTTCAAATGCTCAGAATGTGGAAAGAGCTTCAATCGGAGGCACAACCTCAAGCAACATCAATGTGCCAAGCAGGCGAGAAGCCCCTTGAATGCTTAGAGTGTGGACAGCAGTTTGCTCACAGGACATTCCTTAAGCGACATCAAAGAATTCACTCTGGTGAGAAGCTCTATATAAATGCTTAGAATGCAGAAAGAATTCCTCTTGCAGCTCAGCCCTTAAGCGACATCAAAGAATTCACACAGGGGAGAAGCCCTATCAATGCTTAGAGTGTGGAAAGAGCTTCACTGTGAGTGGCCACCTTCAGTCACATCGAATGACTCACACAGGCGAGAAGCCCTTTAAATGCTCCAAATGTGGAAAGGCTTTCAGTCTCAAGATGAGCCTTAAAATCCACCACAGAGTCCACACAGGGGAGAAGCCCTTTCAGTGCCCTGACTGTGGAAAGCGTTTTGGGTGGAGCTGCCAGCTTAAGTCGCATCGAATAATTCACACAGGAGAGAAGACCTATCGCTGCTCAGAGCATGGAAAGAACTTTGTTCAGAGCACAAACCTTAAGCGACATCAAAGGATTCATGCAGGGGAAAAGCCGTACAAATGCTTAGACTGTGGAAAGAGCTTTGTTCGGAGCACACACCTTAAGCAACATCAAAGAATTCACTCCAGTGAGAAGCCCGAGAAATGCTCATAGTTTGGGAAAAGCTTCCGTCAGAGCGGCCAGCTTAAGTCACAACAAAGGACTCGCATAAGCCTTTTAAATGCTTTGAATGTGGAAAGGGTTTCAGCTGCAGGGCAAGCCTTAACAACCATCACATAATCCACACAGTCGAGAAAGCTCTATTGATGGTCAGTATGTGGGAAGAGCTTCAGTCAGAGGCATTCATCTTAAAGCACATAAAAATATCCACAAAGGCGAGTAGCCCTGGACTATGCAAGGAGCTTTGCTCAAAGAACACATCTGAAATGACATCATGGAATTCACACAGAGTGTGGAAAGTGATGCTCAGGTTCACATTTTCATCAGCAACCAAGGCACTACTCAAACACCCCTATGAAGTGGAAGAAGCAACCGTTAGGCATTATGGATTGTTTAGTAGCCATTCAAGTGATGTTGGTTCCAAAACATTTCTATTTCAAACATTGCCATTTTGAATCACTAAAAGCATACCACAATATTGGCAGAAACCATTAAAGTTTTTCTATTTTAGGTACCAAAGCTCCTAGATTCCATAAATTACTCTTGTATAAGCAATATGAGATGGTGAATGGGGAATCCCGAACTTGGCATGTTATTTTGAGACCAACCAACTCCCAACATATAATTCCCTTGATGAAAGAAGACGATGTCTCTAAACAGAGGGTTCACATGGAAGGGACAAAGTGTGAGGGAGTTTCAATAAGTGTCTCGCCATTTTGGAAGCATAAATTCTGATCCTTAGTGGATTATAGCATCTGAAACAGGCAGAGGTGACCGACTCTGGATGGTGAGGGAAACAGAGCTTGGAATCCCCATAGAGTAAGCGATTTGGAATCCCTTGTGGGATAAGTATCTGCTTAAAACAGGGAATTAATGGTAAAACAGACCCACAGATGGTATCTCACACCAAGGAAATTATCAGTGATGAGCCCTGGGGCATCCCCATAGTGTTGGAGGGAATGTGTATGCATATGTGGTGGGCCTGCCCTGAGGTAAATAGATTTTGAAAATCAGTGTTTAAGAGATTAGTTTGATAACAGGGCAATTGGTTCACCAATTGTAGTGGGAGTTTGAGCCCTCTTGGGTGGTCTGGAAACTCCCTCTTATGAGAAAGGAGGTCACTTAATTGTTAGAGATTCCTTATAAGAAAGATCTTCTCTCTAATTCCCTTCTATGTGTTGATACAATAACTGGCCTACATGTAGTCTAGGGACAACCCTAGGAAGGCGGGGGGGTCCCTCCCCTAGATTGGTGACCACCCACCCACTAATTCAACGGAGTTAGATTCACGCAAGCAACTCAACTTGGTTTGCAGTGGAGACCATTGAATACTCACATACGATTCAGTCCAAAGAAGAAGCTTTAATAGAATTCATCGGCCGATGGAGTCAGAGAAGGAAGTTCTGACTGGCATACTGAAACACGGCACATGATTTTATACATGTCAAGAATATGCACACTCCGCATTTCAAAAGGGGGTGGGCATGAGGGCTGGTCAAATCAAAGGTTACTCTCAAACACAGTCAAAAGGCTGACCAGATATATTTTCTGTCGATTACACGATAATAACTGCTGATTGTTGAAATGTAAGCAAGAACAGTTGCTTAAAGACCAGGCCGGAAGCCTGCTGCGGTTTTGGCCGAAGACGAATATAACTCTTTAACTTCTCTGATTTAAACATCTGTTAGTTTCGCTTCAACAATAAGCAGTAAGCAATAGAGTTATAATCAATCAATCATGAATAATTCATTTTAGCTATTGGTATGATCACACCTGAAATATTCCCTCAACACCAATCTCCACATTTAGCTTTGTAAAATTTATATATGGGATTAGATGTTGAGCTGCAAAGGAATGGACAAGTGAGGCATTTATCGTTAGCTGCAAGATGGTTGATAGCAAAACACTGCAGGGAAGTCGGATAGCTCAAGGACAGCCAAAGCAAGACAAGTTTGAAGTGGGGTATGGATGAAATGTATTGAATTTGTAAATACAGTAGAGCCTGGGCGCAGGCCTCCATCGGGCATATACAGGATCCTGGAGAGCGTAGATCTAAGGAAGCCAGACTCCCTTTCAACATGTCTGAAATGAAATATGGAGTGTCTATTGATAAACTAGGAATTAAGATTTGTGGGCAATGAATTATGGTGTATTAAACTCATAAAAGATCAATTAATTAATTAATGTGAACGAATTAAGATATTGTTTGTTGTATGTAATTAGAAGAAAAATGTTTTTTAAAAATATGGAGAGGGTTTCATTCAAATAGGAACAACAAGCTAAGGAGAGCAGCGGTTGAATGGATAAGCTAAACAAAAGCTGATAAGCTAAACAATTACCACACATCTGACTTGTCTGTTAAACATCCAGTGGAGTACAAAAAGCACAAATAAAGTACAATCGTTTGGTGGTGTTTCAAAGTTACAAGCATCTTTTGTTTTTTTGGTCCTGTTTCGACGTATATTTTGGCTTCGTCAGAAAAACAGTCCCATTCTCTGTGAAAACCGATAAACATATACATAATGCACATTGAATGCCGTTTGATATCCCATCTAGTCACCAATATATAAACACAAGGCAATCTGTTGTAAACAATTTCTGCAGGCATTGTTACAAGTGACTATGTAATAGTTTAACTTCTATATGCTTTCAATATATGCACAGGCCTTCCTCCCCATGTGCCCTATGAACTATTTATAGGTAGTCATGAAGTTGCTGCCTTGTTCACTTGTCCTCAGAGTCTGTGGTTGCAATGGGTTTTCCTAATTGTAATTATAGTAGTTCTGTGTTGTCTCATTCATATTTTCTATACGTATTGTTAGAGCCCCTTGAAGAAGGCCTAATATAAAGCAACACTCAACGTGTTTAGGATTGCATGCTAAGTTTGATGTAACCCTGACCCATGTTCCCCATCTAAAACTCTAACCCCTAATTATTTCCCTCCCTGACAACATTCCCTGTACCATCACAGCTACCATATTCATGTCTAGGGTTGCTGTTGGCCTAAGGCATTTCATTGTCTAGGGCAGGGCACCAAACGTTTCCTCTTTTGAAGCCAAATGTGACTGTGTTGGACTTCCTGGGCAATTTTCCACTTGAATGTATTAAACCGTATAAGCGCTGTGGTCATTGTTTCCAATGGGTTTGACATGCAAAGCAACACCTTCCCCGGGACACGCGTCTTTCCTGTAAGGAAGCTTCTTGCAAGCAAGCTCTCAGCACCGGGCATAAAAAGTAGGGAGAGAGGAAAACTGTCTGCACTGTGTGCCCCAAAATCTGCTTCAGGGGGTGGGGACGACCCAGGTAGAGCCTGAGCCTGATCAAAACCTGCCACTGGGACCTAAACGCCATTGCTGATAGAACGTCCTTCTTCCCATCAACTCCCAGGCATTCTGTGAGGTTCCTTTTCCACCAGTGTTTCTGTCAGAGCTCCAAACGGGTTCTCAATCCTGAAGGAGACAGCTACTCCACCAGCCCCAAAGAACAGGGAAAGAAACACACTTGGGCCTCCAGTGACACAAATGGGTCTAAGAGTGCCCCAAAACTACGAACCTGCTCTTTCACAGGAAGCGCACCTCATCCGGAACAGGGAATGAGCCTGTCTCCCAGAGTCTGGAACCCCTCACCCACAGAACTTGCATCTAGCCAGGATTCAGATTTATTTATTTATTTATTTATTACATTTATATACCGCCCCATAGCCGAAGCTCTCTGGCTGGTTTACAAAAATTAAAAATATTGAATATTTAAAAACCAATATACAAACATTAAAATCATAAAAACCTAAAAACAAACTACATATCATTTAAAACTGTCCAGGGGTCAGTTAAAAAGCGCAACATATGCTGTTAAATGCCTGGGAGAGAAGTCTCCACCTGGCGCAGAAAATATGACAATGTTGGCGCCAGGCAAACCGTGTCGGGGATATCGTTCCATAGTTGGGAGGCCACCACTGAAAAGCCCCTCTCCCTTGTTGCCATCCTTCGACCTTAACTCGGAGGAGGACCTTGGATGTTGATCGTAGCGTACAGGTAGGTTCATGTCGGCAGAGGAGTTCCATCAGGTATTGTGGTCCCAAGCCGTGTAAGACTTTATAGGTTAAAACCAGCACCTTGAATTGGGCTCAGAAATGTACAGGCAGCCAATGCAAGCGGGCCAGAGTAGGTCTTATATGCTCAAACCTTCTGTTCCCAGTTATCAATCTGGCCGCTGCATTTTGCACAAGCTGCAGCTTCTGAACCGTCTTCAAAGGCAACCCCACGTAGAGTGTGTTGCAGTAATCTAACTTGGAGGTTACCAGAGCATAGACAGCTGAAGCCAGGTTCTCTCTATCCAGATAGGGGCATAGCTGGGGCACCAACTAAAGTTGGTAGAAGGCACTCCGTGCCACTGAGGCCACCTGAGCCTTAAGTGACAAAGATGGTTCTAGGAGAACCCCCAAGTTACGAACCTGCTCCTTCAAGGGGAGTGCAACCCCATCCAGAACAGGTTGAAGACCCTCATTTATTTATTGCATTTCTATACCGCCCAATAGCTGAAGTTTTCTGAGCGGTTCACAAAAATTAAAACCATGAAATACAATTTACTATCCACAGTCTCCACACCAGGCATCATTTTGTACACCTCTGTCATGTCTCCCCTGAGCCTCCTTTTTCCAAGCTAAACAATCCCAGCTGTTGTAACCTTCCCTCATAGGGGAGATGCTCCAGCCCACTGACCAGTTTAGTTGCCCTTTTCTGTGCTTTTCCCACCTCTACAATATCTCTTTTTAGGTTTGGTGACCAGAACCGTACACAGTATTCTTAGGGTTTGTCGCACCATAAATTTGTATAAGGGCAGTTGAATACTGGCAGTTTTCTTCACAATTCATTTCCTAATTACGCCTAACATGGACTTTTCTTTTCTTTACAGGAGCCACACACCGGGTTGACATTTCCATTGAGCTGTCCACTACAACCTCAAGATCTCTTTGTTCATCAGTCGCCGCCAGCTGATTCCATCAGGTTACACTTGAAGTTGGGACTTTTTGCCCCCGCGTGCATCACTTTACACTTGCTTCCTTTGAACCACATTTGTCGTTCAGACGGCCATTCTCCCAGTTTGGAGAGATCCTGTTGGAACTCCGCACAATCCCTTTGTGTTTTAAACACCTTAAATAATAATTTGCTCACTCCTAATTCCAGATCATTTATGAACAAGTTGAAAAGCATTGGTCCCAATATCGATCCCTGTGAGACCCCACTATGTACATCCCTCCATTGGGAGAATTTATCATTTATTCCTACTCCCTACTTTCTGTTCTTGACCAGTTACTGATCCGTAAGAGGACTTCTCCTCTTATTCTATGACTGCTATGTTTGCTCAGGAGTCTTTATTGAGGGCCATTATCAAAAGTTGGAAGTCCAAGTAAACAATGTCTACTGGATCACCCCTTTCTATGTTTATTGACACTCTCAATAAGGTTAGTAAGACAGGACACCTACCTTTAAAGAAGCCATGTTGATTCCTTTCCAGCATGGCTTGTCCTGCTATATTTTACCTTTAATAATGCTTTCAACCAAGTTACATGAGCCCTGACCTGGATTTTATCTGGTCACCCTACTGTTGGGGGAATGGCAGTCCAGGTAAAGCAGGCTCTGAGGTGGTATCTACCCACCTGCCAGTTCCTCTCCCTTATGGGACCATTCCCACAGGGCAGATGGTAGTAGACAGCTCTGTGTGGGAAGGAGACGGATGCACTAGAACAGGCTCTGAAGTTAAATTCTCCTGCCTGTCTCAATTTCCCCCTCTCCAGGACCATCATCCACTCCCCACCAGCTGGAAGACTCCGAGCCAAGCTAAACAAAATGGCAGCAATTGCATGTGCTTAAAACACAGAACTGCTCTAAGAACACAGAAATATAGGATGATGAGTATCAAACTTAAACAGCAGCTGGGCTGTCCACAGTTTATTTACTTTTCCTCAAATGCTTTTCTCTTAGCCAAAGTCACTCCTGGTATCAGAGGAGCTCTAACTGGGAGAAAAACTTATGGGGAGGGGCTGCCGGGAGTAGACTCTGAAGGAAGGGTTTTACACCTTATGTTTATAAAGTCAGAACCTACTATGGGTGCTTTCAGAGAGAGAGAGAGAGAGAGAGAGAGAGAGACCCCAGCACTACCAATCAAAAGGTATTGTGCTGCTATTCCATCTCCCTCTCCTTTTTTCTGGTAGGAAAAAAATGATGGGAGGTTTACAAATTGAAGAAAGTGTTATCTGGACCCTCTGTTAAATTCTATGAACAAGGCCAGGCAATTGCAGAATAAAAACCTCATCTGGAAACATCCTATATGATTGGAGCAGTCCGTGTTTTCACATATAGAACTGCCATCATCACATTTACTTTGGTTTTTACAAGATGTGTAACCCAAACAAATGCATGTTTACTTAGAAGTAATCTGCAGTCAAATATTCTCAGACTCCCTTACACTTAAAAAGATACATACATTTCAGCCTTATGCAGGTGTTTGGCTTCACATGAGTAGACTTAAAGCAGGAGGGGGTGGGCATGCACCCCACCCTGAAGTCCCAACTGCCTTCTAGAGCTTTCCGTGTTCAACATGAAGATCTGCAAAGGGTCCTGTAAACTTGTAAAGCTGAATGTGCTTACAGAGGTCCTGTGGACTACCATCTAACATAATCCCTTGCAGAACTTCATGCTAATCACGTGAAAATCTAGAAGGCAGCCAGGTGTGTGGAACATTGGGGGATTACCTGTGCTCCCACAGCCTTACCCGACTTATTTCTGTTCATTTGCAGGCATTTGCCTGCACAGGTCTACTCAAGTTCCCAGAACAATGTCCAGACATCATCTTTTCAGTTAATATTGTCACCCAGCATCCCATCTTCCTATTTGCCCAGTGTTACCATGCTTTTGGGGCAACTATAGTCCTAGGATTCCCCTATACCTGCAAGTTGTAACAAGACAAGAGAATCCATGGTGTGTCATTAAACAACTCCTGGTAGATGGAGAAAATTAGGGCTGCGCCCCCTTTCCCCACAATGAGCACAGATGCAACATGGCAATTTACTGTGCAATCCCTTACAAATCTAGTAAGAAGTAAATCCCACTGAGTTCAGCTTGGTTTTCTCCCAGATTAATGGATATAGGATTGCCACTAAACTTCAGCCCCTCTTGCAACACATGGTTGGGAAATTACTGGTTTGTTGTAGACTTTTACTGAGGCTCATACTGATATTTTACGTATAAATGTTTTGTGCTTTAGCATACACCAGTCTTATTTGACTGGAGAGGATTTTTGTTCCTAAAATAGAATTCATTATTCCTTAAAATAGAATTTCCTAAACATGTGGGGGGAAATCTGACGAAGAAATTCTACACAGATAGGGCTGTGACCAATTGTCATTTATCTGAAAATAATTGTCGCTTAACACAGTAGGAGTACTTTCTGGAACATGTACAGGATTGGGTTAAATGTAGGGTGACCATATGAAAAGGAGGACAGGGCTCCTGTATCTTTAACATTGTAGAGAAACGGGAATTTCACCAGTTGCTGCATGCATACAAATGCCACCTGCTGAAATCCCCCTTTCTCTACAATGTAAAAGACACAGGAGGAGCCCTGTCCTCCTTTTCATCTGGTCACCCAAGGGCAGCCACATGCAGCCCAATCCTCTGCATAGCCCCACAGAACCCGGGGAGCACGTCTCCTCACGAACTCTTCAGAGTAGCCAGAGCAGCGAGGGCACTTCGGGGCTGACCTGGAGGGCTTTGGAGTTTTCATCCCTGACCTCCGTTCCAATCAACCGAACCAATGTTTAGTGAAGGGAAAAGTCCCCAACACCGACCCTTTCTCCGAGTTTTAGAACGCTCCAGTCTCACGGCCAGGGCGCCCCGACCCTGGCGGCAAAGGGCAGCAGGGCTTCCAGATTCACGCGCGCAACGCGGGGGCTGCGAGAGAAAGGCGCAGCTCCTGCCCCCAGAAGAAAGCGGCCGGGAGCGCGAGAGAAGCTGCCAGGGCTCGGGCCAGCTCTTTCCCCTCAGCCTATAATCCCCCCCCCCCCCCAAAGGCCCGGGCCTCGGCGCCTTCCTCCTCGCCTCCGCAGCCCAGCTGCCTTTGAGCAAGCGCTCCAGAGGGCACCGCCTACCCAAGGCGCTACAAACCGCGCGGGCTTCCGAACGGCCACACTTGCCTCGCTGCGCCACGTGGAGAAGATGGAGCTTAGCACGAGGCAGGAGCCGGGGCAACCCCAAGGGCACGCGGGTAAAGTGGGGAGCAGAAAGAGAGGAGGCGCGGGGAACAGGCGGGCCGGGGGCGGACAGGCAGGCGGGCGGGCGGCCCCACTACCCGCGCGGGGTAGGAGCAGGGACTCTGCGGGGTTCTCCAGGAGCCAGGCCATGCGCTCCGCCGGGAAGTCCGGCCTTTCCCCACCAGGCCCCTGCAAAAGCAGCCGGCGGCAATGAGGCTGGCCTCCTTCACCAATGGCACTTTTATTTGCCTCATTTAGTGGCCAATATAACCCCCGGGCCCAATTATGCCCACATTAAATGGCAGCTGGGGGAGACCCGCCTCGTTTCCCCTGTGTTGCCCCACGGCCACCCTGTCCAACTTCAGTGTTGTTGTTTTTTATATATTTTTTATTTTTCAATATAAAATACAACATAATCATAACATAAAATACTAACAAAACCTTGACAACCCCCCCTGCTCCCCTAACCCAATGAGACCTTCTTTTATTCATTTATATTATGCATTCTTCCAGAATTGTAAAGAATCCTTCAAAGGTGTACAACCTTTCCCCTTTATTAATACAAATTCCAAAAATGGCCACCATCCCCACTTCAGTGTTAGCGCTGCTAACTCTGCCCGTTAGGAGTAGGCTGACCCTATGAAAAGGAGGACAGGGCTCTTGTAGCTTTAACAGTTGCAGAGAAAAGGGAATTTCAGCCATTGTATGCAATTAGTTCCTGGTGAAATTCCCTCTTCTTCATCACAACAGTTAAAGTTGCAGGCACTGTACCAGAGTGACCATATACAAAAGAAGGCAGGGCCCCTGCACCTTTAACTGTTGTGATGAAGAGGGCATTTCACCAGAAATTCATTGCATACAAATGACGCTGGCAGAAATTCCCTTTTCTCTACAACTGTTAAAGTTACATGAGCCCTGCTGTCTTCCTTTTCATAGGGTCAGCCTAGTTAGGAGGAAACAAAGCGAAGGGGAACCAGTTCATAACCTTATCAGTGGGATCCACAAACTCTGTATGCTCTTTCACTGGACGCGCTCCAGGTTCAGTGGCTGCTGGTGAATTATGGTACATCCTTGGGTGGGTGGGGGGAGAACCAATATTTGGCTCCATGGTTTGTAAACTCACCAGAGAACTTTGGCTGTTGGGCGGTATGGAAGTGTAATAAATGAAATGCAAACGTTTTTTTGAAATGGTTCTGTTGCCACTACTGAAATAAGAACAGCAGGGTTTTTTTTTCCTTCTTCTACAAATGCCGTGTACAAAGCACCCTGTCCCTGAAGCATGCCTATTAATTTCAGTTAATTTAATGGCTCAACAAATTCTGTGATAGTGAGGCAATCTCATTAAGAGGTTGTGGAAAAGGTTGCAAAATTATGGGGTGTGGTGGGGAGGGGTCAGGGAGGAAAGAAAACAAAACTGAAAAGACAGACAAATGGAAATGGAGGACATTCTATTGATTGGAATGGAAGGCATTCCATAAGATGTATTGGAATGACCATTGACAAGGCTAAAGGAGTTTTAATGAAGATTGGGTTATTAATTTCAGCACTAAAACTTTTTAAAAAGTGTCCAGCCCTTTACAGGAATTATTATTATTATTATTTATTGCATTTATATATCACCCCATAGCCGAAGCTATCTGGGCGGTTTACAAAAATTAAAAACATAGAACATTAAAAATCATACAAAAACAGCACATATGTCTTTATCATGTGATCCCCGTATTCCAGAAACTGAGCTGAACCAAGAACTTACTAACCATGCAAAGTCACAAGACCAAGCAGGGTTATACTGCCTTAATGTTACGGAAAAGGTGATAATGAAAAAACAAAAGAATCCCATTTTTGTAGCAGGTTCTCCAAAAAATCTTCTGCTGCTCTTGGGGACATACGTATACCAGAGCAGATCCAGGATGTGAACCAAGAACTAAGCCTGGGCCATGCTACTCGTACATTAGCCAGATGTGCTGTGGTTAACTGCACAAGTCAGCAATCCTACAGGCTTTCTTCATTTGAGGTTTCCAAAGTCCACCCAGATGGAACTAGGGAAAAGGAATGTCCACCAGAAACACCTGAAGAACCTGCTCCACCTGCCCAGAAAAAGAAACGTACATTCTACAGTGCTGGTAGATTATTAAGATCAGATTCATATTGTTTCATGCAAGTGGGTCTCCCATGTCCTGAGTGGTAGGTGTAACTGCTGTAGGATCTCTTTCCTTGTGAACAGAAGGAGACTCATGATGTTTTTACGGTATCCATTTATATACACTCTGAACTTGGGAAATAGGTGAACACTGACTGACAAAGGTAGTTTCAGTTGCCACCTAACTATCAGCATCCGCTTAAAGCTTCTCAAGCCTCAGTTGCAAAATTCAGATTCCTTTCCTGGATTCATTCCAATGCAAAACTATTTCTTTCCAGCTCTTGCTTGAGTGAGTGGGGTGCCTTGCAACTATGAGGCAGCAACAATCAATACCCATGTTAAAAAATCTTCTAGCCATTAGAAAACATTGAGTAAGCTGCTTCAGTTAATTCTAGGCCTGGGCAACCTGCAGACGTTGGCCTAATTTCAAATGCCCTCAGCTCAGATCTCAGGCAAGAGTGATCTGTCCTTACCGCAGCAGCCTGCTGGGGGGTTGAGGAGGACAGAAGAGAGTGGAAGGGAAGGAAAGGGTTGGATCTGGCTTCCATTCATGCTGGCTTTCAGTGGTAGGACCTGTGTCTGCAGTTTACAGCCCCTCGGTTTACCTGGGCTCAGCAGCCAGCATCTGTGTTGGGAGTATGTGCTGGCATGTTAGCACATGGGAGGGGGGGCACCTGTAGGGGAAGGGCAACAAGCAGCACAAACAATTGGGGTTAGTGGCATTCCTGTGTATGTACCTGGTTCTGACATATGGACCGGTTTGCCCCTCATGGCAAAGCCATGCTGAAAACAAGCCACGGTGAGTTGTTTAATTGCTCGCCAAGCAACACTACTGCCAACAAACAGTCAGGTGCCCGCTGGCTTACCATGGTTTGTGTCCTTCCTCTCTCCCCACTTGCTCCCAGGGGCTTTTGCAGCACAACTCTTCTATACTCCTGCTGTGATGAGATTCTCCACCACACATCCCTGTCTTGCCTTGCAAAGGATCTGCACTGACCGATCGATCGATCGATCAATGCCATATCTTCAGGGTCGACTGGAGTGTGTGTGGGGGGTTACCTTATGTTTTAGGATGAAATGCCTGAGGATTTCATTTGTTTTCTTTCTTTCACACTTAGAAAAAGCCTCCTTGGCTGCTCCTTGCAGCCCGATCCTCTTCCTAGCACAGCTAGGCCTGTATGTGTGATTGACTTACCTCTGGGTAAGTGACACCCGCAACTCGGAACCTAGTTTCACCTTCCTGTTTTCATGCCAAAATCCACCCCTGGAATGATTTTAAAAAGGGGGAAATTAGTTCTTGTTGTATTTTTTGTTTTCTTATTTTAACAATAATGTGAGCTCTTTTGCTTTGCAGTGTGCGAGGAAGAATTTGAGGAGCAAGAATGGAACGAATTGTTATGTACAGAGCAATTTGTTCAAAATGGGAACCTTGTGGATGAGATTGGAGCCAAAAATAATGTGTCCGTCCTCCATGCTGTGTTCATAGAAGATGAGTCTGGGAAGATCCTGGAGAAAGAAGGAGACTCTGATGCAGCAAAGGGAGAAGAAAGGGATGGAAACTATTATATAGGCCAGGAGCCTGAACCCCTTGCTTCATGGCCATCAGCTTTGGATTCTCATCAGCTCTGTATCGCCACCACCTGCAGCTACCTGCCAACCTACTTCAGTGATCTGAACACTGATCTCCCTATTCTAGAAACTGAGCTGAGCCAAGAACTTACTAACCATGCAAAGTCACAAGACCAAGCAGAGTTATACTGCCTTAATGTTACGGAAAAGGTGACCATGAAAAATCGAAACAATCCTGTTTTTGCAGCAGGTTCCCCGGAAACATCTGCTGCTCTTGGGGACATACATACACCAGAGCAGATCCAGGATGTGAACCAAAAACTAAGCCTGGGCCATGCTACTCGTACATTAGCCAGATGTGCTGTGGTTAACTGCTCAAGTCAACAATCCTACCGGCTTCCTTCATTTGAGGTTTCCAAAGTCCACCCAGATGGAACTAGGGAAAAGGAATGTCCACCAGAAACACCTGAAGAACCTGCTCCACCTGCCCAGAAAAAGAAACGTATAGTCTACAGTGCTGGTAGATTATTAAGATCAGATTCATAGTGTTTGATGCAAGTGACGTATAGCTAGATGCCATATCTATCTATCTGGAGTAGGGGTTTACCTCATGGGCTGGAGCGGGGGGCATACCTTATGTTTTAGGATGTTTATTTTCTTTCTTTAACACTTAAAAAAAGCTTCCTTGGCTCCTTGCAGCCTGTTCCTCTTCCTAGCATAGCTATGTCTCTATATATGATTGACTTACCTCTGGATAAGAGTGCATGACACCCCCAATTCAGAGCCACGCTTCACCCTCCTGTTTTCATACCCAAATCTTCCTCCCAGGGAATGATTTCAAAAAGGGAAAAATTAAGGCATTTTTCTTTTTTTAACATTCCCCTGCTCTCCTGATTTGTGGGGGGGGGATTCAGATGATAACAGGAGGAGAGAAAGCTTAACTCCTCCTTTCTTGAATCACGATGAATTGGGGGGCACCCGTGCTTTTGCTACTCTGGCTAGGAGGCTCTCAAGCCCTTTCTAACAAAGCATGCAAAAGGTACTCTGCTGGCTTTGGGGTTCACAACAAGTGACCATTTCAGCAAGCCAGCCTGAACAATCCAACAACAAAAATGGGCATATCAATTAAAGCTATGTCTACATCAAGGAAAATAGCCTCATCCTTACCAGACTTTTTTTGGTCAGGTCTTTCCATGTTCACTACAGACACATTTATATGGTGACCATGTAATTTATGATTGATGATTGAGAACTTCTGCTCTGGGCCATGCTCCATAAAGTTAACTGAAAGAGCAGCATCTAGTGACTGTATTATAGTGCAATGCTGACTTTGCACAGTGGGGATATCTTGTGAAAATTTTAAATAGTGTACTATCTCTGAACTTTTTTTTAAAGAGAAATGATTGGGGGAAGGCATGGGAGACGTCCTGGAGGTTGACGCCGTCATGTAAATGCTAGTCATCAGGTTTTTAAAGCTTTTCCATGCCGTATCTCTCCCCTCCTTCCTGACAGCTATATAGCAATAAAGTGATGGGGTTTGGGGCTGGTAGCCAGCCCTATTCCTGAGCCCTCTATGTAGTATGTTGGGTAATTTAAAAAGGTGTTTCTCCAAGTTCCAAACGGCACTACGGGGCCCCTTTTCCAGGCTGGCTGGGGTGAAGCTGAATAGAAGTGCTCCTGTGAGGCTGGGGATAGAATGCAACATTTTCATTTATTTGTATCTTGAAAGTAAAGGGGCGCTGATACAAATACTTCCTATTTTCCCTTTGTGCTGCACCCCATCCTGCTCCTTCTGTGACTCGTTCCTTGTCCCTTTCACATTCTCTCATTCAATGGTGTCCCCTCCTTTTCAGAACAGCTAGATGAGATGGAGAGAATGTTCCATGAAGACCATTATCCTGGCAATGAGAAGCACCGGGAAATTGCTGCTGCTCTTGGTGTGACACCGCAGCAGATTATGGTAAGTCTTTCCTGCTGAGGCCTAGTTACAATGCAACAGTTCTGACTTGCTTAACCATGGGCTAGCTAGCTGAGTGCCTGTCCCTTCCTGTTGCCTGCTTCCTTTACACGCTGGCTTTGGTGCACTGAGCTTGATTAGCATAATCTACATTTCCCTGTTACACCCAAAATGAGGGACTGCTTTTATGTCTGTTTACCAACCAAGATCTTGCACCACAAACTGACATTATTTTACTGTTCTGTATTTTTGATGTAATGGAGAACTGTAATTTAACCTTACTGGGATTTGTGGGCTGAAGTAGGAAGGCAGAAGGCAAGGGGGGAGAGAGAGGCGACCCAGGAGTACATCTGAAAGAGGCTGTAGTCAATTCTGTCAATGTGACTTGCACAAAAAAGAAATTCTTCATGCATGCAATCCACTTACCTGAGCAGTGTATTGTTGTCATTGCAGACAAGTGATAGATTGCTGCTCTGTTAAGTGTGAAATCACAATTTCTATTTTCACAGAAGGAAAACTGCAGACTCATGTGAATTTGTGGCATCAGTGTTAAGACTGTTTACATATAATGTGAGCTGAGATTGGGGGCTTGTTTGTTTGTTTGTTTGTTTACAGAAGTACACTGCACAAATCCCTGTACTTTCAGAGTGGACTAGGAAAGTTATGAGTTAGATCTGTTGGTCTAACAGTTGCAAGTTTTTTTTATTTAATACCGTCTAGTGCCAGTGCATTTGTGTACCTTAAAAACTCACATGATCATATGCCAATGCTGATCCAATAAAAGATATTGGTTTGATTCATTTATCTATCTGTGTTGCTTTTCACTATGCATAAAATTCAGATGGTTTGCTAAAAAAAATGGGGTGGTAGTCCCCATAAGGCATAGTTTTCAGATGACGCTTGCAAATTTTGGGAGAAAGTGACATTGTTTTCCTTATTTGACCTCTCTTACTTTAATTTTTAAGTGCTTGTTAAGTGTCTGTGGTCCCTTTCCTTCTGTGGACTTGTTTCAGCATTCTCTTGGAGGATTCCCCCCACCCCCAGTAAAATGCTGACTTGGGGACTTACAAACATTATCATAGGGTGACCAGATTTAGAAACCAAAATCCCGGTCCCCACCCCCCACCCCAAAACAACCCCCCCTCACCAAGCCACTCCCCCCCAAAAAAAACACCAGCCTGGACCTACCGGGTTCTCTTCCTCCACTGCCCGCGCCGGGTCCTCCGGTGCCGTCCCTGCCGGGTCAGCCGCCGCCCCCAGGTCCCCTGCCGCCACCGGGTCTTCCTCCACCACCGCTGGGTCCCCCGCCGCCGGGTCCCCCGCCCCCGCTGCCGGGTCAGCCTCCAGGTCCTCTACTGCCACCAGGTCCTCCGCCGCCGGGCTCGTAAGGCCAGAGGCCGCGCGGAAGAGACGGGAGAGGGCCGGATCCGGAAGTGATGTAATTGGCCCTCTTCCGCGTGGCCTCTGGCCTCACGAGCCCGGCAGCGGCGGCGAAGGACTTGGCGGTGGGGGAGGACCCGGCGGTGGGGGACCCGGTGGCGGCGGAGGAGCCCGGGAAGCAGCTGCCCCAGCAGGTAAGTGCCCCCCCTCGTGCCTCGCGCTCCTTACCTGCAGGGGCGTCCGCTTCCCTCTGGTGCTCGAATCTACTGAGAAACAGGCTTTGCGGCCTGTCTCTCAGTAGCGCGCGCCGGGTCTACCGCTGCTCGTCGCCGCTTGCTGCCACTGCCGCATGACCCCCTGCCACCCCGGTTTTCCCCCGCCGCCCCCCGGTTGGCCCGGATCGACCTAGGTTTCCCAATTAGGACCGGGAAACCCCGGGTGATCTGGTCACCCTGCATTATCAGAGCACTAGTACTGAAGGAGGGGCATTAATGGGAGGGGCCATAGCTCAGTGGTAGAACACCTGCTTTGCATGCAGAAGGTCCCAGGATCAATCCTTGGTATCTCCGTGGAGGCCTAGGAAAGGACCCTATCTGAAATCTGCTGCCAGTCAATCTTGACAATACAGCGCTAGATGGACCAGTTGTCTGATCCCCGTGTAAGGCAGCTTCCTCTGTTCCTAACCTTTTCCCTGTTGTTTGTTTTTACTGTCAAAATCTCCACACCCACAAATACTTTCTATCTAGCCCACAAGTGGCAAAAATAAAGTGGCCTCTGGAAGTTCTTGTAATTTTCCCCTGTGGCTGAGAAACCAGATTGGAAAAAGGGGGAGTTTGATCACAAAAATTGACCCTAGGGGATGTTGAACTGCCCTCTCCCCCAGCACTGCCCCTGTGATGCCATTTACAGCTTCCTCCCCTAATTCAGGCTGCATGTTTAAGGTTGAGGTATGGGTGGAAGAGAACTCCAGTTCACTTCTCTCAGTGGCTCAGTTCGGACGACACGATAATCAACGGAGGGGGGAAGAGGCAACCGTTAGCTGGGTTGCTTATTGTGTCGTGTGTTGGGCGACACACAATGCACACACTACTGACGGTATGTTGTTAAGCAATGGGGGAAAACAATGGGCTGCTCCGTTGTTTATTGGAGCCCCGTCGCTTATTATGAGGCCCCGACTTTCAGCCGTGCGACGGGGGGAGGGGCAACGTGTCATGTGCTGGGCGCTCCAAAAAATAATGTACTGTCCGTTGCCTCTTCCCCTCTCCGTTGCCTAACGTGTCGTCCAAACTAAGCCAGTGTCTTGTGGGGAAAAGGGCTGCTTAACCCTTTCACCTCTGGCCATTTCTCACTTGATGTGCCCTTCCCCTGTAGGGCAAAGCTAGGAGTATGTCATTTGGGGAGGAGGCCACTGCTGGTTCTCTGCTCATGATGGCAGCAATCAAATGATCGCTTTTGATTGTTTGGAAAAAGGTTTGGGAAAATTACCTTTAATTTGGGACTGTTGATGTTTCTCTCTCTAAACAGAATGACTCATAAGAGCGTAATGTCCTGTGATCTGGTAGATGGTACAAGCAGTAAAATGAATAAGATAGGTGTATACATTTGTTTCACTAAAGTTTCCCCCCCCCCCCTCACCCCACTTTATTAGGTCTGGTTCCAAAATCGCAGAGCAAAGTGGAGACAAATAGAAAAATGGACAGCCAAGGGCAAACAGAAATGTTCAACTACAGTATCAGCTTTGTCGGTAAACCCTCAACAAAATTCTCAAGGGTGAGAAGCTTCTGCTTCTTAGTTTCCATGGATGGTAGTTCTGACGAGAACTGAACATTGAATAATAGAGGCATTTCTGCCTTCTGGTTCTTTCATCCCAATGTCTTCTATTGTCAGGCAGGTTTTGCAATGTTTTGTAATGCTTCAGAAACCAATACTATCTGTTGTTTTTGTTTTATAGAAGCGATAGTGAGATGGGTGGATGATGCACCATAGTCAGGGATGGCTCTCCCAGAGCAGTTTCTTATCTCTCCAGCCAAAGAGCCAACTTTATAGGAATGAAGCATTACTTTTTTCTCCCTGAGCTTCCCTCTCCTTTTATGTTCCAAGGGACTGAAGCCTTTCAAGTTTTCCTTAAATGAAATTTGAAAACAAGGTTTCCGTAGCCAGGGCTACACATTCCAGGCTCAGGTTTTAGTATCTAGATAATGTTTGATTTCTTGTTTTATTTATTAAATGATAATTTAAAAATAAAATATAAGTTTATGTAAGTTGCAGAGATACAAACTAAAATGTATAGGTGTTCACATACCAGAGGGAGTCAAAGGTTGGAAGAAAGACAGGAGGATGATAGAATATATTTTTCCCTCAGTTCCCCTTCCCTGAACTTGGAATGCAAAATACGATTATGAGTTCTGATAGGTGGTCTTTTCTATAGAACTCAAATGTGTAATTAAAAAAAAACATATGTGAAATTTAAAAGTAATTATTATAGAATGTAATTATTGTTTTTAAACTTCCTCACAAATTTATTACTCTGTGCACACATATCTCCAAAGGCCAATCAATATCATGGAAATGGGGTTTTGTTTCCCATGTAGCTGCTTTTCACTTCCCATGGTTCCTTTTCACTTCCCATGGTTCCTTTTCACTTCCCATGGTTCCTTTTCACTTCCCATGGTTCCTTTTCACTTCCCATGGTTCCTTTTCACTTCCCATGGTTCCGGTATCCTTGTCATTAGAACATAAGAAAAGCCATGCTGGATCAGACCAAGGGTCCATCTAGTTCAGCATTCTGTTGACATGGTGGCCAACTAGCTGTTTGTAGGAAACCCACATGTAGGATATGAGTACAATAGTACCTTCTTGCTCATGTATACATAGGCATACTGCCCCTGCTACTGGAGGTAGCATGTAGCCAACATGACATGTCCTTACATTTTACATCCCCTATACACTATAGGGCTAAAATAGTTGTCGATATGGGCATTACGAATCTGGCTCCTCTATTCAGGAGTTTCATTCTGGCATGGAGTTTCTCTGTCGTGCCACAATCTCTGACATTGAAAACAGTTAAACCAATGGCACCTTCAGATATCACATTAATTTTCTTAGAACGTTGTTTTTCTGATGGCTATAGCAACACTAAACAGATCGAGTGAATTAGCTGCCTCAGTATTGATGCACCCTACCTGGGCTTCCACACAGGGCTAGAACTGACAAATTTCATAAGACGCAAGAGTCGCAATGACTCGCGGAGTGGATTGTACATGCTATTAAACTGCCCTACGAGTTGAAGGGTTTGCAACTCATTGGTCCGGTAACAGCTAAGTCGATGCGCAGTGCATTGACATCCGCATCTTTAGGCAGGGGATTGTCGCTCCCAGGACAAACTGCAATTGGGGCAAGCAATTTCTTTGTCTTGTGAGGGAACATTGATCTCCACCTATCCTCCACCATGAATTGAGCTTGTTAATCGCCCATATGTGTGATGCACAGAGACCACGAAGAAGAAATGCAGTTGGCTTACCTGTAACCGTAGTTCTTCGAGTGGTCATCTGTGCATTCACACAACCCACCCACCGTCCCCACTTTGGTGTCGATGTAATGTACTGTCGATTCAGAGCGGTTTCTCTCCTAGTTATGGGGCCAACAAATCGGTCTCTTGGAACTGAGGAGAAAGGTGGGAACACGGAGTCCGTAGACAGTGAGGGAGGGGTTCCCGCCAAAAACGTTTGCCTTAGCTATAGAAGTTTCCGAGACAGGCTCCACGCAGGCGCAGAGCCTATATGTGTGAATGCATAGATGACCACTCGAAGAACTATGGTTACAGATAAGCAACCTGCATTTATCCTGAAAGGGGGTGGTGGGGTGGTGGGGCCATTTCAGCCCCTCCAAAATGGAGGGTGCTCTGATATTGACTTTGGTGGAGGTGGCATCAGGAGCAGAGCTGCTCCATGCTTCCGAATGTTAGTGTTGTTCCTAAAGCCGACAGTGCTAAGATCTTGCTATTGCCACTGGTAGAGCCAGCAGTTTTACACAGTTTTTGTTGTTGCTTGCTTGAAGGAAGGTGACCCTCTCCCTCCCCAAACGGTTTTGGGAATCTGACATTACAGCCCCCGAAAATTACCAAAACAGCTTTGGCACTTCTGAATGGAAATGCGAAATTGGGGTAGCAGCTGTTTTGGTTCTACCCTAGTTTAAATTATATACATTTAATTGCAGGACATGTGATGGGTCAGCTAGCCTAGCTGAAGAGAGGAGGGCAATGTTTTATGTTAGAATCATTCAGCTATTTCCTTTGTAAGGAGGATGACAGGTGCTGTTTCCCTCAGTAGGCAAGGGGACTGAAAGAGAAGCAATAGAGAAGATTTTAATATTGCCCTCAGTTCATCCCTTCTCCTGAACATGATATTTAACTTCACTTTCAGTGCAACTCTGCTACCTGTATCCCAGCTGCCTGCTTCTGTGTATTATTGGCCTGCTGCGCTCATGGGTACTGCAACTATCAGCTGTTCTAGTATGCTCAGCGGACAGGCTGCTCTACTGGCTTCCACTTCAGGTGAGACCTATTCAGGCTTGGTTTTGGCATGGTACGGTTGGACCATTAGGTCTAGACCCTCTCCTGAAGTACGTAAGTCAGGGCAGTAAGTAGGTCTTCCCTTCACACTATCACTAAGCACTGTAGATTTGTTGCTTTGTTTCTGCTGAGGCAATCTTTGGCTGCAAAGCCTACAGTGTGTGATTCACCCATGAGCCCACCCTGCACTTATATGCACAGTACACGGCTTTGTCCGAAGCAGAGAATGTTCATGCTTTGTGAATGTTCCTCTTAATTTGTTCACCAGGCAGTGGTCCTGCTCCTAGCGATGAAGCCAGACCAAGGAGACTTGTCTGGATTTATTGCTAGGCTCCCTTTAAGGCCATACTAAATAACTATGATTTCTTCAGCAGTAGTATCTGGCGTTAGGGAGGAAGTAAGAGGTGCCTTCTATCACAGTCCCTTGGGCTCATTTTTCAATTTAAAAGGGTCCTGCCTTCTACTGGGTGGAGCAGAGAGCATCCAGTGTCTGGATTACTCTCTGGTGAACCAGTAGAAAGAGAATTCACAGGTAATAACCCATTTGCAGCACAATGGCCTACTCCTCAGGATGCTCTATAGTGCTGTTCTTCTACATTCCTGGATAACCACCACTGAAGGAGAAAGGGCTTATGTGAACATTGACGGATGGGTATTACCCTGACACACCTGAGTCTCTATTAACTGCTTTTCCCCCCTCACACTTGTAGGATATGATAGGAGTTGATTAAACCCTGGTGTCCAGATTTCCATTTCTGAATAATTTGAGTACTTCAGAAGTTTTGAGTAGTGGGGGGAAACACTTCTGTCTGTCTTCTCTTTCATCCTTCCTGGCATTTTTGGGATATTATTGCCTTGCATTAGATGTTTATCATTATACCATATGAAGTTGTTTTTACAACTTTGTTAGGTTCATTGAGTATAGGAGTTTTCTTGTTCTTCTGCTCCGTTATATTCTGAAACTTGGGGAGGGGCACTACTCCCACCGATAGAAATAATAAAGAAGGCTAATTAGCACAAACGCCAGGGAAAGTTAGAGGAATAACCTGCTCCATGACAACCTCTGTCCACTGAAGAGAATTAACATTCCCTTCTGAAATGTTTTATTCTTCTGTCCTCCTTTTAAACTTATTCTGCCTTTGACAACGCCTCAAGCCTTCTCAAACCATCTGTTTGTTGAATGAGACTGGGAAATTCTCACATGCTGCCATGGGCATCTCACTGCATGTGGGATTAATGGATATTAAAGATTCTTTTACCATGAATGCCCCATATTTTCCCCCTACCTCTGTTACTCCCACTCATGTGTAGCAACAGCATCCTCCTGGTTGCTCTAGGCTAGGCCTGCACGATGTCCCATGCTCCCCAGCCACATATCCCACCCAATGTTCTCACTCATCCAGGCACTGGCCATGTATTGTAGCTTGTCAGGTGCTAACAATCAGCCTTTTTTGCAATCCCAAGCAGTCAACTCTACCTTATGGGACTGGTAACAAGCATTGGGCTTTATAGGTCACAATATAATGGCAGCTTGGCCCAAAGAATTAAAACTGAGCAGCTCCTTTCTTCAACTGGTGCTTGCAATATTTCCGTTCAGCAGTTAGGACTTCGGTTTGTCTTCCAATACCGATGCCCTAGAGCAACCAGGTGACCTCCAGATATTTTGAGTTCCTATCAGGAATGCTGAGAGTTGTAGTCCAAAACATCTGGAGGGCACCTGGTTGGGGAAGGCTGCTCTAAGGGTTTCCGGGAATGATTCTTTGAGCTCCTTTTTTTTACTTGCAATGTCAGTGACAGGCAGCACAATACTTGCACAATACTTGCACAATACTTACGTAGTCATCTGAAATCAAACTGGTTGTTCCCTGTGATGTGCTTTGTAGTCCATCTTACTTCTCAATACTGAAATAACATTAAGTTTCCCTATTGCTTTAATAATTGGCCCTACTAACCATTTTGTTATTCAGCAGTCTATATTATCCATTTCTAAATTTCATACCATAACCTCTTGCAATATATTAAATTTAGGGTCAGACTACACATGTAATTAAATGCATGTTTTAGCATTGTTCCTTCTAAAAATTGTAAATAGCTGCTGGAGTCCCAACCAGGACTATGGTGTGTAGATACGGTTTTGTTTACCCCCCCCCCCCCCCCAACCTGGTCCTAATGAAAACCTCCTCTCCCAGCTGCTATTATCCCTGGAAAAGCAACTTCTCACCAATGGGAGCTTTCCTTCCATGCCAAATAACAGTTTCAGGGAGGGGGACTTTTGTTGGGACTATGGTATAAGTGGTGGGGGGAAACTACCTTCTCCTCCTCCTCCTCTTAATGTACCAAGTTCCTAATACTTACTTGGCCTTCTGGTAGCTGCTATTTACATTATATAAATGATTTTCACAAAGATATATCACACATTTAATGTCACATGGAGTCTGGCCATTATCTAAAGCTATTAAATTATAAGACACTCTAAAAGCTCAGCACAAACCATGCGTCAGGTTCACAATGGCCGCATTCAGAAGTCACTTTAAGCCATGGTGGCTAATAAGCTACTTGTAGTAGCTCATTTTTTTAATAGTCCACTATGCTCCACCACACCGTTTATTAAGCTACTGTGCTTACTGACCCATCCCCCACCCCAGTTAGTGGCCCTGTTTCACCCATTCATTACATCTCAGAAAGGGCTACCAGGAGTGAAATTCCGGTGTGCACCAAAAGAAGGAGCACCAGTAAATCCTTGGAGATTTGCAGGATTGGGCCCAAACTTCACACATAGCCTCTCCTAGATGGGGAGACCCCATGCACCATCCAAACTCTATGCAATGACCCCAGAGGATGGTAAATACCAGGTGCACGAAGTAGGTATTGCTGTCTCAGTGGCTTTAACGTATTCCTGATACTTTAATGTCCATGGGAAAATGCGCAATTTCACTATCACGTTATCACTGCTTCCTCATGGACAGTTGCTTCAAAGTGTTCCCAATAGCGCAATAGTGAAATTGTAATTTGCCTACTTGCAGATGCATTTAACTTTGTCAGTTGCAAATTTATTACTCATTTGCTAAGTGTAAAATGCTTTGGAAACAGGAGCAAGGGATAAAGGAATCATTTCTAAGGGAATATCTAAAACCCACTGGTTGTCCTTTCTTCTTGAGTCTTTCCACATGGTGGTTGGTGCACACAATAAATGTGGGGGTGGAGCTTTAGAGTGATAGTGAAATTGCGCATTTCCCCCCATGGACACTGCTCGCTCAGTTGCTCTAACATGTTCCCAATAGTGCTCATCTCAACCAGTTTGTATTCCCCCCCCCCCCCCCGAAAGTTTATTATTAAGTAGAGGCAATAAATCATCCCATTTGCCTTCACTTTTCTGGTCTGATCAAGCCCCATTTCTATAAACTTTCTTTATCTGCGCATTTCTCTCCATAGACACACGGCTGCCTTAGTAATGAGTTTCCAATAGCACTAATGCCTGTGAGGAGCAGGGCGGCATCAGACTTCCTGTGCCGCTCTCTAAGCGAGGGAATTAACTCATGGTGCCCGACAGACGACATGATAACCCACACATAGTGCAGACCGTGGGTTATCAGAGTGGGTTATTTTGCAGAAATAAGCCATCATAGTTTTAAAAAATTCCCAGCAGAAGACACAATAACCCACGATGGGTTAAATAAATCATCATAGCTTATTTAACCCAACATAGGGTAGCGTGATGTCCAAATCCAGTCAATATATAATTTCCTTCACTACCCCTGCAAAAAGCTAGGCAGTACTTACTATATTTGAAAGATAATTATGTTTAGATTGGCTTTTGGTAACCAGGGTGAATTTGGCTGGAGTGGGCCCTTGTGTAATTGTTTAGGTTTCTTGTAGCATCTTTTATCTGTTTTTGATACGGTATTCAAAGTTTTGTTAACTGTCCCTTCAGGGTAAATGTGTACAGCAGCATGGGCAAAATTCAGGTCTGTTTTTGGCAGAAATCAGTAGCCTTGCTGGTGTTTTCCACTTTTCACTTTGAAAAGACACGAGTTCTCCCATGACTAACTAATGGTGCTCAGCTTTTTAAACAAGACAGAACAAAATCCAGCCTTTCCATAATCTTTATTGCCTTTAGAATTTAAGGTTGTGGCGTCTCTAACATTTCAACTTTGCACAGAACTTAGTTACATTTTTGTGCTCAATTTAGATTGTATCATATTTTATTTAAAAACAGCATCATTCTCATTTTACATGTGAGGAGTTAGATGTCACTTGGGATATCACAATATCCATAAAACACAAACACTTCTTAAGAAAAGCTATCTGGATCCTAACAGATGACTGACAGCTGTACATTTATCCTGTCCCTCTGCCATGTCCAAAAATTCCAGGAATGCCCTAACTGCTCACACTTTCCCATTCCCTCCAGGATGAAGCTTGCAGGTAGTATCAGAGAAACCTGTTCTGTGCTAGGATAGGTGTGATACCTCACTGGTATCAGAGAGATTGCAGAAATGTCACAAGCAATTCAAGGGAATTCTGAATCCTCCCATCATCCCGTCTCCTTGGTGGAGCAGGGCTGTGATGTAAAGCATATGTTCCCTTTAACTTGTCTCATATGATCTCCTAGTACACGTAATTAGCATTGGAAAAGCGGTTCTTGAACTGGGCTCTTTTAAGAACAAGCAAGCCAGAATGGTTGCCCTCAATATGTCCAAGTTTGAGAGCCACGTTACACATTACATGAAGGCCAACCTAGGTTTGCCACTGAGTGTACACACTACAGGTAGAATCATAGAATCGTGGAATAGTATAGTTGGAAGGGGTCTACAAGGCCATCAAGTCCAACCTCCTGCTCAAGGCAGGAATCCACCTTAAAGCCTCCCTGACAGGTGGTTGTCCAGGAAATTGAGATCAATCGCAGCCCCTTTATTATATAGGTGTATAATACTAGTGTGACAGACCTCTGTTATGTGCATGTTTGTAACACCTATTTGCCACATTCACACAGCAAGGTTTTAGATGTACATTTAGAATATCTTGAGTACACACCTGAAAAATGTAATGTGAACTTGAGAACCACTGCCCTAGAAAGCAGGCAACAGTATTATATGAGAGCTGAGCGAACTTCATCCTTTTTTACACCACCAGTTTTTCTTACAGTCTTTCACCCCTGGATCCTCTGTTCTGTTTCGCCAACTTCTGGGAGCTCTTGGCCCTGCTGTTTGCCTTTCATATATGACAAATTCTTTCTTTTTTCTTTACAGGCAACTCAGTTACTGGTAGGACCTCTTATGAATCTTTCCAGACAAAATCCATCTCCCAGGGTACATTTGGTTCCCTCAAGGAAGAATGCTTCCCTGCCATTCCAAGCCCTCCACCTATTCATAGGGCCAGCCTCCCACTCAACATGGTGTTTGACCCAAATAACCATATTGTTCCATTGATGCTGGATACCCCCAGTAGTGAATATAGCCCAGCCAGCCAGGAGAACAGCTCCAGTGAGGCCTTCACCTACAGCATCCAAACCCAAAGGTAGGTGAGTCACACGCACAC
Organism: Anniella stebbinsi; assembly: GCA_029215795.1. Lineage (NCBI taxonomy): Eukaryota > Metazoa > Chordata > Lepidosauria > Squamata > Anniellidae > Anniella > Anniella stebbinsi. Next base: position 188,224,740 of record JARDYH010000005.1, read on the forward strand.
GCGAGCCTAGTGGAAACAAGAGGTGAAGGCAATTGAGAATGTGTATCCTCATTAAGGAAGACCTTGTTTGCCTCCCAAGACAAAATGGTTGTCAGCTTTCTTCCCATCCCCAGAAAATCTGTTATCTTTAATTGCACCCCAAATCTGTCATCTGCAAGTGGCTTCCTCGTGTCTGTGCGGCGGATTCAAATGAATTTTACAGCACTTTTCTGCTCTACCGGGCACTTATGTCATATTTGCATAGGGTCTTTGCAGTAGGTCCGAAGTATGCAATTGATATCCCAGATGAAATCTGTGCCATTTGGGCCTATGCTCATAGGTCTTACATCCCTGCGTGGCCATCTACTGGACAGATGCACAAGGGGTGCAGTGGGTGGGTGGGTTTGGGGGCAGGGAGAAGCAGTCTTCTTTTGCCATCTGTTTCCCATAGCATTTGTCTGAACTGGCCCCATGGAACATGGCAATGCTCCCTGTTTTTCATAGGCCCTCTACTTGTACAAAGGCATAAATATGAGTTCCTTGTTGGAGGCTTCTCATTTTTTTAGAACTTCACTCCCCTTGAACTTTGGCATAGCTTAACCATAAGCCTTTTCTGGAATCAATGTAAAACATTTGTATTTGGTCATGCATTCACTAGTGGGAATGGGAGGGATTATTTTAAATAATATTTTAAGAATGGATACTTTTTGTAGTGTGTGTATAGCATGTTAGAAGTTACCTGTCCTCATCCATTGTAGAAAAAGTTGATTATAATTCTAAATAATAGCCTATGAACTTTTTCTTCCTTTACTGCATTATCAATGTACCTGGGCACTGCAGTAACCCTGAACAGCTGGAGCCTTCAGCCAACCTAGAGACTCCGTATTATCACCCAGGTAGCCAATCTGGGGCCTACCAGTTTAGCCAGGACCCTCAACACCAAATGTCTCAGTTACATCACTTCCCAATCCATCTTACTGGCAATGTGTTGCCCAGTGTCCACCTCACACCAGCTACACCCAGTAAACCCAGCACAAGTTTTCTCTCTCTACCTGGCAATGGTGGTCTTGTGACATATGGAACAGCAGAGGGTCCTCCAGGGTATCTACAAAATCACATAAGAGGACAGCGTCTAATACAGCCATCAGCTGGGAGCTCAGGTGAGTGGAATTCTGTACAATATTGGTGATTTCTTAGTAAGGGACAAAGGCCATCAATGGTCAGAAAAAGAGAGACGACAAAAGGCACAATGCATACTTTAACATGATAGACCTTCCACAAAGAGATGCTTAAACAGAGGTATATCATGTAATAGATGAACTCACAGCGTTACTTCCCTCCGTCAGGGCCGGGGGACCCATTCAGGTGGTTTGCCCCAGGTGATTAATGGAATCAATTTCTGAACACTAGCAGGGATTTTCCAGTAGAGAGAGTTGTTGATTCAGCGGAGACCCTAGTCTTGTGGTGGAATAGTGATATGCAGTGGGCCATTGACTCAATCACACCTGACCAAGCACACTCTAGAGCACGTAATTGTGCCTACTGTGGTGATACAGGCAGCAGAGAAGGCTTATTGTGCTGCCTCTGTTGCATCCTTGAGTCCTCTGTTGCCTCCTCCATTGCATCTAGCAGAGGTCTTTCAGGTGCGTTGGGAGTTGTTAACGCTCTCCAATGAATGAAGCTCTGGACCCCTCAAGGACTCACTGTGACCCTTTTTTCATCACAGTTTGAGAACAAAATCATTTATCTCCATGGCAAACTTGATGCTGCTGTGAGTGCAGCTCCAGTCAATGTGCCTGATACCGTCATCGGCCTGATTTTGTGAGAACCATTTCAGTTGTGTTCCGATGACGTGGACATGGTGCTTGCAGCATTGTGACTGACCATGTGCCCTCTTGATCGTTGCCTTTCTTGGCCAATGAGGGGGTGTGACTGAGGGTCCAGGGAGTAATAAATGCATTTCCATGTGAAGGAGGGGTTCCTATTGCCCTTAAGGAAGCAGTAGCGCAGCCACTCATGAAGGGACCCAATGGTATTTGAGAATGACCACCCAGTTGTGAACATCCCTTTCTTGGGGGTAGTCTCATGGTGGGACAACTGCACTCTTGGAAGAGGGCAATGATTTAGACCCATTTCAGCCTAGGTTATGGGACCGAATCAGCCTTGGTTGTCCTGATGGATGGCCTTTATCAAGAGAGGCACACTGGCGAGTCTGGCCCTGTTAATTCTCTAATTATCAAAGGAGACATCCATCGTGGGTTAACACCGCCCACTGCCTGGAAATAGGTGACAACGGTTTTGCTTTCATCCTGGCCTCTGTGGCTCCTCCCAGGCAGCTTGTTCCTGGCCTTTGCCTGGGGCAGAGTTTGTGCTTCTCTCTCTTTAGGCCTCATGACTCGTTAATCTCTCTATCTTGTCTCATCTGGAATTCCTGAGTCTTTTCTCTTCTTTGAACAGTTTCTCCTTCTCTGGCTTTCCTTACTTTTTTATTTTTCCTGCTCATTCTCTACTTTTGCCACAAGATGGCACCAAGAAAAAAGAAGAAGCCTAAATCAGGAAGGAAAAAGATCAGTCGGTGACTCACAACAGAGTCATCCGGAACCAACCTGCCACTTGCCAGGCCCCAGCCACCCTAGAGTCAGGCAGGAGGTTGGGCAAAAAAGGAGGTATGCCATTGTCTTCCAAGAAGGAGGACCGGAAGCTTCCCAATAAACCTCATCTTCCTTTCATCCCTTCATGTTGCCATTTCACTCTCTAACCATGTAACTATAGCTTCTCAAAGCCCACCTGGTCCTAAATTAAGTTCCAGCCCAGACCACAGCTCTCTTTCCCGAGTAGAATTATTCCCCCAGTCCCCAGTTCAAACGGTTCTGACTCTCTTCCTGCATGTGTGGGAGGAAAACTTCAACACTTCTTCCACGGGTGGAAGTAGGTGGCGATGGACACTTGGGCTCTCAATACTATTTGACAGGGATCTTTTATCATTTCTGTCCCAGAAACAGGTTTCTTTCACCCCCTGCTTGTGAGGCCTGCTCAGAAGCAACAAAGGATGGCAGCACAACTCCAAGGGGTAGGGGGCATAGAATCCATCCCCATCAGGGAGCAGTTGAAAGGGGTGTACCTCATCCTCATCTTGGAGAGGAAAGTTGACTGGTGGGTCATCCTGGATTTGAAGTATGTCAGCAGGTTTCTGGCATACCACTGATTCCGGGTGGAGAACTTCCAAATCATCAAGAGGCCCTCTACCAAGGTGACATTTTGTCCTCAACAGACCTTGCAGAGATGTATCTGCATGTCTCCATTGCCACATCTCACTGGAGATTCTTTCATTTCTTCTATCTAGGGCATCATCAATACAGGGCAATGCTTTTCCGCCTCTTGTCAGCACCAAGAGTCTTCTAAAAACTCACGCTAATGCTTGTGACTCATCTCAGGCTTAAGGCCAGACAGATTTAGTTTTACCTGGACAACCTCTACCTGAGGTTCCATCACTGGTCAAGGCTTGCTCAGAGCTACAGATCACATCGTCTTGCCTCCAAGACCATGGGTTCTTCATAAATCTCAAAAACAGCCACTTCTGGCCATCCCAGTGATTGATTCACCTGGGAGATATTGTAGACACTACCAAGGGAATAAAATCCTTAGCTCCAGCCAGGATCTCAAAGCTTGTCAGGTAACAAGGGCCTTCCTTCAATCATATTCAGCAGACCTATGTCTCTAGTCAAGCACTGGCACATATGGTTGGTTTCTTATCTAGGGATCCTGTCCTGGGCCAAACTACATTCCAGGCCCCTCCCTCCCTTTTCAGGTTGCGATCACATCAGAGTCGCGCTACTTCATTCTGTCTGAATTTCTTTTCACTAGTGGAGAGCACTACAGAACATCTCAGGGGCCTCCTTGCATCATTGTGAGGATAGGCACCAGCTTAAGGGGATGGGGGACTCCTTGTCAGGGCCATTCCATCCAGGGTCTGTGACCCCTAGAGGTCATTCTGGCTGCAAGAAAGAACTTTGCTCAACGCACAGGCCGTGCCCACTTCTTCGTCAGAACAGATGGCACTATGGCCGTGGCATATATAAATAATCAAGGAGGAACAAAAACAATTTTTCTTCCTCCTTCTCTGGGTAGAGCACAACATTCTGTCCATCATAGCACAGCATATTCTAGGGACCCTCATCAATACAGAGGCTGACTTTCTAAGCCATCAATGCCTTGACCCAGGTGAGTGGAGTCTGGATCTGGCTGTCTTTCAGGATCAATGCAGCTCTTCAACCTATTTCAGGTGTATCATTTCACCTTCCCTCTCAACCAGCAGCTACCATGCTTCTTTTCCAGACAGCTCAATATGACAGTGGAGGTCACATATGTGCTCCATGCTTCAGGGACAGAATCTATGCATTTCCCCCAATCCTGTTCCTGGCCAGAGTAGTCAGAAAAATCAAGGGGGAATGAACAACTGTAGTCCTCATAGCTTCCTTCTGGTTCAGGAGGCTGTGGGTCTCCCAAGTCTTTCAGGAGACCATCAACTAACTGAATATATGAGGCAACTTGGAGGACTTTTCTTCATTAATAAAAAGGAAGCGCCAAACCCACAAAACGTCAGGAATTAAAGAACTTCTTTTCTTTCTCCAAACAGGCTTAAGTTAACATGCTCCATGGGCAACCTATAGCTCTTTCCTCATTTCTCTCCAAACTAGATCACAGGCCACTCAGTTCTCATCCTCATCTCCAGTGCTTTGTCATAGGTGTATGTCCGATATGCCCTCCAGTTGTACATCATTTCCCAACATGCAAATTGCATATGGAACTCTCAGCACTTGCAGAGTTTCCATTCAAGCCTCTTAGGACTGTTTGGCTATGTTTCTTCACGCTTAAGCTATTATTTCTGATTACTATAACAGCCAGGAAAGTTTCTCAACTAGCTGTACGCTCCTATCTATGCTCATTCAGAAAGGACTCTGTCACTTTTCATCTGGATCCTTCCCAAATTTAACACACTTTTTCACAGATCTCAGGAACTCATTCTTGCTTCTTTCTGCCGCAACCCCTCTCATCCCTCTGGCACACCCTGGATGTTAGAAGGGCAATCAAAATTTACCTTAAGAGAACAAGAACTTAGAAGTTCTTTTTCTTTGTCCCCCCCCCCCCCACTGTACTAGAGAAAAGGGCCTCATTCACCACCCTTGCTAGGTGGCTAAAGGCATGCATTTTTGCAGCATTTGAGGTTAAAAGAATTCCCTAAGCCTGCATGTTGGTTGGATACTTACTATGAAGTTCCATTCCAATTCAGTGCACAGGAGAGATCCATACCAGTCCCTAGAGCAGGCTGCACTTTATAGCCACTGACCTCCAATATATCCCGCAGTGGTGTGCTGGCCCTTTAGGGATGGGGTATATTATCCTTCTGGTTTTTTCCACTATATCTTGGTTTGACACCATTTGTCTCCTCAAATCACTTCTCTGCATTAAAAGATCAGCTAGAAATGACTTGGCTGTGGGGAGCTACAGAGCCCAGGACCAGGTCAAAAAGCCTGGTCACGTCTTGTCAGTCCTGCGTGGTGGGAGGAGAAAATCCATGATATCTGATCTTAAATATTATGATTCTATATTTTGATTGCCCCCTTTCTTTTATTGTTTACTGCTTGGGAATCTTGTTAGACATAGAGTGGAGTCTGTAAATACATAAAATAATGCAACATAATCATGGCTTAGGACCAGGGTATGGCCTGTCTTCATATGTACCCATTCATACATGAAAAGCTTCAATGGAGAGCTTCTTGTAGGTGCCCCCACCATCTGAGGGGAGGCAAGAGGGCCATCTATCTCAGTGGTGTCCCCAGTGGTTATCAAAGATATTTGCCTGGCACTTGCTTTATTGGCTTGTTATGCCATGCAAAGGCCTTTTTTTATTTTCCCAAGCTTTTTATATACAATTTAAATCTTGATGACTATTCCATGCTGCTTTATGATTTTTTTAGATCTATCCTACATCTTACTCAAAGATTTACCATGAAACATAATCATGATAAATCTCTTAGCTTCCATCACTCTGATTTTTAAGTAAAATAACGATTTGTTATTTTCTCTTCCTCCTCCTCTTCTTCCTTTGCTTCTGGTTTTTGCTCAGGCTACATCCCTGCGTTTCAGGCTGTGCCCTGGAATGAACGTTACATACAAGGAGCTCCATTTGCCAGTCAACTCTGCTCGGAGATGCCATCTTCCAGCTCAGGAGGAGGGTGTTACTGTGCCGAGCAGACCCAATACACTCAGAACCAGAGTGTGCCACCCCATTCTTGTCTGCTTCAGGCGCCCAAAGCAACAGCGCCAGGGTATATGATGTTCTTATCTGCCAAGCAAATGGCACCAACAGATCCAAATTCAAACACTGACCACCAGTCTCAAGCAGGACACAGGACACCACTTGAGGAGGACTTCGATATTGACAATATCCTGAAAGGTGAAGAAAGTGTTGCTGGTGAGTGACTAGTCAGGGCCATAAGTGGTGGAGGAGCAGGAGGCCTCCAGAAAGCAATTCGGAGGCTCCTGTTGCTGCTGCTTGCTTTGGTATGGCTTTCACTTCAGGGTGTCAGATTCTGTGCAGAGAAGCCACTTCCAAAGCGAGCTGAGTAAAACTGCCGTCCTTCTGGAATTCCTTAGATGGGGTTCCTGAAATCCATGCTGGATATGGGCACTTGATACCTGCAATCCATATAGGGGACTGTGCTTACACCTTACCCCCCCCCCCCAACCCAGACTGTGTGAATTGTAATTAGTCCAAGTGGACTAATGTAGTAATTGTGGGTAGCATAGAAGTGGTGGTACAAAGTGAGCAGCAGTAGCTCCAAACACCTCCTACATTAGCTAGTATTTTCTGTGTGAAGTACTCCTCTCCACCACCTTCCAGTTTGATTCTACTGTTTTGGGGGAAACTGAATTTTCAAGGTGCAGCACTTTGAGTTCAGTTTCCTTTGGTATGAGATTTCTGGAGGCTTATTGGCATTGTGTAATGCTTCTGATTATTTCCAGATAGACAATTTGAGCATAGGTGTAGGTAGATCCTTAAACACCCCAGTGTTTAAAGGTCCCATACCAGTCCTTCAGAGAGCAATTCATCTTCTGGTGTCTCTTTTTCAGTCTCTTCATGTGAATTCAAAGGCATCCCCCTTTCCAGAACAATTTATGCTCAATCTCTAGCCATTGACCTGGTTCACGTGTTAACAGCGAGCCAACAAGGGTACATTTCCTCATGGGGGTTGTTTGACAGAACCCTTGGCCTGTTTTAGGGTGCGGAGGGCTTATTCACCAAACCAACAACCCCTTCCCAGGTTCCCACATAACAACAAGTTGTGGTGCAGCCCTGCTATGGCTTGACTTTTCAAAATGGTGGCTAGTGCCATGATGTGAAACCCTGTGGTGAAATTCACCCATGGTCGCTTCTGTGCCAACCGTCTCATTGTGGTCAATTTACCTGCAATCTTTGTAATAAAGGAGATATTTCCTAGGGACATTAAGGTAGCCTCCAGCAGTCCTACGAGTTCCACAACTTTAGCGGATCTCACCAGGTTGGATGGAACCCCAAGAGGTGATCATCTAGCCCAACTCCCAATCTGTAACAATATGCTGCTTCATACTGATACTTGAGCCACTGAAAGCAGAGCATATTTCACAGTGAAGGGTGAATAAGGCCAATCTTTGGGAATCACAGCAGGAGCCATTTGCTTTGACTTAGGACTATCCACATCCTTCTCAGCTGCTTGCATCATTTTTTCTTTATCTGCTTTTGACAATGCCAAGTGGGTTTTATGAAAATAAATGCAGCAGTCATGGCCAGCTGAGAGTGCCAGTAAAAGGATTAATGATTATAGGAAAAAACTGCATAAGTTACAAGTTTTAAAAGTCCCCCCCCTTTCGTTTTTGACCTTTGACACCCTTTTTCTTTGTAGTTTAGGAGAGGCATGGCACCATTTCTCTCTTGTAGAAGTTAATTCCCACACAGCCATCCAGCAATGCTAATCAGCCTATGGTATGCTGGTGCCCCCACCAAAGAGCTTCCCAAGGCCCCGTTGTGGACCTCAATGGAGTTTGGAATCACTGTTCTGAATAACCAGTTCCCACCCATGGTGAACCCCTTACCATGCTGGCCTGTGGGTAAGAGTAAGAAGAAGAAGACTAGGTGGGAGGTGGGGGTTCTGTACAGATACAGAATCTCTGTATATGCTTCAGAAGGAACACTGGGAGCAACTGGCATCAACTTGGAAATAAGAGCTTCGTTATGGTCCCAAGGGTTTTCTTGCGTGGGTTTTGCTTCCCATCCCAGACAATGCCTTCCTCAACTTCTCCTGGCTTTCTTATCTTTATCCTTTCAGATTTTTCTGAAGACAGAAGAACTGACTCAGCTTCCTCAGAGAAAAAGGGGAGGAGAAAGAAAATGTACTATTGTTGCTAACCTTCTCTTGGAGATAAACAGAAAAGGGATGTCTGCTTTGAAATTAAGCAACCTGAAAGTATGAAGAAGAGTGGAAATAACATTATGTATCACAGGACTAGCAGTCATTGTTATTACTATCATTTTTATTATTAATTTTATTATTATTGCCTGCTGAGGAAAGAAGTAGTGAAACATCAGTCAATAAACCAGATCCGCTCCTTTGTTTTGCATATCTTTTTTTTGTCTTACTACATCCACATTTCTCTTAGACTCTGATAGGTAACTAGGATTCTCAAAGTTGTTGTGACTTCATGTGCGGTCTGAAAAGACCACTAAAATATTCCCTTTCATGTCAGGACTGCATGCTATATTTCTGCGTGATGGCTCTGAGTACAGGTAGCTGTTCATCTAGCATGCTCTCATTCAGATCTGCATAGACATGGTGCCCAGCCAGTTTCCAGGCTCATGGCATTAATAGCCATCTGTGGAAAGGATGGTGCTCACTTTTCTCTCTCTCCTTGTCATGCATGCAAGGATTAATTCTCTCTCCTCAATTTATGGCGACCAAATCCAAAAGTGGAATAAGGTCCTGTACTTTTTAATAGTTTTGTAAATGAAGACATTTCAGCAAGTGCAGTCATCCTCGCCCTACGTCTGCAAAGCTGCACCTCCTAACATTTCTTTTCAACCATTTATTGGACAGGAGCCCTCTCCTCCTTTGTGGCTGGAAGAACTCTCTCTGGAGAAAAAGTAGACTATAAAAGTCATATAGAAAATAAAAAGGTAACATGCATGCCAGCACAGCATCTATGTTTACATTACTCTGCAAAGGTACCTTTCTTAAAACCCACATTTTCAACACAGTACTTACTGACTGTTGTTCAAGTATTTAGTCCAGTAATAAGAAATGTAAAGCTAAGGATAATTTTACCAGGATCACACAGTGGAGTCCATTCCTGAGCTGTGATTGGAATCCCAATTCAATCATTAAGCCCTGTTATTGTTCAGGTAATCATTAAGCTGAAACCTAAGTGACAATGGCTACTGAAAGAAATGGAAGAAAGGTAGGAGAGGGTAGAAGCTATTCAGCAAGGTAGTCAGTATATATTGAGGATAGGAGTTTGAATTGTCAATATTTAGAAGAAAGAAAGAAAGGAAATGCAAAGGTTAAATGCCTTTTAATACGGATGCAGAACTTTTTAGCTCACCCCCATTCCAGCAATCGTGTCCAAGATCATTTTTGCTCCTTTAAAATTGGGGACATATGTTACTCTTAAACTGTAAAGAGTTTACTTTCTTAGTCTGTAAGAGTAAGATTACTTTAGTCAGAGGAGCCTCTGCCACCTCTGTTTGGACTGAGTTATTGATCTGAACATACTTCTTCACTGAAAGAAGGCAAGCCCAGAGGTCGAAGTCCTGCAGAGATGCAACACAGTCAGACAATTCTAAAAACAGGTAATTTTGCTGCATTCTCTCCTCTGGGGGTAGATGAATACTTGAAAGCTCGTCACACAGAGGAGGGCCAGGATCTCTTCTCGATCATCTCAGAGCGCAGAACACAGAATAATGGGCTCAAGTTACAGGAAGCCAGATTCTGGCTAGACATCAGGAAAAACCTCCTGACAGAGCAGTACGACAATGGAACCCATGACCTAGGGAGGTGGTGGGCTCTCCCACACTAGAGGCCTTCAAGAGGTAGCTGGACAGCCAACTGTCAGGTATGGTTTGAGGTGGATTCCTGCATTGAGCAGGGGGTTGGACTCGATGGTCTCATAGGCCCCTTCCAACTCTACTATGATTCTATGAATTTTACCCAGTGCAGAGATGAGGTGAAATTATTTGGCCCCTGGCAGTGATGTGTTTTTCTGATGCCCTAAATCAGGGATGGGGAATGTGTGGCCCTCCAGATGTGGTTGGACTGCAACTCCCATTATCCATGACCACTGGGTACACTGGTTGGGGCTAATGGGAGCTGCAGTACACAAACATTTGGAGAGCTACACATTCCCTGTCCTAAATAGAACATGATATGATTTAGCATTTTTATTAAATATATTATTCAATAGACTAAAAAAGAAAAGCACCCCATGTTAATTTTGTGTCCCAATAGCCATAAATATTTGGACTGAAGTACTTGATTAGGAAAAAAAATTAAAAAACAGAACACCAGAGATGTGCCTGTGGATGGGGGTGGGCAGAAGCTGGATCATCAGCCAGCCCTCGGGCCTCCGGATGCTGCTTTTAAATGCCAGGTTGATACATAATAAGACCTCCCTCATGCTCTACACATTTCGGAGAGGATGTCTCCTTATTCAGGAGCTATAAAACAAACAAACATAAGAGTAGTATAATATAGACAACACCCTCATTCTCTTTAACAAAGTTTCAGGGGCTTTTCTACACAAGAATTCTACATTTTCTTACAAACTTTAAAAGTAAATCCCCACTTCTAATATGACATACATTGATCCCATGTTTTTACACCTAGCTAATTTCAGACAGTGGTGAAAACAATACCTTTTTATATTTACATACCACTTCCAACAAATACACTCCTTACATAAAACATCATCCTCCCAATCCCCACAAACATGAAATTCACTTTTCTATACAACTGTTAGAGGTACAGGAGCCCTGTCCTCCTTTTCATTTGGTCACCCTAGGAGAGTCACAAGCCCCCACCACATTGATAGACAACCCCAGAAACTGCAGAGAGAGAGAGAACCATTCTTCCGCCCGCCTCTATCAAGGTTCCCCCTGTCTTTTTCCGGCCTCCCTCTGCCCCCTCCATGCTGTCCAGTCCCAATCCTTTTCCTCCTTCTTCTCCACCCCCTCACCCCCCAGAATTTTATATTTTATTTTGAATGTAATTTATGGAGGTGATTATGATTGATGGATGGGATAATTAATTGATGGGAAATTGATTAAATTTGGGGGAATTAATTAGGTATGACCCCCTGATTTATCCTGGGCTTACTCTTGGATTACAACTCTGTCAACATTTTGGAAGTCCAACTTGGAACACGGGTGGGCATTTTTAGAGTTGCATGCGTGAGTGTGCATGAGAAAAGGCTCATGAAAAATAAAAATGAACCATTCTCTTCTTTTTGCATTTTTTTTCCGTAGGCACATTCTTTTTTCTAGGAGGTGGGTTTGATTGACAACTGTCATGGAACACCTAGGCATAGGATCACCAATCCACACCAAAGTTTACTTTCAGAAGATGAGAAGTGGCAGGCTTTGGTCTAATCCTGTCAGACAACTATGAGGTTCATCAGACAAGTGTTTTATTGCACACTTGCTACTGCTCAACTTACGGATGTACGCACATCCTTTAGACAAAGATGTCCGTCTCTCTCGCGCCTCCCACTTGTTGTTCCGTCGCAAAATAGACCCCTTTTAGTCCGACTTTTTTAAAAAATGGACTGTTCCTGCTGTATGCAGGAAAAGCAGCATGGTTAAAATGGCCCTTGAATGGGCCAAGTGGTCTTTGTTTACTTCCTCTTTCCCCTCCGGGCAGGAGAGGAAGTAATGAGGGACAAACGTGGGACGGAGAAGAGAAAGCAAGGAAATGCAATTTCCCCCTTGTGATGATGCTGTATGTGTACCTGAGAGGGTTGCATGTGGCAGGCGGAGTTGCACCAAAGGAAGACTGTGTTTCCAGCTATTATGAGCTCAATCACACCAGTGTTTTATCGCACTTTCATACTGCCTTGTTTACCTTTTTGCCCCCCCCGCAATCCTCGCACAATGTCGTCTCTATCCATCTCACCTCTTCCCCTCCATTTTCTGTGTTTTTCTAGGGCACTTCTAGGAAGTGCAGTATTTTTTCTTCACGCAGGATTAAACTGCCCTTCCATCCCCATGTATTGCTGTCCTCACGCTATATTGCAGAATGTCCCTTCTTGCGTTGAAGGGCAGTCTTGCTGAGAAAAGAGGAGGGTGGGGATGGTTCTCCTCCAGTCCATAGACCGCTCAACTGGGAAGGGGGAGAGGGTATGCAAAGACCCCACAGAAGGGAGTATCATCTCACCTCTAAAAGCAGAAATGGTGCCCAGCCGATGAAACGCTAAATCACTAGACAACAAAAACAGAGGGGGGGGGAGAGGCGTCCATGCCCATCCCATGCCCATCAACCACATGAACCAATGAACTGGTGGGGGAGGAAAAGGGGCGAGGTGAGGCTGGCACAATAGCGGAAGAACGAACAAGTGAAAAGAGATTTTGCCGATACAATGGCGATACCAGGAAGGCACATGAAAGGGACCAGCACTCGACTCACTAATGAAATAGAGGTGGAAACCGCGGATCATACCTGGGAAAAAAGTATGTGTGATGTAAAGTTAAAATAGTTCTTGTTGTCGTCAAACTTAGGGCATCATGTGTGGAAAGAGCTTCACTAGGAGCAGCCAACTTAAGCAACATCAAAGAATTCACACAGGGGAGAAGCCCTATAAATGCTCAGAGTGTGGAAAGAACTTTACTATGAGCAGCCATCTGAAGTCACATTGAAGAATTCACTCCGGTGAGAAGCCCTATGAATGCTCTGAGTGTGGAAAGAGATTCACTTGGAACACAGATTTTCAGCGACATCAAAAAATTCACTGCAGTGAGAAGCCCTATAAATGCTCAGAGTGTGGAAAGAGCTTCAGTCAGAGTGACCTACCTTAAGCAACATCAAAGAATCCACACAGGGAAGAAACCCTATACATGCTCAGAGTGTGGAAAGAGCTTCAGTCAGAGTGACCTACTTAAGCAACATCAAAACATTCACACAGGAGAGAAACCCTATAAATGCTCAAAGTGTGGAAAGAGCTTTACTATGAGCAGCCATCTGAAGTCACATCGAAGAATTCACTCCGGTGAGAAGCCCTATGAATGCTCAGAGTGTGGAAAGAGCTTCACTATGAGCAGTGAGCTTAAGTTACATCAAAGAATTCACAATAGTGAGGAGCCTTTTAAATGCTTTGAATGTGGAAAGTGTTTCCGCTATAGCACGAGCCTGAATAAGCATCACACAATCCACACAGGGGAGAAGCCCTATGAATGCTTGGAGTGTGGAAAGAGCTTCAGTCAGACATCCTACCTTCAGAGTCATCAAAGAATTCACACAGGGGAGAAGCCTTATACATGCTCAGAGTGTGGAAAAAGCTTCAATCACAGTGACCTACTTAAGCAACATCAAAGCATTCACACAGGAGAGAAACCCTATAAATGCTCAGAGTGTGGAAAGAGCTTTACTATGAGCAGCCATCTGAAGTCACATCGAAGAATTCACTCAGGTGAGAAGCCCTATGAATGCTCTGAGTGTGGAAAGAGATTCACTTGGAACACAGATTTTCAGCGACATCAAAAAATTCACTCCGGTGAGAAGCCCTATGAATGCTCAGAGTGTGGAAAGAGCTTCACTATGAGCAGCGAGCTTAAGTTACATGAAAGAATTCACAGTAGTGAGGAGCCTTTTAAATGCTTTGAATGTAGAAAGTGTTTCCGCTATAGCACGAGCCTGAATACGCATCACACAATCCACACAGAGGAGAAGCCCTATGAATGCTTGGAGTTTGGAAAGAGCTTCAGTCAGGCATCCTAGTTCAAAGTTTGTCAGAAGCCAAGGAACAATTCACAAGACATCCCTGCTACTCTCCTGCCACTCAAACATGCAACATTGGCAAAAATAATACTTATCTGTTACATAGGATTAAAAAGGACAAATTTAGCCTGGAAAAAACCTAACTGGCCTTTTCAACTCTCCATAGTGACTTGCTGCCAAAATTGGTTAGCAACCCACAGATTTTGTTGCCACCACCATCAAATTCTGTGACCGCAGGAGTGCAGCATGCAGGGGCAATCCAGGACTACCCCGCCTCAGACACTCTGGAGTTTCCCTCACCTGCTCTAGGTGGTGAAATGCATGTGAAGAGTTTTGTGTTGTATGTGTCTACAGTATTCATAGGAATTATTATTCTCTAATGATATTGATTGCCTTACATTAAAAAAATCTTCATAGTACACATCCTGAGAGAGTGAAATGGTGTCTCTTAAAGAAAGCATTTAACTCATTAAAAAAAAGAAGGGAAATGTTTCAGAGGTTTTCAGTGTACCCCAGATCGCAGTGTTTCCGCTGAAAAAAACTGGGGAGGGGGTAGATGTCCTTGGGGGAAAAAACAGGAAAATGTTTTTCTCAAGTTTTTCCAGGTTCCCCCTCCCTGCCCCCCGGAATTTCACAACTCTAGAATCAGTCCACTAGATCATCTAAATAAGAGCCACAAATATAGTATATGTATATCATCAGTACAGAGAAAAGAAAGAAAGGCAAGAATGTGTTTATAAAGGGAGGAGTAAAGCTCAAGTATTTCAAGGAATTGTAGAATACAAATGTAAACAAGATCTAGTCACTTTAAGATATCGTAATTTTTTTCTTTTACTTTCAGGGAGAGGAGAAACGATCATAAATATTGAGAAAGTGTTAGTTTCGTTTAAAGAGTGGACCTGTGCAAGTGAGATTAGGTTTGGTTTCCTTTAGCCACTGTGTTTGTTGGAAACTCAAGAGTTAATGCTTCTGTGAGGTCACGGAACCCTTAGATCCCTCTGCAGACTTTGGCAAGAATTCTATGAGGCTGGTAGTGCTGAACACCTTGTCGATGTTCATGCTAGAAAGTTGGCTGTTTAGTTTGCACAAAGGACAGATAAATTGGCTTCGGGACTCCTGGGGTCATTTTCTACATGTAGTCCTTGAAATACAGCTGTACACATTAACCATTCATGTTTATATAGGGCACCAGTTCTGCTCTAGATATTTATTTACTTACTTATTTTGTGAGCGGCGTGTTACCCTCCACACAACACAATAAGCCACACAACTATTGTCCTCCCCCTTGCTTAATGTGTTGTCCGAATATAGCCGGTGTGAGCATAGGGAGGAGAGAGGGGAGCAAAGCCCTTTAATCGCAAATCCTCATTCAGGATTTGCTTTTGCAATTTACTTGGAACTAGATATGGAAAGTAAATGACTTAAATGGCTTTAAAAGGATATAATATATACATTTATGGGGGATAAGTATATCAGTGGCTATTCAACTCCAAATGGAATCTCCATATTCACTATCAGTTGTTGCCAGTCCAGTAGTGAAGGAAGGCCATAATCCCCTTTATGCCCTGCTTGCAGACTTCCTAGTAGCATTCGGGTTGGTCACCGTGGGAAGCAGGGTACTGAACTTCTGCTCGTGAAGGGCTGTTTCAGAGAAGCTCTCAGGGGCTCCATTCTATCGGTGGGCGGGGCTAAAGGCAAAAGGAGCAGGGCCAAAATACCAACATATTTTTATCTCAAAGGTCTTGCTGCCAATAACTAAGCCTTAGAAAAAGACATTTCAACCTTTTAGAATTGCGGAGGGGGGAACTACACAATGGCCAGGACACTACCAAATGATTGGCATTCAAGGAAAAGGGTACTAGGCCATCTGGGTAACCTTGGAAAGGCTGGATTTGGCCACGAGGCCTGAGGTTTTGCACCACTCTTCTACCTGATCCAGCAGAAGTTCGCAGCCCTGCTTGTTCTGTAATCTGCCATTCTAACAGCTATAGCACCTCCCCTCTGTATTAATTTTATACTTTTGCACTGTATGTAAATGCAATTCTCCTTATTTCAGGTGGCTGCAAAATGCTATCAAAAGGGAGGAGCTTTTGAAAAGGAAAAACTGGCCTTGGCACATGATGCTGTGCTTAAGGTTCAAGCAAAGAAGATCAGCCCCAAGTAAGTACTTTTTAGAAATTAAAAGTAGGTTGGTAGGTTTTCTATAAAGCAGAGTTGGGGAACCTTTTCCTGATGTTGTGAGACTTTGCTTCCCATCATGTCACAGTTTGGTAGAAGGAAAGTATTGTGAGGGTCTGTTCTTTTCCTCTTCCTAGCTTATTTGGGAGCTCAAAAAGGCTATGTTTCCACAGAAGATCAAACAAGAGAAAACTTGTTTGTACAGCAAGTCTCCTTTGAAGCCAGTGGAACAAATTTGTGATGTCATTTTGCTTTCATTAGGGTAATCTTGATTGATATTAGCTGAATTGTGGCCACTGTGTATAAGTTGATTTAAGCAGAGGATTTGAGTTGCTTTTAAAGCAATTAAGGCTGCAGTCCTATACACACTTAGCTTGTATAGGATTGTACCATAAATCATTATTTATTACATTTCTTTCTTGTCTGTAAGAAGAGGAACTATTAGTATCATTTTCTATTTTAACTAATTACTATTTTAAGAGAGTTGGTGTAAATTACCTTTGGTCAGTTGCTGCCTATTTTTGAAGTATTATGTTGGTGTATTATCAATGGTTTTTCCTGGCAGAGAGAAGCAAATGGAATATATGGATCTGGCTAAAACCTACCTGGAATGTGATGAACCAAATTTGGCTCTCAAATGCCTATTTCATGCCAAAGAGTATCAGCTTTGTGCACAGCTTTGTGAAAAATTAGGAAAGGTAACTATGATCTCTCCTCCTGTTTCTGTTTTAAAAATGACAAGAGGAGGGAATCCTATTGCCCGACGTGATATTGTTTGAGCTCTTCAACAGTTGACCTATGGGAGAGTACAAAATCCAGTTCATGTCTCTCTACTGGATTATATATGAAAGTCAAGCTCTGTAGTCTATTATACCAGCAAAGCATACACCCGGTGCTCTTGTTTCACATTGTTTTTGATTGAACCTTTTTCACTCGGCCCAACACTCTTTCCTTTTCCTACATGGGCCATGGAGTAGCAAACAGAGCTTCAAACTTGAAAGAAAAACAGATTTGGATATTTATCTGGCAGAACCTGCAGTCTAGAACGAATGATTATTTTGTTTAAAGAACTTTCTCATTTATTTGTCCTGGGTTTTATGCAGCACGTAAGAATTAACACCTGAGCCACCAAGGCTGGCCCACCCATGAAGTGGTGTGAATCCCTTCTTCAGGCAGCGGATTCAGATGGATGGAAGATTGCATGCCGCCACCCACCCATCGCTGGGATGGTTGCACACACCTCTGCTATGGGGGGGCCCTTGGAGCCCCGCTACCCTACATCTCACTCTGAGGACTTACCAGCATGAGATGTAGGGCACAGGCAACCATTCCAGAGAGCTCTGCTGGCCACTTTCCAGCAGGAGAGTAGTTGGCACTGTTCTCCGGAGCAGCTGGCGCCACCCAACCTATGCTTTACTCTTGAGTACCTCAGAGTAAGGCAAAGGGTGGATAGATACTATGGAGAGCTGATGCCTTGAGAGAGGAGGAGTGCAGCAGGGAATGTCGGAAGGAGGATGGCAACAGTGGAAGGAGGAAACAAGGATGGTGGCCATGGTGGCCACAGAAGGAGAAAAATAGAAAGATGGCGGCTGCAATAGGAGGGAGAATAGGGCAGTGCTGTGCTTTCCCACCTCAGGTGGCAGGAGGTCTTCTGCCAGCCCTGCAAACCATTGCTCAATACCTTATTTAATTAATTTACTTATTTATTTTATTCCATTTATATACCGCCCCATAGCCGAAGCTCTCTGGGCAGTTTACAAAAATTAAAAACATTGAACAATTAAGACAGAAGTATTAATTTTAAGTGTGCTATAGTCTGCAGTGGGATTGTTTCTACATATAAACCATTTGTGTGTGTTCTTTCCTTAATCAAAGTCAGGATAAATTTACGGCAAAAGAATAATAATAATAATAATAATAATAGAGCAAGAAAAGAGATATAATAATAGTAATTCTGACCAAAGGTTCTGTACCTTTTAACAACTGCATGGTAAAGATTCAACTGGTTGTCTTCAATACGATGATATAGCAATGAGGAACTTGCGCCTGTTGTGCATTGTCACAGAGCTTCTTTTGGGATGGAGACTTAATGGACCTAAAGGAGATGCTGCATTGTCCTTAGGCCACCCTTCCCCAACCTGGTGCCCTCCAGATGTTTTGGATATGATGGAAATCTAAACTAACCATTCTGTTGCAATTGCAAATAACAATGCCAAAAACGGCTTTGTGACTCCAAAACAGTCCCACCACCAAGATGAGCCTAATAGTAAATAGCCCTGCTGTGTACTTGGCACATAGTTGTGTTGATATCTTATCAACTTAAACAATTTCTTCTTCTTTTTTTAAAACTAGAGTTTGACCATGACAGAGACTTGGACAATGAAGTAAAAGGTGAAGAAATAACCTTTGAGGAACTGCACCCCAAAAAGCAGTCAAGAAAGAAGGGGAAGAGTAAAAGAAAATAAACATTTAAGTGCTGTGATTTATCTTTCTTTTGATTTCAGCTGTATTTTATTTACACTGTAAAAACCTTACCCTTGAAGTGTAAAAATACGCGCACACACAAATTATGAAATGTTCCAGCAAAGACTTTTGTCCCACAGGAATTTGGATAGAAGGCCAGCTTATGGTCATAAGGGGCTGATTTTAAAAATATGTGGAGAAACTGAATTTTGGATTTAATCAGCTCGTCAGCAGTGAAACAGTCCAGAACAACTCATTTGGCAGAAAGTCCCGAGTCTCTGCTGGAAATGTTAAAGAAACTGGAAGAGAGCATCATTTGGTAGGAAAGGGATGCTTAGCTCTTTTTCCTTGCAACCCTCCCCCCCCCACCACTCCAGCATTTGCTGCGTTGTGAGGAAAACAGCCCCTCCCATTTGCTCTTCCCAGATGACACCCTTCCTCTGCTACTTTACAGATGTTTGACTGAGGTCCAAGCTTGTAGACCTCTGTCTCCATCAAGTGTGTAGTTCCACCTTTAAAAACCAATTTGGCGGTGGGGGGAGGAAGAGGAAGACTCATCCTCTCCCCTTTGTTTTTCACTTTCTCTATTTTCAATTCTCCACTTAAAAAACAAAAACAAAAAACTACCAGTTGGAGTAGAAACACCCACAGCAAGAAGTGCGATTTTCAAGTTTCATAAAGTTGTAATATTTCAAGACATTAAACGATAGCTTATACAAGTAAAATGCCACTGTGGATATGTGAGACCCATGCCTGGTCCTTTACCTGGAGTCTCTCAGAAACAGAATGGGAGTCAATGGTTGTGCTTATTTTTCTAATTTGTTTTGATATTAATCTTTCTCTACATAAGTCAAAATTACAATGTTTCTTCAACGTTTCATTGTGTATATATACGTTTTAAGGGGCAAAATTTTATACATTTCGGATTCCAAAAATAGGTTGTGGCACTGCATTATTTTTAAAAGAAAATAAAACAAATGTTGATGTTATAAACGGTTCTTCATTTTTGTCTACTAGTCGTCATGATGGCTATATATTCTTTTCAGTATCCGAGCCTTTGAATACCATTTGCTGGGGAACACAACTGGAGAAGTGCTATTCAGCTCATGTCTTGCTTGTGAGTTCCCCATAGACAACTGGTTGACCATTGTGAGAAAAGAATGCTGGATTAGAGAGGCCTTTGGTCTGATCTATCAGAGCTCTTTGTATGTCCTAATCAAAGGATCTTGGAGTTCTTCTTCGTGGTCTCTGTGCATCACACATATGGGCTCGCGCCGACGCCGAGCCTGCTTCCGGGAAACTTCACTAGCTAGCTTAGACTTTTGGCGGGAACCCCTCCCCCCACCATCCTACCGCACATGCTCAGGGTTCCCGCCTCTGCTTACCTCAGTTCTTCTTCGACCGCTTCGCTGTTAGCCTCGCGGGAGACTTCGTCCTGGTACGTTCGTATCTGTGAGATAGGAAGAACAGTTTAGTTAGCTTAGGCAGTTTTTTTCGTGTTATCTATCTTGTTGTTACTAAAATAAAAAATAAAAAAAAAATGTTTTTTTCTAGTTAGTTAGTTCTTTCAGCGGTTTGCCGCCTTATGGCGCAAACTGCGCTATTTAAGCTTTGTTCGAGGTGCAGGGCAAAAATAGCCCTCACCGACGGACATTCGTTGTGTTTAACTTGTTTGGGAGAATCCCACATCGTGGAATCGTGCTCGCATTGTATGCGGTTTTCAAGGCAGACGAGACGACACAGAGCAGACCGTCTTCGTAGCCTCTTGTGGAGTAAGGCCCTTTCGGCTGTCGACAGGCCTAGGCCCTCCATGATGCAGGCAGGCACATCTTTTTCTGGGGAGCATGGAGTCTTGCACTCGGAACGCTCGAACCCAGCATCTCCTGGCTCTCCCCTGTTGGGGGCTGCAGCACAGGCATCGGTTGCGGACGCTTCTCCGCCCTCCTCCCCACCGCCGGTGAAAAGGGCTAAAAAGCCGAAGGTACCCAAGAAAGTTGTGCCACCGGTACCGAAGTCAAAGAAAGTAGCCACTTCGGCTTCGAAAAAAGCGGCGTCGCTCCCATCTTCGATGCCGTCCTCGACGTCGAGAAAAGTGGTAGCCTTAGTACATAAGGCCTCCTCGGTACCGGCGGAGATCTCGGCACCGAGGCACCGCACGCTATCGACCTGCTCAACATCGCAGTCGTCGCAGCGGGGCGTGTCTCCCCCAGCTGCTTCTGTATCGAAGGGGCACACGCCGTCGATATCGCCAGTGCTCCGCACACCGTCGACACCGATAGCGCTATCGATACCGACAACCGCCTTGTCACCACCTCGGTCTCTGCCTTCTCCGGAACCGATGCCCATAGAGATTACATCGGATGCAGAAGACACAGCGCCGCTGACGATCGAGCCTCCTCCGCCAGTCAAGCGCCCGGAGCACCTTCGACACCGCTCTCGTTCTCATCGACACCGATCTTTGGCGTCACGATCTCGGTCTCGATCCCGATCTCGGTCGCGGGGATGGGACGTGTACTCGGAGCGATCTCACCACTCCGATCGCAGCCGCTACCGCTTTGACCCGTATACAGGGCAACGCCTCACTGCGAGTCACTCACAGCCGCCTGTGCCACCGAGGCGAACGACTTCGTTGTCTCTGTCTTCGACTCGACATCGAGACCATACGGCATCGAATACAACACGACGCCGGCAGCCTTCCCAGTCATTTGAGGATTATGCCTCAGACACTTCATTGGCACCGTCACCCCGCCCCTCCGAGCCATCGCCATCAGGGGATATCGGTACTGAAGATAGGGCTTCACCTACGATGGAGATGGGCAGTTTTTCAGACCAAATGCTGAGACTGGCACAGTCTCTCGGCATCGAATGCCAACAGCCTGTGGAGGAGGAAGATGATGGCATTTATGATGCCATGTACACAGACCCATCCCCGCAGTTGACCCTGCCTATGATTAAAACGCTGCTCAAAACAATCAAGCAGTCTTGGGAAAACCCAGCGACCATTGGTCCAACCTCCAAACGCTTGGATGCCATTTATAAGGTAAAGGAGGCACAAGCACCTTTCCTTTTTCAACACCCGAAGCCCAACTCAGTGGTCGTTGAGGCAGCTCAAGGGAGATCGGGGAAGACGCATTCGGCACCAACCGATAAGGAAGGCCGTAAATTAGATTCCTATGGCCGCCGTATTTACTCTTCTGCCTCTCTGGGCATTAAGGTCACAAACTATATGGCCTTAATGGCCCGATACCAGTTATTCCTCTGGGAGAAAATCTCTACGCTCACTGACTATCTCCCGGACGATCAACGTGAGCTCGCACGAGTTTTCCAGGCGGAAGCGATAAGGTTGTCCAAGCAGGAGTTGACAACGGCCCGTCACCTGACGGACTGCGTATCGAAGACCATGGTTGGTGCTGTAGCCTTGCGTCGCCATGCTTGGTTGCGTTCAGCATCTGTACCGCAGGAGACCAAGAATAAAATTGAGGACCTTCCCTTTGACAGGGAGGGCCTTTTCAATACGGACACGGACGCCACCATGGACAAGCTCCATAAGGCCAGGATGACGGCCAAGAAAATGGGTTTTACACAGCCTCAACAGCATTATCGCCCACGCAGGTGGTACAGGCCGGTCCAATATCAGTCTAGAGTGCAGCAGGACCGTTCGCAGCGCTACCAACCGTCCTCAGCTCAGCCAGCTTATCAGCAACGCAAGTCAACGCCACGTTTTCCACAACGTAGCAAACAACCTCAGCTTTCGAAGCGTCGTCTTTGACTTGCCACCGCATCTGCCCAGCCACGCAACAAACAGACTCAAGCCTTTTCTGCAAGCGTGGGCGTCCATTACATCGGACTCTTGGGTTCTAAGTATTATTGCAGAAGGCTACAAAATAGAATTCGATGTCCCTCCTCCACTTGGCACCGTCAAAGTCACACCGCCCTCAGTGACGCTGTCACAGGAGACCACCACGCTTCTTCGAAAAAGAGCTATCACGAGGGTGCAGCAGAACCAACTTCAGGCGGGCTTCTACTCCCGTTATTTCACGGTGCCGAAACGGGACGGGGGACTTCGTCCTATTATGGATCTCAGAAATCTGAACAAGTTCATACGACCCAAAAAGTTTCGTATGGTTACCTTAGCAGCAGTCCTGCCCATGTTAAGGAAAGGCAGCTGGTTCACGCTAATAGACCTGCAGGATGCCTATTTTCACATCGCTATTCATCCTTCCCACCGACACTACCTGCGATTTGTCATTGGCCACCAGGCGTACCAGTTCTCCGTCCTTCCCTTTGGCCTAACGGCACCAAGAGTGTTCACCAAGTGCATGTCAGCAGTATGCGCGCACCTTCGCTCAAACAACATCGACTTGTATCCTTACCTGGACGATTGGCTAATCGTCTCCAATTCCAGAAGCCAGGCGCTTGTCGACGTCCACGAGGTCATCTCTCTGCTGTCGTTGCTTGGGCTGCAGATAAATTACAAAAAATCCATCACTCAACCTTCGCAGCGAATACAGTTCATAGGAGTTACCCTCGACTCGACCATGGGAAGGGCTTTCCTACCCACAGACAGGATCTCGGTCCTGCAACAGCTGTCATCAAGACTGCAAAACCGGCAGTGTGCCTCAGCATTCTCAATTCTAAGGCTGTTAGGGTTGATGGCAGCAGCCGTGTTCGTCGTCCGTTGGGCGCGTCTTCGGATGCGCACCCTCCAGCAGTTCCTTATCCGGCGTTACTCCCCCTTGCAAAATCCGCACAAACTCATGCTTACCATTCCGCGATCTGTGCGAGAATCCCTCGGGTGGTGGTTGAATCTACACAACCTTTCTCAGGGAATGCCCTTTGTAACGCGGGGCCCCTCTCGCATCGTGACAACAGACGCATCAATGGACGGATGGGGAGCTCACCACGGCGACCTAGTAACGCAAGGAAAATGGTCACCTTCGGAGACACGCCTTCATATCAACATGTTGGAACTGCTGGCAGTCAAGAAGGCTCTGCAAGCATTTCGTCCTCGCCTACAGGGTCACCATGTCCGAATACTGTCCGACAATACCACAGTAGTATGGTACCTAAACAAAGAAGGTGGAACGCGCTCTCGTCGCCTCCTCCAACTTGTAATGGACATCCTGGATTGGGCCATCTCCCACAATATGCTCCTGTCTGCTCTGCACATTGCAGGGAAAGAGAATGCCAAGGCGGACGACCTAAGCAGGTCCTTCAGAGACACGCACGAGTGGGAACTCTCCCCTCGCATACTGAGCCGTCTCTTTGCTCGCTGGGGAAACCCCAACATCGATCTTTTTGCTACAGCTGCAAACGCAGTGCGCCCTGCATATTGCTCAAGAGCAGGCATGGGGAGGACATCACTTGGGGATGCTCTCCAATGGGACTGGTCGAGAGGTCTCCTCTACATATTCCCCCCCTTTCCACTAATTGCCAGGGCAGTGGCGCAGATTCGACGCAACAACTCGGACGCAATTATGATCGCGCCGTGGTGGCCAAGGCAGCCTTGGTTCATGTCGCTACTCAGACTGGCGAGATCGGAGATTTGGCACCTACCCCGTGCCCCCGACCTTCTCTCCCGGGAGAAAGGAAAGATCCTTCACCCGGATGTACAGACCTTACACCTGACGGCGTGGAGAATTCGACGTCTTGGCGAAATCTCTCCTTCCCAGACGCAGTGAGGTCTATCTTAGAGGCCTCCCGTAAACCTTCCACGAGACTATCGTATAGTAGGAAATGGAAGCGTTTTCAGGACTATGCGGCCCTCAATACTTTTGATCCCTTTACGTCTGGCATGCCTCATTTCGTTTCTCCATTCATTACACGTCGCAGGACTAAAGACTGCATCTATTCATGTTTACCTGTCCGCAGTTGCGGCCAACCATGGTTTGGTTAACGGATTCTCAGTTTTTACTCATCCACTTGCAAGAGCTTTTCTGAAGGGTTTGCATAACCTTTTCCCCACCGTTCGTCCAATAGTTCCGCAATGGAGTCTCTCAGTCGTTCTCACTGTCCTTACTTCGAAGCCCTTTGAACCTTTAGCTACAATAAACATTCGTTTGTTGACACTTAAGACTATTTTCCTAGTAGCCATCACGTCTGCAAGACGAGTGTCCGAGTTAGCAGCGCTACTAGTAGCCCCCCCCCACTTACAGTTTTTTAAGGACAAGGTGGCACTGCGGCCGGACCCCATGTTCATTCCTAAAGTTTCCTCCTCCTTCCACATGAGTCAGGACATTGTTTTGCCCACGTTCTTCAAACCTTCGTCAGACCCCTTGTCTGCAGCGTTGCACGCACTGGATGTGCGGAGAGCATTGGCTTTCTATAAGTCAAGGACTAAGCATTTTCGCAAGTCTCGCAAGTTGTTCATCTGCTATGGTGGAAAAAATAAGGGAATGGCGGTATCTCAGCAGCGCATCTCCAAATGGGTTGTTGAAACCATTGTTCTAGCCTACCAGGTTGTCAGAAAAGAACCACCTTTTCAACTGACAGCACACTCCACCAGAGCGCAGGCAACCTCTTCGGCCCTGCTCCATGGAGCTTCCCTTTCTGACATCTGCAAAGCGGCTACCTGGGCTAATGCTTCCACCTTCGTTAAGCATTATCGTCTGGATGTGAAGGCCAGGCAGGACTCCTCGTTTGGAAGAGCAGTCCTGTCCTCGATCTGTCAATGACCAATCAGCGTGCCTACCCACCTCCGGTAAGTCTCTGCTTGTTATTCACCCATATGTGTGATGCACAGAGACCACGAAGAAGAAATGCAGGTTGCTTACCTGTAACTGTAGTTCTTCGAGTGGTCATCTGTGCAGTCACACAACCCACCCACCATCCCCTCTTGGCATCGCTGTTGTGATGGTCAAGTTGTTCGGGCATGCTCATTTTTGATAAATATATTGTACCTTAGTCGCGAGGCCAAGCGGTCTCAGGGAACTGAGGTAAGCAGAGGCGGGAACCCTGAGCATGCGCGGTAGGATGGTGGGGGGAGGGGTTCCCGGCAAAAGTCTAAGCTAGCTAGTGAAGTTTCCCGGAAGCAGGCTCGGCGTCAGCCCATATGTGTGACTGCACAGATGACCACTCGAAGAACTACAGTTACAGGTAAGCAACCTGCATATCCTTTAGTCCACAGTGTAGTCATTTGTGACATGATGGGGGGAGGGCATGGTTGTAATTAGGTGTGCTGCTGTAAATGGTTTGCCTTCATATACATGGAGATTGGCCAAAGGCATGCTTTGATTTTTAAAATGTCGTTCCTCTGCAAAAACTCAATACACAGTTTTTCTGTCCTTCAGGAGTTGCATTTCTTCTTCTTCCATGCTGCCAAGGTCGCATCTGCTGCCTGGAACACCCCCGAGGGACTAGCGAACACGTTTTGACCGCAAGAAGTTCTCTGTGGGACAGAGAGATGTTGGAGGGGTTTCCAGACGACGACTATTCAGCTTCTTTTTCACGTTTCACAAATGCCAAGAGAAGGAAGATTTAAGGGTGCGATTAAGCTATATCTTGGCATTGCAAAAAGTGTTATTTAAGGACACGGAGGCAATTCTCCCCGCTGCTGTTCTTGTGATAAATTATGGCAAAAAAGCAAAACAGTGAAAAACCAAAGAGCAGGGGAAGGTTCTGTCAGCAACAGACAGACCAGGTTTCCCCAAACTGGTGCCCTCTAAATCTGCTGGATTAAAACTCCCATCATCCCCAGCCAGCATTGGCCATGTAGTCCAACACATCTGGGCAGTCTGCTACAAGCTGTAGTGATAATCACTAGCTTATGGTCCTGTATTATATAAATTAATGGAGGATACACTGGTTAGTCATGATGGCAGAGGAGGACAGATCACCTTTCCCCAGCCTGCTGTCCTTTAGATGTGCTAGATTACACCTCCCATCATACCCAGCCAGCATTGGCCATGTAGTCATATCATTTCCCCCCAGTCTGGTGCCCTCTAAATGTGCTAGACTGTAACTCCCATCATCCCCAGCCAACGGGGGCCAGCATTGTTTCCCAGAGGTATTTGGCTGGCCACCGTTGGAAGCAAAATACTGGGTTTCAGAAGACCCTTTGGTCTGATCCAGGTTGGCTGTTTCTAATTCCTCAGTATGTATGCGTAGAATAAGCTATTCCCTGACACTTAAAAGGAATGGGGGGCGGAGACAGGCACACCACAAACTCGCAATTCGTAAAGGGAGCTGCTGGTTCTAATGACGCGAACAAACTGGCCAATGCTTTCCCTTTGCCAAGCCGCGCTCCCCTCCTGCGTAGAATGGTCTCTTCCAACCTATCCCCTTGCGGCGGGTCCGTGCTATTGCAGCGAAAAGGGAGAGGGGAGAAGAGCGTGGAGCAGAGGCTGAGGCGTAACGAAGAAGGCTCCCGCCGCGCAAGGGGCGTGGCCTTGGGGCGTCGTCAGGCCACGCCCCGTAGTTATAAAGCCCCCCCCCCTGGCCGTTTTGCATCATTCACTTTCTGCTGTCGGTGGTGGAAGGTGGTGAGGAAGCGCCCAGAGCCGAGCCGTTTCTGTGCTTTTATTTTTAACTCCCTTGTTTAGAGCCGGTCTGAAGGGCGGCTCTGTAGATGGCCAGCTTTCCCCCGGGTGTTAACGAGAAGCTCATTGGTGAGAGACACCCCCCCGCTTTTAAAAATGTTTATTAGCTTTAATATCCGTGCCGTTGTAATTAACAGCAAAGGGTGCGGTTGAGGGAGGTAGCTTCGAGGTGTGGATTGTATGAAGGTCGTTATGTCATGTGGTGGGGGGAGGAGGGGAGAAAATACTGCATGCATCTGGGCCTAGAAAGAAAAAAAGGCATTGCATTCAATGGGAACGGCTCCCGGGCACGTTTCTATAGGATTGCACTGGGGCGAGTAAATGCAAACAAAAGCATTCATGCATTGACTCGCTGCATGTAATGGCTTGTGAGTAAAGAATTGATTTCTTGGAAAAAAAACAACAACACGTGGTTTTTCCTGCTCATTTCGTCCCAAGTTGTGTTGCAATATTTCTAGAGGGATTGATTATACTATGGTTTGCAACCGAGTAGTTTATGGGCTTCGGGTGACTCAGATGCGGCTGAACAATGTGTCACTGATGGCGAGGTCACCATACATGTAATTTCTTGGTCCATAAATAAATATTGATCCAAAGAGCTGGTGACACCATTCCTGCCTTGTAATTCATCGGGGCGGGAAAACTGCAAGGCCGGTGCCAGTCTCGTTCCCCTTCAGGTTTCATCCTGGCCCCCTCCCAAGACCCTAAAACCTCGGTCAGTTTGGTCAAGCTTAGGCCTTCTCTGCAGTTAGTTTTAGGAAGGCGAGCATTTAACATAGCAGCCAACAGAATGTTAAACTACTCATTAAATTAAACTGTGTTTGTTGGAGTACCTGAGGAATAGTTGTGTAGGTGCTAGGTAGGCCTCCTAGGGAAGGGAATCCCATAACTGCTGTGCCCTGGCCAAAGAAGTCTTCTCCATCATTGAAACCTGCCTTGTGTCAGGCAAAGGATGCACACAGACAAAGGCTTTGGCAGATGAACTTAAAGAAGAGACCACAGTAGAGTGTGAATATGCCTCTGTATGCATAGCCCAAATACCTTTGTGCGTTTGTATATGTGGATAGGGTTACTTCTATAACACCTAGAGAAGTATTTATATTAAGTCTGAGTAGAAAATTATTTTCAGAATTTTTGTGCTCAAAAGTGAAAGCTTTGGGTAGAGGTGAGGTTTTTCGATACCACATGTTTTATGCTCCTGATGGTAGTGGTGATAGTGCTCCTGGGAGACCTGGCTGCTGGTGGGCGCCTGTGACGATACCCCACATTTCTATCCCCCTTAGGTATGTCTGGTTTAATAGGTCTGGAGAGTGCCGAATGTTGGACTGAGTGGGTGCGGCTGGTGATGCTGGGAAAGGGAGGGGGGAAGAGTATATATATATATATATATATATAGGGTGAGAGAGTGTTCCACTTTATCTTTACGTTTTTTCTTTATTGTCTTGGTTGGGTGGAGGGTAGTTGTGTGGAAGATAGCTGTGTGTGATCTAGTCAGGAGTGTGTGTGAGGAGATTATTAGGATTTAGGATTATTAGTAAATTATTAGAAGTGTTAAGGATAAGCAGGTGTTATATTGATGTGAAATAACTGTTAACAACAATAAACGTTTTCTTTTATTTATTTTTGCTACCACAAACCACGTGTCAGCTTGGCTTTGTAACCTGCTCTATAAATATAAAGAAACACAGATCATTACCCTTTCAGCCAACCCGTTCACAGGAAAACCTTATTCAAAACCCTTAACACCCTTTTCCTTTCTGCTATAAGGGAAAAGGGGTGCGTCTTTTATACTTCCCTCAGGCTTATTCAAGTGGTGGCGCTTGTCCTGAGAGGGGTGTGCTCGTCTAGGCCTGGTGTTTGAGGCTGTGGTGGCACAGCGCCATTTTTTAAAAACTCTCCAGGCTCCAGAGTGAGGTCAAGAAGCATTGCTTTCACTCTGAGTTGGCTTCATGATGCAACTTGGGGGATTAAAAATAAATAAATCAGCACCTACAAGCAGCTGGAAGTGCAATTGCTACTGCTGGTAAGTTTGCTCCACCCCTCATCCATATTGATGTCTCTGCTGGGGTGGCCACTTTGGAATAGCCAAAAAAGGAGAAAATGCATCACCCCAAAAGAGGATACAGGTTTGCATAAAACTCACTTGCGCTCATTTATATGTACAGATGCAAATGTGAAGTCATTACTATAATTTAAATAGCAATGCAATGCATTTCACTCTAGTAGGGAAGATTGTGAGAGGTGACTTATGTGTTTGTCTGTTCAGTCTGCTATCCAGATGCTAGTTGGTGATGGTAGCAAATTCAAGGCCCCTCTGCCCTTGTTTCTTACGGTTCTTTCTTTTTGAATCAGTCTTGGAGTGGACAGCCCTTCAAAGAGAAGACCCTTTCAAATAGAGGACTGTTCTCTGATAGCCTTTCAAATGGAGGGCTGCCCTCTGTAAAGTAGGACATATGGCCACCCTCGTTTCTTCCCTCTAACTCCTGCCCTAAACTTCACAGGCTGCAGATTTGCAAGTTGTGGGAGGATTGTCTGTGCTCCCTTCGCCAGCCCCTCCCTCGTACGATCAAATATTGTCTACTGGCCTTAATGGTAAGGGTTGCCTATATTTATTTATTTATTTATTTTGTTACATTTGTATACCGCCCCATAGCCAAAGCTCTCTGGGCAGTTTACATAAGATTAAAACAATTAAAATGATATACAAAAATTAAAACAGCAAAAACGTACAATATGCACATACATTTAAAACCACTATAATAACTTTAAAAAGCTATAAGCCTAAAAACAAAACAAACCCAGGCTCATCAGATATTGCTAAATGCCTGAGAGAAGAGGAAAGTCTTGACCTGGCGCCGGAAAGATGACAATGTGTGCGCCAGGCAGGCCTCGTTGGGGAGATTGTTCCACAATTGGGGCGCCACCACAGAGAAGGCCCTCTCCCTTGTTGCCGACCTCCGAGCTTCCCTCGGAGTGGGCATTCGGAGGAGGACCTTAGATGTTGATCGTAGTGTTCAGCTAGGTTCATGTTGGGAGAGGCATTCCATTGACTTCTGGCGACCCTATGAATCACCGACCCCCAGTTATGTGTGTTATAAACCACCCTTTTCAGATCTTGTAACTTCATGTCCGTATCTTCCTTTATGGAGTCAATCCATCTCTTGTTTGGTCTTCCTCTTTTCCTTCTGCTTTGCCTAGCATTATTGTTTTTTCTGTTGAGTAATTTCTTCTCCTACATCCAAAGCAGGATAATCTCAGTTTCAGCATTTTTGCTTCTAGTGAGAGTTCTGGCTTAATTTGTTCTAGAACTTATTTATTTGTCTTTTTCGCAGTCCATGGTATCCACAAAACTCTCCTCCAACACCACATTCTAAATGAGTTGATCTTCCTCCTATTCGCTTTATTCATTGTCCAACTTTCGCATCTGGTTTCCAATGTTAATAGCTTTTCTTTTGAGGATTTTTCCCAGATCTCTCATAGCCGCAGTTCCCAAACCTAACCTCCTTCTGTTTTCTTGGGTTGCCTATGCTCCTACCTTAATCAGGGTTAACATTAACAAGGCCTCCCATTGTAACTAGAACTTGCAAACCAGCTTCAGTCTGACTTCAAAATCTTGGTTGGGATGAAAATCCTTGTTTGCATTAACCACACGTCTAACATTTTCAGGACAAGGGTGCAGGTAATTCACATGCAGGAGGGAAGGGATTTGGGTGAAGGAGTGTGTGATACGATTGCTGTTCCCAGTCTGTTAATTATGGTTAGAGATCAGGATGGTTACATCAGCATTAGGCCTAGGTGCTTTACACTGTATCAGCAATGCCTCCATAAATCCTAGAAGAAAGGCGACTCTTATATATTAAAGATGGCAGGGCTGATACAGTGACCTGACTTACAAGATTGGGATGAGATTTGTAAAGTAAGGCTTCCCTCCATGGGAATAGCCGTGAGGTCATTCTCATGGTCCTGGAGAAGGTGAGCGAAGCTATGTTTTTTTCCACTATTTTCATGACTGAGACCAGCTAAATGTTAATGTCCGTCATAAAGAATATGTTGCTCTGAATGTCCGTTACCAATCATTATTTCTGATGAATAAACCGAAAGGACAAGTATGAGCAGAGCTCATATTGCAGCTTTCAGGTTTTATTATAGACTTCTCCTGAAGGGGCCATCTCTGCGGTGCACCAGCTGGTTGTTTCTGTGGCCCGACACTCCCAGGAGATGGTTGATGATAATGCAAACTTGAACTAGCAGAAGGGCCAGTGTGTTTGTGGGTATATTTATAGATGCATTGTTTACCAAGTGAAGTAACCCTCCTGAAGGGGAGGGATACTTAGCTGCTCTGCACCGACGCTTCTGCTCTTGGAAGGTGACCAACTTCCTTTGTGTTTTTCCCATTAACACAGTGGGATGTTGAACTCCAGGTGCCACCCTGCTCATTTCTTCTGAAAAGGGAGCAAAGCACTGGCAAGGAAACAGAGAGCATCCCTTGGCTGCGAAGATCTGCCCAGCAAGCAAAGGAATGGTTGGCGATGAGGCCTTGTTGTCCATGAGGTTTAATGGCACGCATAACGAACGGCCTGTAGAAGGTTTTTGCCAAACAAAATTTTTGGGCATCAGACCTGCAAAACCCCTTCTCTGGATTAAGATGGCGGGGTGTAGGGTTATGTGTTCCTTCTGATCCTCCCCCCTTCAGTTCGTCATTGTATTCGACCATTTTAACCCTTCTAAAATGAAACAGGGGTTGCGTCTTAACTCCATTTCAGAACTGGGGCTTCACTATTTTATTGTTCAGTTAGATTATTAATCAATCAAAAACCCTTTGGGGAGTCCATCTTCCAAACCATGTTCTTTTATAAAATGTGATTTTTAATGGTATTTTTATTCTTTAATTCTATTTGCTCACTGCTCCAAAATCTTTGGATAGGGAGCGGTATATAAATATTGTAAATAAATAAAATAAATATAACCATGATTTTTAATATAAGTGCTCAGAAAACCTGCAAATAGCAACCAACATCTTTGAAAAAGTAGTCTTCCCTTCTTTCTCCCACAGGAGGGAATGACTCTTCTGAGATGATGTCTTCTGCAATGCACGCATGCATGAACTAAAGACAGTGTGCTTTTTAATTCATAACTATTGTTTTTACTCTTATGTGAATGTTATTGATCACTTAAGTGATTAGCATAAAAGTCATATGAAAGGTCAGCCAAGATTTCTTTAATTGGGTGACAGCCTTATTCAAAACCTGGATTTAAACAGGCGCCCTCCAGATTATGTTGGATTGTGATGGCTATCATCCCCAGCCAGTATGACCAATGGACAGGGATGGTGGGAGCTGTAGTCCATCAGCATCTAGAGGGCACCAGACTGGGTAAGGCTGGTTTGGAGCGTCCTCAGATTTATTTTAATTAGGATTGATGCTGATCGGACATGTCAACAGGACGTCAACTGGAGGAAATTTACATTCAAGAGTGAGCAGGCTGAGGGTATGGGCTGTAGCGGTTGTGGCATTTTGACAGATTGCATCACAGTGAATGTGCTGCGATATCCCCGCTCTACTTACATGTTGATATTTGAGGTCCATCATTTCAACCCAGGTGTCCTTGTTTTCTATTTCCAAACAGCCAGCCAAGTGGAGTTTCTCAAGAGTTTCTTTTGAGCATATTAGTGCAGAAAGATTGACTTGGGAGACAGCTGTGTAGCTATCCAGTTTTCATGCTATGTCAAAGCGAGCAACTGTGCTGTTGGTCATCAGCAAGAAGATCCCACCCCCACCCCCAATATCAGTTCCTTTTATCCTTTTGGTGAGACACTCGGATGAAGTGGAACATCAGTACTTGAGAAAAATAGATGTGATCCCAAAGGTATAATCATTTGTGGGATGCATGCATATGTATCGACACCTATCTATCTGGCCTTCCTATGCCAAAGACATATTGAAGGAAACAAGGCAAATTACAATTATAAAAACGGCAGCAATAAATCCATCGCAATGAAAAGCATAAGAAGACACACCAGGAACAGTGGATAAAACCACTTTGAACCAGTTCACATGATCAAACAAACCACTGTGGCTTGTTATATGCTGTGGTGTGTGTCGGTCATGATTTCCATAATCACTGCCCAGCCATAGTTTATTGTGTCTTCTAAACTCAAGTCGCATGACTTGTTGGAGGGTTAAACAACCCTCAAAAACAAAAGCCCATGTGTTATTTGAGGGCTGTTTAATCCTCCAGCAAGCCATGGCTTGTTGTAATCATGCGAACTGTCCATTTTTCTAGGGGCTCTAATTAAACAATGCTCACCAAACTAAAAACCTTAAGACCCCGCTTAAAAGCCAGCAAAAAATGGGACAGTTAGATCTCCCTTGGGATGCTGTTGCATAATTTTGGCAGCACAATAAAGAAGGACCTCCTCCCGTCCCCACCAGCTACATCCCAACGGGTAGAGGAACAACAAGAACACTTGAACAGAAGGTAGATATCTCCTGAAATATGTACAATCACTTAAAGCAAATTGTTTCTGATGTACAGTATTAGGAGCATTCAAACAGGTCTTCTCACCGAGACCCCACGTATAGTACCGTAACGACTTCACCATCTCGGCCCTACATCTATTCTAAATTGTCAAGAGTTACATATCCTACATTAATTTGGGGGAAAGGATGTGATGTTTTAGTGTATGTGCCCATTATCACTTATACCAACTGGCAAACAGTGGAATGGAATGAAATCTTCCCTTAATTTATATATGGCTGGTGCATGGATTATGCAATTTGGGCAGAGAATTGCTTATTGTTTCATTTTTTGCTTGAGATCAAGTCCTTCACAGAAGGGAAATTTCACCCAGTCGCTTTGCATTTTTTTTTCCAGGTTCTAACCGAAGTTGGGAGGGAATGGTTAATTCTTAGGAGATCTTCTGGATTCATCTCTTTGCATCTTACTATGAATTATTGCTGTGTGTGCTTGGCAGGCCCCCCTTTAACTCCAGCACTAGATTTGCCCATTTATTTCTCTCGGCGGTTTAAGAAATCCCTTTCATCTAACGTAAGTGAGCTAATAATAGGCAGTACTGTGGGAGCATTTGGCTGCCAGCAGTTCATAAAATCTGGATTCGTTTACTCTGATGGGTCTCCACTGTCCCGTCCTGTTTGGCCGGCTCCCAAGGAGTTGATTGTTTCGAAGGAAAAGAGCAGCGAGAGATTAAAAGGTTCACGATTTGTGGATGTAAACTGAATCGCCTCAACCAGGCGATCACTTTTGGGGGGCGGTGGGGGGGGGAGTGGAGGTCACTTTCTGACACTCAGGAATTTGACCTTGTCTTTTGATGTAGTTCGTTCCTGACTATCAGTCATGCCTGAGACATTGTCAGCCGTAGTCGCTCCTTTCTGAGGAAGAGCGTTCCCACCGCTGCTGTGACCTTGTGACATTCTTGCTGAAGGTCGTGCATTCCCTAGGCCTGACCTCGTTGGGTTCCCATCTCATGGACAGGTCGTCAAGGACATGCAGCACTTAACATATCACCTTTTCTGGTCTCTTCCAGGTGTGTGGTCAAGGGTGCTGGAACCCCGGAATAGCATCACTGCTGTGCTTGGCAAAGATGTGGTTCTCCTCTGCTTCTACCAGGCTACGGAGGGCAGGACGGTGTTCCAGGTGACGTGGCTGAAGCAGGGGGACAACGGGCAGGGCATGGAGCTAGTGGTACTGAATGTGGAGCATGGGGCACATGTCCAAGACACCTACGCAGGACGAGTGTTGCGGCAGTCACAAGGGTCCCTGAATGACGGCTCCATCCTGTTGAAGAACGCTGTGCAGGCTGACGAAGGAACCTACGAATGCCACCTCATTACCTTCCCTCTGGGCAGTTTTGAATCTAGTCTCACCCTCAAGGTCCTAGGTAAGCCGTCACATTGAGGCCTAGGTCTCGCCGAGGTGGTAAATCTGTATCTGAGCAGGACTGCTTCAGGCTACAGGTGGAGTGAATGGTCCTCCATATATATCTATATCTATATCTATCTCCCTGCACATAGAAAGCTAGTATATCAGGTATAAAGGCTCCAACTTAGTCAAGGCTCCAACTTAGTCTTCTTGACATGCAGGATTTTCTTTAAAAAGATTATCGTCTTGCATAGAGGAGCATTCAGTCATCTCCTGAAGGGGTGCAACCCAGGCACACGTTTATCACCTAAGTCTGAGAGTGAAATGAAAGCATGAAATGGTGTCTCTGTGCTTCAGGCTAAGCTGCCAGGTCTCCTAAGGATTTGACCAGGGATGCAAATGATGCTGGCCCCCACCCCACTGCCCATGACCTGTCTTGTCTCCCAGACCCCAAACAAAGCCAGTCCATTAAAAAATGGGGGTGGGGGGAGGAAACTAATACCTAGGAACAGGCTCTATGGTTTCTGCCATAGAGGAGAAATCTTGCTCCTAGAACATCCCACAAAGCAGTGTTTGAAGGTTCCTGCCTACTTCCTGGGACACTAGAGCAATAGAGCAGGAACCATAGAGCCTGTTGCTAGAGTGTGCCTTCTCTTTTTTCTCTCTCTCTGTTGGGGTGGGGTGGAGAGGGGG
The DNA here is from genome assembly GCA_029215795.1 of Anniella stebbinsi. NCBI lineage: Eukaryota > Metazoa > Chordata > Lepidosauria > Squamata > Anniellidae > Anniella > Anniella stebbinsi. The sequence goes on from JARDYH010000005.1 coordinate 188,260,486, forward strand.
CTTCAGTATTTTGATGCTGTTGTTGCCCCTCCCAATTATTTATTTATTTATTTATTTATTTTTCTTATTTTATATTGATTACATTTCTATACTGCCCCATAAGCGAAGTTCTTCAAGTGGTTTACAAAGATATTTTTTTTAAAAAGAAAGATAAAATACAGTATACAAAGTGTAAAAGCCATTTACGTAAAATACATAAACAAACAGTATACACAGAGAGACAACATCTCTCTAAAAACAACTTTGAGCAGCCAACCACAACCAGAGGCAGACCCAGGACCGATTAAAAACTCATCATATGCTGCTTGAGGAAAGAGAAAGGTCGCAACTTGGCACCGAAAAGATAACAGTGTTGGTGCCAGGCGGGCCTTGTAGGGAAGATCATTCCACAGCCCGGAGGGGGGGGGGACATATAGCATTAGGGTGACCAGATTTTGGAAAGCAAAATCCCAGTCCAAAATGGCCACCCCACCTAAGCAGACCCCCCCAAACATAAAATAAAAAATGAAAAAGGCCGCCCGCCATGCGGCCAACAAGCAGACACCCCCGCCCCCACACCCCCCACCCAAAACGACCACCACCCCCAAAACCCAGCCCGGACCTACCAGGTCCTCCGCTGCCACCGCCGATCACCGCCGCTGCCGCATGACCCCCTGCAGCCCCCTCACCCTTCTTGCCCTGCTCCTGGGCTCCCTGGAGGTGTCTGAGGAACAGAAGCAGCAGCAGCAAGAAGAAGAGGAAGAGCCTGCTTTAAAATGCCCGCACTGCTCCCCCGCCTCTGCAGGAAACAGGTGCTCAGCGTTAGGGAGCGTCAACAAATCCCTTGTCTGGATGCTAAAGCAGTTAGCCACCCGACAAGGAATTTGTTGACGCTCCCTAATGCTGAGCACTTGTTTCCTGCCGAGGCCGGTAAATGGGGAGCAGTGTGGACATTTTAGGGCGGGAGGAGAGCTGACCCTTTCCCTGGTTTGCCCCCGCAGCCCCCCTGTTGGCCTGGATCGCCCCAGTTTTCCCGGTTAGGACAGGGAAGCCCAGGATGATCTGGTCACCCTACACAGCACGATATGGCCCTCAGGACCGAAAAGCTTGTGCACATTTGGATTAGACGATGAGATGGGGAGAGGACCCTGGTAGAACTCTGTCCAGGGCAGGATTATGGACGTTGTTCTCATGGAGAACCATTCCCAGCCCAGCCCCCTGGCCGTGGGGGAAACCAAAGCAAAGCTCATATTGGGCAGGGTCAGCGTTAGTGCTGCTGTGCGGCCCTAACATCTTTGCTTGGACCCCATCCATACTCACCCCCCCCCCCCCCAATTCACACAGAGGGAGCCAGCTGCGCTCCTCTGTCACCTTTCTGTACTGGGAAGGTGAGGGACGACACTGAGCCGCTCCCTCCAGGAGTCTTCAGGCTGCTCTTCCACCTTGTCCCTCTCCCCTTTCGCCAAGGGGGTGAGGGTGTCAGCTGCAGGGAGGGGGCCGCTGTCATGGAGGCTTTCGCAAGCCAAATGGGGAGGACCAACGGTCCAAATTTGGCTCATGGGCTGGAGGCCTCCCATGCCTGTCCTAATGGAATAGCAGCCCCTACCCTCCCTTCCCCAAGTCGTCCATCCCAGATTACACGGGTGGATTGTCATTCTCAACTCTCCAGGGCCTCTATCCTCAGATACTGGGGGATTGATCCTGGGGCCTTTCTGTATGCAATGCAGGGGCTCCGTCACTGAGCCATGGCCTACACAAGCTCCCCCTGGAGGAATGTGCGCATAACCCATTTATGTTCATTGCGGATCATTCCTTTCCGAAAGATTGTACCGATTGCATCTGAGGCTCCCACTTTCTGTACTTGGTGGAGTGTGGAAGGATAGGCCCTGTAACGTCCTTCTTTCTGACGTCAGGCGTGATAACGAACTGAAACTGCCCCATGATTGGCTGTGCTACCTGGCGCCGGAGATCGTGCGCGAGATGGCTCCCGGGAAGGATGAAGATAAGCTCCTGTTCTCCAAAGCTGCTGACGTCTATGCTTTTGGGTAAGAATGGATAAAGGATCCATAGTAGCCCATCCATCTCGCGATCTGCAGTGGGTGTTCTGTCTGGGGAATGCTGGGACTTGTAGGACTTTTTTTTCTGTCTAAACAGGCAGAGAATTGTGCTCTTTGTTGATTTTGTCAAGTGACAGTCCCCGTCACACTCTGCTGTCTCCACACTGCCTTGTGATTTCCATGAACTTTGAAGCCTGACGTGTTTGTCTTGTCTTTCCCATGGCTGTGAAGCCTTGAAAACGGGGTGAGAATATTGAACAGCTTCCAGTATCCAGCAGAGTGTGTGCGTGCCCGTCCTTGCATTTCTAAAGAGCAAAACTGAAAGCAGTGTAGAAAGTATTTAGAGTCGTTCCCACGCAGGCTGAACTCCGCAGGCTAAAGCCACTCTAGACTTCCTTTTCACATTGCTTAAAAAAGAAACCCACAATGTCTTTTTGAGCGACATTTTGAAATCTTGTCTCTGGCTTCCTCGAAAAGGAAACGACATGCATTTTTCTACTACCAACTCTATCCCAGTGATATTAAAGGCTTGCAAAACATGCATCCTTATGAGTGACGGAGCAGGGGTGTTCACGGCCTCCAAAGTGGTAAATGAGAGAGGAGGGGATCCGTTCACCTCCTCTTGGTGCCACTGAGAGAAAAAGATTTGACTAGTCTTCCACACTTCCACCTGCAATTCGAACTGCTTTTCTACGCTTTCTTCCAAGGCAAAGTATATCAGGGTTTCAGTGTAGAGATGCCAAGGAGTAGAGATGCATGAAGTCCTTATCCCTCCTTTCTTGGCACTAGTGAGACCACACCTGGAGTATTATGTACAATTCCAGGTACTACATTTCCAGAAGGACATTGAACAGGTTTGGAGGAGGACATACTTTATGAGGACAGGTTGAAGGAACTTGGGATGTTCAGTCTGGAGAAGACAAGAGTGAGGGGAGACATGTTAGCAGTGTTCAGGTACATAAAAGGGGGCCACAGGGAAGATGGTCAAGAACTATTTTCTGTGGCTACAGAAATTACGACCTGAAATAATGGGTGTAAGTTACAGCTACCTAGATTTCATTTAAATATAAGGAAAAACATTCTGAGATAAGAGATCCTGAGATCTGTACAACAGTGGAACACTCTACCTATGAAGGTTGTGGGTTCTTCATTTCTAGAGGTTTTTCAGAAGAGGCTGGACAGCCACCTCTCAGGGATGGTTGAATTGGTTTTCTTGCACATTGCAGAGGGTTGGTCTAGATGATCCTTGGGGTCCCTCCTAATGCCACAATTCTATGATTCTAGAGCCAAGCTGCAGGAATGGACACCTTGCAGCACTCCAGATGTCTCCCATTATGCTTCACCAGTGGCTAGGGCTGCCAACATCTGGAGAGCCATACATGGCCCACCCCTAACCTAGAGGGAATCCTGGCCAATAGCAGCTTTCAGTTTTTATTGGGCATTTAGGCAGCGTGTCCCTGTGGCCTTTTTCTACCTCTAAGGTACACCCTTGGCAATGGGGACAGGGCCATTCAGTTTCAAAGATGCACTTCAACGTTGCCCCCAACTAGCTTCCCCCCCCCCCCCCCCCACATAGAACAGAGGTGAGGAGTCTTTTTTGGCCCTAGGGCCAGATTTTCACTTTGGGGAAAGGCTCAGGGCCTACATTCCAGTGGTGGGTGGGTGGGTGGGTGGGTGGGCGGGCGGGCTCAGGAACGGCCCTACCATTAGTCAGGATGAAGCAATCGTCTCAGACAGCAAGTGTTTGGAGGTGGCAGCGAAGTGTTGGATAAGAGACCTGTGTACCTGACGGCCTGCCCTGTGCTCCCTAAGGTAGTCTGCTGCCTTCAGGTTCAATGGAGGATGCTGTTCTGTCAATGGAGGATGCTGTGTTGGAAACAAACGAGTCAGCTTTGGTACATGAAGTGGGAGAGGTTGCCATCTCGCTCTTGGGTGGGAGGCCAGACCTACCAGCCTTTGGCAGCCATTGTGAGTTAGATAACATTTTGTAAAATAATATAGGAATCTACTTTTCAAGGATTGAAGTGCTTCCCCTGCAATGCTTTGGCACTGGAGGCAGCCAAGAGCCTAGCAGCAAGCTAGCCAAAATCACATATCATCTATTGCTGTAATTTTTACTTCATGTTGGTTAACGGCAGCGGGAAAAAATGGTATATCCCATTAAAATAAAGACACCTATGAATCTCTGAGGTCACAGTAATGCCTACACAACAATGCTCTGAATTCCAGCTGAATTTTCAGTTGCTCCTCTTCATTTCAAAGTGGACTACAGAGATCATTGTTAGGTTCAAATATTCAAGTTATTCAGGGACCCAGGCAATGCTGGGTATATCAACTAGTATATTTACTGTATATACTGATAGATATTTTTTGCTCCATGAGCCATGACTGCTGCTAGCTTAACTCTTTCAAAATTCTTGGCCTCTCAGGACCGTGTGGTACGAACTCCAAGCCAGAGAGTGGCCGTTTAAGCGTCAGCTGGCCGAGGCATTGATCTGGCAGATTGGGAGCGCGAAGGCATGAAGCAAGTCCTTGCAGCAAGCAGCCTGAGGAAAGAAGTTGCCGTAAGTTTTGGGGGGGGGGATCATTCCATGAGTCACTAGATCACCTCTACTAACCTGCCTCTGTTTTCCCTTTGCTCCCAGTGTCTGCTTCCCTGGGGCTCCCGTTGAACCCTGGGAGCTGTAGTTTCGTGAGAAGGGCAAGCGTTTCTACACTCTCCTTCTCTCTCGCCCTAAGACAATTTGTTGCTTTTAAGCTTTAAAAGAAGACATCCAGAGATACGTGAGTCAGGAGATCCAGGTGCTAGTCCCCACTCGGCCATGGAAACCCACTGTGTGACTTTAGGCCAGTCACAGACTCTCATCCCAACCTCTCACACGGTTGTTGTTGTGAGGATAAAATGGAGAGGAGGAGAATTATGTACGCCGCCTTGGGTTCCTTGGAGGAAAAAAGGCGGGATATAAATGCAACAATAATTTTTTCAAAAAAATTTTTAAAAATCATTTTCAACCCTAGCCTATACACCCCCCTCATGACTGCCTTTCCATGCAAGACCAGGCTACGATCTGTAGCTGGGAGAATGAAACTGAGCTCAGTAGAACTAGAGGCCTTACAGCCTTTAAATCAGGGGTGGGGAAAACTCAGGCCTGGGCCAAATCCAGCCCTCGTGGGCTTCCAAACTGAATTTAGGAACAAGCCAAATAAGCCATGGTTTAGGGCCTCATATAATGAGGGGCCTTTAAATATGTTGGAGATAACTAAGATGAAATCACTTTGGTTCAATATGCTGGAAAGTCTGTTCTGACTTTACAGCAGAGTTGCTTTAGATAGAGAAAGCATGGCAACACAGCATTTAGTATTGAAGGCAATAAGCACAAACGAAAGCCATTTGAGAAGAAGTTCACATCAGCTTACTTTATAATTGCTTCTCTACCCATCTTCAGAGAAGGCTATCTAACACTGTTTAACTATAAGCGTTGAACGGTACCCTTCGTATAATAATGTAACCCGCTTTGTTAATTTATTTTTTTTATGGCATGGGGCTTCTGAGCTTTGATATGGCATAGGGCCTCAGCATGTCTTAATCCGGCCCTGCCTCCAAAGTTCCCCAGATGGCCCCTCCCCCAGGCCCCACTCATTTCCCCCAGTCATGGGTTTCTTCTTGGTTTTTGTTCAGTTTTCATTCTAGAAGGTTGACATGCTTCTTCTAAGGCTTCGATACTGGCAGCAAGAGCTTTCAGCTACAATATGCTGGTACTTTGGAGGTTTGGCCCCTCCCCCTTTACCTTTGGCCCCACCCATCACTGAGATTTGGCCCTCGAGAGCTTCTCTGAAATTGAATTTGGCCCCGGGGCCGAAAGAGGTTCAGCACCAACGGTCTCGCTAAGGTGGCTTTTCAAAAGGTGCCCAATCTTGCTGAGTTCACCATCGAGCAAAGATCGTTTGTTGACAAACTGTACAGAGACAAACAAACGTTTGCACCTCCTTTTAGGGGATCCTCTCGGCGTGTTGGACTTTCGATGTCAGTCAGCGGCCCACCTTCCCACTCTTGATAGACATGCTTGAAAAATTGCGAAAGCTCAACTGGAGACTCTCTCATCCGGGACACTTCTGGAAATCAGCCGAGTACGTATTGGCCTGTGTCTGTGTCGTCTTGTGTCTGCAGTTGTGTTTTCTTAATCTGCTGATTGGCAGACAAATAGCCATTCTCTGAGGACAAGAGCGTCTGTAGGATCACGCATACTTGAACTAAGCATGTGTGTTTGTGTGGCCATAGGTCCCCTTGATTTCAGTGGGACTTCTAAGTGAACATGTATAGGATCAGGAGGCACACACGCACACAATCTCTCTCATTATATGCTCCCAGTGTGGACCTGGTTATGTCTTACTTAGACACTTCAAAGGAAAACAAAGGGTCTTTTTGCATCTAAAGGTAGTATATCCTATTGTGCTCATGCGCTTCTGGAACACACCACTTGCACAACGGTTTTTTTGCGCTTCAACAAGTAACCTGAAATGAGCAGAAATGCTTGTTTCCAGAATGGGGCTGGTCAGTGAAGTTCCCAGAAGGGAGCTCCTCTGACCCGTCCCGATCCAGAAACAAGCGTTTCTGCTCACTGCTGGGGTTATTTTTTCAAAACGCAAAAGCCCCCTTGTGCAAGGGGTGGGTCCCGTGAGTACAACGGAACTAGCAGTCCCAGAGCGGTCCTGTTGGATGCTGCCCTTACAGACTAACACATCTCTTATGGCTGAAACTTTTGTGGAGTCAACCCCATCGGATGCCCCAAATGTCATTCTCAATCGGCAAGCATCTGTTCACCCACTTGGCAAGGGTACAAAAGCGAAGAGTGAAGTCAGACAGAAATGACATGGGAAAAAGAAGGATAGAATGTGAAAATTGATGTAAGTAAATGTGTGCCAACTCGTGAACAATGCAGTGTTGATGATAACACAAAACGTGCTAGCATTGGTGAGCTAATTGCAACGGAAGGCATCGAGTCTAGCCGTATAGAGTGGAAATCTATCAGTCTTGTGAGGAAAATGAAGAAATTTGGTACAGACATATCATATGATTTGTTTACACAATTTATAAGCCGTTCTTCAACCAATGCGATTTCCAAAGGATGACCAATAAAAGGGAAATAATGCTGCTGCTGCTATTGTTGTCGTTAACAACAATAATAATACAAATTTAAAACAATGTCAGCGACATCAACAAGCAGAAATTCCATAGAAAGGGAGCCAGTGCCTTGAAGGCTCAAAATGGACTCCAAACGGACTGCAGGTCCGTACAGAGCCACCGGGGAAAAACAGCAGGGTGTTATTCTTCGTGTTTCCCTCTCATAAACACAAATACACACTTACGTGTATATATCCCTGCCATCTTGGGATAATATTCCATTCATCTGGTGAAGCAGACTCTAGTCCACAAAAGCTTCTGCCATAATACATGTATTTGTCTTTCAGTTAGAGGTCAGCAACCAGCGGCCTCCGGCCTAGTTTTGAACACCCCCTGCAAATGATTGGCTCAGCCCACTGGGTGGGGAGGGAGAGGGGGAAAGAGAGAATAGGGGGGCATCCCTGCCCATTTTTTTGCTCTGGCCCCATTCACAGCTGGCTTCAGTGCCACCCACTGTCTGCCTGGGTCCCCCAACAGACAACCCATGAGGGAATCCAGCCCGCCTCTACTTTCAGGTGCAATGACAATCTTTGTTATTTTTGCTGCAGCAGACAAATACAGCTGGGAAAAGGTATCCTGGGAAAGAGTAGACCATGCCGTCTTCACCTGCAAGGCTCTCGCTCCTCTGCCTGCTCCTCAGCGCCCTTTCATAGAGTCCTACCCATCACTCAAAAGTCAGGAGGTGGAGGATGAACCCATTTATAGCCCACCTTTTCCCCTCTTGCAAGGAACCCAATGCAGTTTACATGGCCATCCACCTCTCCATTTTATCCTCACAACAACAACCCTGTGAGGTAGGTTAGGCTGAGAGGCTATGACTAGCTCAGTCACCCAATGAGCTTCACGGCCCAACAGGGGACTAGAACCCGGATCTCCCAGGCCTCGCAGCACCACGCACGTGTTCAGAGGTGCTCTCCCTATTTGGCTAACGAGCACCAAAACGTTTGCCTTCAGTTAGAAACTCTAAAGGGCTTAAAGGCGCAATCCTAGGCATGTTTAATCGGAAGAAAGACCTACATGTTGGCTGGGGAATGCAGGGAGTTGTAGGACTTTTTTTCCCCCTGTCTAGACATGAAGAGGTACCTAACTTTCTATGGAGAGATTTGAGAGAGATAAAAAATTTAGGCAGGAAATGAATTGTTGCAGCCAGGCCTCATTCTCGCGTGCTTTCTAACCCTGCTGTTTGACTGACCTTTCAACTGTAATTGTGGACTAACTCTGTTCTTCTTCGTGGTCTCTGTGCATCACACACATGGGCTCGCGCCAGCGCCGAGCCTCTTCCGGGAAACTTCTATAGCTAGCTTAGGTTTTAGGCGGGAACCCCTCCCCCACCATCGTATCGCGCATGCTCAAGGTTCCCGCCTACCTCAGTTCTTCTTCGACCGCTTCGCTATTAGCCTCGCGGGAGACTTCGTCTGACGAAAATCGTTCGTATAAACCTTTAAAAGAATATAGAGTTTATAGTTAGCTTAGTGTAGTTAGAATTAAAAATAATAATAATAATAATAATAATAAAAAAATAGAGTTTTAGAGTTAGTTAAGTTAGTTGGATTTCAGGCCGTTGCCTGCTTCAAAATGGCTCAGTCAGCTCTTTTTAAGCACTGTTCTCAGTGTAGAGCCAAGTTAACACTGACCGATGGCCATTCGTTGTGCCTTTTGTGCCTCGGGGAGAGTCATGTCGTGGACTCGTGCAGGCACTGCATGACCTTCTCGCGTCAGACCAGGAGGAACAGGGCCGACAGACTCCACAGTTTACTTTGGAGTAAAGCCCTTTCAGCGGTGGACCGCCCTCGTTCAGAGCCGGCTGAGACTCACCCTGGCCAACCTTTGGAGTCTGAGCCAGGTTCCCGGCGAAGGGACCGCTCTTTCTCTGGGGAGCGACTGCAATCGCGCTCTAACCCAGCATCGCACCGTTCCTCTCCAGTGTGGGAGGCATCACAAGGAGAATCTCCTCGAGAGGGATCGTCTTCCCAACCATCGGGGGCCGTGCCCGCTAAGAAGTCCAAAAAATTGAAGGAGAAATCCAAAGTGAAAAAGAAACCCTCGTCTCAGTCGAAGTCGAAAACAACGACTTCGACGCTGGGAAAGCGGCCATCGACGTCGAAGTCGACATCGAAGTCGTCGGTGTCGAAGCCAAGACCGGCACCGACTACACCGCCATCGGCGTCTTCGTTACCGGCGCAGCTTTTCTCGACTCCACCGCCTCGAGCGTCACCAAGCGAATAGAGTTCGAAGTCCCCCCTCCTCTAGGCACCGTGAAATACACTACACCATCTCTAACAATTCTTCAAGAAACAGCAAAACTGCTGCGGAAGAAAGCAATCTCACGCGTACTCGATCGAAACGCCCCTGCGGGGTTCTATTCCCGCTATTTCACGGTTCCGAAGAAGGACGGAGGACTTCGTCCTATTATGGATCTCAGGAACCTCAACAAATACATCAAACAGAAAAAATTCCGTATGGTGACGTTAGCTCAGATACTGCCCCTGTTGCGCAAGAACTGCTGGTTTACGCTAGTCGACCTAAAGGACGCGTATTTCCATATTCCCATACACCCTGCACACCGCAAATATCTCAGGTTTCGAGTCGGAAACAAGTCCTATCAGTTTTCAGTGCTGCCCTTTGGCCTCCGGACAGCTCCAAGGGTATTTACAAAATGTATGGCGGCAGTATGTGCACATCTCAGGTCCAACAACATCGAATTGTACCCTTACCTGGACGATTGGCTAATCGTCTCTCACTCCCGTCCTCAGGCACATCGCGATGTCCACTTCGTCACAAATCTCGTGCAAGGCCTTCCGTTTCATCACATGTGTCTTGACAACAGATGCTTCCCTGGAGGGATGGGGGGCGCACCTACACGACCTAAAAATACAAGAAAAATGGTCACGTTCAGAAGCACGGTTACACATCAATCTCCTAGAACTACTCGCAGTCAAACGGTCCCTACATGCCTTCCTGCCCTGCCTGAAGGGACGTCGTGTTCGCATACTCTGCGACAACACCACAGTCGTGTGGTATATAAACAAGGAGGGAGGGACGCGTTCGCCTCCCCTGCTTCGCCTGACCTTAGACATCCTGCACTGGGCCATCAGACACCACATTCATCTATCTGCGCTTCATATTGCCGGAACGGACAACACGACGGCGGATACCCTCAGCAGGCGATTCAACAACTCCCACGAATGGGAGCTTTCCAAGAATGTGCTGTTGCAAATATTTGCACGGTGGGGGGCTCCCTCGATAGATCTGTTTGCAACGGAAGCCAACAATGTGTGCCAACGATATTGTTCGCGAGCGGGGATTGGACCTGCATCGCTCGGCGATGCATTCCTATGGGACTGGTCCAAAGACTACCTGTATATGTTCCCGCCTTTCCCATTGATAGGCCTCGTCGTATCCAGACTCAGCAGGAGTCCGGTGGAGGCAATTTTAGTGACACCTTGGTGGCCGAGACAGCCATGGTTCACCCCGCTGTGCAGAGTATCAAATCACAATTGGTGGCACCTTCCCTCGATCCCCAACCTATTATCAAGAGACGAGGGCCAGGTGTTTCACCCAAACCTCCAGTCTCTACGACTGACGGCCTGGAGGATCAAACGAATTGGCGATCGATGAACATGCCACATAATCTGCGTGCCATCTTTGAAGCCTCTACTAAACCCTCAACTCGAGCGTCGTACGCCCGAAAATGGAAACGTTTCCAGTCTTTTGCAGCCGATAACAACTTTAATGCTGTGGACTGTCCAATTTCGGGTGTCATAGATTTCTTGTATCAATTGCATTCACAAGGACTAAAGTTTAGTTCATTAAGGGTGTATTTATCAGCTATCTCCAAAAACCATAGGAAGGTTAATGGTTTTACAGTATTCACGCACCCAGTTACCAAGACCTTTTTGAAAGGACTGCATAATTTGTTTCCACAATTGCGCACGATGGTTCCGCAGTGGAGTTTGTCCTTAGTTTTGACAGCCCTCACATCTAAACCGTTTGAGCCGTTGGCTACTATTGACTATCATTTACTCACTTTCAAAACAGTTTTCCTAGTTGCCATTACTTCAGCCAGGCGTGCCTCTGAGCTGGCGGCTCTAATGATAGATCCACCGTATACCCAGTTCTTTCCAGATAAAGTGGTACTTCGACCTGGCCCGTCGTTTCTCCCTAAAGTTTCTTCTCCATTTCATCTGAATCAAGACATTGTTCTACCCACTTTTTTTAAAGCGCCCGCAGACCCATTATGTTCAAGGTTGCACGCGTTAGATGTTTGGCGTGCGCTGGCTTTTTATAAGGATAGGTCTGCAGTGTACCGCAAATCGGATAAGCTTTTTGTCTGCTACGGAGGTAAGACTAGAGGCCACGCAGTTACGCCTCAGCGTCTTTCCCACTGGATTGTGGACACGATAGTTCTTGCCTATCAAGTTTTGGGCAAGCAGCCTCCATCATCATTCACAGCGCATTCTACAAGAGGTCTCGCCGTGTCATCGGCGTTGTCCCATGGGGCTACTATCCCTGACATCTGTAAGGCGGCTACTTGGTCGAATACATCTACCTTTGCGAAGCATTACAGGTTGGATGTTCGAGCTGCAAGGGATGCTTCGTTTGGTAGGGCGGTCCTGTCCTCTATCTGCCAATGAAGTCAGCATGCATCCCCCCCGCCGGTAAGTCGTGCTAATTAATCGCCCATGTGTGTGATGCACAGAGACCACGAAGAAGAAATGCAGGTTGCTTACCTGTAACTGTAGTTCTTCTTCGTGGTCTCTGTGCATCACACATATGGGCTCGCGCCGACGCCGAGCCTACTTCCGGGAAACTTCAATAGCTAGATAGAGTTTTGGCGGGAACCCCTCCCCCCACCATCCTATCGCGCATGCTCAGGGTTCCCGCTCTAACTTACCTCAGTTCTTCTTCGACCGCTTCGCTGTAAGCCTCGCGGGAGACTTCGTCTGGTTTGTAGAACCTGTGAAAGAAGAATAGTTTAATAGAGTTAATATAGTTAGATAGAGTAGTTGTTTGTTTGTTCGTAATTAGTTAGGTCTAGTTTAAAAAAAAAAAAAAAAAAAAAATCTTTTTACTACAGTTTTATAAAGTACTTAATTATATCTCTCGTTGGAGATTAGCTGATCTGCCAACGCAGTTTCGCCATCTTATGGCGAAAACCGCACTATTCAAGCGGTGCTCCCGGTGTAGGGCAAAAATCGGCCTCACCGACGGCCACGCGCTCTGCCTGTTTTGCCTGGGTGAGACCCATATCGTTGATTCCTGTGCGCACTGTATGCGCTTTTCCAGGCAAACTAGAAGAAACAGAGCTGACCGACTCCGCAGCCTTTTGTGGTCTAAGGCTCTTTCCGCTGTGGATCAGCCCCGACCACCAGCAATGCAGGGAGCGAATTCTGGGGAGAGCCGAAGCCTCTCGATCCCAGCATCTCCGGCTTCCCCCCAGACTCGGGCAGAGGCGCCGGCATCATTATCAGGTTTTTCACCCTCCTCGTCTCCTCCTCCGGCTAAAAAGACGAAAAAGTCGAAATCTTCAAAAACGCTCCCGTCGACAACGAAGACGCGACCGTCTTCGAAACCGTCGGCCGTGAAAAAGTCGGTGTCGCGCCCCGCATCGGTACCGCCCTCGACAGTGAAAGTGGTGGCGATGGTACATAAATCAGCTTCGGTGCCGACACAGTCTTCGACATCGAAGCACCGTACGCTATCTATAGGGTCAGCCTCGCAGTCGTCTCAACGAGCAGAACCCTCTCCGACTGCATCGACGTCGAAAAGACGTACCCCGTCGGTGTCGTCGTTGCTACGCACGCCTCCAACCCCGGGGATGCCGCCGCACCATCAACCAGCGCCCTTATCGCCGGCGCTTTCGCTACCGTCTCCAGGACCTATTCTTATTGCGTCCGATACCGAGCGCTCGGTACCGCCGGAACCACCGCAACCGACACAACGGGAAAGTCATCGCCGTCAATCTCAACGGTCTCGACGCCGGTCCTCGACGTCGATGTCTCGGTCCCGATCAAGATCCCGCGACTGGGACGTTTGCTCTGACCGCTCTCGTCCATCGGAGCACGGTCGATACCGATATGACCCGTACACTGGAAGGCGGCTTCGACAGGGGCAATCCCCTCGGGGGCTCCAAGAAGTACACTCTCCTCCACCAGTCCCTCCGCGTAGAACGACTTCGCTGATCCAGCAAAACCTTCGACGGCGAGAACACTCGACAGCGGTGGCGCCTCCGGCTTGGGATCGAGCTCCGCCTGCTGTTCGACACCGAGAGCCGTCGCAGTCCTTTGAAGACTATGTTTCTGATTCCTCCTCGGAACCATCGCCACGCCCCTCAGAACCGTCTCCGTTAGACACGGTCGGTACAGAGGACAGAGCGTCACCGACGATGGAAATGGGCAGTTTTTCGGAGCAAATGCAAAGGCTTGCTCAGTCCCTCAATATTGACTGTCAGCAACCTATTGACGACTCGGACGATGGCATTTACGATGTCATGTATGCTGAACCGTCCCCTCAATTAACCTTGCCTATGGTGAAAGCCCTTTTAAAGACATTAAAGCAGTCTTGGGAACACCCTGCCACTGTTGGCCCGACTTCAAAAAGATTGGATGCAATCTATAAAGTAAAGCAAGCGCAGGCACCTTTTTTATTCCAGCATCCCAAGCCGAACTCGGTTGTGGTCGAGGCGGCGCAGAGCAGATCTGGCAGAACGCATTCCGCCCCCACGGACAAGGAGGGTCGGAAATTAGACTCTTATGGGCGACGCATTTACGCGTCTACATCATTGGGCATAAAAGTCACCAATTATATGGCTTTGATGGCGCGCTACCAGCTGTTTCTTTGGGAGAAAATTTCATCGCTAACCGACTATCTCCCCGATGATCAACGGGAACTTGCTCGCGTTTTTCAATCAGAAGCCGTCAGATTATCGAAGCAGGAGTTAACAACAGCACGCCATCTAACGGACTGCGTCTCCAAGGCAATGGTCGGAGCGGTGGCATTACGCCGTCACGCGTGGCTGCGCTCTGCAGCGCTGCCACAAGAAACGAAAAATCGTATTGAAGACCTTCCATTTGATGGAGAAGGTCTTTTCAATTCAGAAACGGACGCTGCAATGGATACCCTGCACAAAGCCAGGATGACGGCTAAGAAAATGGGATTCCAACCAACCCAGCAGCCATATAGGCAACGTAAATGGTACAGACCAGTTCCATACAAGCCGCAGCAACAACAAGATAGAGGCCAGCGCTATCAATCTGCCTCGGCCCAGTCGTATCAGCAACGAAAATCGTCGAACCGGTTCCAACAACGCAATAAACAGCCACCACCGCACAAGCGTCGTCTTTGACTTGACGCCGTCCATGCTAGACGACCCAGCAAACAGGCTCCAACCTTTTCTGCACACTTGGGCGTCAATAACAACAGATGCTTGGGTGTTGAACATCATTGCAGAGGGTTACAGAATGGAATTCGTAGTCCCTCCTCCGCTTGGTATCATAAAGTCCACGCCACCATCATTAGCTCTCGCGCAGGAATCCGCCAATCTGCTTCGCAAGGGAGCTGTCACGAAGGTGAAGACATGCCATCTGCGTGCCGGGTTTTACTCCCGGTATTTTACGATACCAAAAAGGGACGGGGGACTTCGTCCCATTATGGATCTCAGAGCTTTGAACAAGTTTATACAACCCAGGAAGTTTCGAATGATTACCCTCGCATCAGTTCTTCCCATGCTAAGAAACGGCAACTGGTTCACTCTAATAGACTTGAAGGATGCTTATTTTCACATCGCTATTCATCCTTCACACCGGCACTACCTGAGGTTTGTCATAGGAAGCCAGGCGTACCAGTTCTCAGTCCTTCCTTTCGGCCTAAAGTCAGCGCCAAGGGTGTTCACCAAGTGCATGTCGGCAGTGTGCGCACACCTTCGGTCAAACAACATCGATGTATACCCGTACCTGGACGATTGGCTAATCGTCTCCACCACCAGAACCCAGGCGCTGGCCGATGTCCACAAGGTTGTCACTCTTCTCTCGTCTCTGGGTCTGCAAATAAATTACAAAAAGTCCATCACTCAGCCATCGCATCGAATACAATTCATAGGAGTTATCCTAGATTCCACGATGGGGAAAGCGTTTCTTCCGGTAGACAGAGCTACAGTCCTACGACAGCTGGCAACAAGGCTGAGATCCCGGCACCGGATTTCGGCTTTCCAGATTTTAAGGCTGTTGGGGTTAATGGCGGCCAGCGTGTTTGTCGTAAATTGGGCACGACTTCGCATGCGGCCTCTCCAACAGTTCTTGCTCAGGCATTACTCCTCTCTGCAAAACCCACACAAGTTGATACTTACCATTCCGCTGACCGTAAAGAGTTCGCTCCGCTGGTGGACGGACGGGCACAATCTTTCTCGGGGCATGCCATTTGTAGCTCGAAGGCCGTCTCGCATAGTTACAACCGATGCATCGCTAGCAGGGTGGGGTGCTCACCACGACAATCTAGTAGCACAAGGAAGATGGTCACCTTCAGAAGCTCGCCTACATATAAACATATTGGAACTTCTGGCAGTGAAAAAGGCTCTACACGCTTTCTCTCCTCAACTAAAAGGGCACCATGTCCAAATCGTAACGGACAATACCACGGTCGTGTGGTATCTGAACAAGGAGGGAGGGACGCGATCGCATCACCTCCTTCATCTTGTCATGGACATTCTGCACTGGGCCATTTCCCACAACATGATCCTATCTGCGCTGCACATTGCAGGAACCGAGAATACCATAGCGGACGAGCTCAGCAGGTCTTTCAACAACACCCACGAATGGGAGCTCTCCCCTCGTGTCCTGGGTCGCCTACTTGCTCGTTGGGGATACCCCGACGTCGATCTTTTTGCCACGGCTACCAACGCAGTGTGTCCAGCGTACTGCTCCAGAGCAGGCATAGGGGAGGCGTCGTTGGGGGATGCCAGCCAATGGGACTGGTCGAGAGGTCTCCTTTATATATTCCCACCGTTTCCACTACTGGCCTGGACGGTAGCCAACATCAAACGCAGCGATTCAAACGCTATAATGATAGCCCCGTGGTGGCCAAGGCAGCCTTGGTTCACGTCGCTACTCAGACTGGCGAGATCAGAGGTTTGGCACCTACCGCATCTTCCCGACCTCCTGTCACGGGAGAACGGGAAAATCCTGCATCCCGATATACGCGCTCTACACCTAACAGCGTGGAGAATCCGGCGTCTTGGAAAGACCTTACCTTATCAGAAGGAGTAAAAGTTATTTTAGAGGCAGCACGTAAGCCATCCACTAGGCTATCATACAATAGCAAATGGAAGCGCTTCCAGGATTATGCGCGGCTCAATGACTTTGACCCTTTGACAGCGGGCTTACCCAACATCGTTTCTTTCCTTTATTCGTTGCACTCGAAAGGGCTAAAGCCGGCATCCATTCGGGTGTACCTATCCGCCATTGCGGCCAACCATGGGTTAGTGGGCGGATTTTCAGTATTTACACATCCCATGGCACGGGCGTTTTTGAAAGGCTTAAATAATTTGTTTCCCACTGTCCGCCCGGTAGTCCCACAGTGGAGTCTATCATTAGTTCTCACAGCCCTCACGTCAAAACCCTTTGAGCCGTTAGCCACGACAGATATTCGATTGTTAACACTTAAAACTGTATTTCTGGTTGCTATCACGTCCGCTAGACGTGTTTCGGAGTTGGCAGCGCTACTTATAGACCCTCCCTACTTGCAGTTTTTTCGGGATAAGGTGGTGCTGAGGCCAGACCCTATGTTTGTTCCTAAAGTTTCCTCAGTATTCCACGTGGGGCAGGATATCGTTTTACCAACATTCTTCAAGCCCTCGTCAGACCCTTTATCTTCAACGTTACATACGTTAGATGTCAGGAGATCGCTAGCTTTCTATAAGTCCAGGACAGAGGATTTTAGAAAATCTCGCAAGTTGTTTATTTGTTATGGAGGAGTGTCTAAAGGGCTGCAGGTTTCTCCGCAGCGCATATCCAAGTGGGTTGTAGACACCATTGCACTGGCCTACCAGATAGCAAAGCAAGAACCACCGTTTCGTTTGACAGCGCATTCCGTTAGGGCTCAGGCAACATCTTCGGCCTTGCTGCATGGAGCTTCGCTGACTGATCTCTGTAAAGCAGCCACCTGGACTAATGCTTCCACGTTTGTAAAGCATTATCGCCTAGATGTGAGAGCTAGACGGGACGCTTCTTTTGGAAGAGCAGTCCTCTCCTCGATTTGTCAATGACCAAACAGCGTGCCTACCCACCTCCGGTAAGTCTTGCTTGTTATTCGCCCATATGTGTGATGCACAGAGACCACGAAGAAGAAATGCAGGTTGCTTACCTGTAACTGTAGTTCTTCGAGTGGTCATCTGTGCAGTCACACAACCCACCCACCATCCCCTCTTGGCATCGCTGTTGTGACGTCAAGTTGTGTCGCCATGCTCGTTTTGTACATTGGTATACTTAATGCCTTAGTTGCGAGGCCAAGCGGTCTCAGAGAACTGAGGTAAGTTAGAGCGGGAACCCTGAGCATGCGCGATAGGATGGTGGGGGGAGGGGTTCCCGCCAAAACTCTATCTAGCTATTGAAGTTTCCCGGAAGTAGGCTCGGCGTCGGCGCGAGCCCATATGTGTGACTGCACAGATGACCACTCGAAGAACTACAGTTACAGGTAAGCAACCTGCATTTCTTCGAGTGGTCATCTGTGCAGTCACACAACCCTCCCACCATCCCCTCTCTGCAACGCTGTTTTTGTATGCAAGAGGTGCCATAGGCGTATGCTCTGTCAGGTATTACCTTGGTTGCGAGGCTACTCGGTCTCAGAGAACTGAGGTAGGCGGGAACCTTGAGCATGCGCGATACGATGGTGGGGGAGGGGTTCCCGCCTAAAACCTAAGCTAGCTATAGAAGTTTCCCGGAAGAGGCTCGGCGCCGGCGCGAGCCCATGTGTGTGACTGCACAGATGACCACTCGAAGAACTACAGTTACAGGTAAGCAACCTGCATTTCTCTTGTGTGCGCCTCTTCTTTCTTTCTCTTTTCTTTTTGGCGTTCCGCCTTCTACATATTCTAGGTTGTAGCTACTGGATTCTGGCTTGCATGCTTCCTTCCGTCCTAACCCATTCAGCAGCTTGGACAACTACTTTACACAAACACACACACACACACACACCCCTACTTTGCCAGCCTTTAACCCTTGGATTCTTGGCCCACCAACACTTGTATAAATTCCTTTTTCCTGCCTCTTCTCTTGGCGCGGGTTGCTTACCTGAAATGAACATTCCTGTCTGCGGAAACTGTTATGCTCTACTAACACGCGGCACAGATTAAGCCCCTCTCCTTCCGAAGTGTGTTCAACCGCCGGCTACGCCATGTGTCACTCGCTCTGTCCAGCCGCGCTCTCCTCCGAGAGGCCCCCTGTGATTCTTTCTCTGAATTCTGACCGCCGGCCTTGTACGCAAGGTGTAAGCTCAAACAAAATCAAAAACCAACCAGCCTTGTAAGCTTGTCGTTCGTGTGTGTTTGTTTTTATTATTTAAAAAGTGGCGGGCTGTCTGTACATCCTGGCTGCCCAGCAAAAGAACATAGTTGCTCTCTGCTCTTAAATTATTCCAGCTTCAGCTGGGATGATTACTGTTGTGTTCATCTCCCGTTCCCCCAAAAGAGGGGTTACACGGCTGCTGCTCAGTTAAAGAAATCTGGGTTGATGTAATCCTATGAATTTAATCCTATGAATATTAGTCAACTCATTGTTTCATTGATTAAATCGGCATAAATGCATGGAAGCAAAACTGAGTGTTTGGAAGGCAAACAAATATTTTCCTTTGTCTTTGAAAGATGTGCACATTTATAGTTCGTTTAGCATTTTAATTTATCCCACCTTTCTGTGCATGGAAGAGGTATTCTTAGGGGAGGCATTCCTTTGGGTGCGTGTGTGTACATGCACCAGAGAGAGAGAGAGAGAGAGAAGAGGAATTCCTCTTCTAACATGGCAGTTTTTATATGTTATTTGTATTAGAAGCAAGAACTTTCTTTTATCATCTGCTGCCCTATTGAATTGGGGGCAGCCTTTTAGTCGGAAGATCTAAAATCAAATAAGTCTACCAGCTTACAGTGCAATCCTATGCATGTCTACCCAGAAATGAGTCCCGTTGGATTCTGTGGGGCTTCCACCCTGGTCCCCAGGTATAGCATTGTAACCTAAATGTTGCAGCAGCCCAGGTTTGCAAGCGAACAAGACTGTTTTGTGTTTGATACCATGTTCATAAGATGTTTGTGGATGTCACTTCTCGCCTGCTCCCTCACTTGATAGCTCAGGGTGTGTTTGGATTTCCAAGCAAAATACACATCTCTAGGGGCCTGTTTCACCCATGACATTTTTCCTTCATGGAGACCGTCTCAGGGGCGGAATGGAAAGTGGACACAAACTTTGCAGCATAGGTGGTGGGGGGTTGAGACTCCCTGCATTTGAGAAGGAGGACCTCTGGGCCAGAACAAATTATTCTATTGAGACCACACCACTGAAATTTGCGAAGTCAAAACCCAAGCTAAATAGTGCCATTGTAGCATTCTGTACCTGCTTGCCACCCACCCAAAGTTGCTCAGTTCTGCTGTAGACAATGTTGAACCAGATGGACCAATGGCATGACTTGGTATAAGGCTGCTTCCTGGGTTCCTGTTGAAATTAGCCTTATTTAGAACCATGAGGACTAGTGTCTTACTTTATCTTTAGGGGAAGTGCCATAGCTGAGTAGTAGAGCAGTTTCCCTTAGATAGAGCTGGGAAAGACTTCTGTATGAAACCAGTAGCTGCCGGTCAGTGTAGACAATACATGGCTCGATGGACCAATGGCAGCGTCTTGTGCTCAAAATGTTCTCAGGTAATCCCAGGCCTTCTCAGCTTCAGCAAGCCTCCCTGAACACTCCTGGCCAGCCTTTCCTGGGCTGCTCAGCATCCTGTTCTCTGGCTCAGTTGCCTAGATGAGAAACGACACCAAGGCACAAGGGCCCCATCTTTGTTCTTTACGTGCGCACTAGAATGGTGCTGCCTGACCATGGGACCCTTGCGTTTGACCGTGGAGTGTCTGTTAATGTCCACCCTTCTCCGAAGTGTGCGAGGATCAGGCGTGACCCTGCCAAAATAAGGCAGTGCATTTGGGGGTGGTCTCATAGAGCTGGCGTGTGGAGGATGCCTCACATTCTGCTTTGCAGGCAAACCCCCTTACTAGGGCAGCAATAGGCAACATGATGTCTCTGGTCACCAATGCGCCCCCAGATGCATTTCTCGCTCTCGCCCTTTAGAAAAAAATCAACACACTTGGTTACCGGCAGCTGGGATTGGTTCAAAGAAAACAGAGGGGCCCCAGCCTCTGCCATCTTCGTTTCCCATGAGTGCCTCTGGGCAACACAATGGGGCTCAGAGACATTCTTAGGAAACGTAGAAGGGGGCCAGCCATGGCAGCCGTTTTGTGTTGGTGCCCAGGAGAGGTTCTCAAATTACAAGTGCCCATGGGCCCCAAAAAATTAAACTAGGGTAAATTCTGGCAGCAAGCCTAATCAAGCGGACTTCGTGTCTCATCTGGCATGGGAGACCCCTTCCCATTCCTCCCCACTCCCCGGACTTACTTGATAGAGGAGCTGACTCTTGTACCTGGCTTTGTAGCAGACGATTAAGGACATTAAGCCCCTCTTCTCTCACTTCTTCCTAGCTTGGCTTCCTGTTTTCCTCTCGCTTCCTCTCAAGCCGGTGCGGCTGAAAAGGAAGGGGCGGGGGAGTCCTGCTCAAGCTCTGTGGATAAAAGGGTACCCATGGGAGAACTTCCCCAGGGATCATGCCCCAAGTTAATTAGGATATAAGGCAGATACTTGGAGAAGTCCCATCCCCATGTACAATCCTTAGGCAAGGAGATATCTTGAAACAACCATGGAGTATGTTTCTGTATAGGCCGATTGTCATGGGTGAAGCAGCCTCAAGTCTTACAAAAAGGAAGTTTTAATTGTGCAGTTACTTCGAAAGAGACTCCCTTTTTTTTGCGTTCAGTTTTGGAAATAGGTGCTCATCCACCGTACAAGCACTCCGAATGTAACTGATTCTAATTCCCTTTCCATTCACCCCTTTGCTCCTTTTGCTCCCCTTAACCTCCCTCTGCCGCATTAACAGTAGCCATCCGGTTTGAATGGTGTTCTTTGGGGGATCTGGAATCGAGTAATCAGAAGATTTAGTGCGTGTGGTCCTTTAGACGCACGTTTTGTCTGTGTCTCTCGCACGGCTGGAAAAACGGATCAGAGGCCTCCGCAGAAGTTGCCCAAATAATGGAACGGCATGGCGAGAGATCCCACCCAGCTCCCGGTCACCCAGCAAGATTTCATTTAGACTTTTGTAACGTTTGCTTCCGACATCTTGAGTCAGCAACTTTACTTTGAAAAAAATGTTTACATTCTGATTACTTTTTTCCTGTGTGAATTCTATTTTTAAATGGCTAATAATAAATGTGATATGCAGAGTTTTCCCTCCCCCTTCAGATGTTCAAGTGACACTGTTTAGGCAACCAGGTTAGAAACCTTGGTTTCATCTGTGAAGAAGCTATGGTTTTTAATTTTGCCCATGAAATGTACAACCTGTGTGAAGTGAGCTTGCATGTCCTTTAGGAAGTGTCTACATGCAAACATTTAAACCAGTTCAAAACTGCCTGAACAACTCCAGCTAACCCCTGAAAAACACTCAGAATTCTGGCTTTGGTGAAGGTGAAGAAAACCCTGTACTCTCTTTTCAGAGATACTGAGCCTATCTATACTACTGCTTTAAAAAGGTTTATAATAATAATAATAAATTTATTTATAACCCACCTCTCCCTCCGGATCGAGGCGGGGAACAACAACAAATATAAAACACAAGAACCACAAAATAGATTAAATATTAAAACAAATAAAAACCTAATACATCATTAAAAACATCTTAAAATTCAACTGGGTAGGCCTGCTGGAAGAGATCAGTCATCACAGCTCTTTTAAATTGATGAAGACTGCAAATTTGTCGAATCTCCTCTGGCAGGCCATTCCACAGTCTGGGAGCGGCAGAAGAGACGGCCCTCTGGGTATCACTCGTTAGCCTAGTTCTGGCTGATTGGAGTAAATTCTTCCCAGATAACCTGAGTGTGCAGGGCAGATTATACGGAGAAGGTGATCCCGCAGGTAACCTGGACCCAAACCATGTAGGGCTTTAAAGGTAATAACCAACACTTTATACTTTGCCCGGAAACTGATTGGCAGCCAATGAAGTGATTTTAAAATTATTAACTGGTTTAAAACTGTTATAAACCGTTTTAAAGCAGTAGTGTAGATAGGCTCACTGTTTCCTAATCTTCTCTGTTTGAGAACGGTGACAGTTCAGCAGAGTTTGAAAGTGGCTTAAATGTATTGTGTGGACACTCCCCTTAAAATATGTATTTAGCTCAGAGGCTGCTGAAGTGAAATGGAATGGACTCTTGTGATGGGACTGTGCTTTGTAACGAGGTTTCAAGTGTGAAATGTAGTCTGTTGCGTAGATAGCATCTTGGTTGAGATTTTATTTTTAAAAAACATAGGGTATATCTAAAGGGACAGAAATTAACATCCCCCCCGAGGGCTTCTGGGATGGGCCCAGGGGAGCAGGCATCACTTCCTGCAGAGTTATGTTTCTCCCACTTGTAACCACTATTTCCTCCCCTTATGGCCTCCAGATGGTGTTAGACCCCAGCTCCCATCATCCCCAGCCAGCATGGCCAGTGGTCAGGGATGATGGGAGTTGTAGTCCAATATCTGGAGGGCCTTACAGGCTTCCTAAATCTGTGTCTCCCTCCCTGCGTCTCTCCCCATGGGGAGTGGAGAAGCTCAGTTTTTTCAAACTTGACATTTTTTATTGGCTTCGTATAATTGTAGGTGCAGTTTTTAGGGTGGCTGGGCGCAATGACTTTTCTTTTAAGCACATGATCTTGGTTTAATATTGCGCTACTTCCTGGAGTGGAGGAGGGTGGACAGGACAAGAGGAGGAGGGTTTGTGTTTTTTTACAGCAGGATCCCCTGACGTAGTTTAAGTGAAATCAGGAGTGTTGGAAGGATCCAGTAGATGAGCTCAGTCCCCTGGACTTCGTTCCGTCTCCTGCCAGCTGGCCTGACTTGTCATGCAACTTGGCTGACCGGTTGGCAGAATGTCTGTAATTTTGCATGTGTGTAAGAGAACATTGCGCAGATTTGTGCAATTTTGCATGATTTCTGCGAATTTGGGCCATAGACTGTGCAAATGTGGGCCATAAATTGTGCAAATTACAACTATAGTTTGCGTACATTGCAGAATTGTAGGGCCTATCCAAGGGAGGGGAAGTCTTGCACCGTTGCCTTTGAAATGGCTCCTATAACTGCTCGACCATCTCTTGTTATAACAAAATAAAACTTTAAAAACTGTTCCCAGAATCTGCAGGGTGTGGAAAGGGGCTTCCGCACCGCTACAGCGTAGGTCCTTTCTTTTTTTTGATTAAAGATTTTTATTCTATTTCAGCATTAAAAAACATGGAAACAAAACTTACAACAATTAAAAGGACACCCTACCTTTCCCACAACCATTTTATAAATGCTTTTAGAGTGAAAGTTCAAAAAAGACAAAACCCATCCTTCCCTTTTAACACAACTAAATCTTATAAACAGACCTCAAGTAAAAATAAACCCCCTTATTCTTCTCTTATAAAATATTTTCATTCACCATAAAAAACCCTCTTCTCTTCTCTTACTTAATTATAAAATTAACCAAACCTTTCTCCCTCTTATTTCTCCCTTATCACAACATAAAACTTCACATAATTTTCTATCTGTTTCAAATATTTCCATATTTCATTATTTTCTCTTAAAGTTTTTAAACTTGTTCCACAACTTCCTCCCTTTTCCCCCTGTATTTATCTCTTATAACAACATCACAGCAATTTTGAACTTATAGCCTCCACACAGTTTTCAATCTGTCTGCAATTATTTCAATCCTTTTATACAAATGCACAATACTTATTGCTTCATTGTTTAACTTGCCAAGTTACTATTATTATTATTCAACTTTCCAGATCCAACCATCTCCTGTTAATTCTTAAACAATTTTTATTTCCTTTAACTCCCAACAGCTTTAAATCTATTCTTATTCATGTTATATATCTTTTATCCCGCTAATAATAATTAAAAAAAAACACCCAACAAGAGTCCAGAAAAATTCCACTTGTTCTTGCAGATCACATCTTGATATTAATCCCTTTCATTGCCAGACTTTCCAGTCTCTCCTGTAAATTCCACCTTCTCCGTAACTGTTCCAAACAGTCCCCTGCATCTTCCAGATCTCAGCTCCAGTCTTTTGATGTTGATCCGTCTCAAAAAAAAACATTGCCAGTCTCTTCAAGATCTCTCCTGCAAATTCCACCTTATCCATCAAAACTCTGCCTCTCATTCCAGTCTTTTGATATCAATCCATCTCTTCCACCCTTCTCCGTCATAGCTCCAAGCACAACTCTGCATCTAAAAATGGCCACGTTTTCCCTTTGTTTTCCACCATGTTTACCCTTCTCTTTCCCCCTCTGTCCTCCATTTTAACACACAGTTTTTAAAAGCACTTTTTCCTTAATTATTCTCTCACAACAGTCAATTTTCTTCTAAAAATCCTAATTCCATAAATGTTTCTCTCAAACAACAAACGACCCATAGCTGTACTTTTCTTTAAAAATAAATCAACTCACCAGCTGAATGATGTGTAAAAAAAAAACATTCCTTTATCTCTACAAACTTGATATTATCCAATTAATCACTGCAGCAGTAACTCTTCACTCCCAATGTTTTTCTCCGTTAAAAAAATAAAAGTTAATCAATCTTGTAATTCTGGAGAGACTTTCATACGCCAGCAAATCATCTTCGCTCCTGCCTTTAAATTCACTCTCTCTTTTTTTTCCTTTTCCTCTTGTTCTTCCTCCGGATAAAGATTATTTGAAATAACTCTCCCACTACATACTGGGAGAGGATGATTAAGTATCTGCCAGCCAGTTGTTAACCCTCACTCCGCTGCACCAAAGGCACCCCGTCCGTCCATCTCGATGTTAACATTCTCGAGGAATGAAGACAGAACGACCTTCCATTCTGGATCAGCATCTGAGCGGTGTCAGCCACAGTCCTACTCTCCCATGTTGAAAATCCAATGAAATGACTTCATTACCCCATGGGATGAGCTTACAGGACCCTTTGCGGCATGCTCTTCGCATTCCCCTTTCCTGGGGAATATTAAGCTCCATCTGGGAAGCTCCCAGAGAGCTACTGCCGTCCAGTCACAGCAGAGTTCAAAACTCTGTTGGTGCGGTCATCCATTGTCTTCACCGGAAGTCCTCAGTGTAGGTCCTTTCGACAGCGTAAATGCAGCTGCAAAGAGTGACCTTGGAGGCCTGGGTGTGTGTGTGTAGGAATTTGGTTAGAGTTTGCGCTGCGCTCCTTACCATGCTTGAAGCTAATCCTGTGCTGGACTGGGGAGTTTGTGTCTTCCTAGAGGGAGTGGGGTTAAGCAGAACCCCCAGGTAGAAGAGAATTTAAACGTGCTAGCTTGACACTGGAGCGGGACGGGGTGAGGACCCTGGGTTATCAACCATTTATTTGACGGACGTAAGCTTTCACATCTTTTATAAGGATGTTTCTGCACTTGGGCCCAGTTCTTGTTGGGATTTTCGGGGCTGTGGTGGGGATGCTTACTCGACTGGATGCTCCCCCAAGTGCATGAACGTTCTCTGCAGATAGAAGACAACCATGCCAGGGGAAACAGTTCTCACCTTGTCTTCGCCTTGGCAGATTCAATTTCTGTGAGTGGAGAATTGTTTTTTGAGCTGCTATTGCTCCCCGCCCTCCTTGTCATCATTGCTTGCCGGACGGCCAGAGATTATGCTCCTTCCAGGATGTCAGAGAAGATCTTCATCCTTTATCATATTTGATCCACCTGGCATGTTGGCCCCCTGTTCTTAGGGCACGTGTAGGAAGCAGGCCCTTGGCTCTGTGGCTCTTGTGCTCCTGGACCATGCCCAGCCTAGAGGTTGTAGCTCATCACACATGAGGTTGGTGGCATATTTATCCACTGCCCTGCCAGCCTGCCTGTTACTAGGGGTTGCGTTTTCCTGCTCTTTTCATGAAACAAGCCCACTTGATGGAAATCCTTCTCCGCCAATGACCAAAAGCAGCACAGACCCTCCCACGTGGAGCAAGCAATACAGCCTTCAGTGACTTGGCAGAATATTGGACACTGAATTCTAGCAGGGTTTTGAAAACCCCAATGAGGAGGTCCAACTTCTTTGCTGACATGGGCGAGAAATCCAAAAAGGGCCCAAGCTGATAAAATGGAAGTTGAGACCTCTGGATGTTTGGGGGTCATAAGAGTGCAAAGATGGCTGGTCCCCTCTTGTTCCAGGATGGGGCACATTTTGGATTGCCCTATGATGAGGCTTCTGAGAGCCAGTTTTTTAGTTTATGCTGCTATAGAGTGTTCCCCTGGAGACCTGAGAACCTTCTCAGAAGGAAGGTTCTTACAACAGCAGATCTTGCCTTAGTTTCCAGGTTATTTTTACTGGTTCCTGAACTTTCTGTGCATGGGTCTCTTTTCATGGAGCACAGGACATTGCCCTGCAATTTGGAAGAAAGCAGGACTCCCTTCCCCATTCTGCCTTAAGGCTGTGAGAAGCCAGGCCTTTGCTCCCTGCTATCATGCCCAGTTGCCTTTGTGCCTATCTTGTGGGCTGCACTCTCTTTAGTCTGGCTGAATGGGCGTGTAATGATCAGATGCCTCGCTGCACCTCCACCTCCAAAATTTGTTTTGCTACAGATTTGCCTCTAGGACCAAGCAACAGTTTGTTGTTGCATCAAAGGGTCAACACGGCTGTTTGCCAGCACAGAGCAGTTCTTTGAGGAACATTTTTCTCCATGATCAGCTATCAGTTAATGCCACCTGGTGCCTGAACTGGAACCTGGAATTCTGAATTACTTTTCTGCTGTTGGCAAGACAATATCTCTGGTCCCCACAGGGAGATGTTGCAATGGTGGAGACTGATTTGCAGTTGGCTTGTGCTGTGGCTGTAATTGAGACCAGATGGTGTACACCTGGCTCTCACCAGATCTGGAAAATTTCAGCTGTGCAGATGGAAATTCAGCCCAGCTCTCCTCTGATGGGGGAAGGTGCCCTGTGCTCCCCTGCAGCAGACCACTGAAGCCATGCTCTCAGTGTTCTTCCCCTTTTTAAAAAAAAATGTGTGTGTGTGTGTGTGTGTGTAGGGTCGCAACAGATGGCCTGAATTTCTTAGCAATAGGGACAGTAACCCGAGTTACATCCTGTTCATGGGGTCTGGTGCCTCTCCAGATTTGGAAGCCGGGGGTGGGAACCATGATCTTCTCCCTGCCTGGGAAATGTCCTGTTTGGCCCCTCTACATTCTGTCCTACTTCCCCTCCCCATCAAGACAATGGTGAAGCTTCCCTTGATCCCCAACGCTGCATGGCTCTTGGACACCTGATTGATGCCCCTCCTCCCGCTCTCTGACCAAAGAGTGACTGCTTTGACCAAATTTGGAGAAAACCGTCCCTTTAAGCTTTTGAGCAAGACCCGTGTGTGGAAGAAGGAGAGCAACTGCTGCTGCTGGCCTCTCCCGCAACCGGATTTTGGCCGCTGCATTGTTTCTGTCCTGATTGCCCCACAACAGCTCCCTTGGTGACTGGGGGAGATTATTCCCAATAATGGGTGTAACAAAATGGATTCTGGATCCCCCCATTGGTGCTTCTAGCAAGACTCCTCTTGCGGGGGGCAATTGCCCTGCAGCAGAGGAGCACGAAAGGGAGGCCAGATGGCCCCCACCCACCCACCCACCCATGTTTGTTTCCTGGCAGGTGTGCCTGGGGGATATTCCTCCTGGAGCCTTTGCTGCCTTCGCCTCTATTGCAGAAGCCTCCCCTGCCACAAAGCCACTTTGCCTGCCACGGATCTTCTCCCACTGGGGAGAGAGGACAGAGCTGCACGCCTCCTTCGCTTTCCCTGCCAGCATCACATGGGGACACAGCTGCCCCATTTATTTATTTATTTTGCACCCCTTTTCCTTGCATCCCTGAGTTGGCACTGCACCAACCTTACCTACTGGAAGTGCTAATTAAAACCACAACAATACTTAAGACACAACAAGAAAAATTAATATGTAGACAAAATTTATTTTTACAAATTTCCATCTTCATGGAATGCAGACCAGAATATGCGTGACCTTCTCCTCTAGCTCCTGCAGAGTAAGGCCTGCATTGGATAGAAATAACAACATTGTATTTTAAACCATATAACCAACAGGACTATTAATCACACTTGTAGTTTACACTGCATTCTAAAACATTTTAAAACCACAACCACTAGTCCTGTACTGTACATTATTCAAAACAATGGCAGGCAGATTACCTGTAGCAGCTTCTGGTTCTTGAGGTGCAGGTACACCCTCCTACAAATTCCTCACCCTCCTCTTCCGCTATCGGAGTCAGTGGTACTTCAGAATAGGCAGAAAGATAACGTTAAGCCAAGTGCAAAATGCAACAAATTTCGGCGGTTCAGCAGAGTACTGTCAGGGAAAATTTCTATTAAGATGAATAAAGGACTGGACAGTTTTCAGAGTGTCCAGAGGACTGACTAGTGCACCTGAAGTCAATTAACTAGGAGAATAGTTTTTTCTATCTACTGTTAAAAAGGTAAGTGAGATAGTGGGGTTCTTTCTAGAAGTTTTCTTAATTGATTGAGTGCTTAGTCACTGTCCAGTCTAGTGTATATAAACTGTAAATATTTGAATGGCGTTTTTTTAGGCGGATGATTATGTGGAGGAGGAAGGCTGGTTGTATGAGAAATATGAGGATGGACAGATATGCTATGTAAAAATCTTCCTGGAACCTGTATTATTGGATGAATCAGACTGCTGTATATATATCTATTGGAATCACAGTAAAAGACTTGTATTATACACTAACTGCCGGAGCAAACAATGCATCTTTGCGCGGACGACACATAGGACTTCTTCTAGGGTGCCCTTCTCCTATCGGAGGTTAGCTGTCATTACAGCTAGTTTTGTTCTTGACGCTGCTGCTCTAAGTAATTGTATAGAAGTACAGCTATACCATTCCCTCAAGTTCTTTAGCCACGATGTTCGTCTCCTTCCCACGGATCTTTCTCCTTAAATTTTCCCTCATACAATAAGTTGGGATATGATGTACTTTTCTCCTCAAATAATGTTGTCACGAGTCGGCCCATTCCCTACGGACTGGCAAACTCACAAGACACTCGTGCCGGTGAGACTTCTTTCATGGACGAAATCGCACGGTCAAAACATAGTGGTTACATTTTTCAACACCCACTTAACGCTGAAGGATAGTTAGAATACTTTTAAGCACATTTCTTGACATGAACTTTCCAGGCAAACAGTGGGAGGGGGGAGGTAAGGTTAGGCGTAGCCATTATCCTATCTGAACTTCTCCAAACTGGTTCTTCAGAATTGACTTGGCCAAAGCCCAAACAAAATCCCAGGGAGATGACGAGCTTAGGGCACAGGGCCGCCTTTTGAGCTTGGCAGAGAGAGATCGATCCTGCACCAGTTAACCCCAGCCTGCCGGAAACGCTGAGCTGGCCATGGCAAGCAAGACCCCAGGGAAGGAACCGCATAGGCCTAGGAAACTCCCCTGCACGTAGCCCTGGGGAAGCTCTCTTGCAGGCCACACACACACAATCCAGAACAAACGCAAGTCCAAGTCTATGAAAAGCCTCAGAGCACCTTCCATGGTACAATCCTTAGAAATTCAGAGTCCTCAAGCAAATGTGCAAGCGTATGCAGAGTGCTTCCAAAATCTCCAAAAAGGTAGAATCCAAACACGAGGGGTTTCAGGCCAAGCGTCGAAAGATGGATGTCTAGCAAGGCTTTTTCAGCCTTGCTAGCTATTACATACTATCCAAAACTACTTGACGGACAGGTCCTCTAACCTGTAAACTACACCCATGTGCCAATGGGGCGGCACAGTTCAACCTCCTTTTGATGATGCTACAATGTGAGTGACAGCTTGTAAGAGAGCCCCCCCCACCTCCTTATCCAAAACATTCTTTAGCTCCCAGGGAAACTGGCTATGTCCAAGGCCATTGCCAGCAACTCCTGTGAGAAACGAGATTGGGAAAAGCTTGCAGAGAAACAGGCTTTCTTAAAACAAGCCCTAAGACTACAACTTACCACCCGACAAATATGACTAAAATATTGCAGATTTCTTCTTTTGATAGTATTTATTCTGTTGGCTTGTTTACTCGACGTAGTACGTCCTCCTTTGTTATTCAGTCGGTCCATGGTATCGTCAACATACGTCGGTGTATCCACATTTCAAAAGTTTCGATTTTGCTCAAATTGTTTTGCTTAAGGGTCCAAGCCTCCACTCCATAAAATAATATTGAAAACACGCAGCGCGCCTTACCATCCAAGTCTTTAATGTAAGATTAAGCTCCTGATCACGTAGCAGCTGTTTCATTTTGACAAACGCTGCTCTTGCCATCTCGATTCTTGCGTTTGTCTCTTGTGTTTGTGGAGCTTCCATGGAGCCAAGATCCTAGGTATTTATATTTTGTGACACACTCAATTGGCACAGTGTTTGTTGTAACGTGAGGCACAGTAGAAAACTTTTTCTTTATTGCCATATATTTTGTTTTCTTGATATTCGTTTTGAGTTCCTAGTTATTACATAGGACTGGATTGATCTTATGCTAAGGAAGCTCAGGATGGCAAGCTTAGGGGTGGGCATTTTAAAAAGATGCTATCAATCATAGGAAACAAACCCACCACGTTGTTCAACAGAACCACCCGCATCCAATACTCACCAAAGGCTGGGCAAGCCGATATATACAGTATATTTTCCCTTCCTCGCCTTAAAGTTCCTTCATCTCCCTCGTGCCCCCCATCCACATAATCACGCAACAGCAAGAGCAGATAACTTACCATGTTGTTCACATTTTTTAAGATATTGGTGAGGCTGCTGATGACCAGGGAAAACTTGTACTTGGAAATGTTGACGAAACATTCCTTGTTATGTTCTGTGCTGACTTTGGTGTGCGTATTCTGTTGGCCGGCTTTGATTGGAAGCTGCAGCAAAAAGGAAGACTGGTAAGAAAACTTGCACTGCCGCTGTTTGTCACATTAAAGGCTTTCTTATCCCTTCACTTTTCATACAGATCTCGTTGGGCGGGCTAGCACTCAACACATGAAGCGTTTTCAGCACCCCTTTTATTTATGCTACTGGGTTACAAACATTCTAATAAAAAAAATAATGTTCCAGTCAAGCTTATTCCCAGGTAAACGTGTATAGGATTGCAGCCTAAGTGTGCTTTACTGACTCCCCCATCCCAGCACCCGCCAAAATTCCAATAGTTCAGTTCAATTACAAGGGAGTTGCCCAATGATCCCCACACCGTCCCCAGCACTCAGACTGGACAAAAGATGGAGGTTGCGTGACTATTTTGCCTTAGCCAGGCAGTGGCTGAACTACCGTATTTCACCGAATGTAAGCCATCAATTCTAAGACGCACCTTAATTTCAGCACCCCTTCGCCCTCACCTCCATCAAGGGAATCTATGCAATTTTGGGAAAAAGAGTAAAAGAATATAATAAGATTTGTAGCTGATCCCGGTGTGGGGGTGCACTGTATGGAGATATATGATTTGTAAGTGATGTGTTGTTTATTATTATTATTATTATTATTAAAGAGGAATAATAAAGAAAAATGATTTTGGGAATATATGGGGATTATTTGTGAACTATGTATTAGAAAAAGGGAAGGGGTGCAGACCATCAAGGGAATCTATGCAATTTTGGGAAAAAGAGTAAAATAATATAATAAGATTTGTAGCTGATCCCGGGGATATATGATTTGTAGGTGATTTTTTTTTATGTATATGTATAGTATATAAAATCAATAAAAACTTAAAAAAAATAAAAATCCTCCTCCATGAACACTAGACACTTTGTTTCAAGCACTATCCATGAATTCTTCAAAAGCTCACAGACCAATAATTTCCCTCATGCGTCATTTACCAGTCAGTTGGTTGCAAGCAATGTTCAAGTGGCACAAAATCTTGTAAAAACATAAATCCACTTTGAGGAAGTTTTACTTTTGATCAAAGTCAACAGAAGACATGTGCCAGTGGCACTTACAAAAAACAAATATTTAACATGAAATAAGGATGGTGCATTGGCAGAAACATAATGAAATTATTCTCTCCTCTGGTTTCTTACAAAAACTACCCTCTAAAAACTGGAGACTAACAACAAAATGGCCTTGACATAAGCAATTCCTGGCTTGCTTGAGAGTGACAAGCCAGAAGTCAGAGACATACCCCCAGTGTGCAGAGGCCTCTACTTCCTCTGCAGGCAGCTCCATTTCACTTGGCTAGTGGTAGGCACCAAATTTGCTATTTAGAGTGAATGCAAAAAGTCATACGTGTGAGAAAACGTGGGGCTGTGGGAGTTACACTGCAGATTCATGCTTGGATTTGTGGGACAAGGCATTTTTAAAAATACACAGAAACATGTATGTTAGAAAGCAAGCTTCTATTATTTTTATTATATACACACGTTTATTTAAAATACCCAAGGTTCATTCAAAGTGCTAAGCTAGTTCCGGAGCAGCTAGAGCCCCAAGGTCTCATAGATGTGGTCACAGCTACTGTAATTGCTAGGAAAAATCTGAACGTAGGACATTTGTCTACTTATCACCCAATTGGGAGACCAAACTGTATCCACAAGTGATTAAGGTACTCCCAGGAAGCTGAAACTGAACATGCGCATATATTCCCAAGAAATGTTCGTTTATTATTATTTACGAGACAAAAGGGAAGGCATTTATACAATTCTTCCAAGAAGTGGAGGGTGAGGCAGGGTGGAGAGATATATCCCCAATTTTTTAAAGCCCTTCTAGAAAACCAAATTTAGCTCATACCCTGTGACACACAGATTACTAAAAGGGGAACTTTTGTTAATCACTTAGAAATGGGGGAGGTGGAGAAGTAAATCCCCAGAGGATTAAACCACAGGTCAACCAGAAAGATGGAATCTGGCTAACACCCCCACCCCTAATTTTACTGATTAGACAAGCAGAGGGGCCACGTTCAAGCCATTCCAGCAGGCTGTAGCAAAGGGGGAGGAAGTGGAAAGTAGGGCCATTCCATCAGCCCGGCTGAAAGTCGAGCTTCAACAGACTTACCTCCCTCAAGTGTTTACTCTCCAGCTGTTGATTATAAGAAATACTACTGAAATTAAAAACTGGTGCCTGAGTTTGCTGTTTCCCTCTTCCTTCCCCATCCCCTTTTCCTTTTGTGTTGCATCCTTTAGTTTATAAGCCTGCAGGCAGGGACACTCTTGTTTTCACTGACTGTGTGTAAGCCACACTGGAACCCTTCTAGGATGAAGAGGGTATAAAAATGCTTTGCATGAATGAATGAATGAAAATGCGACAGAATGTTGCGTTCTGGAATTTCCATTGCTGCTACACGCAGGGGTGGACAGAAGGTAGATCTCCAGATGTTCTGGACTTCAACTCCCAGCATTCCTGACCTTTGGCCATGCTGGCAGGGACTTGTGGGAGTTGAAGTCCAAAACATCTGAAGAACTACCTTCTGCCACAAGACACAAAAAAGAAACATAAGACTATTTCCAAGATGAGCAACTACTTAAGCAGACTTGAAAGCCCAACTAAAGAGAGCTGCCGATTTCGGCAACATTATCAGCCAGCCGCTCCATTCTCCACAGCCTGTAATTAACTGGTTAAATCTGCACAAACAACCCACAAAGGCTGTTAAACTTAGCCCACTCTGAATTCTTCTTTTATTCTTCGATATTCATAATGGTCATAATTATCCCCATTTTTACAGATTGTGAACTAAGGCTACAAGGAAATGGCTTGCCAAAGCAAGGCATTGAGTATCTATGGCAGACAGGTTATTTCAAGTTGGGTCTCCTGGACTTCACAATGAAACTTTATATCCACTAAAATAGCGAACAGCTTACAAGCTAATAAGGGGAAGAAACTCATTTTTCCACATTTTAGTAAGTTCATCAAAAAGAGATCATTCTTCTCTGTCAACAGCACTAATCCAGACACATTGTCACAAATCCTTTAAAGTCAATGGAATTTATTTCCAAGGAAACAATTTAGGATCAAGTGAAAGCAAACTTTGATCCTACCAAGTTCCCAACAATTTTGTAAAAAAAATAATCCCCAGTAGAACCTGAATTTATCTTTATAAATTTATAACTTTGGCTGAAAAGTTGATAATGCCTACCTTAAATAGCATTAACAACTTTGGGGGAAGTTAATTCCACATGGCAGTTACTCATTACTAGAAATCTTCATTCTTTCCAAGTTGAAAATATTTTTCTGAATATGTGTTACTTTAGAGATGGCATTATAGTGCTTATTAGAAAATGCTGAAACCACTGAAATGCTTAACTCCCTTAAGGGGGTCAGATGCAAAAGATGACAGGGCTCCTGCACCTTTCATAGTCATGCAGAAGAGGCAATTTCAGCTGGTCTGGCTTGTCATGGAAACCTTCTGAAATTTCTATCAAAGGTGCAGGAGCCCTATCCTCTTTTGCATCTTATTACCCTACTCCTAATGAGTTAGCTAGCTCAACTCTACAAGAATGCAAGCGATAAACCTTAAGGCATTTTCACATACAAGAAAAAGAAAAGAAAGAGGATCTCTGAGATGCACTGAAATTTTATTTACTCAGCCCGATGTGTTTTGAGTACACTCTTTGTCAAAGAAAAAATATGCACGTCATCCAGAAAATTTCAGTTATGGGGTGGAAGAGAAATGCAGACTTCGCCATGCTTTGAGTAGACCCATTTAAATAAGTGGTTCAAGTTAGATATGACAAACTTAAGTTCCACTGAACTCAACTGGTCTACTCTAAGTGGGACTAAGGCTGGACCCAACCCACTGTAAACACAAAGCAACAAATTATTACAAATACTGTGTTGGGCTGAATGAATGAAATCTCCCACAATCCCACATTGGTGCCTGTCTTGCCTTCGCTCCTCCATCTTTCTTCATTCTCTCTCTCTCTCTCTCTCACACACACACACACACACACACACTTATTGACTTTCTTATATTGAAAGCATAATGAACACTTCTTTTTACATTAATGAAATTACATAATTCAACAGATAAACCAAAGTAATTTGAACCTGCACAGTTATAAGCCTTTTATATGGCATGTGGCACTCAAAAGTCCTCATTTTGGGAGACAATGTGAAAGGCCAGATCCATTTTTAATTTTTGAAAAAGCTGCACACAAATATTTAGAATAAATGGGTTCTATGCTCTCACACTGCTTTGTTCACTGCACATGGCCTCACCTGGAATTTCGGAACACTAATATTGCAAACACATTTAAGTATATGGTAGTGGCCAAATCTGTTTCTTTGCCTAATCTATACAGAAGGTGGGTAGAATGTATACTTGGAGCCACTGGTAAATCTATGGGTGATTTGCAATGGACTGGTAAAGATTACTAACTCCCAACTGTTTAACAATAACAGCAACAAAGTGACTCCCCTATCCTGCCTTAAATTATACTGCTAAAGCTGAGACTTGGGGGTAACCAGGAGTGGATTTGTGTGTGGAAGGACTGTGAGTGCCAATTTCTGGACTCAGAATTCTTTAATTCTAACTGGCTCAGTTCAGACAACACATTTCTCAACAGTGGTTTTAGAACTCCACTGAGTTTTTACACCACCGTTGTGAAATGTGTTATCTGGTGGGAAAACTCCATGCAACAGTGGAGGGTTTTTTTGGAAAAGACTCCACACAGAATATCCACACTGTGCAGAGGAGAGTTCCTACACAACTGTTGTGTTGTGTAGCAGGCTCCGTGGAGTTTGCCGTTGCGTTGAGTTGACTTTTCCCGCTGGCGACATAGTTCCCTGGCAAGAGCGGTGAAAGGATCGAGTACCACTCTAGGGGAGCCACCGGGATTAATTTTTTTCAGCAATGGCTGATGGGATACCATTGGGAGGACAAGGGGAGGAGAGGGAGAGGAGGAACTGTCAGTCAAATATCGCAATGGATTTTACTCAACTCCACGGTAGCCCACAGTCACACAACGGTGGATTTAGAACATGTTGCGTGGGGAGTACCCCCTAAAACCTCAACCGTTGAGTGGAGTTTTCACACTGCGTTGACTAACGTGTTGTCTGAGCTGAGCCTGTATGTCTTTTGCACCTGGCTCTGGTTGGTGGATCTCAGTGTTTTAGTAAATAAAAATACAGTAGATCCTGCAAACCTGAAGTATGCCCACCCTGGTATATGGAACCACCCATTAGAACAAAATTAAAAGAACACATATTTCTCTTCATCTCTCAAAAGGCACTGGGGAAAGTGGTGAAGCCCATGGGAGATCTAAACACCTATCCTGCAGTTTCTAAACTTCCAGAGCTCCAGGTCCAGAAATGATTCTGCTTCTGTCCAGAAAGTCATACGTGAATATCACTTTAAACGGCATGTACTTGCAGGTCACTCAGAAGGGACAGTTCCCCAATTCTCTCAGGTCCGCAAATCCACTGAATTCCTTGCTCCCAGTTCCAGCCCACAAGAAGCAAGCCCCAGAAGAAGGAATGATCCCACAGTTCTCCCCACTCACAGCAACAAAAAAACACCCACAATTCCTAAGCCACAAAAGTGACATATCACAGCATCAAAAGGACTCCTCCAATGATCTGCAATATATCCACTTGTTGCTCCAATCCCACACCCAACAGTCAACGTCTCATTTTCCCCTGCACAAGAGGCAGAATTTGAACATACCCACAGCTACTTCCTTCATTTCACAGGACTCCCAATTTCTAGATCCCACGAGCAATTAGTTGCAGTGAGCCCACCCTACTTTCCTTCATCTTAGTGTTCTAAGCCCCAAATTTTACAGGCCCCAGCATTATATATTCCAAAGCCAAAAGGATTAAGCCCCAGTTCTTCTACACAGTTCTCTAGGAGGGAGCCCAGCCTGGCCAGTTCCTTCATATTCTCCACTAACAGGATTTCCCATTGCCATATTGCATCCAACTCCTTCCCTAAGCCATTTAAGGAAGGCCTAGGTTAGTGGCAGAGCACATGTTTTTCATGCAGAAGGTCCCTGGTTCAACCCCTAGCATCTCCAGGCACAGCCTGAATTCCTGGAGAGCCATTGCTGCCAACTAGTGTCCACAATACTGGGTTAGGTGGAGCAATAGTCTGACTCAGTATAAGGCAACTTCCTACGTCCTTATGACTTCAATACACACCAAGTCCAAACCCCACAATGTGGAACCCAACTGGTCTATCTATTACCATCTCATGCTATTTCAAAGAATGCCAGCAATGGGACTGTTCCCACAAGAACAACTAAATGTCTTGTGGAACCTTAAAAACTAACAGGTTTATGGTGGCAAAAACTTTCATGAACTAGATCCCACTTTGCCAGACACATGGTGTGCACTTCAATCGACAAAAGCATCCCTGATCTAAAATGCAATCCTATACTCAGAAATAAGTGCCACTGAATTACATTGAGCTTACTCCCAGGTAAGTGGTGAAGACACTTCAAGATTCCCCAAGGATCTTTGTTGTAAGAGACATGATAACACTCTTTAAATACTTGAAAGGTTGTCACACAGAGGAGGACCAGGATCTCTTCTCGATCAACCCAGAGTGCAGGACACAGAACAATGGGCTCAAGTTACAGGACATCAGGAAAAACTTCCTGACTGTTAGAGCAGAACGGCAATGGAACCAATGACCTAGGCAGGTGGTGGGCTCTCCCACATTAGAAGCATTCCAGAGGCAGCTGGACAACCATCTGTCAGGGATGCTTTAAGGTGGATTCCTGCATAGGCCCCTTCCAACTCTACTATTCTATGATTCTATGATCCTCAAGAACTCCTCCCCTTAGAGATGAGCTGCAAAGCATCACTCCTCTGATTCTCATCTCTCCCTAATACCCACACTGTTCACTCCTGGCACCTCATGCCAAGGCAAACTATTGGTCCACCTAGCCCAGTACTGTCAACACTGACTGGCAACAGCTCTCCAGGGTTTCAACTAGACCTCTGCTTCCCTTCATGCTAGGGTAATTTAACTCACCGCTGGCATTCCCACCGCAAAGAACTCCAGTGCATCCTTAGCAGGGCAGAGAGGGTGGGTCAGAGTGGATTCATCCTAATACAGATTGGCATCAGCTAGCGATATTTCTTCTCTTCTCCCCACACCTTCCAAAAAAGAGTCCTCACACCAACTCATTTGGGTCCTTAAATGGCTGAAGCAAGGTTTCATCCCTCACCCCACACAAAGACCCACACACAATTCACTCCCACAGGCTGACCTCCCCATTACTTCATCTACCCCAAAACTGCAAGACAAACTCCAGCTCCTCCTCGTCTCTCCCGCCCCAAACTCCACTCAGCAAATTCCACCAGAGTGAAGTCCAACTAGTCCATTCATTCCCTTTCCATCTCAGGCCCCAAGGTGGCACCCGGTTGGCCTTCTTCAAAGAAAAGAGGGAGGAAATCCCTCCAGCACATCCTCAGGAGGAGTAATAGATGGAGCAACCCCATCAAAGCAATCCTCCAGCTGTTTTTCATCCTCTCTCACACACAGAAACCAATAAAAGGGGGAAGTCCCTAAACAGTAAAGCAAAGTCAAATGTATTGATTCCGGACAGGCAGAGTGGTGGAGGGAGATGTGTAAGATTAATTATGGATTTCTGTTATTTGTGTGTGTTGGTTGTTCCAAGACTTTTGACAGTGGGGAAGCAGTTCATGCATCATAATCATCATCTAGACAGCTTTGACTATTGGACAATATAGCAATGCATTAAAGAAATTAAGAGCCTCACGCTTCGCTCCACAGGAGGACCACAAAGAGCGCACAGACACACACGGCTCTCGCCCTCAGGGGTTTGGCACCCCAATTCCTACCCCCCCCCACACCCCCCCTCCCCTCCAAGGGCAGAGCGCCCCCCCACAGGCAAAAAGCCTCCCCAGAAAAGCACCCGCCTCCACTTGGCCTCACCCCCCCCCACCCCCACGGCACAGCATCCTCCGGCTGCTTCCGTGCAAGAAACACACACACACAAAACGCTTCGGCACCGAAAAGGGGAGGACGAGCGCCCTCCCACTCGCTCAGCAAAGACTCCCCCCCCTTTCCTCATAATTAAGCCGCCCCCTCCCGCTTGGGACCCCCACCCCCACCACGGGGGGCCGTTACCTGCTCGCCGAAGCGGTTCACCACGGCCTGCACCCACTTCACCGGCTTGTGGGCCGCCATGTCCCACCGCCCAGGCAGGAGATGGATGCGAGGAAGGGGGGTCCCGCCGCCGCCGCCGCTGCCGCCCCCCACTCTCCCCTGGGCGAGACCCGGCCGCTACGCTCAGCTCTCGCCCTCTTCCTCCTCCTCCTCCTCCTCCTCCTCAGCCATCAGAGCCCACAGGCCACCATGACACCAACCGGAAGCGGGAAGCCGAGTCCGCCCCCAACACCAGCCCGGGCCGCCGGAAGAGAGAGAGAGAGGGAGAGACGGACGGACGGACAGACAAGTGGGGCGGGGGGAGGAGGAGGAGGAGAGAGAAAGGGAGGGACGGAGGGAGAGACGACGCATGCGCGAGGAGGAGGCGTGGCCGGGGCGCCGAAGGGCGGCCGCGGCAGAGCGAAAGGAGAGGCGGAGAGCGGAGGAGGCGCATGCGCGACGAGAGGGAAGGAGGGCGCGGGGGAGGCGGCCACGCGCGCGTGCGCATTAAAGGCGCCGGGCGGAAGTCACGAGATTTGTACCTTGCGCCGGGGAAAGAGAGGGGGAAGCCTAAGCGTAGGATGCGCATGCGCAGTTATTGCAGCGTTCGATAGGCTCGGTCGTCGGCTGATCCGCTCTGCTTCGGAAGCCGACTCGACTTTTAACTCCTCCTCCTGGCGGCCTTTCTCTTTTCCCTTTTGTGGCTGGCTTGGTCCACGTGGAGGGGAGGGGAGGGGAGGGCAGGGAAGCCCCCCCTTCCCACGCACCCCCTGGCTGTCACGCCTTGCGCCGTCCTCCTGCTTTAATAGCCTTCCCTTGGAACAGCTTGCTTTTCAATGGGGGCGCCTCAGGCTGCAACCTGAGTGCAAGCAGCTCCGTTGACATCAATGGGCATTCAGCTTCCGGGCCTTTCCGGTCAGGACCTGGAAGCCTGCAGCCTTGCAGGTGGTGATGGACTACAAGTCCCATTATCCCTGACCACTGGCTACCCTGATGGGATGTGGATATATTACACAACCTCCCCTTTTTTAAAAAAATCATGTAAAAAAAAAACCGTATTTTGTTACACCTTGTGAATTTGTATGTTTTTCTGTTGTTTGAAAATCACATATTACCTTGCGAGTTTCCTGGTTTGTACTGGTGGCCAGAACATTGAGAATTAAATGGCTGAATTCGGACAACACGATAGTCAATACAACTGACGATTGTCCCCCCCCCCCCCCCCCCCCAGTTGCTTATTGTGTCCTCCGAATTCAGCCAATGTGTTGCCTGGCTCTGAGTGCGCCTTCTCTTTGCCTTATGGCTTATTGTAGCTAATTAATAAAACTCTTACTATAGCTCTGTCACTCACATGCATTGAAACATAACTTGCAACTGATCATTTTCGATTTCAATTTGGCTTTTCAATCAATCAACTTATGGGTCAGGCATCCTTGACCCTGATTGCTTCTGCTATTGAATAACAAATTTCTCTAGTCAAATTGTCCACTAGGGGACACTCAAGGCTAAAACTTTTTCACCCTGGAAATAATCAGAGGAATGAGGGAAAGAGGAGGGTGCTTTAGATTTATTGATTCAACAGGAGTTGATTTGGTTCAGCATTCTTGTGTTTAGTTTCTTCTATGTTGCTCAGAGACATCCTTGTTCCTTAATTTCATGCTTCCCCCTTCCTAATCCCTAACCCAATAATAATAATAATAATAATAATAATAATAATAATGTCTACACTTGCATCTATACATATAAATTAGCACATGCACACATTTTATGCAAATTAGTGTCCTATTTGTCCTTCTCTTTCTTTTTTGAGTGATACATTTCATCTTTTTTAGTCATTCACAAATGGCCGTTCTAGATATGGCCCATGGAGCTCCTGGACCCAGCTCACGGCCTCCCTCTTTGGCCTTGTGAATTTGCATGAGGGGGACTTTTTCTAAGACTAATTGCTGTGAGGCGATTGGGGGTGGGGGACTAAAAGACTAAAATGCATGGGAAAACAAGAAGGTCTTCACCTGGTGCTGGAAAGAGCACAATGTCGGCACCAGGCGGGCCTTTCTGGGAAGCTCATGCCACAATCAGGGTGCCACAGCAGAAAAGGCCGTTCTTCGTAGCCACCTGCCTCACTTCCTTTGGCAGGGGCTCCCAGAGAAGGAACGCTGAAGATCATCTTAGGGCCTAGGGTGACCAGATAAAATCCAGGTCAGTGCTCATGTAACTTTAACAGTAGTAGAGAAAAGGGAATTTCAGCCCGTGTCATTTGATTAATATTTTTATTAATTTTTCCAACAAACACATACACAAATAAACAATAATGTAACATACAATAACATAAAACCAATTCCCCCCTCAACTACCCCCCGTGCTCCCCCCCCCTTCCGAGACCGTCTCATTATCCTTCATCCTCTTTCCAAAATTTTAATGATTCTTTTGAAGGCAATTGTCCCTTCCCCGATCTTAAAACGTAATTCAAAAGGGGCGTCCATATTTCCCCAAAATCACTCTTCCTGGACATTCCCCTCTTTATTTTCATTTTACACGTCAACATATCATTCAAAGCTAAATCCCAAATTTCTTTATACCACTCTTCTATTGTATAACTTCGTTGCCCTTTCCAATTTTTAGCAATCAGTATTCTAACAGGTGCCAGGAGGTTGTTTACCAATTCTTTATTTATTACATCCTTATTCCTACTATCCCATATTGCTAGTAGAGCTAGCTTCGGGTTTAATTCCAACCTACTTCCAATTATATCACTTATTTCTTTACCAACCCTTACCCAAAATTTTTGTACTTGTTCACAGCTCCACCACATATGAAAATATGTCCCAACCTCCTGACACCCCCTCCAACAATTCTTGGGCAATTTTTTATCAATCTGGTGAAATCTAACAGGTGTTAAATACCATCTCCAAACTGTCTTATAATAATTCTCCTTAATTCTAATCGACAATACCTTTAACATTCTTCCATTCCAAATCCTCCCCCAATTATCTTCATTAATTTTCCCCCTTATATCTTCTTCCCAAGCCTCTTTTATAACCTTAAGTGAGTCCTGAAATTCTTCCTCTATTAATATTTTATATATCTCACTAGTGAGTCCTTTCTTAGCTCTAGCTTCTTCTTTATCCCACGATTGTTCGATTAAATCTTCAAATCTAGTATTGTTTCTACATTCCTTATTCTTTGTGGTCCAATCCTGTGTCCATTTTAACAGTTGCAAACACTTGAACCACGCTAGCTTTTGTCCTTTAAATAAGTTTTTAATATGCTCACTATCCTTCATCTTTTCCATCCAATTCCTTAATTTAATAATATCGTGTTCTTTCAGACTCCCTTCTATCTCTGATTTTGATACACTTGGGAAGTTACCCACTACTACAACTGGGGCAAGCGGAGACTCCCCTGGTATCAACTTCCCTCTATACTTCTCCCAGATCATTAATATATTTTCCAACAATGGGTTGTCCAGTACTTTCAATTCTTTCTTTTGCATTTTAGTAAAAAATATATTTCGTAATTTATACTCCACCTTTACTGTTTGCGATTCTAACCATTCCATGTCTTGTTCCCCTAAAATAGCATGAATAACATATCTTAACTGATTAGCAATATAATAATTTTTAATATTTGGAAGTCCTAGACCTCCTTTCTTTTGAGCCTTATACCATAACCCCTTATTTATCCTAGCTCTTTTATCCCCATTACAATAAGCATTAATCATATTTTGCCAACTTTTAATCTCAGCTGCTGATATTCTAATAGGTAACATTCTAAACAAAAAATTAATCTTAGGTAATATATTCATTTTAATAACTGCTATTCTACCAAACCAAGAATGTTTTAATTTTCTATATATCTGTAACTTCTCCCCTACCTCTTTTCTTAACCTTACTAAATTAAGTTCCTCTAGTCTAT
Organism: Anniella stebbinsi; assembly: GCA_029215795.1. Classification (NCBI taxonomy): domain Eukaryota; kingdom Metazoa; phylum Chordata; class Lepidosauria; order Squamata; family Anniellidae; genus Anniella; species Anniella stebbinsi. Next base: position 188,303,961 of record JARDYH010000005.1, read on the forward strand.
TTAATTCTCTATCTATATTAACTCCTAAATATCGTATTATGTTTTTATATCCTAATCCTAAATTAGCTTTACATTTCTCCATCTCTTCCTTGTTATAATTATACAACATCATTTCTGACTTTCCCCAATTAACTTGTAATCCTGTAATTTCCCCAAATTCTCTCAGATGTTTCTGAATCAAATCCCCGCTTTCTAGGGGATCTTCTAATGTCAGCAACGTATCATCCGCAAACATATTTACTTTAATCTTATCATTACTACCTATCCCCTTTAATCTATCATCTTCCCTAATTACATTTGCTAAAATTTCTATAACTACTGCAAATAAAATCGGCGAAAGTGGACATCCTTGCCTAGTTCCTCGAGCTAGATTTATTTGTTGCGTTAACCCATCATTAACCATTATTTCCGCTTTATTATTTTTATACATCTGATTAATCACTCCCATAAATTTATTTCCAAACCCAAACGTTTTTATTATTATTTTTAACGCTGGCCATTCCACGCAATCAAAGGCTTTGAAAATATCCAGAGCTACTAATCCTGCTTTTAACTTTCTTCTTTTTATAATATTTATTGTATTTATAACCCTCCCAATTAAATTTGGCATTTTCCTACCAACAATAAATCCACATTGATCATTTTTTATATATTTAAAAATAAATGAACCCATTCTTTTAGCCATTATTGCTGAAAATATTTTTGCATCCTGATTTATTAAAGATATTGGTCTATAAGATGCTGGATCCGTCATATCCTTGCCTGGCTTCTGTATTAGAATAACCATGGACTGATCCCAAGATGGCGGGGTCCCTCCTCCTTCTATTATATCATTATATAATTTTAATAATCTAGGTATTAAAATATCCTTAAATATTTTATAAAATTCCGGCCCCAGTCCATCAATCCCCGGAGACTTACCTCCTTTTAGTTTTGCAATAATTCCCTCAATTTCTTTCTCAGTTACCAAGGCTTCCATACTCTCTTTATCTTGATCATCCAGTCTTATTTTCCAATTTCTTTCTACATATTCCTGTATCTTATCATTTGTAACCGCCTCTGATGCATATAATTCTTTATAAAATTCCTGAAAATTTTTTAATTTATCTTTCATTAAATTGCATCTATTCCCTAATTTATCTCTAATTGTCCCTATCATATTCTTAGCCTTCTCTGACCGCGTGGATCTAGCCAGCATTTTGGAATTTCTATTATTATATTCAAAAAAATCTCTCTTTAAATACAACAAGTTCTTCTGAACCTGTTCTAATTCTTCTGTCTCCAATTCCTTTTTCTTAGCTTGAATTAAGGCATATAACCGCTTATCTTTAGTCTCTCTTAATCTCTCCTCTAGTCTCCTTATCTCTTCTTCAACGTTTTTATTACGTACTTCCTGTTGCTTTTTAAGTGTGGACATTTCCCTAATACACATCCCTCTTATTACTGCTTTCATTGTATCCCATAATAATCCTTGCGCATTAACTCCTTTTTCATTTATCTGCCATATTTCCTGTACTTCCTTTTTTAATTTCTCTACTATATTTTTATTTTTAAAAATTCTTCCATCCATTCTCCATCTCTTTGCTTGTTTATAATCCTTCTTCATCTTCATCTCCATCAACATTAATGCATGGTCAGTGATCTTTATTACTCCTATATCGCAATCTATTAAATTTGATAGCATATTCTTTGATATAAATATGTAATCAATCCTTGAATAACTCTTAAATCTAGGTGAGTAAAAGGTATATTTCCTCTCTTCTCCTTTTAATACTCTCCATACATCCATTAATTCTTTCCCCTCCATTAATTTAGCTAATTCCGTCTTCCCCCCACCTCTAGCATCTCTAATAATATTATCCCTATCTTTCCCTTTATGAATTACCATATTAAAATCTCCTGCCATCACAATATTTTTGTTCCCTAAATCTCCCCCCATATCAAACACTTCTTTAAAGAATTCCATTTGATTCCCATTTGGAGCATAGACATTAATCAACACAAATTCTTCCCCTTCCATCGTACAGTAAATTATAAGGATCCTTCCATTCTTATCTTTCTTTACACTTTGAATGTCAATACCACATTTCTTCGAAATTATGGTTGCCACACCTCTCGCTTTAGAAGTACCACATGACTTTTCATACACTCCTATTTCCCTCATTCGCAACTCATTAACCCCCTCCTTTATCTGATGAGTTTCCTGCAAGAAGATTATATCAATTTTTTCCCTTTTCAACATTGTTTCAATTCTTCGTCTTTTAACCACCGTTCCTAGCCCCTTAACATTTAGAGTTGCCCATCGCAATTTATTTTCCATCTCTTAATTTCAACCATATATATACATTGATCTCGGTCGGTGAACCCCCTACCCCCCTTCCCCTCCCTCCCCCCACACAGACCCTCAGTATCCCCCCCCACCCCCCCTCCCTTCCCTCCCCCTACACTTACCCTCATTTTACCCCCCTGCTCACCAGACCTCTGGGCACTGGTCCCAATTATTTTAGAACTCTTCAGGGGGGGGGAACCCGGCCCAACCCTCAGAGCAAAGTCCGAACCTCCACTCCTTTACCCTTTCCCCACTAATCCCATTTCATTGACTAGACCCTCCAACCGCTCCTTCTTCTTGGACTACTTCTCCCGGGTCGTTGGGATCGATTATGCCCAACTTCTCCAACAGCTGAATTCCTTGCTCACACGATGTTATTCTTTCTTGCTTCCCACACCAAGCAAATCTCAGAAATACTGGATATCCCCAATTGTACGTTATCGATTTCTTCCTCAATGCTGCTGTGCATATCTTGACACTCTTCCTCCACTGGATGGTCTGCGGGGAAAGATCCTGAAAAATCTCAATTGCTGTTGCTTGAATCATTGGTTGAGGTGGTTTCCTGATTGCTTGCATCAATTTTTCTTTTTTATAATAATTTGCAAATTTAACAATTATGTCTCTTGGAAGCACTCCTCTTCCTTTGAAACCAACTCGATGCACCCGTTCAAGATCCTCTTCCTCCCAGACCCCCTCCGGAAATTGTGTTTTCAACCACGACAGAATTGTATCTCTTAAATCTTTTAAATTCTCTCTTTCTTGTTCCGGATATTTTCTTATGCGCAGATTTGCTCGTCTGTCCCGATCCTCCATCGCGATAATGCGTTGTTCATGTTGAGAAAGTTGGTCCTCATGCTTCTTGCAAGTTTCAGCCAGTGCTCTTGTGTCTGACTGCAGCACTCCAACATCCTTCACCACTTGAGTTAAGCCCTCCATAAGTTCCTCTTGCGTGTCTTTAATGCGCTTGGCCAAGCGCCCTTCAAGCCCAACAAGCATTTTATTTATATCCACCTTTAACTCGTCCATTGGGTCTGGCTGCCCTCCTCTGGTAGTCTTTGGAATTACAACCGGGTCTACAGTTGGTATTTTTACTGGAGACTTTTTTGCTGTCTTCTTATCTGGAATGTCTGGCATGTTTTGCTCCTCCAGACGCGTCAATCTCTGCCAGGTACGATCCGAACCTCGCTCTTTTGAGGATCTTACCCAGGCTGGGGTGGGAGCAGAAGATTTCTTCTGTCGTCCCTCCTTCTTTCTCATGAATTATCCCCCACCCTGTCTGCTTGTTCCTCTTGTTTACGTCAGACTGGATTACAAGTTCACTGGGGATTGACTTTAATCATCTTCTCAATAATCAGTTTTATTTCCAACAGTCTCTCCCCCAGTAACCTACTCAGCCAGTCTACCTTAAATCCTCATTTATAAGTCCATAAATCGCCTCCAATATGGCCGCTTCACTTTCGTTTCTCCTTCAAAAGCTGACAACTCTTGCAACCCCTCCTCTGTCCCTCCAGAGATCGATCAGTTCCAGAGACAATAACAGACTTTCTTTTAACAAGTTTAACCCAGGCTGGAGTGGGAATAAAGCTTCTTATAACAACACTCCTTGTTGCTCGTAAATTATCCCCTCCCTCCGTCCGTCTGGGTTCTCCTTTACTTTTTCTTTTTTTTTTTTTGCCACAGCCAGACAGCCTAAACTGCCAGTTTACTGGAGCTTACTCATCCAAAACTCTCCCCCAGTAAACTAATCAAGTAGTCTTCCTTGTATCATTCGTAAAAGTCAATAAATTACCTCACCGACGTCTTCCTTCTTTGTTGTTAGCTCGAAGCGTCTGGTTTCACTTTAACAACCATCAAGCTCTGTCGCTTTTCAGCTCCCGGTCAGATAATTAATCACTTCCAGCCTTACCCTATCACCGTAACATGTCTTTATGCCTCTCTTGAAACTCTTCCGTAAGGAATTAGTGCTTAATTCAAAGCTTTCATAAGGAGCAACGAGGATCTACGACTTCACCCCGTCGCGTTCATAGCCACGCCCCAGCCCGTGTCATTTGTATACAATTAGTTCCTGGTGAAATTCCCTCTTCATCACAGCTGTTAAAGTTGCAGGGGCCCTGCCTTCTTTTGTATATGGTCACTCTAGTATAGGGCATGCACCTTTAACTGTTGTGAAGAAGAGGGAGTTTCACCAGGAACTAATTGCATACAAATGACCCTGGCTGAAATTCCCTTTTCTCTACAACTGTTGAAGTTACATGAGCCCTGACCTGGATTTTATCTGGTCACCCTATCTTAGGCTCAGAGCAGGTACATGGGAGAACACAGCCCTTCAGGTAACCCGTCCCCAAGCTGTTTAGGGCTTTGAATGTTAATACCATCACTTTGAATTGGGCCTGGAAATGGACTGACAGCCTGCAGTTGGAAAAGTATTGGCAAAATAGAATCCCATTGGCCAGACCCTGTTAACAACCTTGCTTTTGAACCAGATGAAGTTTCTGGATCATTTTCAAAGGCAGCCCCACGTATTGCAGATAGAGCAAGAATGACGGGGAGAGAAAGGGAGATGGAGAGAGAGAGAGAGGAGCGAGGGCGGGGGAGAAGGATAGAGGAAGAGACAGTGTGAAGAAAGGACAGAGAAGGGGAGATAGAAAACGTTGCTTTGGCTCTGCCTGCTTTTGGCCCTGATTCTGCCGCCACTGGCATGCAGAACACGGAAGGGTGTCAGTTTAGGAAGCTGCCTTATACACAGTCAGACCACTGGTCCATAGGCCAGTATTGTCAACACTGACTGGCAGCAGCTCTCGCAGGCATCAGGCAGGAGTTTTTCCAGTCCTACCTGGAGATGCCAGGATTATTCTGTATGCAAAACTTGTAGTAGTTGAATCAACCAAAGTTCTAGCGGATGAATCATTGTGGGCAAATTTTAATTGGTGAGTCTGAGAGATAAAGGTGGACCTGTTCATGTTTCTTCTCTGCTGTTACCATAATGGGAAATAAAAATAAAAGATTAAACATGGGCCTTTCTAACCAGGCGGTGAGTACATTTATAAGTCATCTTGTGTTTCGTTCCATTGCTGCTCCCCACACCCCAAAAATGCTTATGTTGAGGTATTGATAATATGAAAATTGTGAAGGACATGGGTTTCTGAAGGCCTTGGCGCTTTCAGAGGAGGGAGGGAGATGGGTTCCTGTGTCGACATATTTCTAAGTTACTTATCTATTTTGTACCAGCTGAGAGGAGCAGGTGCTCCCACTAACGAGCAAGGTTCCTAACGACTTGCAGCTGAAAAGCCGTTAGGGAGTTTTAGATTCCCAGGCTGTGGGAGGGCGGGAAGCTGGTGAAAAAATACTGAAAAGACGAAAGCCGTGACGTGTAGTTCTTCTCTCTTTGGACCTGGGCACGGTGAAGAGCTGATCTCCGTCTGGCTGGATTTAGCCAGGTGATAGATAGGATTTTTATTGTTTTACCAGCCTGCTCAGTTTGGGGTTGCTTAGCACTTTTAAGAGCGTGCCTGATTGATTGGGGAAACCAATTGTTTTATTGCAGTTGTTTTTCTGTGCTGCTACCCTCACCTACCTCATCCCCCTCACACACACCCCTTGTTCCCTTTTTTCCAACAAACCCTTCCCTGCTTTGACCAAGGCCTTAACTTAGGATAGTGTGTAAATAAACTTGCTTTGGTCCTTACCTTTTGTGTGGTTATTTCAAGCGTTGGCTCAAGCCAGCTTTGGCTGGGGAACCGGGTGGCGGGACGGGGTCTGTCCGCCACGACAGGGGAACATTGTTTATGTTCCCTTGACATGGTTGGCAGTGTTGGGATTTACGAGCCAAGCTTGAGAAATAACGGTGAGAACAGTTACTGATTTGGGTGTAAATTCTGGGAGGCTTCCTTAAACCGACTAGGGAGTGTTAGAGATGCCGGGAGACAAAGACACACCCGTGCCGGGCCCGCGTTGGATACGGCCGACGGGGCAGAGGCCGTCGACAGAAGCAGAACTCACAGTGGGCTGGGGGAGCGATGAAGGATTAATAGCTGCCCAGCTGAGTGAGGCTACGTTGGAGGAAGAAGCTAAAACATCCGCTGCAGAGGCTGCAAGGGAGGTTGGCACCAGTCCCAGCCCGATCGGTCCGGGCTTGATGGTGGGCTCTCTAACATTGCAACCACTAGACAGTGAAAGTGGTAGTGATCAAGAAGAAAGTACTATGGAGGAATGGAAGCAAACCATGAAAGATTTAATGAAACAACAACGCAGGGCTCAGCGGCAGCATTTGGAAGCGGTAAAGCTGCAAGCAGAGACCTATAAATTACAGCTTCAGGTTCAGGAGCAGCGCTCTGGGATTAAGGGCGGCCGGCTGGACAGAAAGCTTTTTCCCACCTACAAAGAAGGACAGGATGTCTTGGCTTTTTTCACCCTGTTTGAGCTGGCCTGTGAGGACCAGGAGGTCGATCCGGCTCAGCGGATGGCTGTTCTTCGAGCTCAGGTCAGTGGGGATTTGGCTGACTTAATGGGAACTGTGCCTCGGCGGGAGGCTAATGACTATGAAAAATTCAAAGAGACAGTGAGGCTGCGTTTTGCTCTCTCTGCCGAGAATTGCCGGCAGAAGTTTCGGGCGGTGAAAGCAGGGCCCCAGGAAGGATTTATGGCATTAGCCGCTCGAGTAGAGAAATCTCTGGATTTATGGGTGGAAGCAGTGGGGGCCACGAAGGCTGCCCAGTACCATGAGATGTTTGCTATGGAGCAATTTTTTGCGGCTATGCCTGAAGAGCTAGCCGTGCTGGTCAATGATCACCGTCCCACCTCTCTGCGAGAAGCGGCGTTGCTGGCTGATCAGATGGGAGTTTACCGGAGGAGGGAGACAGCTAAGCCAGCTTGGCCGAAGAAAGGGGGAGCTCCCGCCGGAGGAAGCGGGTTTCCAGCAGCCCCAGCAAAGGTGAGCGGAGCCGGGCCGTGGCCAGCACGGGAGGAAAAGAAGGGAGGAGAGAGTGCCCCCAGACTGACTTCAACTCCTGCCCCCGCCTCGGGATGTTATTATTGCAAAGAGGAGGGGCACTTCAAACGCCAGTGCCCAAAGCTACAAGAGAAGAAAGCCCGGGAAAGCACTCCCCGGGTAGGAGCGATTGAGCTACAGGCATCTACCAGCCAAGCCGCCGCGACCTCCGACTGGGAAAACAGTGAAGGGTCATCTGGTGGGGAAGAAGAGGCCCCTTCCCCGGCTACTGTGAGGCCAGTTCGCCGGCAGCATGCCACGTCTCGCCAGACCCGAGAGAATCGTGGGGCCGAAGAAGGAGCATCGTTGGGACTAGTTCAACCGGGACAGGTCCAGTGGAGCCAGCTGCAGTTCTGTGAGTCTATTACCCTTAATGGGAAAGTGTGCCAAGGGTGGAGGGACTCAGGAGCTTCCCTTTTGGCAGTAGACAAACAATACGTACGGCCCAATCAGATTTTAAAGGGCCAGACTTTTACAGTCACTCCCTATAGTTCCCCCCCGATCACCTTGCCTCTGGCTCGGATTCCCACAGAATATCAAGGTTGGAAAGGAGATATGATTTTCTTGGTGCATAGCAACTCCCTTTGGCCCATTTTAGTGGGGAATGACTTGGCTTATTTGGCGGCAACTATGGGAGCAGTTACTCGAAGCCAGGGGGCGGCCCAATCTTCTACCTCCTTGAGTGAGCCAGGAGTGGGACTAAGAGGGGAAGAGACTCAAGAACCAGGGGGTTCTGGACCCAGGGGGGGACTAGAAGAGAACTTAGAAGAACCTATGGTCCCCTCCGAGATACATCCAACCACCCCTAGCCCTGCCTTCAAGGCCGCTCAGCGAGATGACGACTCCCTTCAGGAATGCCGCGAAGAGGCTGAGAAAGGAGTTGTAGCAGTGACCCCCCAATATCCAGTTTGATTCTTCTGGCAAGATGGAGTCCTGTACCGAGAGTTTGCCCCTAAGGGCCTAGAGCAACCCTGGAGGGTGTGCCGACAATTGGTGGTGCCCCGCGGCTTCCGAGAGCCGGTTCTCCAGCTGGCCCACGCTACGGCATGGGGAGGGCATTTAGGGCGGAAGCGCACTTTAACCCGCATCTCGAAAGAGTTTTATTGGCCTTTGGTGGCTCAAGCAGTGAAAGACTATTGTCGTTCTTGTGATGTCTGCCAGAGAGTGGGATTCAATAGAGATCACCCTAATGCCCCCTTACAACCCTTGCCAATTGTGGAGACACCTTTTGAACGTATTGGACTCGATGTGTTGGGGCCATTTAACCCCCCTACCCGATCAGGAAAACGGTTTGTGTTAACAGTCATTGACTTTGCTACCCGCTATGCGGAGGCGGTTCCGTTGTCATCCATCACAGCCCCCATGCTGGCTAAAGCTATGTTGTCTATTTGTGCCCGCCTAGGAATGCCCCGGGGTGTCCTCTCGGATCGTGGACCAGGGTTTGTGTCCCAACTGTTCCAGAAGATGTGGGAGCTTGGCGGAGTGGAACATTCTTTTTCAGTGCCTTACCATCATCAGACCAACGGTCTAGTGGAACGTTTGAACCAAACTTTGGGGAAAATGATCCGAGCCTATGCTGTGGACCACCCTACAGACTGGGATCAAGGGTTACCCTTATTGCTATTTGCTTATAGAGACGCTCCTCAGGAGAGTTTGGGATTTTCCCCTAATGAGTTAATGTTTGGGAGGGAGATTCGGGGACCCCTCACTCTGTTGCGGGAGAAATGGGAGGGGCCCATGGACAAGACTTCTCCCTCAGTGGTGACTTTTATGCGTAACCTCCAGCGGACGCTGCAGGGGGTTCAAGAAGCGGCCAGAGAACATCTTAGCCAGGCTCAGGCCACTCAACAGGTCTGGTACGATCGGAAGGCCCGGGTGCGGGTGTTTCAACCTGGAGATCAAGTTCTGGTGTTAAAGCAGTTTAAACCGGATAAATTGGCTCTAAAGTGGGAAGGACCTTTAGTGGTCAAGCAGAGGGTGGGGGAAGTGAATTATCTTCTGGGTTTTCCTGATACTTCCCGGCAACCCAAAGTGTTTCATGTAAATATGTTGAAACTGTATGTGGATCGCCAAAATTTTGTGTTTGAAATTCAACCGGAGGCAGAAGAGGGTGGGGAACCTTTGGATCTTCTAGCAGAGTTCCAGCACCCAGGAGGGGTGGAGACGGTGCTCCTCCCGTCGTCCCTTACCCCCGAACAACAGAAAGGGTTCCAACCTTTATTGAAGGAGTTTGAGAGTCTGTTTTCCACCACTCCAGGTAGAACCTCCTGGGCTCAGCATTCTATTCAAACAGGAACGCATCCTCCCATTCGCTCTTGCCCTTACAGGGCGACTGGGGCGCAAGCGGCTACGATTGAGTGGGAGTTGCAGGCCATGCAAGATCTGGGGGTGATTCGGCCCTCTAACAGTGCCTGGTCCTCTCCCGTGGTGTTGGTGGGTAAGCCTAATGGAGAAATACGCTTCTGTGTGGACTTTAGGAGGGTCAATTCGTTGACCCAGCTGGACCCCTACCCTATGCCAAGGTCTGATCATTTAATAGAGCAGTTGGGAAGCGCTAAATTCATTACTACTCTGGATTTGACCAAGGGATACTGGCAAGTGCCCTTAGATGAGGATGCCATACCAAAGACGGCCTTTGTGACGCACAAAGGGTTGTTTGAGTTCACGGTACTCCCATTTGGATTGAAGAATGCCCCGTCCTCCTTCATGAGGATGATGGACAGGCTCCTGAATGGGCTAGGGGCCTTTGCCTGCGCGTATTTGGATGATTTGGCCATTTTTTCGCAAACCTGGGAAGAACACCTGGGGCATGTGAGACAAGTGTTTGGTTGCCTGTGGGAGGCTGGTTTGAAAGTGAAGGCCTCCAAATGTCAATTCGGGTTGGGAGAAGTGGTGTACCTGGGACATAGGGTGGGAGGCGGCCGGATCCAGCCTTTACAAGCCAAAGTGGAGTCCATTCGAGACTGGCCGATTCCTCACACCAAGAAGCAAGTTCAGTCATTTTTGGGCCTGGCTGGATACTATCGACGCTTTGTCCCCCATTTTAGCGAGTTGGCTGCCCCCCTGATGGATTTGTGTAAGAAGCGGTGCCCAGTCCAAGTGAAATGGACAGGGGAGTGTCAACGAGCCTTTGACTCCTTAAAAGGTCAGATGATGGCTGCTCCCATTTTGCAGGCCCCAGATTTCGATTTGCCTTTTACCCTCCAGACCGATGCTTCGGAAACCGGGTTGGGGGCCGTGTTGCTTCAAGAAGGGGCCGATCATCAGCTTCATCCAGTGGCCTATCTGAGTAAGAAACTGTTGCCTCGAGAGAAGAATTTGGCCACTATTGAGAAAGAGTGCTTGGCCATTGTGTGGGCATTGGGGAAACTACGCCCATATTTGTGGGGACGACACTTCCATTTGCAAACGGATCATTCCCCTTTGTGTTGGCTGGCTAAAATGAAAGGGTCAAATGGGAAGTTACTTCGATGGAGTTTGGCCCTTCAGGACTTTGACTTTACTGTGACTCATATCAAGGGACGAGACAATGTACTAGCAGATGGGTTGTCCTGGGCCTACCCGAACTAAGGAGGGTGGGGAGGGGACTCTGGAGATTGCCCTGCTGGAGAGATGAAGAACTTGGAGGAAAACCCCCAAGTCTCATCTCCTTAAAGGGGGAGATGTGAAGGACATGGGTTTCTGAAGGCCTTGGCGCTTCCAGAGGAGGGAGGGAGATGGGTTCCTGTGTCGACATATTTCTAAGTTACTTATCTATTTTGTACCAGCCGAGAGGAGCAGGTGCTCCCACTAACGAGCAAGGTTCCTAACGACTTGCAGCTGAAAAGCCGTTAGGGAGTTTTAGATTCCCAGGCTGTGGGAGGGCGGGAAGCTGGTGAAAAAATACTGAAAAGACGAAAGCCGTGACGTGTAGTTCTTCTCTCTTTGGACCTGGGCACGGTGAAGAGCTGATCTCCGTCTGGCTGGATTTAGCCAGGTGATAGATAGGATTTTTATTGTTTTACCAGCCTGCTGGGTTTGGGGTTGCTTAGCACTTTTAAGAGTGTGCCTGATTGATTGGGGAAACCAATTGTTTTATTGCAGTTGTTTTTCTGTGCTGCTACCCTCACCTACCTCATCCCCCTCACACACACCCCTTGTTCCCTTTTTTCCAACAAACCCTTCCCTGCTTTGACCAAGGCCTTAACTTAGGATAGTGTGTAAATAAACTTGCTTTGGTCCTTACCTTTTGTGTGGTTATTTCAAGCGTTGGCTCAAGCCAGCTTTGGCTGGGGAACCGGGTGGCGGGACGGGGTCTGTCCGCCACGACAGGGGAACATTGTTTATGTTCCCTTGACAAAAATGAATGTATTTATTTGATAAATGAAAGGATTAAAGGTCAGATGTTGATAAGGTAAAAATCCTCCGATCCATTGAAAGCCCTTTTTGAAAGTTGTTCCTAGGTTGAAGTGGAAATTGCATGGGGCAGCTGACAGGCTTTGTTTACAGCTCTGAGCCACAGAAAGAATGACAAAATAAACAGCAGTGAGAATTCCTGTGTGCTGTTAGAATCAAATGGCTTGCACTGTTTTTGAGGCTTTAGGTCTTGTATTTTAATTTTCAGCCCATGTCAGGTGCTCTCATTCCTTTCTCGCTGATGTGAAAACGGAAAACAAAACTCGTCACATTCATGGTTCCAGAACTGAAGCCCTGCACAATCTCCCATCATTCACGGTGTTAAGAAGTGACTAGTTGGGATTATAAATTTGGGGGCAAAGGTCTTGTGAAGGCTGTGGGCCAGGGGAAGAAATTGTGACCTTCCATTCTGCCCACAAACTTAGGAAAGAGTTGTGCAGACACTATGGGATTCATATTCGGCCTCCACTGTATGAGCTCCATCACACCAGCGATTTAGTGCACTCTCGCCATGCCTGGTGTGCGGATTTGAAGCACGGTACTCACATGACGCCGTGCCTGTCCTGCTGACACCCCACCTCTTCCCCAGCCTTTCCGAGAACGCTAAAAGTCTGGTTTATTTTTCCTGAGCGCATTGAATGCATGCTAAGCCTCTGTGTAGTTTTAAAGGAACTGGGGGCTTGAATGGATTGCATCAGGTCCTGGCAGGGAAAAGCGATCTCTCCCAGCAGCCGGCTCCAAGCCTCAATATAAAACCCAAACCTTGCATCCCAGGCTCGACAGCCTTTTTTTAAATCATACAACACCCGAATCTCTGCAGAGACAGCATTGTACTCCCTCAATGCCCCCAAAGAGCCAGACTACAGGGTTGTTCCATTTTTGTCTGGCAGAAAGGCAGTCTGGTTGAAGTGCTCATCTGACAGGACCTGACTGGAGGGAGAAAGAGAAGGGGAGGGGTGGAGTGGAGTGGAAGAGCAAAGGAGCGAAAGAGCAGCTCTTCAGGGGGAAGGGATTATAAGCTTGACACGCTTCTAAAAAAATGCAGAGGCAAACCAGGGGGGGGAATTAGGTGTGATGGAGGTCTACGTATACTCCCTGTTCAAATCTGAGCATGCATTCCATCCAGTTTTCTTTTCACATCTTTGTTTTAGAGCCACAAACAAGCATGGGTAATATTCCCCCCCCCCACACACACACAAAATCCAAATATTGAAATGACTGCAGTGGCAGCGGAAGGGAGCTTTTCATCTTGACTGAAACTCTGTCAGGCATTTCGACAACTTGCTGGGGATAAATTCAGTAGCTTTTCTCCGACATGGAGACAAACAGACATGTACTTGCCACACAACTGGTTGGTTGACAATTAAGAACCTCACCCCCACCCCACTCCCACCCCCTACTAATCATTTCTACAGATCCCCAGTCCCTGAATTAGTGTTACGGAGGGAAATGTGGAATTGGAGACCCCATGTTTGGCCCATAGATGTTTTGTGGCAATTAGGAGAGGTGGCGACAAAGCCTCTGGCAGTGATTGGCTGAGTTTCTCTTATGTCACAGAAGGCTCTTGCTGCCAATGGGTGTGTGGGGCTGAGCTTCTCAGCTCCCAAGAATAAAAAAAATGAAGGGCAGGACAGTCAAAATGGCTTAGGGGAAGAGGAAGCAGCAGTCCCCAAAGTGTGATGGAGGAGAGTGGGAAAAGAAGGTTGGAAGTTAAGTGCCCCAGAGAAAAGAGGGGTGGGCAGATGATGGGCAGAAAGGAAACGCTCACTAGGCCATGAGTCATGAGGGTGAGGAAGGCCATCATTCGCATATGGGTTTGAAATAACTGCTCAGATATTTGGCTCTGGTTCTCCAGTTACTTTTAACATGCCAGGGCTAAGCTGAGTGTCATTCAAAGCCAATTGTGGGTCTGATTCTTGGCTCTAAAGAGACCCTTCTGTTGCCACCCCTCTTCTGCACCTGGTCTGCTCCAATGAACCTTTCGCAAACCTCTTCTGCCCCAATCACAGCAAACAGGAACTCACTAACCATTAACAGCATGAGGCAATGAACCCAACATACTCCTTAAAAGAAAAAGGGGGGGGGGAAAACCTTCCTTCCAAGCTGTGCGTGCTGATATCTGTTATGTATGGACCTCTACAAATCTACCCCGTGGCTCCCACTGGAATAACCCTTGCTCCCTGTTTCCTCATGGCCTCCATTATCACCGCTCTGTTTATCTTCAGATTGCAAGCACCAGGATTTGGCTTCATTTACCTGCATAACCGTGTTCTGCTGCTGCTGCTGCTGTTGCTGCTGCTGCTGCTGCATAAGCAAAGGAATTGTTATTAGGGGTGTGCACTGGATCGGGTCCGATCTACGATCCGGATCCAATCCAGGGGAAATCGGATACTATTATCCGTTTTCTGATCCCCCCCGCTGGATTGTTCGATCCAATCCGATATGATCCGGAAAGGACCCAATCCAGATTGGAATGGATCAGAGGATCGGCGGGCGCCTGCTGGCACCCACCGCCACTTCCATTCGCGGGCGCCAGCAGGTGCCTGCAGATGAAAGCGGACAGTGGGGGGGGCTTCCCTGGCGGGGCTGTCCGCTTCCATCCGCGGGTGCCAGCGGACAACGGGGGAAGGGGGCTTACCTTCCGGGGACATCCGCTCCCCAAAGCTGCTGGCCGCTACTGCGAGCAGGCTTCGCGGCCTGCCCCTAGGTAGCGTGCCAGGTGATGTCATCACCTGGCACGCTACTCAGGAGCAGGCCTGCTCGCAGTAGCGGCCAGCGGCAGAGGGGAGTGGACCTCCTCAGAAGGTAAGCAGGGGGGGAGGGGGCCCACGGCCCGCTTACCTTCTGGGGCCGTCCGCTCCCCTCCGCCGCTGGCCGCTACTGCGAGCAGGCTTCGTGGCCTGCCCTGGCGCACTACCTAGCCCAATTCCTATTACCATACAAAACAAAACGGGGGTCCTGTCCTTCCCCGGTAAGTCCAGAGTCTAAAACCACTGAACTGCACCACAGGAAGTCTGACTTCGAATGCTGTTGTAATCCATTTCCCCACCTTCCTACCACAGCTTGAGGACTAGTGTGTTGGCTAATGCCTAAAACCAGGGGCTCTCAAACGTCCTTTTGTTCTCAAAGGAGAATCAAAATAAGCCACAAAAATTGGCTCGGCCTTTTAACCTCCCGAATGCTGCCTGCTGAGTTTTCAGTGAGTGCATGTGTCTGTCTGTTTCTGTCTCCCATACATAAAAAGAAAGAGAAAAAAGTGCATCCAAAGGGAGAGGCAGGTAAGATATACATTTATTATTATTATTATTATTATTATTATTATTATTATTATTATCGATGACGATGAGGATGTGGTATAGTGGCTAGAGTGTCGGACTGAGAGTCAGGAGATCTAGGTTCTCGCCATGGAAGCTCACTGGGTGACTTTGAGCCAGTCACAGGCTCTCAGCCCAGCCTACCTCACAGGGTTGTCGTTGTGAGAATAAAATGGAGAGGAGGAAGATTAGGTATGCCGCCTTGGGTTCCTTGGAGGGAACAAGGTGGGTTATAAATAAATAAATAAAATTACATTATAATAGGAAAGGTAATAAAAGCGTTAGGGGATGCTCATAGTTATACCGTGTTAGATTGCCATCTCTGAAGATGTGTATAAAAGCACTATTAAAGCAAGTTGCTTTGAACTTCTTTTAAACTGGCTCTAGTTTGTGCTTATGGCCTCCAATACTAAATGCTGTGTTGCCACGCTCTCTTGCTCTCTCTATAAGGCAACTCTGCTGTAAGCCACACCAGACATTCCAACCTATTTAAGCCAAAGTGATTTCATCTTAGTTATCTTACATCTTAATTACCTTAAGCATATCTAGAGGCCCCTCATGAGGCTTTAAGCCACGGCTTACTTGGATTGTTCCTAAATCCGGCACTGACTCAAACCACTGGCCCATCTATCTAAACACTGTATTCTGAGACTGCTGGTGTACCTGGGATCTTTTATTTATTTTGCTGAAAACATCAAGGATTGCACCTGGGTCTTTCCACATGCAAAAATATTCACTTCCGCTGAAACACAGAGCTATTCCTTTATTGCTGCAAGTGCCAAAAGATTGCTCATCACAGAGCAGCGGCTGTTATCTGAGATCTTTAAACTTCTGAATCCTTTGTGAGAACGTGTGTAAAGTCATCCTCCACATAATGCTGTCATTCTGCACATAATGCTTTCAGAGTTGCTCAGCTGGGCAGCTGGGATGAGTCAATGGCAAGCCTGTTTGAACAGACATGTCAAGGCTCTTGATGATGCAGTTTGGCTAACCTTTGGAAACTCTTAAAACTAAGGATAGGAGACCAGCAAGCCCTGAACTCTTTTTGACTGTCAGTCCATCAGCTGATTGCATTGCATATCACCATAGGTTCTTACAAGCCTGCAAAATAAAAGGGGGGGAAAAAGAGACACACAAAAAGTCACAAAAAGAAGAAAACATTTACAAGCCATTGAAATCAGTTATTTATGTGCATACACTCTAGCAATACTTTTTAGGACCTTTTGCTCTTTTTAGCAGCCACTGCGAACGAGCGGCTTCTTTCGTTTTATAAGGAGGCTCCGTAGCTACAAGTAGTTTACACATATGTTCAGCCAAAATTCTGCCTGACATTCCTCTCAACAAAGGTGCAAGAAATCTTTTCCTGGCACTGGCATACAGTTCACAGGAATAGATATAATAAATAACATCCTCTGTTTGTGGAGACCTGCATCTGCAAAGACATTGAAATTTGGGGACATGTATATACCTCCCATCCAATTATGCAGAAGGCATAGTCTGGAAGCATAATTCCGTAGATGCCTTCCTTCCCTCTGAGCGAGTCAAGGAATTAAGATAATGAGGGAACGATCACTCGTGCTTATGAAGATGGTACCACCTGCTAAATCCTGTTTGTTGAATGCTTTCCACATCTTTGTTGTCCTTGCAGTGCCTCAGTGCTGCATGGAACTCCACAGATTCATGGAAAACGTTGGCCTCAAAAGAAAGCAGTTAGCGTTGGCCTTCTTTAGATTAAGGGGAAATCTCATTGTCTTAGCAGGGCTTTGCTTCCTGCTTCTCTTGTGCAAATCTAAAGGGGTGCATTACACGGGCAAAGAGGGGCGACCACATGGTCCACAATGGAAAACGTTCCCTCCTCTCGCTGATCATAGCCCTGAATGTGACAGCGCCCTCTAGCGGGTGATTTGTTGCCCAACGTCCGCTGCACACGGTAGGAAATTCCAAGATATTTCAGCGGAATCAGGATATCCAGGGATTTTTAAAGAAGGAAATTACCAGGGTATCACTGTGCACTGAGCTGTGTAGAAGTTGCTGGGTATTTTTTAAGGGGCAAGGTACCAAAGACGGATCACCTGTGCCACATCTGCTTTGGCCTAAAAGAGTTAAATTGGTGTAACAGCCATTTCCTTCCCCCGAGCATGCTAATATTTCCCTCTTGTTTCTCATTGGCTACAGTCCCATTGACACCTGCCACCTGAGTTCACAATTAGAGAGAGTGATTAAGGACTCGGTCCTATGCATGTTTAAAGGAGAAAAATGCCCTACAATTCTCAGTACTTCCCAGCCAGCTTTGGGGCTGAGGTTTAAAGAAAGTCTTGTTTATTTTTCAAGGCTATATTGGTCCTGGTTCATTAGTATAATACAAATTAAGGTATCAAATATTAAAGACAATATCCACATTTATTTAGGGTGCAATCCTATGCATGTTTAGACAGACAAAAAAAAATCAAAGCTTAGCATGCTGCAGCCATCATGACTGCCTGGAGAGAGTTGTAGAGCTTTTTCTGTCTAAACATGAATAGGATTGAACCTTAACTGATTAATAGGTTAAAAAGTTTATGATTAATCAACTAAAAGCTCTGATAGGTTGACCGTTCTATCATAGCACTTCATTTTAATTATGTGTATTAACCAATGTTGGAGAAAATGAAAATGGAATTTATCCTGCGTTGTCTACCTTCACTATAAATTATTACTGAAAATTTGTCTTCAAGACAGTGACAGTAATCTCCAAGTAACAACAGAGCAGGGAAGAGAAAATAATAATTGCTAGAGAACCTGTTCAGAGTTAATCTCAGATATATTCAAGCCCTTTGATCCAATTTCCCTACCCACAGTAATTTTGTAATGCTGGGTAGCTTTGATGCATAGTTGTATAATTTGTGATTTAAGATTTATTAAATTTTTGGCCCACCCTGTCATAAAACATGTACTTGCACCTCCTCCCTCTCTCTCTCTCTCTCTTACACAACACACACACACTTACACATACTCTTAATTGTCCCAAATCATTAAATATAAAGGAGCCTTTATCATTTTGGCAGCATTGGATCACCTTGAGAAAAAGGAGGAGAGGTGCCCATAGAACAGCATGGATTTTAAAAAGCAGATATTTTATAATTTATTTATTTTATAAATAAAGTATGGTTTACACATGCATATACATACATCTCTTGATTAATGAACACTTGCGTACTGAATGTGTGGAAGGGGTGGTAGTCCCACCACTAACTTTCATAGTATGGAAGGAGCTCCATTTAGATGCAGTTCTTCTAGACAACTGGGAGTCCTGATCACAGAGTGTCATGGCTGTACACACAGAGACCCATTTCACACTTCCACTGAACACGTGGAAATTGGGGGCAGAGCCAGCAGGCATGATCACAAGCCTCTTCATATGTTCAGTATACATGTGGAGGAAAGGTGGATGGGCCTTTGGTAACTCACAGCCAAATGTGTGAATGTACTGAATTAAAATGCATTGTGTTTCAGGTATAAGCTTATATGAAGTTATATTTGTTGCCTATTAACTCATTCACATATGCAACTGACTATTTGATGCAGCCATTAAGTGATGGTCATGCAGATGCGTACTAGCTATAAGGCTTCATATTTATGGTTTATTTTAAGAATGTATAAACTGCTTTCTACAAAAAATGGATTTCAGGGCAGTATATATATATATATATATATATATAAATGAAATCAATACATTGTTAAAACAACATCAAACATTAAACTACAATACAATCACACTGTGTGGAATAAAGCTATTCAACCAGTGAAAATACAATAATTTTAAATGCCTAGGCAAATAAAAATATTTTAACCTGGTGCTGAAAGGAATACAATGTTGGTGCCAGGTATACCTCCCTTGGGAAGGCATTCCAAAGTTAGGGTGTCATCATAAATAAGGTCCCCTCTTTTGAATAATAATAATAATAATAATAATAATATATTTATTTATTTATTACCCGCCTCTCCCAACGGATCGAGGCGGGGAACAGCATCAAACACAATACAAAACTGATTAAAAGCACATAAAACCAATACATCATTAAAATACCAATAAAACACCAATAAAACACTTTAAAATTCATCTGGGTAGGCCTGCCGGAAGAGATCAGCCTTTATAGATCTTTTAAATTCCTCAAGACTGATGAGTTGGCGAATCTCTCCCGGCAGGTCGTTCCACAATCTGGGAGCGGCAGAAGAGAAGGTCCTCTGGGTAACAGTTGTCAGTCTAGTTCTTGTTGACTGTAGTAAATTCTTCCCAGAGGACCTGAGCGTGTGAGGCGGATTGTATGGGAGAAGGCGATCCCGTAGGTAACCTGGACCCAAACCATGTAGGGCTTTAAAGGTAATAACCAACACTTTGTACTTCGCCCAGAAACTGATTGGCAGCCAGTGAAGAGATTTTAAAACTGGTATAATGTGGTCACCCCTAGATGTACCGGTGACCAACCTGGCTGCCATATTTTGAACTAGTTGAAGTTTCCAGACTAGGCACAGAGGTAGCCCGATGTACAGCGCATTGCAGAAGTCGAGCCTCAAAGTTACCAGCGCGTGCACTACTGATTTTAGGTCTTCCAACTCTAGGAAGGGGCGCAGCTGGCGTATCAGCCGAAGCTGATAGTAGGCACTCCTGGCCGTCGCATCTATCTGGGCTGTCATTTGGAGCGACGGATCCAGGAGCACCCCCAAGCTACGAACACAGTCTTTCAGGGGAATGTAACCCCATCCAGACCTGGTTGGCACACCTCCAACCCCAGGTTGTGGCCCGTGACAGTAAGCACCTCCGTCTTGTCTGGATTCAGCTTCAGTTTGTTTTTCCTCATCCAGCCCATTACTGCCTCCAAGCATTCATTCAGAGGAGACACACTATCCTTAGCTGACGATGTTGTCGAAGGCATAGAGAAATATATTTGGGTGTCATCAGCATATTGATAGCACCCTGCCCCATGCCTCTGGATGATCTCTCCCAACGGTTCCATGTAGATGTTAAACAGCATTGGGGATAGGATGGCACCTTATGGTACACCACATAGCTGCTCCTTCTTTGAAGAGCAACTATCCCCAAGCATCACCATCTGGAACCTGCCCGAGAGGTAGGACCGGAACCACTGAAGCACAGTGCCCCCGAGTCCCAATCCCCTCAGGCGTTCCAGAAGGATACCATGGTCGATGGTATTGAAAGCCGCTGAGAGGTCCAGGAGTACCAACAGGGACACACTCCCCCTGTCAATACTTAAGCATAGATCATCCACTAAGGCGACCATAGCAGTCCATGTTCTGCCCTGAAGCCAGTTTGAAATGGGTCTAGAAAATCTGTATCATTCAAAACTGCTTGCAGTTGGAAGGCAACCGCCCTCTCGATCACCTTGCCCAAAAATGGAAGATTTGACACTGGCCTGTAGTTATTAAAGTCCAGGGGATCCAGGGAGGGCTTTTTTTAGAAGCGGCTGTACTACCACTTCTTTTAAACATGTTGGAAAACTCCCCTCCCTGAGAGATGCATTAATAATATATTGTAATTGTGATCTAACTGCATCTCCTCCCTGGGCGACTAGCCAAGAAGGACAGGGATCGAGAGGGCAAGTTGTCCTCCTCACTCGACCAAGCAGCTTGTCCATGTCCTCAGTACTCACCGACCGAAACTGATCCAGTGTAATTCTACTCGTGGAGTTACTGGACACTCCATTGTCAGCATCTGCTATAACGATGGCATCTAAGTCGGCTCTTATCCGAGAGATTTTATCTGTGAAATGATCATTAAAGGCATCACAGCGAACTACCGAAGGCTCTAAAATCGGGTTCAGGGGGGAGGGTGCCTGGGTTAGACCCCTCACCACCCTGAACAGTTCTGCTGGACGCGAATTCGCAGATGCAATGCGTGCAGAGAAGAAAGCTTTCTTCGCTGCACGTATTGCCACCCCATAGGAACGAAGATGTTCTCTATGTCGTGTCTTATTGGATGTAAGTCGAGTTTTCCGCCATTGGCGCTCCAGTCGTCGTCCTTTCCGCTTCAACTCCCTGAGATCTTCTGTATACCAGGGCGCCCGATTAGAAGCGGGTTGGAGAGGACGTTTGGGGGCGATCATGTCGATAGCCCTAGTTAGGTCTTGATTCCATCTATTGACCAGGGCTTCTACAGGATCGTCGACGATACCAGCCATAGATCCCTCCAAGGCCTTCTGGAATCCAGAAGGATCCATCAGCCTTTGAGGGCGGACCATCTAAATAGGTCCGCCACCCCTGCAGGGGTGGGTGATAGCCATGATACTAACCCTGACCAGAAAATGGTCTGTCCATGACAATGCAGAGGTATTTGTTACCTCCGTGCACAGATCTGTCTGTTCGGAGCTGAAGACAGCATCAAGGGTGTGACCTGCTGAATGTGTAGAAGCAGAGAACAACTGGGATAGGCCCATGGTTGTCATGGATGCCATGAACTCCCGAGCTGCACCTGACAAACCAGCCTCGAATGGGATGTTGAAATCGCCCAGGACCAAAAGCCTGGGCGAATCCAACACCAACTCCGAGACCAGTTCCGTGAGCTCGGCCAGGGAGTCTGATAGGCGGGGGGGGGGGGGGCGGTACACTAACAGAATCCCTAGCCTATCCCTGGCCTTCAGACTCAGGTACACACACTCGATGTGATTCAATTGCCGGACAGGAAGTCTGGTCAGGTTAAGATTATCCTTGTAAACCACAGCTACTCCACCCCCCCCCCCGCCCACTTTCCCTCACCTGCTCACTAACACAGTACCCAGCTGGGAGAGCCTGGGCCCATGTCGGCCCACTGTCATCTCCCAGCCAGGTTTCTGTGAAGCATGCCAGGTCTGCCTCCTCATCTATAAGGAGGTCATAGATGATATTTGATTTATTTTTAACCGACCTGGCATTACATAGGAGCAAGGAGAGGTTCTGTGGGTGGCCTGGTTCATTCTCCAAGATCCCCGGGGTAGCAGGGCGACTGGAAGGTAAGATGGGTGTTAAATATCTATCTCTCCTTCCCCTATAATGGCACATCACCCTGCTATCGCCATATCTCCCCTTGCACTGCACAACAGATATTGCCACTCCCAGACACATTTCAGTTCAGCTGCACTCCCAGCCACCTTGAGCGTCTCAGAGGGGTGGACTGGGCCAGTGTTCTAAGCCTCTCCACAGGTGGGCTGGGGCTGCGCTGGAGGAGGCGCAGGGAGCCCTTACACGCACCTCTCTGTCTCTCTCCCCATCGGTGTTCTCAGCCTCTCCACAGGTGTACTTCTCATACAGCTGGAATGCGAAGAAGGTCCTCAAACAATTTTAGTGCATGGGCAGGTTGATATGGGAAGAACCACTCTTTCAGGTATTTGGAGTCCAGGCTGTTTAGGACTTGAAAGCTACACACCTGCACTTTGAGTTGGGCTCAGTATCGACTGTATTTTCTTCAGAACTGATGTACCACGACTCCATCTAGTTAAAACAGCCAAAATTCACACAGCCATATTAAGTTCTAATTGAAACCATTTTCAAGGGCAGCCCCATATATAATGCATTATAATAACCCAACCTGGAAGTTGTTAAATATAATGACAGTTTTCTATTGAAAGTTACATATTTAATTGCACTGAGCAAATTCAACAACAATCATTTTATAATAAAAAATACTACCTAGTTGTAGAAAAGTATGATTCAGAACATGCGAGTATAATGTCTCAAAAATTATGTCTATAAATTAGAGATTTATGGTCATCCCTAATCTTTTCAAGAAGACCAGAGGTTGGTTAATTCACGAAGTTAACTACCAGGGCATCTTGTAAGGAAGGAAAACTTTAAGCCCTGTTGACTGACCAGAGGCAACAAATGTGGGTTTGCATGCTGACTGGGAAATGCTGGGAGTTGTAGGACTTCTTTCTGCCTAAACATGTATAGGATTGTGAGGGAACTGGCCCCAGTCACTTAACCTAACTGACTCCATTTTGTATGGCCTTAACCTAATTGTCCTCCTAACAATGATTTTTTTTATTGTCCCTCTCCTTGTCTCTTATAAGTAGCTTCTATGCTGTTGTAACTACATGCAGACAGCAGACCATGTGACCTGACCTAAAGAAACAGTTCCAGACCATATAAGGCAACACCTAGGCTACCATAACGTTATGTTGCGCGCGCATCATCCTGTTGTATGACATACTCTTTCCTGTTTGCTTGAAATGTATAAGAGACTGGGTCACCCAAAGGGGGGGGCTGCAGTCTGTGGAACGATTCCAGACCGTGGTCTTTGCTAGCAAATAAAGGCTATCTGTTTGGAACTTGAACTTTGGATTGGACTCCGATTATTTACTGTAACAGGATTGCACCCTACGTTTCTAATTTTCTGGTACCTTAAAGGCTAAATTGACTTGTTGAGTTTTTATTTTATTGCTGCCTGCAAAATGTTTCCGGATGTTAATACCCATAAAACTTCATGCACCAATAAACCAGCTAACCTTTGAAGTGTCAGTGTAATTTTGGCATTTACATTGTTAAATACTGATATAGCTATTCTTCTGTAATGTACAAGAATCTAGGACTTTCTCCTGTGAAGGAAATTGATCCTATAATATAACTTGAACATTCCACCATTTTAGGGAAAAGAAGCTGATCTGGATCATGAATTAGACAATTAGTTTAACTGTCTCCAGCTCTAATACCATAGAAAGTAGAAACTCATGCTCAGGAGCTGTTGGATCCAACCGTTGCCAAAAGGTCATCTTCTGCTAGAAGGTTGTACTGTTGCAGAACTTGACCTACACAGTAGTGCCACCTCTGGGCATTGCCTTCTCTAGCTTTCTGCTGCTTTCAGCAGGACAAATAATCTGTTTTAAAATCAGGCCTACTGTCAGGCACTGTTCCTATTAGGCATTTTTTAAGGCATCAGTTTGCTTGTTTTTTACACAGTGGTATGAGGAAATGGACGAGCCAGATAGCTTTCTAGCATCTTATGTGATCAACTAATACATTTTATTTTGATTATTTTATTTATTGCATTTGTATGCCGCCCCATAGCTGTAGCTCTCTGGGCTGTTTACATAAGACTAAAACATTTAAAAACAATATACAAACATTAAAACTGCAAAACATACAATATACAAATACATTAAAACAATTATAATAACTTAAAAAGCTATACATGCATATGATTGTCTGGAAAGCTTTTACATTTAGGTTTTGTTTCCTTCATGTCTGTTAAAAATAAGGGCATATAAAGTAGCATTGTGAAGGAGGTGGAGTCAGAAATACATTGGATGCAAGTTACCTTAAATGAAAAGAGGTCAGGTGGCCTGTTCTCAAAGAGTTCAAGAGATGCTTTAAAGATGGAGAACAGATAGAGATGCAAGTGAGGGTAGGACAAGCAATAGCAGCAGCAACATCAGCAGCACAGATTTAGCTTGAGAAGGAAAAATGGTTACATCTGGAACAAGTGCCTAAATTTGTTGTGACAGTTCCTTTCTTGATATCTGAAATTCTTGGCTTTTATTATCTACTGGCAGCATAGAGACACTTGTCCAGAATCCAGTGTTTGAGTCTTGAGGGCTAGGAGCAGGGCCAAGGCATTTGTTACACTTCTGGACTCTCATAGACACCATCTTATCTTTGTAACAACAAAACAATGTACAGTAAATTCTTTTCACCCCTCTCTGGTAGCCTTAGAGAATGCATTCCTGGGTTATTCTATATATTGCATAATTATTACAAACACATAAATTTCTGCCCTACAGGAGTGTCTTCAGATAATACATGGTGATATGGTGTTTTCTACTTGTTTGACAAAGGGGTTAGAGTTTATTAATATGTGTTTTATCCTTGTGGCAATATAAACACTAAGAATCCTTAATCTTTCATGGATTTAATAGCCTCCTTTGTCTTTCATTCCAGGCATTTTTTTGTCTTTCAAGGCCTTGTTGCTTTTAGCAAAGCATTCTAAAGCACACTGGAAGGGGCTAGACTGGCTGGTTACAATCATAATACTCAGTCTACCTACTGGGAAAGTTAATCTTGTCTAGGCTGGATCTCTATGGTTAGAAGACCTCTGAGTATCCTGGCAGCAACAGCTTCAGATGTAATTAGGCCCTTTGCTGTGCTTTGAATAGGCCTTGTCCTCCTGGAGACCAGGGGGAGTGCAGTTTTTAGAAGGAGGAGTCAAGAAGCCTCAGATTCTCCTCTCAGCACATACCACAGTTGTGGGGAACAGCTTCCTTTTCTTTCCGGAGCATTAGGAGACTTGGCATTGAGGGCAAATCCCTCAGCAGCCAGGAGAAAATGGAAATGGAGGCGTGCAACTGTAGCACACATCCCCACCCCAAGCTCTGGTCCCAGCTTTGGACAGTTCTTTGCCCCACTTCTAGGAGCTCAGAGGAAACCGGCCATGGCAGCTGCTCGTACCTTTCCCAGTGCAAGACCTCAAATAACTACAGGGAAATTGACCCAGAGGCTTCCATGGACAGCTCTCCAACCTCTCTGCACAAACATGGCCTCTGCCTGTCAGCTGCTTCTATAAACGAAAAGAAGAGACCTGTGCAACATGAGGAGTACAGCTGTGAGTATGGGTCACTATCATATCTGCTGCTATGCTCCTTGGGTGGTGTCTTGAGCTGTGGCGCAACCCACACAGCTGTGGTGCTGTGACATGGAATTTTAAATTCAGGTTTGCTTCTTTTCCCTGAAGTTCCCAAATTGGGTTATAAACCAGTAAATCAACCAGATACAAATCTTATGTAAATCCTTGAGATTCCTTTCAGGGAAAGGAAGGCAAATGGTCTACAATAGATCAACACTGAGGTGTCAAAGTACCCAGCTTTAGGAGAGAAGCCAGCCGGTTTAAAGAAAGCTTTGTTTTGTACCAGCCAAAGGGCCTCTTTCTATCTCGTCTCTGGAATGTCAGATGGCCTTGCTTTTTTTGCTTTCCTGTATCTCCGCTTGCAAATAGAAGTGTTATTTTTTGACTCCCTAGTTCTGAGTTGTAAGACATACGTCACTAGAGAGGGGTGTTTCTTTTTGATGCTAAAAGGGTAAAAAGCCTTTGTATTGTTGGCTAGGCGCGGTTCCTCTGAATCTTAGCCGGGAGGCATCAGAGGTACGCCACAGCGCTGTTCCTTTTCTAATAAAGCAGAATTAAACCTTCCTCCTGCTATCTGAGTTTGATTTTAAGTAACTCCAGGTTACAGTGCCACTGGATGTGGTGAAGTGCCGCATGCAGATGGAACCTAAACGCTATCGGGGGCTTGTGCAAGGCCTGACTCTCATCCGTGCAAGAGGAGGGGGTGCGTGGTCTGGTCAAAGGATGGGCCCCAACAGCCATAGGATATTCCATGCAAGGACTTGGCAAGTTTGGTCTCTATGAGTTTTTCAAGATATATTACTCTGACTTGCTGAGTCCTGAACAAGCTTATTTGTGGCGAACCAGCATCTACCTCGCTGCTTCAGCCAGTGCTGAATTCTTTGCTGACATTGCTTTGGCCCCAATGGAAGCAGTCAAGGTGCGAATTCAGACCCAGGAGGGTTATGTCAACACGCTGCGGGAGGCAGTTCCCAAGATGTACTTTGAAGAAGGGCTATGGGCTTTATATAAGGGTGTGTCTCCACTCTGGATGCGCCAGATCCCTTATACTATGATGAAATTTTCCTGCTTTGAACGAACTGTAGAAGCTATCTATAAATATGTTGTACCGAAGCCACGCGATCAATGCAGCAAGATGGAACAACTTGGAGTTACATTTGTTGGTGGATATATTGCCGGCATCTTCTGTGCTATAGTCTCGCACCCAGCTGATTCTGTGGTGTCTGTGCTGAACAAAGAAAAGGGCAGCACTGCCGGAGATGTCCTCAAGAGATTGGGTATGTATGGCATCTGGAAAGGCCTTTTCACCCGCATCCTGATGATTGGCACCCTCACTGCCCTGCAGTGGTTCATCTATGACTCTGTTAAGGTCTATCTTAAGCTGCCTCGGCCCCCACCACCTGAGATGCCTGCCTCTTTGAAGGAGAAACTCTCCCCCAAATAGACCCACAGTATGCAACCTACACTGCTGTGTTTCAAGGTTGCCCTCGTTCTATCAGAATTTCTAATCCACACGTGGTTATCAGTGGACCATGGAAATTCATTATAGCCTTACTCTAACACAAAACTGAGCTGCATAGTGCATCTATTAAATATACTACTGAAATAGCTATTTAATGCAACATTAATGCATATAATTTAGCAGAATAACAGTTTGCATTTTCATTTTTCTAATAATTGTTCTCAAAATACATAGTGCATAATGTAGTTTGTAGTTTTTATAGGCTGTTAAATATTTTGAGGTTAAGCTGTTAATAGCAACTGCTAGATTAGTTGGTCTTTATAATACTGTTGTGAGGCTTTGGAAGTTATTGTCAATTGGTCAAGTTGTTAATAGTATCTGATGGCATCTTAATTCTGCTATAGCAAGTTGCAGTACATTAGCTAAATTTGATTTGATGTCTGAAGCAACATCAAGCTACAGTCTCTGACGTTGTACTCCTAAAGCCAGTGAGATTACATTACAGTAATTTTTAGGATCACAGACCTTGGAAGTGATCCGAAGAGCTTGTTTATGCATTGGCAAGGGATTGTGTACTTTTGGCAGGACTTCTTTTCTTTTGACAGGCGCCTGTACCTTATTATTCTCAGAATACTTATTGGAAGTATTCTGAGTTTTTAAAATGGTGCAGGTAGAGACTGCTGTGCTGGAAAATAAGAAACTGGATTTATTATGCACACAGGTGTGGCATATTGTGGTCCTTATGTTTATTGGACAACCTTTCTCTCTTTATAAAGAAGCAGTTGCCCCTGATTTGAGGCAAATCTACCTTTCCTTTAACAAGCATCCTACAGGTTGCTAGAATTATATTGATAAAGGTACCACAGTGTGGAAAGAAATTTTCTATCCTTGCAGTTCAGCTAAAGTTCTGAATGTGTGTTTAACATATATGGTATGCTTTTCATAGAATGCATAGCTTGTTTTCTTACAATTTCATGTGGACATTTATTGTTACAATAGCAAATAAAGTTAAAGTTATCATACAGTGTTTGTTAAAACATATTATTTGCTTTTCATTGCACACAGAGAAGGCAATCCTCTCCACTCCTTCTTAAAGCTTCTTATTTCAAATATGCAGTTTTGCAAGTTGATATTATTATGAGTGTTGGACAAATGGTACCCATTTATCTGTTAAATATGTAGTCCTAATAACCTACTCCCCAAAGATGTACTAAAGGTATTTACATACTCCTGCTATATCTGAAGAGTTCAATCATATTTTGGGGCACAGTACAACCTTTTAATATAGGGCTTTTCCCACACACATGCCACGATCCCATCCCATACACCAACCTGAAAAAAAATCCTATATACCTTGTTGACTATTTTATAATATTTTGGTTGGTCCTAATAAAGGTAAATATCCTATCAATGTGATTTTTTTATCCCAATGGATCAGCACAGTTACAAATATAAATAGTTCAATTCATTTTAAAGTTTATTTTTCTGGCCTTTTTTCCCTTTCAAAATTATGAATGACACATTTTCTGTGGTTGTTAGTCTTGCTTGTTCTTAACAAAGATCTGAAATTAGTCTGGAAAGTGTTTAGAATCTTAGTAGCAACTCCCCCCTTGCTTTGCCTACTTAATTATTTGCTATTTTGCTTGGGACATCAGTTTGCACCAGGTGCAAAGTAATAAAAGGGACAAATTGGTCGTCTGACTATGAGCTCCATCACACAAGCGATTTAGTGCACTCTCGCCATGCCTGGTGTGCAGATTTCTAGCATGGTACTCACATGACACTGTGGTCATAGACAGAAGATTGTGAGATAAGGTAACTTGAAGAGTCTGGCATTAACCCAATAGCCACCATTTTTCTGATGGAGACGCCATATGACTGATGAACATTCAACAGCTGCAGATTTCCCATCCATTTCTGTTCCTTCAGAAGCTAAAACTTCCTTTTTTCTTTGCTTTCTTGCTTGTCATTAGGTCAAAGGTGTGAACAGTACCACTAGGTAACTCCAAGTCTAGAATGGAACTTAGAATGCAACATGTTTTCTGAGGCAGATTTCAAATTGATTTCTGAAATCAATAACTGGCAGAATGGCTAGTGATAGGTTTGAGTCTTCATCATTCCTAAGAGTATCTACTCCATTGGCAAATTATACGAGCTAATAAGCTCTCTCTGTTACTTGCAGAATAGGGCAACTGATGTACCTCAGCCAGATGGCCTGAGAAAGACTTTGGGTTTTATATTGATACAAAGTATAAATTGGAGTAATTTGAAATGGACATATGGCAGGTCACCATGAACATGCTGGACTAACCATCCAGTATTACTGTAGGCATTTCTAAAAGCTGACTGAGGTTAATGTGTCTTTGAAAAGCATGTTTGATTGCCGAATTGATTTGACAGTTGTAAAGTTTTTCTGACTGTTGAACTGACAATTTCCTGACTAAACCTTGAAGCTAATATTTTTCATCATGTTTGTGGCTCATGGGAAATTCTGGATGGACAGGATGATTGCAGAAATCGAATCTCAATTGCTTTAGAGAAATTCACATCACAGTAGCAGTTTACTTTGGCAAATATTACTAGAGTGTCCTTACATTGCTGTGATAAAGAGTGATTGGAATATTTAACATAATACTATGACCCAAGGATCAGAATGATAATCAAATTATTACAAATTGTCTAGTGATAAGTTTTATATTTCCCCCCTCTGTTCTTACCATGAATACAACATAAAAGGATTGTGTTATGGAACTAGCTGTGTATTCTGAAGTGTTGATATTCACAAAACCTCAGGTTACAAAATTCTGTGACTTGTGTGGATCATTGCCATAGATCATAGTGATGAAAATCAAATGTGTGAACGTAACCTAGGTCAGCCCTATTTTTGCTAATTTCCCTGTTGGCCTTGCCTCTTTTATTTAACAACTTTCTCACTACATAACCTGCTCTGGATAAAGGTAAACTCTGTTATGCTTGATTAACAAAACAGTATGAATTAAGAAGACTGTTCCCTGTGTGAGCAGAAGTGTAGCAAAACTTACAAGAGATGGATCTGCCTGATTCGTCATTCTGTTCTTAGTGAGGTGTAAAAGCAGAGCAGTTCTTAATACTTTTGTAATATATATCTTACCCATTAAAGAGGAGCTTTAATAGGAAGGTATTTAAATGTACCATAAGCCAGGAGAAGGATATTCACAGCAATGAATAAAGCTAATAAAAACTTTGGATATGCTAGTTCCCTATCTGCGGTAGTAATGCTAATCCCAATCTCTTGTTTGATCTATCTTGTATTGACTTTTAAGAGGATTTTGGAGTGTGGCTTTTGTGGATTGGGTGGTCTGAGAATGCTTTACCATGGTTCTTCTTCGTGGTCTCTGTGTATCACACATATGGGCTTTGTGCCTGCGTGGGACCCTCAATTGGATTTTTTTTTCTATAACTGAGGCATTTGGGCGGGAACCCCTCCCCCACACTGCACTGGGCATGCTCCAGAGTTCTTGCTCAGCCCTCAGTTCTCTTTCGTCCGCCATTGTGGCAACACCTCGTCGGATTTCTTCTGAGAGAACTTTGTTCTAAGGCATTTTTCATAAAAATTTTCCTTCATCCTTGGCTATTTGTGACGAGCGGATGACCTAAAAAGCACCATTTCGTAAGTGTACGAGTTGTGGGAGTAAACTCCCTCCTTCCGACGGGCACTCTTTGTGCCTCCTTTGCCTAGGAGAAGGCCATATTGTGGCATCTTGCCCCCTTTGCCAGGGTTTTTCGAGACAAACCCGAAAACACAGGGTGGATAGACTTAAAGCGATCCTCTGGAGTAAGGCTTTACAATCTGTGGATTCACCCATGGCTGTTCCGGCTGGTTCAGCAAAGTCGCCCCTGCCATCGACGTCCAGAGTGTGTCTTTCCTCCAAGAAAAAGCTCCTCAAGAAAGGACCTTTTTCGGTCAAAGAATTCTCCTCAAAGAAAAAGAAATTGCCTAAATCGATTCGGCCTCCCAGTACGGAGCCTCCGATAGCTTCTCATCCATCCATACAGCCGCCTGTATCAAGATCTCCGGCCCCAGTACGGGCCATCGAGATTGAACCTATGGTCGTCGAAGAACCATCGCCACTGCCTCAACAATCTTTGAGTGCGACCCTGCGTTCCGTCTCCACGGGACCATCACGGGACAGATCTTTGTCACTGGCTACAGTTAGGCGTTTACCGCCATTACCACCAATGCTTCAGTCCCCTATACCAACGCAGGCTGGCCATGTCGAGTGTCCAACCACATCCATCTCAGAGGGTGAGATCCGTGAATCTACCCCACCACAGTGCTCTTTTGCCCCTGTGGGGATGTCGACGACAGGCAGTCTGTCTATATTCCTCCTTCGGAATACTACAGCCGTCAATCTTCTCCTCGGCATCGATATTCTTCTCGACATCGATCTCGCTCACCGAGCAGATATTCTTCCTGGCGTTGTGTATCGCTCACCTTCTCGATACCGTCGTTCCTGCTCATGAGGGACTGGAACAGGAGATCCACAGGACAACATTCCTGTCACTCCTATTCCCAAGACAGGAGTCCATACTCCACTTCCTCAAGGGGGTCACCACTCCGCCATGACGACAGGAAACAGGAAAGGAGACATCATGTCTCCCATACTCAGAGCCATCCTCCTTCTCCAGAGGATCGTACGCTGACAGCCTCTCAACTGCCATCGACACAGAGGAGCTCATTCCACTCGTCCTGTACCCAGACTCTTCTGATAGCAGCTCTGGGTCCATTGACGAGAAGATCAGTCGTCGATGACCGACAACCTTCAGTCGATACCGAGGGCTCTCGACATCGACAGGATGCTCTGGCATTGATTCCACGGGTCACGGATGAGGAAGGTGACTATCAGTCTGATTCTTCTACTTCGTCCTCAATACAGCCGTCAGTGCAATCCCCAGAAGCTCACCTGACTGCTCCAGGAGGGATATCACCATCCGAGGATCTTGGGCAATTCTTGGATCAGGTCCGAAGGATGGCACAGGCATTAGGTCTTACAGTGGAACAAGATGCACCTACCACACAAGACCCAGTCTATGATTCTGTAGCTGCAGAAACTTTTAGACCAGTGGCAATTCCAATCTTACCTGCGTTACTGGAAATGCTCAAACAGTCCTGGAAGACTTCAGCCTTGATGCCCCCAACCTCTAAGAGATTGGAGGGCTTGTATAAAATTCAGCAACAGGATGTCGAGTTTCTGTTTCAGCACTCACCACCGAATTCTGTAGTGGTCAAGACAGCACAAGGCAAATCACATCGCCAACACAGCGCGCCAGTGGATAAGGAGGACAGAAGACTTGATATGTTTGGGAGACGTATTTACTCTTCCTCAGCTTTGGCAATTAAGGTCTCAAATTACCAAGCAGCCATGTCGGGATACCAGCTACTTCTCTGGGACAAGGTTGGTCGCCTTTTTGATCACCTACCAAAAGATAAAAGAAATTAGCTTCTCTTTTTCAACAGGAAGCCTTGAAATTGTCAAGACAACAAATACATACTTCTTGTCATTTGGTTGACTGTGGATCCAAAGCAATGATTGGGGCTGTTGCTCTTCGACGCCATGCGTGGCTACGATCTGCAGAGATTACCCAAGAGGCAAAAGATAGGACCGAGAATCTCGATTTCGATGGCCTTGGACTCTTCAATACGAAAACGGATGACTCTTTAGACACGGTGTACAAGTAAGATGGGATTCACCCAACCTGCACAGTCCAGGCAACGCAGGTGGCATAGATACCAACCGGCTCTTCCCTCTTCAAGCCAACAGCGTCAGCAGTATCCAGCGCAACATTCAACCCTGAATACTCAGCGTCAGGGTTTTCAAAGACGACAATACCACCCTACTCGACCCCGACAACCTTTTCGCGGGGCAGACGGCCAAGGTAAACGGCGTCTTTGACTTTGCAACCGCTCTCCACATCTCTTGTCCTCAACAACGCCCCTTTGGACTACTCCACCCAACCATTTACAACAACTGGTCCCAGATAACGATCGACAAATGGGTCCTCAACATCATCCGCAGGGGCTACCACATCGAGTTCGACTCTCTTCCTCCGCTCGGTACCGTGCAGCACACGACTTCAAGAGAGTTAGGGTCAGGGTCAGAGTCAGGGTCAGGGACAGGGTCAGGGCCAGGGCCAGGGCCAGGGCCAGGGCCAGGGCCAGGGCCAGGGTTAGGGTTAGGGTCCGGGTCCAGCTGCCTACAAATGACGCGTGCCGATGTCTGCGCGTCACACTCGTGCTTTTCTGGGTTTGCTGTGAGCGCCGCGTCCAGTCCTTGCATGGGCCGCCCTCGGCGTTGCTTGAGCTCCCATCGTCGTTGAAAGGCCAAGGCCAGCAGCACATAAAGATTGAGGAGCCTCACGGTGGGCCAGAGCACCCTCCAGTAACCCCCTCTTCCTCGCCCTCCCTTCTGTGTGCCCCCCTCCTCCCTTGTGCTTCGCTCCCTCCCTCTTTCCCCCACTTTCCCTTCTTCTCTTTGCTTCTCCAGCTGTTGCGTTGTGCGCTGGGTCTCCTCGTTCCCCCCCACCCTATGTCGACCTTCGGGCTCGCCGTCCTCCTTACGGCCCTCTGTTCCCTCCTCCTCCTTCCTCTGCTGCACCCCTCCTCCCCTTCCACTCCCTGTCTTCTCCCTCCCCTTTCCCACCCCCTTGTCTCCATGCCTTCCAGTTGTTTCCCCCTTTGCCTGCGGCGGCTCCTCCCCTTCAATTTCCCCTTTTGTAAAAGCCTGCTCTTTCTCATTCCTTGGCGACCTCTCCCTGTTGTTTTGCAGCGGCGGCGGCAGTGGCGGCGGCAGCAGCTGCCTCCTTTTCTTCAGCGGCACGCTCGTTTCACCCCCGCCAGCACCCCTTTTTTGCCCCCCCTTCCTGCTTTCTCCTCTCTCCTTTGCCGCCCCCACCCTCCCTTGCCTTTGCTTCTCCGGCCCCCGCACGCCCCCCGCCGGCTCTTGCCCCGAGACGATGCTCTCCCAGGGCTGCTCGAGCAAGGCGGGCCAGTGGAGCGCCCACGCCACCTCCTCCCAGAGGCGTCGCGCGGCCGGGCACGTGCTGACGGCGTGCTCCACCGTCTCCTGTTGCGCCCCCCGCGCGAAGCCCACGTTCTCCCTCTGGCACCGGATGCGCACACACGCCTGCCCTGTTTCCCCTCCGTTGTCGGCCTCGTCTCGCCTTCTTAACCACGGCTTGCAGCCCTGCACATTCAGGACGAGATGGAAAGCCCTCCAACGTGTCTCCCAGAGCCGGTATGGCACCCGCCAGTCCTGGAAAGTCTCTATCGGGTAGGAGAGCTCGCGCAGATACTGCGGCCGGCCCTCCCGCCCCTCTTTCCGCCGCTCCTTCTCCGCGTGCGGCCCGAAGTGGCGCGCCTCCAACATGTCCCAATAGAGGCTCCTCTTGAGCTGGGCCATCTCTACCTTCTCCCCCCCTCCAGCCCCGCACCTGGCAGCTGCAGCGGGCAGTCGGGGGCCCTTGAACACAAGCGGCGGTGGCATCGGCCGCAGCGCCCGCGCCGGCACCCTCCACGCCCGCACCGCCCCATACACCTCCGCGAGGTAGTCGGGCCCCATCACCCTCTCCGCGGCCGTGATGACGTAATCCCATCGGCCCTCCTCCCACCATCGCTGCGCCCAGCGCGTCCCCCGCCATCCCCTGCAAAAGCCTTCCATCCAAAAAGGCACCGCCTCCTCCTCCTCCTCCTCCTTTGCTCTTCCCGATCCCCCCTGTCCGGCCACCGTCTCCATTTCGTCGTTGTGGCTGCCCTCCTCCCCTCCTCCTCTTCTTCTCGCCCAACGGCCGAAATTCTGCACCAAGAAGGCCGTCAGCAGCACCGCGCCCAGGGCCGGGAAGGCCAGTCCGCCGTGGGAGATGGGATGATAGGCGACGGCTCGCGCCAACGGGAACGTCTTCGTGCCCCACAAGAACTGGAACAGGGTCCCCTCGATCTCACGCACGAGCCGCTCCGGTGGCGGGTAGACGGCGGCCAACTGCGCCGCGGGCGGCACCAGGTACGTCCGGACGTACACCGCCCGCTGGTGCATACTCAGGCTCGCGCCCCATCTCTTCCAGTGCGCCACCCTCTCGCGCGCCCGCTCGGCCCAGTCGCTCCAGTTCTTGCCCCATCCATCCCTCTGGATGGAAAAAAAGGCGCCCAGCATCTTGAGCCCCGTCTCCCGCGCCCCATCCTCCTCTTCCAACTCCAGCGCCGACTCCCGCTCCTCCCCCTCCTCCCCCCTCCCCCCTTTCCCACCCTGCCCCTCGTCCGCCCCCGCCCTCTTCCGTTTCCCACCACCCCTTTTTGTCCCGCTGCGCGGCGGCGCCATCCTCCTGAGCCGCTGCGCCAACGGCTCCCTGCGGATCGTGCCCTCTTCGGTGCCGCCCAGACGGAGGTCGAACGTCACAACGCAACTCTTGTCGGGGTTGACGCGCGCGCCCGACGCTGCCTGGAACTCGTCCAACAGACGGCTCACCCACGCCAGCTCACCCTCGTGGCACACGTCATCCGCGTGCGCCACCAACTTCAACGGCGCCGACACCGACCCCCCTATCCCTTCCTCGAAGCGCACGCCCACCAGCCCCCGCTCCATACGGCTCAGCAGCGTATCGAGGCAGAAGACGTAGAGCAGCGGGCTCATGGGGCAGCCTTGCCGCACCCCCGATCGCACCGGGATCTTGTTGGTGCCGCAGTGCCCGCCGCCCAGCTGCGCCACCACAGCCGCGTCCCGGTAGAGCAGGCGCACGTAGCGCACGTACTCGGATGGCACGCCCTTCCGGCGAAGCACCTCCCACAAGAAGGCGTGATGGATGTTGTCAAAGGCCTTCTGCTGGTCCAGCAGCAGCAACAGGCCCCCTCATCGCCGCCGTCGGATCAACAGGAACAGCTCCCGCAACGCGCACATTGAGTCCACCATCCGCCGGCCGGGCACGGCGCTCATCTGCGTGCGCACCACCAGGCGCTCGGCCATGCGCGCCAACCGCCCGTTGAGCACCTTCGCCAACATGCGGTAGTCCACGTTGGTCAACACGATCGGTCACCAGTTCTGGGGCAGCGTGCCGTCCCCCGCGGCCGGTTTCGGCAGGAAGATCAGCGTCCCCTCGCCGAACGCTGCGCTCGTGCGGTCCCGGGCGAGGCACCCGCTCAGCACCTCCGCCAGTGGCGCCGCCAGCCAGCTGCGGAAGCACCGATAGAACGCCCAGCCCAGCCCGTCGGGGCCCGGCGCCGATCGGCTCCGGCCGCCCGCGATCGCCTCCGACACCTCCGCCTCGGTCACGGGTCCTAGCAGGGTGCGCGCGTCGTCGGCGCTCAGCCGCCGTGGCACGGCGCCCCCCTCCGCCGCATCCAAGAATGCCCTACTACTGCTGGCGTGGATGCCGGCCTTCTCTGCGAAGATCGCCCCGTAATAAGCCTCCATGATGCGGAGCATATCGGCCGGCCGGCCACTGACCGGCTTGTCCTCCGAGCGCCGTAGCCCCCACATCGTGCCTCCCCCACCACCCACGCCGCCTCCGCCTTGCGCCTCCCTCGCCCTGGCCCACTCGTCCCGGGCCACCACCGGGCCCGTCACGCGCGTCTCCCTCTCCTCCCGGCGTGTCCGCCGCCGCTGCAGGTGGTACCCCACGACCACTTCTCGGGCCCGCTGCAACACCGCTGGGTCAAACGGCAAGCCCCGCGCCACCCGCGCGTGGCACTGCACAAACCGATAGACGGCCTTGTGATAGCGCCGCGTCTCGCCCTCGTACGCCGCCCGTTCTTGTCTCCGACAGCGGTGCCGCACCTCCCGCTTCACCCGCTCCCACCACGCCATCGGGCCACTCTCTTCGGCGTCCTCCTCCCGTTCCTCCCCTCCGTAGAAACCCGCCCGCCGGAGCGTCAAGAGGCACGCCAACGTGGTCTCGATGAGACTCCGGCATGCCGGCTGCTCCATCGCCTCCCGCCGCAGGCGCCACAACCGTGGCGGCCCCCGCGGTGGCACCTCCCCCATGCCCAACGTGACCCGCAACATCCCGTGGTCCGACCACGGCGTGAGCACCACCGAGCAGCGGTCCGCACGCACACATACCGGCGCCCACACGCGGTCGACACGACTCACGAAGCACGGATGGTAAAAGGTATACGGTGGCGGCGGCGGCCCCATTGCGGCCCCCTGCTCTCCACCGTCCCCTCCCGGTACCGCGCCTTTGCACAGCCCCCAATAGCGATATGTGCCCTCGTAGGCCTGCCGACACCACACCGGGAAGAACTCCAGGCCAGCGTCGCCTTCCTCCGTCGAGCCGGCCTCGGGCCTGCCCCCCCACTCGTCGACACCGCGTCCTCGATGGCCGTTGCGGTCGAGCGCCACGTCCCGCAAACCGAGCTCGTCGGCTAAGAACCGCTCCAACTCGCGCTCATCCAGCTGAAGCGCCGTGTGCCGCCGCTGCTGCTGTTGCTGTGGGACGCGGAGGCCTCCCTCTCCCCTGCCTTCTGCTGCTTTTGGGGCGCAGGCTGGAGCCGCTAGTCGCGCTTCCGCGGTTTTCCCCCCCGCCTTTGCATGAGCTGCGAGCGTCTGCCGTGACAGCTTCGGCGGCAGCTCCGCGAGACCCACGTAGGTCCCCCGGTCAGCCGGCCGCGAGCGGTTGTTAAAATCGCCCGCGATCACCAGGCACCGCCGGTTCCCCGTCCCCCGACCTCCCTGCGCTTGTGTCCGCGGACACACAGCCCGCAAACGCCCCCAAAACTCGCGCCGCCGCGCCGCCGCCACCGGCGCGTACAGGCCACAGAGCCGGAAGGCGCGAGCCTCCGTCCGGTCACCGGCCCATCCCCTCAATGTCACGTCCACCACCAGCAATCGGCCCGGCACCGCCTCCACCACCGCATCCACGACCAGATCGTCACGCGACCGGAAGAGCACCGCCACCCCAGCGCTGCACTCCTCAGGGTCATAAGACCAAATGGAGGGGCCCGCCCTCCACAAACGCTGCGCCTGGCTACGCTCTCGCTCGCTCGTCACGTGCGTCTCCTGCAAGAAGACCACGTCCGAAGGCAGGCGGCTCAGCGCGGGCAGGATCTCCTCCATCCGCCGCACCGTGCGCAGCCCGCGGACGTTCCAGGTCACCAGCTTCAACCTGTGCGTCTGGGCCTGCGCTCTCCTTATCGGTGAGTCTCCGCGGTCTAGTCCCTGGCTATCGGCTCTGTCGTGGGATGCCATCGCGATTTTTATTCGGGGGGAAGGGGCACCGCCGCGGCTTCGGACTCCCTGTCTTCCACCGCTTTCAAATGGACCATCACATCCTCGGCGTCGGTGGCGTCGCCGATGGCGTCGGCATCAACGACTCCGCCTTCCTCCCCTCCTCCCACCCCCTCCTTCTTCTCTGCCCCCGCCGCCTCACCTTTTGGGTGTTGTTGCGGAGAGTGTGGCTCGCCCACCCGCTCTCCTCGTGATGGCGGCGATGCAGCCTCACTTTGTTGCATCAACTCTGGAGCGCCCCCCTCCCAACGGGGGCGGCGGCGATGGCGGCGGCGGTGACACCACCACCATGGCTCCTTCCCCAGTCGGATGCGGGGAGTCTGGATACGAGACGAGAGGGTCAGAGACTACCGCGCCTCTCTCATCCCTTTGGTACTGAGACTTCCCCTCTTGCCCCATTACGCCATCGCCTGCTTCCGCCACACTGCTCCCTCCGGCCTCGGCCTCGACACAGCTCCCTCCCCCGCCCTTCCTCCGAGCGGTTCCCGCTCCCGGCAGCCCTCCCACCCCCACTCGCCCCTCCTCGCTTCCGCTCTGCTCGGTGTCCCCCTCCTCGGCACTCATTTCCCCTTTTCTTCCGACAGGCTGCGGCTTTTGCCACTTCCTCAGCCGCCGCTGCACCCTCTGCTCCCGCGGCCCACTTCCACCGGCCCCCTCCTCCCTCGACTCCGACTCCTCCTCTCCCGCCTCCATTGTCGGGCTCGCCGAACCGTTGGGTGGTGTGGTCCGCTTCGCTGACTTCTTCCCCTTAGCCGACGTCCTCGGCGGCGTTGCCGGCTGCTTCACGCCTTGTTGCGGTCGATGCCGCCCTTGGTCCTACTCCCGCTCCTCCCCCTCTTCCATCTCGACCACCCGCACTTGCCCCTCCTCCTCCTCAGCCCCCTCCACCCGCTCCCCCAACAACGCGAACGCATTGCTCGTCTGCAACGTCACGTCTTCCCAGTACCCGCTCGCCGCTCTCTTGGCACCCTGCTGACTCCCGTGCCCGTCCCTCCCCTCCGCCAACACTCCCGTTCCCGGCGGGCGTCCCGGCTTCCCTTGCCTGCCCTCCGCTTCCCCCTCCGCTGCCCACTCCATGCTATCCCCTCCCCTCCCCTCTAACCCCCCTTTTTCCCCCCCACCACGTGCCAGTCCTGTTCTTCTCTCCCCCCGCTCCCCTCCTCTCGCCGCTGCCTCCCCCCTCCTCTTCTCTCGGACGTTGCTGCCGCTGCCGCGGCCGCTGCGGCCGCTGCCCCTGGCTCTGGCGTCGGTGCCACTCCTGCGCCTCGGCGCGTTCCCTCCCCATCTGAGCCGCCCGGCACGCCCGGGCGTACTGCTCCTCGTCCTCCCTGTTGTACTGCGTACTGGGACACCAGTAATACGTGTGGCCCAGCTCCTCACACAAATTGCAACGGATCGTGCCCTGCTGACAAGCGGCGGTCGGGTGCCCCTGCACGCCGCAGCGCGAACACTGCGGGGTCAAGCAGCTCCGGCAGCGGTGTCCATAGGAGCCGCACTGAAAACAGGCCGGCGGCTGGCCGCTATACCGGGTGATGCCGCGCTCCGAACCCAAGTAGAAATACTTGGGCAAGCGGCCGTCTCCCCCCGAGTTGCCCGCACCCATCCCCCCCCAGGTCGGCTCCCAAGCCCTCCGGACCCTCAAAAAAGTGCCAGACCTTGTCCTGCCCGTACTTCGTCAAGTCCCCGGTCCGCACATTCGGCAAAGGGATGTGCGCCACCACGTAGCCCCAGAGACGTAACATGTCGAAGCGGTCGAGCGGCGCCCTCTCCGTGGGCGGCATGATAATGTCGCGCACGCGGTCCAAAGGCGTGTACAACACGTCAGCCCACCGAGTGAGGAGGCCGCGCTCTCGGGAGACGCCGCTGCCGGCGCTGCCACCACTGCTGCCACCGCCACTCTCACCCCGTCGTAGATCCTCCTGCACCGCCACCGAAGCCGTGAGGTCCGCGAGCTGCTGCTCGCGTAAGAAAACGTCGTCCACTCGGCCCCCCAACAACTCCTCCCCCCGCCGTCGCCCCTTCGCGGTCATCCGCCTGCCGGCGCTGCGGTCACTGGAGCCGCCGCTGCCACTCAGCTCGTCGCTGTCTTCGGAGGCTCGCGAGTCCCCTTGCGCCTCCATGGGCTCCCCCAACTCGCCACCATCTGTCGCGTCCGCCGTCACAGGCCGCTCCTCCTGCACATC
Organism: Anniella stebbinsi; assembly: GCA_029215795.1. Lineage (NCBI taxonomy): Eukaryota > Metazoa > Chordata > Lepidosauria > Squamata > Anniellidae > Anniella > Anniella stebbinsi. The sequence continues at coordinate 188,344,468 of JARDYH010000005.1, forward strand.
CATCACCAGAGGCGCGGGATCGAGCCTCCCCTCCTCCGCTCCACAGGGCTCATCGTGAACTCGTCCTCCCGACCCCGAGGAGAGCACCCTCTCTCTGCCGCCGCCGGGGCCGCCGCCGGGGCCGCCGCCGCTGCGCCCGCCGTCTTTTCCGACGCCCTCAACCTTCTTGAGCGGAGATCGGTCGCGATGGCCGCGAAAGCGACGCACCGCCCTTTGCGCAGCATCGCTGTCCTCGTCGTCGCTCTCGGCATCCGCCGTGTCAGAGTCCCCCCCCCCCCGATATTGGATGAGCTGATGCAATCCCCGCGCGCTCTGCTCCAGTTGGAGGGCACGATCCGGCGAGCGGCGCTGCTGTCGCTGAAGCCGCCGTAGCTGTTGTTGCTGCCCGCGCTGGAGCCGCGGGCGGCCCTGGCACCCCTGCGCCTCGACATATGCCTCCAACGCCGCCGCCAGGCCTGCAGACACACCGCCATACGCCTCCACAAACTGCATTTTTTGCTGTTGCTGGCAGCGCTACTGCAGCTGCTGCTGCTGACCGTCTGAGTCCTGGGCTGGATCAGGCCCTTGCCTTTCAAATGCTAACGGCCGCTCCCAGCCTTGCAGCTGTTGCTGCTGCTGCTGCTTTAGCTGGTCATGCCATCCGGCCTGACTCTCAAGGAGACCAGCCGACCCCCCCCCATTTTCAGGGGTTTCCCCCCCCAGCAGCCTCCTCTCCTTCCATCCCGGGCAAGGGCCGCACGTCCTCCACATCCTCCAGGACCTCCCGAACCGCAGCGGCAGCCAACGTGGCCGCAGCCGCCAACGGAAAGGCGCTCTCGACACGGATCGCATCCTGAAGGCACTCACGCTCTCCAAGCCTCTCTGTTTTCTCCAACTTCTGCTGCTGTTTCTGGATGAAAGGCTTCTTCTAGGGCTCCCCCGGCAGTTCCCCCATTAACTGGCATAGACCCCCCTGCTCAGAGTCCTCTTCCGCACCCCTCTCCAAAATCCTGGGGAGTCCAAGGCCCCCCCACCGCTCCAACAACTCACTGCTATGGAGGCTCTCCTTCCCTGCATTCGCCTCCAGCACAGAGGCTACCCGCAGCCCAGGCTTCAAAGGCTCCATCAGGCCTGGACTAGGGGGGTTTCCTTCCCCCTCCGATTGCCAGGGAACCCCCGGTCCCCGGGGGCCCGGCTCGGCACCCCCAGAAACCCAAGGGTCTCCCACAGCCTTTCCCCGCTTCGTTGAATTTCTTCACTTTGACATTCAGAGCACGGGGCGGAAATCACATCGCGTCGACACCCGCCGCGGGCCTTCGCGTTGCTTTCTTTTAATCAAACGGTCGGATTCCCCGGGTCCGCACCCCTTACCGCGCCGAAAATCGGGCCCCGGTTTGCCCGGTAAAAAGGCAGGCACAGTCTACCTCGTACCGCTTCAAAAACGGGTCCCGGTCTCCCCGGTACAATTCAGCGGCCTGGTCTACCCGCGAAGGGGAGGGAGGGAGTATTCATATTGAAAATCGAAGGGCACCTCACCTTACCTTAAGAGAGTCGTAGTTACTCCCGCCGTTTATCCGCGCTTTGCTGAATTCAGCGGCCTGGTCTACCCGCGAAGGGGAGGGAGGGAGTATTCATGCTGAAAATCAAGATCAACCCTAACCCTACCCTAACCCTAACCCTAACCTAACCCTTGCCCTAGCCCTAGCCCTAGCCCTAACCCTACCCCTGACCCTACCCCTACCCTAACCCTAACCCTAACCTAACCCTTGCCCTAGCCCTAGCTCTAGCCCTAACCCTACCCTAACCATAATCCTAACCCTAACCTAACCCTAGCCCTAACCCTAACCCTAACCCTAACCCTAACCCTAAGAGAGTCATAGTTACTCCCGCCGTTTACCTGCGCTTTATTGAATTTCTTCACTTTGACATTCAGAGCACTGGGCAGAAATCACATCGCGGGACGGGAGACAGGGCACGGTCTACCCACTAATAAGGCAGGGCACGGTCAACCTCGTACCGCGCGGGAAACGGGTCCCGGTCTACCCGGCCTCAATGCAGGGCACGGTTTACCCCGTACCCTTACGAAAGTCGGGTCCCGGTCTACCCGGACACGGGACTTGGGCGCTGGACGGAAGACAGGGCACGGTCTACCCCGTACCGCGACGAAAACGGGTCCCGGTCTACCCGGTACGATTCAGTGGCCTGGTCTACCCGCGATTGGGAGGGAGAGAGTATTCATACTGAAAATCAAAGGGCACCTCACCTTACCTTAAGAGAGTCGTAGTTACTCCCGCCGTTTACCCGCGCTTCGTTGAATTCA